>CM062296.1:843449064-845891619 GCA_031216915.1 Pictodentalium vernedei | reverse complement strand
AAAAATATTTTGTGCTGATGCAGATGTTAGTTTTATTTTGGGATCAGGGTAGTGTTTTAAAGAAAGCTGTAAATTCTCATCCTTCTCAGTTAATTTATAAAGTAACAGGATAGACAAATCTTTTGGAGGCAATACCAGTTTTCAAGCCCACTTGACAAAGTTTGGACACTTTTCCTTAAAAGAGCAAATTTTCCATGTTTTTGACTCAGCCAAAGCCAAAAGTTGGATTCTAATGCAGAAATGACTCTTTTATCTCATGGAAGTGGTAAAATGTCTCTTTGGTGGGGTTGGGGATGATTATAGGTATCGCGGAACTAAATATTGAAATTAGAGTGAACCGCCTTAAAATGTTGCACTCGGAAATGATGCAATCTCTAAAAATAAACAGCCTTGGAAAAATCCGTTGTTTCAATAAAAGTTTGAAACATTCTATTGACATCTTGCATTATTGTTGAATATTCTTGATAAAAAAGAGGGTGATTTGATGACTTTTGGACCTAAAAAATACAATTTACTTTTTGTGTGTTTTTGTAGGGAATTCCCTGAAAAGTATGTGCACGTGACCGGTACTTCCCTTTGTGTCAGTTTTTCTCTCTTATTTGTTGCATGACCCCCAGTTTTCAGATCAGAAAAAGTTGTCTGAAGGGCTATACTTGACAGAGATATTTGAATGCCAAAATTAAAGTGATGCGATCATATTTTTTTCCACCTGAACGTTATAATGGTCGCCTATGGGAAAATATTTAGTTCTGTGAGACCTATAGGAAATATGTTTTTTGGCTTCCAGACCAGATTCAGTTATTATTTTGGGGAATTATTTCACATTTAAATATTTATTTGGGGACCATACACCTTACCAAACCATTTTATTGTTTTGAGAAGTTACATTTTTGTCACAGTCAGCAATTAAAGCTATATATTTCCAAAACTAAGGCTGGTCATGCAAGAAAATTCACACCTTGAGCAAGTGTATTCCCCAGGAGCGCACTATAACCTCTGGCAGCTGCTAACCAACAGCCTATCTTACCCTATTAACATATTTATTTAAACCATGGTTTCTCCTCATATTTCTAGGGGCAGGGAGGATTCCAAATCTTCCAACCCCCTCCCAAATCACCATTCAAACACAGACAGAAAACCTACACTGCCCTTCTATTCACTATTATTTAGAAGTTTTCCTCTTCTATATTATGCTCTTCAAAATGTTGGAAAACAATTCCTTCATTGAAAGAGTATCCTGGAACACAAATTTGAGGAAAGGGTGGGGCTACAGTGGAAAATAACATAATAAAATTACAAATGTGAGTGAATGGCATTTGTGCATAGCTACCAATATAGTTGTCTAGTACTAGTGCTGCCATGGTTCCCCTGATACAGCATAAATTTACAGTGAGAGTTGTGAAATATTGCTCTTTCCCTGAACCAAGTCCTTTCTCCCACACATATTTAACCCTTCTGCTGATGATAAACATTTGGAAAGACTGAACAACATGTTTTAG
Organism: Pictodentalium vernedei; assembly: GCA_031216915.1. Taxonomy (NCBI): domain Eukaryota; kingdom Metazoa; phylum Mollusca; class Scaphopoda; order Dentaliida; family Dentaliidae; genus Pictodentalium; species Pictodentalium vernedei. The sequence continues at coordinate 845,890,120 of CM062296.1, read as the reverse complement.
AGACTGAAGTTAGTATCATACACTTTCAGTTTCTTATGATTTACTTTGAGGCTTCAGCAATCATGCTCCACTGAGTTATTTTTCAATTTAACAACCTTGCCCTGGCTCTTCCACTATATTTTTCATTGTATGCCATTCATTACTCTCATGTAGACCTCCTACATGTGTGACTGCAAGCGTATCTGTCTGTCTGTCTGTCTGTCTGTCTGTCTGTCTGTCTGTCTGTCTGTCTGTCTGTCTGTCTCTTCATCAGACATGGTGTTTCTTTGCTTTTCACTTGCCTGGATCTACATTTTCAATAATTGGCTGCTGACTAACTTTCGCCCCCCCCCCCCCCCCCCCCACACACACACACAAGTATACTAAACATCAAATACCATTATATTCTTGAAGCAAATGTCTGATTCATCCTCTTTGGAAACATGTTTTCAACAATTTCAATCTTTTTGCCAGAATGGGTGTCTGTGGGGATTAAAACAAAGGTTATGAAAGTGCACTTATGGGAACTTGCAGCATAAGCATAGCACTATAGAATCAATATTTGATGGTTTTAGGCATCTTACCAGTGTTATGAGATATCACAGTAGCAGGTACTGGTCATTCTTTTGGAAAAAAACACTGTTTTATGTTTTGTCAGTGCCATACCAATGACTCTATGTGCCTTTACTGAGAAAACTGAGGCTTTTCCTTTACAAAAATTGCAAAATATTCATCAATACAATGTGAAATGTCTTCAGAAGCCAGACTGTGATTTAAAAACTATTACAGATGGGAAAGTTCATATCACAGTAGGTTTGTTTTGGGTCAATATCAATTAAATTATGAATTATATCACATATTTTGATAAAAAGGGGCATACCGGGGGTTACTACATCAGATGGTGGAATAAAATTTGACATCAGTTGTTAGGATAAACTGGTAGAGTCCTCTCATATTGGTGAAATATATAGCTGCATCCCCAGTTTTGGAAACAAAATTGACATCCATTTTATTCCATGGGGGTTGGGACACTGTTTTGCTTGCAGTATGGTTAAATGAGACAGATTTTTTCTAAAAATATTTTGTGCTGATGCAGATGTTAGTTTTATTTTGGGATCAGGGTAGTGTTTTAAAGAAAGCTGTAAATTCTCATCCTTCTCAGTTAATTTATAAAGTAACAGGATAGACAAATCTTTTGGAGGCAATACCAGTTTTCAAGCCCACTTGACAAAGTTTGGACACTTTTCCTTAAAAGAGCAAATTTTCCATGTTTTTGACTCAGCCAAAGCCAAAAGTTGGATTCTAATGCAGAAATGACTCTTTTATCTCATGGAAGTGGTAAAATGTCTCTTTGGTGGGGTTGGGGATGATTATAGGTATCGCGGAACTAAATATTGAAATTAGAGTGAACCGCCTTAAAATGTTGCACTCGGAAATGATGCAATCTCTAAAAATAAACAGCCTTGGAAAAATCCGTTGTTTCAATAAAAGTTTGAAACATTCTATTGACATCTTGCATTATTGTTGAATATTCTTGATAAAAAAGAGGGTGATTTGATGACTTTTGGACCTAAAAAATACAATTTACTTTTTGTGTGTTTTTGTAGGGAATTCCCTGAAAAGTATGTGCACGTGACCGGTACTTCCCTTTGTGTCAGTTTTTCTCTCTTATTTGTTGCATGACCCCCAGTTTTCAGATCAGAAAAAGTTGTCTGAAGGGCTATACTTGACAGAGATATTTGAATGCCAAAATTAAAGTGATGCGATCATATTTTTTTCCACCTGAACGTTATAATGGTCGCCTATGGGAAAATATTTAGTTCTGTGAGACCTATAGGAAATATGTTTTTTGGCTTCCAGACCAGATTCAGTTATTATTTTGGGGAATTATTTCACATTTAAATATTTATTTGGGGACCATACACCTTACCAAACCATTTTATTGTTTTGAGAAGTTACATTTTTGTCACAGTCAGCAATTAAAGCTATATATTTCCAAAACTAAGGCTGGTCATGCAAGAAAATTCACACCTTGAGCAAGTGTATTCCCCAGGAGCGCACTATAACCTCTGGCAGCTGCTAACCAACAGCCTATCTTACCCTATTAACATATTTATTTAAACCATGGTTTCTCCTCATATTTCTAGGGGCAGGGAGGATTCCAAATCTTCCAACCCCCTCCCAAATCACCATTCAAACACAGACAGAAAACCTACACTGCCCTTCTATTCACTATTATTTAGAAGTTTTCCTCTTCTATATTATGCTCTTCAAAATGTTGGAAAACAATTCCTTCATTGAAAGAGTATCCTGGAACACAAATTTGAGGAAAGGGTGGGGCTACAGTGGAAAATAACATAATAAAATTACAAATGTGAGTGAATGGCATTTGTGCATAGCTACCAATATAGTTGTCTAGTACTAGTGCTGCCATGGTTCCCCTGATACAGCATAAATTTACAGTGAGAGTTGTGAAATATTGCTCTTTCCCTGAACCAAGTCCTTTCTCCCACACATATTTAACCCTTCTGCTGATGATAAACATTTGGAAAGACTGAACAACATGTTTTAGAGACTGAAGTTAGTATCATACACTTTCAGTTTCTTATGATTTACTTTGAGGCTTCAGCAATCATGCTCCACTGAGTTATTTTTCAATTTAACAACCTTGCCCTGGCTCTTCCACTATATTTTTCATTGTATGCCATTCATTACTCTCATGTAGACCTCCTACATGTGTGACTGCAAGCGTATCTGTCTGTCTGTCTGTCTGTCTGTCTGTCTGTCTGTCTGTCTGTCTGTCTGTCTGTCTGTCTGTCTGTCTCTTCATCAGACATGGTGTTTCTTTGCTTTTCACTTGCCTGGATCTACATTTTCAATAATTGGCTGCTGACTAACTTTCGCCCCCCCCCCCCCCCCCCCCCCCCCACACACACACACAAGTATACTAAACATCAAATACCATTATATTCTTGAAGCAAATGTCTGATTCATCCTCTTTGGAAACATGTTTTCAACAATTTCAATCTTTTTGCCAGAATGGGTGTCTGTGGGGATTAAAACAAAGGTTATGAAAGTGCACTTATGGGAACTTGCAGCATAAGCATAGCACTATAGAATCAATATTTGATGGTTTTAGGCATCTTACCAGTGTTATGAGATATCACAGTAGCAGGTACTGGTCATTCTTTTGGAAAAAACACTGTTTTATGTTTTGTCAGTGCCATACCAATGACTCTATGTGCCTTTACTGAGAAAACTGAGGCTTTTCCTTTACAAAAATTGCAAAATATTCATCAATACAATGTGAAATGTCTTCAGAAGCCAGACTGTGATTTAAAAACTATTACAGATGGGAAAGTTCATATCACAGTAGGTTTGTTTTGGGTCAATATCAATTAAATTATGAATTATATCACATATTTTGATAAAAAGGGGCATACCGGGGGTTACTACATCAGATGGTGGAATAAAATTTGACATCAGTTGTTAGGATAAACTGGTAGAGTCCTCTCATATTGGTGAAATATATAGCTGCATCCCCAGTTTTGGAAACAAAATTGACATCCATTTTATTCCATGGGGGTTGGGACACTGTTTTGCTTGCAGTATGGTTAAATGAGACAGATTTTTTCTAAAAATATTTTGTGCTGATGCAGATGTTAGTTTTATTTTGGGATCAGGGTAGTGTTTTAAAGAAAGCTGTAAATTCTCATCCTTCTCAGTTAATTTATAAAGTAACAGGATAGACAAATCTTTTGGAGGCAATACCAGTTTTCAAGCCCACTTGACAAAGTTTGGACACTTTTCCTTAAAAGAGCAAATTTTCCATGTTTTTGACTCAGCCAAAGCCAAAAGTTGGATTCTAATGCAGAAATGACTCTTTTATCTCATGGAAGTGGTAAAATGTCTCTTTGGTGGGGTTGGGGATGATTATAGGTATCGCGGAACTAAATATTGAAATTAGAGTGAACCGCCTTAAAATGTTGCACTCGGAAATGATGCAATCTCTAAAAATAAACAGCCTTGGAAAAATCCGTTGTTTCAATAAAAGTTTGAAACATTCTGTTGACATCTTGCATTATTGTTGAATATTCTTGATAAAAAAGAGGGTGATTTGATGACTTTTGGACCTAAAAAATACAATTTACTTTTTGTGTGTTTTTGTAGGGAATTCCCTGAAAAGTATGTGCACGTGACCGGTACTTCCCTTTGTGTCAGTTTTTCTCTCTTATTTGTTGCATGACCCCCAGTTTTCAGATCAGAAAAAGTTGTCTGAAGGGCTATACTTGACAGAGATATTTGAATGCCAAAATTAAAGTGATGCGATCATATTTTTTTCCACCTGAACGTTATAATGGTCGCCTATGGGAAAATATTTAGTTCTGTGAGACCTATAGGAAATATGTTTTTTGGCTTCCAGACCAGATTCAGTTATTATTTTGGGGAATTATTTCACATTTAAATATTTATTTGGGGACCATACACCTTACCAAACCATTTTATTGTTTTGAGAAGTTACATTTTTGTCACAGTCAGCAATTAAAGCTATATATTTCCAAAACTAAGGCTGGTCATGCAAGAAAATTCACACCTTGAGCAAGTGTATTCCCCAGGAGCGCACTATAACCTCTGGCAGCTGCTAACCAACAGCCTATCTTACCCTATTAACATATTTATTTAAACCATGGTTTCTCCTCATATTTCTAGGGGCAGGGAGGATTCCAAATCTTCCAACCCCCTCCCAAATCACCATTCAAACACAGACAGAAAACCTACACTGCCCTTCTATTCACTATTATTTAGAAGTTTTCCTCTTCTATATTATGCTCTTCAAAATGTTGGAAAACAATTCCTTCATTGAAAGAGTATCCTGGAACACAAATTTGAGGAAAGGGTGGGGCTACAGTGGAAAATAACATAATAAAATTACAAATGTGAGTGAATGGCATTTGTGCATAGCTACCAATATAGTTGTCTAGTACTAGTGCTGCCATGGTTCCCCTGATACAGCATAAATTTACAGTGAGAGTTGTGAAATATTGCTCTTTCCCTGAACCAAGTCCTTTCTCCCACACATATTTAACCCTTCTGCTGATGATAAACATTTGGAAAGACTGAACAACATGTTTTAGAGACTGAAGTTAGTATCATACACTTTCAGTTTCTTATGATTTACTTTGAGGCTTCAGCAATCATGCTCCACTGAGTTATTTTTCAATTTAACAACCTTGCCCTGGCTCTTCCACTATATTTTTCATTGTATGCCATTCATTACTCTCATGTAGACCTCCTACATGTGTGACTGCAAGCGTATCTGTCTGTCTGTCTGTCTGTCTGTCTGTCTGTCTGTCTGTCTGTCTGTCTGTCTGTCTGTCTGTCTCTTCATCAGACATGGTGTTTCTTTGCTTTTCACTTGCCTGGATCTACATTTTCAATAATTGGCTGCTGACTAACTTTCGCCCCCCCCCCCCCCCCCCCCCACACACACACACAAGTATACTAAACATCAAATACCATTATATTCTTGAAGCAAATGTCTGATTCATCCTCTTTGGAAACATGTTTTCAACAATTTCAATCTTTTTGCCAGAATGGGTGTCTGTGGGGATTAAAACAAAGGTTATGAAAGTGCACTTATGGGAACTTGCAGCATAAGCATAGCACTATAGAATCAATATTTGATGGTTTTAGGCATCTTACCAGTGTTATGAGATATCACAGTAGCAGGTACTGGTCATTCTTTTGGAAAAAAACACTGTTTTATGTTTTGTCAGTGCCATACCAATGACTCTATGTGCCTTTACTGAGAAAACTGAGGCTTTTCCTTTACAAAAATTGCAAAATATTCATCAATACAATGTGAAATGTCTTCAGAAGCCAGACTGTGATTTAAAAACTATTACAGATGGGAAAGTTCATATCACAGTAGGTTTGTTTTGGGTCAATATCAATTAAATTATGAATTATATCACATATTTTGATAAAAAGGGGCATACCGGGGGTTACTACATCAGATGGTGGAATAAAATTTGACATCAGTTGTTAGGATAAACTGGTAGAGTCCTCTCATATTGGTGAAATATATAGCTGCATCCCCAGTTTTGGAAACAAAATTGACATCCATTTTATTCCATGGGGGTTGGGACACTGTTTTGCTTGCAGTATGGTTAAATGAGACAGATTTTTTCTAAAAATATTTTGTGCTGATGCAGATGTTAGTTTTATTTTGGGATCAGGGTAGTGTTTTAAAGAAAGCTGTAAATTCTCATCCTTCTCAGTTAATTTATAAAGTAACAGGATAGACAAATCTTTTGGAGGCAATACCAGTTTTCAAGCCCACTTGACAAAGTTTGGACACTTTTCCTTAAAAGAGCAAATTTTCCATGTTTTTGACTCAGCCAAAGCCAAAAGTTGGATTCTAATGCAGAAATGACTCTTTTATCTCATGGAAGTGGTAAAATGTCTCTTTGGTGGGGTTGGGGATGATTATAGGTATCGCGGAACTAAATATTGAAATTAGAGTGAACCGCCTTAAAATGTTGCACTCGGAAATGATGCAATCTCTAAAAATAAACAGCCTTGGAAAAATCCGTTGTTTCAATAAAAGTTTGAAACATTCTATTGACATCTTGCATTATTGTTGAATATTCTTGATAAAAAAGAGGGTGATTTGATGACTTTTGGACCTAAAAAATACAATTTACTTTTTGTGTGTTTTTGTAGGGAATTCCCTGAAAAGTATGTGCACGTGACCGGTACTTCCCTTTGTGTCAGTTTTTCTCTCTTATTTGTTGCATGACCCCCAGTTTTCAGATCAGAAAAAGTTGTCTGAAGGGCTATACTTGACAGAGATATTTGAATGCCAAAATTAAAGTGATGCGATCATATTTTTTTCCACCTGAACGTTATAATGGTCGCCTATGGGAAAATATTTAGTTCTGTGAGACCTATAGGAAATATGTTTTTTGGCTTCCAGACCAGATTCAGTTATTATTTTGGGGAATTATTTCACATTTAAATATTTATTTGGGGACCATACACCTTACCAAACCATTTTATTGTTTTGAGAAGTTACATTTTTGTCACAGTCAGCAATTAAAGCTATATATTTCCAAAACTAAGGCTGGTCATGCAAGAAAATTCACACCTTGAGCAAGTGTATTCCCCAGGAGCGCACTATAACCTCTGGCAGCTGCTAACCAACAGCCTATCTTACCCTATTAACATATTTATTTAAACCATGGTTTCTCCTCATATTTCTAGGGGCAGGGAGGATTCCAAATCTTCCAACCCCCTCCCAAATCACCATTCAAACACAGACAGAAAACCTACACTGCCCTTCTATTCACTATTATTTAGAAGTTTTCCTCTTCTATATTATGCTCTTCAAAATGTTGGAAAACAATTCCTTCATTGAAAGAGTATCCTGGAACACAAATTTGAGGAAAGGGTGGGGCTACAGTGGAAAATAACATAATAAAATTACAAATGTGAGTGAATGGCATTTGTGCATAGCTACCAATATAGTTGTCTAGTACTAGTGCTGCCATGGTTCCCCTGATACAGCATAAATTTACAGTGAGAGTTGTGAAATATTGCTCTTTCCCTGAACCAAGTCCTTTCTCCCACACATATTTAACCCTTCTGCTGATGATAAACATTTGGAAAGACTGAACAACATGTTTTAGAGACTGAAGTTAGTATCATACACTTTCAGTTTCTTATGATTTACTTTGAGGCTTCAGCAATCATGCTCCACTGAGTTATTTTTCAATTTAACAACCTTGCCCTGGCTCTTCCACTATATTTTTCATTGTATGCCATTCATTACTCTCATGTAGACCTCCTACATGTGTGACTGCAAGCGTATCTGTCTGTCTGTCTGTCTGTCTGTCTGTCTGTCTGTCTGTCTGTCTGTCTGTCTGTCTGTCTGTCTGTCTCTTCATCAGACATGGTGTTTCTTTGCTTTTCACTTGCCTGGATCTACATTTTCAATAATTGGCTGCTGACTAACTTTCGCCCCCCCCCCCCCCCCCACCCCACACACACACACACAAGTATACTAAACATCAAATACCATTATATTCTTGAAGCAAATGTCTGATTCATCCTCTTTGGAAACATGTTTTCAACAATTTCAATCTTTTTGCCAGAATGGGTGTCTGTGGGGATTAAAACAAAGGTTATGAAAGTGCACTTATGGGAACTTGCAGCATAAGCATAGCACTATAGAATCAATATTTGATGGTTTTAGGCATCTTACCAGTGTTATGAGATATCACAGTAGCAGGTACTGGTCATTCTTTTGGAAAAAAACACTGTTTTATGTTTTGTCAGTGCCATACCAATGACTCTATGTGCCTTTACTGAGAAAACTGAGGCTTTTCCTTTACAAAAATTGCAAAATATTCATCAATACAATGTGAAATGTCTTCAGAAGCCAGACTGTGATTTAAAAACTATTACAGATGGGAAAGTTCATATCACAGTAGGTTTGTTTTGGGTCAATATCAATTAAATTATGAATTATATCACATATTTTGATAAAAAGGGGCATACCGGGGGTTACTACATCAGATGGTGGAATAAAATTTGACATCAGTTGTTAGGATAAACTGGTAGAGTCCTCTCATATTGGTGAAATATATAGCTGCATCCCCAGTTTTGGAAACAAAATTGACATCCATTTTATTCCATGGGGGTTGGGACACTGTTTTGCTTGCAGTATGGTTAAATGAGACAGATTTTTTCTAAAAATATTTTGTGCTGATGCAGATGTTAGTTTTATTTTGGGATCAGGGTAGTGTTTTAAAGAAAGCTGTAAATTCTCATCCTTCTCAGTTAATTTATAAAGTAACAGGATAGACAAATCTTTTGGAGGCAATACCAGTTTTCAAGCCCACTTGACAAAGTTTGGACACTTTTCCTTAAAAGAGCAAATTTTCCATGTTTTTGACTCAGCCAAAGCCAAAAGTTGGATTCTAATGCAGAAATGACTCTTTTATCTCATGGAAGTGGTAAAATGTCTCTTTGGTGGGGTTGGGGATGATTATAGGTATCGCGGAACTAAATATTGAAATTAGAGTGAACCGCCTTAAAATGTTGCACTCGGAAATGATGCAATCTCTAAAAATAAACAGCCTTGGAAAAATCCGTTGTTTCAATAAAAGTTTGAAACATTCTATTGACATCTTGCATTATTGTTGAATATTCTTGATAAAAAAGAGGGTGATTTGATGACTTTTGGACCTAAAAAATACAATTTACTTTTTGTGTGTTTTTGTAGGGAATTCCCTGAAAAGTATGTGCACGTGACCGGTACTTCCCTTTGTGTCAGTTTTTCTCTCTTATTTGTTGCATGACCCCCAGTTTTCAGATCAGAAAAAGTTGTCTGAAGGGCTATACTTGACAGAGATATTTGAATGCCAAAATTAAAGTGATGCGATCATATTTTTTTCCACCTGAACGTTATAATGGTCGCCTATGGGAAAATATTTAGTTCTGTGAGACCTATAGGAAATATGTTTTTTGGCTTCCAGACCAGATTCAGTTATTATTTTGGGGAATTATTTCACATTTAAATATTTATTTGGGGACCATACACCTTACCAAACCATTTTATTGTTTTGAGAAGTTACATTTTTGTCACAGTCAGCAATTAAAGCTATATATTTCCAAAACTAAGGCTGGTCATGCAAGAAAATTCACACCTTGAGCAAGTGTATTCCCCAGGAGCGCACTATAACCTCTGGCAGCTGCTAACCAACAGCCTATCTTACCCTATTAACATATTTATTTAAACCATGGTTTCTCCTCATATTTCTAGGGGCAGGGAGGATTCCAAATCTTCCAACCCCCTCCCAAATCACCATTCAAACACAGACAGAAAACCTACACTGCCCTTCTATTCACTATTATTTAGAAGTTTTCCTCTTCTATATTATGCTCTTCAAAATGTTGGAAAACAATTCCTTCATTGAAAGAGTATCCTGGAACACAAATTTGAGGAAAGGGTGGGGCTACAGTGGAAAATAACATAATAAAATTACAAATGTGAGTGAATGGCATTTGTGCATAGCTACCAATATAGTTGTCTAGTACTAGTGCTGCCATGGTTCCCCTGATACAGCATAAATTTACAGTGAGAGTTGTGAAATATTGCTCTTTCCCTGAACCAAGTCCTTTCTCCCACACATATTTAACCCTTCTGCTGATGATAAACATTTGGAAAGACTGAACAACATGTTTTAGAGACTGAAGTTAGTATCATACACTTTCAGTTTCTTATGATTTACTTTGAGGCTTCAGCAATCATGCTCCACTGAGTTATTTTTCAATTTAACAACCTTGCCCTGGCTCTTCCACTATATTTTTCATTGTATGCCATTCATTACTCTCATGTAGACCTCCTACATGTGTGACTGCAAGCGTATCTGTCTGTCTGTCTGTCTGTCTGTCTGTCTGTCTGTCTGTCTGTCTGTCTGTCTGTCTGTCTGTCTGTCTGTCTGTCTCTTCATCAGACATGGTGTTTCTTTGCTTTTCACTTGCCTGGATCTACATTTTCAATAATTGGCTGCTGACTAACTTTCGCCCCCCCCCCCCCCCACACACACACACACAAGTATACTAAACATCAAATACCATTATATTCTTGAAGCAAATGTCTGATTCATCCTCTTTGGAAACATGTTTTCAACAATTTCAATCTTTTTGCCAGAATGGGTGTCTGTGGGGATTAAAACAAAGGTTATGAAAGTGCACTTATGGGAACTTGCAGCATAAGCATAGCACTATAGAATCAATATTTGATGGTTTTAGGCATCTTACCAGTGTTATGAGATATCACAGTAGCAGGTACTGGTCATTCTTTTGGAAAAAAACACTGTTTTATGTTTTGTCAGTGCCATACCAATGACTCTATGTGCCTTTACTGAGAAAACTGAGGCTTTTCCTTTACAAAAATTGCAAAATATTCATCAATACAATGTGAAATGTCTTCAGAAGCCAGACTGTGATTTAAAAACTATTACAGATGGGAAAGTTCATATCACAGTAGGTTTGTTTTGGGTCAATATCAATTAAATTATGAATTATATCACATATTTTGATAAAAAGGGGCATACCGGGGGTTACTACATCAGATGGTGGAATAAAATTTGACATCAGTTGTTAGGATAAACTGGTAGAGTCCTCTCATATTGGTGAAATATATAGCTGCATCCCCAGTTTTGGAAACAAAATTGACATCCATTTTATTCCATGGGGGTTGGGACACTGTTTTGCTTGCAGTATGGTTAAATGAGACAGATTTTTTCTAAAAATATTTTGTGCTGATGCAGATGTTAGTTTTATTTTGGGATCAGGGTAGTGTTTTAAAGAAAGCTGTAAATTCTCATCCTTCTCAGTTAATTTATAAAGTAACAGGATAGACAAATCTTTTGGAGGCAATACCAGTTTTCAAGCCCACTTGACAAAGTTTGGACACTTTTCCTTAAAAGAGCAAATTTTCCATGTTTTTGACTCAGCCAAAGCCAAAAGTTGGATTCTAATGCAGAAATGACTCTTTTATCTCATGGAAGTGGTAAAATGTCTCTTTGGTGGGGTTGGGGATGATTATAGGTATCGCGGAACTAAATATTGAAATTAGAGTGAACCGCCTTAAAATGTTGCACTCGGAAATGATGCAATCTCTAAAAATAAACAGCCTTGGAAAAATCCGTTGTTTCAATAAAAGTTTGAAACATTCTATTGACATCTTGCATTATTGTTGAATATTCTTGATAAAAAAGAGGGTGATTTGATGACTTTTGGACCTAAAAAATACAATTTACTTTTTGTGTGTTTTTGTAGGGAATTCCCTGAAAAGTATGTGCACGTGACCGGTACTTCCCTTTGTGTCAGTTTTTCTCTCTTATTTGTTGCATGACCCCCAGTTTTCAGATCAGAAAAAGTTGTCTGAAGGGCTATACTTGACAGAGATATTTGAATGCCAAAATTAAAGTGATGCGATCATATTTTTTTCCACCTGAACGTTATAATGGTCGCCTATGGGAAAATATTTAGTTCTGTGAGACCTATAGGAAATATGTTTTTTGGCTTCCAGACCAGATTCAGTTATTATTTTGGGGAATTATTTCACATTTAAATATTTATTTGGGGACCATACACCTTACCAAACCATTTTATTGTTTTGAGAAGTTACATTTTTGTCACAGTCAGCAATTAAAGCTATATATTTCCAAAACTAAGGCTGGTCATGCAAGAAAATTCACACCTTGAGCAAGTGTATTCCCCAGGAGCGCACTATAACCTCTGGCAGCTGCTAACCAACAGCCTATCTTACCCTATTAACATATTTATTTAAACCATGGTTTCTCCTCATATTTCTAGGGGCAGGGAGGATTCCAAATCTTCCAACCCCCTCCCAAATCACCATTCAAACACAGACAGAAAACCTACACTGCCCTTCTATTCACTATTATTTAGAAGTTTTCCTCTTCTATATTATGCTCTTCAAAATGTTGGAAAACAATTCCTTCATTGAAAGAGTATCCTGGAACACAAATTTGAGGAAAGGGTGGGGCTACAGTGGAAAATAACATAATAAAATTACAAATGTGAGTGAATGGCATTTGTGCATAGCTACCAATATAGTTGTCTAGTACTAGTGCTGCCATGGTTCCCCTGATACAGCATAAATTTACAGTGAGAGTTGTGAAATATTGCTCTTTCCCTGAACCAAGTCCTTTCTCCCACACATATTTAACCCTTCTGCTGATGATAAACATTTGGAAAGACTGAACAACATGTTTTAGAGACTGAAGTTAGTATCATACACTTTCAGTTTCTTATGATTTACTTTGAGGCTTCAGCAATCATGCTCCACTGAGTTATTTTTCAATTTAACAACCTTGCCCTGGCTCTTCCACTATATTTTTCATTGTATGCCATTCATTACTCTCATGTAGACCTCCTACATGTGTGACTGCAAGCGTATCTGTCTGTCTGTCTGTCTGTCTGTCTGTCTGTCTGTCTGTCTGTCTGTCTGTCTGTCTGTCTGTCTGTCTGTCTCTTCATCAGACATGGTGTTTCTTTGCTTTTCACTTGCCTGGATCTACATTTTCAATAATTGGCTGCTGACTAACTTTCGCCCCCCCCCCCCCCCCCCCCACACACACACACAAGTATACTAAACATCAAATACCATTATATTCTTGAAGCAAATGTCTGATTCATCCTCTTTGGAAACATGTTTTCAACAATTTCAATCTTTTTGCCAGAATGGGTGTCTGTGGGGATTAAAACAAAGGTTATGAAAGTGCACTTATGGGAACTTGCAGCATAAGCATAGCACTATAGAATCAATATTTGATGGTTTTAGGCATCTTACCAGTGTTATGAGATATCACAGTAGCAGGTACTGGTCATTCTTTTGGAAAAAAACACTGTTTTATGTTTTGTCAGTGCCATACCAATGACTCTATGTGCCTTTACTGAGAAAACTGAGGCTTTTCCTTTACAAAAATTGCAAAATATTCATCAATACAATGTGAAATGTCTTCAGAAGCCAGACTGTGATTTAAAAACTATTACAGATGGGAAAGTTCATATCACAGTAGGTTTGTTTTGGGTCAATATCAATTAAATTATGAATTATATCACATATTTTGATAAAAAGGGGCATACCGGGGGTTACTACATCAGATGGTGGAATAAAATTTGACATCAGTTGTTAGGATAAACTGGTAGAGTCCTCTCATATTGGTGAAATATATAGCTGCATCCCCAGTTTTGGAAACAAAATTGACATCCATTTTATTCCATGGGGGTTGGGACACTGTTTTGCTTGCAGTATGGTTAAATGAGACAGATTTTTTCTAAAAATATTTTGTGCTGATGCAGATGTTAGTTTTATTTTGGGATCAGGGTAGTGTTTTAAAGAAAGCTGTAAATTCTCATCCTTCTCAGTTAATTTATAAAGTAACAGGATAGACAAATCTTTTGGAGGCAATACCAGTTTTCAAGCCCACTTGACAAAGTTTGGACACTTTTCCTTAAAAGAGCAAATTTTCCATGTTTTTGACTCAGCCAAAGCCAAAAGTTGGATTCTAATGCAGAAATGACTCTTTTATCTCATGGAAGTGGTAAAATGTCTCTTTGGTGGGGTTGGGGATGATTATATGTATCGCGGAACTAAATATTGAAATTAGAGTGAACCGCCTTAAAATGTTGCACTCGGAAATGATGCAATCTCTAAAAATAAACAGCCTTGGAAAAATCCGTTGTTTCAATAAAAGTTTGAAACATTCTATTGACATCTTGCATTATTGTTGAATATTCTTGATAAAAAAGAGGGTGATTTGATGACTTTTGGACCTAAAAAATACAATTTACTTTTTGTGTGTTTTTGTAGGGAATTCCCTGAAAAGTATGTGCACGTGACCGGTACTTCCCTTTGTGTCAGTTTTTCTCTCTTATTTGTTGCATGACCCCCAGTTTTCAGATCAGAAAAAGTTGTCTGAAGGGCTATACTTGACAGAGATATTTGAATGCCAAAATTAAAGTGATGCGATCATATTTTTTTCCACCTGAACGTTATAATGGTCGCCTATGGGAAAATATTTAGTTCTGTGAGACCTATAGGAAATATGTTTTTTGGCTTCCAGACCAGATTCAGTTATTATTTTGGGGAATTATTTCACATTTAAATATTTATTTGGGGACCATACACCTTACCAAACCATTTTATTGTTTTGAGAAGTTACATTTTTGTCACAGTCAGCAATTAAAGCTATATATTTCCAAAACTAAGGCTGGTCATGCAAGAAAATTCACACCTTGAGCAAGTGTATTCCCCAGGAGCGCACTATAACCTCTGGCAGCTGCTAACCAACAGCCTATCTTACCCTATTAACATATTTATTTAAACCATGGTTTCTCCTCATATTTCTAGGGGCAGGGAGGATTCCAAATCTTCCAACCCCCTCCCAAATCACCATTCAAACACAGACAGAAAACCTACACTGCCCTTCTATTCACTATTATTTAGAAGTTTTCCTCTTCTATATTATGCTCTTCAAAATGTTGGAAAACAATTCCTTCATTGAAAGAGTATCCTGGAACACAAATTTGAGGAAAGGGTGGGGCTACAGTGGAAAATAACATAATAAAATTACAAATGTGAGTGAATGGCATTTGTGCATAGCTACCAATATAGTTGTCTAGTACTAGTGCTGCCATGGTTCCCCTGATACAGCATAAATTTACAGTGAGAGTTGTGAAATATTGCTCTTTCCCTGAACCAAGTCCTTTCTCCCACACATATTTAGCCCTTCTGCTGATGATAAACATTTGGAAAGACTGAACAACATGTTTTAGAGACTGAAGTTAGTATCATACACTTTCAGTTTCTTATGATTTACTTTGAGGCTTCAGCAATCATGCTCCACTGAGTTATTTTTCAATTTAACAACCTTGCCCTGGCTCTTCCACTATATTTTTCATTGTATGCCATTCATTACTCTCATGTAGACCTCCTACATGTGTGACTGCAAGCGTATCTGTCTGTCTGTCTGTCTGTCTGTCTGTCTGTCTGTCTGTCTGTCTGTCTGTCTGTCTGTCTGTCTGTCTGTCTGTCTGTCTCTTCATCAGACATGGTGTTTCTTTGCTTTTCACTTGCCTGGATCTACATTTTCAATAATTGGCTGCTGACTAACTTTCGCCCCCCCCCCCCCCCCCCCCCCCCCCACACACACACACAAGTATACTAAACATCAAATACCATTATATTCTTGAAGCAAATGTCTGATTCATCCTCTTTGGAAACATGTTTTCAACAATTTCAATCTTTTTGCCAGAATGGGTGTCTGTGGGGATTAAAACAAAGGTTATGAAAGTGCACTTATGGGAACTTGCAGCATAAGCATAGCACTATAGAATCAATATTTGATGGTTTTAGGCATCTTACCAGTGTTATGAGATATCACAGTAGCAGGTACTGGTCATTCTTTTGGAAAAAAACACTGTTTTATGTTTTGTCAGTGCCATACCAATGACTCTATGTGCCTTTACTGAGAAAACTGAGGCTTTTCCTTTACAAAAATTGCAAAATATTCATCAATACAATGTGAAATGTCTTCAGAAGCCAGACTGTGATTTAAAAACTATTACAGATGGGAAAGTTCATATCACAGTAGGTTTGTTTTGGGTCAATATCAATTAAATTATGAATTATATCACATATTTTGATAAAAAGGGGCATACCGGGGGTTACTACATCAGATGGTGGAATAAAATTTGACATCAGTTGTTAGGATAAACTGGTAGAGTCCTCTCATATTGGTGAAATATATAGCTGCATCCCCAGTTTTGGAAACAAAATTGACATCCATTTTATTCCATGGGGGTTGGGACACTGTTTTGCTTGCAGTATGGTTAAATGAGACAGATTTTTTCTAAAAATATTTTGTGCTGATGCAGATGTTAGTTTTATTTTGGGATCAGGGTAGTGTTTTAAAGAAAGCTGTAAATTCTCATCCTTCTCAGTTAATTTATAAAGTAACAGGATAGACAAATCTTTTGGAGGCAATACCAGTTTTCAAGCCCACTTGACAAAGTTTGGACACTTTTCCTTAAAAGAGCAAATTTTCCATGTTTTTGACTCAGCCAAAGCCAAAAGTTGGATTCTAATGCAGAAATGACTCTTTTATCTCATGGAAGTGGTAAAATGTCTCTTTGGTGGGGTTGGGGATGATTATAGGTATCGCGGAACTAAATATTGAAATTAGAGTGAACCGCCTTAAAATGTTGCACTCGGAAATGATGCAATCTCTAAAAATAAACAGCCTTGGAAAAATCCGTTGTTTCAATAAAAGTTTGAAACATTCTATTGACATCTTGCATTATTGTTGAATATTCTTGATAAAAAAGAGGGTGATTTGATGACTTTTGGACCTAAAAAATACAATTTACTTTTTGTGTGTTTTTGTAGGGAATTCCCTGAAAAGTATGTGCACGTGACCGGTACTTCCCTTTGTGTCAGTTTTTCTCTCTTATTTGTTGCATGACCCCCAGTTTTCAGATCAGAAAAAGTTGTCTGAAGGGCTATACTTGACAGAGATATTTGAATGCCAAAATTAAAGTGATGCGATCATATTTTTTTCCACCTGAACGTTATAATGGTCGCCTATGGGAAAATATTTAGTTCTGTGAGACCTATAGGAAATATGTTTTTTGGCTTCCAGACCAGATTCAGTTATTATTTTGGGGAATTATTTCACATTTAAATATTTATTTGGGGACCATACACCTTACCAAACCATTTTATTGTTTTGAGAAGTTACATTTTTGTCACAGTCAGCAATTAAAGCTATATATTTCCAAAACTAAGGCTGGTCATGCAAGAAAATTCACACCTTGAGCAAGTGTATTCCCCAGGAGCGCACTATAACCTCTGGCAGCTGCTAACCAACAGCCTATCTTACCCTATTAACATATTTATTTAAACCATGGTTTCTCCTCATATTTCTAGGGGCAGGGAGGATTCCAAATCTTCCAACCCCCTCCCAAATCACCATTCAAACACAGACAGAAAACCTACACTGCCCTTCTATTCACTATTATTTAGAAGTTTTCCTCTTCTATATTATGCTCTTCAAAATGTTGGAAAACAATTCCTTCATTGAAAGAGTATCCTGGAACACAAATTTGAGGAAAGGGTGGGGCTACAGTGGAAAATAACATAATAAAATTACAAATGTGAGTGAATGGCATTTGTGCATAGCTACCAATATAGTTGTCTAGTACTAGTGCTGCCATGGTTCCCCTGATACAGCATAAATTTACAGTGAGAGTTGTGAAATATTGCTCTTTCCCTGAACCAAGTCCTTTCTCCCACACATATTTAACC
The DNA here is from genome assembly GCA_031216915.1 of Pictodentalium vernedei. Classification (NCBI taxonomy): domain Eukaryota; kingdom Metazoa; phylum Mollusca; class Scaphopoda; order Dentaliida; family Dentaliidae; genus Pictodentalium; species Pictodentalium vernedei. The sequence goes on along the minus strand of CM062296.1, from coordinate 845,872,230 downwards.
CTTCTGCTGATGATAAACATTTGGAAAGACTGAACAACATGTTTTAGAGACTGAAGTTAGTATCATACACTTTCAGTTTCTTATGATTTACTTTGAGGCTTCAGCAATCATGCTCCACTGAGTTATTTTTCAATTTAACAACCTTGCCCTGGCTCTTCCACTATATTTTTCATTGTATGCCATTCATTACTCTCATGTAGACCTCCTACATGTGTGACTGCAAGCGTATCTGTCTGTCTGTCTGTCTGTCTGTCTGTCTGTCTGTCTGTCTGTCTGTCTGTCTGTCTGTCTGTCGTCTGTCTGTCTGTCTGTCTGTCTCTTCATCAGACATGGTGTTTCTTTGCTTTTCACTTGCCTGGATCTACATTTTCAATAATTGGCTGCTGACTAACTTTCGCCCCCCCCCCCCCCCCCCCCACACACACACACAAGTATACTAAACATCAAATACCATTATATTCTTGAAGCAAATGTCTGATTCATCCTCTTTGGAAACATGTTTTCAACAATTTCAATCTTTTTGCCAGAATGGGTGTCTGTGGGGATTAAAACAAAGGTTATGAAAGTGCACTTATGGGAACTTGCAGCATAAGCATAGCACTATAGAATCAATATTTGATGGTTTTAGGCATCTTACCAGTGTTATGAGATATCACAGTAGCAGGTACTGGTCATTCTTTTGGAAAAAAACACTGTTTTATGTTTTGTCAGTGCCATACCAATGACTCTATGTGCCTTTACTGAGAAAACTGAGGCTTTTCCTTTACAAAAATTGCAAAATATTCATCAATACAATGTGAAATGTCTTCAGAAGCCAGACTGTGATTTAAAAACTATTACAGATGGGAAAGTTCATATCACAGTAGGTTTGTTTTGGGTCAATATCAATTAAATTATGAATTATATCACATATTTTGATAAAAAGGGGCATACCGGGGGTTACTACATCAGATGGTGGAATAAAATTTGACATCAGTTGTTAGGATAAACTGGTAGAGTCCTCTCATATTGGTGAAATATATAGCTGCATCCCCAGTTTTGGAAACAAAATTGACATCCATTTTATTCCATGGGGGTTGGGACACTGTTTTGCTTGCAGTATGGTTAAATGAGACAGATTTTTTCTAAAAATATTTTGTGCTGATGCAGATGTTAGTTTTATTTTGGGATCAGGGTAGTGTTTTAAAGAAAGCTGTAAATTCTCATCCTTCTCAGTTAATTTATAAAGTAACAGGATAGACAAATCTTTTGGAGGCAATACCAGTTTTCAAGCCCACTTGACAAAGTTTGGACACTTTTCCTTAAAAGAGCAAATTTTCCATGTTTTTGACTCAGCCAAAGCCAAAAGTTGGATTCTAATGCAGAAATGACTCTTTTATCTCATGGAAGTGGTAAAATGTCTCTTTGGTGGGGTTGGGGATGATTATAGGTATCGCGGAACTAAATATTGAAATTAGAGTGAACCGCCTTAAAATGTTGCACTCGGAAATGATGCAATCTCTAAAAATAAACAGCCTTGGAAAAATCCGTTGTTTCAATAAAAGTTTGAAACATTCTATTGACATCTTGCATTATTGTTGAATATTCTTGATAAAAAAGAGGGTGATTTGATGACTTTTGGACCTAAAAAATACAATTTACTTTTTGTGTGTTTTTGTAGGGAATTCCCTGAAAAGTATGTGCACGTGACCGGTACTTCCCTTTGTGTCAGTTTTTCTCTCTTATTTGTTGCATGACCCCCAGTTTTCAGATCAGAAAAAGTTGTCTGAAGGGCTATACTTGACAGAGATATTTGAATGCCAAAATTAAAGTGATGCGATCATATTTTTTTCCACCTGAACGTTATAATGGTCGCCTATGGGAAAATATTTAGTTCTGTGAGACCTATAGGAAATATGTTTTTTGGCTTCCAGACCAGATTCAGTTATTATTTTGGGGAATTATTTCACATTTAAATATTTATTTGGGGACCATACACCTTACCAAACCATTTTATTGTTTTGAGAAGTTACATTTTTGTCACAGTCAGCAATTAAAGCTATATATTTCCAAAACTAAGGCTGGTCATGCAAGAAAATTCACACCTTGAGCAAGTGTATTCCCCAGGAGCGCACTATAACCTCTGGCAGCTGCTAACCAACAGCCTATCTTACCCTATTAACATATTTATTTAAACCATGGTTTCTCCTCATATTTCTAGGGGCAGGGAGGATTCCAAATCTTCCAACCCCCTCCCAAATCACCATTCAAACACAGACAGAAAACCTACACTGCCCTTCTATTCACTATTATTTAGAAGTTTTCCTCTTCTATATTATGCTCTTCAAAATGTTGGAAAACAATTCCTTCATTGAAAGAGTATCCTGGAACACAAATTTGAGGAAAGGGTGGGGCTACAGTGGAAAATAACATAATAAAATTACAAATGTGAGTGAATGGCATTTGTGCATAGCTACCAATATAGTTGTCTAGTACTAGTGCTGCCATGGTTCCCCTGATACAGCATAAATTTACAGTGAGAGTTGTGAAATATTGCTCTTTCCCTGAACCAAGTCCTTTCTCCCACACATATTTAGCCCTTCTGCTGATGATAAACATTTGGAAAGACTGAACAACATGTTTTAGAGACTGAAGTTAGTATCATACACTTTCAGTTTCTTATGATTTACTTTGAGGCTTCAGCAATCATGCTCCACTGAGTTATTTTTCAATTTAACAACCTTGCCCTGGCTCTTCCACTATATTTTTCATTGTATGCCATTCATTACTCTCATGTAGACCTCCTACATGTGTGACTGCAAGCGTATCTGTCTGTCTGTCTGTCTGTCTGTCTGTCTGTCTGTCTGGTCTGTCTGTCTGTCTGTCTGTCTGTCTCTTCATCAGACATGGTGTTTCTTTGCTTTTCACTTGCCTGGATCTACATTTTCAATAATTGGCTGCTGACTAACTTTCGCCCCCCCCCCCCCCCCCCCCCACACACACACACAAGTATACTAAACATCAAATACCATTATATTCTTGAAGCAAATGTCTGATTCATCCTCTTTGGAAACATGTTTTCAACAATTTCAATCTTTTTGCCAGAATGGGTGTCTGTGGGGATTAAAACAAAGGTTATGAAAGTGCACTTATGGGAACTTGCAGCATAAGCATAGCACTATAGAATCAATATTTGATGGTTTTAGGCATCTTACCAGTGTTATGAGATATCACAGTAGCAGGTACTGGTCATTCTTTTGGAAAAAAACACTGTTTTATGTTTTGTCAGTGCCATACCAATGACTCTATGTGCCTTTACTGAGAAAACTGAGGCTTTTCCTTTACAAAAATTGCAAAATATTCATCAATACAATGTGAAATGTCTTCAGAAGCCAGACTGTGATTTAAAAACTATTACAGATGGGAAAGTTCATATCACAGTAGGTTTGTTTTGGGTCAATATCAATTAAATTATGAATTATATCACATATTTTGATAAAAAGGGGCATACCGGGGGTTACTACATCAGATGGTGGAATAAAATTTGACATCAGTTGTTAGGATAAACTGGTAGAGTCCTCTCATATTGGTGAAATATATAGCTGCATCCCCAGTTTTGGAAACAAAATTGACATCCATTTTATTCCATGGGGGTTGGGACACTGTTTTGCTTGCAGTATGGTTAAATGAGACAGATTTTTTCTAAAAATATTTTGTGCTGATGCAGATGTTAGTTTTATTTTGGGATCAGGGTAGTGTTTTAAAGAAAGCTGTAAATTCTCATCCTTCTCAGTTAATTTATAAAGTAACAGGATAGACAAATCTTTTGGAGGCAATACCAGTTTTCAAGCCCACTTGACAAAGTTTGGACACTTTTCCTTAAAAGAGCAAATTTTCCATGTTTTTGACTCAGCCAAAGCCAAAAGTTGGATTCTAATGCAGAAATGACTCTTTTATCTCATGGAAGTGGTAAAATGTCTCTTTGGTGGGGTTGGGGATGATTATAGGTATCGCGGAACTAAATATTGAAATTAGAGTGAACCGCCTTAAAATGTTGCACTCGGAAATGATGCAATCTCTAAAAATAAACAGCCTTGGAAAAATCCGTTGTTTCAATAAAAGTTTGAAACATTCTATTGACATCTTGCATTATTGTTGAATATTCTTGATAAAAAAGAGGGTGATTTGATGACTTTTGGACCTAAAAAATACAATTTACTTTTTGTGTGTTTTTGTAGGGAATTCCCTGAAAAGTATGTGCACGTGACCGGTACTTCCCTTTGTGTCAGTTTTTCTCTCTTATTTGTTGCATGACCCCCAGTTTTCAGATCAGAAAAAGTTGTCTGAAGGGCTATACTTGACAGAGATATTTGAATGCCAAAATTAAAGTGATGCGATCATATTTTTTTCCACCTGAACGTTATAATGGTCGCCTATGGGAAAATATTTAGTTCTGTGAGACCTATAGGAAATATGTTTTTTGGCTTCCAGACCAGATTCAGTTATTATTTTGGGGAATTATTTCACATTTAAATATTTATTTGGGGACCATACACCTTACCAAACCATTTTATTGTTTTGAGAAGTTACATTTTTGTCACAGTCAGCAATTAAAGCTATATATTTCCAAAACTAAGGCTGGTCATGCAAGAAAATTCACACCTTGAGCAAGTGTATTCCCCAGGAGCGCACTATAACCTCTGGCAGCTGCTAACCAACAGCCTATCTTACCCTATTAACATATTTATTTAAACCATGGTTTCTCCTCATATTTCTAGGGGCAGGGAGGATTCCAAATCTTCCAACCCCCTCCCAAATCACCATTCAAACACAGACAGAAAACCTACACTGCCCTTCTATTCACTATTATTTAGAAGTTTTCCTCTTCTATATTATGCTCTTCAAAATGTTGGAAAACAATTCCTTCATTGAAAGAGTATCCTGGAACACAAATTTGAGGAAAGGGTGGGGCTACAGTGGAAAATAACATAATAAAATTACAAATGTGAGTGAATGGCATTTGTGCATAGCTACCAATATAGTTGTCTAGTACTAGTGCTGCCATGGTTCCCCTGATACAGCATAAATTTACAGTGAGAGTTGTGAAATATTGCTCTTTCCCTGAACCAAGTCCTTTCTCCCACACATATTTAACCCTTCTGCTGATGATAAACATTTGGAAAGACTGAACAACATGTTTTAGAGACTGAAGTTAGTATCATACACTTTCAGTTTCTTATGATTTACTTTGAGGCTTCAGCAATCATGCTCCACTGAGTTATTTTTCAATTTAACAACCTTGCCCTGGCTCTTCCACTATATTTTTCATTGTATGCCATTCATTACTCTCATGTAGACCTCCTACATGTGTGACTGCAAGCGTATCTGTCTGTCTGTCTGTCTGTCTGTCTGTCTGTCTGTCTGTCTGTCTGTCTGTCTGTCTGTCTGTCTGTCTGTCTGTCGTCTGTCTGTCTGTCTGTCTGTCTCTTCATCAGACATGGTGTTTCTTTGCTTTTCACTTGCCTGGATCTACATTTTCAATAATTGGCTGCTGACTAACTTTCGCCCCCCCCCCCCCCACACACACACACAAGTATACTAAACATCAAATACCATTATATTCTTGAAGCAAATGTCTGATTCATCCTCTTTGGAAACATGTTTTCAACAATTTCAATCTTTTTGCCAGAATGGGTGTCTGTGGGGATTAAAACAAAGGTTATGAAAGTGCACTTATGGGAACTTGCAGCATAAGCATAGCACTATAGAATCAATATTTGATGGTTTTAGGCATCTTACCAGTGTTATGAGATATCACAGTAGCAGGTACTGGTCATTCTTTTGGAAAAAAACACTGTTTTATGTTTTGTCAGTGCCATACCAATGACTCTATGTGCCTTTACTGAGAAAACTGAGGCTTTTCCTTTACAAAAATTGCAAAATATTCATCAATACAATGTGAAATGTCTTCAGAAGCCAGACTGTGATTTAAAAACTATTACAGATGGGAAAGTTCATATCACAGTAGGTTTGTTTTGGGTCAATATCAATTAAATTATGAATTATATCACATATTTTGATAAAAAGGGGCATACCGGGGGTTACTACATCAGATGGTGGAATAAAATTTGACATCAGTTGTTAGGATAAACTGGTAGAGTCCTCTCATATTGGTGAAATATATAGCTGCATCCCCAGTTTTGGAAACAAAATTGACATCCATTTTATTCCATGGGGGTTGGGACACTGTTTTGCTTGCAGTATGGTTAAATGAGACAGATTTTTTCTAAAAATATTTTGTGCTGATGCAGATGTTAGTTTTATTTTGGGATCAGGGTAGTGTTTTAAAGAAAGCTGTAAATTCTCATCCTTCTCAGTTAATTTATAAAGTAACAGGATAGACAAATCTTTTGGAGGCAATACCAGTTTTCAAGCCCACTTGACAAAGTTTGGACACTTTTCCTTAAAAGAGCAAATTTTCCATGTTTTTGACTCAGCCAAAGCCAAAAGTTGGATTCTAATGCAGAAATGACTCTTTTATCTCATGGAAGTGGTAAAATGTCTCTTTGGTGGGGTTGGGGATGATTATAGGTATCGCGGAACTAAATATTGAAATTAGAGTGAACCGCCTTAAAATGTTGCACTCGGAAATGATGCAATCTCTAAAAATAAACAGCCTTGGAAAAATCCGTTGTTTCAATAAAAGTTTGAAACATTCTATTGACATCTTGCATTATTGTTGAATATTCTTGATAAAAAAGAGGGTGATTTGATGACTTTTGGACCTAAAAAATACAATTTACTTTTTGTGTGTTTTTGTAGGGAATTCCCTGAAAAGTATGTGCACGTGACCGGTACTTCCCTTTGTGTCAGTTTTTCTCTCTTATTTGTTGCATGACCCCCAGTTTTCAGATCAGAAAAAGTTGTCTGAAGGGCTATACTTGACAGAGATATTTGAATGCCAAAATTAAAGTGATGCGATCATATTTTTTTCCACCTGAACGTTATAATGGTCGCCTATGGGAAAATATTTAGTTCTGTGAGACCTATAGGAAATATGTTTTTTGGCTTCCAGACCAGATTCAGTTATTATTTTGGGGAATTATTTCACATTTAAATATTTATTTGGGGACCATACACCTTACCAAACCATTTTATTGTTTTGAGAAGTTACATTTTTGTCACAGTCAGCAATTAAAGCTATATATTTCCAAAACTAAGGCTGGTCATGCAAGAAAATTCACACCTTGAGCAAGTGTATTCCCCAGGAGCGCACTATAACCTCTGGCAGCTGCTAACCAACAGCCTATCTTACCCTATTAACATATTTATTTAAACCATGGTTTCTCCTCATATTTCTAGGGGCAGGGAGGATTCCAAATCTTCCAACCCCCTCCCAAATCACCATTCAAACACAGACAGAAAACCTACACTGCCCTTCTATTCACTATTATTTAGAAGTTTTCCTCTTCTATATTATGCTCTTCAAAATGTTGGAAAACAATTCCTTCATTGAAAGAGTATCCTGGAACACAAATTTGAGGAAAGGGTGGGGCTACAGTGGAAAATAACATAATAAAATTACAAATGTGAGTGAATGGCATTTGTGCATAGCTACCAATATAGTTGTCTAGTACTAGTGCTGCCATGGTTCCCCTGATACAGCATAAATTTACAGTGAGAGTTGTGAAATATTGCTCTTTCCCTGAACCAAGTCCTTTCTCCCACACATATTTAACCCTTCTGCTGATGATAAACATTTGGAAAGACTGAACAACATGTTTTAGAGACTGAAGTTAGTATCATACACTTTCAGTTTCTTATGATTTACTTTGAGGCTTCAGCAATCATGCTCCACTGAGTTATTTTTCAATTTAACAACCTTGCCCTGGCTCTTCCACTATATTTTTCATTGTATGCCATTCATTACTCTCATGTAGACCTCCTACATCAGACATGGTGTTTCTTTGCTTTTCACTTGCCTGGATCTACATTTTCAATAATTGGCTGCTGACTAACTTTCGCCCCCCCCCCCCCCACACACACACAAGTATACTAAACATCAAATACCATTATATTCTTGAAGCAAATGTCTGATTCATCCTCTTTGGAAACATGTTTTCAACAATTTCAATCTTTTTGCCAGAATGGGTGTCTGTGGGGATTAAAACAAAGGTTATGAAAGTGCACTTATGGGAACTTGCAGCATAAGCATAGCACTATAGAATCAATATTTGATGGTTTTAGGCATCTTACCAGTGTTATGAGATATCACAGTAGCAGGTACTGGTCATTCTTTTGGAAAAAAACACTGTTTTATGTTTTGTCAGTGCCATACCAATGACTCTATGTGCCTTTACTGAGAAAACTGAGGCTTTTCCTTTACAAAAATTGCAAAATATTCATCAATACAATGTGAAATGTCTTCAGAAGCCAGACTGTGATTTAAAAACTATTACAGATGGGAAAGTTCATATCACAGTAGGTTTGTTTTGGGTCAATATCAATTAAATTATGAATTATATCACATATTTTGATAAAAAGGGGCATACCGGGGGTTACTACATCAGATGGTGGAATAAAATTTGACATCAGTTGTTAGGATAAACTGGTAGAGTCCTCTCATATTGGTGAAATATATAGCTGCATCCCCAGTTTTGGAAACAAAATTGACATCCATTTTATTCCATGGGGGTTGGGACCACTGTTTTGCTTGCAGTATGGTTAAATGAGACAGATTTTTTCTAAAAATATTTTGTGCTGATGCAGATGTTAGTTTTATTTTGGGATCAGGGTAGTGTTTTAAAGAAAGCTGTAAATTCTCATCCTTCTCAGTTAATTTATAAAGTAACAGGATAGACAAATCTTTTGGAGGCAATACCAGTTTTCAAGCCCACTTGACAAAGTTTGGACACTTTTCCTTAAAAGAGCAAATTTTCCATGTTTTTGACTCAGCCAAAGCCAAAAGTTGGATTCTAATGCAGAAATGACTCTTTTATCTCATGGAATGGTAAAATGTCTCTTTGGTGGGGTTGGGGATGATTATAGGTATCGCGGAACTAAATATTGAAATTAGAGTGAACCGCCTTAAAATGTTGCACTCGGAAATGATGCAATCTCTAAAAATAAACAGCCTTGGAAAAATCCGTTGTTTCAATAAAAGTTTGAAACATTCTATTGACATCTTGCATTATTGTTGAATATTCTTGATAAAAAAGAGGGTGATTTGATGACTTTTGGACCTAAAAAATACAATTTACTTTTTGTGTGTTTTTGTAGGGAATTCCCTGAAAAGTATGTGCACGTGACCGGTACTTCCCTTTGTGTCAGTTTTTCTCTCTTATTTGTTGCATGACCCCCAGTTTTCAGATCAGAAAAAGTTGTCTGAAGGGCTATACTTGACAGAGATATTTGAATGCCAAAATTAAAGTGATGCGATCATATTTTTTTCCACCTGAACGTTATAATGGTCGCCTATGGGAAAATATTTAGTTCTGTGAGACCTATAGGAAATATGTTTTTTGGCTTCCAGACCAGATTCAGTTATTATTTTGGGGAATTATTTCACATTTAAATATTTATTTGGGGACCATACACCTTACCAAACCATTTTATTGTTTTGAGAAGTTACATTTTTGTCACAGTCAGCAATTAAAGCTATATATTTCCAAAACTAAGGCTGGTCATGCAAGAAAATTCACACCTTGAGCAAGTGTATTCCCCAGGAGCGCACTATAACCTCTGGCAGCTGCTAACCAACAGCCTATCTTACCCTATTAACATATTTATTTAAACCATGGTTTCTCCTCATATTTCTAGGGGCAGGGAGGATTCCAAATCTTCCAACCCCCTCCCAAATCACCATTCAAACACAGACAGAAAACCTACACTGCCCTTCTATTCACTATTATTTAGAAGTTTTCCTCTTCTATATTATGCTCTTCAAAATGTTGGAAAACAATTCCTTCATTGAAAGAGTATCCTGGAACACAAATTTGAGGAAAGGGTGGGGCTACAGTGGAAAATAACATAATAAAATTACAAATGTGAGTGAATGGCATTTGTGCATAGCTACCAATATAGTTGTCTAGTACTAGTGCTGCCATGGTTCCCCTGATACAGCATAAATTTACAGTGAGAGTTGTGAAATATTGCTCTTTCCCTGAACCAAGTCCTTTCTCCCACACATATTTAACCCTTCTGCTGATGATAAACATTTGGAAAGACTGAACAACATGTTTTAGAGACTGAAGTTAGTATCATACACTTTCAGTTTCTTATGATTTACTTTGAGGCTTCAGCAATCATGCTCCACTGAGTTATTTTTCAATTTAACAACCTTGCCCTGGCTCTTCCACTATATTTTTCATTGTATGCCATTCATTACTCTCATGTAGACCTCCTACATGTGTGACTGCAAGCGTATCTGTCTGTCTGTCTGTCTGTCTGTCTGTCTGTCTGTCTGTCTGTCTGTCTGTCTGTCTGTCTGTCTGTCTCTTCATCAGACATGGTGTTTCTTTGCTTTTCACTTGCCTGGATCTACATTTTCAATAATTGGCTGCTGACTAACTTTCGCCCCCCCCCCCCCCCCCCCACACACACACACAAGTATACTAAACATCAAATACCATTATATTCTTGAAGCAAATGTCTGATTCATCCTCTTTGGAAACATGTTTTCAACAATTTCAATCTTTTTGCCAGAATGGGTGTCTGTGGGGATTAAAACAAAGGTTATGAAAGTGCACTTATGGGAACTTGCAGCATAAGCATAGCACTATAGAATCAATATTTGATGGTTTTAGGCATCTTACCAGTGTTATGAGATATCACAGTAGCAGGTACTGGTCATTCTTTTGGAAAAAAAACACTGTTTTATGTTTTGTCAGTGCCATACCAATGACTCTATGTGCCTTTACTGAGAAAACTGAGGCTTTTCCTTTACAAAAATTGCAAAATATTCATCAATACAATGTGAAATGTCTTCAGAAGCCAGACTGTGATTTAAAAACTATTACAGATGGGAAAGTTCATATCACAGTAGGTTTGTTTTGGGTCAATATCAATTAAATTATGAATTATATCACATATTTTGATAAAAAGGGGCATACCGGGGGTTACTACATCAGATGGTGGAATAAAATTTGACATCAGTTGTTAGGATAAACTGGTAGAGTCCTCTCATATTGGTGAAATATATAGCTGCATCCCCAGTTTTGGAAACAAAATTGACATCCATTTTATTCCATGGGGGTTGGGACACTGTTTTGCTTGCAGTATGGTTAAATGAGACAGATTTTTTCTAAAATATTTTGTGCTGATGCAGATGTTAGTTTTATTTTGGATCAGGGTAGTGTTTTAAAGAAAGCTGTAAATTCTCATCCTTCTCAGTTAATTTATAAAGTAACAGGATAGACAAATCTTTTGGAGGCAATACCAGTTTTCAAGCCCACTTGACAAAGTTTGGACACTTTTCCTTAAAAGAGCAAATTTTCCATGTTTTTGACTCAGCCAAAGCCAAAAGTTGGATTCTAATGCAGAAATGACTCTTTTATCTCATGGAAGTGGTAAAATGTCTCTTTGGTGGGGTTGGGGATGATTATAGGTATCGCGGAACTAAATATTGAAATTAGAGTGAACCGCCTTAAAATGTTGCACTCGGAAATGATGCAATCTCTAAAAATAAACAGCCTTGGAAAAATCCGTTGTTTCAATAAAGTTTGAAACATTCTATTGACATCTTGCATTATTGTTGAATATTCTTGATAAAAAAGAGGGTGATTTGATGACTTTTGGACCTAAAAAATACAATTTACTTTTTGTGTGTTTTTGTAGGGAATTCCCTGAAAAGTATGTGCACGTGACCGGTACTTCCCTTTGTGTCAGTTTTTCTCTCTTATTTGTTGCATGACCCCCAGTTTTCAGATCAGAAAAAGTTGTCTGAAGGGCTATACTTGACAGAGATATTTGAATGCCAAAATTAAAGTGATGCGATCATATTTTTTTCCACCTGAACGTTATAATGGTCGCCTATGGGAAAATATTTAGTTCTGTGAGACCTATAGGAAATATGTTTTTTGGCTTCCAGACCAGATTCAGTTATTATTTTGGGGAATTATTTCACATTTAAATATTTATTTGGGGACCATACACCTTACCAAACCATTTTATTGTTTTGAGAAGTTACATTTTTGTCACAGTCAGCAATTAAAGCTATATATTTCCAAAACTAAGGCTGGTCATGCAAGAAAATTCACACCTTGAGCAAGTGTATTCCCCAGGAGCGCACTATAACCTCTGGCAGCTGCTAACCAACAGCCTATCTTACCCTATTAACATATTTATTTAAACCATGGTTTCTCCTCATATTTCTAGGGGCAGGGAGGATTCCAAATCTTCCAACCCCCTCCCAAATCACCATTCAAACACAGACAGAAAACCTACACTGCCCTTCTATTCACTATTATTTAGAAGTTTTCCTCTTCTATATTATGCTCTTCAAAATGTTGGAAAACAATTCCTTCATTGAAAGAGTATCCTGGAACACAAATTTGAGGAAAGGGTGGGGCTACAGTGGAAAATAACATAATAAAATTACAAATGTGAGTGAATGGCATTTGTGCATAGCTACCAATATAGTTGTCTAGTACTAGTGCTGCCATGGTTCCCCTGATACAGCATAAATTTACAGTGAGAGTTGTGAAATATTGCTCTTTCCCTGAACCAAGTCCTTTCTCCCACACATATTTAACCCTTCTGCTGATGATAAACATTTGGAAAGACTGAACAACATGTTTTAGAGACTGAAGTTAGTATCATACACTTTCAGTTTCTTATGATTTACTTTGAGGCTTCAGCAATCATGCTCCACTGAGTTATTTTTCAATTTAACAACCTTGCCCTGGCTCTTCCACTATATTTTTCATTGTATGCCATTCATTACTCTCATGTAGACCTCCTACATGTGTGACTGCAAGCGTATCTGTCTGTCTGTCTGTCTGTCTGTCTGTCTGTCTGTCTGTCTGTCTGTCTGTCTGTCTGTCTGTCTGTCTGTCTGTCTGTCTGTCTCTTCATCAGACATGGTGTTTCTTTGCTTTTCACTTGCCTGGATCTACATTTTCAATAATTGGCTGCTGACTAACTTTCGCCCCCCCCCCCCCCCCCCCACACACACACACAAGTATACTAAACATCAAATACCATTATATTCTTGAAGCAAATGTCTGATTCATCCTCTTTGGAAACATGTTTTCAACAATTTCAATCTTTTTGCCAGAATGGGTGTCTGTGGGGATTAAAACAAAGGTTATGAAAGTGCACTTATGGGAACTTGCAGCATAAGCATAGCACTATAGAATCAATATTTGATGGTTTTAGGCATCTTACCAGTGTTATGAGATATCACAGTAGCAGGTACTGGTCATTCTTTTGGAAAAAAACACTGTTTTATGTTTTGTCAGTGCCATACCAATGACTCTATGTGCCTTTACTGAGAAAACTGAGGCTTTTCCTTTACAAAAATTGCAAAATATTCATCAATACAATGTGAAATGTCTTCAGAAGCCAGACTGTGATTTAAAAACTATTACAGATGGGAAAGTTCATATCACAGTAGGTTTGTTTTGGGTCAATATCAATTAAATTATGAATTATATCACATATTTTGATAAAAAGGGGCATACCGGGGGTTACTACATCAGATGGTGGAATAAAATTTGACATCAGTTGTTAGGATAAACTGGTAGAGTCCTCTCATATTGGTGAAATATATAGCTGCATCCCCAGTTTTGGAAACAAAATTGACATCCATTTTATTCCATGGGGGTTGGGACACTGTTTTGCTTGCAGTATGGTTAAATGAGACAGATTTTTTCTAAAAATATTTTGTGCTGATGCAGATGTTAGTTTTATTTTGGGATCAGGGTAGTGTTTTAAAGAAAGCTGTAAATTCTCATCCTTCTCAGTTAATTTATAAAGTAACAGGATAGACAAATCTTTTGGAGGCAATACCAGTTTTCAAGCCCACTTGACAAAGTTTGGACACTTTTCCTTAAAAGAGCAAATTTTCCATGTTTTTGACTCAGCCAAAGCCAAAAGTTGGATTCTAATGCAGAAATGACTCTTTTATCTCATGGAAGTGGTAAAATGTCTCTTTGGTGGGGTTGGGGATGATTATAGGTATCGCGGAACTAAATATTGAAATTAGAGTGAACCGCCTTAAAATGTTGCACTCGGAAATGATGCAATCTCTAAAAATAAACAGCCTTGGAAAAATCCGTTGTTTCAATAAAAGTTTGAAACATTCTATTGACATCTTGCATTATTGTTGAATATTCTTGATAAAAAAGAGGGTGATTTGATGACTTTTGGACCTAAAAAATACAATTTACTTTTTGTGTGTTTTTGTAGGGAATTCCCTGAAAAGTATGTGCACGTGACCGGTACTTCCCTTTGTGTCAGTTTTTCTCTCTTATTTGTTGCATGACCCCCAGTTTTCAGATCAGAAAAAGTTGTCTGAAGGGCTATACTTGACAGAGATATTTGAATGCCAAAATTAAAGTGATGCGATCATATTTTTTTCCACCTGAACGTTATAATGGTCGCCTATGGGAAAATATTTAGTTCTGTGAGACCTATAGGAAATATGTTTTTTGGCTTCCAGACCAGATTCAGTTATTATTTTGGGGAATTATTTCACATTTAAATATTTATTTGGGGACCATACACCTTACCAAACCATTTTATTGTTTTGAGAAGTTACATTTTTGTCACAGTCAGCAATTAAAGCTATATATTTCCAAAACTAAGGCTGGTCATGCAAAAAAATTCACACCTTGAGCAAGTGTATTCCCCAGGAGCGCACTATAACCTCTGGCAGCTGCTAACCAACAGCCTATCTTACCCTATTAACATATTTATTTAAACCATGGTTTCTCCTCATATTTCTAGGGGCAGGGAGGATTCCAAATCTTCCAACCCCCTCCCAAATCACCATTCAAACACAGACAGAAAACCTACACTGCCCTTCTATTCACTATTATTTAGAAGTTTTCCTCTTCTATATTATGCTCTTCAAAATGTTGGAAAACAATTCCTTCATTGAAAGAGTATCCTGGAACACAAATTTGAGGAAAGGGTGGGGCTACAGTGGAAAATAACATAATAAAATTACAAATGTGAGTGAATGGCATTTGTGCATAGCTACCAATATAGTTGTCTAGTACTAGTGCTGCCATGGTTCCCCTGATACAGCATAAATTTACAGTGAGAGTTGTGAAATATTGCTCTTTCCCTGAACCAAGTCCTTTCTCCCACACATATTTAACCCTTCTGCTGATGATAAACATTTGGAAAGACTGAACAACATGTTTTAGAGACTGAAGTTAGTATCATACACTTTCAGTTTCTTATGATTTACTTTGAGGCTTCAGCAATCATGCTCCACTGAGTTATTTTTCAATTTAACAACCTTGCCCTGGCTCTTCCACTATATTTTTCATTGTATGCCATTCATTACTCTCATGTAGACCTCCTACATGTGTGACTGCAAGCGTATCTGTCTGTCTGTCTGTCTGTCTGTCTGTCTGTCTGTCTGTCTGTCTGTCTGTCTGTCTGTCTGTCTGTCTGTCTGTCTGTCTGTCTCTTCATCAGACATGGTGTTTCTTTGCTTTTCACTTGCCTGGATCTACATTTTCAATAATTGGCTGCTGACTAACTTTCGCCCCCCCCCCCCCCCCCCCCCCCCCCCACACACACACACAAGTATACTAAACATCAAATACCATTATATTCTTGAAGCAAATGTCTGATTCATCCTCTTTGGAAACATGTTTTCAACAATTTCAATCTTTTTGCCAGAATGGGTGTCTGTGGGGATTAAAACAAAGGTTATGAAAGTGCACTTATGGGAACTTGCAGCATAAGCATACCACTATAGAATCAATATTTGATGGTTTTAGGCATCTTACCAGTGTTATGAGATATCACAGTAGCAGGTACTGGTCATTCTTTTGGAAAAAAACACTGTTTTATGTTTTGTCAGTGCCATACCAATGACTCTATGTGCCTTTACTGAGAAAACTGAGGCTTTTCCTTTACAAAAATTGCAAAATATTCATCAATACAATGTGAAATGTCTTCAGAAGCCAGACTGTGATTTAAAAAACTATTACAGATGGGAAAGTTCATATCACAGTAGGTTTGTTTTGGGTCAATATCAATTAAATTATGAATTATATCACATATTTTGATAAAAAGGGGCATACCGGGGGTTACTACATCAGATGGTGGAATAAAATTTGACATCAGTTGTTAGGATAAACTGGTAGAGTCCTCTCATATTGGTGAAATATATAGCTGCATCCCCAGTTTTGGAAACAAAATTGACATCCATTTTATTCCATGGGGGTTGGGACACTGTTTTGCTTGCAGTATGGTTAAATGAGACAGATTTTTTCTAAAAATATTTTGTGCTGATGCAGATGTTAGTTTTATTTTGGGATCAGGGTAGTGTTTTAAAGAAAGCTGTAAATTCTCATCCTTCTCAGTTAATTTATAAAGTAACAGGATAGACAAATCTTTTGGAGGCAATACCAGTTTTCAAGCCCACTTGACAAAGTTTGGACACTTTTCCTTAAAAGAGCAAATTTTCCATGTTTTTGACTCAGCCAAAGCCAAAAGTTGGATTCTAATGCAGAAATGACTCTTTTATCTCATGGAAGTGGTAAAATGTCTCTTTGGTGGGGTTGGGGATGATTATAGGTATCGCGGAACTAAATATTGAAATTAGAGTGAACCGCCTTAAAATGTTGCACTCGGAAATGATGCAATCTCTAAAAATAAACAGCCTTGGAAAAATCCGTTGTTTCAATAAAAGTTTGAAACATTCTATTGACATCTTGCATTATTGTTGAATATTCTTGATAAAAAAGAGGGTGATTTGATGACTTTTGGACCTAAAAAATACAATTTACTTTTTGTGTGTTTTTGTAGGGAATTCCCTGAAAAGTATGTGCACGTGACCGGTACTTCCCTTTGTGTCAGTTTTTCTCTCTTATTTGTTGCATGACCCCCAGTTTTCAGATCAGAAAAAGTTGTCTGAAGGGCTATACTTGACAGAGATATTTGAATGCCAAAATTAAAGTGATGCGATCATATTTTTTTCCACCTGAACGTTATAATGGTCGCCTATGGGAAAATATTTAGTTCTGTGAGACCTATAGGAAATATGTTTTTTGGCTTCCAGACCAGATTCAGTTATTATTTTGGGGAATTATTTCACATTTAAATATTTATTTGGGGACCATACACCTTACCAAACCATTTTATTGTTTTGAGAAGTTACATTTTTGTCACAGTCAGCAATTAAAGCTATATATTTCCAAAACTAAGGCTGGTCATGCAAGAAAATTCACACCTTGAGCAAGTGTATTCCCCAGGAGCGCACTATAACCTCTGGCAGCTGCTAACCAACAGCCTATCTTACCCTATTAACATATTTATTTAAACCATGGTTTCTCCTCATATTTCTAGGGGCAGGGAGGATTCCAAATCTTCCAACCCCCTCCCAAATCACCATTCAAACACAGACAGAAAACCTACACTGCCCTTCTATTCACTATTATTTAGAAGTTTTCCTCTTCTATATTATGCTCTTCAAAATGTTGGAAAACAATTCCTTCATTGAAAGAGTATCCTGGAACACAAATTTGAGGAAAGGGTGGGGCTACAGTGGAAAATAACATAATAAAATTACAAATGTGAGTGAATGGCATTTGTGCATAGCTACCAATATAGTTGTCTAGTACTAGTGCTGCCATGGTTCCCCTGATACAGCATAAATTTACAGTGAGAGTTGTGAAATATTGCTCTTTCCCTGAACCAAGTCCTTTCTCCCACACATATTTAACCCTTCTGCTGATGATAAACATTTGGAAAGACTGAACAACATGTTTTAGAGACTGAAGTTAGTATCATACACTTTCAGTTTCTTATGATTTACTTTGAGGCTTCAGCAATCATGCTCCACTGAGTTATTTTTCAATTTAACAACCTTGCCCTGGCTCTTCCACTATATTTTTCATTGTATGCCATTCATTACTCTCATGTAGACCTCCTACATGTGTGACTGCAAGCGTATCTGTCTGTCTGTCTGTCTGTCTGTCTGTCTGTCTGTCTGTCTGTCTGTCTGTCTGGCTGTCTGTCTGTCTGTCTGTCTGTCTGTCTCTTCATCAGACATGGTGTTTCTTTGCTTTTCACTTGCCTGGATCTACATTTTCAATAATTGGCTGCTGACTAACTTTCGCCCCCCCCCCCCCCCCCCCCCCCCCACACACACACACAAGTATACTAAACATCAAATACCATTATATTCTTGAAGCAAATGTCTGATTCATCCTCTTTGGAAACATGTTTTCAACAATTTCAATCTTTTTGCCAGAATGGGTGTCTGTGGGGATTAAAACAAAGGTTATGAAAGTGCACTTATGGGAACTTGCAGCATAAGCATAGCACTATAGAATCAATATTTGATGGTTTTAGGCATCTTACCAGTGTTATGAGATATCACAGTAGCAGGTACTGGTCATTCTTTTGGAAAAAAACACTGTTTTATGTTTTGTCAGTGCCATACCAATGACTCTATGTGCCTTTACTGAGAAAACTGAGGCTTTTCCTTTACAAAAATTGCAAAATATTCATCAATACAATGTGAAATGTCTTCAGAAGCCAGACTGTGATTTAAAAACTATTACAGATGGGAAAGTTCATATCACAGTAGGTTTGTTTTGGGTCAATATCAATTAAATTATGAATTATATCACATATTTTGATAAAAAGGGGCATACCGGGGGTTACTACATCAGATGGTGGAATAAAATTTGACATCAGTTGTTAGGATAAACTGGTAGAGTCCTCTCATATTGGTGAAATATATAGCTGCATCCCCAGTTTTGGAAACAAAATTGACATCCATTTTATTCCATGGGGGTTGGGACACTGTTTTGCTTGCAGTATGGTTAAATGAGACAGATTTTTTCTAAAAATATTTTGTGCTGATGCAGATGTTAGTTTTATTTTGGGATCAGGGTAGTGTTTTAAAGAAAGCTGTAAATTCTCATCCTTCTCAGTTAATTTATAAAGTAACAGGATAGACAAATCTTTTGGAGGCAATACCAGTTTTCAAGCCCACTTGACAAAGTTTGGACACTTTTCCTTAAAAGAGCAAATTTTCCATGTTTTTGACTCAGCCAAAGCCAAAAGTTGGATTCTAATGCAGAAATGACTCTTTTATCTCATGGAAGTGGTAAAATGTCTCTTTGGTGGGGTTGGGGATGATTATAGGTATCGCGGAACTAAATATTGAAATTAGAGTGAACCGCCTTAAAATGTTGCACTCGGAAATGATGCAATCTCTAAAAATAAACAGCCTTGGAAAAATCCGTTGTTTCAATAAAAGTTTGAAACATTCTATTGACATCTTGCATTATTGTTGAATATTCTTGATAAAAAAGAGGGTGATTTGATGACTTTTGGACCTAAAAAATACAATTTACTTTTTGTGTGTTTTTGTAGGGAATTCCCTGAAAAGTATGTGCACGTGACCGGTACTTCCCTTTGTGTCAGTTTTTCTCTCTTATTTGTTGCATGACCCCCAGTTTTCAGATCAGAAAAAGTTGTCTGAAGGGCTATACTTGACAGAGATATTTGAATGCCAAAATTAAAGTGATGCGATCATATTTTTTTCCACCTGAACGTTATAATGGTCGCCTATGGGAAAATATTTAGTTCTGTGAGACCTATAGGAAATATGTTTTTTGGCTTCCAGACCAGATTCAGTTATTATTTTGGGGAATTATTTCACATTTAAATATTTATTTGGGGACCATACACCTTACCAAACCATTTTATTGTTTTGAGAAGTTACATTTTTGTCACAGTCAGCAATTAAAGCTATATATTTCCAAAACTAAGGCTGGTCATGCAAGAAAATTCACACCTTGAGCAAGTGTATTCCCCAGGAGCGCACTATAACCTCTGGCAGCTGCTAACCAACAGCCTATCTTACCCTATTAACATAT
Organism: Pictodentalium vernedei; assembly: GCA_031216915.1. Taxonomy (NCBI): domain Eukaryota; kingdom Metazoa; phylum Mollusca; class Scaphopoda; order Dentaliida; family Dentaliidae; genus Pictodentalium; species Pictodentalium vernedei. The sequence goes on along the minus strand of CM062296.1, from coordinate 845,852,173 downwards.
TTATTTAAACCATGGTTTCTCCTCATATTTCTAGGGGCAGGGAGGATTCCAAATCTTCCAACCCCCTCCCAAATCACCATTCAAACACAGACAGAAAACCTACACTGCCCTTCTATTCACTATTATTTAGAAGTTTTCCTCTTCTATATTATGCTCTTCAAAATGTTGGAAAACAATTCCTTCATTGAAAGAGTATCCTGGAACACAAATTTGAGGAAAGGGTGGGGCTACAGTGGAAAATAACATAATAAAATTACAAATGTGAGTGAATGGCATTTGTGCATAGCTACCAATATAGTTGTCTAGTACTAGTGCTGCCATGGTTCCCCTGATACAGCATAAATTTACAGTGAGAGTTGTGAAATATTGCTCTTTCCCTGAACCAAGTCCTTTCTCCCACACATATTTAACCCTTCTGCTGATGATAAACATTTGGAAAGACTGAACAACATGTTTTAGAGACTGAAGTTAGTATCATACACTTTCAGTTTCTTATGATTTACTTTGAGGCTTCAGCAATCATGCTCCACTGAGTTATTTTTCAATTTAACAACCTTGCCCTGGCTCTTCCACTATATTTTTCATTGTATGCCATTCATTACTCTCATGTAGACCTCCTACATGTGTGACTGCAAGCGTATCTGTCTGTCTGTCTGTCTGTCTGTCTGTCTGTCTGTCTGTCTGTCTGTCTGTCTGTCTCTTCATCAGACATGGTGTTTCTTTGCTTTTCACTTGCCTGGATCTACATTTTCAATAATTGGCTGCTGACTAACTTTCGCCCCCCCCCCCCCCCCCCCCCCCCCCACACACACACAAGTATACTAAACATCAAATACCATTATATTCTTGAAGCAAATGTCTGATTCATCCTCTTTGGAAACATGTTTTCAACAATTTCAATCTTTTTGCCAGAATGGGTGTCTGTGGGGATTAAAACAAAGGTTATGAAAGTGCACTTATGGGAACTTGCAGCATAAGCATAGCACTATAGAATCAATATTTGATGGTTTTAGGCATCTTACCAGTGTTATGAGATATCACAGTAGCAGGTACTGGTCATTCTTTTGGAAAAAAAACACTGTTTTATGTTTTGTCAGTGCCATACCAATGACTCTATGTGCCTTTACTGAGAAAACTGAGGCTTTTCCTTTACAAAAATTGCAAAATATTCATCAATACAATGTGAAATGTCTTCAGAAGCCAGACTGTGATTTAAAAACTATTACAGATGGGAAAGTTCATATCACAGTAGGTTTGTTTTGGGTCAATATCAATTAAATTATGAATTATATCACATATTTTGATAAAAAGGGGCATACCGGGGGTTACTACATCAGATGGTGGAATAAAATTTGACATCAGTTGTTAGGATAAACTGGTAGAGTCCTCTCATATTGGTGAAATATATAGCTGCATCCCCAGTTTTGGAAACAAAATTGACATCCATTTTATTCCATGGGGGTTGGGACACTGTTTTGCTTGCAGTATGGTTAAATGAGACAGATTTTTTCTAAAAATATTTTGTGCTGATGCAGATGTTAGTTTTATTTTGGGATCAGGGTAGTGTTTTAAAGAAAGCTGTAAATTCTCATCCTTCTCAGTTAATTTATAAAGTAACAGGATAGACAAATCTTTTGGAGGCAATACCAGTTTTCAAGCCCACTTGACAAAGTTTGGACACTTTTCCTTAAAAGAGCAAATTTTCCATGTTTTTGACTCAGCCAAAGCCAAAAGTTGGATTCTAATGCAGAAATGACTCTTTTATCTCATGGAAGTGGTAAAATGTCTCTTTGGTGGGGTTGGGGATGATTATAGGTATCGCGGAACTAAATATTGAAATTAGAGTGAACCGCCTTAAAATGTTGCACTCGGAAATGATGCAATCTCTAAAAATAAACAGCCTTGGAAAAATCCGTTGTTTCAATAAAAGTTTGAAACATTCTATTGACATCTTGCATTATTGTTGAATATTCTTGATAAAAAAGAGGGTGATTTGATGACTTTTGGACCTAAAAAATACAATTTACTTTTTGTGTGTTTTTGTAGGGAATTCCCTGAAAAGTATGTGCACGTGACCGGTACTTCCCTTTGTGTCAGTTTTTCTCTCTTATTTGTTGCATGACCCCCAGTTTTCAGATCAGAAAAAGTTGTCTGAAGGGCTATACTTGACAGAGATATTTGAATGCCAAAATTAAAGTGATGCGATCATATTTTTTTCCACCTGAACGTTATAATGGTCGCCTATGGGAAAATATTTAGTTCTGTGAGACCTATAGGAAATATGTTTTTTGGCTTCCAGACCAGATTCAGTTATTATTTTGGGGAATTATTTCACATTTAAATATTTATTTGGGGACCATACACCTTACCAAACCATTTTATTGTTTTGAGAAGTTACATTTTTGTCACAGTCAGCAATTAAAGCTATATATTTCCAAAACTAAGGCTGGTCATGCAAGAAAATTCACACCTTGAGCAAGTGTATTCCCCAGGAGCGCACTATAACCTCTGGCAGCTGCTAACCAACAGCCTATCTTACCCTATTAACATATTTATTTAAACCATGGTTTCTCCTCATATTTCTAGGGGCAGGGAGGATTCCAAATCTTCCAACCCCCTCCCAAATCACCATTCAAACACAGACAGAAAACCTACACTGCCCTTCTATTCACTATTATTTAGAAGTTTTCCTCTTCTATATTATGCTCTTCAAAATGTTGGAAAACAATTCCTTCATTGAAAGAGTATCCTGGAACACAAATTTGAGGAAAGGGTGGGGCTACAGTGGAAAATAACATAATAAAATTACAAATGTGAGTGAATGGCATTTGTGCATAGCTACCAATATAGTTGTCTAGTACTAGTGCTGCCATGGTTCCCCTGATACAGCATAAATTTACAGTGAGAGTTGTGAAATATTGCTCTTTCCCTGAACCAAGTCCTTTCTCCCACACATATTTAACCCTTCTGCTGATGATAAACATTTGGAAAGACTGAACAACATGTTTTAGAGACTGAAGTTAGTATCATACACTTTCAGTTTCTTATGATTTACTTTGAGGCTTCAGCAATCATGCTCCACTGAGTTATTTTTCAATTTAACAACCTTGCCCTGGCTCTTCCACTATATTTTTCATTGTATGCCATTCATTACTCTCATGTAGACCTCCTACATGTGTGACTGCAAGCGTATCTGTCTGTCTGTCTGTCTGTCTGTCTGTCTGTCTGTCTGTCTGTCTGTCTGTCTGTCTGTCTGTCTGTCTGTCTCTTCATCAGACATGGTGTTTCTTTGCTTTTCACTTGCCTGGATCTACATTTTCAATAATTGGCTGCTGACTAACTTTCGCCCCCCCCCCCCCCCCCCCCCCCACACACACACAAGTATACTAAACATCAAATACCATTATATTCTTGAAGCAAATGTCTGATTCATCCTCTTTGGAAACATGTTTTCAACAATTTCAATCTTTTTGCCAGAATGGGTGTCTGTGGGGATTAAAACAAAGGTTATGAAAGTGCACTTATGGGAACTTGCAGCATAAGCATAGCACTATAGAATCAATATTTGATGGTTTTAGGCATCTTACCAGTGTTATGAGATATCACAGTAGCAGGTACTGGTCATTCTTTTGGAAAAAAACACTGTTTTATGTTTTGTCAGTGCCATACCAATGACTCTATGTGCCTTTACTGAGAAAACTGAGGCTTTTCCTTTACAAAAATTGCAAAATATTCATCAATACAATGTGAAATGTCTTCAGAAGCCAGACTGTGATTTAAAAACTATTACAGATGGGAAAGTTCATATCACAGTAGGTTTGTTTTGGGTCAATATCAATTAAATTATGAATTATATCACATATTTTGATAAAAAGGGGCATACCGGGGGTTACTACATCAGATGGTGGAATAAAATTTGACATCAGTTGTTAGGATAAACTGGTAGAGTCCTCTCATATTGGTGAAATATATAGCTGCATCCCCAGTTTTGGAAACAAAATTGACATCCATTTTATTCCATGGGGGTTGGGACACTGTTTTGCTTGCAGTATGGTTAAATGAGACAGATTTTTTCTAAAAATATTTTGTGCTGATGCAGATGTTAGTTTTATTTTGGGATCAGGGTAGTGTTTTAAAGAAAGCTGTAAATTCTCATCCTTCTCAGTTAATTTATAAAGTAACAGGATAGACAAATCTTTTGGAGGCAATACCAGTTTTCAAGCCCACTTGACAAAGTTTGGACACTTTTCCTTAAAAGAGCAAATTTTCCATGTTTTTGACTCAGCCAAAGCCAAAAGTTGGATTCTAATGCAGAAATGACTCTTTTATCTCATGGAAGTGGTAAAATGTCTCTTTGGTGGGGTTGGGGATGATTATAGGTATCGCGGAACTAAATATTGAAATTAGAGTGAACCGCCTTAAAATGTTGCACTCGGAAATGATGCAATCTCTAAAAATAAACAGCCTTGGAAAAATCCGTTGTTTCAATAAAAGTTTGAAACATTCTATTGACATCTTGCATTATTGTTGAATATTCTTGATAAAAAAGAGGGTGATTTGATGACTTTTGGACCTAAAAAATACAATTTACTTTTTGTGTGTTTTTGTAGGGAATTCCCTGAAAAGTATGTGCACGTGACCGGTACTTCCCTTTGTGTCAGTTTTTCTCTCTTATTTGTTGCATGACCCCCAGTTTTCAGATCAGAAAAAGTTGTCTGAAGGGCTATACTTGACAGAGATATTTGAATGCCAAAATTAAAGTGATGCGATCATATTTTTTTCCACCTGAACGTTATAATGGTCGCCTATGGGAAAATATTTAGTTCTGTGAGACCTATAGGAAATATGTTTTTTGGCTTCCAGACCAGATTCAGTTATTATTTTGGGGAATTATTTCACATTTAAATATTTATTTGGGGACCATACACCTTACCAAACCATTTTATTGTTTTGAGAAGTTACATTTTTGTCACAGTCAGCAATTAAAGCTATATATTTCCAAAACTAAGGCTGGTCATGCAAGAAAATTCACACCTTGAGCAAGTGTATTCCCCAGGAGCGCACTATAACCTCTGGCAGCTGCTAACCAACAGCCTATCTTACCCTATTAACATATTTATTTAAACCATGGTTTCTCCTCATATTTCTAGGGGCAGGGAGGATTCCAAATCTTCCAACCCCCTCCCAAATCACCATTCAAACACAGACAGAAAACCTACACTGCCCTTCTATTCACTATTATTTAGAAGTTTTCCTCTTCTATATTATGCTCTTCAAAATGTTGGAAAACAATTCCTTCATTGAAAGAGTATCCTGGAACACAAATTTGAGGAAAGGGTGGGGCTACAGTGGAAAATAACATAATAAAATTACAAATGTGAGTGAATGGCATTTGTGCATAGCTACCAATATAGTTGTCTAGTACTAGTGCTGCCATGGTTCCCCTGATACAGCATAAATTTACAGTGAGAGTTGTGAAATATTGCTCTTTCCCTGAACCAAGTCCTTTCTCCCACACATATTTAACCCTTCTGCTGATGATAAACATTTGGAAAGACTGAACAACATGTTTTAGAGACTGAAGTTAGTATCATACACTTTCAGTTTCTTATGATTTACTTTGAGGCTTCAGCAATCATGCTCCACTGAGTTATTTTTCAATTTAACAACCTTGCCCTGGCTCTTCCACTATATTTTTCATTGTATGCCATTCATTACTCTCATGTAGACCTCCTACATGTGTGACTGCAAGCGTATCTGTCTGTCTGTCTGTCTGTCTGTCTGTCTGTCTGTCTGTCTGTCTGTCTGTCTGTCTGTCTCTTCATCAGACATGGTGTTTCTTTGCTTTTCACTTGCCTGGATCTACATTTTCAATAATTGGCTGCTGACTAACTTTCGCCCCCCCCCCCCCCCCCCCCCACACACACACACAAGTATACTAAACATCAAATACCATTATATTCTTGAAGCAAATGTCTGATTCATCCTCTTTGGAAACATGTTTTCAACAATTTCAATCTTTTTGCCAGAATGGGTGTCTGTGGGGATTAAAACAAAGGTTATGAAAGTGCACTTATGGGAACTTGCAGCATAAGCATAGCACTATAGAATCAATATTTGATGGTTTTAGGCATCTTACCAGTGTTATGAGATATCACAGTAGCAGGTACTGGTCATTCTTTTGGAAAAAAACACTGTTTTATGTTTTGTCAGTGCCATACCAATGACTCTATGTGCCTTTACTGAGAAAACTGAGGCTTTTCCTTTACAAAAATTGCAAAATATTCATCAATACAATGTGAAATGTCTTCAGAAGCCAGACTGTGATTTAAAAACTATTACAGATGGGAAAGTTCATATCACAGTAGGTTTGTTTTGGGTCAATATCAATTAAATTATGAATTATATCACATATTTTGATAAAAAGGGGCATACCGGGGGTTACTACATCAGATGGTGGAATAAAATTTGACATCAGTTGTTAGGATAAACTGGTAGAGTCCTCTCATATTGGTGAAATATATAGCTGCATCCCCAGTTTTGGAAACAAAATTGACATCCATTTTATTCCATGGGGGTTGGGACACTGTTTTGCTTGCAGTATGGTTAAATGAGACAGATTTTTTCTAAAAGTATTTTGTGCTGATGCAGATGTTAGTTTTATTTTGGGATCAGGGTAGTGTTTTAAAGAAAGCTGTAAATTCTCATCCTTCTCAGTTAATTTATAAAGTAACAGGATAGACAAATCTTTTGGAGGCAATACCAGTTTTCAAGCCCACTTGACAAAGTTTGGACACTTTTCCTTAAAAGAGCAAATTTTCCATGTTTTTGACTCAGCCAAAGCCAAAAGTTGGATTCTAATGCAGAAATGACTCTTTTATCTCATGGAAGTGGTAAAATGTCTCTTTGGTGGGGTTGGGGATGATTATAGGTATCGCGGAACTAAATATTGAAATTAGAGTGAACCGCCTTAAAATGTTGCACTCGGAAATGATGCAATCTCTAAAAATAAACAGCCTTGGAAAAATCCGTTGTTTCAATAAAAGTTTGAAACATTCTATTGACATCTTGTATTATTGTTGAATATTCTTGATAAAAAAGAGGGTGATTTGATGACTTTTGGACCTAAAAAATACAATTTACTTTTTGTGTGTTTTTGTAGGGAATTCCCTGAAAAGTATGTGCACGTGACCGGTACTTCCCTTTGTGTCAGTTTTTCTCTCTTATTTGTTGCATGACCCCCAGTTTTCAGATCAGAAAAAGTTGTCTGAAGGGCTATACTTGACAGAGATATTTGAATGCCAAAATTAAAGTGATGCGATCATATTTTTTTCCACCTGAACGTTATAATGGTCGCCTATGGGAAAATATTTAGTTCTGTGAGACCTATAGGAAATATGTTTTTTGGCTTCCAGACCAGATTCAGTTATTATTTTGGGGAATTATTTCACATTTAAATATTTATTTGGGGACCATACACCTTACCAAACCATTTTATTGTTTTGAGAAGTTACATTTTTGTCACAGTCAGCAATTAAAGCTATATATTTCCAAAACTAAGGCTGGTCATGCAAGAAAATTCACACCTTGAGCAAGTGTATTCCCCAGGAGCGCACTATAACCTCTGGCAGCTGCTAACCAACAGCCTATCTTACCCTATTAACATATTTATTTAAACCATGGTTTCTCCTCATATTTCTAGGGGCAGGGAGGATTCCAAATCTTCCAACCCCCTCCCAAATCACCATTCAAACACAGACAGAAAACCTACACTGCCCTTCTATTCACTATTATTTAGAAGTTTTCCTCTTCTATATTATGCTCTTCAAAATGTTGGAAAACAATTCCTTCATTGAAAGAGTATCCTGGAACACAAATTTGAGGAAAGGGTGGGGCTACAGTGGAAAATAACATAATAAAATTACAAATGTGAGTGAATGGCATTTGTGCATAGCTACCAATATAGTTGTCTAGTACTAGTGCTGCCATGGTTCCCCTGATACAGCATAAATTTACAGTGAGAGTTGTGAAATATTGCTCTTTCCCTGAACCAAGTCCTTTCTCCCACACATATTTAACCCTTCTGCTGATGATAAACATTTGGAAAGACTGAACAACATGTTTTAGAGACTGAAGTTAGTATCATACACTTTCAGTTTCTTATGATTTACTTTGAGGCTTCAGCAATCATGCTCCACTGAGTTATTTTTCAATTTAACAACCTTGCCCTGGCTCTTCCACTATATTTTTCATTGTATGCCATTCATTACTCTCATGTAGACCTCCTACATGTGTGACTGCAAGCGTATCTGTCTGTCTGTCTGTCTGTCTGTCTGTCTGTCTGTCTGTCTGTCTGTCTGTCTGTCTCTTCATCAGACATGGTGTTTCTTTGCTTTTCACTTGCCTGGATCTACATTTTCAATAATTGGCTGCTGACTAACTTTCGCCCCCCCCCCCCCCCCCCCCCCACACACACACACACAAGTATACTAAACATCAAATACCATTATATTCTTGAAGCAAATGTCTGATTCATCCTCTTTGGAAACATGTTTTCAACAATTTCAATCTTTTTGCCAGAATGGGTGTCTGTGGGGATTAAAACAAAGGTTATGAAAGTGCACTTATGGGAACTTGCAGCATAAGCATAGCACTATAGAATCAATATTTGATGGTTTTAGGCATCTTACCAGTGTTATGAGATATCACAGTAGCAGGTACTGGTCATTCTTTTGGAAAAAAACACTGTTTTATGTTTTGTCAGTGCCATACCAATGACTCTATGTGCCTTTACTGAGAAAACTGAGGCTTTTCCTTTACAAAAATTGCAAAATATTCATCAATACAATGTGAAATGTCTTCAGAAGCCAGACTGTGATTTAAAAACTATTACAGATGGGAAAGTTCATATCACAGTAGGTTTGTTTTGGGTCAATATCAATTAAATTATGAATTATATCACATATTTTGATAAAAAGGGGCATACCGGGGGTTACTACATCAGATGGTGGAATAAAATTTGACATCAGTTGTTAGGATAAACTGGTAGAGTCCTCTCATATTGGTGAAATATATAGCTGCATCCCCAGTTTTGGAAACAAAATTGACATCCATTTTATTCCATGGGGGTTGGGACACTGTTTTGCTTGCAGTATGGTTAAATGAGACAGATTTTTTCTAAAAATATTTTGTGCTGATGCAGATGTTAGTTTTATTTTGGGATCAGGGTAGTGTTTTAAAGAAAGCTGTAAATTCTCATCCTTCTCAGTTAATTTATAAAGTAACAGGATAGACAAATCTTTTGGAGGCAATACCAGTTTTCAAGCCCACTTGACAAAGTTTGGACACTTTTCCTTAAAAGAGCAAATTTTCCATGTTTTTGACTCAGCCAAAGCCAAAAGTTGGATTCTAATGCAGAAATGACTCTTTTATCTCATGGAAGTGGTAAAATGTCTCTTTGGTGGGGTTGGGGATGATTATAGGTATCGCGGAACTAAATATTGAAATTAGAGTGAACCGCCTTAAAATGTTGCACTCGGAAATGATGCAATCTCTAAAAATAAACAGCCTTGGAAAAATCCGTTGTTTCAATAAAAGTTTGAAACATTCTATTGACATCTTGCATTATTGTTGAATATTCTTGATAAAAAAGAGGGTGATTTGATGACTTTTGGACCTAAAAAATACAATTTACTTTTTGTGTGTTTTTGTAGGGAATTCCCTGAAAAGTATGTGCACGTGACCGGTACTTCCCTTTGTGTCAGTTTTTCTCTCTTATTTGTTGCATGACCCCCAGTTTTCAGATCAGAAAAAGTTGTCTGAAGGGCTATACTTGACAGAGATATTTGAATGCCAAAATTAAAGTGATGCGATCATATTTTTTTCCACCTGAACGTTATAATGGTCGCCTATGGGAAAATATTTAGTTCTGTGAGACCTATAGGAAATATGTTTTTTGGCTTCCAGACCAGATTCAGTTATTATTTTGGGGAATTATTTCACATTTAAATATTTATTTGGGGACCATACACCTTACCAAACCATTTTATTGTTTTGAGAAGTTACATTTTTGTCACAGTCAGCAATTAAAGCTATATATTTCCAAAACTAAGGCTGGTCATGCAAGAAAATTCACACCTTGAGCAAGTGTATTCCCCAGGAGCGCACTATAACCTCTGGCAGCTGCTAACCAACAGCCTATCTTACCCTATTAACATATTTATTTAAACCATGGTTTCTCCTCATATTTCTAGGGGCAGGGAGGATTCCAAATCTTCCAACCCCCTCCCAAATCACCATTCAAACACAGACAGAAAACCTACACTGCCCTTCTATTCACTATTATTTAGAAGTTTTCCTCTTCTATATTATGCTCTTCAAAATGTTGGAAAACAATTCCTTCATTGAAAGAGTATCCTGGAACACAAATTTGAGGAAAGGGTGGGGCTACAGTGGAAAATAACATAATAAAATTACAAATGTGAGTGAATGGCATTTGTGCATAGCTACCAATATAGTTGTCTAGTACTAGTGCTGCCATGGTTCCCCTGATACAGCATAAATTTACAGTGAGAGTTGTGAAATATTGCTCTTTCCCTGAACCAAGTCCTTTCTCCCACACATATTTAACCCTTCTGCTGATGATAAACATTTGGAAAGACTGAACAACATGTTTTAGAGACTGAAGTTAGTATCATACACTTTCAGTTTCTTATGATTTACTTTGAGGCTTCAGCAATCATGCTCCACTGAGTTATTTTTCAATTTAACAACCTTGCCCTGGCTCTTCCACTATATTTTTCATTGTATGCCATTCATTACTCTCATGTAGACCTCCTACATGTGTGACTGCAAGCGTATCTGTCTGTCTGTCTGTCTGTCTGTCTGTCTGTCTGTCTGTCTGTCTGTCTGTCTGTCTGTCTGTCTGTCTCTTCATCAGACATGGTGTTTCTTTGCTTTTCACTTGCCTGGATCTACATTTTCAATAATTGGCTGCTGACTAACTTTCGCCCCCCCCCCCCCCCCCACACACACACACAAGTATACTAAACATCAAATACCATTATATTCTTGAAGCAAATGTCTGATTCATCCTCTTTGGAAACATGTTTTCAACAATTTCAATCTTTTTGCCAGAATGGGTGTCTGTGGGGATTAAAACAAAGGTTATGAAAGTGCACTTATGGGAACTTGCAGCATAAGCATAGCACTATAGAATCAATATTTGATGGTTTTAGGCATCTTACCAGTGTTATGAGATATCACAGTAGCAGGTACTGGTCATTCTTTTGGAAAAAAACACTGTTTTATGTTTTGTCAGTGCCATACCAATGACTCTATGTGCCTTTACTGAGAAAACTGAGGCTTTTCCTTTACAAAAATTGCAAAATATTCATCAATACAATGTGAAATGTCTTCAGAAGCCAGACTGTGATTTAAAAACTATTACAGATGGGAAAGTTCATATCACAGTAGGTTTGTTTTGGGTCAATATCAATTAAATTATGAATTATATCACATATTTTGATAAAAAGGGGCATACCGGGGGTTACTACATCAGATGGTGGAATAAAATTTGACATCAGTTGTTAGGATAAACTGGTAGAGTCCTCTCATATTGGTGAAATATATAGCTGCATCCCCAGTTTTGGAAACAAAATTGACATCCATTTTATTCCATGGGGGTTGGGACACTGTTTTGCTTGCAGTATGGTTAAATGAGACAGATTTTTTCTAAAAATATTTTGTGCTGATGCAGATGTTAGTTTTATTTTGGGATCAGGGTAGTGTTTTAAAGAAAGCTGTAAATTCTCATCCTTCTCAGTTAATTTATAAAGTAACAGGATAGACAAATCTTTTGGAGGCAATACCAGTTTTCAAGCCCACTTGACAAAGTTTGGACACTTTTCCTTAAAAGAGCAAATTTTCCATGTTTTTGACTCAGCCAAAGCCAAAAGTTGGATTCTAATGCAGAAATGACTCTTTTATCTCATGGAAGTGGTAAAATGTCTCTTTGGTGGGGTTGGGGATGATTATAGGTATCGCGGAACTAAATATTGAAATTAGAGTGAACCGCCTTAAAATGTTGCACTCGGAAATGATGCAATCTCTAAAAATAAACAGCCTTGGAAAAATCCGTTGTTTCAATAAAAGTTTGAAACATTCTATTGACATCTTGCATTATTGTTGAATATTCTTGATAAAAAAGAGGGTGATTTGATGACTTTTGGACCTAAAAAATACAATTTACTTTTTGTGTGTTTTTGTAGGGAATTCCCTGAAAAGTATGTGCACGTGACCGGTACTTCCCTTTGTGTCAGTTTTTCTCTCTTATTTGTTGCATGACCCCCAGTTTTCAGATCAGAAAAAGTTGTCTGAAGGGCTATACTTGACAGAGATATTTGAATGCCAAAATTAAAGTGATGCGATCATATTTTTTTCCACCTGAACGTTATAATGGTCGCCTATGGGAAAATATTTAGTTCTGTGAGACCTATAGGAAATATGTTTTTTGGCTTCCAGACCAGATTCAGTTATTATTTTGGGGAATTATTTCACATTTAAATATTTATTTGGGGACCATACACCTTACCAAACCATTTTATTGTTTTGAGAAGTTACATTTTTGTCACAGTCAGCAATTAAAGCTATATATTTCCAAAACTAAGGCTGGTCATGCAAGAAAATTCACACCTTGAGCAAGTGTATTCCCCAGGAGCGCACTATAACCTCTGGCAGCTGCTAACCAACAGCCTATCTTACCCTATTAACATATTTATTTAAACCATGGTTTCTCCTCATATTTCTAGGGGCAGGGAGGATTCCAAATCTTCCAACCCCCTCCCAAATCACCATTCAAACACAGACAGAAAACCTACACTGCCCTTCTATTCACTATTATTTAGAAGTTTTCCTCTTCTATATTATGCTCTTCAAAATGTTGGAAAACAATTCCTTCATTGAAAGAGTATCCTGGAACACAAATTTGAGGAAAGGGTGGGGCTACAGTGGAAAATAACATAATAAAATTACAAATGTGAGTGAATGGCATTTGTGCATAGCTACCAATATAGTTGTCTAGTACTAGTGCTGCCATGGTTCCCCTGATACAGCATAAATTTACAGTGAGAGTTGTGAAATATTGCTCTTTCCCTGAACCAAGTCCTTTCTCCCACACATATTTAACCCTTCTGCTGATGATAAACATTTGGAAAGACTGAACAACATGTTTTAGAGACTGAAGTTAGTATCATACACTTTCAGTTTCTTATGATTTACTTTGAGGCTTCAGCAATCATGCTCCACTGAGTTATTTTTCAATTTAACAACCTTGCCCTGGCTCTTCCACTATATTTTTCATTGTATGCCATTCATTACTCTCATGTAGACCTCCTACATGTGTGACTGCAAGCGTATCTGTCTGTCTGTCTGTCTGTCTGTCGGTCTGTCTGTCTGTCTGTCTGTCTGTCTGTCTGTCTGTCTGTCTGTCTGTCTCTTCATCAGACATGGTGTTTCTTTGCTTTTCACTTGCCTGGATCTACATTTTCAATAATTGGCTGCTGACTAACTTTCGCCCCCCCCCCCCCCCCCCACACACACACACACAAGTATACTAAACATCAAATACCATTATATTCTTGAAGCAAATGTCTGATTCATCCTCTTTGGAAACATGTTTTCAACAATTTCAATCTTTTTGCCAGAATGGGTGTCTGTGGGGATTAAAACAAAGGTTATGAAAGTGCACTTATGGGAACTTGCAGCATAAGCATAGCACTATAGAATCAATATTTGATGGTTTTAGGCATCTTACCAGTGTTATGAGATATCACAGTAGCAGGTACTGGTCATTCTTTTGGAAAAAAACACTGTTTTATGTTTTGTCAGTGCCATACCAATGACTCTATGTGCCTTTACTGAGAAAACTGAGGCTTTTCCTTTACAAAAATTGCAAAATATTCATCAATACAATGTGAAATGTCTTCAGAAGCCAGACTGTGATTTAAAAACTATTACAGATGGGAAAGTTCATATCACAGTAGGTTTGTTTTGGGTCAATATCAATTAAATTATGAATTATATCACATATTTTGATAAAAAGGGGCATACCGGGGGTTACTACATCAGATGGTGGAATAAAATTTGACATCAGTTGTTAGGATAAACTGGTAGAGTCCTCTCATATTGGTGAAATATATAGCTGCATCCCCAGTTTTGGAAACAAAATTGACATCCATTTTATTCCATGGGGGTTGGGACACTGTTTTGCTTGCAGTATGGTTAAATGAGACAGATTTTTTCTAAAAGTATTTTGTGCTGATGCAGATGTTAGTTTTATTTTGGGATCAGGGTAGTGTTTTAAAGAAAGCTGTAAATTCTCATCCTTCTCAGTTAATTTATAAAGTAACAGGATAGACAAATCTTTTGGAGGCAATACCAGTTTTCAAGCCCACTTGACAAAGTTTGGACACTTTTCCTTAAAAGAGCAAATTTTCCATGTTTTTGACTCAGCCAAAGCCAAAAGTTGGATTCTAATGCAGAAATGACTCTTTTATCTCATGGAAGTGGTAAAATGTCTCTTTGGTGGGGTTGGGGATGATTATAGGTATCGCGGAACTAAATATTGAAATTAGAGTGAACCGCCTTAAAATGTTGCACTCGGAAATGATGCAATCTCTAAAAATAAACAGCCTTGGAAAAATCCGTTGTTTCAATAAAAGTTTGAAACATTCTATTGACATCTTGCATTATTGTTGAATATTCTTGATAAAAAAGAGGGTGATTTGATGACTTTTGGACCTAAAAAATACAATTTACTTTTTGTGTGTTTTTGTAGGGAATTCCCTGAAAAGTATGTGCACGTGACCGGTACTTCCCTTTGTGTCAGTTTTTCTCTCTTATTTGTTGCATGACCCCCAGTTTTCAGATCAGAAAAAGTTGTCTGAAGGGCTATACTTGACAGAGATATTTGAATGCCAAAATTAAAGTGATGCGATCATATTTTTTTCCACCTGAACGTTATAATGGTCGCCTATGGGAAAATATTTAGTTCTGTGAGACCTATAGGAAATATGTTTTTTGGCTTCCAGACCAGATTCAGTTATTATTTTGGGGAATTATTTCACATTTAAATATTTATTTGGGGACCATACACCTTACCAAACCATTTTATTGTTTTGAGAAGTTACATTTTTGTCACAGTCAGCAATTAAAGCTATATATTTCCAAAACTAAGGCTGGTCATGCAAGAAAATTCACACCTTGAGCAAGTGTATTCCCCAGGAGCGCACTATAACCTCTGGCAGCTGCTAACCAACAGCCTATCTTACCCTATTAACATATTTATTTAAACCATGGTTTCTCCTCATATTTCTAGGGGCAGGGAGGATTCCAAATCTTCCAACCCCCTCCCAAATCACCATTCAAACACAGACAGAAAACCTACACTGCCCTTCTATTCACTATTATTTAGAAGTTTTCCTCTTCTATATTATGCTCTTCAAAATGTTGGAAAACAATTCCTTCATTGAAAGAGTATCCTGGAACACAAATTTGAGGAAAGGGTGGGGCTACAGTGGAAAATAACATAATAAAATTACAAATGTGAGTGAATGGCATTTGTGCATAGCTACCAATATAGTTGTCTAGTACTAGTGCTGCCATGGTTCCCCTGATACAGCATAAATTTACAGTGAGAGTTGTGAAATATTGCTCTTTCCCTGAACCAAGTCCTTTCTCCCACACATATTTAACCCTTCTGCTGATGATAAACATTTGGAAAGACTGAACAACATGTTTTAGAGACTGAAGTTAGTATCATACACTTTCAGTTTCTTATGATTTACTTTGAGGCTTCAGCAATCATGCTCCACTGAGTTATTTTTCAATTTAACAACCTTGCCCTGGCTCTTCCACTATATTTTTCCTTGTATGCCATTCATTACTCTCATGTAGACCTCCTACATGTGTGACTGCAAGCGTATCTGTCTGTCTGTCTGTCTGTCTGTCTGTCTGTCTGTCTGTCTGTCTGTCTGTCTGTCTGTCTGTCTGTCTGTCTCTTCATCAGACATGGTGTTTCTTTGCTTTTCACTTGCCTGGATCTACATTTTCAATAATTGGCTGCTGACTAACTTTCGCCCCCCCCCCCCCCCCCCCCCCCCCCCCACACACACACACAAGTATACTAAACATCAAATACCATTATATTCTTGAAGCAAATGTCTGATTCATCCTCTTTGGAAACATGTTTTCAACAATTTCAATCTTTTTGCCAGAATGGGTGTCTGTGGGGATTAAAACAAAGGTTATGAAAGTGCACTTATGGGAACTTGCAGCATAAGCATAGCACTATAGAATCAATATTTGATGGTTTTAGGCATCTTACCAGTGTTATGAGATATCACAGTAGCAGGTACTGGTCATTCTTTTGGAAAAAAACACTGTTTTATGTTTTGTCAGTGCCATACCAATGACTCTATGTGCCTTTACTGAGAAAACTGAGGCTTTTCCTTTACAAAAATTGCAAAATATTCATCAATACAATGTGAAATGTCTTCAGAAGCCAGACTGTGATTTAAAAACTATTACAGATGGGAAAGTTCATATCACAGTAGGTTTGTTTTGGGTCAATATCAATTAAATTATGAATTATATCACATATTTTGATAAAAAGGGGCATACCGGGGGTTACTACATCAGATGGTGGAATAAAATTTGACATCAGTTGTTAGGATAAACTGGTAGAGTCCTCTCATATTGGTGAAATATATAGCTGCATCCCCAGTTTTGGAAACAAAATTGACATCCATTTTATTCCATGGGGGTTGGGACACTGTTTTGCTTGCAGTATGGTTAAATGAGACAGATTTTTTCTAAAAATATTTTGTGCTGATGCAGATGTTAGTTTTATTTTGGGATCAGGGTAGTGTTTTAAAGAAAGCTGTAAATTCTCATCCTTCTCAGTTAATTTATAAAGTAACAGGATAGACAAATCTTTTGGAGGCAATACCAGTTTTCAAGCCCACTTGACAAAGTTTGGACACTTTTCCTTAAAAGAGCAAATTTTCCATGTTTTTGACTCAGCCAAAGCCAAAAGTTGGATTCTAATGCAGAAATGACTCTTTTATCTCATGGAAGTGGTAAAATGTCTCTTTGGTGGGGTTGGGGATGATTATAGGTATCGCGGAACTAAATATTGAAATTAGAGTGAACCGCCTTAAAATGTTGCACTCGGAAATGATGCAATCTCTAAAAATAAACAGCCTTGGAAAAATCCGTTGTTTCAATAAAAGTTTGAAACATTCTATTGACATCTTGCATTATTGTTGAATATTCTTGATAAAAAAGAGGGTGATTTGATGACTTTTGGACCTAAAAAATACAATTTACTTTTTGTGTGTTTTTGTAGGGAATTCCCTGAAAAGTATGTGCACGTGACCGGTACTTCCCTTTGTGTCAGTTTTTCTCTCTTATTTGTTGCATGACCCCCAGTTTTCAGATCAGAAAAAGTTGTCTGAAGGGCTATACTTGACAGAGATATTTGAATGCCAAAATTAAAGTGATGCGATCATATTTTTTTCCACCTGAACGTTATAATGGTCGCCTATGGGAAAATATTTAGTTCTGTGAGACCTATAGGAAATATGTTTTTTGGCTTCCAGACCAGATTCAGTTATTATTTTGGGGAATTATTTCACATTTAAATATTTATTTGGGGACCATACACCTTACCAAACCATTTTATTGTTTTGAGAAGTTACATTTTTGTCACAGTCAGCAATTAAAGCTATATATTTCCAAAACTAAGGCTGGTCATGCAAGAAAATTCACACCTTGAGCAAGTGTATTCCCCAGGAGCGCACTATAACCTCTGGCAGCTGCTAACCAACAGCCTATCTTACCCTATTAACATATTTATTTAAACCATGGTTTCTCCTCATATTTCTAGGGGCAGGGAGGATTCCAAATCTTCCAACCCCCTCCCAAATCACCATTCAAACACAGACAGAAAACCTACACTGCCCTTCTATTCACTATTATTTAGAAGTTTTCCTCTTCTATATTATGCTCTTCAAAATGTTGGAAAACAATTCCTTCATTGAAAGAGTATCCTGGAACACAAATTTGAGGAAAGGGTGGGGCTACAGTGGAAAATAACATAATAAAATTACAAATGTGAGTGAATGGCATTTGTGCATAGCTACCAATATAGTTGTCTAGTACTAGTGCTGCCATGGTTCCCCTGATACAGCATAAATTTACAGTGAGAGTTGTGAAATATTGCTCTTTCCCTGAACCAAGTCCTTTCTCCCACACATATTTAACCCTTCTGCTGATGATAAACATTTGGAAAGACTGAACAACATGTTTTAGAGACTGAAGTTAGTATCATACACTTTCAGTTTCTTATGATTTACTTTGAGGCTTCAGCAATCATGCTCCACTGAGTTATTTTTCAATTTAACAACCTTGCCCTGGCTCTTCCACTATATTTTTCATTGTATGCCATTCATTACTCTCATGTAGACCTCCTACATGTGTGACTGCAAGCATATCTGTCTGTCTGTCTGTCTGTCTGTCTGTCTGTCTGTCTGTCTGTCTGTCTGTCTGTCTGTCTGTCTCTTCATCAGACATGGTGTTTCTTTGCTTTTCACTTGCCTGGATCTACATTTTCAATAATTGGCTGCTGACTAACTTTCGCCCCCCCCCCCCCCCCCCACACACACACACACAAGTATACTAAACATCAAATACCATTATATTCTTGAAGCAAATGTCTGATTCATCCTCTTTGGAAACATGTTTTCAACAATTTCAATCTTTTTGCCAGAATGGGTGTCTGTGGGGATTAAAACAAAGGTTATGAAAGTGCACTTATGGGAACTTGCAGCATAAGCATAGCACTATAGAATCAATATTTGATGGTTTTAGGCATCTTACCAGTGTTATGAGATATCACAGTAGCAGGTACTGGTCATTCTTTTGGAAAAAAACACTGTTTTATGTTTTGTCAGTGCCATACCAATGACTCTATGTGCCTTTACTGAGAAAACTGAGGCTTTTCCTTTACAAAAATTGCAAAATATTCATCAATACAATGTGAAATGTCTTCAGAAGCCAGACTGTGATTTAAAAACTATTACAGATGGGAAAGTTCATATCACAGTAGGTTTGTTTTGGGTCAATATCAATTAAATTATGAATTATATCACATATTTTGATAAAAAGGGGCATACCGGGGGTTACTACATCAGATGGTGGAATAAAATTTGACATCAGTTGTTAGGATAAACTGGTAGAGTCCTCTCATATTGGTGAAATATATAGCTGCATCCCCAGTTTTGGAAACAAAATTGACATCCATTTTATTCCATGGGGGTTGGGACACTGTTTTGCTTGCAGTATGGTTAAATGAGACAGATTTTTTCTAAAAATATTTTGTGCTGATGCAGATGTTAGTTTTATTTTGGGATCAGGGTAGTGTTTTAAAGAAAGCTGTAAATTCTCATCCTTCTCAGTTAATTTATAAAGTAACAGGATAGACAAATCTTTTGGAGGCAATACCAGTTTTCAAGCCCACTTGACAAAGTTTGGACACTTTTCCTTAAAAGAGCAAATTTTCCATGTTTTTGACTCAGCCAAAGCCAAAAGTTGGATTCTAATGCAGAAATGACTCTTTTATCTCATGGAAGTGGTAAAATGTCTCTTTGGTGGGGTTGGGGATGATTATAGGTATCGCGGAACTAAATATTGAAATTAGAGTGAACCGCCTTAAAATGTTGCACTCGGAAATGATGCAATCTCTAAAAATAAACAGCCTTGGAAAAATCCGTTGTTTCAATAAAAGTTTGAAACATTCTATTGACATCTTGCATTATTGTTGAATATTCTTGATAAAAAAGAGGGTGATTTGATGACTTTTGGACCTAAAAAATACAATTTACTTTTTGTGTGTTTTTGTAGGGAATTCCCTGAAAAGTATGTGCACGTGACCGGTACTTCCCTTTGTGTCAGTTTTTCTCTCTTATTTGTTGCATGACCCCCAGTTTTCAGATCAGAAAAAGTTGTCTGAAGGGCTATACTTGACAGAGATATTTGAATGCCAAAATTAAAGTGATGCGATCATATTTTTTTCCACCTGAACGTTATAATGGTCGCCTATGGGAAAATATTTAGTTCTGTGAGACCTATAGGAAATATGTTTTTTGGCTTCCAGACCAGATTCAGTTATTATTTTGGGGAATTATTTCACATTTAAATATTTATTTGGGGACCATACACCTTACCAAACCATTTTATTGTTTTGAGAAGTTACATTTTTGTCACAGTCAGCAATTAAAGCTATATATTTCCAAAACTAAGGCTGGTCATGCAAGAAAATTCACACCTTGAGCAAGTGTATTCCCCAGGAGCGCACTATAACCTCTGGCAGCTGCTAACCAACAGCCTATCTTACCCTATTAACATATTTATTTAAACCATGGTTTCTCCTCATATTTCTAGGGGCAGGGAGGATTCCAAATCTTCCAACCCCCTCCCAAATCACCATTCAAACACAGACAGAAAACCTACACTGCCCTTCTATTCACTATTATTTAGAAGTTTTCCTCTTCTATATTATGCTCTTCAAAATGTTGGAAAACAATTCCTTCATTGAAAGAGTATCCTGGAACACAAATTTGAGGAAAGGGTGGGGCTACAGTGGAAAATAACATAATAAAATTACAAATGTGAGTGAATGGCATTTGTGCATAGCTACCAATATAGTTGTCTAGTACTAGTGCTGCCATGGTTCCCCTGATACAGCATAAATTTACAGTGAGAGTTGTGAAATATTGCTCTTTCCCTGAACCAAGTCCTTTCTCCCACACATATTTAACCCTTCTGCTGATGATAAACATTTGGAAAGACTGAACAACATGTTTTAGAGACTGAAGTTAGTATCATACACTTTCAGTTTCTTATGATTTACTTTGAGGCTTCAGCAATCATGCTCCACTGAGTTATTTTTCAATTTAACAACCTTGCCCTGGCTCTTCCACTATATTTTTCATTGTATGCCATTCATTACTCTCATGTAGACCTCCTACATGTGTGACTGCAAGCGTATCTGTCTGTCTGTCTGTCTGTCTGTCTGTCTGTCTGTCTGTCTGTCTGTCTGTCTGTCTGTCTGTCTGTCTCTTCATCAGACATGGTGTTTCTTTGCTTTTCACTTGCCTGGATCTACATTTTCAATAATTGGCTGCTGACTAACTTTCGCCCCCCCCCCCCCCCCCCCCACACACACACACAAGTATACTAAACATCAAATACCATTATATTCTTGAAGCAAATGTCTGATTCATCCTCTTTGGAAACATGTTTTCAACAATTTCAATCTTTTTGCCAGAATGGGTGTCTGTGGGGATTAAAACAAAGGTTATGAAAGTGCACTTATGGGAACTTGCAGCATAAGCATAGCACTATAGAATCAATATTTGATGGTTTTAGGCATCTTACCAGTGTTATGAGATATCACAGTAGCAGGTACTGGTCATTCTTTTGGAAAAAAAACACTGTTTTATGTTTTGTCAGTGCCATACCAATGACTCTATGTGCCTTTACTGAGAAAACTGAGGCTTTTCCTTTACAAAAATTGCAAAATATTCATCAATACAATGTGAAATGTCTTCAGAAGCCAGACTGTGATTTAAAAACTATTACAGATGGGAAAGTTCATATCACAGTAGGTTTGTTTTGGGTCAATATCAATTAAATTATGAATTATATCACATATTTTGATAAAAAGGGGCATACCGGGGGTTACTACATCAGATGGTGGAATAAAATTTGACATCAGTTGTTAGGATAAACTGGTAGAGTCCTCTCATATTGGTGAAATATATAGCTGCATCCCCAGTTTTGGAAACAAAATTGACATCCATTTTATTCCATGGGGGTTGGGACACTGTTTTGCTTGCAGTATGGTTAAATGAGACAGATTTTTTCTAAAAATATTTTGTGCTGATGCAGATGTTAGTTTTATTTTGGGATCAGGGTAGTGTTTTAAAGAAAGCTGTAAATTCTCATCCTTCTCAGTTAATTTATAAAGTAACAGGATAGACAAATCTTTTGGAGGCAATACCAGTTTTCAAGCCCACTTGACAAAGTTTGGACACTTTTCCTTAAAAGAGCA
Source organism: Pictodentalium vernedei (assembly GCA_031216915.1). Lineage (NCBI taxonomy): Eukaryota > Metazoa > Mollusca > Scaphopoda > Dentaliida > Dentaliidae > Pictodentalium > Pictodentalium vernedei. The sequence continues at coordinate 845,829,999 of CM062296.1, read as the reverse complement.
AATTTTCCATGTTTTTGACTCAGCCAAAGCCAAAAGTTGGATTCTAATGCAGAAATGACTCTTTTATCTCATGGAAGTGGTAAAATGTCTCTTTGGTGGGGTTGGGGATGATTATAGGTATCGCGGAACTAAATATTGAAATTAGAGTGAACCGCCTTAAAATGTTGCACTCGGAAATGATGCAATCTCTAAAAATAAACAGCCTTGGAAAAATCCGTTGTTTCAATAAAAGTTTGAAACATTCTATTGACATCTTGCATTATTGTTGAATATTCTTGATAAAAAAGAGGGTGATTTGATGACTTTTGGACCTAAAAAATACAATTTACTTTTTGTGTGTTTTTGTAGGGAATTCCCTGAAAAGTATGTGCACGTGACCGGTACTTCCCTTTGTGTCAGTTTTTCTCTCTTATTTGTTGCATGACCCCCAGTTTTCAGATCAGAAAAAGTTGTCTGAAGGGCTATACTTGACAGAGATATTTGAATGCCAAAATTAAAGTGATGCGATCATATTTTTTTCCACCTGAACGTTATAATGGTCGCCTATGGGAAAATATTTAGTTCTGTGAGACCTATAGGAAATATGTTTTTTGGCTTCCAGACCAGATTCAGTTATTATTTTGGGGAATTATTTCACATTTAAATATTTATTTGGGGACCATACACCTTACCAAACCATTTTATTGTTTTGAGAAGTTACATTTTTGTCACAGTCAGCAATTAAAGCTATATATTTCCAAAACTAAGGCTGGTCATGCAAGAAAATTCACACCTTGAGCAAGTGTATTCCCCAGGAGCGCACTATAACCTCTGGCAGCTGCTAACCAACAGCCTATCTTACCCTATTAACATATTTATTTAAACCATGGTTTCTCCTCATATTTCTAGGGGCAGGGAGGATTCCAAATCTTCCAACCCCCTCCCAAATCACCATTCAAACACAGACAGAAAACCTACACTGCCCTTCTATTCACTATTATTTAGAAGTTTTCCTCTTCTATATTATGCTCTTCAAAATGTTGGAAAACAATTCCTTCATTGAAAGAGTATCCTGGAACACAAATTTGAGGAAAGGGTGGGGCTACAGTGGAAAATAACATAATAAAATTACAAATGTGAGTGAATGGCATTTGTGCATAGCTACCAATATAGTTGTCTAGTACTAGTGCTGCCATGGTTCCCCTGATACAGCATAAATTTACAGTGAGAGTTGTGAAATATTGCTCTTTCCCTGAACCAAGTCCTTTCTCCCACACATATTTAACCCTTCTGCTGATGATAAACATTTGGAAAGACTGAACAACATGTTTTAGAGACTGAAGTTAGTATCATACACTTTCAGTTTCTTATGATTTACTTTGAGGCTTCAGCAATCATGCTCCACTGAGTTATTTTTCAATTTAACAACCTTGCCCTGGCTCTTCCACTATATTTTTCATTGTATGCCATTCATTACTCTCATGTAGACCTCCTACATGTGTGACTGCAAGCGTATCTGTCTGTCTGTCTGTCTGTCTGTCTGTCTGTCTGTCTGTCTGTCTGTCTGTCTGTCTGTCTGTCTGTCTCTTCATCAGACATGGTGTTTCTTTGCTTTTCACTTGCCTGGATCTACATTTTCAATAATTGGCTGCTGACTAACTTTCGCCCCCCCCCCCCCCCCCCCCCCACACACACACACAAGTATACTAAACATCAAATACCATTATATTCTTGAAGCAAATGTCTGATTCATCCTCTTTGGAAACATGTTTTCAACAATTTCAATCTTTTTGCCAGAATGGGTGTCTGTGGGGATTAAAACAAAGGTTATGAAAGTGCACTTATGGGAACTTGCAGCATAAGCATAGCACTATAGAATCAATATTTGATGGTTTTAGGCATCTTACCAGTGTTATGAGATATCACAGTAGCAGGTACTGGTCATTCTTTTGGAAAAAAACACTGTTTTATGTTTTGTCAGTGCCATACCAATGACTCTATGTGCCTTTACTGAGAAAACTGAGGCTTTTCCTTTACAAAAATTGCAAAATATTCATCAATACAATGTGAAATGTCTTCAGAAGCCAGACTGTGATTTAAAAACTATTACAGATGGGAAAGTTCATATCACAGTAGGTTTGTTTTGGGTCAATATCAATTAAATTATGAATTATATCACATATTTTGATAAAAAGGGGCATACCGGGGGTTACTACATCAGATGGTGGAATAAAATTTGACATCAGTTGTTAGGATAAACTGGTAGAGTCCTCTCATATTGGTGAAATATATAGCTGCATCCCCAGTTTTGGAAACAAAATTGACATCCATTTTATTCCATGGGGGTTGGGACACTGTTTTGCTTGCAGTATGGTTAAATGAGACAGATTTTTTCTAAAAATATTTTGTGCTGATGCAGATGTTAGTTTTATTTTGGGATCAGGGTAGTGTTTTAAAGAAAGCTGTAAATTCTCATCCTTCTCAGTTAATTTATAAAGTAACAGGATAGACAAATCTTTTGGAGGCAATACCAGTTTTCAAGCCCACTTGACAAAGTTTGGACACTTTTCCTTAAAAGAGCAAATTTTCCATGTTTTTGACTCAGCCAAAGCCAAAAGTTGGATTCTAATGCAGAAATGACTCTTTTATCTCATGGAAGTGGTAAAATGTCTCTTTGGTGGGGTTGGGGATGATTATAGGTATCGCGGAACTAAATATTAAAATTAGAGTGAACCGCCTTAAAATGTTGCACTCGGAAATGATGCAATCTCTAAAAATAAACAGCCTTGGAAAAATCCGTTGTTTCAATAAAAGTTTGAAACATTCTATTGACATCTTGCATTATTGTTGAATATTCTTGATAAAAAAGAGGGTGATTTGATGACTTTTGGACCTAAAAAATACAATTTACTTTTTGTGTGTTTTTGTAGGGAATTCCCTGAAAAGTATGTGCACGTGACCGGTACTTCCCTTTGTGTCAGTTTTTCTCTCTTATTTGTTGCATGACCCCCAGTTTTCAGATCAGAAAAAGTTGTCTGAAGGGCTATACTTGACAGAGATATTTGAATGCCAAAATTAAAGTGATGCGATCATATTTTTTTCCACCTGAACGTTATAATGGTCGCCTATGGGAAAATATTTAGTTCTGTGAGACCTATAGGAAATATGTTTTTTGGCTTCCAGACCAGATTCAGTTATTATTTTGGGGAATTATTTCACATTTAAATATTTATTTGGGGACCATACACCTTACCAAACCATTTTATTGTTTTGAGAAGTTACATTTTTGTCACAGTCAGCAATTAAAGCTATATATTTCCAAAACTAAGGCTGGTCATGCAAGAAAATTCACACCTTGAGCAAGTGTATTCCCCAGGAGCGCACTATAACCTCTGGCAGCTGCTAACCAACAGCCTATCTTACCCTATTAACATATTTATTTAAACCATGGTTTCTCCTCATATTTCTAGGGGCAGGGAGGATTCCAAATCTTCCAACCCCCTCCCAAATCACCATTCAAACACAGACAGAAAACCTACACTGCCCTTCTATTCACTATTATTTAGAAGTTTTCCTCTTCTATATTATGCTCTTCAAAATGTTGGAAAACAATTCCTTCATTGAAAGAGTATCCTGGAACACAAATTTGAGGAAAGGGTGGGGCTACAGTGGAAAATAACATAATAAAATTACAAATGTGAGTGAATGGCATTTGTGCATAGCTACCAATATAGTTGTCTAGTACTAGTGCTGCCATGGTTCCCCTGATACAGCATAAATTTACAGTGAGAGTTGTGAAATATTGCTCTTTCCCTGAACCAAGTCCTTTCTCCCACACATATTTAACCCTTCTGCTGATGATAAACATTTGGAAAGACTGAACAACATGTTTTAGAGACTGAAGTTAGTATCATACACTTTCAGTTTCTTATGATTTACTTTGAGGCTTCAGCAATCATGCTCCACTGAGTTATTTTTCAATTTAACAACCTTGCCCTGGCTCTTCCACTATATTTTTCATTGTATGCCATTCATTACTCTCATGTAGACCTCCTACATGTGTGACTGCAAGCGTATCTGTCTGTCTGTCTGTCTGTCTGTCTGTCTGTCTGTCTGTCTGTCTGTCTGTCTGTCTGTCTGTCTCTTCATCAGACATGGTGTTTCTTTGCTTTTCACTTGCCTGGATCTACATTTTCAATAATTGGCTGCTGACTAACTTTCGCCCCCCCCCCCCCCCCCCCCCCCCCACACACACACACAAGTATACTAAACATCAAATACCATTATATTCTTGAAGCAAATGTCTGATTCATCCTCTTTGGAAACATGTTTTCAACAATTTCAATCTTTTTGCCAGAATGGGTGTCTGTGGGGATTAAAACAAAGGTTATGAAAGTGCACTTATGGGAACTTGCAGCATAAGCATAGCACTATAGAATCAATATTTGATGGTTTTAGGCATCTTACCAGTGTTATGAGATATCACAGTAGCAGGTACTGGTCATTCTTTTGGAAAAAAACACTGTTTTATGTTTTGTCAGTGCCATACCAATGACTCTATGTGCCTTTACTGAGAAAACTGAGGCTTTTCCTTTACAAAAATTGCAAAATATTCATCAATACAATGTGAAATGTCTTCAGAAGCCAGACTGTGATTTAAAAACTATTACAGATGGGAAAGTTCATATCACAGTAGGTTTGTTTTGGGTCAATATCAATTAAATTATGAATTATATCACATATTTTGATAAAAAGGGGCATACCGGGGGTTACTACATCAGATGGTGGAATAAAATTTGACATCAGTTGTTAGGATAAACTGGTAGAGTCCTCTCATATTGGTGAAATATATAGCTGCATCCCCAGTTTTGGAAACAAAATTGACATCCATTTTATTCCATGGGGGTTGGGACACTGTTTTGCTTGCAGTATGGTTAAATGAGACAGATTTTTTCTAAAAATATTTTGTGCTGATGCAGATGTTAGTTTTATTTTGGGATCAGGGTAGTGTTTTAAAGAAAGCTGTAAATTCTCATCCTTCTCAGTTAATTTATAAAGTAACAGGATAGACAAATCTTTTGGAGGCAATACCAGTTTTCAAGCCCACTTGACAAAGTTTGGACACTTTTCCTTAAAAGAGCAAATTTTCCATGTTTTTGACTCAGCCAAAGCCAAAAGTTGGATTCTAATGCAGAAATGACTCTTTTATCTCATGGAAGTGGTAAAATGTCTCTTTGGTGGGGTTGGGGATGATTATAGGTATCGCGGAACTAAATATTGAAATTAGAGTGAACCGCCTTAAAATGTTGCACTCGGAAATGATGCAATCTCTAAAAATAAACAGCCTTGGAAAAATCCGTTGTTTCAATAAAAGTTTGAAACATTCTATTGACATCTTGCATTATTGTTGAATATTCTTGATAAAAAAGAGGGTGATTTGATGACTTTTGGACCTAAAAAATACAATTTACTTTTTGTGTGTTTTTGTAGGGAATTCCCTGAAAAGTATGTGCACGTGACCGGTACTTCCCTTTGTGTCAGTTTTTCTCTCTTATTTGTTGCATGACCCCCAGTTTTCAGATCAGAAAAAGTTGTCTGAAGGGCTATACTTGACAGAGATATTTGAATGCCAAAATTAAAGTGATGCGATCATATTTTTTTCCACCTGAACGTTATAATGGTCGCCTATGGGAAAATATTTAGTTCTGTGAGACCTATAGGAAATATGTTTTTTGGCTTCCAGACCAGATTCAGTTATTATTTTGGGGAATTATTTCACATTTAAATATTTATTTGGGGACCATACACCTTACCAAACCATTTTATTGTTTTGAGAAGTTACATTTTTGTCACAGTCAGCAATTAAAGCTATATATTTCCAAAACTAAGGCTGGTCATGCAAGAAAATTCACACCTTGAGCAAGTGTATTCCCCAGGAGCGCACTATAACCTCTGGCAGCTGCTAACCAACAGCCTATCTTACCCTATTAACATATTTATTTAAACCATGGTTTCTCCTCATATTTCTAGGGGCAGGGAGGATTCCAAATCTTCCAACCCCCTCCCAAATCACCATTCAAACACAGACAGAAAACCTACACTGCCCTTCTATTCACTATTATTTAGAAGTTTTCCTCTTCTATATTATGCTCTTCAAAATGTTGGAAAACAATTCCTTCATTGAAAGAGTATCCTGGAACACAAATTTGAGGAAAGGGTGGGGCTACAGTGGAAAATAACATAATAAAATTACAAATGTGAGTGAATGGCATTTGTGCATAGCTACCAATATAGTTGTCTAGTACTAGTGCTGCCATGGTTCCCCTGATACAGCATAAATTTACAGTGAGAGTTGTGAAATATTGCTCTTTCCCTGAACCAAGTCCTTTCTCCCACACATATTTAACCCTTCTGCTGATGATAAACATTTGGAAAGACTGAACAACATGTTTTAGAGACTGAAGTTAGTATCATACACTTTCAGTTTCTTATGATTTACTTTGAGGCTTCAGCAATCATGCTCCACTGAGTTATTTTTCAATTTAACAACCTTGCCCTGGCTCTTCCACTATATTTTTCATTGTATGCCATTCATTACTCTCATGTAGACCTCCTACATGTGTGACTGCAAGCGTATCTGTCTGTCTGTCTGTCTGTCTGTCTGTCTGTCTGTCTGTCTGTCTGTCTGTCTGTCTCTTCATCAGACATGGTGTTTCTTTGCTTTTCACTTGCCTGGATCTACATTTTCAATAATTGGCTGCTGACTAACTTTCGCCCCCCCCCCCCCCCCCCCCCCACACACACACACAAGTATACTAAACATCAAATACCATTATATTCTTGAAGCAAATGTCTGATTCATCCTCTTTGGAAACATGTTTTCAACAATTTCAATCTTTTTGCCAGAATGGGTGTCTGTGGGGATTAAAACAAAGGTTATGAAAGTGCACTTATGGGAACTTGCAGCATAAGCATAGCACTATAGAATCAATATTTGATGGTTTTAGGCATCTTACCAGTGTTATGAGATATCACAGTAGCAGGTACTGGTCATTCTTTTGGAAAAAAACACTGTTTTATGTTTTGTCAGTGCCATACCAATGACTCTATGTGCCTTTACTGAGAAAACTGAGGCTTTTCCTTTACAAAAATTGCAAAATATTCATCAATACAATGTGAAATGTCTTCAGAAGCCAGACTGTGATTTAAAAACTATTACAGATGGGAAAGTTCATATCACAGTAGGTTTGTTTTGGGTCAATATCAATTAAATTATGAATTATATCACATATTTTGATAAAAAGGGGCATACCGGGGGTTACTACATCAGATGGTGGAATAAAATTTGACATCAGTTGTTAGGATAAACTGGTAGAGTCCTCTCATATTGGTGAAATATATAGCTGCATCCCCAGTTTTGGAAACAAAATTGACATCCATTTTATTCCATGGGGGTTGGGACACTGTTTTGCTTGCAGTATGGTTAAATGAGACAGATTTTTTCTAAAAATATTTTGTGCTGATGCAGATGTTAGTTTTATTTTGGGATCAGGGTAGTGTTTTAAAGAAAGCTGTAAATTCTCATCCTTCTCAGTTAATTTATAAAGTAACAGGATAGACAAATCTTTTGGAGGCAATACCAGTTTTCAAGCCCACTTGACAAAGTTTGGACACTTTTCCTTAAAAGAGCAAATTTTCCATGTTTTTGACTCAGCCAAAGCCAAAAGTTGGATTCTAATGCAGAAATGACTCTTTTATCTCATGGAAGTGGTAAAATGTCTCTTTGGTGGGGTTGGGGATGATTATAGGTATCGCGGAACTAAATATTGAAATTAGAGTGAACCGCCTTAAAATGTTGCACTCGGAAATGATGCAATCTCTAAAAATAAACAGCCTTGGGAAAATCAGTTGTTTCAATAAAAGTTTGAAACATTCTATTGACATCTTGCATTATTGTTGAATATTCTTGATAAAAAGAGGGTGATTTGATGACTTTTGGACCTAAAAAATACAATTTACTTTTTGTGTGTTTTTGTAGGGAATTCCCTGAAAAATATGTGCACGTGACCGGTACTTCCCTTTGTGTCAGTTTTTCTCTCTTATTTGTTGCATGACCCCCAGTTTTCAGATCAGAAAAAGTTGTCTGAAGGGCTATACTTGACAGAGATATTTGAATGCGAAAATTAAAGTGATGCGATCATATTTTTTTCCACCTGAACGTTATAATGGTCGCCTATGGGAAAATATTTAGTTCTGTGAGACCTATAGGAAATATGTTTTTTGGCTTCCAGACCAGATTCAGTTATTATTTTGGGGAATTATTTCACATTTAAATATTTATTTGGGGACCATACACCTTACCAAACCATTTTATTGTTTTGAGAAGTTACATTTTTGTCACAGTCAGCAATTAAAGCTATATATTTCCAAAACTAAGGCTGGTCATGCAAGAAAATTCACACCTTGAGCAAGTGTATTCCCCAGGAGCGCACTATAACCTCTGGCAGCTGCTAACCAACAGCCTATCTTACCCTATTAACATATTTATTTAAACCATGGTTTCTCCTCATATTTCTAGGGGCAGGGAGGATTCCAAATCTTCCAACCCCCTCCCAAATCACCATTCAAACACAGACAGAAAACCTACACTGCCCTTCTATTCACTATTATTTAGAAGTTTTCCTCTTCTATATTATGCTCTTCAAAATGTTGGAAAACAATTCCTTCATTGAAAGAGTATCCTGGAACACAAATTTGAGGAAAGGGTGGGGCTACAGTGGAAAATAACATAATAAAATTACAAATGTGAGTGAATGGCATTTGTGCATAGCTACCAATATAGTTGTCTAGTACTAGTGCTGCCATGGTTCCCCTGATACAGCATAAATTTACAGTGAGAGTTGTGAAATATTGCTCTTTCCCTGAACCAAGTCCTTTCTCCCACACATATTTAACCCTTCTGCTGATGATAAACATTTGGAAAGACTGAACAACATGTTTTAGAGACTGAAGTTAGTATCATACACTTTCAGTTTCTTATGATTTACTTTGAGGCTTCAGCAATCATGCTCCACTGAGTTATTTTTCAATTTAACAACCTTGCCCTGGCTCTTCCACTATATTTTTCATTGTATGCCATTCATTACTCTCATGTAGACCTCCTACATGTGTGACTGCAAGCGTATCTGTCTGTCTGTCTGTCTGTCTGTCTGTCTGTCTGTCTGTCTGTCTGTCTGTCTGTCTGTCTGTCTGTCTGTCTGTCTGTCTGTCTGTCTGTCTCTTCATCAGACATGGTGTTTCTTTGCTTTTCACTTGCCTGGATCTACATTTTCAATAATTGGCTGCTGACTAACTTTCGCCCCCCCCCCCCCCCCCCCCCCCACACACACACACAAGTATACTAAACATCAAATACCATTATATTCTTGAAGCAAATGTCTGATTCATCCTCTTTGGAAACATGTTTTCAACAATTTCAATCTTTTTGCCCGAATGGGTGTCTGTGGGGATTAAAACAAAGGTTATGAAAGTGCACTTATGGGAACTTGCAGCATAAGCATAGCACTATAGAATCAATATTTGATGGTTTTAGGCATCTTACCAGTGTTATGAGATATCACAGTAGCAGGTACTGGTCATTCTTTTGGAAAAAAAACACTGTTTTATGTTTTGTCAGTGCCATACCAATGACTCTATGTGCCTTTACTGAGAAAACTGAGGCTTTTCCTTTACAAAAATTGCAAAATATTCATCAATACAATGTGAAATGTCTTCAGAAGCCAGACTGTGATTTAAAAACTATTACAGATGGGAAAGTTCATATCACAGTAGGTTTGTTTTGGGTCAATATCAATTAAATTATGAATTATATCACATATTTTGATAAAAAGGGGCATACCGGGGGTTACTACATCAGATGGTGGAATAAAATTTGACATCAGTTGTTAGGATAAACTGGTAGAGTCCTCTCATATTGGTGAAATATATAGCTGCATCCCCAGTTTTGGAAACAAAATTGACATCCATTTTATTCCATGGGGGTTGGGACACTGTTTTGCTTGCAGTATGGTTAAATGAGACAGATTTTTTCTAAAAATATTTTGTGCTGATGCAGATGTTAGTTTTATTTTGGGATCAGGGTAGTGTTTTAAAGAAAGCTGTAAATTCTCATCCTTCTCAGTTAATTTATAAAGTAACAGGATAGACAAATCTTTTGGAGGCAATACCAGTTTTCAAGCCCACTTGACAAAGTTTGGACACTTTTCCTTAAAAGAGCAAATTTTCCATGTTTTTGACTCAGCCAAAGCCAAAAGTTGGATTCTAATGCAGAAATGACTCTTTTATCTCATGGAAGTGGTAAAATGTCTCTTTGGTGGGGTTGGGGATGATTATAGGTATCGCGGAACTAAATATTGAAATTAGAGTGAACCGCCTTAAAATGTTGCACTCGGAAATGATGCAATCTCTAAAAATAAACAGCCTTGGGAAAATCAGTTGTTTCAATAAAAGTTTGAAACATTCTATTGACATCTTGCATTATTGTTGAATATTCTTGATAAAAAGAGGGTGATTTGATGACTTTTGGACCTAAAAAATACAATTTACTTTTTGTGTGTTTTTGTAGGGAATTCCCTGAAAAATATGTGCACGTGACCGGTACTTCCCTTTGTGTCAGTTTTTCTCTCTTATTTGTTGCATGACCCCCAGTTTTCAGATCAGAAAAAGTTGTCTGAAGGGCTATACTTGACAGAGATATTTGAATGCCAAAATTAAAGTGATGCGATCATATTTTTTTCCACCTGAACGTTATAATGGTCGCCTATGGGAAAATATTTAGTTCTGTGAGACCTATAGGAAATATGTTTTTTGGCTTCCAGACCAGATTCAGTTATTATTTTGGGGAATTATTTCACATTTAAATATTTATTTGGGGACCATACACCTTACCAAACCATTTTATTGTTTTGAGAAGTTACATTTTTGTCACAGTCAGCAATTAAAGCTATATATTTCCAAAACTAAGGCTGGTCATGCAAGAAAATTCACACCTTGAGCAAGTGTATTCCCCAGGAGCGCACTATAACCTCTGGCAGCTGCTAACCAACAGCCTATCTTACCCTATTAACATATTTATTTAAACCATGGTTTCTCCTCATATTTCTAGGGGCAGGGAGGATTCCAAATCTTCCAACCCCCTCCCAAATCACCATTCAAACACAGACAGAAAACCTACACTGCCCTTCTATTCACTATTATTTAGAAGTTTTCCTCTTCTATATTATGCTCTTCAAAATGTTGGAAAACAATTCCTTCATTGAAAGAGTATCCTGGAACACAAATTTGAGGAAAGGGTGGGGCTACAGTGGAAAATAACATAATAAAATTACAAATGTGAGTGAATGGCATTTGTGCATAGCTACCAATATAGTTGTCTAGTACTAGTGCTGCCATGGTTCCCCTGATACAGCATAAATTTACAGTGAGAGTTGTGAAATATTGCTCTTTCCCTGAACCAAGTCCTTTCTCCCACACATATTTAACCCTTCTGCTGATGATAAACATTTGGAAAGACTGAACAACATGTTTTAGAGACTGAAGTTAGTATCATACACTTTCAGTTTCTTATGATTTACTTTGAGGCTTCAGCAATCATGCTCCACTGAGTTATTTTTCAATTTAACAACCTTGCCCTGGCTCTTCCACTATATTTTTCATTGTATGCCATTCATTACTCTCATGTAGACCTCCTACATGTGTGACTGCAAGCGTATCTGTCTGTCTGTCTGTCTGTCTGTCTGTCTGTCTGTCTGTCTGTCTGTCTGTCTGTCTGTCTCTTCATCAGACATGGTGTTTCTTTGCTTTTCACTTGCCTGGATCTACATTTTCAATAATTGGCTGCTGACTAACTTTCGCCCCCCCCCCCCCCCCCCCACCACACACACACACAAGTATACTAAACATCAAATACCATTATATTCTTGAAGCAAATGTCTGATTCATCCTCTTTGGAAACATGTTTTCAACAATTTCAATCTTTTTGCCAGAATGGGTGTCTGTGGGGATTAAAACAAAGGTTATGAAAGTGCACTTATGGGAACTTGCAGCATAAGCATAGCACTATAGAATCAATATTTGATGGTTTTAGGCATCTTACCAGTGTTATGAGATATCACAGTAGCAGGTACTGGTCATTCTTTTGGAAAAAAACACTGTTTTATGTTTTGTCAGTGCCATACCAATGACTCTATGTGCCTTTACTGAGAAAACTGAGGCTTTTCCTTTACAAAAATTGCAAAATATTCATCAATACAATGTGAAATGTCTTCAGAAGCCAGACTGTGATTTAAAAACTATTACAGATGGGAAAGTTCATATCACAGTAGGTTTGTTTTGGGTCAATATCAATTAAATTATGAATTATATCACATATTTTGATAAAAAGGGGCATACCGGGGGTTACTACATCAGATGGTGGAATAAAATTTGACATCAGTTGTTAGGATAAACTGGTAGAGTCCTCTCATATTGGTGAAATATATAGCTGCATCCCCAGTTTTGGAAACAAAATTGACATCCATTTTATTCCATGGGGGTTGGGACACTGTTTTGCTTGCAGTATGGTTAAATGAGACAGATTTTTTCTAAAAATATTTTGTGCTGATGCAGATGTTAGTTTTATTTTGGGATCAGGGTAGTGTTTTAAAGAAAGCTGTAAATTCTCATCCTTCTCAGTTAATTTATAAAGTAACAGGATAGACAAATCTTTTGGAGGCAATACCAGTTTTCAAGCCCACTTGACAAAGTTTGGACACTTTTCCTTAAAAGAGCAAATTTTCCATGTTTTTGACTCAGCCAAAGCCAAAAGTTGGATTCTAATGCAGAAATGACTCTTTTATCTCATGGAAGTGGTAAAATGTCTCTTTGGTGGGGTTGGGGATGATTATAGGTATCGCGGAACTAAATATTGAAATTAGAGTGAACCGCCTTAAAATGTTGCACTCGGAAATGATGCAATCTCTAAAAATAAACAGCCTTGGGAAAATCAGTTGTTTCAATAAAAGTTTGAAACATTCTATTGACATCTTGCATTATTGTTGAATATTCTTGATAAAAAGAGGGTGATTTGATGACTTTTGGACCTAAAAAATACAATTTACTTTTTGTGTGTTTTTGTAGGGAATTCCCTGAAAAATATGTGCACGTGACCGGTACTTCCCTTTGTGTCAGTTTTTCTCTCTTATTTGTTGCATGACCCCCAGTTTTCAGATCAGAAAAAGTTGTCTGAAGGGCTATACTTGACAGAGATATTTGAATGCGAAAATTAAAGTGATGCGATCATATTTTTTTCCACCTGAACGTTATAATGGTCGCCTATGGGAAAATATTTAGTTCTGTGAGACCTATAGGAAATATGTTTTTTGGCTTCCAGACCAGATTCAGTTATTATTTTGGGGAATTATTTCACATTTAAATATTTATTTGGGGACCATACACCTTACCAAACCATTTTATTGTTTTGAGAAGTTACATTTTTGTCACAGTCAGCAATTAAAGCTATATATTTCCAAAACTAAGGCTGGTCATGCAAGAAAATTCACACCTTGAGCAAGTGTATTCCCCAGGAGCGCACTATAACCTCTGGCAGCTGCTAACCAACAGCCTATCTTACCCTATTAACATATTTATTTAGACCATGGTTTCTCCTCATATTTCTAGGGGCAGGGAGGATTCCAAATCTTCCAACCCCCTCCCAAATCACCATTCAAACACAGACAAAAAACCTACACTGCCCTTCTATTCACTATTATTTAGAAGTTTTCCTCTTCTATATTATGCTCTTCAAAATGTTGGAAAACAATTCCTTCATTGAAAGAGTATCCTGGAACACAAATTTGAGGAAAGGGTGGGGCTACAGTGGAAAATAACATAATAAAATTACAAATGTGAGTGAATGGCATTTGTGCATAGCTACCAATATAGTTGTCTAGTACTAGTGCTGCCATGGTTCCCCTGATACAGCATAAATTTACAGTGAGAGTTGTGAAATATTGCTCTTTCCCTGAACCAAGTCCTTTCTCCCACACATATTTAACCCTTCTGCTGATGATAAACATTTGGAAAGACTGAACAACATGTTTTAGAGACTGAAGTTAGTATCATACACTTTCAGTTTCTTATGATTTACTTTGAGGCTTCAGCAATCATGCTCCACTGAGTTATTTTTCAATTTAACAACCTTGCCCTGGCTCTTCCACTATATTTTTCATTGTATGCCATTCATTACTCTCATGTAGACCTCCTACATGTGTGACTGCAAGCGTATCTGTCTGTCTGTCTGTCTGTCTGTCTGTCTGTCTGTCTGTCTGTCTGTCTGTCTGTCTGTCTGTCTGTCTGTCTCTTCATCAGACATGGTGTTTCTTTGCTTTTCACTTGCCTGGATCTACATTTTCAATAATTGGCTGCTGACTAACTTTCGCCCCCCCCCCCCCCCCCCCCACCACACACACACACAAGTATACTAAACATCAAATACCATTATATTCTTGAAGCAAATGTCTGATTCATCCTCTTTGGAAACATGTTTTCAACAATTTCAATCTTTTTGCCAGAATGGGTGTCTGTGGGGATTAAAACAAAGGTTATGAAAGTGCACTTATGGGAACTTGCAGCATAAGCATAGCACTATAGAATCAATATTTGATGGTTTTAGGCATCTTACCAGTGTTATGAGATATCACAGTAGCAGGTACTGGTCATTCTTTTGGAAAAAAACACTGTTTTATGTTTTGTCAGTGCCATACCAATGACTCTATGTGCCTTTACTGAGAAAACTGAGGCTTTTCCTTTACAAAAATTGCAAAATATTCATCAATACAATGTGAAATGTCTTCAGAAGCCAGACTGTGATTTAAAAACTATTACAGATGGGAAAGTTCATATCACAGTAGGTTTGTTTTGGGTCAATATCAATTAAATTATGAATTATATCACATATTTTGATAAAAAGGGGCATACCGGGGGTTACTACATCAGATGGTGGAATAAAATTTGACATCAGTTGTTAGGATAAACTGGTAGAGTCCTCTCATATTGGTGAAATATATAGCTGCATCCCCAGTTTTGGAAACAAAATTGACATCCATTTTATTCCATGGGGGTTGGGACACTGTTTTGCTTGCAGTATGGTTAAATGAGACAGATTTTTTCTAAAAATATTTTGTGCTGATGCAGATGTTAGTTTTATT
This sequence comes from Pictodentalium vernedei, assembly GCA_031216915.1. Classification (NCBI taxonomy): domain Eukaryota; kingdom Metazoa; phylum Mollusca; class Scaphopoda; order Dentaliida; family Dentaliidae; genus Pictodentalium; species Pictodentalium vernedei. The sequence continues at coordinate 845,814,775 of CM062296.1, read as the reverse complement.
TTGGGATCAGGGTAGTGTTTTAAAGAAAGCTGTAAATTCTCATCCTTCTCAGTTAATTTATAAAGTAACAGGATAGACAAATCTTTTGGAGGCAATACCAGTTTTCAAGCCCACTTGACAAAGTTTGGACACTTTTCCTTAAAAGAGCAAATTTTCCATGTTTTTGACTCAGCCAAAGCCAAAAGTTGGATTCTAATGCAGAAATGACTCTTTTATCTCATGGAAGTGGTAAAATGTCTCTTTGGTGGGGTTGGGGATGATTATAGGTATCGCGGAACTAAATATTGAAATTAGAGTGAACCGCCTTAAAATGTTGCACTCGGAAATGATGCAATCTCTAAAAATAAACAGCCTTGGGAAAATCAGTTGTTTCAATAAAAGTTTGAAACATTCTATTGACATCTTGCATTATTGTTGAATATTCTTGATAAAAAGAGGGTGATTTGATGACTTTTGGACCTAAAAAATACAATTTACTTTTTGTGTGTTTTTGTAGGGAATTCCCTGAAAAATATGTGCACGTGACCGGTACTTCCCATTGTGTCAGTTTTTCTCTCTTATTTGTTGCATGACCCCCAGTTTTCAGATCAGAAAAAGTTGTCTGAAGGGCTATACTTGACAGAGATATTTGAATGCCAAAATTAAAGTGATGCGATCATATTTTTTTCCACCTGAACGTTATAATGGTCGCCTATGGGAAAATATTTAGTTCTGTGAGACCTATAGGAAATATGTTTTTTGGCTTCCAGACCAGATTCAGTTATTATTTTGGGGAATTATTTCACATTTAAATATTTATTTGGGGACCATACACCTTACCAAACCATTTTATTGTTTTGAGAAGTTACATTTTTGTCACAGTCAGCAATTAAAGCTATATATTTCCAAAACTAAGGCTGGTCATGCAAGAAAATTCACACCTTGAGCAAGTGTATTCCCCAGGAGCGCACTATAACCTCTGGCAGCTGCTAACCAACAGCCTATCTTACCCTATTAACATATTTATTTAGACCATGGTTTCTCCTCATATTTCTAGGGGCAGGGAGGATTCCAAATCTTCCAACCCCCTCCCAAATCACCATTCAAACACAGACAGAAAACCTACACTGCCCTTCTATTCACTATTATTTAGAAGTTTTCCTCTTCTATATTATGCTCTTCAAAATGTTGGAAAACAATTCCTTCATTGAAAGAGTATCCTGGAACACAAATTTGAGGAAAGGGTGGGGCTACAGTGGAAAATAACATAATAAAATTACAAATGTGAGTGAATGGCATTTGTGCATAGCTACCAATATAGTTGTCTAGTACTAGTGCTGCCATGGTTCCCCTGATACAGCATAAATTTACAGTGAGAGTTGTGAAATATTGCTCTTTCCCTGAACCAAGTCCTTTCTCCCACACATATTTAACCCTTCTGCTGATGATAAACATTTGGAAAGACTGAACAACATGTTTTAGAGACTGAAGTTAGTATCATACACTTTCAGTTTCTTATGATTTACTTTGAGGCTTCAGCAATCATGCTCCACTGAGTTATTTTTCAATTTAACAACCTTGCCCTGGCTCTTCCACTATATTTTTCATTGTATGCCATTCATTACTCTCATGTAGACCTCCTACATGTGTGACTGCAAGCGTATCTGTCTGTCTGTCTGTCTGTCTGTCTGTCTGTCTGTCTGTCTGTCTGTCTGTCTGTCTGTCTGTCTCTTCATCAGACATGGTGTTTCTTTGCTTTTCACTTGCCTGGATCTACATTTTCAATAATTGGCTGCTGACTAACTTTCGCCCCCCCCCCCCCCCCCACACACACACACAAGTATACTAAACATCAAATACCATTATATTCTTGAAGCAAATGTCTGATTCATCCTCTTTGGAAACATGTTTTCAACAATTTCAATCTTTTTGCCCGAATGGGTGTCTGTGGGGATTAAAACAAAGGTTATGAAAGTGCACTTATGGGAACTTGCAGCATAAGCATAGCACTATAGAATCAATATTTGATGGTTTTAGGCATCTTACCAGTGTTATGAGATATCACAGTAGCAGGTACTGGTCATTCTTTTGGAAAAAAACACTGTTTTATGTTTTGTCAGTGCCATACCAATGACTCTATGTGCCTTTACTGAGAAAACTGAGGCTTTTCCTTTACAAAAATTGCAAAATATTCATCAATACAATGTGAAATGTCTTCAGAAGCCAGACTGTGATTTAAAAACTATTACAGATGGGAAAGTTCATATCACAGTAGGTTTGTTTTGGGTCAATATCAATTAAATTATGAATTATATCACATATTTTGATAAAAAGGGGCATACCGGGGGTTACTACATCAGATGGTGGAATAAAATTTGACATCAGTTGTTAGGATAAACTGGTAGAGTCCTCTCATATTGGTGAAATATATAGCTGCAATCCCCAGTTTTGGAAACAAAATTGACATCCATTTTATTCCATGGGGGTTGGGACACTGTTTTGCTTGCAGTATGGTTAAATGAGACAGATTTTTTCTAAAAATATTTTGTGCTGATGCAGATGTTAGTTTTATTTTGGGATCAGGGTAGTGTTTTAAAGAAAGCTGTAAATTCTCATCCTTCTCAGTTAATTTATAAAGTAACAGGATAGACAAATCTTTTGGAGGCAATACCAGTTTTCAAGCCCACTTGACAAAGTTTGGACACTTTTCCTTAAAAGAGCAAATTTTCCATGTTTTTGACTCAGCCAAAGCCAAAAGTTGGATTCTAATGCAGAAATGACTCTTTTATCTCATGGAAGTGGTAAAATGTCTCTTTGGTGGGGTTGGGGATGATTATAGGTATCGCGGAACTAAATATTGAAATTAGAGTGAACCGCCTTAAAATGTTGCACTCGGAAATGATGCAATCTCTAAAAATAAACAGCCTTGGGAAAATCAGTTGTTTCAATAAAAGTTTGAAACATTCTATTGACATCTTGCATTATTGTTGAATATTCTTGATAAAAAGAGGGTGATTTGATGACTTTTGGACCTAAAAAATACAATTTACTTTTTGTGTGTTTTTGTAGGGAATTCCCTGAAAAATATGTGCACGTGACCGGTACTTCCCTTTGTGTCAGTTTTTCTCTCTTATTTGTTGCATGACCCCCAGTTTTCAGATCAGAAAAAGTTGTCTGAAGGGCTATACTTGACAGAGATATTTGAATGCCAAAATTAAAGTGATGCGATCATATTTTTTTCCACCTGAACGTTATAATGGTCGCCTATGGGAAAATATTTAGTTCTGTGAGACCTATAGGAAATATGTTTTTTGGCTTCCAGACCAGATTCAGTTATTATTTTGGGGAATTATTTCACATTTAAATATTTATTTGGGGACCATACACCTTACCAAACCATTTTATTGTTTTGAGAAGTTACATTTTTGTCACAGTCAGCAATTAAAGCTATATATTTCCAAAACTAAGGCTGGTCATGCAAGAAAATTCACACCTTGAGCAAGTGTATTCCCCAGGAGCGCACTATAACCTCTGGCAGCTGCTAACCAACAGCCTATCTTACCCTATTAACATATTTATTTAAACCATGGTTTCTCCTCATATTTCTAGGGGCAGGGAGGATTCCAAATCTTCCAACCCCCTCCCAAATCACCATTCAAACACAGACAGAAAACCTACACTGCCCTTCTATTCACTATTATTTAGAAGTTTTCCTCTTCTATATTATGCTCTTCAAAATGTTGGAAAACAATTCCTTCATTGAAAGAGTATCCTGGAACACAAATTTGAGGAAAGGGTGGGGCTACAGTGGAAAATAACATAATAAAATTACAAATGTGAGTGAATGGCATTTGTGCATAGCTACCAATATAGTTGTCTAGTACTAGTGCTGCCATGGTTCCCCTGATACAGCATAAATTTACAGTGAGAGTTGTGAAATATTGCTCTTTCCCTGAACCAAGTCCTTTCTCCCACACATATTTAACCCTTCTGCTGATGATAAACATTTGGAAAGACTGAACAACATGTTTTAGAGACTGAAGTTAGTATCATACACTTTCAGTTTCTTATGATTTACTTTGAGGCTTCAGCAATCATGCTCCACTGAGTTATTTTTCAATTTAACAACCTTGCCCTGGCTCTTCCACTATATTTTTCATTGTATGCCATTCATTACTCTCATGTAGACCTCCTACATGTGTGACTGCAAGCGTATCTGTCTGTCTGTCTGTCTGTCTGTCTGTCTGTCTGTCTGTCTGTCTGTCTGTCTGTCTGTCTGTCTGTCTCTTCATCAGACATGGTGTTTCTTTGCTTTTCACTTGCCTGGATCTACATTTTCAATAATTGGCTGCTGACTAACTTTCGCCCCCCCCCCCCCCCCCCACCACACACACACACACAAGTATACTAAACATCAAATACCATTATATTCTTGAAGCAAATGTCTGATTCATCCTCTTTGGAAACATGTTTTCAACAATTTCAATCTTTTTGCCAGAATGGGTGTCTGTGGGGATTAAAACAAAGGTTATGAAAGTGCACTTATGGGAACTTGCAGCATAAGCATAGCACTATAGAATCAATATTTGATGGTTTTAGGCATCTTACCAGTGTTATGAGATATCACAGTAGCAGGTACTGGTCATTCTTTTGGAAAAAAACACTGTTTTATGTTTTGTCAGTGCCATACCAATGACTCTATGTGCCTTTACTGAGAAAACTGAGGCTTTTCCTTTACAAAAATTGCAAAATATTCATCAATACAATGTGAAATGTCTTCAGAAGCCAGACTGTGATTTAAAAACTATTACAGATGGGAAAGTTCATATCACAGTAGGTTTGTTTTGGGTCAATATCAATTAAATTATGAATTATATCACATATTTTGATAAAAAGGGGCATACCGGGGGTTACTACATCAGATGGTGGAATAAAATTTGACATCAGTTGTTAGGATAAACTGGTAGAGTCCTCTCATATTGGTGAAATATATAGCTGCATCCCCAGTTTTGGAAACAAAATTGACATCCATTTTATTCCATGGGGGTTGGGACACTGTTTTGCTTGCAGTATGGTTAAATGAGACAGATTTTTTCTAAAAATATTTTGTGCTGATGCAGATGTTAGTTTTATTTTGGGATCAGGGTAGTGTTTTAAAGAAAGCTGTAAATTCTCATCCTTCTCAGTTAATTTATAAAGTAACAGGATAGACAAATCTTTTGGAGGCAATACCAGTTTTCAAGCCCACTTGACAAAGTTTGGACACTTTTCCTTAAAAGAGCAAATTTTCCATGTTTTTGACTCAGCCAAAGCCAAAAGTTGGATTCTAATGCAGAAATGACTCTTTTATCTCATGGAAGTGGTAAAATGTCTCTTTGGTGGGGTTGGGGATGATTATAGGTATCGCGGAACTAAATATTGAAATTAGAGTGAACCGCCTTAAAATGTTGCACTCGGAAATGATGCAATCTCTAAAAATAAACAGCCTTGGGAAAATCAGTTGTTTCAATAAAAGTTTGAAACATTCTATTGACATCTTGCATTATTGTTGAATATTCTTGATAAAAAGAGGGTGATTTGATGACTTTTGGACCTAAAAAATACAATTTACTTTTTGTGTGTTTTTGTAGGGAATTCCCTGAAAAATATGTGCACGTGACCGGTACTTCCCTTTGTGTCAGTTTTTCTCTCTTATTTGTTGCATGACCCCCAGTTTTCAGATCAGAAAAAGTTGTCTGAAGGGCTATACTTGACAGAGATATTTGAATGCCAAAATTAAAGTGATGCGATCATATTTTTTTCCACCTGAACGTTATAATGGTCGCCTATGGGAAAATATTTAGTTCTGTGAGACCTATAGGAAATATGTTTTTTGGCTTCCAGACCAGATTCAGTTATTATTTTGGGGAATTATTTCACATTTAAATATTTATTTGGGGACCATACACCTTACCAAACCATTTTATTGTTTTGAGAAGTTACATTTTTGTCACAGTCAGCAATTAAAGCTATATATTTCCAAAACTAAGGCTGGTCATGCAAGAAAATTCACACCTTGAGCAAGTGTATTCCCCAGGAGCGCACTATAACCTCTGGCAGCTGCTAACCAACAGCCTATCTTACCCTATTAACATATTTATTTAAACCATGGTTTCTCCTCATATTTCTAGGGGCAGGGAGGATTCCAAATCTTCCAACCCCCTCCCAAATCACCATTCAAACACAGACAGAAAACCTACACTGCCCTTCTATTCACTATTATTTAGAAGTTTTCCTCTTCTATATTATGCTCTTCAAAATGTTGGAAAACAATTCCTTCATTGAAAGAGTATCCTGGAACACAAATTTGAGGAAAGGGTGGGGCTACAGTGGAAAATAACATAATAAAATTACAAATGTGAGTGAATGGCATTTGTGCATAGCTACCAATATAGTTGTCTAGTACTAGTGCTGCCATGGTTCCCCTGATACAGCATAAATTTACAGTGAGAGTTGTGAAATATTGCTCTTTCCCTGAACCAAGTCCTTTCTCCCACACATATTTAACCCTTCTGCTGATGATAAACATTTGGAAAGACTGAACAACATGTTTTAGAGACTGAAGTTAGTATCATACACTTTCAGTTTCTTATGATTTACTTTGAGGCTTCAGCAATCATGCTCCACTGAGTTATTTTTCAATTTAACAACCTTGCCCTGGCTCTTCCACTATATTTTTCATTGTATGCCATTCATTACTCTCATGTAGACCTCCTACATGTGTGACTGCAAGCGTATCTGTCTGTCTGTCTGTCTGTCTGTCTGTCTGTCTGTCTGTCTGTCTGTCTGTCTGTCTGTCTGTCTGTCTCTTCATCAGACATGGTGTTTCTTTGCTTTTCACTTGCCTGGATCTACATTTTCAATAATTGGCTGCTGACTAACTTTCGCCCCCCCCCCCCCCCCCCCCCCCCCCCACCACACACACACACAAGTATACTAAACATCAAATACCATTATATTCTTGAAGCAAATGTCTGATTCATCCTCTTTGGAAACATGTTTTCAACAATTTCAATCTTTTTGCCAGAATGGGTGTCTGTGGGGATTAAAACAAAGGTTATGAAAGTGCACTTATGGGAACTTGCAGCATAAGCATAGCACTATAGAATCAATATTTGATGGTTTTAGGCATCTTACCAGTGTTATGAGATATCACAGTAGCAGGTACTGGTCATTCTTTTGGAAAAAAACACTGTTTTATGTTTTGTCAGTGCCATACCAATGACTCTATGTGCCTTTACTGAGAAAACTGAGGCTTTTCCTTTACAAAAATTGCAAAATATTCATCAATACAATGTGAAATGTCTTCAGAAGCCAGACTGTGATTTAAAAACTATTACAGATGGGAAAGTTCATATCACAGTAGGTTTGTTTTGGGTCAATATCAATTAAATTATGAATTATATCACATATTTTGATAAAAAGGGGCATACCGGGGGTTACTACATCAGATGGTGGAATAAAATTTGACATCAGTTGTTAGGATAAACTGGTAGAGTCCTCTCATATTGGTGAAATATATAGCTGCATCCCCAGTTTTGGAAACAAAATTGACATCCATTTTATTCCATGGGGGTTGGGACACTGTTTTGCTTGCAGTATGGTTAAATGAGACAGATTTTTTCTAAAAATATTTTGTGCTGATGCAGATGTTAGTTTTATTTTGGGATCAGGGTAGTGTTTTAAAGAAAGCTGTAAATTCTCATCCTTCTCAGTTAATTTATAAAGTAACAGGATAGACAAATCTTTTGGAGGCAATACCAGTTTTCAAGCCCACTTGACAAAGTTTGGACACTTTTCCTTAAAAGAGCAAATTTTCCATGTTTTTGACTCAGCCAAAGCCAAAAGTTGGATTCTAATGCAGAAATGACTCTTTTATCTCATGGAAGTGGTAAAATGTCTCTTTGGTGGGGTTGGGGATGATTATAGGTATCGCGGAACTAAATATTGAAATTAGAGTGAACCGCCTTAAAATGTTGCACTCGGAAATGATGCAATCTCTAAAAATAAACAGCCTTGGAAAAATCCGTTGTTTCAATAAAAGTTTGAAACATTCTATTGACATCTTGCATTATTGTTGAATATTCTTGATAAAAAAGAGGGTGATTTGATGACTTTTGGACCTAAAAAATACAATTTACTTTTTGTGTGTTTTTGTAGGGAATTCCCTGAAAAGTATGTGCACGTGACCGGTACTTCCCTTTGTGTCAGTTTTTCTCTCTTATTTGTTGCATGACCCCCAGTTTTCAGATCAGAAAAAGTTGTCTGAAGGGCTATACTTGACAGAGATATTTGAATGCCAAAATTAAAGTGATGCGATCATATTTTTTTCCACCTGAACGTTATAATGGTCGCCTATGGGAAAATATTTAGTTCTGTGAGACCTATAGGAAATATGTTTTTTGGCTTCCAGACCAGATTCAGTTATTATTTTGGGGAATTATTTCACATTTAAATATTTATTTGGGGACCATACACCTTACCAAACCATTTTATTGTTTTGAGAAGTTACATTTTTGTCACAGTCAGCAATTAAAGCTATATATTTCCAAAACTAAGGCTGGTCATGCAAGAAAATTCACACCTTGAGCAAGTGTATTCCCCAGGAGCGCACTATAACCTCTGGCAGCTGCTAACCAACAGCCTATCTTACCCTATTAACATATTTATTTAAACCATGGTTTCTCCTCATATTTCTAGGGGCAGGGAGGATTCCAAATCTTCCAACCCCCTCCCAAATCACCATTCAAACACAGACAGAAAACCTACACTGCCCTTCTATTCACTATTATTTAGAAGTTTTCCTCTTCTATATTATGCTCTTCAAAATGTTGGAAAACAATTCCTTCATTGAAAGAGTATCCTGGAACACAAATTTGAGGAAAGGGTGGGGCTACAGTGGAAAATAACATAATAAAATTACAAATGTGAGTGAATGGCATTTGTGCATAGCTACCAATATAGTTGTCTAGTACTAGTGCTGCCATGGTTCCCCTGATACAGCATAAATTTACAGTGAGAGTTGTGAAATATTGCTCTTTCCCTGAACCAAGTCCTTTCTCCCACACATATTTAACCCTTCTGCTGATGATAAACATTTGGAAAGACTGAACAACATGTTTTAGAGACTGAAGTTAGTATCATACACTTTCAGTTTCTTATGATTTACTTTGAGGCTTCAGCAATCATGCTCCACTGAGTTATTTTTCAATTTAACAACCTTGCCCTGGCTCTTCCACTATATTTTTCATTGTATGCCATTCATTACTCTCATGTAGACCTCCTACATGTGTGACTGCAAGCGTATCTGTCTGTCTGTCTGTCTGTCTGTCTGTCTGTCTGTCTGTCTGTCTGTCTGTCTGTCTGTCTGTCTGTCTGTCTGTCTCTTCATCAGACATGGTGTTTCTTTGCTTTTCACTTGCCTGGATCTACATTTTCAATAATTGGCTGCTGACTAACTTTCGCCCCCCCCCCCCCCCCCACCACACACACACACAAGTATACTAAACATCAAATACCATTATATTCTTGAAGCAAATGTCTGATTCATCCTCTTTGGAAACATGTTTTCAACAATTTCAATCTTTTTGCCAGAATGGGTGTCTGTGGGGATTAAAACAAAGGTTATGAAAGTGCACTTATGGGAACTTGCAGCATAAGCATAGCACTATAGAATCAATATTTGATGGTTTTAGGCATCTTACCAGTGTTATGAGATATCACAGTAGCAGGTACTGGTCATTCTTTTGGAAAAAAACACTGTTTTATGTTTTGTCAGTGCCATACCAATGACTCTATGTGCCTTTACTGAGAAAACTGAGGCTTTTCCTTTACAAAAATTGCAAAATATTCATCAATACAATGTGAAATGTCTTCAGAAGCCAGACTGTGATTTAAAAACTATTACAGATGGGAAAGTTCATATCACAGTAGGTTTGTTTTGGGTCAATATCAATTAAATTATGAATTATATCACATATTTTGATAAAAAGGGGCATACCGGGGGTTACTACATCAGATGGTGGAATAAAATTTGACATCAGTTGTTAGGATAAACTGGTAGAGTCCTCTCATATTGGTGAAATATATAGCTGCATCCCCAGTTTTGGAAACAAAATTGACATCCATTTTATTCCATGGGGGTTGGGACACTGTTTTGCTTGCAGTATGGTTAAATGAGACAGATTTTTTCTAAAAATATTTTGTGCTGATGCAGATGTTAGTTTTATTTTGGGATCAGGGTAGTGTTTTAAAGAAAGCTGTAAATTCTCATCCTTCTCAGTTAATTTATAAAGTAACAGGATAGACAAATCTTTTGGAGGCAATACCAGTTTTCAAGCCCACTTGACAAAGTTTGGACACTTTTCCTTAAAAGAGCAAATTTTCCATGTTTTTGACTCAGCCAAAGCCAAAAGTTGGATTCTAATGCAGAAATGACTCTTTTATCTCATGGAAGTGGTAAAATGTCTCTTTGGTGGGGTTGGGGATGATTATAGGTATCGCGGAACTAAATATTGAAATTAGAGTGAACCGCCTTAAAATGTTGCACTCGGAAATGATGCAATCTCTAAAAATAAACAGCCTTGGAAAAATCCGTTGTTTCAATAAAAGTTTGAAACATTCTATTGACATCTTGCATTATTGTTGAATATTCTTGATAAAAAAGAGGGTGATTTGATGACTTTTGGACCTAAAAAATACAATTTACTTTTTGTGTGTTTTTGTAGGGAATTCCCTGAAAAGTATGTGCACGTGACCGGTACTTCCCTTTGTGTCAGTTTTTCTCTCTTATTTGTTGCATGACCCCCAGTTTTCAGATCAGAAAAAGTTGTCTGAAGGGCTATACTTGACAGAGATATTTGAATGCCAAAATTAAAGTGATGCGATCATATTTTTTTCCACCTGAACGTTATAATGGTCGCCTATGGGAAAATATTTAGTTCTGTGAGACCTATAGGAAATATGTTTTTTGGCTTCCAGACCAGATTCAGTTATTATTTTGGGGAATTATTTCACATTTAAATATTTATTTGGGGACCATACACCTTACCAAACCATTTTATTGTTTTGAGAAGTTACATTTTTGTCACAGTCAGCAATTAAAGCTATATATTTCCAAAACTAAGGCTGGTCATGCAAGAAAATTCACACCTTGAGCAAGTGTATTCCCCAGGAGCGCACTATAACCTCTGGCAGCTGCTAACCAACAGCCTATCTTACCCTATTAACATATTTATTTAAACCATGGTTTCTCCTCATATTTCTAGGGGCAGGGAGGATTCCAAATCTTCCAACCCCCTCCCAAATCACCATTCAAACACAGACAGAAAACCTACACTGCCCTTCTATTCACTATTATTTAGAAGTTTTCCTCTTCTATATTATGCTCTTCAAAATGTTGGAAAACAATTCCTTCATTGAAAGAGTATCCTGGAACACAAATTTGAGGAAAGGGTGGGGCTACAGTGGAAAATAACATAATAAAATTACAAATGTGAGTGAATGGCATTTGTGCATAGCTACCAATATAGTTGTCTAGTACTAGTGCTGCCATGGTTCCCCTGATACAGCATAAATTTACAGTGAGAGTTGTGAAATATTGCTCTTTCCCTGAACCAAGTCCTTTCTCCCACACATATTTAACCCTTCTGCTGATGATAAACATTTGGAAAGACTGAACAACATGTTTTAGAGACTGAAGTTAGTATCATACACTTTCAGTTTCTTATGATTTACTTTGAGGCTTCAGCAATCATGCTCCACTGAGTTATTTTTCAATTTAACAACCTTGCCCTGGCTCTTCCACTATATTTTTCATTGTATGCCATTCATTACTCTCATGTAGACCTCCTACATGTGTGACTGCAAGCGTATCTGTCTGTCTGTCTGTCTGTCTGTCTGTCTGTCTGTCTGTCTGTCTGTCTGTCTGTCTGTCTGTCTGTCTCTTCATCAGACATGGTGTTTCTTTGCTTTTCACTTGCCTGGATCTACATTTTCAATAATTGGCTGCTGACTAACTTTCGCCCCCCCCCCCCCCCCCCCACACACACACACACAAGTATACTAAACATCAAATACCATTATATTCTTGAAGCAAATGTCTGATTCATCCTCTTTGGAAACATGTTTTCAACAATTTCAATCTTTTTGCCAGAATGGGTGTCTGTGGGGATTAAAACAAAGGTTATGAAAGTGCACTTATGGGAACTTGCAGCATAAGCATAGCACTATAGAATCAATATTTGATGGTTTTAGGCATCTTACCAGTGTTATGAGATATCACAGTAGCAGGTACTGGTCATTCTTTTGGAAAAAAACACTGTTTTATGTTTTGTCAGTGCCATACCAATGACTCTATGTGCCTTTACTGAGAAAACTGAGGCTTTTCCTTTACAAAAATTGCAAAATATTCATCAATACAATGTGAAATGTCTTCAGAAGCCAGACTGTGATTTAAAAACTATTACAGATGGGAAAGTTCATATCACAGTAGGTTTGTTTTGGGTCAATATCAATTAAATTATGAATTATATCACATATTTTGATAAAAAGGGGCATACCGGGGGTTACTACATCAGATGGTGGAATAAAATTTGACATCAGTTGTTAGGATAAACTGGTAGAGTCCTCTCATATTGGTGAAATATATAGCTGCATCCCCAGTTTTGGAAACAAAATTGACATCCATTTTATTCCATGGGGGTTGGGACACTGTTTTGCTTGCAGTATGGTTAAATGAGACAGATTTTTTCTAAAAATATTTTGTGCTGATGCAGATGTTAGTTTTATTTTGGGATCAGGGTAGTGTTTTAAAGAAAGCTGTAAATTCTCATCCTTCTCAGTTAATTTATAAAGTAACAGGATAGACAAATCTTTTGGAGGCAATACCAGTTTTCAAGCCCACTTGACAAAGTTTGGACACTTTTCCTTAAAAGAGCAAATTTTCCATGTTTTTGACTCAGCCAAAGCCAAAAGTTGGATTCTAATGCAGAAATGACTCTTTTATCTCATGGAAGTGGTAAAATGTCTCTTTGGTGGGGTTGGGGATGATTATAGGTATCGCGGAACTAAATATTGAAATTAGAGTGAACCGCCTTAAAATGTTGCACTCGGAAATGATGCAATCTCTAAAAATAAACAGCCTTGGAAAAATCCGTCGTTTCAATAAAAGTTTGAAACATTCTATTGACATCTTGCATTATTGTTGAATATTCTTGATAAAAAAGAGGGTGATTTGATGACTTTTGGACCTAAAAAATACAATTTACTTTTTGTGTGTTTTTGTAGGGAATTCCCTGAAAAGTATGTGCACGTGACCGGTACTTCCCTTTGTGTCAGTTTTTCTCTCTTATTTGTTGCATGACCCCCAGTTTTCAGATCAGAAAAAGTTGTCTGAAGGGCTATACTTGACAGAGATATTTGAATGCCAAAATTAAAGTGATGCGATCATATTTTTTTCCACCTGAACGTTATAATGGTCGCCTATGGGAAAATATTTAGTTCTGTGAGACCTATAGGAAATATGTTTTTTGGCTTCCAGACCAGATTCAGTTATTATTTTGGGGAATTATTTCACATTTAAATATTTATTTGGGGACCATACACCTTACCAAACCATTTTATTGTTTTGAGAAGTTACATTTTTGTCACAGTCAGCAATTAAAGCTATATATTTCCAAAACTAAGGCTGGTCATGCAAGAAAATTCACACCTTGAGCAAGTGTATTCCCCAGGAGCGCACTATAACCTCTGGCAGCTGCTAACCAACAGCCTATCTTACCCTATTAACATATTTATTTAAACCATGGTTTCTCCTCATATTTCTAGGGGCAGGGAGGATTCCAAATCTTCCAACCCCCTCCCAAATCACCATTCAAACACAGACAGAAAACCTACACTGCCCTTCTATTCACTATTATTTAGAAGTTTTCCTCTTCTATATTATGCTCTTCAAAATGTTGGAAAACAATTCCTTCATTGAAAGAGTATCCTGGAACACAAATTTGAGGAAAGGGTGGGGCTACAGTGGAAAATAACATAATAAAATTACAAATGTGAGTGAATGGCATTTGTGCATAGCTACCAATATAGTTGTCTAGTACTAGTGCTGCCATGGTTCCCCTGATACAGCATAAATTTACAGTGAGAGTTGTGAAATATTGCTCTTTCCCTGAACCAAGTCCTTTCTCCCACACATATTTAACCCTTCTGCTGATGATAAACATTTGGAAAGACTGAACAACATGTTTTAGAGACTGAAGTTAGTATCATACACTTTCAGTTTCTTATGATTTACTTTGAGGCTTCAGCAATCATGCTCCACTGAGTTATTTTTCAATTTAACAACCTTGCCCTGGCTCTTCCACTATATTTTTCATTGTATGCCATTCATTACTCTCATGTAGACCTCCTACATGTGTGACTGCAAGCGTATCTGTCTGTCTGTCTGTCTGTCTGTCTGTCTGTCTGTCTGTCTGTCTGTCTGTCTGTCTGTCTGTCTCTTCATCAGACATGGTGTTTCTTTGCTTTTCACTTGCCTGGATCTACATTTTCAATAATTCGCTGCTGACTAACTTTCGCCCCCCCCCCCCCCCCCACACACACACACACAAGTATACTAAACATCAAATACCATTATATTCTTGAAGCAAATGTCTGATTCATCCTCTTTGGAAACATGTTTTCAACAATTTCAATCTTTTTGCCAGAATGGGTGTCTGTGGGGATTAAAACAAAGGTTATGAAAGTGCACTTATGGGAACTTGCAGCATAAGCATAGCACTATAGAATCAATATTTGATGGTTTTAGGCATCTTACCAGTGTTATGAGATATCACAGTAGCAGGTACTGGTCATTCTTTTGGAAAAAAACACTGTTTTATGTTTTGTCAGTGCCATACCAATGACTCTATGTGCCTTTACTGAGAAAACTGAGGCTTTTCCTTTACAAAAATTGCAAAATATTCATCAATACAATGTGAAATGTCTTCAGAAGCCAGACTGTGATTTAAAAACTATTACAGATGGGAAAGTTCATATCACAGTAGGTTTGTTTTGGGTCAATATCAATTAAATTATGAATTATATCACATATTTTGATAAAAAGGGGCATACCGGGGGTTACTACATCAGATGGTGGAATAAAATTTGACATCAGTTGTTAGGATAAACTGGTAGAGTCCTCTCATATTGGTGAAATATATAGCTGCATCCCCAGTTTTGGAAACAAAATTGACATCCATTTTATTCCATGGGGGTTGGGACACTGTTTTGCTTGCAGTATGGTTAAATGAGACAGATTTTTTCTAAAAATATTTTGTGCTGATGCAGATGTTAGTTTTATTTTGGGATCAGGGTAGTGTTTTAAAGAAAGCTGTAAATTCTCATCCTTCTCAGTTAATTTATAAAGTAACAGGATAGACAAATCTTTTGGAGGCAATACCAGTTTTCAAGCCCACTTGACAAAGTTTGGACACTTTTCCTTAAAAGAGCAAATTTTCCATGTTTTTGACTCAGCCAAAGCCAAAAGTTGGATTCTAATGCAGAAATGACTCTTTTATCTCATGGAAGTGGTAAAATGTCTCTTTGGTGGGGTTGGGGATGATTATAGGTATCGCGGAACTAAATATTGAAATTAGAGTGAACCGCCTTAAAATGTTGCACTCGGAAATGATGCAATCTCTAAAAATAAACAGCCTTGGGAAAATCAGTTGTTTCAATAAAAGTTTGAAACATTCTATTGACATCTTGCATTATTGTTGAATATTCTTGATAAAAAGAGGGTGATTTGATGACTTTTGGACCTAAAAAATACAATTTACTTTTTGTGTGTTTTTGTAGGGAATTCCCTGAAAAATATGTGCACGTGACCGGTACTTCCCTTTGTGTCAGTTTTTCTCTCTTATTTGTTGCATGACCCCCAGTTTTCAGATCAGAAAAAGTTGTCTGAAGGGCTATACTTGACAGAGATATTTGAATGCCAAAATTAAAGTGATGCGATCATATTTTTTTCCACCTGAACGTTATAATGGTCGCCTATGGGAAAATATTTAGTTCTGTGAGACCTATAGGAAATATGTTTTTTGGCTTCCAGACCAGATTCAGTTATTATTTTGGGGAATTATTTCACATTTAAATATTTATTTGGGGACCATACACCTTACCAAACCATTTTATTGTTTTGAGAAGTTACATTTTTGTCACAGTCAGCAATTAAAGCTATATATTTCCAAAACTAAGGCTGGTCATGCAAGAAAATTCACACCTTGAGCAAGTGTATTCCCCAGGAGCGCACTATAACCTCTGGCAGCTGCTAACCAACAGCCTATCTTACCCTATTAACATATTTATTTAAACCATGGTTTCTCCTCATATTTCTAGGGGCAGGAAGGATTCCAAATCTTCCAACCCCCTCCCAAATCACCATTCAAACACAGACAGAAAACCTACACTGCCCTTCTATTCACTATTATTTAGAAGTTTTCCTCTTCTATATTATGCTCTTCAAAATGTTGGAAAACAATTCCTTCATTGAAAGAGTATCCTGGAACACAAATTTGAGGAAAGGGTGGGGCTACAGTGGAAAATAACATAATAAAATTACAAATGTGAGTGAATGGCATTTGTGCATAGCTACCAATATAGTTGTCTAGTACTAGTGCTGCCATGGTTCCCCTGATACAGCATAAATTTACAGTGAGAGTTGTGAAATATTGCTCTTTCCCTGAACCAAGTCCTTTCTCCCACACATATTTAACCCTTCTGCTGATGATAAACATTTGGAAAGACTGAACAACATGTTTTAGAGACTGAAGTTAGTATCATACACTTTCAGTTTCTTATGATTTACTTTGAGGCTTCAGCAATCATGCTCCACTGAGTTATTTTTCAATTTAACAACCTTGCCCTGGCTCTTCCACTATATTTTTCATTGTATGCCATTCATTACTCTCATGTAGACCTCCTACATGTGTGACTGCAAGCGTATCTGTCTGTCTGTCTGTCTGTCTGTCTGTCTGTCTGTCTGTCTGTCTGTCTGTCTGTCTGTCTGTCTGTCTGTCTGTCTGTCTCTTCATCAGACATGGTGTTTCTTTGCTTTTCACTTGCCTGGATCTACATTTTCAATAATTGGCTGCTGACTAACTTTCGCCCCCCCCCCCCCCCCCCACACACACACACACAAGTATACTAAACATCAAATACCATTATATTCTTGAAGCAAATGTCTGATTCATCCTCTTTGGAAACATGTTTTCAACAATTTCAATCTTTTTGCCAGAATGGGTGTCTGTGGGGATTAAAACAAAGGTTATGAAAGTGCACTTATGGGAACTTGCAGCATAAGCATAGCACTATAGAATCAATATTTGATGGTTTTAGGCATCTTACCAGTGTTATGAGATATCACAGTAGCAGGTACTGGTCATTCTTTTGGAAAAAAACACTGTTTTATGTTTTGTCAGTGCCATACCAATGACTCTATGTGCCTTTACTGAGAAAACTGAGGCTTTTCCTTTACAAAAATTGCAAAATATTCATCAATACAATGTGAAATGTCTTCAGAAGCCAGACTGTGATTTAAAAACTATTACAGATGGGAAAGTTCATATCACAGTAGGTTTGTTTTGGGTCAATATCAATTAAATTATGAATTATATCACATATTTTGATAAAAAGGGGCATACCGGGGGTTACTACATCAGATGGTGGAATAAAATTTGACATCAGTTGTTAGGATAAACTGGTAGAGTCCTCTCATATTGGTGAAATATATAGCTGCATCCCCAGTTTTGGAAACAAAATTGACATCCATTTTATTCCATGGGGGTTGGGACACTGTTTTGCTTGCAGTATGGTTAAATGAGACAGATTTTTTCTAAAAATATTTTGTGCTGATGCAGATGTTAGTTTTATTTTGGGATCAGGGTAGTGTTTTAAAGAAAGCTGTAAATTCTCATCCTTCTCAGTTAATTTATAAAGTAACAGGATAGACAAATCTTTTGGAGGCAATACCAGTTTTCAAGCCCACTTGACAAAGTTTGGACACTTTTCCTTAAAAGAGCAAATTTTCCATGTTTTTGACTCAGCCAAAGCCAAAAGTTGGATTCTAATGCAGAAATGACTCTTTTATCTCATGGAAGTGGTAAAATGTCTCTTTGGTGGGGTTGGGGATGATTATAGGTATCGCGGAACTAAATATTGAAATTAGAGGGAACCGCCTTAAAATGTTGCACTCGGAAATGATGCAATCTCTAAAAATAAACAGCCTTGGGAAAATCAGTTGTTTCAATAAAAGTTTGAAACATTCTATTGACATCTTGCATTATTGTTGAATATTCTTGATAAAAAGAGGGTGATTTGATGACTTTTGGACCTAAAAAATACAATTTACTTTTTGTGTGTTTTTGTAGGGAATTCCCTGAAAAATATGTGCACGTGACCGGTACTTCCCTTTGTGTCAGTTTTTCTCTCTTATTTGTTGCATGACCCCAGTTTTCAGATCAGAAAAAGTTGTCTGAAGGGCTATACTTGACAGAGATATTTGAATGCCAACATTAAAGTGATGCGATCATATTTTTTTCCACCTGAACGTTATAATGGTCGCCTATGGGAAAATATTTAGTTCTGTGAGACCTATAGTGTGTAATTTTTATTTGCTGGTTGCCTAATAACGCGGAATGTATCTTTACTTGTCGCCTCCCCAGGGAAATATTATACGATATCTTTTGAATAATTTACACTTGAATACAAAAAGCAAAGTGAAGCGCGGAACATATCTTTACTTGTTGCTGCCCAAGGAAGATATGATAAGATACGATAGTCAAAATTGAAGACGGATTTCTCCTCCCCTACAAACGCCGTGTTTGAACGATTTGGATCAAGGAATGCATGGATGCTTGAATATTATATGCGAACTCGCCTCTGTCTCTGTTACAAGGTCGAGGTTGAGATAAATGATTGAATGCTCGTAATTCTTAAGCTGAGAACAAATTTTGCGCGCAATAACATGGAACATATCTTCACTTGTTGCCAACCAAGGAATATATGATACGGTATTCGGTGTGCATAGTTTACACTTGAATACAGAGAACAACGTTAAACGCGGAACATATCTTTACTTGTTGCCACCCAAGAGAGATATGAAACGGTGATTTTATAAATGGGTTCGTGATTAGAAGCTAGGCGGCCACTTGCCAGTGAGAAATCGACCTGAAAGACGTAAGTAGTATGTCTCGTATGTTTCCCCTCTATCCTGGATGACCTCGGTGGATGACCTCGGATGTGGCGCCATGTCACGTGACTCAGTGCCGCCATACTGTGTTGTCATGGTAACTCACGTGAGCGGCCATGTTGTGACGCCATCCCCATAGTGATACGTGGTAATAGTGCGCATGCGCAGCGCGTGTTGTTAGGGTGATACGTGTTTCCGTCGTCCATTTTGTATACTGGAGGCCTCCGTCTTGGTTTCTATGATAGCACGTGGTTGCTATGTGGCCTAAAACCTTCTTACATGATAGGAGTATGTTTTGAGGATGTGTTCGATTAAAGAGGAGTAAATCTAATTTCCACAAAAACCCTACCGTTTTGGGAAAATATTGTTTCAATAAACATTTGAAGAATTCTACTGACATCGAGCATTATTGTTGAATGTTCCAGATGAATAAAGAGGGTGATTTGAGGACTTTTAGAACCTAAAAAATGGCTTGACTGTTCGTGTGTTTTGGTTGGGAATTCCCTTTTTGTTAGTTTTTCTCTCTTTTTTTGTTATATGACCCCCTGTTTAAGAATCAGAACAAACGTTGTCAGAAGGGCTATACTTGCAAAAAATATATTTGAATGCCAAATTTAAAATGATGCGACCATATTTTTTTCGCCTGAACGTTATAATGGACGCCTATGGGAAAATATTTAGTAGTGTGATACGTATTCATGTTCGGCTTAAATTAACCAATTGCAGGAATTTGATTGCATAAAATGTTTTGGAGTGAGTAATGGTTGCGGAATGAAATAGTTCAATATGTTGGATACTTTGGGGTTCCTTATTACGCCTTGCCTATTGTCATATTACTTCTTGACTGGAATTTCGTTTTCGAAATTTAATTTCGTTAATGGGAAAATTCCGTTTGCCATTCGCCCGAGAAGGTTGTTCAGTGAGTCCTAATGAAGAAGTGTGAGTTTACTTGTTTTCCACGTTAAATAGAATTGCTCTTTGTGTTGGAATGTATTGTAACCACCATGAAATTGATACCAAAGTAATCAACAACAGTAAACTGAATATACAAGTGTTTCGCTGACTGCAAATAGCGCGTAGACCTAAAATTGAATACATTCTCACTTAAACTTTTTAATGGCATTCAATTGTCCACTGTTAGAATAGACTTTGTCTGCTAGAACAAAGTTGGATGATGAATTATTTTTTGTTGCGTTACTGTGCCGATCCATACATGCTTATATAATCGAATCGGTGTTCTGTCATCTCTTTGTAAAGCTGCAAAAGAGAAAAAATAACAAATATTAACCATAAACAACCGTCCTCTTGAGTGAACGCATCCAGTGTAATATTTTGACCGTTACTTTAGCAGACGACACACGCAAATAAAATTATTGCTTGACTAATTTTTAACACTTTAGTTTTTAGCGTGTAGCTACTCACCCCTGCTCGGTGGTTCTAACCGGGAACTCCGGCTTCCTCCATTCAATTGTCCATCCGACAATCAAAATACCATCAACTGGGATCGCAAACGCTAAAAACTAAAGCGTTAAAAACTACACTTGAAATGCTGTATTTAACACTTACTAAGTGCTGAACTAGCACTTTGTTCAAGTGTAGATATCCCTGAACTTGACAGGTGTTACAATAATACCACTTGACAAGTGTAATGTCGTGACACTTGAAAGAAAACAACGCAGATGACGCGGATCAGACTGGAACTCTCGAGCCTTATCCGCGTCATCTGCGTTGTGTCCTTTTAATTATGTACCCACCAAGCGCAAATCAAATTATGGACGATTCTGGAAGAACCACCAATGCTAGACACATGGGATGTGCCATCCATTCAAGTTTCAGATGTCTGACGATTGTAATGTCTAAGTGCTTAAAGCATTGCACTTTGAGCTTTACAATCAAACCCTAAGAGTTAGAATGGGTTTAACACCTTGAAAGTGTCAGATTTAAGACTTTAGTTTTTAGTGTGCAAAGAACTGCATTGTCCCCACAAGGGTACACATCCCGTAAACACCCTTCCCTGCTCAGAGATTCGTATTTTATTCAACGTGCATCCGTGTCGAATTTTGTCGTGGGGATATCACGGTAATCCTCTTTGTTTTATAAGTAGTGGATTTAGACCTTTTTATTCATTGGGTTGAAAATTCTCCTGAATGAACAATAGATCAGAGCTTACTCTAACGCCGAAACAATAGATTTTTAATTAACCAAAGGATTTGGTGTGATCATATACCCACACGGGCGAATAATATTTAGGCCCAGTCAATGTGAGCCTCATTGATTATTGTTTGCCGAAGCAAACGTTGTTGAATTCCCACAGGATCGGAGCCTTTTGACGGAGCTTTTGGTCGGAGCCAAGAGTGACGTGCTACAGTCAGTGCTTCCCTTAACTGAATCGGGCCCATAAGTGGTATACGTGTTGTTTGTATAGTCTGGTATCGTATGGTAGCAATAGTTACAGTTAAAACTAGAAGTCCTGTCACGAATTGTGCGCTTATCTAGGCTTAATTGCGCGTTGGAATTGCGCGCAATTGCCATATTGAATGGCATCCAAAGCACGGCAGGTTCTCCCGGTTACTTATAGCAAACACATGAAATGTTTCTGCCAATGGACCTCCGGGTTACCCAATAACGCGCATATCAACGTGCTATTTCTGCGCATTTCATGACAGGACTTCTAGTTTTAACTGTACGTGTGTATGGATATGGCTTTAGGGATATAGTATAGGTATTGCATTGGAGATAAATCGGGAAAAAGTAGGTTTTCCAGTCATTCCCGGGTTGAGGTTGCCAATGATGTTGTGTCGTCATAATACGCATGTGCCGTCATTGAGATATTAACCGCTGTCGATGTCCACTCTGCTTTCAACGTGACGTTCATCTGGTCACTGAAGGTGTGTGGGGTTTATCGTACTACACTAAACGTGTGATCATACCACCGTACCTATGTCTTAATACTGTATTACCATACAACGACTACTGCAAAAATACTCGTTCACAATCATGCTATAGTATTATTTATGGGGGTAGGTTTTCACATCTCTCCAGTTGTTCGTCCACCCTAATCCCACGGGCCGAATCGCTTTTAACATACCGGGGTATGTTTCGATGGTTCATATACCTCAATTGAAGTACAGAATGGGACGGAGTGCTCCTGTTGGTCCATTTTTACAAGTAGAGGAATTTTGACCAACCCAAAGTCATATGGTAAACGCCCCTATGAGTTATTATTTTATGTTATATGTTCTGAGTATAGTTTTGTGGAATGGGGGAGTATATAAGTATCTTGGTAATATAGCATAAGACAGTCTGTACTCCTTTATGTCCATCTGTAGTCATTTTAGCCTTCCGAATAGCCCTATAGTAAACGACTCTCTGGGATGCTACGTTACGCTATCTATCAAGACAGATGGTATTGGACTCGTGTTCGATGGAATGTATGCGTGTAGTTGTACATGCTGTCTGTAGGACACATACCGCACATGGGCACCAGTGAGGTGTGCTAATAAGTGTTTTTGTACAATTACATGATTTGTCACAAAAACATGCTGCTCAAGGGCACATACGATTGAAAAATAGGATTCTATAACCACTGTCAGATCGTAACTTGGGATTCCATAATTTGGGATTCCGTAATTTGGGATTCCTGGTCGACCTCTTTGCGACAGTCGCAAGGGTATTCCCCTTCCCAACACATTTGATCGAAAAATAATCTTTGTCACATTTCATGTGCTCGTGTGGAAGCACACCAATCAAGGTATAAAACAAAATACAATTCTATTTTTTTTATTGCCAACATTAGCATTTGTTTACCTCGTGATGTTGAAGGCATTATTCCTCATGCAATTTTGCAGAGGTTCTACACAACCATCTCATGTTTTTTCATCAATAATAGAAAAACACCATGTTTAAAAGTAGATAGGACGAGGAGAAAAGATATAAAACTGATTAGCGTAAGACGGAGATGGAAAGGCAGTTGGCAGTTATCTATATAAGTGGCTGTATCAGATAGGCTATAGTGATACACAATGCAAGCAGCTAACATTAAATTTGTATTATCGCCGAAAAATTCACTGTATGCCCGTAAGGAAGCCTGTGAACCTATTTTGGTGGTATTTAGTTTGTAGGTGTTAGTAAGGCGGGTGGAGGAAGCCGGAGTACTCAGAGAGTACCATCGGAAAGCAACGGTAAGACTTTTCAACGTGCTAACCGGACGCTCACGGGTTTGAATCCAAGTCGCATTGGTAGAAGGCACACTGCGCTCCCGTGCTCCCATATGACCAAGCATAGTCACGTGACCTTGTGGCGCCATGTTGTGTTGTCATGGTAACCCGCGTGAGCGGCCATGTTGTGATGTCATCTCCATAGTGATACGTGGTGTGAGTGCGCATGCGCAGCGCGTTTTGTTAGGGTGATACGTGTTTCCGTAGTCCATTTTGTATACTGGAGGCCGCCATCTTGGTTTCTATAGTAGCACGTGGTTGCTATGTTACCCAATTTTTCTGCAATAAGACGGGGTAATGCGGAGGGTATGTTCGATTGAATAGGAGTATTTTCCTGATTCGTAGAATTACCACAAACAACCCGTCAATCCCTCCAAATCAACAAAATCTACCCAACATTTACTATTTCGAAATCTTTCAGAATTCTCTGCTTCTATCTATATATGGAATAGTTTTCGTCTATCTGATCATGTTCTTTTGTTCTGGGGTATACTCCAGTAGCGTAGAAGAGCCTATGAGTTGGAACAGTTTACCTTATTATTACTATATTTAGCAGTTTCTGGTCTATTCTTGTTAGTTCTGGCCCTATTCCGAGTACTCTTTTTGTTTCATTTATCTAGATAGATCATTTATATAAATTATAACTAACCAATCGGATTGCTTGATTTCCCATAATCTGTATGCAGGGTTATCTCCCTTGTGTATAACAAAAACAGTCACAAAGCCAACAAGCTATCGAGCAGTTACTGATAAGTCATTGCTCGAACGACTCTAAGCCCATCGAGCAAATGAGCTATCGAGCAATTGCTCGATCGAGTGACTCCTCGAACGACTCTTCGACTCATTTCAGTATTTGAGGATACCTATGGCCCGATATTGTATTATTTGAGGATACCTATCCCAAATATCCCTTATAAGCTAAGCTAAAGAGCCAAAAGATATATTCTGGCCCTCCGGCTAATGGGATGGGATGAAAACCACATTACATAACACTCATAATTGTCCAGTCCAATTGCTCGATAGAGTGACTCGACATACTGCTCGAACAATTCGAAGTCCATCGAGCAAATGAGCTTTAGAGTAATTGCTCGTTCGAGTGACTCCTCGAACGACTATTCGACTCATGTCAGAAAAGGGGGTTCTAGGGCCTAAAATGGATTCCCTAAGTAGGGCTTTTTACCATATAAGCCAAAGAGCCAAAAGAGTAATTGCTCCATGAGCAATTGCTCGAACGACTCGAAGCTCATCGAGCAAATGAGTCTTAGAGCAATTGCTCGATCGAGTGACTCCTCGAACGACTCTTCGACTCATTTCAGAAAAACGGATTCCATGGGCACAGGCGTTTTCGAAAAAGGTTATGGGATTCCATAAGTGGGATTCCGTCTTACCTCGAGTGACTCGCATATATTGCTCGAACGACTCGAACCCCATCGAGCAAATGAGCCAATGAGCAATTGCTCGTTCGAGTGACTCCTCGAACGACTCGACGACACATTTCAGTATTTGAGGATACCTATGACATGGCTACGTATCAGTTGAGGATACCTTTTGAGGATACTAAATTGAGGATACAATATTAATTAGCCATTAATTGTGGATACAATCAGGATTAAGCGTCTTGCAGGACACAACGTACTTTACGTTTGTCAGATCGAACTATCGACAATTCGGTTTGAAATTCAAATATATTACCACTGAGGCACCGCGCCCAAGGTGATTACTCTGCACGGATTGGGTTGCTCTTGGGATGTGCACTTCAATCCACATGTTTGAATCAGAAATAACCAAATTGGGATATCAACATTCAGAAGATAATGCCCTATTACCCTATACCCTTACCCGTAAAAGCTAGATGCGTCTCTTTGAAGAGCATGGTCGCAATTCCCAGACGAACGTGGTGTTATATGGTATCTGTCAATGTAGCCAATCAGACCGAGAACAAAAGCCAAGCATTGCGATACAATTACTGTAGTAGGGTGGAGTAAAATAGATATTTGAGATCCGTTACGGTCGTGTTAAACATCCTAAATGAAAATAACATAAGAGATAAGAAAATGTGACTCCCAAAAGACTATACTTTATCAGCTATGAGTCATTCTTAAAACTGTTTATGGCATTATAGAACTTGACATCTTATTCACGGCGTAAGCATCCACTAACAATTGCGGCATTACTATAAATAATTGGTTGTCTAACTTTCTTTTTGTATTTTTCTCGAGTCAGCGATATATCCATAGATCTGATGATGAAAGTTACCTTAAACACTAGTATATTCATACATAAACCTTTGGAAAGAGATTTAGCAATAGTGTCGAACCACACAAGTGATAGTTGACATTTAAAACTAGTGAGACTTATGATCAAATGATTTAAACCGATAAGATAGAGTTAAAACTAGAAATCCTATCTCGAACTACGCGCACGTGTGAACATAATTTCGCGTGGAGATTGCGCGACATTTTCCAGTCTAATGACACCCGAAGTATGACGTTAGCAATACACAGCACAAGCAATCCTTCAGCCAATGGACCTCCGTGGAGGTCCTTTGGCCGAAACACTTGTGCACAGGGCGTATGTACATAATTTCATAGGCTTACTATTATACATTCCAGCACGCAGAGTGACGTGCTAATATGTCCTTATTTCCGTTTCCACCTGCACCATTCTAATATGACAATACGCAAGGCGTAAGAAGGAACCCCAAAGTATCCAACATATTGAAATATTTCATTCCGCAACCATTACTCCAAAAACATTTTGGTTTATTCAGTCGAATTCCTGCAATTGTTTAATTTCAGCCAAACATGAATACGTTTCACAGTACTAAATATTTTCCCATAAACGACAATTATAACGTTCAGGAGAAAAAATATGGTCGCATCATTTTAAATTTAACATTCAAATAATTTTTGTCAAGTATAGCCCTTCAGACAACCTTTTTCTGATTTTTAAACATGGGTCATGCAACAAATAAAAGAAAAACTAACAGAAAGGGAAGTGCTGATCACATGTTCATATTTCTCAGGGAATTCCCAAACAAAACACACCAATAGTCAAACAAATTTTTAGGTTCTAAAAGTCCTCAAACCATCCTCTTTCTTCATCTGGAACATTCAACAGCAATGCAAAATGTCAGTAGACTTCTTCAAATGTTTATTGAAACAATATATTTTCCCAAGACTGCTTAGTTTTGGGAATTACATAATTTCCGAGCGCAACTTTTGGAGGCAGATAAATCTAATTAAAATATTTACAACAGTTATACCTATGAGCAAACCCAACCCTACCAAAGATACATTTACCTCTTTCATGTGATGAAAGAGTCATTTCTGTAATAGAATTCAACTTTTGGCTTCTGTCTAGTAAAAAGCATGGGAAATTTGTTCTTTTGAAGAGAACTGTCCAATCTGTGTCAAATAGGCTTAAAAACTGTTATTGCCTCCGACAGAATTTCTACTCTGTTACCCAATAAGTTGGGAGGGATAAGAATGCACAGCTTTCCTTGAAACTACCCAAATCCCAAAATAAAACTAAAATCTGCATCAGCACACAAAACCGTTTCACAAAATCTGTTTTAATTAATCATTCAGCAAGATAAATAGTGCCCCACCACCATGAAACAATATGTCAATTTTGTTTCAAAATTGGGGTTGTGCAGGGCTTATAGTTCCTCTAAATTTGGGAGAATCCATTTGCATTCTTGCGGAAATAGTTACGAGAATTCAGACCTGCTATGGGCCAGGATCCTATTAGGTCAGTATGATTGAACCCATGTTGCATACTGATAATACATGTTAACCCTTTACCCAATACAGCTTTTTAATTTTTACAACACCAACTACTGATTTTTACCCCCACCCCCCACCCCCTCCCCCCAGGGGCCTTAATCGCTCACCTGACAAGGTGGTTCAGAGAAGTATTTTGGGTTAGATTCAGTTAGTCAAGGTTCATGGACACTACATACATGTAGGAATAATGTTATGAAATTATTCATAATTCTAGTGTCCATGTCAGATGATTATTAGCATAGGTCTTCCTGATTGCTTCCAATTCTGACAGCTGTAGACAAGTACTGCCAAACTTCCAAGGGTTGTTGTGTCACTGCAGCCTGAAAGGCAAATTTTATGGAAAAGCTCTAAGGAATGGGTTTGAACATTTATGAACAACCTCGAACTTAACCCACCCCTGCCCAAATATTAAGCCACAGACTTGAAATGGACAAACTCAAATCTGCACCCCCCCCCCCCCCCCCCCTCTCATTCCTGCGATACCAAATATGAAAGGGTTCTGTCTGGCAGGAACCAAACTGGAACAAATTTACATCTGACCTCCCCAGAGCTGTTGTACACCAAATATTAAAGCATTAAGCTAGTGGGTCTGAAGAAAAAAATTTTTAAAGAAATTTTCTCATGTTGCTTTGAGTTAATTTGCACTCCCATAATGAGCCCAAATATTAACCCATAGATATGGCTTGAACAAACATGAATCTGACCCCCTTAGAGATGTTGTAAGCCAAATATGAAAGGATTCTGACAGGTGGATCTGAAAAAATAAAATAGAGTTTTAAAGAAATTTCCTCATACTGCACTAAGTTAAACTTTGGGCTTCAATAAATAGACCAAATATTAAGCCAGAGACCCGATTCAAACAAACTTCAATCTACCCCCCCCCCCCCCCCTCCTCCTCCCCACTAGAGATGTTGCATTCCAAATATGAAAGCATTCTGACTGATGGATCTGAAGAAGGTTTTCAAAGAAATTTCCTCATGTTGCACTGTTGATATTTGGGTGCCCATAGGGAGCCCAAATATTAACTCAGGGGCTCGATTTGAACAAACCTGAACCCATCCCCCCTCCCCCACCCCTAGAGATGCTTTATACCAAGTATCAAAAGATTCTTATACATGGTTCTGGAGAAGATTTTTTTCAATTT
Source organism: Pictodentalium vernedei (assembly GCA_031216915.1). Lineage (NCBI taxonomy): Eukaryota > Metazoa > Mollusca > Scaphopoda > Dentaliida > Dentaliidae > Pictodentalium > Pictodentalium vernedei. Next base: position 845,786,377 of record CM062296.1, on the reverse strand, counting down.
TGGAAAACAATTTATGCGTGCTATCAGAGAAATGCTTGGGACCCCCTATGGGTGTGGCAACGTTATTTGAACAAACTGGAATTCATATATAAGGAACATGAATATCAAATTTGGTTCAATTCGGCTCAGTTGTTTATGAGGAGAGGTTGATAATGTAAAGTTCATGCCGGACAGGACGGACGGATGGTCGACTGACAGAAAGTCATCATTTAAGCACCCCCTGACTTACAGTCAGGTGAGCTAAAAATAAACATTATTCATCAAGCGTAATAATTATGGATGTTACTGAAACCGGCTGATGAGAGCTGGTTCCAATGACAGCCATATTTGTACAAATTTTATTGCCAGGTCATGTTAGTGTTGTATTGGTTAATTTGCTGCCTTTGTGTTAGGTAAAGCGTTAAACTGACTCAGTTCTTTTCATGTGAATCCTAGATACAATGTTACGAGAAGCTACATGGTTTCTAACTGGTTTTGTTGCACGGATCTCTACGGGAATCGATTCTCAGATTCTTATAAGCCCTGGCTGAGGCTATATAATTCACCAATATCAATAGAAAGTGCCATTTCATCTCAACAAACTGATGTCAAATATTCTTTTACCTAGTGATGGGATAAATTATTGCCCTGGATGTGCCCCCCCCCCCCCAAACCTCCCTGTATGCAGTTTTTCTTAAAACAAGAGGCCCCAGGGGGCCTGAGGGTGCCCACATGACATGGTAGCCTAAATATCAACCCAGAGAATTGATTTCAACAAGTTGCATCCACTCCTCCTGAGAAAAGCTTATACCAAATATCCAAAGATTCTGACAAGTGGATCTAAAAAAAATGATTTTTAAAGAATATTCCTCATACTGAACTGAGTTATAATTTGGGCTCCCACAGGGAGCCTATGTATGAACCCAGGGACTTGGCTTTAACAAACTTGGATCTCACCCCCTTAAGGATGCTGCACACCAAATATCAAAACATTCTGACTGCTGAATCTGAAGAAGATTTTTAAAGAAAATTCCTCATTTTGAACTAAGTTACAATTTGAGCTCCCACAGTGAGCCCAAACATGGACCTAGGGACATGGCTTGAACAAACTTGAATCTTGCCTCCTAAGGATGCTGCATAAAAAATATCAAAAGCATTCATCTGCTGGATCTGAAGAAGATTTTTTAAGAAAATTCCTCATTTCGAACTAAGTTACAATTCAAGCTCCCACAGTGAGCCCAAATATGGACCTAGGGACATAACTTGTACAAACTTGAATCTCACCCCCCTAAGGATGCTGCATACCAAATATCAAAACATTCTGACTGTTGGATCTGAAGAAGATTTTTAAAGAAAATTCGTCATTTTGAACCAAGTTATCATTCGAGCTCCCACAGTGAGCCCCAATATGGACCTAGGGACATGGCTTGAACAAACTTGAATCTCACCCCCCTAAGGATGCTGCATACCAAATATCGAAACATTCCGGCTGCTGGATCTGAAGAAGATTTTTAAAGAAAATTCCTCATTTTGAACTAAGTTATAATTCGGGTTACCACAGTGAGCCCAAATATGAACCCGGGGACTTGGCTTGAACAACTTGAATCTCACCCCCCTAAGCATGCTGCATACCCAATATCAAAAGATTCTGCTGCTGGATCATGAGAAGAAGATTTTCAAAGACATTTGCCTGAAATGCACTAAGTTCAAATTTGGGCTCCTATACTGAGCCCAAATATGAACCCAGTGGGCCGATTTGAACAAATTTGAATCAGATCCACCCCACAATGTTGCATATCAAATATCAAAAGATTCTGCCTGCTGGATCTGGAGAAGATTTTTAAAGAAATTTGCCTGAAATGCTTCTATAATAAGCCCAAATATGAATCCAGGGGGGGGGGCTGATTTGAACAAATTTGAATCAGATCCACCCTACAATGTTGCATACCAAATATCAAAAGATTCTGCCAACTGAATCTGGTGAAGAAGATTTTTTAAGAAATTTGCCTGAAATGCACTAAGTTTGAATTCGGGCTCCTATACTGAGCCCAAATATAAACCCAGGGGGCGGATTTGAACAAACTCGAATCAGATCCACCCTACAATGTTGCATACCAAATATCAAAAGATTCTGCCTGCTGAATCTAGAGAAGAAGATTTTTTAATGTTTTTCCCATTGCCTACAGTGTTAAAAAGTGTTTTCAAAGTCCCGAAACTGTATCCTATGATAAAACCGATAGCAATTTTTTTGGACCAATCCTTTCTGTTGGTCCTAAGGAAGCTTCACACCAAATAAAAATTCTCAGTGCCGTGCAGTTGTGGAGATATGGCGTTTTACTTTTTTTCTATTTTTAGCTCCTGCAGTTCCCACGGGGCTACAGAAAAAGAAAATTCAGCATAAATTAGGTACTTATGACCCAATAAGCCCCCACATAAAATTTGATTCAAACCAGCCTCTCGGTTCAGAAAATAGAAATTTTTGGCGGGCCAACAATTTTGTCCCTCCCATAACAACGCCAAATTTAGCCCATCAAACTTCTCTTAAAGAAATCCAAGTCTACACCTTCAAAGGAAGCTGCATACCATATATCAAGTCTCTACTACTGGTTGATGAGAAGAAGATTTTGGTGCCCCTTGGGGGCATGGCACCACCCAGGAGAAGGGGGCAACTTCATTTGAACAAATCTGAATTGGCATTTGGTAATAAACATTTACCCAACATTTGAATAATGTAAAGTTAACACCGGATGGACGGCGGACAGAATGTGATCAGTAAAGCTCCCACTGAGCTTTGCTCAGGTGAGCTAAAAAACTATATTAATTTTTTAATAAATTGATGGTGACATGAATTTCCCATTATTTTTTAATCACATTCTTTCTTCTGAACACATTTCACATTGTGTTTGATATTTTGCAATCTTTGTAAGAAAAAGCCTAAGTTTTCTCAGTTAAGGCACCTCAAGTCATAAAACAGTGAATTTTTCCAACAGAATGATCAGTACCTGCTACTGTGGTGTCTCATGACACTGTTAAAATTCCTAAAATCACCAAATATTGATTCATTAGTGCTGTGCTTGTGCTGCAAATATCCACAAGTGCACTTTCGCTATTTTGGTTTTAATCCCCACAGGCATGCATTCTGTCAAAGGGAGAAAAATTGTAGAAAATATGTTCACAAAGAGGACAAGTTGCAGTACAGTTGCTGTGGACGGGTTGTAATACACGCGTGGACAGTGATGTCCACTCGTGCGTTTACCAGTCAATAAAAATCATTATCTATAAAATTTTAATTGAAGCACGGGGTTGTACCTGGTGCTTCATTATTTATTAAATTTATGATGATTATACCTATAGTTAGTGTTTGGCATCAAATATTATTGTATCCGTGGAAATATTGCCCATCCATGGAAAGTGAGCAGTACACAGCCACTGTACTGTATTTGTTTCAAGTATATAATATACTCTTTGATGTTTAATATATTTGTGATAGGCTGGGTCCAAAGTACTCAGTACTTGTAGTACTCGAGTACCACTTTTTTGATAAAATACTCAATACTTGCCAGCCCAGATTTGTGTGTGTGTGGGGGGGGGGGGGGGGTGGGGGGGGGGGGGGCAAATGAAAAGCAAAGAAACATTTCATCTGAAGGACAGACAGACATGCAGTAACAAATTTGGGAAGCCTACATAAAAGTAGTGACTAACTTAAAATGAACAATATAGATAGAAGAGCCAGGCCAGGGCAATGTTGTCAAACAAAAAACAAACAAGAGCCCCCAGAGGGCCTGATGGCATTCACCTGACATGGTAGCCTAAATATCAACCCAGGGAATTTATTTGAACATTTAGTTGCATCTGCCCCTCATAAGAAATGCTTATACAAAATATCAAAAGATTCTGACCGGTGGATCTCAAAAAAAAAAGGATTTTTAAAGAATATTCCTCATACTGAACTAAGTTATAATTCAGGCTCCCACAGAGAGCCCAAATATGAACCCAAGGACTTGGCTTGAACAAATTTGAATCTCACATCCCTACGGATGCTACTATATACCAATATCAAAAGATTCTGACTACTGGATTTTAAAGAATATTCCTCTTAATATTGAACTCAGTTGTAATTTGGACTCCCACAGGGAGCCCAAATAGGAACCTGGGGACTTGGCTCGAACAAACTTGAATCTCTCCCCTCTAAGGATGCAGCATCCCAAATATCAAAATATTCTGAAGAGTGGATCAAAAGAAGATTTTTAAAAAATATTCCTCATATTGCACTAATCTAATCATAGAGAGTCCAAATATGGACCCAGGGATTTGATTTCAACAAACATGTGAATAAATCTTCCAAAGATGTTATATGCAAAATATGAAAGCCTTTGGAGCAGTGGCATGGGAGAAGAAGATTCTTTAATGTTTTTCCCATTACTAAAGTGATGACTCCACATAAGTCCTGGAAAACTTCCCTATGATAAAACTGATGGCAATTTTTTTTTACCATTCTTTTCGGCTGTTGGTAAGGAAGCTTCACACAAAATAAAAATTCTCAGTGCCGTGTAGTTTTGAAGACATGGACGTTTTAAATTTTTTCTATATTTAGATCCTGCAGTTCCCACAAGGGCAACCGGAAAATGTTTTGGCATAAATTAGGTACTTGCATGTACAACCCAATAAGCCCATCATATCAAATTTGCTTCAAATCAGCTTCTCAATTTGAAAAATAGAAATTTTGGTACAATTCGGGCTCCTACAGGAAGCCCAAATATGAACCCTGGGACTTGGCTTTAACAAACTTATATCTCACCTCCCTAAGGATACTGTATATATCAAAATATTCTGACTGCTGAATGTGAAGAATACTTTTGAAGAATATTCCTCATTTTGAACTAAGTTATAATTCAGGCTCCCACAGTGAGCCCAAATATGAACCCAGGGTCTCGGCGTAAACAAATTTGAATCCCCCCCCCACCCCACCCCTCCCCCTGTAAGGATGCTGCACACCAAACATCAAAACAGTCCGACTACTGGATCTGAAAAAGTCTTTTAAAGCAAATTCCTCATTTTGAACTAAATTATAATTCAGGCTCCCACAGTGAGTCAGGGTTTCACAAATATATTTTTGTGGGATCCATTTCCAACATGTGTCTTAATCACATGAATTATGCTTATTTATCTTCAAATACATATATTGTTAGATTGTTGAACCACCACATCAAAGGCTATTGCAGTAATCATGTTTATAGAAATTAATTAGATCTGATACGGTTAACCCATATGTGTACCCATACGCGCAACTAGTAGAAAACTGTATGACGGAGGGCCACCACAGATGCCGACATTATGTACACCATACAAGGTATGGGTACATATAGAAATGGATTGGAGGAGTGTCTAATTTGATGGATAAAGGGTTAATATCTCCGGATCAAATTATCAGATTTACATAAAAAACTATACAGCTCAGCACATCAGTAACCGGAACAACAATATGAAGTAACTTGACAATCCAAGCAATATTTTTCAAGTTATCGAATGCCAAAGGGATTGGAGGAATTTTCAATTTGAAGGATAAAGGGTTAATATCTTGGGATCAAATTATCAGATTAACACCAAAAACTATACAGCTCAGCACATCAGTAACCTGAACACAATTGTAAAGTAACTTGACAATCCAAGCAATATTTTTCAAGTTATCAAATCCCAAAGGGATTGGAGGAATTTTCAATTTGAAGGATAAAGGGTTAATATCTCAGGGTTAAAATAACAGATTAACACAAAAACTAGACAGCTCGGTACATCAGTAACCTGAACACAAATATAAAGTAACTTGACAATCCAAGCAATATTTTTCAAGTTATCGAATGCCAAAGGGATTGGAGGAATTTTCAATTTGAAGGATAGTAACTAGACAATCCAAGCAATAATTTTCAAGTTATCGAATGCCAAAGGGATTGGGGGAATTTCCAATTTGAAGGATAAAGGGTTAATATCTCAGGATCAAATTATCCGATTTACACCAAAAACTATACAGCTCGGCACATCAGTAACCTGAACACAAATATAAAGTAACTTGACAATCCAAGTAATATTTTTCAAGTTATCGAATGCCAAAGGGATTGGAGAAATTTTCAATTTGAAGGATAAAGGGTTAATATCTCAGGATCAAATTATCAGATTTACACCAAAAACTATACAGCTCGGCAAATCAGTAACCTGAACACAAATATAAAGTAACTAGACAATCCAAGCCATAATTTTCAAGTTATCGAATGCCAAATGGATTGGAGGAATTTTCAATTTGAAGGATAATGGGTTAATATCTCAGGATCAAATTATCCGATTCACACCAAAAACTATACAGCTCGGCACATCAGTAACCTGAACACAAATATAAAGTAACTTGACAATCCAAGCAATATTTTTCAAGTTATCGAATGCCAAAGAAATGGATACGGACGCCGGATGGACAGCGGACGGACATTCTAATAAATGGGTACTTAGGTGACTATTTTTACGGGACTACAATAAAATGCATGTCCATTATACTAAAACAAGTGATTTGGGGAAAAATTTTTGGGGTGGTAGCAAACCCTGACCCTACCCTTTACTGACCCTAACCCTACACCCCCACCCTCTATTCTAAACCCCACCCTAGACTAATGAAAATGGCTATTTTTTTAGGGTACATTATCATAAAATGCATGTCTATTCTATTAAAACAACTTTTTGGGAAAAATTGTTTTGGGGTACTAGCAAACCCTAACCCTACCCTTTACTGACCCTAACCCCACCCCACCCCAACTCTAAACCCCACCCTAGAAAATTGGGATTTACTTGTGGGGCTAGCCACCTAAATCGCGGTAGTCACCTAAACCCCGTTTATACCGAAAATTAGCCCCCCTAAGTAGTCATTTATGAGTGCGGATGGACAGACAGACAGACGGACGGACGGACAAAGGATGGACGAATGACGGATGGTCACCCCGGATGCCGGCATTCTGTGTACCATACATAGTATGGGTACACATAAAAAGTAATTGATCAGTAAACCGTTACTTTTGAAGTACGGTACTATATGGCAGGGTGTTTGATGGCTGGATTCACATCGCAAAATGCTATACAAAAATGTCCAATTGCTAACCATTTTTCTTTCATATTGGGTAAGCTAAAATTCACTATTTATCATCACTTTCTGAAACCAAGATGGAAACTGCTAATCAAATTTTTAAAAACAAAAAATAACCTGTATGGGTTAACTATGGAACAAACTTGCTCCAAAACAGGCAAACATTGTTACACTGGCTCACATCAATTGCATGAGACAGAGAAATGCATGCCAGTTACGTGCCAAAATACTTGTTCACTTGCATGATGATTATACTGTATCAGCTAAAAACGGTCATTCTCAGCCCTTCACCAAATGCAGGTAGCAGACGATACTTGCACAAGAAATTCTTGAATTACTAAAGATTTTCAATGTTTGTCTCAAAAACATAGCTTATGACCCCCCCCCCCCCCTTATTGGAACAAGCTCAATGAGCTTGTTCCAATGAGGGGTCATAAGCTATGTTTTAGGACAAAAATTGAAAATATAAAATTTGAATGGACATTTTTGTATATGGCGCTGCCCGGTTTTGTCCATTATGCTGAGTAAAGTTTTAATGATATAAATAGTCAATGGTACAGCAATTATTCAGTTACCTATTGGGGCAAGTGATTAATCAGTTAACCAAGGTTAACCCATGCGATTAATCAATCACGAAAACCCTTTAATCGTTTCAGCTCTAAAATTAATTTAATTTTATTAAATTTTATCTGATGAAAAAATGCTTATATTTTGTGGGGAATGGTAAATATGGATCTTCTTAACAAGCATTTGCAAGAACATCACAGGAATGAAATCACCGTTCTCGCAATTTGCGAAACACTGGTGAGCAAAAATATAGGCTTGGCTTGAAGAAACTTAAATCTCACCCGCCTAATGATGGTGCATAGCAAATATCAAAAGATTCTGATTGGTGGGTCTGAAGAAAAAGATTTTTAAAGAATATTCCTCATACTGCACTAATTTCAACATTTGGACTCCCATAGAGAGCCCAAATATGGACCCAGGGATCTGATTTCAATAAACGTGTAAAAAAATCTTCCAAAGATGGTATATGTGAAATTTGAAAGGTTTTGGAGGAGTGAATTGGGTGAAGAAGAGTCTTAAATGCTTTCTCCATTACCCACAGTGTTACAGAATGCTGACTAAGCATTTTTTTCAAAGTCCCGAAAAAGTACCCCATGACAGACCTGACAGAAATTTGCTTAGACCATTCCATTCTGTTGGTCCCAAGGAAGCTTCACACCAAATAAGAATTCTCAGTGCCATGTAGTTTTGGAGATATGTGCGTTTTGAATTTTGTTCTATTTTTAGCTCCTGTGGTTCCCATGGAGGGATGGGAAAATATTTTGGGGCATAAATTAATTACTTATGATCAAATAAACCCACAAATTAAATTTGGTGTTCAAATCAGCCTCTTGGTTCGAAAAACAGAAATTTTGGTCGGGGCGAAAATACTTGCCCTACAATAATGAAGGCAAATAAAGACCCACAAACTTCTCTTGAACACAACTGATTCTACACCTCAAAAGGAAGCAGCACACCACATATCAAATCTCTGCTACTCCTGGTTCACGAGAAGATTTTTTAAGATTTAGGCAAAATTTTTGGGCATGGTCCTACTGAGGGCCAGGGCAACTTGATTTAAACAAAATCAAAATGCAATGTCATAACAAACAAGCATCTCAAATTTCACCTAATGATTAATCGGTTCAGCAGTTTTGGATAAGACGCAAGCACCAAGTTCACGGACGACGGACGGCGAGTGATCAATACACCTCACCCTGACTGAAAGTCAGGTGAGCTAAAAACTCAGTGGACCATGAGTGCTGCAGTTGGGCGAGACGCTTGGTTCAAGGAGAGAAGAAACTTGTAGCTGCTGGCTTTCGAAAGTGTTGTTAAAACCCAATAAATAAATAAACAAGAGGCCCCACAGGGCCTGAAGCACTCACCTTGAACAGAACATGATATAAACAGAGAACAGAACACGATATAAGAGTCCAGGAACGAATCTACATTAAGCAATCCATCTCCATAGGATACACTGCATATCTTTGAGCCCCTCAGGAGTGACATAAACAGTCCAAGCATCATGCCTTTTCTTTAGTTGATCATGAAGTAAAATGTGGAGCTTCCCTCTCAAGCCCCTTGATACAACCTATGTAGATTACTCTTCACCTCCAGAGGGTACTGAATAAAAATTGTCTAATTCTTCAGCTACTTGGCCAATTCTGGCTCCTATAGGGAGCTCAAATATCAACCCAGGCACTCGATTTGAACAAAGTTGAATCTGATCTCCTTAGAGATGCTGTATACCAAATATGAAAGCATTCTGACTGGTGGATCTGAAGCACAAAATTTTAAAGAAATTTCCTCATACATGTATTGCACTGAGTTCAAATTTGGGCTACCATAGCGAGCCCAAAATGTGAATCCCCCCCCCCCCCCACCCTCCCCCCTTAGAGATATTGTATACCAAATACGAAAGCATTCTGACTGGTGGATCTGGAGAAAAAGATTTTTAAAAAAACTTCCCCATATAGCCCTAAGTTAAAATTTGGACCACCAAAGGAAGCCCAAATATTAACATAGGGACTTGGTTTGAACAATCTTGAATCTGACCATCATAACAATGAGGGTACCAAACATTAAAAAATTCTCACTCATGGTCCTGAAGAAGATTTTTAAAGAAAATTCCCCATAAAATTTGGGCTCCTGCATTGAGTCCAAATATGAATGAATGGGCTTCATTTTAACAAACTTGTATCTGACCCCTCTATGGATGCTGTACACCAAATATCAAAAGATTCTGAACACTGGTTCTTGAGAAAAGATTTTCTAAAATGTTTGCAAAAATGCTGCGCCAACATTATTCTGATGCCCTCTGCAGAACTCTTTAACAACAACAGAAGGCATTTTTTTACCATTCAATTCTACTGGTCCTAAGGATGCTTCATACCATAGCAGTTCTCTGTTCCAAGTGGTTTGGGAAACATGGGAGTTTGAAAACATTTCTATTTTTCACTCCTGGGGTTCCCATGGGGATGCTGGGAGTTTTTTTTTGCATGAGGCAAGTATTTATGACCCAATATTACCACATACTGAATTTCATTCAAATCGGACCATCGGTTCGGAAAATGGAAATTTTGGGTAGTACCAAAAATCTAACCACTGCCATTATAAAGCCAAATAATGCTTCACAAAGTACGTTTGAACACACGTGATTCTACATCTCAAAAGGCAGTTCCATAACGAATATCAAGTCACTGTACCCACTGGTTCATAAGATTTTAAAAATATTTTGGGAGCATTTTACCCTACCCCCTCCCTATGGGGCTGGGCATGTATTACAAAAATGTAATACCCCTTTGGTACCATTACTCACTCTTTAACTTGAATTGACCAAAACATGGTGTTGATGGATGACAGACGGATGGACAATGGACGCAGAGTGATTAGATATGCCCTGCTTGACTTTGTCGAAGTGAGTTAAAAAAAAAAATTAAATGGTTCATGTCTGATATTTTACCCACGTTATTAAAATTGATAAATTTGTCACTGGAGTGCAACAAGGTTTATGCTATATATAGCATTGCAAAGCCTTCTTGCACTCAAGCGATGGAATACTCCGAATACACCGCCACCCATGCTATTCTGTAGATTATCAGGCCTAAAACAAACCAAAAACATGAACTTATGCATGAATATTATTACAATGAATACACTGTCTTACACAAAGGAATACCACACAATCCAGTGTAGACTGATTTCAAAAAGTCCTCCGTAGTGGAAGGGCAATTTTACCAAACATACAGGCCCAAATACGCTCCATACACAGAGTAAAATTCCACAAAATTAATAAACATTCCTATATGTTTAATAGGAATTAGGAGTATTGTAATTAAAAGTCAATTGTGTGGTTGTTTATAAACTTATATTACTTTGTTATCAGGTGTTAAAAAATATTAATATTTGTAAACACACCCACCCATTTAGATTAGTCCCTGCTCATAGCAGTAACACAGACATACAGTACAGTTGCTGGTCATAATCCTTGCATGGGCAGTGCATGATGTCCATGCATGTTTTTTCCAGGTAATAGAAAATCATCATCAATAAAATTTTAATTAATGAAGCACTGAATTGTATCCTGTGGTTCATTAATTAAATTTTTCTGATTATTGCTGTAAACAATGTTTGAAAACTAATATCATTGCATCCGCAGAAATATTGCCCATCCACGGAAAGTGACCAGTCCAAGGCAGCACAGAGTCAAGGTAATTGTGTTTTACTGTCTTTAATTTCAAATTTTGTTTTTTTTTTGTTTGTTTTTTTTTGGGGGGGGGGGGGGGTGCACCAGACCCCCTCCACTGATGACAGGGTCACACACCCTCTTGTCCTCACTCCTATCTCACTGCTATGTGGCTCAGGTGATTCTGTGCATCATATTCTTTATGACTCCCACTAGATACATGTATTACTCTTGCCCCTACATGTAACTTAGATATCCTGGCTAAGCACCAGTATAATGGTAAACTAACATCAAATTGTGTGTTTATGTACATGTACAGTAGCTAACATATTGGAATAGTATAATGTGCTTTGTCAGAAACTTGATCAAGTATTGATGACAAACAATTTATCTTATCTTACCCTGGTGCCAGTAATAAACAGTGTAAAAATTCCACAAATTTTTACACTGTTTATTACTGGCACCAGGTTTTTTCAGCTATTAGCTAACATAAAATTGTGCGCTTCATGAAAATTATTTTGTTACTACCTGTTAAAAATTACTGTTTCTTGTTTTGCTCTTTTAGAGAAAGAAATCACTCCTTTTCTGGCAGGCATACTAAACACCGAGGTAAACTGAGGGATACCAAGGAGAATGAAAACAGGAGAGAAACGGGTATGAGGTGGTGTGTTCTTTTTATTATTTATTTATTGGTGTTTAAAGTCACATTTATCTGCACAACAGCTTATTGTGACCATGGCAGTTTTATGGATGGAGGAAACTAGAGTACCCCAGGAGAACCACTGAGCATACTACACAAGCACGGTTAGCCTTGTTCGAAGACAGGTGCACCAAGAACATGCAGTATGCCTTAGTACACAGCATACCTTGCCCCCACATGGGTAGTGGGGGGTGAAGTGTCTTGCCCAAGGACACAAAGCTGATGCCGCAGGTGGGAATCGAACCGAGGATCTCTCAGCTTGCAGTCTGCACCTCTACCTACTGAGCTAATGCACACCTGATGGTGTATTCTGATTATGTAAATAGATTTAAGCAGTACTAGCTAGTATGTGATTGGTTTTAATGCCATATTTGAGAATTATGGGTGCTGAAGTAATAAGAGTGCGCTGAAAAATCTTCCCTTTGGTATTTAGTAGGTAGCTTGGTAATGGTAAAGTGACTTCACCTCAGTAAGCAACAATGTGAAAGCTGGCAGCCATCTTTAATATCGGGCCGAACCCCAAAACACTCGTTCTCATCCCAAGGTGACAACAAAGATACCCAAGAAGTTTCATGAAGATCGGTTCATAAATAATGTACAGCCTCCAGCTTTAGCATATTGACATGTGCACTTACGGTGTATATGTAGCACTGAATAAATCAAAGTTCATCTAATTTGCATAATTTCTGTACAAGAAAAAAACCTGTATTTTATGTAATGTATTCCATGTTACTAAACAATCATACACAAATTTATTCAAATCAGAACTTTCATACAGAAGTTCTGTACAAAAAACTGATTGCAGTAATTTCAGTACAAAATAGTTGCCGGCGGCCATCTAGAATTTTGGACCCCTCCCCAAAAACACTCATTCTCACCCCATGGTGATAACAAAGGTACCCAAGAAATTTTGTAAAGATTGATTCATAAATATGGCCTCTAGCCCAAGTTGTATAGAAGTTCTGTACAAAAAACTGATTGTACCTAATTTCAGTACAAAATGGCCACTGGTAGCCATCTTGAATTTTGGACTGCACCCAAAAACACTCATTCTCATCCCAAGGTGATAACAAAGGTACCCTAGAAGTTTCATGAAGATCAGTTCATAAATACAGCCTAGCCCAAGCCGTATTGACATGTGCACTTACTGGGTATACATGTAAGTAGCACTGAATAAATTAAAGTTCATCTAATTTTCATAATTTCAGCACGAGAAAAAAAACGGTATTATATGTGATGTACTCCATGTTACTAAACATTCATACAAAAATTTATTCAAATCAGAACTTTCATACAGAAGTTCTGTACAAAAATGGCGACTGCACTAATTTCTGTACAAAATGGCTGCTGGAGGCCATCTTGAATTTTGGACCGCACCCAAAAACACTTGTTCTCGCCCCACGTGATAACAAAGGTACTCAAGAAGTTTCGTAAAGATCGGTTCACCAATACACCCTCTAGCCCGAACCGTATTGAATTGCTGTTCCCGAACAGGCGGACAATGGGCCATGACATAACCTTAAATTTGACTTTGTCAAAGTTGAGCTAAAAATGGGGAGTATCCAGAGTATCACAAAACAAAAACCTATTTGTAAAGGACTCTCCCTTTCAAGGACAATGGGACAGCGTTGGCATTCACCACCATGCTGCCTTGAGGCTGCATTTTGAATTCCTGTGGTTGTCGTTCTTATGAAATATTATTTTATTATTATCAGTTATGGTACAAATACGGTACCGAGAGCACACTTTCAGGAACCGCTGATGTCTGACGGCGACTGTGTGTCAGTGCGTGAGGTGCACACATACTTTTGGGGTTCTATACACCACATCCTTCATTTTGCAATATAATTTGTGTAAATTTATTTGGAATTTATAGAATTTCAGACTTGTAAATTTCATAGTATTGTTTTTGCCTTAGTTATGGTGCTTTATAAGTAATGGGCAATTTAGTTTGAAAAAAAGGGGTTCATGAAGATTCAGCCCTCATACTTTTTCAGAGAATATTCGGTCCCCAATTTCATTCATGCCGCCACTCCTCTCTCCTATTAACCCATATAATGAACATCCCAAAAGACATTTTAATATCTAGATATTTATGCTTGTTCGCAACTTATTATGGACACAAATGGACACAGATTCAAGGTAATTGTGTTTTACTGTCTTGAATTTTTTAATTTTTTTTTTTTGGGGGGGGGGAGAGAGGTGCACCCGACCCCTCCACTGATGAGAGGGTCACACACCCTCTTGTCCTCACCCCTATCTCACTTCTATGTGGCTCAGGTGATTCTGTGCATCATATTCTTTATTACCCGGCCATACTCCCACTAGATATTACTCTTGCCCCTACATGTAACTTAGATATCCTGGCTAAGCACCAGTATAATGGTAAACCAACATCAAATTGTGTGCTTATGTCCAGTAGCTGACATATTGGAATAGTATAATGTGCTTTGTCAGAAACCTGATCAAGTATTGATGATAAACAACAATTTTCATTACCAGTACCTGGTGCCAGTAATAAAATAAGATTTGCAAATATCACCCTGCATTTTTTCAGCTATTAACTAACATAAAATTGTGCGCTTCATGAAAATTATTTCGTTACTACCTGTTAAAAATTACTTCTTGTTTTGCTCTTTTAGAAAAAGAAATCACTCCTTTTCTGGCAGGCATACTAAACACCGAGGCAAACCGAGGAACACCAAGGTGAATAAAAACAGGAGAGAAACGGGTATGAGGTGGTGTGTACTTTTTATTTATTTATTGGTGTTTAAGGTCACATTTATCTGCACAACAGCTTATTGTGACCACGGCAGTTTTATGGATGGAGGAAACTAGAGTACCCCAGGAGAACCACTGAGCAATGGCAAGCAACTGTGAGCTCCCAACATACTACACAAGCAGGGTTAGCCTTGTTCGAAGACAGGTGCACCAAGAACATGCAGTATGCCTTAGTACATAGCATACCTTGCCCCCACATGGGTAGTGGGGGTGAAGTGTCTTGCCCAAGGACACAAAGCTGTTGCCGCAGGTGGGATTCGAACCGAGGATCTCTCGGCTTGCAGTCTGCACCTCTACCTACTGAGCTAATGCATCCCTGATGGTGTATTCTGATTATGTAAATAGATTTAAGCAGTACTAGTATGTGGTTGGTTTTAATGCCATATTTGAGAATTGTGGGTGCTGAAGTAATAAGAGTGCGCTGAAAAATCTTCCCTTTGGTATTTAGTAGGTAGCTTGGTAATGGTAAAGTGACTTCACCTCAGTAAGCAACAGTGTGAAAGCCGGCAGCCATCTTTAATATCGGGCCGCACCCAAAAACACTTGTTCTCATCCCAAGGTGATAACAAAGGTACCCAAGAAGTTTCATGAAGATTGGTTCATAAATACAGCCTCCAGCCTTAGCGTGTTGACATGTGCACTTACAGTGTATAAGTAGCACTGAATAAATCAAAGGTCATCTAATTTGCATAATTTCTGCAAGAGACAAAAACCTGTATTATACCGTATTTTTTGTGATGTATTCCATGTTACTAAACATTCATACAAAAATTTATTCAAATCAGAACTTTCATGCAGAAGTTCTGTACAAAAAACTGATTGCACTAATTTTGGTACAAAATGGTTGCTAGTGGCCATCTTGAATTTCAAACTGCACCCAAAAACACTCGCTCTCATCCCACGGTGATAACAAGGGTACCCAAGACGTTTCGTAAAGATCAGTTCATAAATACGGCCTCTAGCCTGAGCCGTATAGAAGTTGTGTACAAAGAACTGATTGTACCTAATTTTGGTACAAAATGGCCACTGGCAGCCATCTTGAATTTTGGATCGTGCCCCAAAACACTCCTTTTCGTCCCTAGGTGATAACAAAGGTACCCAAGAAGCTTGGTGAAGATCGGTTCATAAATACTGCCCCTAGCCCGAGCCGTATTGACATGTGAACTTACTGTGTATAAGTAGCACTGAATAAATCAAAGTTCGTCTAATTTGCATAATTTCTGTACAAGAAAAAATCCTGTATTTTTGTGATGTATTCCATGTTACTAAACAATCATACACAAATTTATTCAAATCCGAACTTTCATACAGAAGTTCTGTACAAAAAACTGATTGCAGTAATTTCAGTACAAAATAGCTGCCGGCGGCCATGGAGAATTGTGGACTCCCCCCAAAAACACTCATTCTAACCCCATGGTGATAACAAAGGTACCCAAGAAATTTTGTAAAATCGGTACATAAATACGGCCTCTAGCCCAAGTTGTATAGAAGTTCTGTACAAAAAACTGATTATACCTAATTTCGGTACAAAATGGCCACTGGTAGCCATCTTGAATTTTGGGCTGCACCCAAAAACACTCATTCTCATCCCAAGGTGATAACAAAGGTACTCAAGAAGATTCATGAAGATCAGTTCATAAATACAGCCTAGCCGAGCCGTATTGACTTGTGCACTTACTGGGTATACATGTAAGTAGCACTGAATAAATTAAAGTTCATCTAATTTCCATCATTTCAACATGAGAAAAAACCCTTTATTATATGTGATGTACTCCATGTTACTAAACATTCATACAAAAAATTATTCAAATCAGAACTTTCATACATAAGTTCTGAACAAAAAACTGATTGCACTAATTTCTGTACAAAATGGCTGCTGGAGGCCATCTTGCATTTTGGACCGCCCCCAAAAACACTCGTCCCACGGTGATAACAAAGGTACCCAAGAAGTTTTGTAAAGATCGGTTCATAAATAAAGCCTCTAGCCCGAGCCGTATTGAATTGTTGTTCCCAAACAGATGGACAATGGGCTATGACATAACCTTAAATATGACTATGTCAAAGCTGAGCTAAAAATGGGGAGTATCCAGAGTATCACAAAACAAAAACCTATTTGTAAAGGACTCCCCCTTTCATGGACAGTCTGACAGCATTGGCATTCACCACCATGCTGCCCTGAGGCTGCATTTTGAATCCCTGTGTTTGTTGTTCTTATGAAATATTATTTTATTATTATCAGTTATGGTACAAATATGGTACCGATAGCACACTTTCAGGAACCGTTGATGTCTGATAGCGACTGTGTGTCAGTGTGTGAGGTGCACACATACTTTTGGGGTTCTATACACCACATCCTTTATTTTGCTATATAATTTGTGTAAATTTATTTGCAATTTATAGAATTTCAGACTTGGAAATTTCATAGTATTGTTTTTGCCTTAGTTATGGTGCTTTATACAGTTAAAACTAGAAGTCCTGTCACGA
This sequence comes from Pictodentalium vernedei, assembly GCA_031216915.1. NCBI lineage: Eukaryota > Metazoa > Mollusca > Scaphopoda > Dentaliida > Dentaliidae > Pictodentalium > Pictodentalium vernedei. Next base: position 845,769,082 of record CM062296.1, on the reverse strand, counting down.
ATAGTGCGCTTATATAGGCTTAATTGCGCGTTGGAATTGCGCGCAATTTCCATATCGAATGGCATCCAAAGCACGGCAGGTTCTCTTGGTTACTCATAGCAAACACATGCAATGTTTCTGCCAATGGACCTCCAGGTTACCCGGAGGTCCATTGGCTGAAACATTGCTTGTGCACAGGCCATATGTACAGAATTTGATAGCTTCACTTGGGCCATAACGCGTACATTAACGCGCATATCAACGTGCTATTTGTGCGCATTTCATGACAGGACTTCTAGTTTTAACTGTAAGTAATGGGCAATTTAGTTTGAAAAAAGGGGTTCATGAAGATTCAGTCACAGAAAGATTCAGCCCTCATACTTTTTCTGAGAATATTCGGTCTCAGTCGTGGTTGCATGTCATCACCTCTGCGGTCAAATCCTCACAGAAATTTTTTTTTTAAATATTCTATGCATTTTTTCTATTGTTTTATTTTAAGGATTTATGATTACTAATTATGACAAAATTACAAGTGGGATATGAGACAAACCTTAATGAAGCTGGAACTAAAAAAAAAATAGGGATCTGCGAATCACAAATTTCTTTTCAAATTGAATCTCGAATCGAATCATGTCTCTGATATCGACATCGAATTGAATCCCGAATCGAATCTTAAAAGACAAGTTATTTCATATTGCATCAAACGGAAGTTACGCAACACTGTGATGACCCTTATGCGACGGAGTGAACACCTTAAACACCAATAACTAAATATTCTCTGTAGCACCATCGCTGAAACAGCTAGGCCTATTGTCCATAGTTTTAGTTTTTGAAGGCCTAACTTGTTACTATTCACGTTCTTAAGAACGTGAATAGTAACAAGTTAAGCCTTCAAAAACCAAAACTATGGATAATGTTTGGGCCAAATTCACACCTTATCTAACAATTAAAGATTGTCAATTACTCAAATAAATAGGAATTGAGCCTACATGAATGAATTTTCTAATGACAGTTTTATCCTATTTTTGTTGGAAATGTAACAAATTGAAGTTAGTATGAGAGATTCGAAAAAATCGAATCCTGAGACTGATTCGGGATCGATCTCGAAGCATGCGTATGGTATCGATATCGAATCGAATCTTGAATATTCGCACGACCCTAAAAAAAACCTTCCCAAAACAAGCTGAGAGGTTCTCAGCTCGAATCCCAATTGTGGCAACTGAAATAAGGCGTACTGCACATCGATGATGCACTTGTCTTCAACCAATGCTAACCCTGCTTGCTTGGAGTAACAATGTTGAGAAGCCTGACAGTTGCTTGTCACTGTTGCTCGGTGGTTCTCTCCGGGTGCTCTGGCTGGGTTCCTCCCCCAGTAAAACTGTTGGGTGGCCCTGGCTGTAAAAACTGTTGTTAAACCCAATAAATAAAGAAATCAAATTTGCTGAATCCAAGACCTTTGAATGATGGTTTTGATTGGGGTGTGTGTGGGGGCATGGGGAGGGGGTGGTTATACAGTGGTGCCCACTTAATTGGATATATCTTAATTGCATATCCCTGTTAATAGAATGTAATTTCCCAACACAAAACCATTTACCATGCCTCCAGTACAAATTTGACCTAGTAATTGAATATAGGTTATGGAGTAATCTCCTGTTAATTGAATAAAAAATCTTGTAACATGTTGAGAAATTGCCCTGACTCTTCCCAGCTTTCCTTTGTTATAGACCAATTTGGCCCCAGTACATTCAATACAGGCATTTAATCTATTATATCTTGTTTGACAGAGCTCATGGAGCTCTGTCAAACAAAATATAATAGAATAAATGCTAAGTTTATCTCTGGAATACAGGAAAGTGACACAATCCCTGTTAATTGAATACTCCTGCTAATTGAATAATGTTATTGGCAAAGTGGCTCTTCAATTAACAGGGTTCCACTGTACAGCAAACTGAGCAAAAACAAATATCACAAACTAATAATGAAACTATGTACTTGTGAAATTTTCATGTGGTCATTCTACAACATGTTTTAGCTGGTACTATATAGTTTTGAAGGTTAAAGGGCTCAGTAGTTAGAGGTGTAGGCTGCAAGCCAAAGGGTCCTCTATCAAATCCCACCTGCGGCAACCACTTTGTTTCCTTGGGCAATACACTTCATTCCCATTGCCCATGTAGTGCCATTGCGTACCAAGGCATACTGCATGTCAATCGTACACTTGTCTTCAACCAATGCTAACCCAGCTTGTGTGCTGTTTGTACGTTAGATGTTTGTAATTGCTCAATGGTTCTCTCTGGCTTTTCCCATCTGTAAAACTGTCCGACATGAAGTGACCCTGGCTATCGAAGTGTCATTAAACCCCAATAAATAAATCAATAAGAATCATGTGTCCCTATTATGGAGAACAGTTCGGGGCAAATTGCTAAAGGATGGTTTGGGTTAGATTAGTATCCAGTTTGGGTCAAATTGTTGGAGGACAGTTTGGATGCAATTCTCATGAATTCCAGTCACTTTGGCCCCAAGTCATTTCGGTCCCAGTCATTACGGCCGCAGGTCAATTCATCCCCCAATATACCAGGTCATTTCGGCCTCTTTAAATATTTTCAAATATTGTTTGAATTTTAACATTTTTCTATTTAATTTTTTTTCAACATTTATATCTCTCAATTAGATATTCAGGTATACATATGATATATGTCTAGTAGATTTTCTTTCATGATGAATAAATAAAAGAAAAGTTTCAGCATGTCGAAGGTGCACATGGACTATGTGGGATTTGAAATCCCTTGCGACCTGAATAATTGTATTTGCTTATGAATCTACGACAGCCGGAAGCGAGGGTCAGTAATGTTATTTGGTTTGAGTGTATGCCTTGGAAGTGGGGTACTGGGGTCAGACCCCCGTGGACAGCAAACTGGAAGGGGACTAGGAATTGCGCATAACTACAAGGATTCTGCTCTGTGTTTTAGAAAATGTGGACATATTTATGGTAGTATGGCAGTTTGGTGGTTGTTTCAGAAAAAAGAAAAGAAAAAGAAACCCTGTGAACCTCAAACTGGAAGGTGACTAGGAATTGTGCATAACAATATGAATGAATGACTGCATATACTTTGCAAAATTTCAAAGTAAAATAATTTCTCTTACTTATACAGATAGCATCTTAAATGTATGTAAAATTGAACACATGGATAATTTTTAATGTTGTGTATAACTTTTCTGTACACTGTGTAAATACAAATAACTGAACATTACTTAATAAAGGTAATTACCCATTATTTCTAAACATGAACTATGCACTGATCTTTATACATGTAGATCTCTACACTTAAAAGGTGCCGAAATGACCAAGGGACCGAAGTGACTAGGGCAGAGATGACTTTGAGGTCGAATTGACCAGAGGATGAAATGACTTGGAGCCGAAGTGATTGGATACCATTCTAACAGATGAGAGAACTTAATAAAAGGCTTAATTATTACAGAACACATTGAATGTGAATTTACTGCAGAGATAATTGCTCGACGATATACATTGTATTAATATTTTTCAATAAATATTGAACAATCTATTAATATTTTTTTTAAGAATTATTTTCAGGAGTTAAAACGAATATCGTAGCGTATCTAAAATATCCTAACAGATGTGTACTGCTTTTCTTTTGGACGAATCTTCCTTGGGCCTAGTTCTCCCCAGGCCGAAGATTCCCCCAGTTCCCGAAAAAAGATGACATGCCATTTTCAATGGCGGTAAATATCCAAAAGGGTTATTATTTTCCATTTTTTAGTGTTTGAAACTATGAAGCACTGTTCAGAAATACAGATGCACCAAAAAGTAACACATTATTACTTTGTTTTGGTTTCTAACGGGACTGAAAGCAACCTGTCAGTATCACTTTTTCGAATTACACCCATTTCGTCTGATAACCAAATCGTCTGCTGCAATTTTAACCAAGTCGTCATCTACAGTTATACCCAACACGTCCGAAACTCGTTCGCTGGGGGAAAGTATTCATGTATTGTATTTTGAATCATTTTTTATTTATTTATATAATAATTTTATTGTATACTTTATTGTATATTACCTATTGTAATATATCTTAATGTACCTCCATTGTAATATATCTTAATGTACCTCCTTGCATTAAATTTCATATACGTGTGAAATTCTGAAAACAGAAATGTCAGAACAAAATAAACTATCCAGCCATTAAATAAATTTTAATTACTGTTTATTCAATGGATTACCTATAATAATTATATTATTACAGTAAAAGTTCTTAAAGTATATGTACGTTATATTAAGTTCCACAACATAATCTTATAATTTTGCAATTTTTCATTGAAGAGCTCCACCGGCACATTACAGTGAATGACTGCAAAATTATTAGTAGAAGTATTATAAGAATTAATTATATTAAGAAATGCAACAAAATTTGTTATATTAAGTTCTGCAACATAATCTTATAATTTTCCAATTATTCATCGAGGTGCACCGTCGCTTTACAATAATAGCAAAATTATTAGCAAATGTATTATAAGAATTAATTATATTAAGAAACGCATCAAAATTTATGGTTTATTAAATTCTGCAACATAATCTTATAATTTTGCAATTATTCTTGGAAGAGCACCGGCATTTTACAATGAATAATCACAAAATTATTAGCAAATGTATTATAGGAATTAATAATATTAAGAAACGCATCAAAGCGTGTTATAATTATATTAAGAAATGCATCAAAACTTGTTATATTAAGTTCTGTAACATAATCTTATAATTTTGCAATTATTCCAGGGGGAGGGGGATCCTGGGGGCACCAAAAATTTGCAAGACGTGATGTGGGGGTGGGTGAGTCTCTTGAGTGCACCAAAAATGTGCATTTCCAACTTGTGCAATTTTTGCCATTTTTTAAAAACATATCATTATATCAGCCAATATATGACATCATTTGTGTTTCAAACCTTAAAGATGATGTACATCACACTCTTAACATAAATACAACATCAGGAGGCTTTAAATGTTGGGGAAATGTCACACGTTAGTAGGGGGTGGGTGTCTTGTTCGAAATGTAAAAAATGTACAGACAATATTTTCCTTGACATTATGACAAGCGGACGACTCGGCTTGGGGACAAAACGTCCGTATACCCTTTTTTCAAGCAAACTTTTCCTTTACAACACCTTCACATTTGGATAATTCAAAAACTGAGTTTCTGTTCATCTTGATATTTCACGAGATACATGTCAATGCATGTCTGTATACAATAGCACCAATATAACAACATTTATCCGTTATAAACTTATATTATCGGTTATATGTACGTTTTTTTCGATTGAGGTTGTCACTGGCACTGGCAGACAAGCTGCAACGAAATCAGGACTGAGAGTTCAAACTGAAATGACGAGATCATCAGCTGAGCATATTGACAAACCTCCAGAAGGACAGAACTCGAGTAATAATAATAACACTTTGGCCGGCCGCTGATTTGTCGCGGTTCTCGGGTGAGAAGGCCTGGCAACCCCTGAAGTGTAGATATGTCGGCCAATGTATCACGCAAAGCTTTGAGGCGAATAAAGTTGCAACAGAGAACATTTGATTCCTAGAGGGGGCAGGCCAATTGCAATTGTATGGGCAATTCGACAGCGGAAGTTACGTAGTTTTTTCACTGAAATTTACTGTCCACTTCAAAAATCACATTGACGGCTATAGAGAATTCTGTTCTGGAACACATTTATCTGATTGGGTATGTGGAACCCTTTGCGGGCCTACGGCCCGCTTGGGGTTCCTATTAATGTGTCGTTTGCTGATGTTGGGTTAGGCAATTTATAGGCATAGCCTGTTAGACAAACCCGTTTCTGTTTCAAGAAATAAAATATTATTTAACCCGTTTAATCTAATGGTATCTTCAATGCAAGTCCAATGCCAGAAATTAAAATAGTCCATATTTTTTATTTGGGGATAGACCAATCAATATGTTCAACGTTTAGCCTCGTGTCATTAAATTAACCCTTTGAACTCTAGTGGTATCTTCCATGCCAGTTCAATAACAGCAGTTAGAAGAGTCCATATTCCTTGTTTGGGGTAGACCAATCAATATTTTCAACGTGCAGCCTCGGGACTGCACGTTGAAAATATTGATTGGTCTTACCCACACATCATTTTCTGAACAGACATCATATTTAATGACGTCATGAAGTATCATGTTCCTGGCCGGAAAAACGGGCGGTCGTGTTTCAATTCTCGCTCATATTGTTTCAAAATGAAAAGTAATTAATATTTATCTCATCATATTAAAAAAATTAAAATTTAATCAACAATGAAATCCTTATCATTCTTTTTATTTCGTGTTCATTTTCTTTATACAATAGGTGATCGCCTGCGTTCATCGTTTTACCCAAACCAAAGTAAACAATGTTATATTAGAAATTATGGGAATTTTGAATTTGGAGATTTGTATAAAATTTTTGGCAAATAAAATTACTTTGTTACAGAAGAGGCAAATTTAGATAATTGATCCTTCCTCGATGAAGAATTTAACGACAAATCTGAGTGTGTTGGGATGACGGAAAATCAGAATTAAATGTAACTCAGTGTTGCTTAGAAGAACAGCACCCTGCTGTCAAGTGAAAAGGGAGTTTGAAGATTTGTGCGCAATTCAGTGGTCAATAAAATGTTTAATGACACAATAACATGTTGTGACGAAGTTAGCTCTGTGAGCTTAGATCAGCTCTTTTGTCAGAAGCTCTTGGCAGACAGAATTTAACTGCTAAGCATAATTTGTAGTTTGTCTGTGGTTATAATGAGATATTCCACAACACTGGGTCACTTCTAATGTTACTACACAAAGTACTAAGTTCACCCTATTAATTGTTTATTAAAACTGGTTTAACTTGTCAAACAATCATTATTAATCCAGTTTCATTATTGGAGATAGGTATGTTAGGTGTACTACAAATTCTCATTAACTGGCTATGTGCTGGAGTGTAGGCTAGTAAATTTTAATATATTAATTATCTTTGGTTCCCACATTCATTTATTAAAATGCAAAGTGTTAAATCAGTTGGCTGATGCAATACTGTTCTTGGCAGCAAAACCATCAATGAAAGACTCTCTCTCTCATTGGTGCTTTGCTGTCTCTGAGTTGTATTTAAGTAGCCTATTGTCATTGTAAAATCACATAGTCCGGCGGGACTGAACATAGTCCGGCGGGACTGACTATAGTCTGGCGGGACTGACCATAGTCAGGCGGGAATGGCCTTCATAGCTTGGCGGAGCTAACAACTTTGAAACTCTTAGAGATATTATTAGGTGGATTTTAGTTATTTTACAAATGGTATAAAATCATATAGTTCGGCGGAGCTAACTTATTTTGGACTATTATATTTATTTAAATTTATTCAGTACTCTCCTTGGTTAAATGTTAAGAGCTTTGCCTCATTATAGAGAGCTTTGGGCTCTTGCTAAGTGCTGGTAAAAATTAGGACTAAGGAATTTCACGGAATTAAATTGTTCAAGTTAAGTTATGTGTTTTAACTTAGGATAAGAGCTTCAGCTCTCATTGAGAGCTGTTAGGTAGTACCTGGAAATAAAATCTGGTTAATGGCATATCATTCATTTCTCACACTTGATTAAATAAATATCTATTGGCCTCTATATAACTGTGTTGGAGCTTATTTATTTATTATTCCGTAAATATCCTTTAACCCTGTCTGGCCAAGTCTAAACCACATATCCTGGATAATTGAAATTAACCACTAGACGATCACATTGGGGGTCGATCCCGAAATAAAAAAGTACACAACGCTGGGATCCACCCCGCAACCCCTCTCATAGTACCCAGGTTAAACCGACAGTACACAACACTGGGATCCACCCCGCAACCTCTCCCATAGTACACAGGTTAAACCGACAGAGCTGGAACTATTCTACCGTGTCTTGGGGCTATGGTACACATGTTTCAGTGAAATGTATCGTTATTTCAAACAGAATTTTAGAAAACTATGCCTTTTTTATTAAGTTATCACTAAGAAGCATGATGGGACCTGCTTTTTAATCTTCGCAAAATAGAGAGTGTTTAAATTTATTGCCCCTCCTGTTTAATTATAATGAATAATTGTTTGTTTCTGCCTATTTATTGAGTGATGAACCCCCAAAAGCAAGGGTCAAATACAGAGTAAGTTGGCTAGGCCCATTTACACAGTTTGGCCTCTTTTTTTTTTTTTTTGAGGGGGGGGGGGGGGTAACTCAAGAAATATACAGAAACAAACGATCATTGTTTATTCAGATTTGTAAATAAGGAACCCAATTACGGAGGCCAGCGTCAGAGCTGTAGCCCTATACATGCAAGGGAATGGTATGTTTCGCGCTGACACATGGGTCTTCGAGAGTGTATGTTTATGTGAAATCGCTGATAATATTGGGCCCCCTGGTCATGGTGCTTGTGAAACAAACTGATTTACAAAAATGGGGGTTTGAGTCGAGTGCTTCCCGCCTCCCCACAGATCCGCCCATAGAGTTAAAACTAGAAGTCAGTTCATGAATTTCCCGCAAATAGCACATCACTCTGCGTGCTATGACGATACTTAGGCCATCACATTTTGTACATATGCCCTATGCACAAGCAATGTTTCAGCCAATGGACCCCCAAGTATAACCCGCCTTCACTGGCTGAAACACTGCTTGTGGTGGTTTCTGTTGATAACCAAGATAATCTATCGAGCTTTGGATGTCATTCGATAGGGAAATTTTGCGCTATTCCTATGCGGAATTATGTCAACATAAGCGCACAGTGCGTGACAGGATTTGCTAGTATTAACTGTAGGTTGCGTGTTGGAAGTGCAAGTTGAAAACATAATAAAATTGGAATTGGGAGTTTTGTGAATAGCGAGTTCAAATATTTGGGGGCGCTTAGAGCCCTGGTAAGTTTTTATTGTTAGAGCATTACTTTATGTTTCATACTCCACCCATTCACGCTAATAACAGACACATGTGTCCCATATTTGAAGTACTTGCTTGCAGGACCCACCACTCTCCCGCCACTGCCTATGGCTGCAGTCAAACTAAGCTTCTTCCTTTATGACGTGTTAACACGCGGAGGATAGCTCCCGACAACTGAAACATCCATCCTTTATCCACAACTAAAATGCACATCCATTGTGAAACTAACGAAGATACTTACCTCGTGTTTTGTATTTCAGGCAACCATATGATTCTGCTTTTGGTGGCGTAAACCTTCTCAAAACAGAGCAATATCAGGCCATCAATGTTTTTTTCTAATTGTTATTTTAGATGGGGAGCAGAAGATGACGATCTTTTCATAAGGTGAATTAAAGCGTTTAGTAAAGCGAGGATGCACGTAGATGCAGTTTCCCAGGTACTTTGCCTTCCTGGTTGACATGAGACCCAAATCCTGTTCCCCATTAATTGCCATCTCATTAAACATGTGAGCATGAAAGAGTATCGTCAAAATTTTCCAGGTGTTGTTCATTTTGGCACGTTACGGATGAATAAAGTTTCAAAATATATTATTAACATAGTGACCGTTGTTCAGTGTGTTATGGTAGATTAGCACCCGAAGAAAAACAAATTAAAGCCCGAGACGAAGTCGAGGGCGTTAATTTTTTCTGACGGGGGCAATCTACCATAACACACTGAACAACGGTCACTATGTTTTTTTATTATGCTGAATGACCTTTGAAAGGAATGTTTCTCTCAGACTTATAAATAAATTAATAACAAACAGGCAGACTAAGACACTGATTCAGTTCACATACATCGAATGTTTCAAATTCAGTTGATTTCCCCTTTGTGCCCAAAAACTCCCTGAACAATTTTACACTTCTGTCAACAATTCGCTTTGTTGATGATCTGTCATTTGACCATAATAGTGCTTCGACATTTTCATCGGTAATATTTGCGAAAGCCATGTTTGTTGTTGTCGTCTGATTTGAGGCGAGAGAAAAACTTCGGAAATCTTCGGAAACAGCGCGTGTTATTTTCTCCTTTTCGACAATATTCGGATTTAGCGTGTGATATTACAAAATCACCGCGTCATAGCGTGTGTTATTACAAACAATAACAACCGTCGCGATGGACTATCACACGTTGTCAAGAATGGGCGGAGTCAACAGGCATGATCACGCAAATTAGCAAATTGTATCTGTCGTTTTTTGTCTAGTTTTATTCATGAAGTATAATAAAACAAAATAATTTGCGACCATTTACGGTTACAAGCCTGAAGTCGCGTTCACCCGACTTTTAAGTTGTACCGGAAGTACACTAAAACTTATATTTTGGACAACAAAAATTATATAACACAAGCAAGACAACAGATAACTGCCATGTCTTCAGTCTTCATAATTTTCATGCTCAATGAACTTCTCATATTTCAGTCGATTTTCGTTTTTTCAGTCGCATTGTGCAAATTAAACTCGTTTTTTTTTCAAAAGCGGTATGACACCAGACAGGCTAACTCACCCGGAGCACCCAGTAAATTCACTTAAATTCAGTGTAGTCCCCCGCTTCCCTAAAGGGAATCAGTTTTGGACACAAATCCCAGAAAATAGTACAGTCGAATATTTTTACGTTTCGAGACGTTCAGTGACAAATCATAGGCCTTCGAAACTCAAGTCATAACGAGCAAAACGAAAATATGCAAACAAGTGAATTATATTTAATAAACGAGTATTTTATTTATAAATATTTCACTTATATGTATATAAATATTTCACTTATATATACATATTTCTTTCTTCACTTAAATAATGATTCCCAATGAATGAAATGTGCGAAAAGGAAGTAAACTGCATATCTTTTTTGAATCCTAACACTTAATGGAAAATAAGAGTACCCTGATTTATCCAGTTGGTGGAAAATAACTGGCTTGTAAGTGTGAATCAAATGTTAACGTGCATATTTTGAAAAAAATGATAAATATTGATGATACCTGTCTTCTGGAAAGTGTGAGAGTACATACAAAATGATGTGGGAATGTGTGAAAACTACGTCTATTTTATTCAGTGCAAAACTGGACGGTAATATAGAAATCACCCAATTTAAAGGCAAAAGTCACATGGCAACCTATATTTTTTCCAGTGCGTTATTTTTCAAGAGGAGATAATCTAAATGGATATGGGGTTATTTTTGCCCAAATCTACAAGACCAGGTGGGGAAAGGTGGTAGTGAAGGGCAGAGCAGGGAAGTGGGCAGGTGCTTGAACAAAAAAAGGAACGTTACAAAATTTAAACCAAAGATTTTTTAACACGGCAAAAAGGACATCGCAACATGTTTAGCCCATGAACCACTGAGAGCAACCAGGCGCCAGTGGTGTGTCTAGAGCAGAAATGTCCAGTTCTCTTCGTGTATTAATCGATCGCGTACTTTTCCTTGGAATTCATTAAATTTACCTGAAAATCACCCTTAAGTTCCCTGATGTTTTTTAGAGGTTAACAAGGCTGTCTAGCACGCGTATAACTCAATATATATCTCAGTGCAAGAGCCGCCGTTGTACAGATTATATGCACAAAAGGCCAATACAAAACGGCACATCTGGAAGGGAGGAGAAAAATAAATGGCATCTACACGTTATGAATGGGTGCCAAACATGGCTGACAATTTTCGTCATTGGAAGAGGTTTGCGGGAAAGTAAGCTCGTCGAGCTCGCTCCAATGGAGGTGGAACACATGATATGGTTTTGTCGAAATTTTTGGAAAAAACTGTTTTTTTCAGCTACACAATTTGTAAATTACGCTGGTGGATGGGGCATATTCGTTATGTAAAGGGTTATCCTTTTACCCAACGCAACGGCCAAATCCGACCAATGTTACCTACAAAACTAGCCAATCAAATTTTGTTATTTTTTCATTTTTTTTGTCTCAAAAACATAACTTTTAAGTATAGTTTTACATTTATACCCGTTACAGCACACTTTATAAAAAACACAGTTAAGTTCAAGTGCGTCGTAGTATAACTTTAATAGAGATGATTATCAAAGTTTAAATTATTTGTTTCAGTATCTTCGCTCAATACATTCTGGCTTGTATTGCGAAGGTGCATCAATTATATAATCCCATCAATTATTGCTTTCTACTGCATTTCTGGTATATACTGCGCAAACTGCCATTTTGATGTTTTGTGTAGTAAATCTAATATATTATGCAACGATTGATGTGTGTATTCAGTGTTACCCGACACAATACAGTGACCGAAAATATGCTAAATATATCACTCGTAGAATCAACCCTAAGTTTAAGAGTGTCATTTAAGAACGCATCTGATTGGTCTTTATACGTCGATAGTATGTCAGTGGTAAACTTTGCCTCTTTTGGGGGACCCCAGACGTGCCGTCATGTCACGTCAACCCGTTACGCCATGCTTAGTTGTCAAGGTAGCCGCTTGAGTGGCCATGTTGTGATGTTATTACCAAAGTGATATGTGGTGTCAGTGCGCATGCACAGCGCGCGTTGTTTGGGTTGACACGTGTCTCCGTTGTCTATTTTCTACACGGGGGCCACAATCTTGGTTTATATGACAGCACATGGTTGCTATGTGACCCAAAACACTCCAATGGGGCGAGGGTATGTTCGGGGGGGGGGGGGGAGTGTTCGGTTCAATGAGAGTATATCTAATTACCTCAAACAATCCGACACGTTTGTTAGCTCGGAGATTTTCAGAATCATCTGCTATGCAACTATCTGTATATCCATGTTATTGTTTTTATCTCTATCTCACCCCATTCGTTTATTTTGAAGTATACTACAGTGGGGTAGAAGGGCCTATTAATTGGAACAGTTTGCTTATTGTTACTATATTTAACTTTCCTGGTCTGTTCAGGCTAGTTCTAACCTTATTCCGGGTACTATTGAACTTGTTTTGAACAACATAAGCCATGCTTCTTTTATCCAGATCATTCAATCATTTCGCTTTTCTGCAACTAGCTAATCAGATCACCCATTCGTCTAAATCTCATCCACTGTCACATCGTTTTCTAATACAAGGGTTCACAAGAATAAATCCAAGAATCAGTCGAGCAGTAACTGGAACAGACATTGCACGGACGACTCGAATCTCATCGAGCAAAAAAGATAACGAGCAATTTCTTGAATGACTGACTCCATATCCTGCTCTATGATTCACCTCGGTATTTGATATATGAGGATTCCTACAACATGTCTTATACAGCTCCTGGCTTCTAGACCATCCATCATCTTTAGCACCAGGGCCACGACTACTGAATTGTCCATAGTCAACACTATATGTACTGTCATCAGCCTCCACTGTATTCACCTTTAGTATGGTGTTCTACCAACCTTGCAGTCTTGTACTATCACTGCCTTGTATCATTACTATTGGCTACCAGTATTCTCTTCTGAGCTAGAGTTCTCAACCACTACTAACTTCTAATACTACTGCGGCTCTTAGTACACAACTGTCGTTATGGTTCCCAATTCATACCACTATCATCAAAGTTGTCGTCCACTATTGCATGCTCGAACGACTTATCGGGCAAATGAGCTATCGAGTATTTGTTCAATGAGCAAATGCTATTCTGACTCGAATCTCATCCAGCAAATGAGCTACAGAGCAATTTATCAAACGAGTGAATCCACATACGACTCTTCGATTCATTTCGGAAACAGGGTTTCTAAACGGGATTCTATAGGTGGGGTGATAATAAACGGGGTTGATGATTTCATCGAATAAACTAATGAGCCATGGGAGTAATTGCTCCATGAACAATTATCTTGCGATTCGTATCTCGTCGAGAAAGTGAGCTGTAGAGCACTATCGAGTGACTCCACATACGACTCTACGTCTCATCTCGGTATCTTGGCACTGAAGACGATGAACGTTTTAGGGGCTATTGGAGGATACGTGTTGGACATGTTCATCCGGGTACATATTTTGGGAAATTGATATAAACAACATGAGAATATATATAATTCCATTCATTTTTTATTCCGTTCACAGCATACAATCACTTTGTTCATTTACAGTTCAATTGATCATCATGGCGTCGTAGAAGATAGACGCGACCATTTCGATGTGGTACGTAAGAGGACGATACCATCCATGGCATCCTAGAAGATAGACGCGACCATTTCGATGTGGTACGTAAGAGGACGATACCATCCATGGCATCCTAGAAGATAGACGCGACCATTTCGCTGTGACCGTAAGAGGACGTACCCATCCATGACGTCCTAGAAGATAGACGCAACCATTACGAAGATGTACGCAACCATTTCGCTATGTTCGTAAGAGGACGATACCATCCATGGCGTCCTAGAAGATAGACGCGACCATTACGCTGTCTCCTTAAGACGGCGATACCATCCATGGCGTCCTAGAAGATAGACGCGACCATTTCGCTGTCTCCTTAAGACGGTGATACCATCCATGGCGTCCTATAAGATAGACGCGACCATTTCGCTGTCTCCTTAAGACGGTGATACCATCCACGGCGTCCTATAAGATAGACGCGACCATTTCGCTGTGCCCGTAAGAGGACGATACCATCCATGACGTCCTATAAGATATATGCAACCATTTCGCTGTGTGCGTAAGAGGACGATACCACCCATGACGTCCTATAAGATAGACGCGACCAGTTCGCTTTGTAGGTAAGAAGGACGCGACCATTCCGCTGTGTACGTAAAAGGACGATACCATCCATGGCGCCCTAGAAGATAGACGCGACCATTTCGCTGTGTCCGTAAGAGGACGATGCCATCCGTGGCATCCTAGAAGATAGACGCGACCATTTCGCTGTGTCCTCAAGAGGACGATACCATCCACGGCGTCCAAGAAGATAGACGCGACCATTTCGTTTTGTCCTTAAGAGGACGATACCATCCATGGCGTCCTAGAAGATAGACGCGACCATTTCGCTGTGTACATAAGAGGACAATACCATCCATAGCGTCCTAGAAGAAAGACGCGACCACTTCGCTGTGTTCGTAAAAGGAGGATACCGACCTGGCGTCCTGGCCGAAAGAGTTAAACTTTTACCTAATAAACATAATATCAAACTTTAGAGTTTTAAATATTATTTTAAATACTATATTTTTCAACTTTTCAAAAATAGTTGGAACGAGCTTGTTCGAGTGAGTGTTCACATGGTATGGTTTTGTTTTTCTTCTTTTTTTCTTTGTTTATTAGACGGACGAATACGGTCGATTCGTTAGGAAATGGGTTAATTTAAGATACTTTAATTGATTTCCTACTCATTCATAAGATGATTTTGGGTTCCAGTGTGCTCCTACTCGCGTCAGTGTAGTCGATAGTTGTGTTTACCTCACATATAGGCTCAGATATGTGAGTAGTCCTTCACATTTCAAAAGCAAGTGTTTCAATTCATTTGAATGGTCCTCGTTGTGAGGTGGAGGGGGATATGCCCGGTAATAAAGCGCATGGAATGGGTCATAAGCCAATACCATGAACAGAGAATGCTAGGACCCACTTTTGGTAACCCTATCTTAAAACTAACAGATCGTCGGCACCTCATTTCACTGTTTGAGCCTATGAGCCATTATGAGCCAATGAGCTCACAGAAGAGCCAATAGGCTCATGAAG
This sequence comes from Pictodentalium vernedei, assembly GCA_031216915.1. Lineage (NCBI taxonomy): Eukaryota > Metazoa > Mollusca > Scaphopoda > Dentaliida > Dentaliidae > Pictodentalium > Pictodentalium vernedei. The sequence goes on along the minus strand of CM062296.1, from coordinate 845,753,535 downwards.
GAGACGATGGACCAATAGTGCTTTATCGGCATATCGCTACGGTAGGTTAATAGCATTGGCATCGTTGGCCCTGTGAGCCGTTAAAAAAAATCATTTGGAAAGTATTGTAGACGAGAAAACTGTTCATCTGTTTGTCTTTACTTTGCCGATCCCCGTACAGATATACACAGACAGACACATGTATATGAATGGGTTAATCGATATAGGACGATTGCCGGCGCGGGAGGATAACGCTAGACGCCGTAAACCTCGAGTTTTATCCTTCCGTGATGGCATAGGTGCCATATTGATTATCCCATTCACATACGCGTGTCGTTCTGTCTTTATTACACGCCTTCCCGTCTATGAAACAAGTATTAGAAAGACGCTCAGCAATTCATTTGACAACTATCAACAAAAACAAAATATTTTGTCGCCAACCAAATTTGCTTGGGGAACCCGTGTTACTATTTCGTCCCCAGAGTTCCACTGTATTCTATGTGCCAGCTAGCCTACTCCTATTGGCAGCCAACTGGCACATAGAACACATTGAACACAGGGAAGGAATTTTAGATATCGTTAGCGATTCAAATTGTAGACATTTGTAAAGAATTCCAGTAAAATTTCGCTTTTAATTAAAGATAGTCCGTCAAGGATTTCCCTTCCGAATAGATTGAATTAGAGGCCAGAGGTAACCTTCCATTTCCTCTGTGTCTGCAGTCAAAGTATCATCCTTGAAACTAAAAATCATGGCTAATGTATCATTTGGTATTCGGAATTGATCAAAATAATCCAGTTATTTATTTATTTATTTATTTATTTATTTATTTATTTATTTATTTATTTATTTACTTATTGGTGTTTAAGGTCACATACTTATACACAATAGCTAATCATGACCGTGGCAGTTTTATGGGTGGAGGAAGCCGGAGCACCCGGAGAGAACCACAGAGCACCATCGAGTACCTCCGCACAGCAGCACATGCAGGGTTAGATTGATTGAAGACATGCACACCATCGACGTGCAGTACGCCTTAGTACACGGTGTCCTGGTGCCCCCATGTTGTCAACAGGGTTAAGTGCCTTTCCCAATGACACAACACGGGAGTCCGAATCGATCGCTCCGACGGCCACCCATCGAAGGACTAACCGGGCTCGACGTTGCTTAATTTCGGTGATCTGAAGAGAACAATCCAGTTAAAAAATTAATACACTTCGGCAATCATGACTCTTTTTCAAAGGCTTTAACATAATGAGATTTCAAAACGCCAGAATGGCTTCAGAGCGATTCGTCGCACTAATGTGAAGGTCTAGTAGCTATGTATATCTGCATGACACGTGGTCGCTCACTGACGCGCAGCATCATCCTCGAAATGGAAACTGGAATGCCAAATGACAAGGTGGGTTGGGGGAATGAAGCTCCACGGATGGTTAGTACAGCATGGTGCGTCGCGGTTCATTACATTCTGAATTCATCGACAGAAGACTAAGTTGACGATACATTACCGGCCTTACGTCAGATGCTTCACATGTCGCTACTCCTTTTTATGGCGTTCTAAATTTCGGTAGATTGCAGTGAATGGCGCAATTGACGTATAAGCTCATTCGACAGAAATGACCATATCTTTGATTCTTCTTGAGGTATCGCGATTTGGAATTCCATCTTTATCATTTGTGGTATGTCAAGGAGCAGAATCCTCTACTTTGCTTGCTTCGACTTTATTCTTATATTGGGGTACACTGGTGACGAGCGTAACATTTCAGTTTTACCCCATCCACAAAGGACAGCGACCACAACTAACTCATTACCCTCATCCCCATCATCGTTAAGATGCATAATAAGCGGACAGTCAAAACAAGTATAGCCCATATCACGTTTATTCAAAGCTCTCAAGAACCGTCTAAATCTGAACGGAATTTGAGATGATGTTATGATCTGTAACCAGTCTTGTGCTTAAATATTTCAACGCCTACAGTTAAAACTAGAAGTCCTGTCATGAAACGCGCACAAATAGCACGTTGATATGCGCGTTAATGTACGCGTTATGGCCCAAGTAAAGCTATCAAATTCTGTACATATGGCCTGTGCACAAGCAATGTTTCAGCCAATGGACCTTCAGAAACATTGCATGTGTTTGCTACGAGTAACCAAGAGAACCTGCCGTGCTTTGGATGCCATTCGATATGGCAATTGCGCGCAATTCCAACGCGCAATTAAGCCTAGATAAGCGCACTATTCGTGACAGGACTTCTAGTTTTAACTGTATGTTTAGATTGACACGTCTAGAATATTTCCGTTGGTCGGAAAAGCGAACCTATGGTGATATACTCCAGACGACTGAATTAAAAAAAAATATTATGGAGATTTATTTTGTTTGAATCAACACAAGAAATGTTGCTGAATCGAGACTTGAAGTTACATATTCGTCATAATTGAAGACTCATCACAACCGAAGTTTTATGATTACGCCGCGTCGTTCCACTAAATACGTTAACATATGGATGGTGTTAACCCTTTACCTAACGTAACGGCTAAAACCGACCAGCGCGTCGTGCTCGTTCCAATGAAGGGCCATGTTTTTGAGAAAAAAAATGAAAATAATAGTTATTCAAGAATCTTTGTTTTGCAGATGTCGCCTGCTTTTCATGTTAGGTAAAGGGTTACAGGAAACTAAATACATATTGATTGGAACATCTATAAGTTTTACATTATCGAATATCTGAATATGTTTGTAAGTAAAGGCACATCAAATGGCACCCAAGCAAGGACATAAGCAGACTGTCATCGGCAAAATGAGGTTCCCAAAGGGTGAATTTGGTGCGGCTACCCTGCACAGCAAGGTAGCATCACTAACTTTACCCTCTGTGAACCTCAATCTGAATCAGGGTCTCAAACCTAAACAGAAAGAGGTAACCAGAGGATTAATTAACCCACTGTGTAGGATAGCCTCAGCAAATTCACTATCTACGGACCTCATTCTGTGTATGACAGATTGCTTATTTTCAGGTTTGATTACACCAACGCACAAACTCCGCGAAAGGAGGGTAAACATCCAGCCTATAAGAGCGTGTGATTACTTACAGAATTAGACTGGTAGTCTGATAGCTTGGCATCTCTCTGTCCCTGCCATTTTAGTTCTGTTGCGCGCTGTTGGCAGTCAGCATACGGAAAATAATGCAAGGTGAATCGATGGTGTGTACGTGAAATGCTCACAGCTGAGTTATAATTATGAAAACAGGTTGCATATTTCACATTTATTCGGATATTGGACACAACAAAAATGTTATTAATATTTAATAAATGGCAACACATCACTAGATAACTATTAAGTCACATATGCGTGTCAACGTATTCCTGTATGTGGCATGAATGGTTTTGTGGGATTCTGAATTGAATACAATTTGAAAATAAAAGCAAATTTTACATCATTTTGCAAAGAGAGGACTCAAACTTCCATCGAAATACGAAGACAAACGGAAGTTTCACCTTTGTTTATCTGAAAAATATTAAAGTTTGTTTTTTATATAATTACATTGTTAATGTAGTTATACGTTTTGGGTCCAAATACTCAATTCCCATTTGTCAGCTGGATGAAGACGTCATGACCAAATGTAATTCATTTTCCAATGAATACATTTGGTCGAACTTTGAGCGGCATTTACGGGAGAGCGCAGTTGACAGAATGTAATTCGGGCGATGTTTGGGCGGGTTTTTAACTTTTAGCGCCTCTCGCATTGATCAACTCTGCTGCTGTTTCTTTGGTGACATTTCCCAACTGTGTCATAAAGCCCGTTACTAAAAATATTCGTTTCCATTTCTAAAGTTGTGAAAATTAAAAATCAGAGTTGTGCGCTTTGTATTTTGTGTGAGGTTGGTTTTTCGCCTGGTTCGTTCGTACATGTTTTATTTCGTCTTTCTGCTTTGTTGCTTGGTAAAAAGTAGTTTAAATAGTTACGGAATGTAATTATAAGAATTGAATGCAATTTTTTATAATCTTTATTGGGGTATGAACGTGTGGGAATGGGTACAAATTCTATGCAATTTTTATAATCTTTATTGGAGTATGAACGTGTGGGAATGGGTACAAATTGTATGAATCCCTTCGGGATTCATACATAATTTGTACCCATTCCCACACGTTCATACTCCAATAAAGATTATGAAAATTGCATTCATTTCTTAAATAAACACATTCAAAGACAGTGGATGAAAAACGTTCAAACACTACAGAATCTTAAGGTCCACCAAAAAGGTTTGTCGATAAAATTTAGCAGGAGTGTGAGGGGAGAAGATACAAAACAAAACAAAACAAAAATACATCGCAAAACAAAAAAAATAATTAACAAATTTTAAAAAGCAAGATCAATTGTCTTAATTGTCTAAATGGTCAATACGTCCATAGTTTAAACGTCCGGGGCAGAAACTTAGCACAACTCAATCATACCATTGCGTAAACGGCCCAAAGGATATCAAAGCCCGAAAGGACAAGACCGGTATAGGGTCTATGCAAACTTGGGCTTCGACTATTGGTACATGTAGACTGTTATAATATTTCTCTTACTGATTCTTCTAGTCCCGCAGACTTGGGGTACATACAACTCTGATAGGGTACAGGGGGCTGTGTTCCTTGCCGGAGACATGTATGACGAGAATTTGTCACATTGGAAAACTATCTAAAACCGATACAGACAGGGTACCGGGAGCTGTGTATCCTGCCAGAGACATGTATAACGAGAATTAGTCACATTAGAAAACTATCTAAAACCGGTAATGACAAGGTACCGGGGACTGTGTAGCCTGCACAGGGACATGTATAACGAGAATTAGTCACATTGGAAAACTATCTAACAACGATACAGACAGGGTACCGGGAGCTGTGTATCCTGCCAGAGACATGTATAACGAGAATTAGTCACATTGGAAAACTATCTAAAACTGGTACTGACAAGGTACCGGGGACTGTGTAGCCTGCAAAGGGACATGTATAACGAGAATTAGTTACAACGGAAAGCTATCTAAAACCGATACTAGCAAGGTACCGGGACCTGTGTATTCTGAAAAAGACACGTATAACGAATTAGTCATACTACAAAGCCATCGAAAACCGATAATGCTCCCAGTGGAATTCCCACCTATTCATTTTTTCTTCTGTCCAAACAGCAACAATAGGGTACCCCATCAAATCTCTCCTTTGGATGTGATGTAAAACGGGTGTGCGGGAGTGTGGGTGGGTGTGGCAATCTGAAAAATAATTGCAGACATTGCGCTGCTTTTTTCTGATAAATGGTCACAAAAGGATTTTACTGCTGAACTTTGAAAATGATTGTGATGAATTGGCGGTAACATAGTCTGAGGTTCGTGGCTCGGAGCTTATGTTCAAACGAGACGCGAACATGCGCTCCAAGCCCCAAACCTCAGACTATGTTTCCGTCAATTTATCACAATAACGTAAATGTTCCAATACGACCCTAGCCCAAAACCTACATCTAACTAACTTGGTTCGCTTCCGTCTTATTTCCACTGCCCGAGTGGTTTACAAATCACATCTCCCTTGCCAAACAGAACATCGTGGATTTTAAGTACCCTGGTAAGTACCACGACGAAGCTCTTTGTACCACATCAATGTAGCCAATCAGATAATTTTCTTTGCAGTATGACAAAAGAGATTAATTCACAACAATACAATAACCGTGGAGTGGCTGTAATCCACAAGTGGGCAATGCTGCCGACGCATGCTTTTACCAGGTAATAAAACCATACTCAGCACCCTTTTCAATCCATGATGCACCGTGTTGTCTCCGATGTTTTGTTAATTAATTTGTTGACGATTATTCCTAAAATTAGTGTTTGAAATGTAATATTAGTGCGTCCAACGAAATATTGCTCACCCGTGGAGTGGGACCATTCCACGGCGGTCGTACTGTAGAAAAAAACATACTTTGGTTAAAAAAGTAGAGAATGAAATAAACGTTTGTTACATAGGATCCGACAGATATATAGGTTTGTTCTGTCCGTTTCCGGATTCAGTTTCAATTGTCCCTGAAGCTCAGTGTTTTCCCTGTTAATTAACCCTTTGAAATCTAGTGGTATATTGTATGCCAGTTCAATGACAGCAATTAGAAGAATCAATATTCATTATTTAGGGTAGCGCAATTAATATTTTCAACGTGCAGCCTCTGCTGCTCATTGAAAATGTTGATTGCTCTACTCTACACATTCACTAAGCCGCCAACCTATGTAATACATATGTATGATGTTCCTGGGCCGGAAAAACAGCCCATCGTGTTCAAAGGGTTAACCAGTATATCAAATTAGAGATAATCTGGTAACTTGTGACACTATGCTATCTTGTATGTCTTCACGGATAGCCTAATAAATAATTCAACATTGATTATCATGAAAACGTTTGGGAGGGATTTGAAGGGAACTTCACAACAATCAGTGCCAAATACCCACAAAAGTATTTGGAAAAATAGACAAAATGCCTTTGCGTTTATCAAAATTGTTTTCAATAATTTGATTTATGGATTATTAGATATTTCTGGTCAATTTGGAAGTGACTGTAATAATTTATATGTATTTCATTGAAGCGAAAAAGAATTTTACAGTTGCAGTAAATGATAATCATTCAAATTTTTAAGATTTACTAATTTTTCTACGGATCATACCTCCATAGCGTCCTCATCGCATTCTTTAATATATGATACCATAGGTGAGTCGGGGATGCCACTCTCTTTTTTCCTCCTTCGGCACCCCCCCCCCCCCCTATTTTTGGTAACTCAGTTGTGTTGTTTACACACACTTTGATAATGTATTTATTTATTTATCTATTGGGATTTAACGACACAATTGACAGCCATGGCTATCTCATGTCGGAGGGTAGAGAATGCCCATATGTTATCACGGAAAATGCCGATGGCTTATCTCACGCATGTGAGCGCGGGGGTTCAGTGGTTACTGAATTGAGCTTTAAACCGAAAGGACCGTGAACGAATGGATCTCGGCCATCGGTAACTGCGTTGTGTCCATGGGTAAAGTTCTTAATCCCGAGTTCCCACGTGGTATACGATGGCACAGTTGGACTTGTCTTTAACTAACGCTAACTCTTCTTGTGTGGAGTAAGTAGGTTGGGGAGTCTGGCAGTTGCTCGCTGTTGCTCTGTGATTCTTTCCGGGTACTCCGACTTCCTCCACCCGTATTACTGCCAGATAGGAGGTGAACCTGGCTATCAAGAAGTGTCGTTAACCCCTCGAAAACTAAAAATGTACTCTATTTTGTTTTGTGAGACAAGGCAAATAGCCGCAGTAACACGAGAACAAGAGAGTTCCCAATAAAACGCGATTTGGTATGATTTTTCTGAACCAAGTACACAACAATCGACCAGATCTGAGGTTTACTAAGGCTCAGATCGATTTTAGTAAACGTGGTTAAGAAATTTCGCATCAAATTATGACTAATTTGAGGTTTGTTTTATTATATATGCTTACTGTTTACTTCACGTAACGACAAAAACTAACCAACACAATTCCCCAAAATCGCCAACCGTGTTTTATTTTTTTGACTCGAAAACATAGCTTCTGGCCCGCGTTGGTCATATGCGATGTTTTCGAAGTAAAAATTTACCAATTTTAGTTATTCTTGAAATGTTTTGCTTTTTTTTGCAAATTTCACCTGTTCTTCGTATAAGATGAACTTTAACCCTTTTCCCAACGTAATGGCCAAAACCGGGCAGCGCTATTCACAAAAATCGCCAATTAATTTTCAATATTATTTTAATTTTTTGTCACAAAAACATAGGTTATGGCCCTCTTTGGAACGAGCTCGTCGCGAGATCGTTCCAATGAGGGGTCATAACCTATGTTTTTGAGAAAAAAATGAAAACATGAGTTATTTCAAGAATTTTTTTGGCAAGTGTAGTCTGCTTTTTATGTTTTTAAAGGGCTTATGAAATATATGGAGGATATCTACTCTCTTTTAGATTTATCTTATAAGAGTGAACCTGAAAGTTTTATTAATATAAACAAAAATAAAAAAATATTTTCAGGTCCAAGCGATGATTTTCTTTTTATTATATGCTACGTGACATTTTATTGAGGAATAATCAAACCCGATTCGACTCAAAACATGTACGTTTTGAGGCAATAACATAGATAAGCTAATCGTTCTTTCAAGGCTGTTCTTGCCAAATCACCCAAACATAAAACATAGTCCCACTTTCCCTGATAGTTTCTCATTTTTTTCATAAATGTTAATTTTAGAACATTTGAAATGTAAATTTGTAACAAGGAATTTGGAATTTTGTGCGCCGTCTCATCTGAAAAAAATAACTTCTTGGGCGAATTCAACAAGTTTTGTGGAAAAGTTACCCGGTTTAATGCTCATTGTTCCTATATCCCGATAACTTCTGTCTTTTGATTGGTCAGAACGCCTTGGACAAATAACCATGACAAAGGGTGCACCCAACATCCAAGGTATATGAGAGCATGCAACATCCAGGGTATGAGTGCACACGAAATATAGGGTATAAGGTTTAAACGAAAGTTTTCCGCGTTTGCTCGCCTCGACATATAAAAAATCGAACCAAAAAATCTGAAAATAGTCACAAATATCATCGTATTTCCCACAATTCAATCATAACAATATAATAAGAGCAAATAATTCGTCCCCTGAGTACCAATGTGTTCTATGTGCCAGTAGGCTGCCAGTAGGCACATAGAACACATTGGAACTCAGGGGACGACATGTCAACAAAATACTGTTTACTCGTTTCCTTAATGACCCAATGAATATAACTCTATCTGTTGTCTTCTGCAATTATAAAAACAAAATAAATATCACGAATTTGGTCCAAGTGATTACGGAGCTGAGAAATGCGTCCACAAATTTATTTACACTATATTTGTATTGTGTTTCAAACGGGACAAAAACGTTATCTCCGCCAACGTGTATGGTACATGGAGATTTAATGCCATGTGTTTTTAAACACCGAGCCGCAGACGAAGTGTTTAAATGAGACATCCAGGTATTAAATCTCCATATACCATACATGTTGGCGGAGATAACTTATAATAACACTCTCGGGATCACTTTCGATGCATCTATTTATTTTACTCTATTATTTTCATTATTATTATACACCTCAGTTTTCAGACAAGGAATCGACAGATCGGTTTAAAATTTATTTATTTTTTTTATTTATTTATTTATTTATTGGTGTTTTAAGGTCACATATTTCTGCACAATGGCTAATCATGACCGCGACAGTTTTATGGATGGAGGAAGCCGGAGTACCCGGAAAGAACCACCGATCAACGGCGAGCAACTGTCAGCTCCCCAACATACTGATTCCACACAAGCAGGGTTAGCTTTGGTTGAAGACAGGTGCACCATCGACGTGCAGTACGCCTTAGTACACAACGCCACTGTGCCCCCACGTGGGCAATGGAGGTGAAGTGTCTTGTCCAAGGACACAACGCGGTTGTCGCAGGTGGGATTCGAACCGAGAACCTCTCGGATTGCAGCCTGCACCTCCACCGACTGAGCCACCGCGCCCCCTGATCGGTTTGAAATAGCATGAACTTCTGATACTTCCGGTCAAGCCAGCACTGAGTCGCTTGTAACAGTATCTTCTGTCGCAATTTGGCACTGAATCGCTTGTAATAGTATTTACGACCGAAACCAAGCCATTCATAGTGTTACAACGCCGACGTTGACTTCTAACGATACCCGACACGTTACGAACGTTATCCCGGTAATGAGTTATTTGATGGGTGATTATGTGATAAACATAATTATTAACCGATTGCACGATGAGAAAGAGTATTTTCACATTTTCAAACTTTTGTATCAATAAATTTAACATCTACTCAAAGGACAATAAAACATTTCATAACCGTATATAACTTAAAATTATTTTGTCTCAACATGATTAGCCGGCTAGAAATCAATCAATAGCTCTACACAGGGGAAAACCAGACAGAAAAGCTGTTGCTAAAGTAGGTTGTGAACATTTAGTCGGCGTTTGTAAAATTGATTTCGGAGCTCCAGATGCTAAACTCTATCTAATGACAAAATGGCAGTTAATGAAAATTACTGCAGTAAATAGCAGACCAGCCGTTTCACTCAATAATTTAACGTTACTGAACAGTGACCGGCGTAATTAACTTGCCTGCGATATACTCAGCACCCAGACTTGGAACAAACAAGCCGTAGCATTTGATTCTACCAAAATTTTCACATTCATAACATATGTTTTATCTCACTGTACTTCGCAACGCAAGGAAGTATACCTCATCGCAATTAAAGTCCATTGTTGATAACTCTCATTGTGTTTCACCTTCGCTGTTGTTCTGTTCGTGAGGTGAAGGTTACCGTAGCTCGGAATGCTGCCAAAACAGGAAGCAATACCACTGCGCTTGTCCGAAAGAATCACCACCATGTTGAACTCATTGAAGACTGTCATTCTTAAAATCATGTACACTCATATTTATTCTTTTAATACAACCGCAAACGTGAGTTGGGCAAAAATAAACTTTTGATTCTTGTAGCATTATTTTTTTTTTAAATCAGTGAGGGAAGGGGAATTTATTTTCGGTTTGTTTTGTTTACCGTCGGGAATATGAAAAGTATAAGGAACATAGACATGGCGATCTAGCGCTGAGTTATATGTTATATATAGTTCGCCGATCGGAATGTAGCGGCTTTATCCCAAACACCCGTTCGCAGTTGTTTTAAGTGGGGAGTAGTAAGGGAGGGTACAATAGCGAACTGATTTAACACTGAAATTCCCATAGACATTTGTTCGCTATAGTACATCCAGGTTTTGATGCACTATAGCGAACTGGTTTAACACTGAAACTCCCCATAGACATTTTTTCGCCAGAGTGTCATCGACACATTTCAGTGTTAAATCAGTTCGCCATAGTGCCTGCGCCTCTTAACTAGGGCTGTCGCGACTATCATTTTTTGTAATCGACTGATCGTGACCAGTAATCGGCGGTTAGTCGATTAATAGTCGCTTCCCATGATTTTTTAGCAAAATCATTCTTCTGTTCGTAAAACTCTGAAAATGACAATGGCACCAGTGTGTTCAGACGAAGTGGGGTTGTGGGAACAACAAATCGGTCCCGACTGAAACTACATGTAGTCCAATCTTGGACCCACAGTCCGTAATATAATTTTTGGGGTTGGTACGTCCTGTAGGACGTACCAACCCTAAAAATAATATTACTGACTGCGGGTCCAAGTTTAAACTAGATTGAAGCCGATGAATTAAAATGAATTTACCAAAGAACGTTCCTGCATATGTTTCCTTTCTGCAATAAGTTTCTCGAAATTTTGAACATTGAGATCTATGCATTCTCTCATCAGTTGTTAAAATTGGGTCTTAGTCTGAAGTTCCGAACTTTGAGAAGCGATCTGACGTTCTGACTTTCGTCATAATTTTGTTACTTCCGCGCTTTGGGTTTTCCAGTGGGTGCATTCGTGTGTACAAGACTGGAGAAATTCAGAAGAATCTATTCTTCTCGAGTAACTGTGAGTGTTCTTTCTTACACAGTCAGTGACAGTCGTACAGTCTTCCGGATATGAATGTTAACTATGGTAAGATATTTAAAGTTATTCACCTTCATTGATCATTCACCTCACAAAACAATTCAATTTAGCCCCGACGTGTAGTAGACGTGTACCACCTTGAAAATGAACGACGATCGACTAAATATAAAAAACATCGACTAGTTCAATAGTCGACGGTTAGTCGACTAATCGAATAATCGCGACAGCCCTACTCTTAAGTCTTAACACTGTTTTCCCATAGACAATCATGGAAGCACTCTGTCGAAATTGCAACATTTTATCCCAAACACTCTGTGCTAGTTCTTTTAAACATTTATGATTATATGACTTCAACTTTTCACATTCTGAAAGAGTTTGTTTTCAAAATATTAAATTTGATAGAGGTGCATATAATATTAACCTAATACTTGCAGTAAAAAGAGAAGTGACGTTTGACACTAGTTTATGTCACACTGTTTTAGAAAATCTCTCATTGATACAACACTCATTACCAACAATCACTCACAGAATGGGTGGTGAGGGCCGTGTCTCTCTTTCTGAGACTTTTATTTATTTAGAAAGATAAAAATCTCTTTCCGGTATTTGTAGCCTTGAAAAGGGCTGTTCAATCCTGTATAAGGAAAGATGTACTTTACAGTATAACATTTTACAGAGAATCTTATATACAAATCAGAAATTATATAAATGAAAGTTATCAGAAGCAGAGCGTTGCACGTTCTGTGGCGAAACAAAAGAGACAGTCGTGCATCACTTTTTTGACTGTTCCATTTCAAAAACAATTTTACTAAATCTGTCCCAACTTCTGAAGGAGAAATGCAACATATCGTTTCCAGTAACTCCCGAATACGCCATTCTAGGCCAATGCATTTGAAGATAATGAATTAGATGCGGGCTATTTGTGTGCTCTTTTGTACAAAACAAGGGCGGCGGAACGATTTTCAAAGTGTGTGTGTGGGGGGGGGGGGGGGGGGGGGGGATGGATCGGGCGAGGGATGGTCGTCGGTATGAAAATTTTAAATTCCAGGAACCCAAAACCCCCATTTCCATGCATCTCAGTTGATTTTTCAAAATATATACTTGAAAGATTTCACATTTTAAAAAACGTTAGTAAAGCATACAGGTGAGGTCTATTTATCAGCTTTGGACGTTACGACCGAAGCTGATAAATAGACCTCACCTGCATGCTTTACCAGACGTGCACAGCAATTATACTGTCTGTGTATATTCTTGTCTGGGAGTGGATTTGGTACTTGTATGTCTGTAAGATTACGATCTACTTCAGTTATCCGATTTTTTAACAGACTGTATACATTTTAGCGTTTGTTGCCACTAACTGCAAAAAATGATCTGAAATCCATCGAAAACTGAACAAGTACGTGAGAAAAAACGTGGGGGAGGCTCTGGATCCGCCCCTTGTTTCACCAGTCAGTTGTTGTTAAAATGTATGAATACAAAAAACATGGCCCGACAAAAAAGTGGAAGGTTTGAACCCTCCCCCCCCCCCCCCCCCGGTTTCGCCGCTCCTGCAAAAAATGCATCTATTCCTATAAATTGAGAAAATCTCTACCGGTGATGGAAAATTATATCGATTATTTGAAATATTACAGCAGTCTTGAACTGTTGTCCACCTATCACGCGGAAAAAAAATCAACCGCAATGCGAACAAGATGGACTACATTGGGTGGCTTAATTCGGGATTGATCAAAGAATCATTTTCGCTCTGTGTCATTGGGTTCAGTCAGTCTTGCTCGGACTGGAGCTAAGAAACATATAAAAGGCAATTTCCTTCCTCCTATTGCATTGTGCTTAACCCTTTACCTAACATGAAAAGCAGACGACACTTGCAAAAAGAATTATTGAATAACTATTATTTTCATTTTTTGTCTCAAAAACATGGGTTATGACCCCTCATTGGAACGAGCTCGACGAGCTCGTTCCAATGAGGGGTCATAACCTATGTTTTAGAGACCAAAAATGAAAAAAATAATGAAAATTAATTGGCGATTTTTGAGAATAACGCTGACCGTTTTTGTCCGTAACGTTAGGTAAAGGGTTAATAACGATCGTAAGAAGAAATCCCACCTGAAGATATAACTCTCATAAAATATATATAAAAAAACATGAGATCCCCCGACTCTTTTACAGAAAATAAATGAATGTCTTAAGTTATACAAAAGACATTAATTCCTGTGCAACATATCTACTGTACTCATTTTTTTTCAACAAGATTAAGCAGTTCAGCTCTAAATATTGTTACCTATATATACATATATTTAAATATCTATGTACACAGGTTTGTATCTGAAATAACAAAATATGAAAAACAAGAAAAACGAAAGATGTGAACTGTCATTACTCCATTCTCGTTTTGTTATTGTAAATATCCACTCAAGTTACAGTTGTTTGTCCCATGGATGTCTCTCAGATTTTTAAATAAAATGGTTTGACTGGCTAGCACAGACTGTGGTCTTTGATTTTATCTAACAATCATATTGATTTTGACCAGAAAACACGAAAAACGGCATGTATCATATAATGTATCAAAAAGACGACTCATTCTGATTCCGTGTCAAAAAGACGACTCGTTTTGGTAACGCGACGGGCTGTCTTAACAGACGCATGAATACATCAAATGTGCGTTTCAGTGATCGACCCAACATTATGTCCTAAAACTGTATTAATAATTTAAGATTTAATCTGTTTATGTGACAGAATTGTTAGATAAATGAAGTATCACGATAATGTGCATGTCCTGTGATTTGCATCAGATTCTCGGTGGTGTCCAAAGCCGGCTCGTTGAGATCCCATTCTGGACACCACCTCGAATCTGATACAAATCACAGGACATGCACATTATCATAATAATCTATATGTATTCATTGGCGGGTTGGTCTATATTAAACTAAAGTAAAAAAAAATAAAATTGATATAAGAATGGCTTTCATGTTTAACCCTTCACCCAACGTAACGACCAAAACCGTCAGCGCCTTTCACAAAAATCGTCAATTAATTTTTATTATTTTTTCATTTTTTGTCTCAAAAACATAGATTATGACCCCTCTAATGAGAAAATCGTTGTGGTGACTGAAGGTGAAAACACAACCCTAAGATTACAACCCCATTTATATAACGTTTATCAATTATCTCGTAGTATTAAGAATATGGCAACAATGAAGTTTTATTTAGGGGATAACTATGTTGTATTTGATTGTTTGGGGCCGCAAACGATGGTTTTACTGTCGCAAATTGAGTTTTGTCGGCGATGCGTTAGCAGAGCCGGAAAAAACGGATATTTGCGACAGTAAAACCATCGTTTACAGCCCCAAACAATCAAATACAACATAGTTATCCCCATTCTAATATAATTCGGCTGAAAACGGAGATAGATTTGATCTCCCAATTATAAAACAACGCCTTGTTGAAGACAACATTGTCAACAATTTAAAACTAAAAATACAGTCTTCGTGACGTCATTTGGGAGTTCCGAACCAAATCACGAAATATATTTTACGCTGCCACAATACAAATAATTCCAAACGTTTTAGTCATTTTATCACCAATAACAAAATATATTTATATTTGTACTGACAACATTTATCATGTTTAAATGTTTGTGACAATCTGAAAACAAAATACGCCGGCTGCTTTCTCTATTCAAAGTTTAGGGTTCACCTTGTGATGTTTCAGTCGGCGTCGGAAAGCACTCGAGGATTCCCCATTAAAGTTTAAAAATTTGATATCTTTGATTGGAAGCCCTTGTTTATAATTACTTATGGTTACAGAACAGTTGTTCATTTCAAACTGTTTTTGGGAAGTGATATCTTGTGGAATTGGGCTACTGCTATTGACATAATTGTTACAGAACGAATAGTTCACCTCTCTCAGTGGTGAATGCGTTTCTGTAGCTGTAGCCTGTACATGTGGTGCCACGAACGCAAGTAACAAATTAGAAAATGAAAGGACCGCTTGCACTTGAAGTCGATGTTATAACATCGCTAGCGGATGTGTCAGAAATATTTGGCCTTGAACAATTAAAATTATTATTGTCAGTTGTCGGAATTTTGGTTTTCTATTTCGCACATAGCGTCCAACAATACTTTAACGTACGAAAAATGGCTATTTATAAATTATATTTTCATATAGCTTACTGGTTCCACACGGTTTCCGTTAAGACCGTCGAAATCAGTTTTTTAACACTCATTTCATTACTCAGCAGTCTCTGCCAAACCCCTATTCCACATTAATATTAAACTTTCCAACTTCATCCATATTAAATACAGTTAATTACAAGAAAGATAGAGAACGTTTTTTCACAGCAAGTCAACACGTTCATAGAGTTTGTTTACATTGGATATGGTAGTCAATGACTCCAAATGGAACGAAAATAGAACGTCCACGAATACATCTTGACTTCCTGAAATAGTTTTCGACAACAAAATTTGCGACAGGTTACGCTGATTTTACTGTCGCAAATTTTATTGATTAACCAATCAAATTTCTAGATTTACAGTAATTGTATTAGAATAATATTTTATTAAGCATTACTGATATGCGAATCGTGCAAGTAGTACCCGAAGGTGTGAGTGTTAAGTTTCTTCCAAATCCGAAAAATATCTATGTTTGTATAAGGGATGGTTAAAACCTGGATCGTATCAAGGAGATACATGTACAACCGTAAAAGTATTCCCGATTCTTTGGAATTATATTGTAATCAGATAGATACGTTCGCTAATTATGTGAATGGAAAACCTACGATTTTATTGGAATCTATACAGTTTGGTGACTAGCAAATTGGAGAAATTATAAATTTATATTATGTTCCGACGACGTTTAAACCACTTTCCTATCTACATATATCAACACCTGAGTTTGCACTAAAACCCTGACATGAGGTTCAGAAATAAATTTCCTTTTATGATTGAATTAAAACTTAAACATCGTAATTAAGTGCAAATACGAAATAGATATTTTGAGAAGAAAGGCTGTGTGGGGAAGGTTTTGCTGTGAGATTGGGGACAATAACATAAATTCTGGCCACGACCTTTACAGGTAATTAATGGTGGTCCGATTGGCCTCTCAAATAAATATATTCGCATCTGTATACAAGATTGTAAGGCAAATATCCACGTTTTATGACATTCTCAGAAAGGTGTATTGGCGCAATTACATAAATGTTTTTGACAGAGTTCGTGGTATGAGCGTCACATTGCGCACTCCGTTTACATATGCTGTTGTTGACAGACAGCGTTCATGACATGAGCTCCACATGCAGTATTGTGTTTACGCGATTAATCTCCAGCTTTCGAGCAATATCCCAGTGAAAAGTAATTACAGATGTTTATAATTCGACGATCATGGCATGACTGAATTACAATTTTCATTGGAGCGGGTTAACCCATTGCCTAACATAGCTACCAGGAACATTCAGAAGTGGCCAGAAAATTAAGCATATAAAGCGTACCACAACCGAAAATGTCTTGAAAGTTTCTCAATAAAATCATACAAACGTGGACATCATTAGAAGCAGCTCATCGAGCTCGTTCTAAGGACAAACATATTTCTATGTTTTTATTGAAAAATTGTGAAATTTAAATTCTTTTTTAATTCTGGGTTAGGTAAAGGATTAAAGGGGCTCCTTCGAATAAGATCACAGGATATGGGTTTGTTCTTGACATTGTTTTTTAATTTACTTTTTTCCCACTGCTTAATTTGTAAGTTATACGGGCGAATGTTGACGACTCATTAGGTGAAGGGTTAAACCGAAAAGGTCTGGAAATCTGAATACATTTTGCTACTCAGTGTCTACATCCTGTGGCTTTACTCTTGTTTAATGCATTTCGTGGTAGCTTATATAGGCTCTCATGTTGTGCCTAGAAAAGAACTGCAAGGATCCGTGTGATTTATGTTAAGGGGTTTACCCAGAGATACCCAGGGCCTGCATGCTGGAACACCGATTCTGTAGCAGCAAACAAATGGAAAACGCCCCACAGTGTTACCGGTAATAGATATACTGAGGCTCCAATACAGCCCAGAAAAAAAGAAAATGTCATTTCAAACACTCATAAATACACAGTACGACGCGCGTGTGTGAATGGGTTAATCGATGAGGCACGAGTGCCAGCGCGGAAGAATAGAACGAGAGGTCGCATGCCTCGAGTTTTATTCTTCCACGATGGCACAAGTTCCATATCGATGAACTCATACACACACGCGCGTCGTTCTATGTTTTATTGCACGCCGCCTTCACGTCTTCGAAACAATTATTAGAAGAACCCTCAGCAATTCATTTGACAACAGCTACTATCAACACAAAGACCACATTTTATCGCCTACATGTACGAAATTGGCGAGGTGAGCCCGCGTTAATATTTCTTCCCGAGTTCCAACGTGTTCTATGTGCCCACGGGCTCGTAGAACACATTGGAACTCATGGGGACGATTTTTAGCTATCGTTAGCGATTCAAATTGTAATTGCGGTGCACGATTTGTAGAAAATTCGTGTGAAATTTCGCTTCTATGTACAAATAATAATTTTTATTTTTCGCATGGTTTAGTGTTGTTGTAGATGGGGATTTCGTAGAACAGGATCGTAATAAAGATTCTTTAGTAAGGTTGAACCGCTGCTGACGTGGCAAATATGTATCCAATTTTGAATATGCTTCTTTTGTGGGGAATGGCCATTCTCTCGCAAACAGAATCGGATTATTTTAAACTTCAAGTCCCATGTATTTTGATCTACGACTGGTTAAATGACAAATAGAAGTCTAGTTTGAAAAAAACGCAAACTGCAGTGTTTTAATTTCACAGACGATCTGCAGCAACAGTTTGAGAATACTTCATCTGGAAAATGACACGGAGTGCCCCCAACAAGCAGGTATCTTTATATTGCTTCGAGCCACGATTCTGAATTATTCGAAGAACCGTCTGCGTAGAACTTCCCTACATTCCGTTATGAAATACGTCTTTGTAGTTGCCTTGTTACTGTGTGGGTGTGGCTCGTTGCAGGCAGGTGAGTTACTATTCTATTATTAAATAATTTCGAGTGCGATGTTTTCCTCTGTTTTATTTTTCATATTTTTATATTGTTAAAAAGTGAACAGAATGAAATTAATGTGTCTCCGTTAGTCGTTAGGTACTTTCACATAATGTTTTGAGAGATGAGGCACTAAGACATTGCAGCCTAGCGAGGATAGCCACGGGCAGGGCCGGCGGAACAAGGGGGGCGACGGGGGCAGTCGCCCCCGCTGCCCTCGCCCACGGGGGCCAGCGGGGGCGAAAGTGTCCGAAAATAAAAAATTAGCATTGTTATTGATCAATCATCAGAAAAAAAACAGAATCATACTGACCAGTCTATTATTCAGCTGTATCTTTGAATAACCAATTCTCCTGCATGAATGTATATGTATACATTAATTGCCCATGGGCATGGCATTCAAGGGATAGTAGGCCTATGTATCAGCAAACTTTGCCTACCTGCTCAGCCTGACTGTTTTATTAGTGAGATGGCCAAAAGCCGTGTTTGTCGACAACAAAACTGGTTCGAAGCCTATGGCACTAGATAATCCGAGACTTATAATAGCACCGAGAGGGGGTAGGTAAACAGGGCAACTGCCCCAGGGTCCGGCCTCCGACCGTAAAAAAACATTTTTTTCTATTATAAAATACAAGAGGAATTTCAGGCCAAAGGCCACCAAAATGCACAATTTGAGAGCTCCATTAAAAAAATTTCCTGGGTGGACCACCCCTCCGCCCCCTCTAATACCTCGTGCCTTCGACACTCTGTGCAGATGCCTTCGGCATCTAAGGCGTCCCCTCCCAATTTTTAGGTGATATACTTGCACTTGCCCTCATCAGAAAGTTTCGACCCCCTTGCCCTTTGCTGCTTCCGCCGGCCCTGGCCATGGGTGTTCTTTCAACCGCTGTCTGTACACAAATATCACACATTTGCTTTTGTATCGGGGTGGAGGTGGGTGGAGGTGGGTGGAGGTGGGAGTGCGTATTTGGGCGGGGGTTACCCTCAGGTCAATAATTCTTCTCGAGCTTTTGTCAGTTTTCAAAATCAAATTGGATTTATCCCATTTTTCAACCCACACATTCTAACCGCGCCCACTCCTGCCAAATAAGGCAAAACACCTCGCGCTTATATCAGCACTTTTCAGTGAAGATCACAATAATAGGAACCATCACGACGGACAGATAAACAATTTAGTCAAGAAAATTAGTAACTTAACGAATCACTCCTCAAAAAGAGGTTCCCAAATGCGCAATTCAATAGCGTTGAACTGCCATGGTTAAAGTGTGACACGTTGGCGTAGGGTGTTGTGGAGGGGGGTGGAGGAGGAGGGGGTAAATATCTTGTTCCAAGTCCACTCAAGGCATTATGCACAACGCTTAATTACCATGTAATACATAAACAGTACACATTGTGCATTGCATCCGGGAACTGCAATTAGCCACGCCCTTTGAACACGAAGGGCCGCTTTTTCTGTCTACGTTCGTGAATCGACCTGAATTTATAAAGTGGATAGTTTTTTAATGAATTTGTGTTGTAGCCAAATCAAGAATTACAACGTGCAGCATGAGGATAAATGAATTTGTGTGGTAGTCAAGTCAAGATTTACAACGTGTAGCATTAGGATAAATGAATTTGTCTGGTAATCAATTAAAGATTTACAACGTGTAGCATTAGGATAAATGAATTTGTGTGGTAGTCAATTCAAGATTTACAACGTGTAGCATTGGGATAAATGAATTTGTGTGGTAGTCAATTAAAGATTTACAACGTGTAGCATTGGGATAAATGAATTTGTGTGGTAGTCAGTTAAAGATTTACAACGTGTAGCATTAGGATAAATAAATTTGTGTGGTAGTCAATTAAAGATTTACAACGCGTAGCATTGGGATAAATGAATTTGTGTGGTAGTCAATTCAAGATTTACAACGTGAAGCATTAGGATAAATGAATTTCTGTGGTAATCAATTAAAGATTTACAACGTGTAGCATTAGGATAAATGAATTTGTGTGGTAGTCAGTTAAAGATTTACAACGTGTAGCATTAGGATAAATGAATTTGTGTGGTAGTCAGTTAAAGATTTACAACGTGTAGCATTGGGATAAATGAATTTGTGTGGTAGTCAATTCAAGATTTACAACGTGTAGCATTGGGATAAATGAATTTGTGTGGTAGTCAAGTCAAGATTTACAACGTGCAGCCTTGGGATAAATGAATTTGTGTGGTAGTCAATTAAAGATTTACAACGTGTAGCATTAGGATAAATGAATTTGGGTGGTAGTCAGTTCAAGATTTACAACGTGTAGCATTAGGATAAATGAATTTGTGTGGTAATCAATTAAAGATTTACAACGTGTAGCATTAGGATAAATGAATGTGTGTGGTAATCAGTTAAAGATTTACAACGTGTAGCATTAGGATAAATGAATTTGTGTGGTAGTCAGTTAAAAATTTACAACGTGTAGCATTAGGATAAATGAATTTGTGTGGTAGTCAATTCAAGATTTACAACGTGTAGCATTAGGATAAATGAATTTGTGTGGTAGTCAATTAAAGATTTACAACGTGTAGCATTAGGATAAATGAATTTGTGTGGTAGTCAATTCAAGATTTACAACGTGTAGCATTGGGATAAATGAATTTGTGTGGTAGTCAATTCAAGATTTACAACGTGTAGCATTAGGATAAATGAATTTGTGTCGTAATCAATTAAAGATTTACAACGTGTAGCATTAGGATAAATGAATTTGTGTGGTAATCAATTCAAGATTTACAATGTGTAGCATTAGGATAAATGAATTTGTGTGGTAGTCAATTCAAGATTTACAACGTGTAGCATTGAGATAAATGAATTTGTGTGGTAGTCAAGTCAAGATTTACAACGTGTAGCATTGGGATAAATGAATTATTGTGGTAGTCAATTAAAGATTTACAACGTGTAGCATTGGGATAAATGAATTTGTGTGGTAGTCAATTAAAGATTTACAACGTGTAGCATTAGGATAAATTAATTTGTGTGGTAGTCATTTAAAAATTTACAACGTGTAGCATTGGGATAAATGAATTTGTGTGGTAGTCAAGACAAGATTTACAACGTGTAGCATTAGGATAAATTAATTTGTGTGGTGGTCAATTAAAGATTTACAACGTGTAGCATTGGGATAAATGAATTTGTGTGGTAGTCAATGCAAGATTTACAACGTGTAGCATTGGGATAAATGAATTTGTGTGGTAGTCAATTCAAGATTTACAACGTGTAGCATTGGGATAAATGAATTTGTGTGGTAGTCAATTAAAGATTTACAACGCGTAGCATTAGGATAAATGAATTTGTGTGGTAGTCAATTAAAGATTTACAACGTGTAGCATTGGGATAAATGAATTTGTGTGGTAGTCAAGTCAAGATTTACAACGTGTAGTATTAGGATAAATGAATTTGTGTGGTAGTCAATTAAAGATTTACAACGTGTAGCATTAGGATAAATGAATTTGTGTGGTAGTCAAGTCAAGATTTATAACGTGTAGCATTAGGATAAATGAATTTGTGTGGTAGTCAATTAAAGATTTACAACGTGTAGCATTAGGATAAATGAATTTGTGTGGTAGTCAATTAAAGATTTACAACGTGTAGCATTAGGATAAATGAATTTGTGTGGTAGTCAAGACAAGATTTACAACGTGTAGCATTAGGATAAATAAATTTGTGTGGTAATCAATTAAAGATTTACAACGTGTAGCATTAGGATAAATGATTTTGTGTGGTAGTCAAGTCAAGATTTACAACGTGCAGCCTTGGGATAAATGAATTTGTGTGGTAGTCAATTAAAGATTTACAACGTGTAGCATTAGGATAAATGAATTTGTGTGGTAGTCAATTAAAGATTTACAACGTGTAGCATTAGGATAAATGAATTTGTGTGGTAATCAATTCCAGATTTACAACGTGTAGCATTAGGATAAATGAATTTGTGTGGTAGTCAATTAAAGATTTACAACGTGTAGCATTAGGATAAATGAATTTGTGTGGTAATCAATTCCAGATTTACAACGTGTAGCATTAGGATAAATGAATTTGTGTGGTAGTCAATTAAAGATATACAACGTGTAGCATTAGGATAAATGAATTTGTGTGTTAGTCAATTAAAGATTTACAACGTGTAGCATTGGGATAAATGAATTTGTGTGGAGGTCAGTTAAAGATTTACAACGTGCAGCCTTGGGATAAATGAATTTGTGTGGTAGTCAGTTAAAGATTTACAACGTGTAGCATTAGGATAAATAAATTTGTGTGGTAGTCAATTAAAGATATACAACGTGTAGCATTAGGATAAATGAATTTGTGTGGTAGTCAAGTCAGGATTTACAACGTGCAGCCTTAGGATAAATGAATTTGTGTGGTAGTCAATTAAAGATTTACAACGTGTAGAATAGGATAAATGAATTTGTGTGGTTGTCAATTAAAGATTTACAACGTGTAGCATTGGGATAAATGAATTTGTGTGGTAGTCAGTTAAAGATTTAAAACGTGTAGCATTGGGATAAATGAATCTGTGTGGCAGTCAATTCAAGATTTACAACGTGTAGCATTGGGATAAATGAATTTGTGTGGTAGTCAAGTCAAGATTTACAACGTGTAGCATTAGGATAAATGAATTTGTGTGGTAGTCAATTAAAGATTTACAACGTGTAGCATTAGGATAAATGAATTTGTGTGGTAGTCAAGTCAAGATTTACAACGTGTAGCATTAGGATAAATAAATTTGTGTGGTAGTCAATTAAAGATTTACAACGTGTAGCATTAGGATAAATAAATTTGTGTGGTTGTCAGTTAAAGATTTACAACGTGTAGCATTGGGATAAATGAATTTGTGTGGTAGTCAGTTAAAGATTTACAACGTGTAGCATTGGGATAAATGAATTTGTGTGGTAGTCAATTCAAGATTTGCAACGTGTAGCATTGGGATAAATGAATTTGTGTGGTAGTCAATTCAAGATTTACAACGTGTAGCATTGGGATAAATGAATTTGTGTGATAGTCAAGTCAAGATTTACAACGTGTAGCATTAGGATAAATGAATTTGTGTGGTATTCAAGTCAAGATTTACAACGTGTAGCATTAGGATAAATGAATTTGTGTGGTAGTCAAGTCAAGATTTACAACGTGCAGCCTTGGGATAAATGAATTTGTGCGGTAGTCAAGTCAAGATTTACAACGTGTAGCATTGGGATAAATGAATTTCTGTGGTAGTCAAGTCAAGATTTACAACGTGCAGCCTTGGGATAAATGAATTTGTGTGGTAGTCAATTAAAGATATACAACGTGTAGCATTAGGATAAATGAATTTGTGTGGTAGTCAATTAAAGATTTACAACGTGTAGCACTAGGATAAATGAATTTGTGTGGTAGTCAATTAAAGATTTACAACGTGTACCATTAGGATAAATGAATTTGTGTGGTAGTCAATTAAAGATTTACAACGTGTAGCATTAGGATAAATGAATTTGTGTGGTAGTCAATTAAAGATTTACAACGTGTAGCATTGGGATAAATGAATTTGTGTGGTAGTCAATTCAAGATTTACTACGTGTAGCATTAGGATAAATGAATTTGTGTGGTAGTCAAGTCAAGATTTACAACGTGCAGCCTTGGGATAAATGAATTTGTGTGGTAGTCAATTAAAGATTTACAACGTGTAGCATTAGGATAAATGAGTTTGTGTGGTAGTCAGTTAAAGATTTACAACGTGTAGCATTAGGATAAATAAATTTGTGTGGTAGTCAATTAAAGATTTACAACGTGTAGCAATAGGATAAATAAATTTGTGTGGTAGTCAATTAAAGATTTACAACTTGTAGCATTAGGATAAATGAATTTGTGTGGTAGTCAATTAAAGATTTACAACGTGTAGCATTAGGATAAATGAATTTGTGTGGTAGTCAGTTAAAGATTTACAACGTGTAGCATTAGGATAAATAAATTTGTGTGGTAGTCAATTAAAGATTTACAACGTGTAGCTTTAGGATAAATAAATTTGTGTGGTAGTCAATTAAAGATTTACAACGTGTAGCATTAGGATAAATGAATTTGTGTGGTAGTCAAGTCAAGATTTACAACGTCCAGCCTTGGGATAAATGAATTTGTGTGGTAGTCAATTAAAGATTTACAACGTGTAGCATTAGGATAAATGATTTTGTGTGGTAGTCAGTTAAAGATTTACAACGGGTAGCATTAGGATAAATAAATTTGTGTGGTAGTCAATTAAAGATTTACAACGTGTAGCATTAGGATAAATAAATTTGTGTGGTAATCAATTAAAGATTTACAACGTGTAGCATTAGGATAAATGAATTTGTGTGGTAGTCAATTAAAGATTTACAACGTGCACCATTAGGATAAATGAATTTGTGTGGTAGTCAATTAAAGATTTACAACGTGTAGCATTAGGATAAATAAATTGGTGTGGTAGTCAATTAAAGATTTACAACGTGTAGCGTTAGGATAAATGAATTTGTGTGGTAGTCAGTTAAAGACTTACAACGTGTAACATTAGGATAAATAAATTTGTGTGGCAGTCAATTAAAGATTTACAACGTGTAGCATTAGGATAAATGAATTTGTGTGGTAATCAATTCAAGATTTACAACGTGTAGCATTCGGATAAATGAATTTGTGTGGTAGTCAATTCAAGATTTACAACGTGCAGCCTTGGGATAAATGAATTTGTGTGGTAGTCAATTAAAGATATACAACGTGTAGCATTAGGATAAATGAATTTGTGTGGTAGTCAATTAAAGATTTACAACGTGTAGCATTAGGATAAATGAATTTGTGTGGTAGTCAATTAAAGATTTACAACGTGTAGCATTAGGACAAATGAATTTGTGTGGTAGTCAATTAAAGATTTATAACGTGTAGCATTAGGATAAATGAATTTGTGTGGTAGTCAATTAAAGATTTACAACGTGTAGCATTAGGATAAATGAATTTGTGTGGTAGTCAAGTCAAGATTTACAACGTGTAGCATTAGGATAAATGAATTTGTGTGGTATTCAAGTCAAGATTTACAACGTGTAGCATTAGGATAAATGAATTTGTGTGGTAGTCAAGTCAAGATTTACAACGTGCAGCCTTGGGATAAATGAATTTGTGTGGTAGTCAAGTCAAGATTTACAACGTGTAGCATTGGGATAAATGAATTTGTGTGATAGTCAAGTCAAGATTTACAACGTGCAGCCTTGGGATAAATGAATTTGTGTGGTAGTCAATTAAAGATATACAACGTGTAGCATTAGGATAAATGAATTTGTGTGGTATTCAATTAAAGATTTACAACGTGTAGCATTAGGATAAATGAATTTGTGTGGTAGTCAATTAAAGATTTACAACGTGCAGCATTAGGATAAATGAATTTGTGTGGTAGTCAGTTAAAGATTTACAACGTGTAGCATTGGGATAAATGAATTTGTGTGGTAGTCAATTCAAGATTTACAACGTGTGGCATTAGGATAAATGAATTTGTGTGGTAGTCAAGTCAAGATTTAGAACGTGCGGCCTTGGGATAAATGAATTTGTGTGGTAGTCAATTAAAGATTTACAACGTGTAGCATTGGGATAAATGAATTTGTGTGGTAGTCAATTCAAGATTTACAACGTGTAGCATTGGGATAAATGAATTTGTGTGGTAGTCAAGTCAAGATTTACAACGTGCAGCCTTGGGATAAATGAATTTGTGTGGTAGTCAATTAAAGATTTACAACGTGTAGCATTAGGATAAATGAATTTGGGTGGTAGTCAATTCAAGATTTACAACGTGTAGCATTAGGATAAATGAATTTGTGTGGTAATCAATTAAAGATTTACAACGTGTAGCATTAGGATAAATGAATGTGTGTGGTAATCAGTTAAAGATTTACAACGTGTAGCATTAGGATAAATGAATTTGTGTGGTAGTCAGTTAAAAATTTACAACGTGTAGCATTAGGATAAATGAATTTGTGTGGTAGTCAATTCAAGATTTACAACGTGTAGCATTAGGATAAATGAATTTGTGTGGTAGTCAATTAAAGATTTACAACGTGTAGCATTAGGATAAATGAATTTGTGTGGTAGTGAATTCAAGATTTACAACGTGTAGCATTGGGATAAATGAATTTGTGTGGTAGTCAATTCAAGATTTACAACGTGTAGCATTAGGATAAATGAATTTGTGTGGTAATCAATTAAAGATTTTCAACGTGTAGCATTAGGATAAATGAATTTGTGTGGTAATCAATTCAAGATTTACAACGTGTAGCATTAGGATAAATGAATTTGTGTGGTAGTCAATTCAAGATTTACAACGTGTAGCATTGAGATAAATGAATTTGTGTGGTAGTCAAGTCAAGATTTAGAACGTGTAGCATTGGGATAAATGAATTATTGTGGTAGTCAATTAAAGATTTACAACGTGTAGCATTGGGATAAATGAATTTGTGTGGTAGTCAATTAAAGATTTACAACGTGTAGCATTAGGATAAATTAATTTGTGTGATAGTCATTTAAAAATTTACAACGTGTAGCATTGGGATAAATGAATTTGTGTGGTAGTCAAGACAAGATTTACAAAGTGTAGCATTAGGATAAATGAATTTGTGTGGTGGTCAATTAAAGATTTACAACGTGTAGCATTGGGATAAATGAATTTGTGTGGTAGTCAATGCAAGATTTACAACGTGTAGCATTGGGATAAATGAATTTGTGTGGTAGTCAATTCAAGATTTACAACGTGTAGCATTGGGATAAATGAATTTGTGTGGTAGTCAATTAAAGATTTACAACGTGTAGCATTAGGATAAATGAATTTGTGTGGTAGTCAATTAAAGATTTACAACGTGTAGCATTGGGATAAATGAATTTGTGTGGTAGTCAAGTCAAGATTTACAACGTGTAGCATTAGGATAAATGAATTTGTGTGGTAGTCAATTAAAGATTTACAACGTGTAGAATTAGGATAAATGAATTTGTGTGGTAGTCAAGTCAAGATTTACAACGTGTAGCATTAGGATAAATGAATTTGTGTGGTAGTCAATTAAAGATTTACAACGTGTAGCATTAGGATAAATGAATTTGTGTGGTAGTCAATTAAAGATTTACAACGTGTAGCATTAGGATAAATGAATTTGTGTGGTAGTCAAGTCAAGATTTACAACGTGTAGCATTAGGATAAATAAATTTGTGTTGTAATCAATTAAAGATTTACAACGTGTAGCATTAGGATAAATGATTTTGTGTGGTAGTCAAGTCAAGATTTACAACGTGCAGCCTTGGGATAAATTAATTTGTGTGGTAGTCAATTAAAGATTTACAACGTGTAGCATTAGGATAAATGAATTTGTGTGGTAGTCAATTAAAGATATACAACGTGTAGCATTAGGATAAATGAATTTGTGTGGTAGTCAATTAAAGATTTACAACGTGTAGCATTGGGATAAATGAATTTGTGTGGAGGTCAGTTAAAGATTTACAACGTGCAGCCTTGGGATAAATGAATTTGTGTGGTAGTCAGTTAAAGATTTACAACGTGTAGCATTAGGATAAATAAATTTGTGTGGTAGTCAATTAAAGATATACAACGTGTAGCATTAGGATAAATGAATTTGTGTGGTAGTCAAGTCAAGATTTACAACGTGTAGCATTGGGATAAATGAATTTGTGTGGAGGTCAGTTAAAGATTTACAACGTGCAGCCTTGGGATAAATGAATTTGTGTGGTAGTCAATTAAAGATTTACAACGTGTAGCATAGGATAAATGAATTTGTGTGGTTGTCAATTAAAGATTTACAACGTGTAGCATTGGGATAAATGAATTTGTATGGTAGTCAGTTAAAGATTTAAAACGTGTAGCATTGGGATAAATGAATTTGTGTGGTAGTCAATTCAAGATTTACAACGTGTAGCATTGGGATAAATGAATTTGTGTGGTAGTCAAGTCAAGATTTACAACGTGTAGTATTAGGATAAATGAATTTGTGTGGTAGTCAATTAAAGATTTACAACGTGTAGCATTGGGATAAATGAATTTGTGTGGTAGTCAATTCAAGATTTACAACGTGTGGCATTAGGATAAATGAATTTGTGTGGTAGTCAAGTCAAGATTTAGAACGTGCGGCCTTGGGATAAATGAATTTGTGTGGTAGTCAATTAAAGATTTACAACGTGTAGCATTAGGATAAATAAATTTGTGTGGTAGTCAGTTAAAGATTTACAACGTGTAGCATTAGGATAAATAAATTTGTGTGGTAGTCAATTAAAGATTTACAACGTGTAGCATTAGGATAAATAAATTTGTGTCGTAGTCAATTAAAGATTTACAACGTGTAGCATTAGGATAAATGAATTTGTGTGGTAGTCAATTAAAGATTTACAACGTGTAGCATTAGGATAAATGAATTTGTGTGGTATTCAAGTCAAGATTTACAACGTGTAGCATTAGGATAAATGAATTTGTGTGGTAGTCAAGTGAAGATTTACAACGTGCAGCCTTGGGATAAATGAATTTGTGTGGTAGTCAAGTCAAGATTTACAACGTGTAGCATTGTGATAAATGAATTTCTGTGGTAGTCAAGTCAAGATTTACAACGTGCAGCCTTGGGATAAATGAATTTGTGTGGTAGTCAATTAAAGATATACAACGTGTAGCATTAGGATAAATGAATTTGTGTGGTAGTCAATTAAAGATTTACAACGTGTAGCATTAGGATAAATGAATTTGTGTGGTAGTCAATTAAAGATTTACAACGTGTAGCATTAGGATAAATGAATTTGTGTGGTAGTCAATTAAAGATTTACAACGTGTAGCACTAGGATAAATGAATTGGTGTGGTAGTCAATTAAAGATTTACAACGTGTAGCATTAGGATAAATGAATTTGTGTGGTAGTCAATTAAAGATTTACAACGTGTAGCATTAGGATAAATGAATTTGTGTGGTAGTCAATTAAAGATTTACAACGTGTAGCATTGGGATAAATGAATTTGTGTGGTAGTCAATTCAAGATTTACTACGTGTAGCATTAGGATAAATGAATTTGTGTGGTAGTCATGTCAAGATTTACAATGTGTAGAATTAGGATAAATAAATTTGTGTGGTAGTCAATTAAAGATTTACAACGTGTAGCAATAGGATAAATAAATTTGTGTGGTAGTCAATTAAAGATTTACAACTTGTAGCATTAGGATAAATGAATTTGTGTGGAAGTCAATTAAAGATTTACAACGTGTAGCATTAGGATAAATGAATTTGTGTGGTAGTCAGATAAAGATTTACAACGTGTAGCATTAGGATAAATAAATTTGTGTGGTAGTCAATTAAAGATTTACAACGTGTAGCTTTAGGATAAATAAATTTGTGTGGTAGTCAATTAAAGATTTACAACGTGTAGCATTAGGATAAATGAATTTGTGTGGTAGTCAAGTCAAGATTTACAACGTCCAGCCTTGGGATAAATGAATTTGTGTGGTAGTCAATTAAAGATTTACAACGTGTAGCATTAGGATAAATGAATTTGTGTGGTAGTCAGTTAAAGATTTACAACGGGTAGCATTAGGATAAATAAATTTGTGTGGTAGTCAATTAAAGATTTACAACGTGTAGCATTAGGATAAATAAATTTGTGTGGTAATCAATTAAAGATTTACAACGTGTAGCATTAGGATAAATGAATTTGTGTGGTAGTCAATTAAAGATTTACAACGTGTACCATTAGGATAAATGAATTTGTGTGGTAGTCAATTAAAGATTTACAACGTGTAGCATTAGGATAAATAAATTTGTGTGGTAGTCAATTAAAGATTTACAACGTGTAGCATTAGGATAAATGAATTTGTGTGGTAATCAATTCAAGATTTACAACGTGTAGCATTAGGATAAATGAATTTGTGTGGTAGTCAATTCAAGATTTACAACGTGCAGCCTTGGGATAAATGAATTTGTGTGGTAGTCAATTAAAGATATACAACGTGTAGCATTAGGATAAATGAATTTGTGTGGTAGTCAATTAAAGATTTACAACGTGTAGCATTAGGATAAATGAATTTGTGTGGTAGTCAATTAAAGATTTACAACGTGTAGCATTAGGATAAATGAATTTGTGTGGTAGTCAATTAAAGATTTACAACGTGTAGCATTAGGATAAATGAATTTGTGTGGTAGTCAATTAAAGATTTACAACGTGTAGCATTAGGACAAATGAATTTGTGTGGTAGTCAATTACAGATTTACAACGTGTAGCATTAGGATAAATGAATTTGTGTGGTAGTCAATTAAAGATTTACAACGTGTAGCATTAGGATAAATGAATTTGTGTGGTAGTCAAGTCAAGATTTACAACGTGTAGCATTAGGATAAATGAATTTGTGTGGTATTCAAGTCAAGATTTACAACGTGTAGCATTAGGATAAATGAATTTGTGTGGTAGTCAAGTCAAGATTTACAACGTGCAGCCTTGGGATAAATGAATTTGTGTGGTAGTCAATTAAAGATATACAACGTGTAGCATTAGGATAAATGAATTTGTGTGGTAGTCAATTAAAGATTTACAACGTGTAGCATTAGGATAAATGAATTTGTGTGGTAGTCAATTAAAGATTTACAACGTGTAGCATTAGGATAAATGAATTTGTGTGGTAGTCAATTAAAGATTTACAACGTGTAGCACTAGGATAAATGAATTGGTGTGGTAGTCAATTAAAGATTTACAACGTGTAGCATTAGGATAAATGAATTTGTGTGGTAGTCAATTAAAGATTTACAACGTGTAGCATTAGGATAAATGAATTTGTGTGGTAGTCAATTAAAGATTTACAACGTGTAGCATTGGGATAAATGAATTTGTGTGGTAGTCAATTCAAGATTTACTACGTGTAGCATTAGGATAAATGAATTTGTGTGGTAGTCATGTCAAGATTTACAATGTGTAGAATTAGGATAAATAAATTTGTGTGGTAGTCAATTAAAGATTTACAACGTGTAGCAATAGGATAAATAAATTTGTGTGGTAGTCAATTAAAGATTTACAACTTGTAGCATTAGGATAAATGAATTTGTGTGGAAGTCAATTAAAGATTTACAACGTGTAGCATTAGGATAAATGAATTTGTGTGGTAGTCAGATAAAGATTTACAACGTGTAGCATTAGGATAAATAAATTTGTGTGGTAGTCAATTAAAGATTTACAACGTGTAGCTTTAGGATAAATAAATTTGTGTGGTAGTCAATTAAAGATTTACAACGTGTAGCATTAGGATAAATGAATTTGTGTGGTAGTCAAGTCAAGATTTACAACGTCCAGCCTTGGGATAAATGAATTTGTGTGGTAGTCAATTAAAGATTTACAACGTGTAGCATTAGGATAAATGAATTTGTGTGGTAGTCAGTTAAAGATTTACAACGGGTAGCATTAGGATAAATAAATTTGTGTGGTAGTCAATTAAAGATTTACAACGTGTAGCATTAGGATAAATAAATTTGTGTGGTAATCAATTAAAGATTTACAACGTGTAGCATTAGGATAAATGAATTTGTGTGGTAGTCAATTAAAGATTTACAACGTGTACCATTAGGATAAATGAATTTGTGTGGTAGTCAATTAAAGATTTACAACGTGTAGCATTAGGATAAATAAATTTGTGTGGTAGTCAATTAAAGATTTACAACGTGTAGCATTAGGATAAATGAATTTGTGTGGTAATCAATTCAAGATTTACAACGTGTAGCATTAGGATAAATGAATTTGTGTGGTAGTCAATTCAAGATTTACAACGTGCAGCCTTGGGATAAATGAATTTGTGTGGTAGTCAATTAAAGATATACAACGTGTAGCATTAGGATAAATGAATTTGTGTGGTAGTCAATTAAAGATTTACAACGTGTAGCATTAGGATAAATGAATTTGTGTGGTAGTCAATTAAAGATTTACAACGTGTAGCATTAGGATAAATGAATTTGTGTGGTAGTCAATTAAAGATTTACAACGTGTAGCATTAGGATAAATGAATTTGTGTGGTAGTCAATTAAAGATTTACAACGTGTAGCATTAGGACAAATGAATTTGTGTGGTAGTCAATTACAGATTTACAACGTGTAGCATTAGGATAAATGAATTTGTGTGGTAGTCAATTAAAGATTTACAACGTGTAGCATTAGGATAAATGAATTTGTGTGGTAGTCAAGTCAAGATTTACAACGTGTAGCATTAGGATAAATGAATTTGTGTGGTATTCAAGTCAAGATTTACAACGTGTAGCATTAGGATAAATGAATTTGTGTGGTAGTCAAGTCAAGATTTACAACGTGCAGCCTTGGGATAAATGAATTTGTGTGGTAGTCAAGTCAAGATTTACAACGTGTAGCATTGGGATAAATGAATTTGTGTGATAGTCAAGTCAAGATTTACAACGTGCAGCCTTGGGACAAATGAATTTGTGTGGTAGTCAATTAAAGTTATACAACGTGTAGCATTAGGATAAATGAATTTGTGTGGTAGTCAATTAAAGATTTACAACGTGTAGCCTTAGGATAAATGAATTTGTGTGGTAGTCAATTAAAGATTTACAACGTGCAGCATTAGGATAAATGAATTTGTGTGGTAGTCAGTTACAGATTTACAACGTGTAGCATTGGGATAAATGAATTTGTGTGGTAGTCAATTCAAGATTTACAACGTGTGGCATTAGGATAAATGAATTTGTGTGGTAGTCAAATCAAGATTTAGAACGTGCGGCCTTGGGATAAATGAATTTGTGTGGTAGTCAATTAAAGATTTACAACGTGTAGCATTAGGATAAATAAATTTGTGTGGTAGTCAGTTAAAGATTTACAACGTGTAGCATTAGGATAAATAAATTTGTGTGGTAGTCAATTAAAGATTTACAACGTGTAGCATTAGGATAAATAAATTTGTGTGGTAGTCAGTTAAAGATTTACAACGTGTAGCATTAGGATAAATAAATTTGTGTGGTAGTCAATTAAAGATTTACAACGTGTAGCATTAGGATAAATAAATTTGTGTCGTAGTCAATTAAAGATTTACAACGTGTAGCATTAGGATAAATGAATTTGTGTGGTAGTCAATTAAAGATTTACAACGCGTAGCATTAGGATAAATGAATTTGTGTGGTAGTCAGTTAAAGATTTACAACCTGTAGCATTAGGATAAATAAATTTGTGTGGTAGTCAATTAAAGATTTACAACGTGTAGCATTAGGATAAATAAATTTGTGTGGTAGTCAATTAAAGATTTACAACGTGTAGCATTGGGATAAATGAATTTGTGTGGTAGTCAATTCAAGATTTACAACGTGTGGCATTAGGATAAATGAATTTGTGTGGTAGTCAAGTCAAGATTTAGAACGTGTGGCCTTGGGATAAATGAATTTGTGTGGTAGTCAATTAAAGATTTACAACGTGTAGCATTAGGATAAATAAATTTGTGTGGTAGTCAGTTAAAGATTTACAACGTGTAGCATTAGGACAAATAAATTTGTGTGGTAGTCAATTAAAGATTTACAACGTGTAGCATTAGGATAAATAAATTTGTGTCGTAGTCAATTAAAGATTTACAACGTGTAGCATTAGGATAAATGAATTTGTGTGGTAGTCAATTAAAGATTTACAACGTGTAGCATTAGGATAAATGAATTTGTGTGGTAGTCAGTTAAAGATTTACAACGTGTAGCATTAGGATAAATAAATTTGTGTGGTAGTCAATTAAAGATTTACAACGTGTAGCATTAGGATAAATAAATTTGTGTGGTAGTCAATTAAAGATTTACAACGTGTAGCATTAGGATAAATGAATTTGTGTGGTAGTGAATTCAAGATTTACAACGTGTAGCATTGGGATAAATGAATTTGTGTGGTAGTCAATTCAAGATTTACAACGTGTAGCATTAGGATAAATGAATTTGTGTGGTAATCAATTAAAGATTTACAACGTGTAGCATTAGGATAAATGAATTTGTGTGGTAGTCAATTAAAGATTTACAACGTGTAGCATTGGGATAAATTAATTTGTGTGGTAGTCAAGTCAAGATTTACAACGTGTAGCATTAGGATAAATGAATTTGTGTGGTAGTCAATTAAAGATTTACAACGTGTAGCATTAGGATAAATGAATTTGTGTGGTAATCAATTCAAGATTTACAACGTGTAGCATTAGGATAAATGAATTTGTGTGGTAGTCAATTAAAGATTTACAACGTGTAGCATTGGGATAAATGAATTTGTGTGGTAGTCAATTAAAGATTTACAACGTGTAGCATTGGGATAAATGAATTTGTGTGGTAGTCAATTAAAGATTTACAACGTGTAGCCTTAGGATAAATGAATTTGTGTGGTAGTCAAGTCAAGATTTACAACGTGTAGCATTAGGATAAATGAATTTGTGTGGTAGTCAATTAAAGATTTACAACGTGTAGCATTGGGATAAATGAATTTGTGTGGAGGTCAGTTAAAGATTTACAACGTGCAGCCTTGGGATAAATAAATTTGTGTGGTAGTCAGTTAAAGATTTACAACGTGTAGCATTAGGATAAATGAATTTGTGTGGTAGTCAATTAAAGATATACAACGTGTAGCATTAGGATAAATGAATTTGTGTGGTAGTCAATTAAAGATTTACAACGTGTAGCATAGGATAAATGAATTTGTGTGGTTGTCAATTAAAGATTTACAACGTGTAGCATTGGGATAAATGAATTTGTGTGGTAGTCAGTTAAAGATTTAAAACGTGTAGCATTGGGATAAATGAATTTGTGTGGTAGTCAATTCAAGATTTACAGCGTGTATCATTGGGATAAATGAATTTGTGTGGTAGTCAAGTCAAGATTTACAACGTGTAGCATTAGGATAAATGAATTTGTGTGGTAGTCAATTAAAGATTTACAACGTGTAGCATTGGGATAAATGAATTTGTGTGGTAGTCAATTCAAGATTTACAACGTGTGGCATTAGGATAAATGAATTTGTGTGGTAGTCAAGTCAAGATTTAGAACGTGCGGCCTTGGGATAAATGAATTTGTGTGGTAGTCAATTAAAGATTTACAACGTGTAGCATTAGGATAAATAAATTTGTGTGGTAGTCAGTTAAAGATTTACAACGTGTAGCATTAGGATAAATAAATTTGTGTGGTAGTCAATTAAAGATTTACAACGTGTAGCATTAGGATAAATAAATTTGTGTCGTAGTCAATTAAAGATTTACAACGTGTAGCATTAGGATAAATGAATTTGTGTGGTAGTCAATTAAAGATTTACAACGTGTAGCATTAGGATAAATGAATTTGTGTGGTATTCAAGTCAAGATTTACAACGTGTAGCATTAGGATAAATGAATTTGTGTGGTAGTCAAGTCAAGATTTACAACGTGCAGCCTTGGGATAAATGAATTTGTGTGGTAGTCAAGTCAAGATTTACAACGTGTAGCATTGGGATAAATGAATTTCTGTGGTAGTCAAGTCAAGATTTACAACGTGCAGCCTTGGGATAAATGAATTTGTGTGGTAGTCAATTAAAGATATACAACGTGTAGCATTAGGATAAATGAATTTGTGTGGTAGTCAATTAAAGATTTACAACGTGTAGCATTAGGATAAATGAATTTGTGTGGTAGTCAATTAAAGATTTACAACGTGTAGCATTAGGATAAATGAATTTGTGTGGTAGTCAATTAAAGATTTACAACGTGTAGCACTAGGATAAATGAATTGGTGTGGTAGTCAATTAAAGATTTACAACGTGTAGCATTAGGATAAATGAATTTGTGTGGTAGTCAATTAAAGATTTACAACGTGTAGCATTAGGATAAATGAATTTGTGTGGTAGTCAATTAAAGATTTACAACGTGTAGCATTGGGATAAATGAATTTGTGTGGTAGTCAATTCAAGATTTACTACGTGTAGCATTAGGATAAATGAATTTGTGTGGTAGTCATGTCAAGATTTACAATGTGTAGAATTAGGATAAATAAATTTGTGTGGTAGTCAATTAAAGATTTACAACGTGTAGCAATAGGATAAATAAATTTGTGTGGTAGTCAATTAAAGATTTACAACTTGTAGCATTAGGATAAATGAATTTGTGTGGAAGTCAATTAAAGATTTACAACGTGTAGCATTAGGATAAATGAATTTGTGTGGTAGTCAGATAAAGATTTACAACGTGTAGCATTAGGATAAATAAATTTGTGTGGTAGTCAATTAAAGATTTACAACGTGTAGCTTTAGGATAAATAAATTTGTGTGGTAGTCAATTAAAGATTTACAACGTGTAGCATTAGGATAAATGAATTTGTGTGGTAGTCAAGTCAAGATTTACAACGTCCAGCCTTGGGATAAATGAATTTGTGTGGTAGTCAATTAAAGATTTACAACGTGTAGCATTAGGATAAATGAATTTGTGTGGTAGTCAGTTAAAGATTTACAACGGGTAGCATTAGGATAAATAAATTTGTGTGGTAGTCAATTAAAGATTTACAACGTGTAGCATTAGGATAAATAAATTTGTGTGGTAATCAATTAAAGATTTACAACGTGTAGCATTAGGATAAATGAATTTGTGTGGTAGTCAATTAAAGATTTACAACGTGTACCATTAGGATAAATGAATTTGTGTGGTAGTCAATTAAAGATTTACAACGTGTAGCATTAGGATAAATAAATTTGTGTGGTAGTCAATTAAAGATTTACAACGTGTAGCATTAGGATAAATGAATTTGTGTGGTAATCAATTCAAGATTTACAACGTGTAGCATTAGGATAAATGAATTTGTGTGGTAGTCAATTCAAGATTTACAACGTGCAGCCTTGGGATAAATGAATTTGTGTGGTAGTCAATTAAAGATATACAACGTGTAGCATTAGGATAAATGAATTTGTGTGGTAGTCAATTAAAGATTTACAACGTGTAGCATTAGGATAAATGAATTTGTGTGGTAGTCAATTAAAGATTTACAACGTGTAGCATTAGGATAAATGAATTTGTGTGGTAGTCAATTAAAGATTTACAACGTGTAGCATTAGGATAAATGAATTTGTGTGGTAGTCAAGTCAAGATTTACAACGTGTAGCATTAGGATAAATGAATTTGTGTGGTATTCAAGTCAAGATTTACAACGTGTAGCATTAGGATAAATGAATTTGTGTGGTAGTCAAGTCAAGATTTACAACGTGCAGCCTTGGGATAAATGAATTTGTGTGGTAGTCAAGTCAAGATTTACAACGTGTAGCATTGGGATAAATGAATTTGTGTGATAGTCAAGTCAAGATTTACAACGTGCAGCCTTGGGACAAATGAATTTGTGTGGTAGTCAATTAAAGTTATACAACGTGTAGCATTAGGATAAATGAATTTGTGTGGTAGTCAATTAAAGATTTACAACGTGTAGCATTAGGATAAATGAATTTGTGTGGTAGTCAATTAAAGATTTACAACGTGCAGCATTAGGATAAATGAATTTGTGTGGTAGTCAGTTACAGATTTACAACGTGTAGCATTGGGATAAATGAATTTGTGTGGTAGTCAATTCAAGATTTACAACGTGTGGCATTAGGATAAATGAATTTGTGTGGTAGTCAAATCAAGATTTAGAACGTGCGGCCTTGGGATAAATGAATTTGTGTGGTAGTCAATTAAAGATTTACAACGTGTAGCATTAGGATAAATAAATTTGTGTGGTAGTCAGTTAAAGATTTACAACGTGTAGCATTAGGATAAATAAATTTGTGTGGTAGTCAATTAAAGATTTACAACGTGTAGCATTAGGATAAATAAATTTGTGTGGTAGTCAGTTAAAGATTTACAACGTGTAGCATTAGGATAAATAAATTTGTGTGGTAGTCAATTAAAGATTTACAACGTGTAGCATTAGGATAAATAAATTTGTGTCGTAGTCAATTAAAGATTTACAACGTGTAGCATTAGGATAAATGAATTTGTGTGGTAGTCAATTAAAGATTTACAACGCGTAGCATTAGGATAAATGAATTTGCGTGGTAGTCAGTTAAAGATTTACAACCTGTAGCATTAGGATAAATAAATTTGTGTGGTAGTCAATTAAAGATTTACAACGTGTAGCATTAGGATAAATAAATTTGTGTGGTAGTCAATTAAAGATTTACAACGTGTAGCATTGGGATAAATGAATTTGTGTGGTAGTCAATTCAAGATTTACAACGTGTGGCATTAGGATAAATGAATTTGTGTGGTAGTCAAGTCAAGATTTAGAACGTGTGGCCTTGGGATAAATGAATTTGTGTGGTAGTCAATTAAAGATTTACAACGTGTAGCATTAGGATAAATAAATTTGTGTGGTAGTCAGTTAAAGATTTACAACGTGTAGCATTAGGACAAATAAATTTGTGTGGTAGTCAATTAAATATTTACAACGTGTAGCATTAGGATAAATAAATTTGTGTCGTAGTCAATTAAAGATTTACAACGTGTAGCATTAGGATAAATGAATTTGTGTGGTAGTCAATTAAAGATTTACAACGTGTAGCATTAGGATAAATGAATTTGTGTGGTAGTCAGTTAAAGATTTACAACGTGTAGCATTAGGATAAATAAATTTGTGTGGTAGTCAATTAAAGATTTACAACGTGTAGCATTAGGATAAATAAATTTGTGTGGTAGTCAATTAAAGATTTACAACGTGTAGCATTAGGATAAATGAATTTGTGTGGTAGTGAATTCAAGATTTACAACGTGTAGCATTGGGATAAATGAATTTGTGTGGTAGTCAATTCAAGATTTACAACGTGTAGCATTAGGATAAATGAATTTGTGTGGTAATCAATTAAAGATTTACAATGTGTAGCATTAGGATAAATGAATTTGTGTGGTAGTCAATTAAAGATTTACAACGTGTAGCATTGGGATAAATTAATTTGTGTGGTAGTCAAGTCAAGATTTACAACGTGTAGCATTAGGATAAATGAATTTGTGTGGTAGTCAATTAAAGATTTACAACGTGTAGCATTAGGATAAATGAATTTGTGTGGTAATCAATTCAAGATTTACAACGTGTAGCATTAGGATAAATGAATTTGTGTGGTAGTCAATTAAAGATTTACAACGTGTAGCATTGGGATAAATGAATTTGTGTGGTAGTCAATTAAAGATTTACAACGTGTAGCATTGGGATAAATGAATTTGTGTGGTAGTCAATTAAAGATTTACAACGTGTAGCCTTAGGATAAATGAATTTGTGTGGTAGTCAAGTCAAGATTTACAACGTGTAGCATTAGGATAAATGAATTTGTGTGGTAGTCAATTAAAGATTTACAACGTGTAGCATTGGGATAAATGAATTTGTGTGGAGGTCAGTTAAAGATTTACAACGTGCAGCCTTGGGATAAATAAATTTGTGTGGTAGTCAGTTAAAGATTTACAACGTGTAGCATTAGGATAAATGAATTTGTGTGGTAGTCAATTAAAGATATACAACGTGTAGCATTAGGATAAATGAATTTGTGTGGTAGTCAATTAAAGATTTACAACGTGTAGCATAGGATAAATGAATTTGTGTGGTTGTCAATTAAAGATTTACAACGTGTAGCATTGGGATAAATGAATTTGTGTGGTAGTCAGTTAAAGATTTAAAACGTGTAGCATTGGGATAAATGAATTTGTGTGGTAGTCAATTCAAGATTTACAACGTGTAGCATTGGGATAAATGAATTTGTGTGGTAGTCAAGTCAAGATTTACAACGTGTAGCATTAGGATAAATGAATTTGTGTGGTAGTCAATTAAAGATTTACAACGTGTAGCATTGGGATAAATGAATTTGTGTGGTAGTCAATTCAAGATTTACAACGTGTGGCATTAGGATAAATGAATTTGTGTGGTAGTCAAGTCAAGATTTAGAACGTGCGGCCTTGGGATAAATGAATTTGTGTGGTAGTCAATTAAAGATTTACAACGTGTAGCATTAGGATAAATAAATTTGTGTGGTAGTCAGTTAAAGATTTACAACGTGTAGCATTAGGATAAATAAATTTGTGTGGTAGTCAATTAAAGATTTACAACGTGTAGCATTAGGATAAATAAATTTGTGTCGTAGTCAATTAAAGATTTACAACGTGTAGCATTAGGATAAATGAATTTGTGTGGTAGTCAATTAAAGATTTACAACGTGTAGCATTAGGATAAATGAATTTGTGTGGTATTCAAGTCAAGATTTACAACGTGTAGCATTAGGATAAATGAATTTGTGTGGTAGTCAAGTCAAGATTTACAACGTGCAGCCTTGGGATAAATGAATTTGTGTGGTAGTCAAGTCAAGATTTACAACGTGTAGCATTGGGATAAATGAATTTCTGTGGTAGTCAAGTCAAGATTTACAACGTGCAGCCTTGGGATAAATGAATTTGTGTGGTAGTCAATTAAAGATATACAACGTGTAGCATTAGGATAAATGAATTTGTGTGGTAGTCAATTAAAGATTTACAACGTGTAGCACTAGGATAAATGAATTGGTGTGGTAGTCAATTAAAGATTTACAACGTGTAGCATTAGGATAAATGAATTTGTGTGGTAGTCAATTAAAGATTTACAACGTGTAGCATTAGGATAAATGAATTTGTGTGGTAGTCAATTAAAGATTTACATCGTGTAGCATTGGGATAAATGAATTTGTGTGGTAGTCAATTCAAGATTTACTACGTGTAGCATTAGGATAAATGAATTTGTGTGGTAGTCATGTCAAGATTTACAACGTGTAGAATTAGGATAAATAAATTTGTGTGGTAGTCAATTAAAGATTTACAACTTGTAGCATTAGGATAAATGAATTTGTGTGGTAGTCAATTAAAGATTTACAACGTGTAGCATTAGGATAAATAAATTTGTGTGGTAGTGAATTAAAGATTTACAACGTGTAGCTTTAGGATAAATAAATTTGTGTGGTAGTCAATTAAAGATTTACAACGTGTAGCATTAGGATAAATGAATTTGTGTGGTAGTCAAGTCAAGATTTACAACGTCCAGCCTTGGGATAAATGAATTTGTGTGGTAGTCAATTAAAGATTTACAACGTGTAGCATTAGGATAAATGAATTTGTGTGGTAGTCAGTTAAAGATTTACAACGGGTAGCATTAGGATAAATAAATTTGTGTGGTAGTCAATTAAAGATTTACAACGTGTAGCATTAGGATAAATAAATTTGTGTGGTAATCAATTAAAGATTTACAACGTGTAGCATTAGGATAAATGAATTTGTGTGGTAGTCAATTAAAGATTTACAACGTGTACCATTAGGATAAATGAATTTGTGTGGTAGTCAATTAAAGATTTACAACGTGTAGCATTAGGATAAATAAATTTGTGTGGTAGTCAATTAAAGATTTACAACGTGTAGCATTAGGATAAATGAATTTGTGTGGTAGTCAAGTCAAGATTTACAATGTGCAGCCTTGGGATAAATGAATTTGTGTGGTAGTCAATTAAAGATTTACAACGTGTAGCATTAGGATAAATGAATTTGTGTGGTAGTCAATTAAAGATTTACAACGTGTAGCATTAGGACAAATGAATTTGTGTGGTAGTCAATTAAAGATTTACAACGTGTAGCATTAGGATAAATGAATTTGTGTGGTAGTCAATTAAAGATTTACAACGTGTAGCATTAGGATAAATGAATTTGTGTGGTAGTCAAGTCAAGATTTACAACGTGTAGCATTAGGATAAATGAATTTGTGTGGTAGTCAATTAAAGATTTACAACGTGTAGCATTGGGATAAATGAATTTGTGTGGTAGTCAATTCAAGATTTACAACGTGTAGCATTAGGATAAATGAATTTGTGTGGTAGTCAAGTCAAGATTTACAACGTGCAGCCTTGGGATAAATGAATTTGTGTGGTAGTCAATTAAAGATTTACAACGTGTAGCATTAGGATAAATGAATTTGTGTGGTAGTCAGATAAAGATTTACAACGTGTAGCATTAGGATAAATAAATTTGTGTGGTAGTCAATTAAAGATTTACAACGTGTAGCATTAGGACAAATAAATTTGTGTGGTAATCAATTAAAGATTTACAACGTGTAGCATTAGGATAAATGAATTTGTGTGGTAGTCAATTAAAGATTTACAACGTGTAGCATTAGGATAAATGAATTTGTGTGGTAGTCAGTTAAAGATTTACAACGTGTAGCATTAGGATAAATAAATTTGTGTGGTAGGCAATTCAAGATTTACAACGTGTAGCATTAGGATAAATGAATTTGTGTGGTAGTCAATTAAAGATATACAACGTGTAGCATTAGGATAAATGAATTTGTGTGGTAGTCAATTAAAGATTTACAACGTGTAGCATTAGGATAAATGAATTTGTGTGGTAGTCAATTAAAGATTTACAACGTGTAGCATTGGGATAAATGAATTTGTGTGGTGGTCAGTTAAAGATTTACAACGTGCAGCCTTGGGATAAATGAATTTGTGTGGTAGTCAGTTAAAGATTTA
The DNA here is from genome assembly GCA_031216915.1 of Pictodentalium vernedei. Lineage (NCBI taxonomy): Eukaryota > Metazoa > Mollusca > Scaphopoda > Dentaliida > Dentaliidae > Pictodentalium > Pictodentalium vernedei. The sequence continues at coordinate 845,710,469 of CM062296.1, read as the reverse complement.
CAACGTGTAGCATTAGGATAAATAAATTTGTGTGGTAGTCAATTAAAGATTTACAACGTGTAGCATTAGGATAAATAAATTTGTGTCGTAGTCAATTAAAGATTTACAACGTGTAGCATTAGGATAAATGAATTTGTGTGGTAGTCAATTAAAGATTTGCAACGTGTAGCATTAGGATAAATGAATTTGTGTGGTAGTCAGTTAAAGATTTACAACGTGTTGCATTAGGATAAATAAATTTGTCTGGTAGTCAATTAAAGATTTACAACGTGTAGCATTAGGATAAATAAATTTGTGTGGTAGTCAATTAAAGATTTACAACGTGTAGCATTAGGATAAATGAATTTGTGTGGTAGTCAATTAAAGATTTACAACGTGTAGCATTGGGATAAATGAATTTGTGTGGTAGTCAATTCAAGATTTACAACGTGTAGCATTAGGATAAATGAATTTGTGTGGTAGTCAAGTCAAGATTTACAACGTGCAGCCTTGGGATAAATGAATTTGTGTGGTAGTCAATTAAAGATTTACAACGTGTAGCATTAGGATAAATGAATTTGTGTGGTAGTCAGATAAAGATTTACAACGTGTAGCATTAGGATAAATAAATTTGTGTGGTAATCAATTAAAGATTTACAACGTGTAGCATTAGGATAAATGAATTTGTGTGGTAGTCAATTAAAGATTTACAACGTGTAGCATTAGGATAAATGAATTTGTGTGGTAGTCAGTTAAAGATTTACAACGTGTAGCATTAGGATAAATAAATTTGTGTGGTAGTCAATTCAAGATTTACAACGTGTAGCATTAGGATAAATGAATTTGTGTGGTAGTCAATTAAAGATATACAACGTGTAGCATTAGGATAAATGAATTTGTGTGGTAGTCAATTAAAGATTTACAACGTGTAGCATTAGGATAAATGAATTTGTGTGGTAGTCAATTAAAGATTTACAACGTGTAGCATTGGGATAAATAAATTTGTGTGGTGGTCAGTTAAAGATTTACAACGTGCAGCCTTGGGATAAATGAATTTGTGTGGTAGTCAGTTAAAGATTTACAACGTGTAGCATTGGGATAAATAAATTTGTGTGGTGGTCAGTTAAAGATTTACAACGTGCAGCCTTGGGATAAATGAATTTGTGTGGTAGTCAGTTAAAGATTTACAACGTGTAGCATTAGGATAAATAAATTTGTGTGGTGGTCAGTTAAAGATTTACAACGTGCAGCCTTGGGATAAATGAATTTGTGTGGTAGTCAGTTAAAGATTTACAACGTGTAGCATTACGATAAATAAATTTGTGTGGTAGTCAATTAAAGATATACAACGTGTAGCATTAGGATAAATGAATTTGTGTGGTAGTCAATTAAAGATTTACAACGTGTAGCATAGGATTAATGAATTTGTGTGGTATTCAATTAAAGATTTACAACGTGTAGCATTGGGATAAATGAATGTGTGTGGTAGTCAGTTAAAGATTTACAACGTGTAGAATTGGGATAAATGAATTTGTGTGTAGTCAATTCAAGATTTACAACGTGTAGCATTGGGATAAATGAATTTGTGTGGTAGTCAAGTCAAGATTTACAACGTGTAGCGTTAGGATAAATGAATTTGTGTGGTAGTCAATTAAAGATTTACAACGTGTAGCATTAGGATAAATGAATTTGTGTGGTAGTCAAGTCAAGATTTACAACGTGTAGCATTAGGATAAATAAATTTGTGTGGTAGTCAATTAAAGATTTACAACGTGTAACATTAGGATAAATAAATTTGTGTGGTAGTCAGTTAAAGATTTACAACGTGTAGCATTGGGATAAATGAATCTGTGTGGTAGTCAGTTAAAGATTTACAACGTGTAGCATTGGGATAAATGAATTTGTGTGGTAGTCAATTCAAGATTTACAACGTGTAGCATTGGGATAAATGAATTTGTGTGGTAGTCAATTCAAGATTTACAACGTGTAGCATTGGGATAAATGAATTTGTGTGGTAGTCAAGTCAAGATTTACAACGTGTAGCATTAGGATAAATGAATTTGTGTGGTATTCAAGTCAAGATTTACAACGTGTAGCATTAGGATAAATGAATTTGTGTGGTAGTCAAGTCAAGATTTACAACGTGCAGCCTTGGGATAAATGATTTTGTGTGGTAGTCAAGTCAAGATTTACAACGTGTAGCATTAGGATAAATGAATTTGTGTGGTAGTCAATTCAAGATTTACAACGTGTAGCATTAGGATAAATGAATTTGTGTGGTAGTCAAGTCAAGATTTGCAACGTGCAGCCTTGGGATAAATGAATTTGTGTGGTAGTCAAGTCAAGATTTACAACGTGTAGCATTGGGATAAATGAATTTGTTTGGTAGTCAATTCAAGATTTACAACGTGTAGCATTAGGATAAATGAATTTGTGTGGTAGTCTATTAAAGATTTACAACGTGCAGCCTTGGGATAAATGAATTTGTGTGGTAGTCAATTAAAGATTTACAACGTGTAGCATTAGGATAAATGAAATTGTGTGGTAGTCAGTTAAAGATTTACAACATGTAGCATTAGGATAAATACATTTGTGTGGTAGTCAATTAAAGATTTACAACGTGTAGCATTAGGATAAATAAATTTGTGTGGTAGTCAATTAAAGATTTACAATGTGTAGCATTAGGATAAATGAATTTGTGTGGTAGTCAGTTAAAGATTTACAACGTGTAGCATTAGGATAAATAAATTTGTGTGGTAGTCAATTAAAGATTTACAACCTGTAGCATTAGGATAAATAAATTTGTGTGGTAGTCAATTAAAGATTTACAACGTGTAGCATTAGGATAAATAAATTTGTGTGGTAGTCAATTAAAGATTTGCAATGTGTAGCATTAGGATAAATGAATTTGTGTGGTAGTCAAGTCAAGATTTACAACGTGTAGCATTAGGATAAATGAATTTGTGTGGTAGTCAATTAAAGATTTACAACGTGTAGCATTAGGATAAATGAATTTGTGTGGTAGTCAGTTAAAGATTTACAACGTGCAGCCTTGGGAGAAATGAATTTGTGTGGTAGTCAATTAAAGATTTACAACGTGTAGCATTAGGATAAAGGAATTTGTGTGGTAGTCAATTAAAGATTTACAACGTGTAGCATTAGGATAAATGAATTTGTGTGGTAGTCAATTAAAGATTAACAACGTGTAGCATTGGGATAAATGAATTTGTGTGGTAGTCAATTCAAGATTTACAACGTGTAGCATTAGGATAAATTAATTTGTGTGGTAGTCAAGTCAAGATTTACAACGTGCAGCCTTGGGATAAATGAATTTGTGTGGTAGTCAATTAAAGATTTACAACATGTAGCATTAGGATAAATACATTTGTGTGGTAGTCAGTTAAAGATTTACAACGTGTAGCATTAGGATAAATAAATTTGTGTGGTAGTCAATTAAAGGTTTACAACGTGTAGCATTAGGATAAATGAATTTGTGCGGTAGTCAGTTAAGTATTTACAACATGTAGCATTAGGATAAATAAATTTGTGTGGTAGTCAATTAAAGATATACAACGTGTAGCATTAGGATAAATGAATTTGTGTGGTAGTCAAGTCAGGATTTACAACATGTAGCATTAGGATAAATGAATTTGTGTGGTAGTCAATTAAAGATTTACAACGTGTAGCATTGGGATAAATGAATTTGTGTGGTAGTCAGTTAAAGATTTACAACGTGTAGCATTAGGATAAATGAATTTGTGTGGTAGTCAATTAAAGATTTACAACATGTAGCATTAGGATAAATGAATTTGTGTGGTAGTCAATTAAAGATTTACAACGTGTAGCATTGGGATAAATGAATTTGTGTGGTAGTCAGTTAAAGATTTACAACGTGCAGCCTTGGGATAAATGAATTTGTGTGGTAGTCAGTTATAGATTTACAACGTGTAGCATTAGGATAAATAAATTTGTGTGGTAGTCAATTAAAGATATACAACGTGGAGCATTAGGATAAATGAATTTGTGTGGTAGTCAATTAAAGATTTACAACGTGTAGCATAGGATAAATGAATTTGTGTGGTAGTCAATTAATGATTTACAACGTGTAGCATTGGGATAAATGAATTTGTGTGGTAGTCAATTCAAGATTTACAACGTGTAGCATTGGGATAAATGAATTTGTGTGGTAGTCAAGTCAAGATTTACAATGTGTAGCGTTAGGATAAATGAATTTGTGTGGTAGTCAATTAAAGATTTACAACGTGTAGCATTAGGATAAATGAATTTGTGTGGTAGTCAGATAAAGATTTACAACGTGTAGCATTAGGATAAATAAATTTGTGTGGTAGTCAATTAAAGATTTACAACGTGTAGCATTAGGATAAATAAATTTGTGTGGTAATCAATTAAAGATTTACAACGTGTAGCATTAGGATAAATGAATTTGTGTGGTAGTCAATTAAAGATTTACAACGTGTAGCATTAGGATAAATGAATTTGTGTGGTAGTCAGTTGAAGATTTACAACGTGTAGCATTAGGATAAATAAATTTGTGTGGTAATCAATTAAAGATTTACAACGTGTAGCATTAGGATAAATGAATTTGTGTGGTAGTCAATTAAAGATTTACAACGTGTAGCATTGGGATAAATGAATTTGTGTGGTGGTCAGTTAAAGATTTACAACGTGCAGCCTTGGGATAAATGAATTTGTGTGGTAGTCAGTTAAAGATTTACAACGTGTAGCATTAGGATAAATAAATTTGTGTGGTAGTCAATTAAAGATTTACAACGTGTAGCATTAGGATAAATAAATTTGTGTCGTAGTCAATTAAAGATTTACAACGTGTAGCATTAGGATAAATGAATTTGTGTGGTAGTCAATTAAAGATTTACAACGTGTAGCATTAGGATAAATGAATTTGTGTGGTAGTCAGTTAAAGATTTACAACGTGAAGCATTAGGATAAATAAATTTGTCTGGTAGTCAATTAAAGATTTACAACGTGTAGCATTAGGATAAATAAATTTGTGTGGTAGTCAATTAAAGATTTACAACGTGTAGCATTAGGATAAATGAATTTGTGTGGTAGTCAATTAAAGATTTACAACGTGTAGCATTGGGATAAATGAATTTGTGTGGTAGTCAATTCAAGATTTACAACGTGTAGCATTAGGATAAATGAATTTGTGTGGTAGTCAAGTCAAGATTTACAACGTGCAGCCTTGGGATAAATGAATTTGTGTGGTAGTCAATTAAAGATTTACAACGTGTAGCATTAGGATAAATGAATTTGTGTGGTAGTCAGATAAAGATTTACAAAGTGTAGCATTAGGATAAATAAATTTGTGTGGTAATCAATTAAAGATTTACAACGTGTAGCATTAGGATAAATGAATTTGTGTGGTAGTCAATTAAAGATTTACAACGTGTAGCATTAGGATAAATGAATTTGTGTGGTAGTCAGTTAAAGATTTACAACGTGTAGCATTAGGATAAATAAATTTGTGTGGTAGTCAATTCAAGATTTACAACGTGTAGCATTAGGATAAATGAATTTGTGTGGTAGTCAATTAAAGATATACAACGTGTAGCATTAGGATAAATGAATTTGTGTGGTAGTCAATTAAAGATTTACAACGTGTAGCATTAGGATAAATGAATTTGTGTGGTAGTCATTTAAAGATTTACAACGTGTAGCATTGGGATAAATAAATTTGTGTGGTGGTCAGTTAAAGATTTACAACGTGCAGCCTTGGGATAAATGAATTTGTGTGGTAGTCAGTTAAAGATTTACAACGTGTAGCATTAGGATAAATAAATTTGTGTGGTAGTCAATTAAAGATATACAACGTGTAGCATTAGGATAAATGAATTTGTGTGGTAGTCAATTAAAGATTTACAACGTGTAGCATAGGATAAATGAATTTGTGTGGTAGTCAGTTAAAGATTTACAACGTGTAGCATTAGGATAAATAAATTTGTGTGGTAGTCAATTCAAGATTTACAACGTGTAGCATTAGGATAAATGAATTTGTGTGGTAGTCAATTAAAGATATACAACGTGTAGCATTAGGATAAATGAATTTGTGTGGTAGTCAATTAAAGATTTACAACGTGTAGCATTAGGATAAATGAATTTGTGTGGTAGTCAATTAAAGATTTACAACGTGTAGCATTGGGATAAATGAATTTGTGTGGTAGTCAGTTAAAGATTTACAACGTGCAGCCTTGGGATAAATGAATTTGTGTGGTAGTCAGTTAAAGATTTACAACGTGTAGCATTAGGATAAATAAATTTGTGTGGTAGTCAATTAAAGATATACAACGTGGAGCATTAGGATAAATGAATTTGTGTGGTAGTCAATTAAAGATTTACAACGTGTAGCATAGGATAAATGAATTTGTGTGGTAGTCAATTAAAGATTTACAACGTGTAGCATTGGGATAAATGAATTTGTGTGGTAGTCAATTCAAGATTTACAACGTGTAGCATTGGGATAAATGAATTTGTGTGGTAGTCAAGTCAAGATTTACAATGTGTAGCGTTAGGATAAATGAATTTGTGTGGTAGTCAATTCAAGATTTACAACGTGTAGCATTAGGATAAATGAATTTGTGTGGTAGTCAGATAAAGATTTACAACGTGTAGCATTAGGATAAATAAATTTGTGTGGTAGTCAATTAAAGATTTACAACGTGTAGCATTAGGATAAATAAATTTGTGTGGTAATCAATTAAAGATTTACAACGTGTAGCATTAGGATAAATGAATTTGTGTGGTAGTCAATTAAAGATTTACAACGTGTAGCATTAGGATAAATGAATTTGTGTGGTAGTCAGTTAAAGATTTACAACGTGTAGCATTAAGATAAATAAATTTGTGTGGTAGTCAATTCAAGATTTACAACGTGTAGCATTAGGATAAATGAATTTGTGTGGTAGTCAATTAAAGATTTACAACGTGTAGCATTAGGATAAATGAATTTGTGTGGTAGTCAATTAAAGATTTACAACGTGTAGCATTGGGATAAATGAATTTGTGTGGTAGTCAATTCAAGATTTACAACGTGTAGCATTAGGATAAATGAATTTGTGTGGTAGTCAAGTCAAGATTTACAACGTGCAGCCTTGGGATAAATGAATTTGTGTGGTAGTCAATTAAAGATTTACAACGTGTAGCATTAGGATAAATGAATTTGTGTGGTAGTCAGATAAAGATTTACAACGTGTAGCATTAGGATAAATAAATTTGTGTGGTAGTCAATTAAAGATTTACAACGTGTAGCATTAGGATAAATAAATGTGTGTGGTAATCAATTAAAGATTTACAACGTGTAGCATTAGGATAAATGAATTTGTGTGGTAGTCAATTAAAGATTTACAACGTGTAGCATTAGGATAAATGAATTTGTGTGGTAGTCAGTTAAAGATTTACAACGTGTAGCATTAGGATAAATAAATTTGTGTGGTAGTCAATTAAAGATTTACAACGTGTAGCATTAGGATAAATGAATTTGTGTGGTAGTCAATTAAAGATTTACAACGTGTAGCATTAGGATAAATGAATTTGTGTGGTAGTCAATTAAAGATTTACAACGTGTAGCATTGGGATAAATGAATTTGTGTGGTGGTCAGTTAAAGATTTACAACGTGCAGCCTTGGGATAAATGAATTTGTGTGGTAGTCAGTTAAAGATTTACAACGTGTAGCATTAGGATAAATAAATTTGTGTGGTAGTCAATTAAAGATATACAACGTGTAGCATTAGGATAAATGAATTTGTGTGGTAGTCAATTAAAGATTTACAACGTGTAGCATAGGATAAATGAATTTGTGTGGTATTCAATTAAAGATTTACAACGTGTAGCATTGGGATAAATGAATTTGTGTGGTGGTCAGTTAAAGATTTACAACGTGTAGCATTGGGATAAATGAATTTGTGTGGTAGTCAATTCAAGATTTACAACGCGTAGCATTGGGATAAATGAATTTGTGTGGTAGTCAAGTCAAGATTTACAACGTGTAGCGTTAGGATAAATGAATTTGTGTGGTAGTCAATTAAAGATTTACAACGTGTAGCATTAGGATAAATGAATTTGTGTGGTAGTCAAGTCAAGATTTACAACGTGTAGCATTAGGATAAATAAATTTGTGTGGTAGTCAATTAAAGATTTACAACGTGTAGCATTAGGATAAATAAATTTGTGTGGTAGTCAGTTAAAGATTTACAACGTGTAGCATTGGGATAAATGAATTTGTGTGGTAGTCAGTAAAAGATTTACAACGTGTAGCATTAGGATAAATGAATTTGTGTGGTAGTCAATTCAAGATTTACAACGTGTATCATTGGGATAAATGAATTTGTGTGGTAGTCAATTCAAGATTTACAACGTGTAGCATTGGGATAAATGAATTTGTGTGGTAGTCAAGCCAAGATTTACAACGTGTAGCATTAGGATAAATGAATTTGTGTGGTATTCAAGTCAAGATTTACAACGTGTAGCATTAGGATAAATGAATTTGTGTGGTAGTCAAGTCAAGATTTACAACGTGCAGCCTTGGGATAAATGAATTTGTGTGGTAGCCAAGTCAAGATTTACAACGTGTAGCATTAGGATAAATGAATTTGTGTGGTAGTCAATTCAAGATTTACAACGTGTAGCATTAGGATAAATGAATTTGTGTGGTAGTCAAGTCAAGATTTACAACGTGCAGCCTTGGGATAAATGAATTTGTGTGGTAGTCAAGTCAAGATTTACAACGTGTAGCATTGGGATAAATGAATTTGTTTGGTAGTCAAGTCAAGATTTACAACGTGCAGCCTTGGGATAAATGAATTTGTGTGGTAGTCAATTAAAGATATACAACGTGTAGCATTAGGATAAATGAATTTGTGTGGTAGTCAATTAAAGATTTACAACGTGTAGCATTAGGATAAATGAATTTGTGTGGTAGTCAATTAAAGATTTACAACGTGTAGCATTAGGATAAATGAATTTGTGTGGTAGTCAATTAAAGATTTACAACGTGTAGCATTAGGATAAATGAATTTGTGTGGTAGTCAATTAAAGATTTACAACGTGTAGCATTGGGATAAATGAATTTCTGTGGTAGTCAATTCAAGATTTACAACGTGTAGCATTAGGATAAATGAATTTGTGTGGTAGTCTATTAAAGATTTACAACGTGCAGCCTTGGGATAAATGAATTTGTGTGGTAGTCAATTAAAGATTTACAACGTGTAGCATTAGGATAAATGAAATTGTGTGGTAGTCAATTAAAGATTTACAACATGTAGCATTAGGATAAATAAATTTGTGTGGTAGTCAATTAAAGATTTACAACGTGTAGCATTAGGATAAATAAATTTGTGTGGTAGTCAATTAAAGATTTGCAATGTGTAGCAATAGGATAAATGAATTTGTGTGGTAGTCAAGTCAAGATTTACAACGTGTAGCATTAGGATAAATGAATTTGTGTGGTAGTCAATTAAAGATTTACAACGTGTAGCATTAGGATAAATGAATTTGTGTGGTAGTCAGTTAAAGATTTACAACGTGCAGCCTTGGGATAAATGAATTTGTGTGGTAGTCAATTTAAGATTTACAACGTGTAGCATTAGGATAAATGAATTTGTGTGGTAGTCAATTAAAGATTTACAACGTGTAGCATTAGGATAAATGAATTTGTGTGGTAGTCAAGTCAAGATTTGCAATGTGCAGCCTTGGGATAAATGAATTTGTGTGGTAGTCAATTAAAGATTTACAACGTGTAGCATTAGGATAAAGGAATTTGTGTGGTAGTCAATTAAAGATTTACAACATGTAGCATTAGGATAAATGAATTTGTGTGGTAGTCAATTCAAGATTTACAACGTGTAGCATTAGGATAAATAAATTTGTGTGGTAATCAATTAAAGATTTACAACGTGTAGCATTAGGATAAATGAATTTGTGTAGTAGTCAATTAAAGATTTACAACGTGTAGCATTAGGATAAATGAATTTGTGTGGTAGTCAGTTAAAGATTTACAACATGTAGCATTAGGATAAATAAATTTGTGTGGTAGTCAATTCAAGATTTACAACGTGTAGCATTAGGATAAATGAATTTGTGTGGTAGTCAATTAAAGATATACAACGTGTAGCATTAGGATAAATGAATTTGTGTGGTAGTCAATTAAAGATTTACAACGTGTAGCATTAGGATAAATGAATTTGTGTGGTAGTCAATTAAAGATTTACAACGTGTAGCATTGGGATAAATGAATTTGTGTGGTAGTCAGTTAAAGATTTACAACGTGCAGCCTTGGGATAAATGAATTTGTGTGGTAGTCAGTTAAAGATTTACAACGTGTAGCATTAGGATAAATAAATTTGTGTGGTAGTCAGTTAAAGATTTACAACGTGTAGCATTAGGATAAATGAATTTGTGTGGTAGTCAATTAAAGATTTACAACGTGTAGCATAGGATAAATGAATTTGTGTGGTAGTCAATTAAAGATATACAACGTGTAGCATAGGATAAATGAATTTGTGTGGTAGTCAATTAAAGATTTACAACGTGTAGCATTGGGATAAATGAATTTGTGTGGTAGTCAATTAAAGATTTACAACGTGTAGCATAGGATAAATGAATTTGTATGGTAGTCAATTAAAGATTTACAACGTGTAGCATTGGGATAAATGAATTTGTGCGGTAGTCAATTCAAGATTTACAACGTGTAGCATTGGGATAAATGAATTTGTGTGGTAGTCAAGTCAAGATTTACAACGTGTAGCGTTAGGATAAATGAATTTGTGTGGTAGTCAATTAAAGATTTACAACGTGTAGCATTAGGATAAATGAATTTGTGTGGTAGTCAAGTCAAGATTTACAACGTGTAGCATTAGGATAAATAAATTTGGGTGGTAGTCAATTAAAGATTTACAACGTGTAGCATTAGGACAAATAAATTTGTGTGGTAGTCAGTTAAAGATTTACAACGTGTAGCATTGGGATAAATGAATTTGTGTGGTAGTCAGATAAAGATTTACAATGTGTAGCATTGGGATAAATGCATTTGTGTGGTAGTCAATTCAAGATTTACAACGTGTAGCATTGGGATAAATGAATTTGTGTAGTAGTCAATACAAGATTTACAACGTGTAGCATTGGGATAAATGAATTTGTGTGGCAGTCAAGTCAAGATTTACAACGTGTAGCATTAGGATAAATGAATTTGTGTGGTAGTCAATTAAAGATTTACAACGTGTAGCATTAGGATAAATGAAATTGTGTGGTAGTCAGTTAAAGATTTACAACATGTAGCATTATGATAAATACTTTTGTGTGGTAGTCAATTAAAGATTTACAACGTGTAGCATTAGGATAAATAAATTTGTGTGGTAGTCAATTAAAGATTTACAACGTGTAGCATTAGGATAAATAAATTTGTGTGGTAGTCAATTAAAGATTTACAACGTGTAGCATTAGGATAAATAAATTTGTGTGGTAGTCAATTAAAGATTTGCAATGTGTAGCATTAGGATAAATGAATTTGTGTGGTAGTCAAGTCAAGATTTACAAAGTGTAGCATTAGGATAAATGAATTTGTGTGGTAGTCAATTAAAGATTTACAACGTGTAGCATTAGGATAAATGAATTTGTGTGGTAGTCAGTTAAAGATTTACAACGTGCAGCCTTGGGATAAATGAATTTGTGTGGTAGTCAATTTAAGATTTACAACGTGTAGCATTAGGATAAATGAATTTGTGTGGTAGTCAATTAAAGATTTACAACGTGTAGCATTAGGATAAATGAATTTGTGTGGTAGTCAAGTCAAGATTTGCAATGTGCAGCCTTGGGATAAATGAATTTGTGTGGTAGTCAATTAAAGATATACAACGTGTAGCATTAGGATAAATGAATTTGTGTGGTAGTCAATTAAAGATTTACAACGTGTAGCATTAGGATAAAGGAATTTGTGTGGTAGTCAATTAAAGATTTACAACATGTAGCATTAGGATAAATGAATTTGTGTGGTAGTCAATTAAAGATTTACAACGTGTAGCATTAGGATAAATAAATTTGTGTGGTAATCAATTAAAGATTTACAACGTGTAGCATTAGGATAAATGAATTTGTGTAGTAGTCAATTAAAGATTTACAACGTGTAGCATTAGGATAAATGAATTTGGGTGGTAGTCAGTTAAAGATTTACAACATGTAGCATTAGGATAAATAAATTTGTGTGGTAGTCAATTCAAGATATACAACGTGTAGCATTAGGATAAATGAATTTGTGTGGTAGTCAATTAAAGATTTACAACGTGTAGCATAGGATAAATGAATATGTGTGGTAGTCAATTAAAGATTTACAACGTGTAGCATTGGGATAAATGAATTTGTGCGGTAGTCAATTCAAGATTTACAACGTGTAGCATTGGGATAAATGAATTTGTGTGGTAGTCAAGTCAAGATTTACAACGTGTAGCGTTAGGATAAATGAATTTGTGTGGTAGTCAATTAAAGATTTACAACGTGTAGCATTAGGATAAATGAATTTGTGTGGTAGTCAAGTCAAGATTTACAACGTGTAGCATTAGGATAAATAAATTTGGGTGGTAGTCAATTAAAGATTTACAACGTGTAGCATTAGGACAAATAAATTTGTGTGGTAGTCAGTTAAAGATTTACAACGTGTAGCATTGGGATAAATGAATTTGTGTGGTAGTCAGATAAAGATTTACAATGTGTAGCATTGGGATAAATGCATTTGTGTGGTAGTCAATTCAAGATTTACAACGTGTAGCATTGGGATAAATGAATTTGTGTAGTAGTCAATACAAGATTTACAACGTGTAGCATTGGGATAAATGAATTTGTGTGGCAGTCAAGTCAAGATTTACAACGTGTAGCATTAGGATAAATGAATTTGTGTGGTAGTCAATTAAAGATTTACAACGTGTAGCATTAGGATAAATGAAATTGTGTGGTAGTCAGTTAAAGATTTACAACATGTAGCATTAGGATAAATACATTTGCGTGGTAGTCAATTAAAGATTTACAACGTGTAGCATTAGGATAAATAAATTTGTGTGGTAGTCAATTAAAGATTTACAATGTGTAGCATTAGGATAAATGAATTTGTGTGGTAGTCAGTTAAAGATTTACAACGTGTAGCATTAGGATAAATAAATTTGTGTGGTAGTCAATTAAAGATTTACAACGTGTAGCATTAGGATAAATGAATTTGTGTGGTAGTCAATTAAAGATTTACAACGTGTAGCATTAGGATAAATGAAATTGTGTGGTAGTCAATTAAAGATTTACAACGTGTAGCATTAGGATAAATGAATTTGTGTGGTAGTCAATTAAAGATTTACAACGTGTAGCATTGGGATAAATGAATTTCTGTGGTAGTCAATTCAAGATTTACAACGTGTAGCATTAGGATAAATGAATTTGTGTGGTAGTCAAGTCAAGATTTACAACTTGCAGCCTTAGGATAATTGAATTTGTGTGGTAGTCAATTAAAGATTTACAACGTGTAGCATTAGGATAAATGAATTTGTGTGGTAGTCAGTTAAAGATTTACAACGTGTAGCATTAGGATAAATAAATTTGTGTGGTAGTCAATTAAAGATTTACAACGTGTAGCATAGGATAAATGAATTTGTGTGGTAGTCAATTAAAGATTTACAACGTGTAGCATTGGGATAAATGAATTTGTGCGGTAGTCAATTCAAGATTTACAACGTGTAGCATTGGGATAAATGAATTTGTGTGGTAGTCAAGTCAAGATTTACAACGTGTAGCGTTAGGATAAATGAATTTGTGTGGTAGTCAATTAAAGATTTACAACGTGTAGCATTAGGATAAATGAATTTGTGTGGTAGTCAAGTCAAGATTTACAACGTGTAGCATTAGGATAAATAAATTTGGGTGGTAGTCAATTAAAGATTTACAACGTGTAGCATTAGGAAAAATAAATTTGTGTGGTAGTCAGTTAAAGATTTACAACGTGTAGCATTGGGATAAATGAATTTGTGTGGTAGTCAGATAAAGATTTACAATGTGTAGCATTGGGATAAATGCATTTGTGTGGTAGTCAATTCAAGATTTACAACGTGTAGCATTGGGATAAATGAATTTGTGTAGTAGTCAATACAAGATTTACAACGTGTAGCATTGGGATAAATGAATTTGTGTGGCAGTCAAGTCAAGATTTACAACGTGTAGCATTAGGATAAATGAATTTGTGTGGTAGTCAATTAAAGATTTACAACGTGTAGCATTAGGATAAATGAAATTGTGTGGTAGTCAGTTAAAGATTTACAACATGTAGCATTAGGATAAATACATTTGCGTGGTAGTCAATTAAAGATTTACAACGTGTAGCATTAGGATAAATAAATTTGTGTGGTAGTCAATTAAAGATTTACAATGTGTAGCATTAGGATAAATGAATATGTGTGGTAGTCAGTTAAAGATTTACAACGTGTAGCATTAGGATAAATAAATTTGTGTGGTAGTCAATTAAAGATTTACAACGTGTAGCATTAGGATAAATGAATTTGTGTGGTAGTCAATTAAAGATTTACAACGTGTAGCATTAGGATAAATGAAATTGTGTGGTAGTCAATTAAAGATTTACAACGTGTAGCATTAGGATAAATGAATTTGTGTGGTAGTCAGATAAAGATTTACAACGTGTAGCATTAGGATAAATAAATTTGTGTGGTAGTCAATTAAAGATTTACAACGTGTAGCATTAGGATAAATAAATGTGTGTGGTAATCAATTAAAGATTTACAACGTGTAGCATTAGGATAAATGAATTTGTGTGGTAGTCAATTAAAGATTTACAACGTGTAGCATTAGGATAAATGAATTTGTGTGGTAGTCAGTTAAAGATTTACAACGTGTAGCATTAGGATAAATAAATTTGTGTGGTAGTCAATTAAAGATTTACAACGTGTAGCATTAGGATAAATGAATTTGTGTGGTAGTCAATTAAAGATTTACAACGTGTAGCATTAGGATAAATGAATTTGTGTGGTAGTCAATTAAAGATTTACAACGTGTAGCATTGGGATAAATGAATTTGTGTGGTGGTCAGTTAAAGATTTACAACGTGCAGCCTTGGGATAAATGAATTTGTGTGGTAGTCAGTTAAAGATTTACAACGTGTAGCATTAGGATAAATAAATTTGT
Organism: Pictodentalium vernedei; assembly: GCA_031216915.1. Classification (NCBI taxonomy): domain Eukaryota; kingdom Metazoa; phylum Mollusca; class Scaphopoda; order Dentaliida; family Dentaliidae; genus Pictodentalium; species Pictodentalium vernedei. The sequence continues at coordinate 845,695,291 of CM062296.1, read as the reverse complement.
GTGGTAGTCAATTAAAGATATACAACGTGTAGCATTAGGATAAATGAATTTGTGTGGTAGTCAATTAAAGATTTACAACGTGTAGCATAGGATAAATGAATTTGTGTGGTATTCAATTAAAGATTTACAACGTGTAGCATTGGGATAAATGAATTTGTGTGGTGGTCAGTTAAAGATTTACAACGTGTAGCATTGGGATAAATGAATTTGTGTGGTAGTCAATTCAAGATTTACAACGCGTAGCATTGGGATAAATGAATTTGTGTGGTAGTCAAGTCAAGATTTACAACGTGTAGCGTTAGGATAAATGAATTTGTGTGGTAGTCAATTAAAGATTTACAACGTGTAGCATTAGGATAAATGAATTTGTGTGGTAGTCAAGTCAAGATTTACAACGTGTAGCATTAGGATAAATAAATTTGTGTGGTAGTCAATTAAAGATTTACAACGTGTAGCATTAGGATAAATAAATTTGTGTGGTAGTCAGTTAAAGATTTACAACGTGTAGCATTGGGATAAATGAATTTGTGTGGTAGTCAGTAAAAGATTTACAACGTGTAGCATTAGGATAAATGAATTTGTGTGGTAGTCAATTCAAGATTTACAACGTGTATCATTGGGATAAATGAATTTGTGTGGTAGTCAATTCAAGATTTACAACGTGTAGCATTGGGATAAATGAATTTGTGTGGTAGTCAAGCCAAGATTTACAACGTGTAGCATTAGGATAAATGAATTTGTGTGGTATTCAAGTCAAGATTTACAACGTGTAGCATTAGGATAAATGAATTTGTGTGGTAGTCAAGTCAAGATTTACAACGTGCAGCCTTGGGATAAATGAATTTGTGTGGTAGCCAAGTCAAGATTTACAACGTGTAGCATTAGGATAAATGAATTTGTGTGGTAGTCAATTCAAGATTTACAACGTGTAGCATTAGGATAAATGAATTTGTGTGGTAGTCAAGTCAAGATTTACAACGTGCAGCCTTGGGATAAATGAATTTGTGTGGTAGTCAAGTCAAGATTTACAACGTGTAGCATTGGGATAAATGAATTTGTTTGGTAGTCAAGTCAAGATTTACAACGTGCAGCCTTGGGATAAATGAATTTGTGTGGTAGTCAATTAAAGATATACAACGTGTAGCATTAGGATAAATGAATTTGTGTGGTAGTCAATTAAAGATTTACAACGTGTAGCATTAGGATAAATGAATTTGTGTGGTAGTCAATTAAAGATTTACAACGTGTAGCATTAGGATAAATGAATTTGTGTGGTAGTCAATTAAAGATTTACAACGTGTAGCATTAGGATAAATGAATTTGTGTGGTAGTCAATTAAAGATTTACAACGTGTAGCATTGGGATAAATGAATTTCTGTGGTAGTCAATTCAAGATTTACAACGTGTAGCATTAGGATAAATGAATTTGTGTGGTAGTCTATTAAAGATTTACAACGTGCAGCCTTGGGATAAATGAATTTGTGTGGTAGTCAATTAAAGATTTACAACGTGTAGCATTAGGATAAATGAAATTGTGTGGTAGTCAATTAAAGATTTACAACATGTAGCATTAGGATAAATAAATTTGTGTGGTAGTCAATTAAAGATTTACAACGTGTAGCATTAGGATAAATAAATTTGTGTGGTAGTCAATTAAAGATTTGCAATGTGTAGCAATAGGATAAATGAATTTGTGTGGTAGTCAAGTCAAGATTTACAACGTGTAGCATTAGGATAAATGAATTTGTGTGGTAGTCAATTAAAGATTTACAACGTGTAGCATTAGGATAAATGAATTTGTGTGGTAGTCAGTTAAAGATTTACAACGTGCAGCCTTGGGATAAATGAATTTGTGTGGTAGTCAATTTAAGATTTACAACGTGTAGCATTAGGATAAATGAATTTGTGTGGTAGTCAATTAAAGATTTACAACGTGTAGCATTAGGATAAATGAATTTGTGTGGTAGTCAAGTCAAGATTTGCAATGTGCAGCCTTGGGATAAATGAATTTGTGTGGTAGTCAATTAAAGATTTACAACGTGTAGCATTAGGATAAAGGAATTTGTGTGGTAGTCAATTAAAGATTTACAACATGTAGCATTAGGATAAATGAATTTGTGTGGTAGTCAATTCAAGATTTACAACGTGTAGCATTAGGATAAATAAATTTGTGTGGTAATCAATTAAAGATTTACAACGTGTAGCATTAGGATAAATGAATTTGTGTAGTAGTCAATTAAAGATTTACAACGTGTAGCATTAGGATAAATGAATTTGTGTGGTAGTCAGTTAAAGATTTACAACATGTAGCATTAGGATAAATAAATTTGTGTGGTAGTCAATTCAAGATTTACAACGTGTAGCATTAGGATAAATGAATTTGTGTGGTAGTCAATTAAAGATATACAACGTGTAGCATTAGGATAAATGAATTTGTGTGGTAGTCAATTAAAGATTTACAACGTGTAGCATTAGGATAAATGAATTTGTGTGGTAGTCAATTAAAGATTTACAACGTGTAGCATTGGGATAAATGAATTTGTGTGGTAGTCAGTTAAAGATTTACAACGTGCAGCCTTGGGATAAATGAATTTGTGTGGTAGTCAGTTAAAGATTTACAACGTGTAGCATTAGGATAAATAAATTTGTGTGGTAGTCAGTTAAAGATTTACAACGTGTAGCATTAGGATAAATGAATTTGTGTGGTAGTCAATTAAAGATTTACAACGTGTAGCATAGGATAAATGAATTTGTGTGGTAGTCAATTAAAGATATACAACGTGTAGCATAGGATAAATGAATTTGTGTGGTAGTCAATTAAAGATTTACAACGTGTAGCATTGGGATAAATGAATTTGTGTGGTAGTCAATTAAAGATTTACAACGTGTAGCATAGGATAAATGAATTTGTATGGTAGTCAATTAAAGATTTACAACGTGTAGCATTGGGATAAATGAATTTGTGCGGTAGTCAATTCAAGATTTACAACGTGTAGCATTGGGATAAATGAATTTGTGTGGTAGTCAAGTCAAGATTTACAACGTGTAGCGTTAGGATAAATGAATTTGTGTGGTAGTCAATTAAAGATTTACAACGTGTAGCATTAGGATAAATGAATTTGTGTGGTAGTCAAGTCAAGATTTACAACGTGTAGCATTAGGATAAATAAATTTGGGTGGTAGTCAATTAAAGATTTACAACGTGTAGCATTAGGACAAATAAATTTGTGTGGTAGTCAGTTAAAGATTTACAACGTGTAGCATTGGGATAAATGAATTTGTGTGGTAGTCAGATAAAGATTTACAATGTGTAGCATTGGGATAAATGCATTTGTGTGGTAGTCAATTCAAGATTTACAACGTGTAGCATTGGGATAAATGAATTTGTGTAGTAGTCAATACAAGATTTACAACGTGTAGCATTGGGATAAATGAATTTGTGTGGCAGTCAAGTCAAGATTTACAACGTGTAGCATTAGGATAAATGAATTTGTGTGGTAGTCAATTAAAGATTTACAACGTGTAGCATTAGGATAAATGAAATTGTGTGGTAGTCAGTTAAAGATTTACAACATGTAGCATTATGATAAATACTTTTGTGTGGTAGTCAATTAAAGATTTACAACGTGTAGCATTAGGATAAATAAATTTGTGTGGTAGTCAATTAAAGATTTACAACGTGTAGCATTAGGATAAATAAATTTGTGTGGTAGTCAATTAAAGATTTACAACGTGTAGCATTAGGATAAATAAATTTGTGTGGTAGTCAATTAAAGATTTGCAATGTGTAGCATTAGGATAAATGAATTTGTGTGGTAGTCAAGTCAAGATTTACAAAGTGTAGCATTAGGATAAATGAATTTGTGTGGTAGTCAATTAAAGATTTACAACGTGTAGCATTAGGATAAATGAATTTGTGTGGTAGTCAGTTAAAGATTTACAACGTGCAGCCTTGGGATAAATGAATTTGTGTGGTAGTCAATTTAAGATTTACAACGTGTAGCATTAGGATAAATGAATTTGTGTGGTAGTCAATTAAAGATTTACAACGTGTAGCATTAGGATAAATGAATTTGTGTGGTAGTCAAGTCAAGATTTGCAATGTGCAGCCTTGGGATAAATGAATTTGTGTGGTAGTCAATTAAAGATATACAACGTGTAGCATTAGGATAAATGAATTTGTGTGGTAGTCAATTAAAGATTTACAACGTGTAGCATTAGGATAAAGGAATTTGTGTGGTAGTCAATTAAAGATTTACAACATGTAGCATTAGGATAAATGAATTTGTGTGGTAGTCAATTAAAGATTTACAACGTGTAGCATTAGGATAAATAAATTTGTGTGGTAATCAATTAAAGATTTACAACGTGTAGCATTAGGATAAATGAATTTGTGTAGTAGTCAATTAAAGATTTACAACGTGTAGCATTAGGATAAATGAATTTGGGTGGTAGTCAGTTAAAGATTTACAACATGTAGCATTAGGATAAATAAATTTGTGTGGTAGTCAATTCAAGATATACAACGTGTAGCATTAGGATAAATGAATTTGTGTGGTAGTCAATTAAAGATTTACAACGTGTAGCATAGGATAAATGAATATGTGTGGTAGTCAATTAAAGATTTACAACGTGTAGCATTGGGATAAATGAATTTGTGCGGTAGTCAATTCAAGATTTACAACGTGTAGCATTGGGATAAATGAATTTGTGTGGTAGTCAAGTCAAGATTTACAACGTGTAGCGTTAGGATAAATGAATTTGTGTGGTAGTCAATTAAAGATTTACAACGTGTAGCATTAGGATAAATGAATTTGTGTGGTAGTCAAGTCAAGATTTACAACGTGTAGCATTAGGATAAATAAATTTGGGTGGTAGTCAATTAAAGATTTACAACGTGTAGCATTAGGACAAATAAATTTGTGTGGTAGTCAGTTAAAGATTTACAACGTGTAGCATTGGGATAAATGAATTTGTGTGGTAGTCAGATAAAGATTTACAATGTGTAGCATTGGGATAAATGCATTTGTGTGGTAGTCAATTCAAGATTTACAACGTGTAGCATTGGGATAAATGAATTTGTGTAGTAGTCAATACAAGATTTACAACGTGTAGCATTGGGATAAATGAATTTGTGTGGCAGTCAAGTCAAGATTTACAACGTGTAGCATTAGGATAAATGAATTTGTGTGGTAGTCAATTAAAGATTTACAACGTGTAGCATTAGGATAAATGAAATTGTGTGGTAGTCAGTTAAAGATTTACAACATGTAGCATTAGGATAAATACATTTGCGTGGTAGTCAATTAAAGATTTACAACGTGTAGCATTAGGATAAATAAATTTGTGTGGTAGTCAATTAAAGATTTACAATGTGTAGCATTAGGATAAATGAATTTGTGTGGTAGTCAGTTAAAGATTTACAACGTGTAGCATTAGGATAAATAAATTTGTGTGGTAGTCAATTAAAGATTTACAACGTGTAGCATTAGGATAAATGAATTTGTGTGGTAGTCAATTAAAGATTTACAACGTGTAGCATTAGGATAAATGAAATTGTGTGGTAGTCAATTAAAGATTTACAACGTGTAGCATTAGGATAAATGAATTTGTGTGGTAGTCAATTAAAGATTTACAACGTGTAGCATTGGGATAAATGAATTTCTGTGGTAGTCAATTCAAGATTTACAACGTGTAGCATTAGGATAAATGAATTTGTGTGGTAGTCAAGTCAAGATTTACAACTTGCAGCCTTAGGATAATTGAATTTGTGTGGTAGTCAATTAAAGATTTACAACGTGTAGCATTAGGATAAATGAATTTGTGTGGTAGTCAGTTAAAGATTTACAACGTGTAGCATTAGGATAAATAAATTTGTGTGGTAGTCAATTAAAGATTTACAACGTGTAGCATAGGATAAATGAATTTGTGTGGTAGTCAATTAAAGATTTACAACGTGTAGCATTGGGATAAATGAATTTGTGCGGTAGTCAATTCAAGATTTACAACGTGTAGCATTGGGATAAATGAATTTGTGTGGTAGTCAAGTCAAGATTTACAACGTGTAGCGTTAGGATAAATGAATTTGTGTGGTAGTCAATTAAAGATTTACAACGTGTAGCATTAGGATAAATGAATTTGTGTGGTAGTCAAGTCAAGATTTACAACGTGTAGCATTAGGATAAATAAATTTGGGTGGTAGTCAATTAAAGATTTACAACGTGTAGCATTAGGAAAAATAAATTTGTGTGGTAGTCAGTTAAAGATTTACAACGTGTAGCATTGGGATAAATGAATTTGTGTGGTAGTCAGATAAAGATTTACAATGTGTAGCATTGGGATAAATGCATTTGTGTGGTAGTCAATTCAAGATTTACAACGTGTAGCATTGGGATAAATGAATTTGTGTAGTAGTCAATACAAGATTTACAACGTGTAGCATTGGGATAAATGAATTTGTGTGGCAGTCAAGTCAAGATTTACAACGTGTAGCATTAGGATAAATGAATTTGTGTGGTAGTCAATTAAAGATTTACAACGTGTAGCATTAGGATAAATGAAATTGTGTGGTAGTCAGTTAAAGATTTACAACATGTAGCATTAGGATAAATACATTTGCGTGGTAGTCAATTAAAGATTTACAACGTGTAGCATTAGGATAAATAAATTTGTGTGGTAGTCAATTAAAGATTTACAATGTGTAGCATTAGGATAAATGAATATGTGTGGTAGTCAGTTAAAGATTTACAACGTGTAGCATTAGGATAAATAAATTTGTGTGGTAGTCAATTAAAGATTTACAACGTGTAGCATTAGGATAAATGAATTTGTGTGGTAGTCAATTAAAGATTTACAACGTGTAGCATTAGGATAAATGAAATTGTGTGGTAGTCAATTAAAGATTTACAACGTGTAGCATTAGGATAAATGAATTTGTGTGGTAGTCAATTAAAGATTTACAACGTGTAGCATTGGGATAAATGAATTTCTGTGGTAGTCAATTCAAGATTTACAACGTGTAGCATTAGGATAAATGAATTTGTGTGGTAGTCAAGTCAAGATTTACAACTTGCAGCCTTAGGATAATTGAATTTGTGTGGTAGTCAATTAAAGATTTACAACGTGTAGCATTAGGATAAATGAATTTGTGTGGTAGTCAGTTAAAGATTTACAACGTGTAGCATTAGGATAAATAAATTTGTGTGGTAGTCAATTAAAGATTTACAACGTGTAGCATTAGGATAAATAAATTTGTGTGGTAGTCAATTAAAGATTTACAACGTGTAGCATTAGGATAAATGAATTTGTGTGGTAGTCAATTAAAGATATACAACGTGTAGCATTAGGATAAATGAATTTGTGTGGTAGTCAATTAAAGATTTACAACGTGTAGCATTAGGATAAATGAATTTGTGTGGTAGTCAATTAAAGATTTACAACGTGTAGCATTGGAATAAATGAATTTGTGTGGTAGTCAGTTAAAGATTTACAACGTGCAGCCTTGGGATAAATGAATTTGTGTGGTAGTCAGTTAAAGATTTACAACGTGTAGGATTAGGATAAATAAATTTGTGTGGTAGTCAATTAAAGATATACAACGTGGAGCATTAGGATAAATGAATTTGTGTGGTAGTCAATTAAAGATTTACAACGTGTAGCATAGGATAAATGAATTTGTGTGGTAGTCAATTAAAGATTTACAACGTGTAGCATTGGGATAAATGAATTTGTGTGGTAGTCAATTCAAGATTTACAACGTGTAGCATTGGGATAAATGAATTTGTGTGGTAGTCAAGTCAAGATTTACAATGTGTAGCGTTAGGATAAATGAATTTGTGTGGTAGTCAATTAAAGATTTACAACGTGTAGCATTAGGATAAATGAATTTGTGTGGTAGTCAGATAAAGATTTACAACGTGTAGCATTAGGATAAATAAATTTGTGTGGTAGTCAATTAAAGATTTACAACGTGTAGCATTAGGATAAATAAATTTGTGTGGTAATCAATTAAAGATTTACAACGTGTAGCATTAGGATAAATGAATTTGTGTGGTAGTCAATTAAAGATTTACAACGTGTAGCATTAGGATAAATGAATTTGTGTGGTAGTCAGTTAAAGATTTACAACGTGTAGCATTAGGATAAATAAATTTGTGTGGTAGTCAATTCAAGATTTACAACGTGTAGCATTAGGATAAATGAATTTGTGTGGTAGTCAATTAAAGATTTACAACGTGTAGCATTAGGATAAATGAATTTGTGTGGTAGTCAATTAAAGATTTACAACGTGTAGCATTGGGATAAATGAATTTGTGTGGTAGTCAATTCAAGATTTACAACGTGTAGCATTAGGATAAATGAATTTGTGTGGTAGTCAAGTCAAGATTTACAACGTGCAGCCTTGGGATAAATGAATTTGTGTGGTAGTCAATTAAAGATTTACAACGTGTAGCATTAGGATAAATGAATTTGTGTGGTAGTCAGATAAAGATTTACAACGTGTAGCATTAGGATAAATAAATTTGTGTGGTAGTCAATTAAAGATTTACAACGTGTAGCATTAGGATAAATAAATGTGTGTGGTAATCAATTAAAGATTTACAACGTGTAGCATTAGGATAAATGAATTTGTGTGGTAGTCAATTAAAGATTTACAACGTGTAGCATTAGGATAAATGAATTTGTGTGGTAGTCAGTTAAAGATTTACAACGTGTAGCATTAGGATAAATAAATTTGTGTGGTAGTCAATTCAAGATTTACAACGTGTAGCATTAGGATAAATGAATTTGTGTGGTAGTCAATTAAAGATATACAACGTGTAGCATTAGGATAAATGAATTTGTGTGGTAGTCAATTAAAGATTTACAACGTGTAGCATTAGGATAAATGAATTTGTGTGGTAGTCAATTAAAGATTTACAACGTGTAGCATTGGGATAAATGAATTTGTGTGGTGGTCAGTTAAAGATTTACAACGTGCAGCCTTGGGATAAATGAATTTGTGTGGTAGTCAGTTAAAGATTTACAACGTGTAGCATTAGGATAAATAAATTTGTGTGGTAGTCAATTAAAGATATACAACGTGTAGCATTAGGATAAATGAATTTGTGTGGTAGTCAATTAAAGATTTACAACGTGTAGCATAGGATAAATGAATTTGTGTGGTATTCAATTAAAGATTTACAACGTGTAGTATTGGGATAAATGAATTTGTGTGGTGGTCAGTTAAAGATTTACAACGTGTAGCATTGGGATAAATGAATTTGTGTGGTAGTCAATTCAAGATTTACAACGTGTAGCATTGGGATAAATGAATTTGTGTGGTAGTCAAGTCAAGATTTACAACGTGTAGCGTTAGGATAAATGAATTTGTGTGGTAGTCAATTAAAGATTTACAACGTGTAGCATTAGGATAAATGAATTTGTGTGGTAGTCAAGTCAAGATTTACAACGTGTAGCATTAGGATAAATAAATTTGTGTGGTAGTCAATTAAAGATTTACAACGTGTAGCATTAGGATAAATAAATTTGTGTGGTAGTCAGTTAAAGATTTACAACGTGTAGCATTGGGATAAATGAATTTGTGTGGTAGTCAGTAAAAGATTTACAACGTGTAGCATTAGGATAAATGAATTTGTGTGGTAGTCAATTCAAGATTTACAACGTGTATCATTGGGATAAATGAATTTGTGTGGTAGTCAATTCAAGATTTACAACGTGTAGCATTGGGATAAATGAATTTGTGTGGTAGTCAAACCAAGATTTACAACGTGCAGCATTAGGATAAATGAATTTGTGTGGTATTCAAGTCAAGATTTACAACGTGTAGCATTAGGATAAATGAATTTGTGTGGTAGTCAATTCAAGATTTACAACGTGTAGCATTAGGATAAATGAATTTGTGTGGTAGTCAAGTCAAGATTTACAACGTGCAGCCTTGGGATAAATGAATTTGTGTGGTAGTCAAGTCAAGATTTACAACGTGTAGCATTGGGATAAATGAATTTGTTTGGTAGTCAAGTCAAGATTTACAACGTGCAGCCTTGGGATAAATGAATTTGTGTGGTAGTCAATTAAAGATATACAACGTGTAGCATTAGGATAAATGAATTTGTGTGGTAGTCAATTAAAGATTTACAACGTGTAGCATTAGGATAAATGAATTTGTGTGGTAGTCAATTAAAGATTTACAATGTGTAGCATTAGGATAAATGAATTTGTGTGGTAGTCAGTTAAAGATTTACAACGTGTAGCATTAGGATAAATAAATTTGTGTGGTAGTCAATTAAAGATTTACAACGTGTAGCATTAGGATAAATGAATTTGTGTGGTAGTCAATTAAAGATTTACAACGTGTAGCATTAGGATAAATGAAATTGTGTGGTAGTCAATTAAAGATTTACAACGTGTAGCATTAGGATAAATAAATTTGTGTGGTAGTCAATTAAAGATTTACAACGTGTAGCATTGGGATAAATGAATTTCTGTGGTAGTCAATTCAAGATTTACAACGTGTAGCATTAGGATAAATGAATTTGTGTGGTAGTCAAGTCGAGATTTACAACTTGCAGCCTTAGGATAATTGAATTTGTGTGGTAGTCAATTAAAGATTTACAACGTGTAGCATTAGGATAAATGAATTTGTGTGGTAGTCAGTTAAAGATTTACAACGTGTAGCATTAGGATAAATAAATTTGTGTGGTAGTCAATTAAAGATTTACAACGTGTAGCATAGGATAAATGAATTTGTGTGGTAGTCAATTAAAGATTTACAACGTGTAGCATTGGGATAAATGAATTTGTGCGGTAGTCAATTCAAGATTTACAACGTGTAGCATTGGGATAAATGAATTTGTGTGGTAGTCAAGTCAAGATTTACAACGTGTAGCGTTAGGATAAATGAATTTGTGTGGTAGTCAATTAAAGATTTACAACGTGTAGCATTAGGATAAATGAATTTGTGTGGTAGTCAAGTCAAGATTTACAACGTGTAGCATTAGGATAAATAAATTTGGGTGGTAGTCAATTAAAGATTTACAACGTGTAGCATTAGGACAAATAAATTTGTGTGGTAGTCAGTTAAAGATTTACAACGTGTAGCATTGGGATAAATGAATTTGTGTGGTAGTCAGATAAAGATTTACAATGTGTAGCATTGGGATAAATGCATTTGTGTGGTAGTCAATTCAAGATTTACAACGTGTAGCATTGGGATAAATGAATTTGTGTAGTAGTCAATACAAGATTTACAACGTGTAGCATTGGGATAAATGAATTTGTGTGGCAGTCAAGTCAAGATTTACAACGTGTAGCATTAGGATAAATGAATTTGTGTGGTAGTCAATTAAAGATTTACAACGTGTAGCATTAGGATAAATGAAATTGTGTGGTAGTCAGTTAAAGATTTACAACATGTAGCATTAGGATAAATACATTTGCGTGGTAGTCAATTAAAGATTTACAACGTGTAGCATTAGGATAAATAAATTTGTGTGGTAGTCAATTAAAGATTTACAATGTGTAGCATTAGGATAAATGAATATGTGTGGTAGTCAGTTAAAGATTTACAACGTGTAGCATTAGGATAAATAAATTTGTGTGGTAGTCAATTAAAGATTTACAACGTGTAGCATTAGGATAAATGAATTTGTGTGGTAGTCAATTAAAGATTTACAACGTGTAGCATTAGGATAAATGAAATTGTGTGGTAGTCAATTAAAGATTTACAACGTGTAGCATTAGGATAAATGAATTTGTGTGGTAGTCAATTAAAGATTTACAACGTGTAGCATTGGGATAAATGAATTTCTGTGGTAGTCAATTCAAGATTTACAACGTGTAGCATTAGGATAAATGAATTTGTGTGGTAGTCAAGTCAAGATTTACAACTTGCAGCCTTAGGATAATTGAATTTGTGTGGTAGTCAATTAAAGATTTACAACGTGTAGCATTAGGATAAATGAATTTGTGTGGTAGTCAGTTAAAGATTTACAACGTGTAGCATTAGGATAAATAAATTTGTGTGGTAGTCAATTAAAGATTTACAACGTGTAGCATTAGGATAAATAAATTTGTGTGGTAGTCAATTAAAGATTTACAACGTGTAGCATTAGGATAAATGAATTTGTGTGGTAGTCAATTAAAGATATACAACGTGTAGCATTAGGATAAATGAATTTGTGTGGTAGTCAATTAAAGATTTACAACGTGTAGCATTAGGATAAATGAATTTGTGTGGTAGTCAATTAAAGATTTACAACGTGTAGCATTGGAATAAATGAATTTGTGTGGTAGTCAGTTAAAGATTTACAACGTGCAGCCTTGGGATAAATGAATTTGTGTGGTAGTCAGTTAATGATTTACAACGTGTAGGATTAGGATAAATAAATTTGTGTGGTAGTCAATTAAAGATATACAACGTGGAGCATTAGGATAAATGAATTTGTGTGGTAGTCAATTAAAGATTTACAACGTGTAGCATAGGATAAATGAATTTGTGTGGTAGTCAATTAAAGATTTACAACGTGTAGCATTGGGATAAATGAATTTGTGTGGTAGTCAATTCAAGATTTACAACGTGTAGCATTGGGATAAATGAATTTGTGTGGTAGTCAAGTCAAGATTTACAATGTGTAGCGTTAGGATAAATGAATTTGTGTGGTAGTCAATTAAAGATTTACAACGTGTAGCATTAGGATAAATGAATTTGTGTGGTAGTCAGATAAAGATTTACAACGTGTAGCATTAGGATAAATAAATTTGTGTGGTAGTCAATTAAAGATTTACAACGTGTAGCATTAGGATAAATAAATTTGTGTGGTAATCAATTAAAGATTTACAACGTGTAGCATTAGGATAAATGAATTTGTGTGGTAGTCAATTAAAGATTTACAACGTGTAGCATTAGGATAAATGAATTTGTGTGGTAGTCAGTTAAAGATTTACAACGTGTAGCATTAGGATAAATAAATTTGTGTGGTAGTCAATTCAAGATTTACAACGTGTAGCATTAGGATAAATGAATTTGTGTGGTAGTCAATTAAAGATTTACAACGTGTAGCATTAGGATAAATGAATTTGTGTGGTAGTCAATTAAAGATTTACAACGTGTAGCATTGGGATAAATGAATTTGTGTGGTAGTCAATTCAAGATTTACAACGTGTAGCATTAGGATAAATGAATTTGTGTGGTAGTCAAGTCAAGATTTACAACGTGCAGCCTTGGGATAAATGAATTTGTGTGGTAGTCAATTAAAGATTTACAACGTGTAGCATTAGGATAAATGAATTTGTGTGGTAGTCAGATAAAGATTTACAACGTGTAGCATTAGGATAAATAAATTTGTGTGGTAGTCAATTAAAGATTTACAACGTGTAGCATTAGGATAAATAAATGTGTGTGGTAATCAATTAAAGATTTACAACGTGTAGCATTAGGATAAATGAATTTGTGTGGTAGTCAATTAAAGATTTACAACGTGTAGCATTAGGATAAATGAATTTGTGTGGTAGTCAGTTAAAGATTTACAACGTGTAGCATTAGGATAAATAAATTTGTGTGGTAGTCAATTCAAGATTTACAACGTGTAGCATTAGGATAAATGAATTTGTGTGGTAGTCAATTAAAGATATACAACGTGTAGCATTAGGATAAATGAATTTGTGTGGTAGTCAATTAAAGATTAACAACGTGTAGCATTAGGATAAATGAATTTGTGTGGTAGTCAATTAAAGATTTACAACGTGTAGCATTGGGATAAATGAATTTGTGTGGTGGTCAGTTAAAGATTTACAACGTGTAGCATTAGGATAAATGAATTTGTGTGGTAGTCAGTTAAAGATTTACAACGTGTAGCATTAGGATAAATGAATTTGTGTGGTAGTCAATTAAAGATTTACAACGTGTAGCATTAGGATAAATGAATTTGTGTGGTAGTCAATTAAAGATTTACAACGTGTAGCATTAGGATAAATGAATTTGTGTGGTAGTCAATTAAAGATTTACACCGTGCAGCATTAGGATAAATGAATTTGTGTGGTAGTCAAGTCAAGATTTACAACGTGCAGCCTTGGGATAAATGAATTTGTGTGGTAGTCAATTAAAGATTTACAACGTGTAGCATTAGGATAAATGAATTTGTGTGGTAGTCAATTAAAGATATACAACGTGTAGCATTAGGATAAATGAATTTCTGTGGTAGTCAATTAAAGATTTACAACGTGTAGCATTAGGATAAATGAATTTGTGTGGTAGTCAAGTCAGGATTTACAACGTGCAGCCTTAGGATAAATGAATTTGTGTGGTAGTCAATTAAAGATATACAACGTGTAGCATTAGGATAAATGAATTTGTGTGGTAGTCAATTAAAGATTTACAACGTGTAGCATTAGGATAAAGGAATTTGTGTGGTAGTCAATTAAAGATTTACAACGTGTAGCATTAGGATAAATGAATTTGTGTGGTAGTCAATTAAAGATTTACAACGTGTAGCATTGGGATAAATGAATTTGTGTGGTAGTCAGTTAAAGATTTACAACGTGTAGCATTGGGATAAATGAATTTGTGTGGTAGTCAATTCAAGATTTACAACGTGTAGCATTGGGATAAATGAATTTGTGTGGTAGTCAAGTCAAGATTTACAACGTGTAGCGTTAGGATAAATGAATTTGTGTGGTAGTCAATTAAAGATTTACAACGTGTAGCATTAGGATAAATGAATTTGTGTGGTAGTCAAGTCAAGATTTACAACGTGTAGCATTAGGATAAATAAATTTGTGTGGTAGTCAATTAAAGATTTACAACGTGTAGCATTAGGATAAATAAATTTGTGTGGTAGTCAGTTAAAGATTTACAACGTGTAGCATTGGGATAAATGAATTTGTGTGGTAGTCAGTTAAAGATTTACAACGTGTAGCATTGGGATAAATGAATTTGTGTGGTAGTCAATTCAAGATTTACAATGTGTAGAATTAGGATAAATGAATTTGTGTGGTAGTCAAGTCAAGATTTACAACGTGTAGCATTAGGATAAATGAATTTGTGTGGTAGTCAATTAAAGATTTACAACGTGTAGCATTGGGATAAATGAATTTATGTGGTAGTCAATTCCAGATTTACAACGTGTAGCATTAGGATAAATGAATTTGTGTGGTAGTCTATTAAAGATTTACAACGTGCAGCCTTGGGATAAATGAATTTGTGTGGTAGTCAGTTAAAGATTTACAACATGTGGCATTAGGATAAATACATTTGTGTGGTAGTCAATTAAAGATTTACAATGTGTAGAATTAGGATAAATGAATTTGTGTGGTAGTCAAGTCAAGATTTACAACGTGTAGCATTAGGATAAATGAAATTGTGTGGTAGTCAGTTAAAGATTTACAACATGTGGCATTAGGATAAATACATTTGTGTGGTAGTCAATTAAAGATTTACAATGTGTAGAATTAGGATAAATGAATTTGTGTGGTAGTCAAGTCAAGATTTACAACGTGTAGCATTAGGATAAATGAATTTCTGCGGTAGTCAATTAAGATATACAACGTGTAGCATTAGGATAAATGAATTTGTGTGGTAGTCAATTAAAGATTTACAACGTGTAGCATTAGGATAAAGGAATTTGTGTGGTAGTCAATTAAAGATTTACAACGTGTAGCATTAGGATAAATGAATTTGTGTGGTAGTCAATTAAAGATTTACAACGTGTAGCATTGGGATAAATGAATTTGTGTGGTAGTCAGTTAAAGATTTACAACGTGTAGCATTGGGATAAATGAATTTGTGTGGTAGTCAATTCAAGATTTACAACGTGTAGCATTGGGATAAATGAATTTGTGTGGTAGTCAAGTCAAGATTTACAACGTGTAGCGTTAGGATAAATGAATTTGTGTGGTAGTCAATTAAAGATTTACAGCGTGTAGCATTAGGATAAATGAATTTGTGTGGTAGTCAAGTCAAGATTTACAACGTGTAGCATTAGGATAAATAAATTTGTGTGGTAGTCAATTAAAGATTTACAACGTGTAGCATTAGGATAAATGAATTTGTGTGGTAGTCTATTAAAGATTTACAACGTGCAGCCTTGGGATAAATGAATTTGTGTGGTAGTCAATTAAAGATTTACAACGTGTAGCATTAGGATAAATGAAATTGTGTGGTAGTCAGTTAAAGATTTACAACATGTGGCATTAGGATAAATACATTTGTGTGGTAGTCAATTAAAGATTTACAACGTGTAGCATTAGGATAAATAAATTTGTGTGGTAGTCAATTAAAGATTTACAATGTGTAGCATTAGGATAAATGAATTTGTGTGGTAGTCAGTTAAAGATTTACAACGTGTAGCATTAGGATAAATAAATTTGTGTGGTAGTCAATTAAAGATTTACAACGTGTAGCATTAGGATAAATAAATTTGTGTGGTAGTCAATTAAAGATTTTCAACGTGTAGCATTAGGATAAATAAATGTGTGTGGTAGTCAATTAAAGATTTGTAATGTGTAGCATTAGGATAAATGAATTTGTGTGGTAGTCAAGTCAAGATTTACAACGTGTAGCATTAGGATAAATGAATTTGTGTGGTAGTCAATTAAAGATATACAACGTGTAGCATTAGGATAAATGAATTTGTGTGGTAGTCAATTAAAGATTTACAACGTGTAGCATTAGGATAAATGAATTTGTGTGGTAGTCAGTTAAAGATTTACAACGTGCAGCCTTGGGATAAATGAATTTGTGTGGTAGTCAATTAAAGATTTACAACGTGTAGCATTAGGATAAATGAATTTGTGTGGTAGTCAATTAAAGATTTACAACGTGTAGCATTGGGATAAATGAATTTGTGTGGTAGTCAGTTAAAGATTTACAACGTGCAGCCTTGGGATAAATGAATTTGTGTGGTAGTCAATTAAAGATTTACAACGTGTAGCATTAGGATAAATGAATTTGTGTGGTAGTCAATTAAAGATTTACAACGTGTAGCATTAGGATAAATGAATTTGTGTGGTAGTCAAGTCAAGATTTACAATGTGCAGCCTTGGGATAAATGAATTTGTGTGGTAGTCAATTAAAGATATACAACGTGTAGCATTAGGATAAATGAATTTGTGTGGTAGTCAATTAAAGATTTACAACGTGTAGCATTAGGATAAAGGAATTTGTGTGGTAGTCAATTAAAGATTTACAACGTGTAGCATTGGGATAAATGAATTTGTGTGGTAGTCAATTCAAGATTTACAACGTTTAGCATTAGGATAAATGAATTTGTGTGGCAGTCAAGTCAAGATTTACAACGTGCAACTTGGGATAAATGAATTTGTGTGGTAGTCAATTAAAGATTTACAACGTGTAGCATTGGGATAAATGAATTTGTGTGGTAGTCAGTTAAAGATTTACAACGTGCAGCCTTGGGATAAATGAATTTGTGTGGTAGTCAATTAAAGATTTACAACGTGTAGCATTAGGATAAATGAATTTGTGTGGTAGTCAATTAAAGATATACAACGTGTAGCATTAGGATAAATGAATTTGTGTGGTAGTCAATTCAAGATTTACAATGTGTAGAATTAGGATAAATGAATTTGTGTGGTAGTCAAGTCAAGATTTACAACGTGTAGCATTAGGATAAATAAATTTGTGTGGTAGTCAATTAAAGATTTACAACGTGTAGCATTAGGATAAATGAATTTGTGTGGTAGTCAGTTAAAGATTTACAACGTGTAGCATTAGGATAAATGAAATTGTGTGGTAGTCAGTTAAAGATTTACAACATGTGGCATTAGGATAAATACATTTGTGTGGTAGTCAATTAAAGATTTACAACGTGTAGCATTAGGATAAATGAATTTGTGTGGTAGTCAAGTCAGGATTTACAACGTGCAGCCTTAGGATAAATGAATTTGTGTGGTAGTCAATTAAAGATTTACAACGTGTAGCATTAGGATAAAGGAATTTGTGTGGTAGTCAACTAAAGATTTACAACGTGTAGCATTAGGATAAATGAATTTGTGTGGTAGTCAATTAAAGATTTACAACGTGTAGCATTGGGATAAATGAATTTGTGTGGTAGTCAGTTAAAGATTTACAACGTGTAGCATTGGGATAAATGAATTTGTGTGGTAGTCAATTCAAGATTTACAACGTGTAGCATTGGGATAAATGAATTTGTGTGGTAGTCAAGTCAAGATTTACAACGTGTAGCATTAGGATAAATGAATTTGTGTGGTAGTCAATTAAAGATTTACAACGTGTAGCATTAGGATAAATGAATTTGTGTGGTAGTCAAGTGAAGATTTACAACGTGTAGCATTAGGATAAATGAATTTGTGTGGTAGTCAATTAAAGATTTACAACGTGTAGCATTAGGATAAATGAATTTGTGTGGTAGTCAGTTAAAGATTTACAACGTGTAGCATTAGGATAAATGAATTTGTGTGGTAGTCAATTAAAGATTTACGTGTAGCATTGGGATAAATGAATTTATGTGGTAGTCAATTCAAGATTTACAATGTGTAGAATTAGGATAAATGAATTTGTGTGGTAGTCAAGTCAAGATTTACAACGTGTAGCATTAGGATAAATAAATTTGTGTGGTAGTCAATTAAAGATTTACAACGTGTAGCATTAGGATAAATGAATTTGTGTGGTAGTCAGTTAAAGATTTACAACGTGTAGCATTAGGATAAATGAAATTGTGTGGTAGTCAGTTAAAGATTTACAACATGTGGCATTAGGATAAATACATTTGTGTGGTAGTCAATTAAAGATTTACAACGTGTAGCATTAGGATAAATGAATTTGTGTGGTAGTCAAGTCAGGATTTACAACGTGCAGCCTTAGGATAAATGAATTTGTGTGGTAGTCAATTAAAGATTTACAACGTGTAGCATTAGGATAAAGGAATTTGTGTGGTAGTCAACTAAAGATTTACAACGTGTAGCATTAGGATAAATGAATTTGTGTGGTAGTCAATTAAAGATTTACAACGTGTAGCATTGGGATAAATGAATTTGTGTGGTAGTCAGTTAAAGATTTACAACGTGTAGCATTGGGATAAATGAATTTGTGTGGTAGTCAATTAAAGATTTACAACGTGTAGCATTGGGATAAATGAATTTGTGTGGTAGTCAAGTCAAGATTTACAACGTGTAGCATTAGGATAAATGAATTTGTGTGGTAGTCAATTAAAGATTTACAACGTGTAGCATTAGGATAAATGAATTTGTGTGGTAGTCAAGTCAAGATTTACAACGTGTAGCATTAGGATAAATGAATTTGTGTGGTAGTCAAGTCAAGATTTGCAATGTGCAGCCTTGGGATAAATGAATTTGTGTGGTAGTCAATTAAAGATATACAACGTGTAGCATTAGGATAAATGAATTTGTGTGGTAGTCAATTAAAGATTTACAACGTGTAGCATTAGGATAAAGGAATTTGTGTGGTAGTCAATTAAAGATTTACAACATGTAGCATTAGGATAAATGAATTTGTGTGGTAGTCAATTCAAGATTTACAACGTGTAGCATTAGGATAAATAAATTTGTGTGGTAATCAATTAAAGATTTACAACGTGTAGCATTAGGATAAATGAATTTGTGTAGTAGTCAATTAAAGATTTACAACGTGTAGCATTAGGATAAATGAATTTGTGTGGTAGTCAGTTAAAGATTTACAACATGTAGCATTAGGATAAATAAATTTGTGTGGTAGTCAATTAAAGATATACAACGTGTAGCATTAGGATAAATGAATTTGTGTGGTAGTCAATTAAAGATTTACAACGTGTAGCATAGGATAAATGAATTTGTGTGGTAGTCAATTAAAGATTTACAACGTGTAGCATTGGGATAAATGAATTTGTGCGGTAGTCAATTCAAGATTTACAACGTGTAGCATTGGGATAAATGAATTTGTGTGGTAGTCAAGTCAAGATTTACAACGTGTAGCGTTAGGATAAATGAATTTGTGTGGTAGTCAATTAAAGATTTACAACGTGTAGCATTAGGATAAATGAATTTGTGTGGTAGTCAAGTCAAGATTTACAACGTGTAGCATTAGGATAAATAAATTTGGGTGGTAGTCAATTAAAGATTTACAACGTGTAGCATTAGGACAAATAAATTTGTGTGGTAGTCAGTTAAAGATTTACAACGTGTAGCATTGGGATAAATGAATTTGTGTGGTAGTCAGATAAAGATTTACAATGTGTAGCATTGGGATAAATGCATTTGTGTGGTAGTCAATTCAAGATTTACAACGTGTAGCATTGGGATAAATGAATTTGTGTAGTAGTCAATACAAGATTTACAACGTGTAGCATTGGGATAAATGAATTTGTGTGGCAGTCAAGTCAAGATTTACAACGTGTAGCATTAGGATAAATGAATTTGTGTGGTAGTCAATTAAAGATTTACAACGTGTAGCATTAGGATAAATGAAATTGTGTGGTAGTCAGTTAAAGATTTACAACATGTAGCATTATGATAAATACATTTGTGTGGTAGTCAATTAAAGATTTACAACGTGTAGCATTAGGATAAATAAATTTGTGTGGTAGTCAATTAAAGATTTACAATGTGTAGCATTAGGATAAATGAATTTGTGTGGTAGTCAATTAAAGATTTACAACGTGTAGCATTAGGATAAATAAATTTGTGTGGTAGTCAATTAAAGATTTACAACGTGTAGCATTAGGATAAATAAATTTGTGTGGTAGTCAATTAAAGATTTACAACGTGTAGCATTAGGATAAATAAATTTGTGTGGTAGTCAATTAAAGATTTACAATGTGTAGCATTAGGATAAATAAATTTGTGTGGTAGTCAATTAAAGATTTACAACGTGTAGCATTAGGATAAATAAATTTCTCTGGTAGTCAATTAAAGATTTACAACGTGTAGCATTGGGATAAATGAATTTGTGTGGTAGTCAATTAAAGATTTACAACGTGTAGCATTAGGATAAATGAATTTGTGTGGTAGTCAATTAAAGATTTACAACGTGTAGCATTAGGATAAATAAATTTGTGTGGTAGTCAATTAAAGATTTACAACGTGTAGCATTAGGATAAATAAATTTGTGTGGTAGTCAATTAAAGATTTACAACGTGTAGCATTAGGATAAATAAATTTGTGTGGTAGTCAATTAAAGATTTACAACGTGTAGCATTAGGATAAATAAATTTGTGTGGTAGTCAATTAAAGATTTGCAATGTGTAGCATTAGGATAAATGAATTTGTGTGGTAGTCAAGTCAAGATTTACAACGTGTAGCATTAGGATAAATGAATTTGTGTGGTAGTCAATTAAAGATTTACAACGTGTAGCATTAGGATAAATGAATTTGTGTGGTAGTCAGTTAAAGATTTACAACGTGCAGCCTTGGGATAAATGAATTTGTGTGGTAGTCAATTTAAGATTTACAACGTGTAGCATTAGGATAAATGAATTTGTGTGGTAGTCAATTAAAGATTTACAACGTGTAGCATTAGGATAAATGAATTTGTGTGGTAGTCTAGTCAAGATTTGCAATGTGCAGCCTTGGGATAAATGAATTTGTGTGGTAGTCAATTAAAGATATACAACGTGTAGCATTAGCATAAATGAATTTGTGTGGTAGTCAATTAAAGATTTACAACGTGTAGCATTAGGATAAAGGAATTTGTGTGGTAGTCAATTAAAGATTTACAACATGTAGAATTAGGATAAATGAATTTGTGTGGTAGTCAATTAAAGATTTACAACGTGTAGCATTAGGATAAATAAATTTGTGTGGTAATCAATTAAAGATTTACAACGTGTAGCATTAGGATAAATGAATTTGTGTAGTAGTCAATTAAAGATTTACAACGTGTAGCATTAGGATAAATGAATTTGTGTGGTAGTCAGTTAAAGATTTACAACATGTAGCATTAGGATAAATAAATTTGTGTGGTAGTCAATTCAAGATTTACAACGTGTAGCATTAGGATAAATGAATTTGTGTGGTAGTCAATTAAAGATATACAACGTGTAGCATTAGGATAAATGAATTTGTGTGGTAGTCAATTAAAGATTTACAACGTGTAGCATTAGGATAAATGAATTTGTGTGGTAGTCAATTAAAGATTTACAACGTGTAGCATTGGGATAAATGAATTTGTGTGGTAGTCAGTTAAAGATTTACAACGTGCAGCCTTGGGATAAATGAATTTGTGTGGTACTCAGTTAAAGATTTACAACGTGTAGCATTAGGATAAATAAATTTGTGTGGTAGTCAATTAAAGATATACAACGTGTAGCATTAGGATAAATGAATTTGTGTGGTAGTCAATTAAAGATTTACAACGTGTAGCATTGGGATAAATGAATTTGTGCGGTAGTCAATTCAAGATTTACAACGTGTAGCATTGGGATAAATGAATTTGTGTGGTAGTCAAGTCAAGATTTACAACGTGTAGCGTTAGGATAAATGAATTTGTGTGGTAGTCAATTAAAGATTTACAACGTGTAGCATTAGGATAAATGAATTTTTGTGGTAGTCAAGTCAAGATTTACAACGTGTAGCATTAGGATAAATAAATTTGGGTGGTAGTCAATTAAAGATTTACAACGTGTAGCATTAGGACAAATAAATTTGTGTGGTAGTCAGTTAAAGATTTACAACGTGTAGCATTGGGATAAATGAATTTGTGTGGTAGTCAGATAAAGATTTACAATGTGTAGCATTGGGATAAATGCATTTGTGTGGTAGTCAATTCAAGATTTACAACGTGTAGCATTGGGATAAATGAATTTGTGTAGTAGTCAATACAAGATTTACAACGTGTAGCATTGGGATAAATGAATTTGTGTGGCAGTCAAGTCAAGATTTACAACGTGTAGCATTAGGATAAATGAATTTGTGTGGTAGTCAATTAAAGATTTACAACGTGTAGCATTAGGATAAATGAAATTGTGTGGTAGTCAGTTAAAGATTTACAACATGTAGCATTAGGATAAATACATTTGCGTGGTAGTCAATTAAAGATTTACAACGTGTAGCATTAGGATAAATAAATTTGTGTGGTAGTCAATTAAAGATTTACAATGTGTAGCATTAGGATAAATGAATTTGTGTGGTAGTCAGTTAAAGATTTACAACGTGTAGCATTAGGATAAATAAATTTGTGTGGTAGTCAATTAAAGATTTACAACGTGTAGCATTAGGATAAATGAATTTGTGTGGTAGTCAATTAAAGATTTACAACGTGTAGCATTAGGATAAATGAAATTGTGTGGTAGTCAATTAAAGATTTACAACGTGTAGCATTAGGATAAATGAATTTGTGTGGTAGTCAATTAAAGATTTACAACGTGTAGCATTGGGATAAATGAATTTCTGTGGTAGTCAATTCAAGATTTACAACGTGTAGCATTAGGATAAATGAATTTGTGTGGTAGTCAAGTCAAGATTTACAACTTGCAGCCTTAGGATAATTGAATTTGTGTGGTAGTCAATTAAAGATTTACAACGTGTAGCATTAGGATAAATGAATTTGTGTGGTAGTCAGTTAAAGATTTACAACGTGTAGCATTAGGATAAATAAATTTGTGTGGTAGTCAATTAAAGATTTACAACGTGTAGCATTAGGATAAATAAATTTGTGTGGTAGTCAATTAAAGATTTACAACGTGTAGCATTAGGATAAATGAATTTGTGTGGTAGTCAATTAAAGATTTACAACGTGTAGCATTAGGATAAATGAACTTGTGTGGTAGTCAGTTAAAGATTTACAACGTGTAGCATTAGGATAAATAAATTTGTGTGGTAGTCAATTAAAGATTTACAACGTGTAGCATTAGGATAAATAAATTTGTGTGGTAGTCAATTAAAGATTTAAAACGTGTAGCATTAGGATAAATAAATTTGTGTGGTAGTCAATTAAAGATTTGCAATGTGTAGCATTAGGATAGTTGAATTTGTGTGGTAGTCAGTTAAAGATTTACAACGTGTAGCATTAGGATAAATAAATTTGTGTGGTAGTCAATTAAAGATTTACAACGTGTAGCATTACGATAAATAAATTTGTGTGGTAGTCAATTAAAGATTTACAACGTGTAGCATTAGGATAAATGAATTTGTGTGGTAGTCAGTTAAAGATTTACAACGTGTAGCATTAGGATAAATGAATTTGTGTGGTAGTCAATTAAAGATTTACAACGTGTAGCATTAGGATAAATGAATTTGTGTGGTAGTCAATTAAAGATTTACAACGTGTAGCATTAGGATAAATGAATTTGTGTGGTAGTCAATTAAAGATTTACACCGTGTAGCATTAGGATAAATGAATTTGTGTGGTAGTCAAGTCAAGATTTACAACGTGCAGCCTTGGGATAAATGAATTTGTGTGGTAGTCAATTAAAGATATACAACGTGTAGCATTAGGATAAATGAATTTGTGTGGTAGTCAATTAAAGATTTACAACGTGTAGCAATAGGATAAAGGAATTTGTGTGGTAGTCAATTAAAGATTTACAACGTGTAGCATTAGGATAAATGATTTTGTGTGGTAGTCAATTAAAGATTTACAACGTGTAGCATTGGGATAAATGAATTTGTGTGGTAGTCAGTTAAAGATTTACAACGTGTAGCATTGGGATAAATGAATTTGTGTGGTAGTCAATTCAAGATTTACAACGTGTAGCATTGGGATAAATGAATTTGTGTGGTAGTCAAGTCAAGATTTACAACGTGTAGCGTTAGGATAAATGAATTTGTGTGGTAGTCAATTAAAGATTTACAACGTGTAGCATTAGGATAAATGAATTTGTGAGGTAGTCAAGTCAAGATTTACAACGTGTAGCATTAGGATAAATAAATTTGTGTGGTAGTCAATTAAAGATTTACAACGTGTAGCATTAGGATAAATAAATTTGTGTGGTAGTCAGTTAAAGATTTACAACGTGTAGCATTGGGATAAATGAATTTGTGTGGTAGTCAGTTAAAGATTTACAACGTGTAGCATTAGGATAAAGGAATTTGTGTGGTAGTCAATTCAAGATTTACAATGTGTAGAATTAGGATAAATGAATTTGTGTGGTAGTCAAGTCAAGATTTACAACGTGTAGCATTAGGATAAATGAATTTGTGTGGTAGTCAATTAAAGATTTACAACGTGTAGCATTGGGATAAATGAATTTATGTGGTAGTCAATTCCAGATTTACAACGTGTAGCATTAGGATAAATGAATTTG
The DNA here is from genome assembly GCA_031216915.1 of Pictodentalium vernedei. NCBI lineage: Eukaryota > Metazoa > Mollusca > Scaphopoda > Dentaliida > Dentaliidae > Pictodentalium > Pictodentalium vernedei. Next base: position 845,670,080 of record CM062296.1, on the reverse strand, counting down.
TGTGGTAGTCTATTAAAGATTTACAACGTGCAGCCTTGGGATAAATGAATTTGTGTGGTAGTCAATTAAAGATTTACAACGTGTAGCATTAGGATAAATGAAATTGTGTGGTAGTCAGTTAAAGATTTACAACATGTGGCATTAGGATAAATACATTTGTGTGGTAGTCAATTAAAGATTTACAACGTGTAGCATTAGGATAAATGAATTTGTGTGGTAGTCAAGTCAGGATTTACAACGTGCAGCCTTAGGATAAATGAATTTCTGCGGTAGTCAATTAAAGATATACAACGTGTAGCATTAGGATAAATGAATTTGTGTGGTAGTCAATTAAAGATTTACAACGTGTAGCATTAGGATAAAGGAATTTGTGTGGTAGTCAATTAAAGATTTACAACGTGTAGCATTAGGATAAATGAATTTGTGTGGTAGTCAATTAAAGATTTACAACGTGTAGCATTGGGATAAATGAATTTGTGTGGTAGTCAGTTAAAGATTTACAACGTGTAGCATTGGGATAAATGAATTTGTGTGGTAGTCAATTCAAGATTTACAACGTGTAGCATTGGGATAAATGAATTTGTGTGGTAGTCAAGTCAAGATTTACAACGTGTAGCGTTAGGATAAATGAATTTGTGTGGTAGTCAATTAAAGATTTACAGCGTGTAGCATTAGGATAAATGAATTTGTGTGGTAGTCAAGTCAAGATTTACAACGTGTAGCATTAGGATAAATAAATTTGTGTGGTAGTCAATTAAAGATTTACAACGTGTAGCATTAGGATAAATGAATTTGTGTGGTAGTCTATTAAAGATTTACAACGTGCAGCCTTGGGATAAATGAATTTGTGTGGTAGTCAATTAAAGATTTACAACGTGTAGCATTAGGATAAATGAAATTGTGTGGTAGTCAGTTAAAGATTTACAACATGTGGCATTAGGATAAATACATTTGTGTGGTAGTCAATTAAAGATTTACAACGTGTAGCATTAGGATAAATAAATTTGTGTGGTAGTCAATTAAAGATTTACAATGTGTAGCATTAGGATAAATGAATTTGTGTGGTAGTCAGTTAAAGATTTACAACGTGTAGCATTAGGATAAATAAATTTGTGTGGTAGTCAATTAAAGATTTACAACGTGTAGCATTAGGATAAATAAATGTGTGTGGTAGTCAATTAAAGATTTACAACGTGTAGCATTAGGATAAATGAATTTGTGTGGTAGTCAATTAAAGATTTACAACGTGTAGCATTAGGATAAATAAATTTGTGTGGTAGTCAATTAAAGATTTTCAACGTGTAGCATTAGGATAAATAAATGTGTGTGGTAGTCAATTAAAGATTTACAACGTGTAGCATTAGGATAAATGAATTTGTGTGGTAGTCAATTAAAGATTTACAACGTGTAGCATTAGGATAAATGAATTTGTGTGGTAGTCAAGTCAAGATTTACAATGTGCAGCCTTGGGATAAATGAATTTGTGTGGTAGTCAATTAAAGATATACAACGTGTAGCATTAGGATAAATGAATTTGTGTGGTAGTCAATTAAAGATTTACAACGTGTAGCATTAGGATAAAGGAATTTGTGTGGTAGTCAATTAAAGATTTACAACGTGTAGCATTGGGATAAATGAATTTGTGTGGTAGTCAATTCAAGATTTACAACGTTTAGCATTAGGATAAATGAATTTGTGTGGCAGTCAAGTCAAGATTTACAACGTGCAACTTGGGATAAATGAATTTGTGTGGTAGTCAATTAAAGATTTACAACGTGTAGCATTAGGATAAATGAATTTGTGTGGTAGTCAGTTAAAGATTTACAACGTGTAGCATTAGGATAAATAAATGTGTGTGGTAGTCAATTAAAGATTTACAACGTGTAGCATTAGGATAAATGAATTTGTGCGGTAGTCAGTTAAAGATTTACAACATGTAGCATTAGGATAAATAAATTTGTGTGGTAGTCAATTAAAGATTTACAACGTGTAGCATTAGGATAAATGAATTTGTGTGGTAGTCAATTAAAGATTTACAACGTGTAGCATTGGGATAAATGAATTTGTGTGGTAGTCAGTTAAAGATTTACAACGTGTAGCATTGGGATAAATGAATTTGTGTGGTAGTCAATTCAAGATTTACAACGTGTAGCATTGGGATAAATGAATTTGTGTGGTAGTCAAGTCAAGATTTACAACGTGTAGCGTTAGGATAAATGAATTTGTGTGGTAGTCAATTAAAGATTTACAACGTGTAGCATTAGGATAAATAAATTTGTGTGGTAGTCAGTTAAAGATTTACAACGTGTAGCATTAGGATAAATGAATTTGTGTGGTAGTCAGTTAAAGATTTACAACGTGTAGCATTGGGATAAATGAATTTGTGTGGTAGTCAATTCAAGATTTACAATGTGTAGAATTAGGATAAATGAATTTGTGTGGTAGTCAAGTCAAGATTTACAACGTGTAGCATTAGGATAAATGAATTTGTGTGGTAGTCAATTAAAGATTTACAACGTGTAGCATTGGGATAAATGAATTTATGTGGTAGTCAATTCCAGATTTACAACGTGTAGCATTAGGATAAATGAATTTGTGTGGTAGTCTATTAAAGATTTACAACGTGCAGCCTTGGGATAAATGAATTTGTGTGGTAGTCAATTAAAGATTTACAACGTGTAGCATTAGGATAAATGAAATTGTGTGGCAGTCAGTTAAAGATTTACAACATGTGGCATTAGGATAAATACATTTGTGTGGTAGTCAATTAAAGATTTACAACGTGTAGCATTAGGATAAATGAATTTGTGTGGTAGTCAAGTCAGGATTTACAACGTGCAGCCTTAGGATAAATGAATTTCTGTGGTAGTCAATTAAAGATATACAACGTGTAGCATTAGGATAAATGAATTTGTGTGGTAGTCAATTAAAGATTTACAACGTGTAGCATTAGGATAAAGGAATTTGTGTGGTAGTCAACTAAAGATTTACAACGTGTAGCATTAGGATAAATGAATTTGTGTGGTAGTCAATTAAAGATTTACAACGTGTAGCATTGGGATAAATGAATTTGTGTGGTAGTCAGTTAAAGATTTACAACGTGTAGCATTGGGATAAATGAATTTGTGTGGTAGTCAATTCAAGATTTACAACGTGTAGCATTGGGATAAATGAATTTGTGTGGTAGTCAAGTCAAGATTTACAACGTGTAGCATTAGGATAAATGAATTTGTGTGGTAGTCAATTAAAGATTTACAACGTGTAGCATTAGGATAAAGGAATTTGTGTGGTAGTCAACTAAAGATTTACAATGTGTAGCATTAGGATAAATGAATTTGTGTGGTAGTCAATTAAAGATTTACAACGTGTAGCATTGGGATAAATGAATTTGTGTGGTAGTCAGTTAAAGATTTACAACGTGTAGCATTGGGATAAATGAATTTGTGTGGTAGTCAATTCAAGATTTACAACGTGTAGCATTGGGATAAATGAATTTGTGTGGTAGTCAAGTCAAGATTTACAACGTGTAGCATTAGGATAAATGAATTTGTGAGGTAGTCAATTAAAGATTTACAACGTGTAGCATTAGGATAAATGAATTTGTGTGGTAGTCAAGTCAAGATTTACAACGTGTAGCATTAGGATAAATAAATTTGTGTGGTAGTCAATTAAAGATTTACAACGTGTAGCATTAGGATAAATAAATTTGTGTGGTAGTCAGTTAAAGATTTACAACGTGTAGCATTGGGATAAATGAATTTGTGTGGTAGTCAGTTAAAGATTTACAACGTGTAGCATTGGGATAAATGAATTTGTGTGGTAGTCAATTCAAGATTTACAACGTGTAGCATTGGGATAAATGAATTTGTGTGGTAGTCAATTCAAGATTAACAATGTGTAGCATTGGGATAAATGAATTTGTGTGGTAGTCAATTAAAGATTTACAATGTGTAGCATTAGGATAAATGAATTTGTGTGGTAGTCAAGTCAAGATTTACAACGTGTAGCATTAGGATAAATAAATTTGTGTGGTAGTCAATTAAAGATTTACAACGTGTAGCATTAGGATAAATAAATTTGTGTGGTAGTCAGTTAAAGATTTACAACGTGTAGCATTGGGATAAATGAATTTGTGTGGTAGTCAGTTAAAGATTTACAACGTGTAGCATTGGGATAAATGAATTTGTGTGGTAGTCAATTCAAGATTTACAACGTGTAGCATTGGGATAAATGAATTTGTGTGGTAGTCAATTCAAGATTTACAACGTGTAGCATTGGGATAAATGAATTTGTGTGGTAGTCAAGTCAAGATTTACAACGTGTAGCATTAGGATAAATGAATTTGTGTGGTATTCAAGTCAAGATTTACAACGTGTAGCATTAGGATAAATGAATTTGTGTGGTTATCAAGTCAACATTTACAACGTGCAGCCTTGGGATAAATGAATTTGTGTGGTAGTCAAGTCAAGATTTACAACGTGTAGCATTAAGATAAATGAATTTGTGTGGTAGTCAATTCAAGATTTACAACGTGTAGCATTAGGATAAATGAATTTGTGTGGTAGTCAAGTCAAGATTTACAACGTGCAGCCTTGGGATAAATGAATTTGTGTGGTAGTCAAGTCAAGATTTACAACGTGTAGCATTGGGATAAATGAATTTGTTTGGTAGTCAAGTCAAGATTTACAATGTGCAGCCTTGGGATAAATAAATTTGTGTGGTAGTCAATTCAAGATTTACAACGTGTAGCATTAGGATAAATGAATTTGTGTGGTAGTCAATTAAAGATTTACAACGTGTAGCATTAGGATAAATGAATTTGTGTGGTAGTCAATTAAAGATTTACAACGTGTAGCATTAGGATAAATGAATTTGTGTGGTAGTCAATTAAAGGTTTACAACGTGTAGCATTAGGATAAATGAATTTGTGTGGTAGTCAATTAAAGATTTACAACGTGTAGCATTGGGATAAATGAATTTATGTGGTAGTCAATTCCAGATTTACAACGTGTAGCATTAGGATAAATGAATTTGTGTGGTAGTCTATTAAAGATTTACAACGTGCAGCCTTGGGATAAATGAATTTGTGTGGTAGTCAATTAAAGATTTACAACGTGTAGCATTAGGATAAATGAAATTGTGTGGTAGTCAGTTAAAGATTTACAACATGTGGCATTAGGATAAATACATTTGTGTGGTAGTCAATTAAAGATTTACAACGTGTAGCATTAGGATAAATAAATTTGTGTGGTAGTCAATTAAAGATTTACAATGTGTAGCATTAGGATAAATGAATTTGTGTGGTAGTCAGTTAAAGATTTACAACGTGTAGCATTAGGATAAATAAATTTGTGTGGCAGTCAATTAAAGATTTACAACGTGTAGCATTAGGATAAATAAATTTGTGTGGTAGTCAATTAAAGATTTTCAACGTGTAGCATTAGGATAAATAAATGTGTGTGGTAGTCAATTAAAGATTTGTAATGTGTAGCATTAGGATAAATGAATTTGTGTGGTAGTCAAGTCAAGATTTACAACGTGTAGCATTAGGATAAATGAATTTGTGTGGTAGTCAATTCAAGATTTACAACGTGTAGCATTAGGATAAATGAATTTGTGTGGTAGTCAGTTAAAGATTTACAACGTGCAGCCTTGGGATAAATGAATTTGTGTGGTAGTCAATTAAAGATTTTCAACGTGTAGCATTAGGATAAATAAATGTGTGTGGTAGTCAATTAAAGATTTGTAATGTGTAGCATTAGGATAAATGAATTTGTGTGGTAGTCAAGTCAAGATTTACAACGTGTAGCATTAGGATAAATGAATTTGTGTGGTAGTCAATTAAAGATATACAACGTGTAGCATTAGGGTAAATGAATTTGTGTGGTAGTCAATTAAAGATATACAACGTATAGCATTAGGATAAATGAATTTGTGTGGTAGTCAATTAAAGATTTACAACGTGTAGCATTGGGATAAATGAATTTGTGTGGTAGTCAATTAAAGATATACAACGTATAGCATTAGGATAAATGAATTTGTGTGGTAGTCAATTAAAGATTTACAACGTGTAGCATTAGGATAAATGAATTTGTGTGGTAGTCAATTAAAGATTTACAACGTGTAGCATTAGGATAAATGAATTTGTGTGGTAGTCAATTCAAGATTTACAACGTTTAGCATTAGGATAAATGAATTTGTGTGGTAGTCAAGTCAAGATTTACAACGTGCAACTTGGGATAAATGAATTTGTGTGGTAGTCAATTAAAGATTTACAACGTGTAGCATTAGGATAAATGAATTTGTGTGGTAGTCAGTTAAAGATTTACAACGTGTAGCATTAGGATAAATAAATGTGTGTGGTAGTCAATTAAAGATTTACAACGTGTAGCATTAGGATAAATGAATTTGTGCGGTAGTCAGTTAAAGATTTACAACGTGTAGCATTAAGATAAATGAATTTGTGTGGTAGTCAATTAAAGATTTACAACGTGCAGCCTTGGGATAAATGAATTTGTGTGGTAGTCAGTTAAAGATTTACAACGTGTAGCATTAGGATAAATAAATTTGTGTGGTAGTCAATTAAAGATATACAACGTGTAGCATTAGGATAAATGAATTTGTGTGGTAGTCAATTAAAGATTTACAACGTGTAGCATAGGATAAATGAATTTGTGTGGTATTCAATTAAAGATTTACAACGTGTAGCATTGGGATAAATGAATTTGTGTGGTAGTCAGTTAAAGATTTACAACGTGTAGCATTGGGATAAATGAATTTGTGTGGTAGTCAATTCAAGATTTACAACGTGTAGCATTGGGATAAATGAATTTGTGTGGTAGTCAAGTCAAGATTTACAACGTGTAGCGTTAGGATAAATGAATTTGTGTGGTAGTCAATTAAAGATTTACAACGTGTAGCATTAGGATAAATGAATTTGTGTGGTTGTCAAGTCAAGATTTACAACGTGTAGCATTAGGATAAATAAATTTGTGTGGTAGTCAATTAAAGATTTACAACGTGTAGCATTAGGATAAATAAATTTGTGTGGTAGTCAGTTAAAGATTTACAACGTGTAGCATTGGGATAAATGAATTTGTCTGGTAGTCAGTTAAAGATTTACAACGTGTAGCATTGGGATAAATGAATTTGTGTGGTAGTCAATTCAAGATTTACAGCGTGTAGCATTGGGATAAATGAATTTGTGTGGTAGTCAATTCAAGATTTACAACGTGTAGCATTGGGATAAATGAATTTGTGTGGTAGTCAAGTCAATATTTACAACGTGTAGCATTAGGATAAATGAATTTGTGTGGTATTCAAGTCAAGATTTACAACGTGTAGCATTAGGATAAATGAATTTGTGTGGTAGTCAAGTCAAGATTTACAACGTGCAGCCTTGGGATAAATGAATTTCAGTGGTAGTCAAGTCAAGATTTACAACGTGTAGCATTAGGATAAATGAATTTGTGTGGTAGTCAATTCAAGATTTACAACGTGTAGCATTAGGATAAATGAATTTGTGTGGTAGTCAAGTCAAGATTTACAACGTGCAGCCTTGGGATAAATGAATTTGTGTGGTAGTCAAGTCAAGATTTACAACGTGTAGCATTGGGATAAATGAATTTGTTTGGTAGTCAAGTCAAGATTTACAACGTGCAGCCTTGGGATAAATGAATTTGTGTGGTAGTCAATTAAAGATATACAACGTGTAGCATTAGGATAAATGAATTTGTGTGGTAGTCAATTAAAGATTTACAACGTGTAGCATTAGGATAAATGAATTTGTGTGGTAGTCAATTAAAGATTTACAACGTGTAGCATTAGGATAAATGAATTTGTGTGGTAGTCAATTCAAGATTTACAACGTCCAGCCTTGGGATAAATGAATTTGTGTGGTAGTCAATTAAAGATTTACAACGTGTAGCCTTGGGATAAATGAATTTGTGTGGTAGTCAATTAAAGATTTACAACGTGTAGCATTAGGATAAATGAATTTGTGTGGTAGTCAATTAAAGATTTACAACGTGTAGCATTAGGATAAATGAATTTGTGTGGTAGTCAAGTCAAGATTTACAACGTCCAGCCTTGGGATAAATGAATTTGTGTGGTAGTCAATTAAAGATTTACAACGTGTAGCATTAGGATAAATGAATTTGTGTGGTTGTCAATTAAAGATTTACAACGTGTAGCATTGGGATAAATGAATTTGTGTGGTAGTCAGTTAAAGATTTAAAACGTGTAGCATTGGGATAAATGAATCTGTGTGGCAGTCAATTCAAGATTTACAACGTGTAGCATTGGGATAAATGAATTTGTGTGGTAGTCAAGTCAAGATTTACAACGTGTAGCATTAGGATAAATGAATTTGTGTGGTAGTCAATTAAAGATTTACAACGTGTAGCATTAGGATAAATGAATTTGTGTGGTAGTCAAGTCAAGATTTACAACGTGTAGCATTAGGATAAATAAATTTGTGTGGTAGTCAATTAAAGATTTACAACGTGTAGCATTAGGATAAATAAATTTGTGTGGTTGTCAGTTAAAGATTTGCAACGTGTAGCATTGGGATAAATGAATTTGTGTGGTAGTCAGTTAAAGATTTACAACGTGTAGCATTGGGATAAATGAATTTGTGTGGTAGTCAATTCAAGATTTGCAACGTGTAGCATTGGGATAAATGAATTTGTGTGGTAGTCAATTCAAGATTTACAACGTGTAGCATTGGGATAAATGAATTTGTGTGATAGTCAAGTCAAGATTTACAACGTGTAGCATTAGGATAAATGAATTTGTGTGGTATTCAAGTCAAGATTTACAACGTGTAGCATTAGGATAAATGAATTTGTGTGGTAGTCAAGTCAAGATTTACAACGTGCAGCCTTGGGATAAATGAATTTGTGCGGTAGTCAAGTCAAGATTTACAACGTGTAGCATTGGGATAAATGAATTTCTGTGGTAGTCAAGTCAAGATTTACAACGTGCAGCCTTGGGATAAATGAATTTGTGTGGTAGTCAATTAAAGATATACAACGTGTAGCATTAGGATAAATGAATTTGTGTGGTAGTCAATTAAAGATTTACAACGTGTAGCATTAGGATAAATGAATTTGTGTGGTAGTCAATTAAAGATTTACAACGTGTAGCACTAGGATAAATGAATTTGTGTGGTAGTCAATTAAAGATTTACAACGTGTACCATTAGGATAAATGAATTTGTGTGGTAGTCAATTAAAGATTTACAACGTGTAGCATTAGGATAAATGAATTTGTGTGGTAGTCAATTAAAGATTTACAACGTGTAGCATTGGGATAAATGAATTTGTGTGGTAGTCAATTCAAGATTTACTACGTGTAGCATTAGGATAAATGAATTTGTGTGGTAGTCAAGTCAAGATTTACAACGTGCAGCCTTGGGATAAATGAATTTGTGTGGTAGTCAATTAAAGATTTACAACGTGTAGCATTAGGATAAATGAGTTTGTGTGGTAGTCAGTTAAAGATTTACAACGTGTAGCATTAGGATAAATAAATTTGTGTGGTAGTCAATTAAAGATTTACAACGTGTAGCAATAGGATAAATAAATTTGTGTGGTAGTCAATTAAAGATTTACAACTTGTAGCATTAGAATAAATGAATTTGTGTGGTAGTCAATTAAAGATTTACAACGTGTAGCATTAGGATAAATGAATTTGTGTGGTAGTCAGTTAAAGATTTACAACGTGTAGCATTAGGATAAATAAATTTGTGTGGTAGTCAATTAAAGATTTACAACGTGTAGCTTTAGGATAAATAAATTTGTGTGGTAGTCAATTAAAGATTTACAACGTGTAGCATTAGGATAAATGAATTTGTGTGGTAGTCAAGTCAAGATTTACAACGTCCAGCCTTGGGATAAATGAATTTGTGTGGTAGTCAGTTAAAGATTTACAACGTGTAGCATTAGGATAAATGATTTTGTGTGGTAGTCAGTTAAAGATTTACAACGGGTAGCATTAGGATAAATAAATTTGTGTGGTAGTCAATTAAAGATTTACAACGTGTAGCATTAGGATAAATAAATTTGTGTGGTAATCAATTAAAGATTTACAACGTGTAGCATTAGGATAAATGAATTTGTGTGGTAGTCAATTAAAGATTTACAACGTGTACCATTAGGATAAATGAATTTGTGTGGTAGTCAATTAAAGATTTACAACGTGTAGCATTAGGATAAATAAATTGGTGTGGTAGTCAATTAAAGATTTACAACGTGTAGCGTTAGGATAAATGAATTTGTGTGGTAGTCAGTTAAAGACTTACAACGTGTAACATTAGGATAAATAAATTTGTGTGGCAGTCAATTAAAGATTTACAACGTGTAACATTAGGATAAATGAATTTGTGTGGTAATCAATTCAAGATTTACAACGTGTAGCATTCGGATAAATGAATTTGTGTGGTAGTCAATTCAAGATTTACAACGTGCAGCCTTGGGATAAATGAATTTGTGTGGTAGTCAATTAAAGATATACAACGTGTAGCATTAGGATAAATGAATTTGTGTGGTAGTCAATTAAAGATTTACAACGTGTAGCATTAGGATAAATGAATTTGTGTGGTAGTCAATTAAAGATTTACAACGTGTAGCATTAGGACAAATGAATTTGTGTGGTAGTCAATTAAAGATTTATAACGTGTAGCATTAGGATAAATGAATTTGTGTGGTAGTCAATTAAAGATTTACAACGTGTAGCATTAGGATAAATGAATTTGTGTGGTAGTCAAGTCAAGATTTACAACGTGTAGCATTAGGATAAATGAATTTGTGTGGTATTCAAGTCAAGATTTACAACGTGTAGCATTAGGATAAATGAATTTGTGTGGTAGTCAAGTCAAGATTTACAACGTGCAGCCTTGGGATAAATGAATTTGTGTGGTAGTCAAGTCAAGATTTACAACGTGTAGCATTGGGATAAATGAATTTGTGTGATAGTCAAGTCAAGATTTACAACGTGCAGCCTTGGGATAAATGAATTTGTGTGGTAGTCAATTAAAGATATACAACGTGTAGCATTAGGATAAATGAATTTGTGTGGTAGTCAATTAAAGATTTACAACGTGTAGCATTAGGATAAATGAATTTGTGTGGTAGTCAATTAAAGATTTACAACGTGCAGCATTAGGATAAATGAATTTGTGTGGTAGTCAGTTAAAGATTTACAACGTGTAGCATTGGGATAAATGAATTTGTGTGGTAGTCAATTCAAGATTTACAACGTGTGGCATTAGGATAAATGAATTTGTGTGGTAGTCAAGTCAAGATTTAGAACGTGCGGCCTTGGGATAAATGAATTTGTGTGGTAGTCAATTAAAGATTTACAACGTGTAGCATTGGGATAAATGAATTTGTGTGGTAGTCAATTCAAGATTTACAACGTGTAGCATTGGGATAAATGAATTTGTGTGGTAGTCAAGTCAAGATTTACAACGTGCAGCCTTGGGATAAATGAATTTGTGTGGTAGTCAATTAAAGATTTACAACGTGTAGCATTAGGATAAATGAATTTGGGTGGTAGTCAATTCAAGATTTACAACGTGTAGCATTAGGATAAATGAATTTGTGTGGTAATCAATTAAAGATTTACAACGTGTAGCATTAGGATAAATGAATGTGTGTGGTAAACAGTTAAAGATTTACAACGTGTAGCATTAGGATAAATGAATTTGTGTGGTAGTCAGTTAAAAATTTACAACGTGTAGCATTAGGATAAATGAATTTGTGTGGTAGTCAATTCAAGATTTACAACGTGTAGCATTAGGATAAATGAATTTGTGTGGTAGTCAATTAAAGATTTATAACGTGTAGCATTAGGATAAATGAATTTGTGTGGTAGTGAATTCAAGATTTACAACGTGTAGCATTGGGATAAATGAATTTGTGTGGTAGTCAATTCAAGATTTACAACGTGTAGCATTAGGATAAATGAATTTGTGTGGTAATCAATTAAAGATTTTCAACGTGTAGCATTAGGATAAATGAATTTGTGTGGTAATCAATTCAAGATTTACAACGTGTAGCATTAGGATAAATGAATTTGTGTGGTAGTCAATTCAAGATTTACAACGTGTAGCATTGAGATAAATGAATTTGTGTGGTAGTCAAGTCAAGATTTAGAACGTGTAGCATTGGGATAAATGAATTATTGTGGTAGTCAATTAAAGATTTACAACGTGTAGCATTGGGATAAATGAATTTGTGTGGTAGTCAATTAAAGATTTACAACGTGTAGCATTAGGATAAATTAATTTGTGTGGTAGTCATTTAAAAATTTACAACGTGTAGCATTGGGATAAATGAATTTGTGTGGTAGTCAAGACAAGATTTACAAAGTGTAGCATTAGGATAAATGAATTTGTGTGGTGGTCAATTAAAGATTTACAACGTGTAGCATTGGGATAAATGAATTTGTGTGGTAGTCAATGCAAGATTTACAACGTGTAGCATTGGGATAAATGAATTTGTGTGGTAGTCAATTCAAGATTTACAACGTGTAGCATTGGGATAAATGAATTTGTGTGGTAGTCAATTAAAGATTTACAACGTGTAGCATTAGGATAAATGAATTTGTGTGGTAGTCAATTAAAGATTTACAACGTGTAGCATTGGGATAAATTAATTTGTGTGGTAGTCAAGTCAAGATTTACAACGTGTAGCATTAGGATAAATGAATTTGTGTGGTAGTCAATTAAAGATTTACAACGTGTAGAATTAGGATAAATGAATTTGTGTGGTAGTCAAGTCAAGATTTACAACGTGTAGCATTAGGATAAATGAATTTGTGTGGTAGTCAATTAAAGATTTACAACGTGTAGCATTAGGATAAATGAATTTGTGTGGTAGTCAATTAAAGATTTACAACGTGTAGCATTAGGATAAATGAATTTGTGTGGTAGTCAAGTCAAGATTTACAACGTGTAGCATTAGGATAAATAAATTTGTGTTGTAATCAATTAAAGATTTACAACGTGTAGCATTAGGATAAATGATTTTGTGTGGTAGTCAAGTCAAGATTTACAACGTGCAGCCTTGGGATAAATTAATTTGTGTGGTAGTCAATTAAAGATTTACAACGTGTAGCATTAGGATAAATGAATTTGTGTGGAGGTCAGTTAAAGATTTACAACGTGCAGCCTTGGGATAAATGAATTTGTGTGGTAGTCAGTTAAAGATTTACAACGTGTAGCATTAGGATAAATGAATTTGTGTAGTAGTCAATTAAAGATATACAACGTGTAGCATTAGGATAAATGAATTTGTGTAGTAGTCAAGTCAAGATTTACAACGTGTAGCATTAGGATAAATGAATTTGTGTGGTAGTCAATTAAAGATTTACAACGTGTAGCATTGGGATAAATGAATTTGTGTGGAGGTCAGTTAAAGATTTACAACGTGCAGCCTTGGGATAAATGAATTTGTGTGGTAGTCAATTAAAGATTTACAACGTGTAGCATAGGATAAATGAATTTGTGTGGTAGTCAAGTCAAGATTTACAACGTGTAGCATTAGGATAAATGAATTTGTGTGGTAGTCAATTAAAGATTTACAACGTGTAGCATTGGGATAAATGAATTTGTGTGGAGGTCAGTTAAAGATTTACAACGTGCAGCCTTGGGATAAATGAATTTGTGTGGTAGTCAATTAAAGATTTACAACGTGTAGCATAGGATAAATGAATTTGTGTGGTTGTCAATTAAAGATTTACAACGTGTAGCATTGGGATAAATGAATTTGTATGGTAGTCAGTTAAAGATTTAAAACGTGTAGCATTGGGATAAATGAATTTGTGTGGTAGTCAATTCAAGATTTACAACGTGTAGCATTGGGATAAATGAATTTGTGTGGTAGTCAAGTCAAGATTTACAACGTGTAGTATTAGGATAAATGAATTTGTGTGGTAGTCAATTAAAGATTTACAACGTGTAGCATTGGGATAAATGAATTTGTGTGGTAGTCAATTCAAGATTTACAACGTGTGGCATTAGGATAAATGAATTTGTGTGGTAGTCAAGTCAAGATTTAGAACGTGCGGCCTTGGGATAAATGAATTTGTGTGGTAGTCAATTAAAGATTTACAACGTGTAGCAAATGGATAAATAAATTTGTGTGGTAGTCAGTTAAAGATTTACAACGTGTAGCATTAGGATAAATAAATTTGTGTGGTAGTCAATTAAAGATTTACAACGTGTAGCATTAGGATAAATAAATTTGTGTCGTAGTCAATTAAAGATTTACAACGTGTAGCATTAGGATAAATGAATTTGTGTGGTAGTCAATTAAAGATTTACAACGTGTAGCATTAGGATAAATGAATTTGTGTGGTATTCAAGTCAAGATTTACAACGTGTAGCATTAGGATAAATGAATTTGTGTGGTAGTCAAGTCAAGATTTACAACGTGCAGCCTTGGGATAAATGAATTTGTGTGGTAGTCAAGTCAAGATTTACAACGTGTAGCATTGTGATAAATGAATTTCTGTGGTAGTCAAGTCAAGATTTACAACGTGCAGCCTTGGGATAAATGAATTTGTGTGGTAGTCAATTAAAGATATACAACGTGTAGCATTAGGATAAATGAATTTGTGTGGTAGTCAATTAAAGATTTACAACGTGTAGCATTAGGATAAATGAATTTGTGTGGTAGTCAATTAAAGATTTACAACGTGTAGCATTAGGATAAATGAATTTGTGTGGTAGTCAATTAAAGATTTACAACGTGTAGCACTAGGATAAATGAATTGGTGTGGTAGTCAATTAAAGATTTACAACGTGTAGCATTAGGATAAATGAATTTGTGTGGTAGTCAATTAAAGATTTACAACGTGTAGCATTAGGATAAATGAATTTGTGTGGTAGTCAATTAAAGATTTACAACGTGTAGCATTGGGATAAATGAATTTGTGTGGTAGTCAATTCAAGATTTACTACGTGTAGCATTAGGATAAATGAATTTGTGTGGTAGTCATGTCAAGATTTACAATGTGTAGAATTAGGATAAATAAATTTGTGTGGTAGTCAATTAAAGATTTACAACGTGTAGCAATAGGATAAATAAATTTGTGTGGTAGTCAATTAAAGATTTACAACTTGTAGCATTAGGATAAATGAATTTGTGTGGAAGTCAATTAAAGATTTACAACGTGTAGCATTAGGATAAATGAATTTGTGTGGTAGTCAGATAAAGATTTACAACGTGTAGCATTAGGATAAATAAATTTGTGTGGTAGTCAATTAAAGATTTACAACGTGTAGCTTTAGGATAAATAAATTTGTGTGGTAGTCAATTAAAGATTTACAACGTGTAGCATTAGGATAAATGAATTTGTGTGGTAGTCAAGTCAAGATTTACAACGTCCAGCCTTGGGATAAATGAATTTGTGTGGTAGTCAATTAAAGATTTACAACGTGTAGCATTAGGATAAATGAATTTGTGTGGTAGTCAGTTAAAGATTTACAACGGGTAGCATTAGGATAAATAAATTTGTGTGGTAGTCAATTAAAGATTTACAACGTGTAGCATTAGGATAAATAAATTTGTGTGGTAATCAATTAAAGATTTACAACGTGTAGCATTAGGATAAATGAATTTGTGTGGTAGTCAATTAAAGATTTACAACGTGTACCATTAGGATAAATGAATTTGTGTGGTAGTCAATTAAAGATTTACAACGTGTAGCATTAGGATAAATAAATTTGAGTGGTAGTCAATTAAAGATTTACAACGTGTAGCATTAGGATAAATGAATTTGTGTGGTAATCAATTCAAGATTTACAACGTGTAGCATTAGGATAAATGAATTTGTGTGGTAGTCAATTCAAGATTTACAACGTGCAGCCTTGGGATAAATGAATTTGTGTGGTAGTCAATTAAAGATATACAACGTGTAGCATTAGGATAAATGAATTTGTGTGGTAGTCAATTAAAGATTTACAACGTGTAGCATTAGGATAAATGAATTTGTGTGGTAGTCAATTAAAGATTTACAACGTGTAGCATTAGGATAAATGAATTTGTGTGGTAGTCAATTAAAGATTTACAACGTGTAGCATTAGGATAAATGAATTTGTGTGGTAGTCAAATAAAGATTTACAACGTGTAGCATTAGGACAAATGAATTTGTGTGGTAGTCAATTACAGATTTACAACGTGTAGCATTAGGATAAATGAATTTGTGTGGTAGTCAATTAAAGATTTACAACGTGTAGCATTAGGATAAATGAATTTGTGTGGTAGTCAAGTCAAGATTTACAACGTGTAGCATTAGGATAAATGAATTTGTGTGGTATTCAAGTCAAGATTTACAACGTGTAGCATTAGGATAAATGAATTTGTGTGGTAGTCAAGTCAAGATTTACAACGTGCAGCCTTGGGATAAATGAATTTGTGTGGTAGTCAAGTCAAGATTTACAACGTGTAGCATTGGGATAAATGAATTTGTGTGATAGTCAAGTCAAGATTTACAACGTGCAGCATTGGGACAAATGAATTTGTGTGGTAGTCAATTAAAGTTATACAACGTGTAGCATTAGGATAAATGAATTTGTGTGGTAGTCAATTAAAGATTTACAACGTGTAGCATTAGGATAAATGAATTTGTGTGGTAGTCAATTAAAGATTTACAACGTGCAGCATTAGGATAAATGAATTTGTGTGGTAGTCAGTTACAGATTTACAACGTGTAGCATTGGGATAAATGAATTTGTGTGGTAGTCAATTCAAGATTTACAACGTGTGGCATTAGGATAAATGAATTTGTGTGGTAGTCAAATCAAGATTTAGAACGTGCGGCCTTGGGATAAATGAATTTGTGTGGTAGTCAATTAAAGATTTACAACGTGTAGCATTAGGATAAATAAATTTGTGTGGTAGTCAGTTAAAGATTTACAACGTGTAGCATTAGGATAAATAAATTTGTGTGGTAGTCAATTAAAGATTTACAACGTGTAGCATTAGGATAAATAAATTTGTGTGGTAGTCAGTTAAAGATTTACAACGTGTAGCATTAGGATAAATAAATTTGTGTGGTAGTCAATTAAAGATTTACAACGTGTAGCATTAGGATAAATAAATTTGTGTCGTAGTCAATTAAAGATTTACAACGTGTAGCATTAGGATAAATGAATTTGTGTGGTAG
Organism: Pictodentalium vernedei; assembly: GCA_031216915.1. Lineage (NCBI taxonomy): Eukaryota > Metazoa > Mollusca > Scaphopoda > Dentaliida > Dentaliidae > Pictodentalium > Pictodentalium vernedei. The sequence goes on along the minus strand of CM062296.1, from coordinate 845,652,905 downwards.
TCAATTAAAGATTTACAACGCGTAGCATTAGGATAAATGAATTTGTGTGGTAGTCAGTTAAAGATTTACAACCTGTAGCATTAGGATAAATAAATTTGTGTGGTAGTCAATTAAAGATTTACAACGTGTAGCATTAGGATAAATAAATTTGTGTGGTAGTCAATTAAAGATTTACAACGTGTAGCATTGGGATAAATGAATTTGTGTGGTAGTCAATTCAAGATTTACAACGTGTGGCATTAGGATAAATGAATTTGTGTGGTAGTCAAGTCAAGATTTAGAACGTGTGGCCTTGGGATAAATGAATTTGTGTGGTAGTCAATTAAAGATTTACAACGTGTAGCATTAGGATAAATAAATTTGTGTGGTAGTCAGTTAAAGATTTACAACGTGTAGCATTAGGACAAATAAATTTGTGTGGTAGTCAATTAAAGATTTACAACGTGTAGCATTAGGATAAATAAATTTGTGTCGTAGTCAATTAAAGATTTACAACGTGTAGCATTAGGATAAATGAATTTGTGTGGTAGTGAATTCAAGATTTACAACGTGTAGCATTGGGATAAATGAATTTGTGTGGTAGTCAATTCAAGATTTACAACGTGTAGCATTAGGATAAATGAATTTGTGTGGTAATCAATTAAAGATTTACAACGTGTAGCATTAGGATAAATGAATTTGTGTGGTAGTCAATTAAAGATTTACAACGTGTAGCATTGGGATAAATTAATTTGTGTGGTAGTCAAGTCAAGATTTACAACGTGTAGCATTAGGATAAATGAATTTGTGTGGTAGTCAATTAAAGATTTACAACGTGTAGCATTAGGATAAATGAATTTGTGTGGTAATCAATTCAAGATTTACAACGTGTAGCATTAGGATAAATGAATTTGTGTGGTAGTCAATTAAAGATTTACAACGTGTAGCATTGGGATAAATGAATTTGTGTGGTAGTCAATTAAAGATTTACAACGTGTAGCATTGGGATAAATGAATTTGTGTGGTAGTCAATTAAAGATTTACAACGTGTAGCCTTAGGATAAATGAATTTGTGTGGTAGTCAAGTCAAGATTTACAACGTGTAGCATTAGGATAAATGAATTTGTGTGGTAGTCAATTAAAGATTTACAACGTGTAGCATTTTGATAAATGAATTTGTGTGGAGGTCAGTTAAAGATTTACAACGTGCAGCCTTGGGATAAATAAATTTGTGTGGTAGTCAGTTAAAGATTTACAACGTGTAGCATTAGGATAAATGAATTTGTGTGGTAGTCAATTAAAGATATACAACGTGTAGCATTAGGATAAATGAATTTGTGTGGTAGTCAATTAAAGATTTACAACGTGTAGCATAGGATAAATGAATTTGTGTGGTTGTCAATTAAAGATTTACAACGTGTAGCATTGGGATAAATGAATTTGTGTGGTAGTCAGTTAAAGATTTAAAACGTGTAGCATTGGGATAAATGAATTTGTGTGGTAGTCAATTCAAGATTTACAACGTGTAGCATTGGGATAAATGAATTTGTGTGGTAGTCAAGTCAAGATTTACAACGTGTAGCATTAGGATAAATGAATTTGTGTGGTAGTCAATTAAAGATTTACAACGTGTAGCATTGGGATAAATGAATTTGTGTGGTAGTCAATTTAAGATTTACAACGTGTGGCATTAGGATAAATGAATTTGTGTGGTAGTCAAGTCAAGATTTAGAACGTGCGGCCTTGGGATAAATGAATTTGTGTGGTAGTCAATTAAAGATTTACAACGTGTAGCATTAGGATAAAGAAATTTGTGTGGTAGTCAGTTAAAGATTTACAACGTGTAGCATTAGGATAAATAAATTTGTGTGGTAGTCAATTAAAGATTTACAACGTGTAGCATTAGGATAAATAAATTTGTGTCGTAGTCAATTAAAGATTTACAACGTGTAGCATTAGGATAAATGAATTTGTGTGGTAGTCAATTAAAGATTTACAACGTGTAGCATTAGGATAAATGAATTTGTGTGGTATTCAAGTCAAGATTTACAACGTGTAGCATTAGGATAAATGAATTTGTGTGGTAGTCAAGTCAAGATTTACAACGTGCAGCCTTGGGATAAATGAATTTGTGTGGTAGTCAAGTCAAGATTTACAACGTGTAGCATTGGGATAAATGAATTTCTGTGGTAGTCAAGTCAAGATTTACAACGTGCAGCCTTGGGATAAATGAATTTGTGTGGTAGTCAATTAAAGATATACAACGTGTAGCATTAGGATAAATGAATTTGTGTGGTAGTCAATTAAAGATTTACAACGTGTAGCACTAGGATAAATGAATTGGTGTGGTAGTCAATTAAAGATTTACAACGTGTAGCATTAGGATAAATGAATTTGTGTGGTAGTCAAGTCAAGATTTACAACGTGTAGCATTAGGATAAATAAATTTGTGTGGTAGTCAATTAAAGATTTACAACGTGTAACATTAGGATAAATAAATTTGTGTGGTAGTCAGTTAAAGATTTACAACGTGTAGCATTGGGATAAATGAATCTGTGTGGTAGTCAGTTAAAGATTTACAACGTGTAGCATTGGGATAAATGAATTTGTGTGGTAGTCAATTCAAGATTTACAACGTGTAGCATTGGGATAAATGAATTTGTGTGGTAGTCAATTCAAGATTTACAACGTGTAGCATTGGGATAAATGAATTTGTGTGGTAGTCAAGTCAAGATTTACAACGTGTAGCATTAGGATAAATGAATTTGTGTGGTATTCAAGTCAAGATTTACAACGTGTAGCATTAGGATAAATGAATTTGTGTGGTAGTCAAGTCAAGATTTACAACGTGCAGCCTTGGGATAAATGATTTTGTGTGGTAGTCAAGTCAAGATTTACAACGTGTAGCATTAGGATAAATGAATTTGTGTGGTAGTCAATTCAAGATTTACAACGTGTAGCATTAGGATAAATGAATTTGTGTGGTAGTCAAGTCAAGATTTGCAACGTGCAGCCTTGGGATAAATGAATTTGTGTGGTAGTCAAGTCAAGATTTACAACGTGTAGCATTGGGATAAATGAATTTGTTTGGTAGTCAATTCAAGATTTACAACGTGTAGCATTAGGATAAATGAATTTGTGTGGTAGTCTATTAAAGATTTACAACGTGCAGCCTTGGGATAAATGAATTTGTGTGGTAGTCAATTAAAGATTTACAACGTGTAGCATTAGGATAAATGAAATTGTGTGGTAGTCAGTTAAAGATTTACAACATGTAGCATTAGGATAAATACATTTGTGTGGTAGTCAATTAAAGATTTACAACGTGTAGCATTAGGATAAATGAATTTGTGTGGTAGTCAATTAAAGATTTACAACGTGTAGCATTAGGATAAATGAATTTGTGTGGTAGTCAGTTAAAGATTTACAACGTGTAGCATTAGGATAAATAAATTTGTGTGGTAGTCAATTCAAGATTTACAACGTGTAGCATTAGGATAAATGAATTTGTGTGGTAGTCAATTAAAGATATACAACGTGTAGCATTGGGATAAATGAATTTGTGTGGTAGTCAATTAAAGATTTACAACGTGTAGCATTAGGATAAATGAATTTGTGTGGTAGTCAATTAAAGATTTACAACGTGTAGCATTGGGATAAATGAATTTGTGTGGTAGTCAATTCAAGATTTACAACGTGTAGCATTAGGATAAATGAATTTGTGTGGTAGTCAATTAAAGATTTACAACGTGTAGCATTAGGATAAATGAATTTGTGTGGTAGTCAATTAAAGATATACAACGTGTAGCATTAGGATAAATGAATTTGTGTGGTAGTCAATTAAAGATTTACAACGTGTAGCATTAGGATAAATGAATTTGTGTGGTAGTCATTTAAAGATTTACAACGTGTAGCATTGGGATAAATAAATTTGTGTGGTGGTCAGTTAAAGATTTACAACGTGCAGCCTTGGGATAAATGAATTTGTGTGGTAGTCAGTTAAAGATTTACAACGTGTAGCATTAGGATAAATAAATTTGTGTGGTAGTCAATTCAAGATTTACAACGTGTAGCATTAGGATAAATGAATTTGTGTGGTAGTCAATTAAAGATTTACAACGTGTAGCATTAGGATAAATAAATTTGTGTCGTAGTCAATTAAAGATTTACAACGTGTAGCATTAGGATAAATGAATTTGTGTGGTAGTCAATTAAAGATTTACAACGTGTAGCATTAGGATAAATGAATTTGTGTGGTAGTCAGTTAAAGATTTACAACGTGTTGCATTAGGATAAATAAATTTGTCTGGTAGTCAATTAAAGATTTACAACGTGTAGCATTAGGATAAATAAATTTGTGTGGTAGTCAATTAAAGATTTACAACGTGTAGCATTAGGATAAATGAATTTGTGTGGTAGTCAATTAAAGATTTACAACGTGTAGCATTGGGATAAATGAATTTGTGTGGTAGTCAATTCAAGATTTACAACGTGTAGCATTAGGATAAATGAATTTGTGTGGTAGTCAAGTCAAGATTTACAACGTGCAGCCTTGGGATAAATGAATTTGTGTGGTAGTCAATTAAAGATTTACAACGTGTAGCATTAGGATAAATGAATTTGTGTGGTAGTCAGATAAAGATTTACAACGTGTAGCATTAGGATAAATAAATTTGTGTGGTAATCAATTAAAGATTTACAACGTGTAGCATTAGGATAAATGAATTTGTGTGGTAGTCAATTAAAGATTTACAACGTGTAGCATTAGGATAAATGAATTTGTGTGGTAGTCAGTTAAAGATTTACAACGTGTAGCATTAGGATAAATAAATTTGTGTGGTAGTCAATTCAAGATTTACAACGTGTAGCATTAGGATAAATGAATTTGTGTGGTAGTCAATTAAAGATATACAACGTGTAGCATTAGGATAAATGAATTTGTGTGGTAGTCAATTAAAGATTTACAACGTGTAGCATTAGGATAAATGAATTTGTGTGGTAGTCAATTAAAGATTTACAACGTGTAGCATTGGGATAAATAAATTTGTGTGGTGGTCAGTTAAAGATTTACAACGTGCAGCCTTGGGATAAATGAATTTGTGTGGTAGTCAGTTAAAGATTTACAACGTGTAGCATTGGGATAAATAAATTTGTGTGGTGGTCAGTTAAAGATTTACAACGTGCAGCCTTGGGATAAATGAATTTGTGTGGTAGTCAGTTAAAGATTTACAACGTGTAGCATTAGGATAAATAAATTTGTGTGGTGGTCAGTTAAAGATTTACAACGTGCAGCCTTGGGATAAATGAATTTGTGTGGTAGTCAGTTAAAGATTTACAACGTGTAGCATTACGATAAATAAATTTGTGTGGTAGTCAATTAAAGATATACAACGTGTAGCATTAGGATAAATGAATTTGTGTGGTAGTCAATTAAAGATTTACAACGTGTAGCATAGGATTAATGAATTTGTGTGGTATTCAATTAAAGATTTACAACGTGTAGCATTGGGATAAATGAATGTGTGTGGTAGTCAGTTAAAGATTTACAACGTGTAGAATTGGGATAAATGAATTTGTGTGTAGTCAATTCAAGATTTACAACGTGTAGCATTGGGATAAATGAATTTGTGTGGTAGTCAAGTCAAGATTTACAACGTGTAGCGTTAGGATAAATGAATTTGTGTGGTAGTCAATTAAAGATTTACAACGTGTAGCATTAGGATAAATGAATTTGTGTGGTAGTCAAGTCAAGATTTACAACGTGTAGCATTAGGATAAATAAATTTGTGTGGTAGTCAATTAAAGATTTACAACGTGTAACATTAGGATAAATAAATTTGTGTGGTAGTCAGTTAAAGATTTACAACGTGTAGCATTGGGATAAATGAATCTGTGTGGTAGTCAGTTAAAGATTTACAACGTGTAGCATTGGGATAAATGAATTTGTGTGGTAGTCAATTCAAGATTTACAACGTGTAGCATTGGGATAAATGAATTTGTGTGGTAGTCAATTCAAGATTTACAACGTGTAGCATTGGGATAAATGAATTTGTGTGGTAGTCAAGTCAAGATTTACAACGTGTAGCATTAGGATAAATGAATTTGTGTGGTATTCAAGTCAAGATTTACAACGTGTAGCATTAGGATAAATGAATTTGTGTGGTAGTCAAGTCAAGATTTACAACGTGCAGCCTTGGGATAAATGATTTTGTGTGGTAGTCAAGTCAAGATTTACAACGTGTAGCATTAGGATAAATGAATTTGTGTGGTAGTCAATTCAAGATTTACAACGTGTAGCATTAGGATAAATGAATTTGTGTGGTAGTCAAGTCAAGATTTGCAACGTGCAGCCTTGGGATAAATGAATTTGTGTGGTAGTCAATTAAAGATTTACAACGTGTAGCATTGGGATAAATGAATTTGTGTGGTAGTCAGTTAAAGATTTACAACGTGCAGCCTTGGGATAAATGAATTTGTGTGGTAGTCAGTTATAGATTTACAACGTGTAGCATTAGGATAAATAAATTTGTGTGGTAGTCAATTAAAGATATACAACGTGGAGCATTAGGATAAATGAATTTGTGTGGTAGTCAATTAAAGATTTACAACGTGTAGCATAGGATAAATGAATTTGTGTGGTAGTCAATTAAAGATTTACAACGTGTAGCATTGGGATAAATGAATTTGTGTGGTAGTCAATTCAAGATTTACAACGTGTAGCATTGGGATAAATGAATTTGTGTGGTAGTCAAGTCAAGATTTACAATGTGTAGCGTTAGGATAAATGAATTTGTGTGGTAGTCAATTAAAGATTTACAACGTGTAGCATTAGGATAAATGAATTTGTGTGGTAGTCAGATAAAGATTTACAACGTGTAGCATTAGGATAAATAAATTTGTGTGGTAGTCAATTAAAGATTTACAACGTGTAGCATTAGGATAAATAAATTTGTGTGGTAATCAATTAAAGATTTACAACGTGTAGCATTAGGATAAATGAATTTGTGTGGTAGTCAATTAAAGATTTACAACGTGTAGCATTAGGATAAATGAATTTGTGTGGTAGTCAGTTGAAGATTTACAACGTGTAGCATTAGGATAAATAAATTTGTGTGGTAATCAATTAAAGATTTACAACGTGTAGCATTAGGATAAATGAATTTGTGTGGTAGTCAATTAAAGATTTACAACGTGTAGCATTGGGATAAATGAATTTGTGTGGTGGTCAGTTAAAGATTTACAACGTGCAGCCTTGGGATAAATGAATTTGTGTGGTAGTCAGTTAAAGATTTACAACGTGTAGCATTAGGATAAATAAATTTGTGTGGTAGTCAATTAAAGATTTACAACGTGTAGCATTAGGATAAATAAATTTGTGTCGTAGTCAATTAAAGATTTACAACGTGTAGCATTAGGATAAATGAATTTGTGTGGTAGTCAATTAAAGATTTACAACGTGTAGCATTAGGATAAATGAATTTGTGTGGTAGTCAGTTAAAGATTTACAACGTGTAGCATTAGGATAAATAAATTTGTCTGGTAGTCAATTAAAGATTTACAACGTGTAGCATTAGGATAAATAAATTTGTGTGGTAGTCAATTAAAGATTTACAACGTGTAGCATTAGGATAAATGAATTTGTGTGGTAGTCAATTAAAGATTTACAACGTGTAGCATTGGGATAAATGAATTTGTGTGGTAGTCAATTCAAGATTTACAACGTGTAGCATTAGGATAAATGAATTTGTGTGGTAGTCAAGTCAAGATTTACAACGTGCAGCCTTGGGATAAATGAATTTGTGTGGTAGTCAATTAAAGATTTACAACGTGTAGCATTAGGATAAATGAATTTGTGTGGTAGTCAGATAAAGATTTACAAAGTGTAGCATTAGGATAAATAAATTTGTGTGGTAATCAATTAAAGATTTACAACGTGTAGCATTAGGATAAATGAATTTGTGTGGTAGTCAATTAAAGATTTACAACGTGTAGCATTAGGATAAATGAATTTGTGTGGTAGTCAGTTAAAGATTTACAACGTGTAGCATTAGGATAAATGAATTTGTGTGGTAGTCAATTAAAGATATACAACGTGTAGCATTAGGATAAATAAATTTGTGTGGTAGTCAATTAAAGATTTACAACGTGTAGCATTAGGATAAATGAATTTGTGTGGTAGTCATTTAAAGATTTACAACGTGTAGCATTGGGATAAATAAATTTGTGTGGTGGTCAGTTAAAGATTTACAACGTGCAGCCTTGGGATAAATGAATTTGTGTGGTAGTCAGTTAAAGATTTACAACGTGTAGCATTAGGATAAATAAATTTGTGTGGTAGTCAATTAAAGATATACAACGTGTAGCATTAGGATAAATGAATTTGTGTGGTAGTCAGTTAAAGATTTACAACGTGTAGCATTAGGATAAATGAATTTGTGTGGTAGTCAGTTAAAGATTTACAACGTGTAGCATTAGGATAAATAAATTTGTGTGGTAGTCAATTCAAGATTTACAACGTGTAGCATTAGGATAAATGAATTTGTGTGGTAGTCAATTAAAGATTTACAACGTGTAGCATTAGGATAAATAAATTTGTGTCGTAGTCAATTAAAGATTTACAACGTGTAGCATTAGGATAAATGAATTTGTGTGGTAGTCAATTAAAGATTTACAACGTGTAGCATTAGGATAAATGAATTTGTGTGGTAGTCAGTTAAAGATTTACAACGTGTTGCATTAGGATAAATAAATTTGTCTGGTAGTCAATTAAAGATTTACAACGTGTAGCATTAGGATAAATAAATTTGTGTGGTAGTCAATTAAAGATTTACAACGTGTAGCATTAGGATAAATGAATTTGTGTGGTAGTCAATTAAAGATTTACAACGTGTAGCATTGGGATAAATGAATTTGTGTGGTAGTCAATTCAAGATTTACAACGTGTAGCATTAGGATAAATGAATTTGTGTGGTAGTCAAGTCAAGATTTACAACGTGCAGCCTTGGGATAAATGAATTTGTGTGGTAGTCAATTAAAGATTTACAACGTGTAGCATTAGGATAAATGAATTTGTGTGGTAGTCAGATAAAGATTTACAACGTGTAGCATTAGGATAAATAAATTTGTGTGGTAATCAATTAAAGATTTACAACGTGTAGCATTAGGATAAATGAATTTGTGTGGTAGTCAATTAAAGATTTACAACGTGTAGCATTAGGATAAATGAATTTGTGTGGTAGTCAGTTAAAGATTTACAACGTGTAGCATTAGGATAAATAAATTTGTGTGGTAGTCAATTCAAGATTTACAACGTGTAGCATTAGGATAAATGAATTTGTGTGGTAGTCAGTTAAAGATTTACAACGTGTAGCATTAGGATAAATGAATTTGTGTGGTAGTCAATTAAAGATTTACAACGTGTAGCATTAGGATAAATGAATTTGTGTGGTAGTCAATTAAAGATTTACAACGTGTAGCATTGGGATAAATAAATTTGTGTGGTGGTCAGTTAAAGATTTACAACGTGCAGCCTTGGGATAAATGAATTTGTGTGGTAGTCAGTTAAAGATTTACAACGTGTAGCATTGGGATAAATAAATTTGTGTGGTGGTCAGTTAAAGATTTACAACGTGCAGCCTTGGGATAAATGAATTTGTGTGGTAGTCAGTTAAAGATTTACAACGTGTAGCATTAGGATAAATAAATTTGTGTGGTGGTCAGTTAAAGATTTACAACGTGCAGCCTTGGGATAAATGAATTTGTGTGGTAGTCAGTTAAAGATTTACAACGTGTAGCATTACGATAAATAAATTTGTGTGGTAGTCAATTAAAGATTTACAACGTGTAGCATAGGATTAATGAATTTGTGTGGTATTCAATTAAAGATTTACAACGTGTAGCATTGGGATAAATGAATGTGTGTGGTAGTCAGTTAAAGATTTACAACGTGTAGAATTGGGATAAATGAATTTGTGTGTAGTCAATTCAAGATTTACAACGTGTAGCATTGGGATAAATGAATTTGTGTGGTAGTCAAGTCAAGATTTACAACGTGTAGCGTTAGGATAAATGAATTTGTGTGGTAGTCAATTAAAGATTTACAACGTGTAGCATTAGGATAAATGAATTTGTGTGGTAGTCAAGTCAAGATTTACAACGTGTAGCATTAGGATAAATAAATTTGTGTGGTAGTCAATTAAAGATTTACAACGTGTAACATTAGGATAAATAAATTTGTGTGGTAGTCAGTTAAAGATTTACAACGTGTAGCATTGGGATAAATGAATTTGTGTGGTAGTCAATTCAAGATTTACAACGTGTAGCATTGGGATAAATGAATTTGTGTGGTAGTCAATTCAAGATTTACAACGTGTAGCATTGGGATAAATGAATTTGTGTGGTAGTCAAGTCAAGATTTACAACGTGTAGCATTAGGATAAATGAATTTGTGTGGTATTCAAGTCAAGATTTACAACGTGTAGCATTAGGATAAATGAATTTGTGTGGTAGTCAAGTCAAGATTTACAACGTGCAGCCTTGGGATAAATGATTTTGTGTGGTAGTCAAGTCAAGATTTACAACGTGTAGCATTAGGATAAATGAATTTGTGTGGTAGTCAATTCAAGATTTACAACGTGTAGCATTAGGATAAATGAATTTGTGTGGTAGTCAAGTCAAGATTTGCAACGTGCAGCCTTGGGATAAATGAATTTGTGTGGTAGTCAAGTCAAGATTTACAACGTGTAGCATTGGGATAAATGAATTTGTTTGGTAGTCAATTCAAGATTTACAACGTGTAGCATTAGGATAAATGAATTTGTGTGGTAGTCTATTAAAGATTTACAACGTGCAGCCTTGGGATAAATGAATTTGTGTGGTAGTCAATTAAAGATTTACAACGTGTAGCATTAGGATAAATGAAATTGTGTGGTAGTCAGTTAAAGATTTACAACATGTAGCATTAGGATAAATACATTTGTGTGGTAGTCAATTAAAGATTTACAACGTGTAGCATTAGGATAAATAAATTTGTCTGGTAGTCAATTAAAGATTTACAACGTGTAGCATTAGGATAAATAAATTTGTGTGGTAGTCAATTAAAGATTTACAACGTGTAGCATTAGGATAAATGAATTTGTGTGGTAGTCAATTAAAGATTTACAACGTGTAGCATTGGGATAAATGAATTTGTGTGGTAGTCAATTCAAGATTTACAACGTGTAGCATTAGGATAAATGAATTTGTGTGGTAGTCAAGTCAAGATTTACAACGTGCAGCCTTGGGATAAATGAATTTGTGTGGTAGTCAATTAAAGATTTACAACGTGTAGCATTAGGATAAATGAATTTGTGTGGTAGTCAGATAAAGATTTACAAAGTGTAGCATTAGGATAAATAAATTTGTGTGGTAATCAATTAAAGATTTACAACGTGTAGCATTAGGATAAATGAATTTGTGTGGTAGTCAATTAAAGATTTACAACGTGTAGCATTAGGATAAATGAATTTGTGTGGTAGTCAGTTAAAGATTTACAACGTGTAGCATTAGGATAAATAAATTTGTGTGGTAGTCAATTCAAGATTTACAACGTGTAGCATTAGGATAAATGAATTTGTGTGGTAGTCAATTAAAGATATACAACGTGTAGCATTAGGATAAATGAATTTGTGTGGTAGTCAATTAAAGATTTACAACGTGTAGGATAGGATTAATGAATTTGTGTGGTAATCAATTAAAGATTTACAGCGTGTAGCATTAGGATAAATGAATTTGTGTGGTAGTCAATTAAAGATTTACAACGTGTAGCATTAGGATAAATGAATTTGTGTGGTAGTCAATTAAAGATTTACAACGTGTAGCATTAGGATAAATAAATTTGTGTGGTAGTCAATTAAAGATTTACAACGTGTAGCATTAGGATAAATGAATTTGTGTGGTAGTCAGTTAAAGATTTACAACGTGTAGCATTAGGATAAATAAATTTGTGTGGTAGTCAATTCAAGATTTACAACGTGTAGCATTAGGATAAATGAATTTGTGTGGTAGTCATTTAAAGATTTACAACGTGTAGCATTGGGATAAATAAATTTGTGTGGTGGTCAGTTAAAGATTTACAACGTGCAGCCTTGGGATAAATGAATTTGTGTGGTAGTCAGTTAAAGATTTACAACGTGTAGCATTAGGATAAATAAATTTGTGTGGTAGTCAATTAAAGATATACAACGTGTAGCATTAGGATAAATGAATTTGTGTGGTAGTCAATTAAAGATTTACAACGTGTAGCATAGGATAAATGAATTTGTGTGGTAGTCAGTTAAAGATTTACAACGTGTAGCATTAGGATAAATAAATTTGTGTGGTAGTCAATTCAAGATTTACAACGTGTAGCATTAGGATAAATGAATTTGTGTGGTAGTCAATTAAAGATTTACAACGTGTAGCATTAGGATAAATAAATTTGTGTCGTAGTCAATTAAAGATTTACAACGTGTAGCATTAGGATAAATGAATTTGTGTGGTAGTCAATTAAAGATTTACAACGTGTAGCATTAGGATAAATGAATTTGTGTGGTAGTCAGTTAAAGATTTACAACGTGTTGCATTAGGATAAATAAATTTGTCTGGTAGTCAATTAAAGATTTACAACGTGTAGCATTAGGATAAATAAATTTGTGTGGTAGTCAATTAAAGATTTACAACGTGTAGCATTAGGATAAATGAATTTGTGTGGTAGTCAATTAAAGATTTACAACGTGTAGCATTGGGATAAATGAATTTGTGTGGTAGTCAATTCAAGATTTACAACGTGTAGCATTAGGATAAATGAATTTGTGTGGTAGTCAAGTCAAGATTTACAACGTGCAGCCTTGGGATAAATGAATTTGTGTGGTAGTCAATTAAAGATTTACAACGTGTAGCATTAGGATAAATGAATTTGTGTGGTAGTCAGATAAAGATTTACAACGTGTAGCATTAGGATAAATAAATTTGTGTGGTAATCAATTAAAGATTTACAACGCGTAGCATTAGGATAAATGAATTTGTGTGGTAGTCAATTAAAGATTTACAACGTGTAGCATTAGGATAAATGAATTTGTGTGGTAGTCAGTTAAAGATTTACAACGTGTAGCATTAGGATAAATAAATTTGTGTGGTAGTCAATTCAAGATTTACAACGTGTAGCATTAGGATAAATGAATTTGTGTGGTAGTCAATTAAAGATATACAACGTGTAGCATTAGGATAAATGAATTTGTGTGGTAGTCAATTAAAGATTTACAACGTGTAGCATTAGGATAAATGAATTTGTGTGGTAGTCAATTAAAGATTTACAACGTGTAGCATTGGGATAAATAAATTTGTGTGGTGGTCAGTTAAAGATTTACAACGTGCAGCCTTGGGATAAATGAATTTGTGTGGTAGTCAGTTAAAGATTTACAACGTGTAGCATTGGGATAAATAAATTTGTGTGGTGGTCAGTTAAAGATTTACAACGTGCAGCCTTGGGATAAATGAATTTGTGTGGTAGTCAGTTAAAGATTTACAACGTGTAGCATTAGGATAAATAAATTTGTGTGGTGGTCAGTTAAAGATTTACAACGTGCAGCCTTGGGATAAATGAATTTGTGTGGTAGTCAGTTAAAGATTTACAACGTGTAGCATTACGATAAATAAATTTGTGTGGTAGTCAATTAAAGATATACAACGTGTAGCATTAGGATAAATGAATTTGTGTGGTAGTCAATTAAAGATTTACAACGTGTAGCATAGGATTAATGAATTTGTGTGGTATTCAATTAAAGATTTACAACGTGTAGCATTGGGATAAATGAATGTGTGTGGTAGTCAGTTAAAAATTTACAACGTGTAGAATTGGGATAAATGAATTTGTGTGTAGTCAATTCAAGATTTACAACGTGTAGCATTGGGATAAATGAATTTGTGTGGTAGTCAAGTCAAGATTTACAACGTGTAGCGTTAGGATAAATGAATTTGTGTGGTAGTCAATTAAAGATTTACAACGTGTAGCATTAGGATAAATGAATTTGTGTGGTAGTCAAGTCAAGATTTACAACGTGTAGCATTAGGATAAATAAATTTGTGTGGTAGTCAATTAAAGATTTACAACGTGTAACATTAGGATAAATAAATTTGTGTGGTAGTCAGTTAAAGATTTACAACGTGTAGCATTGGGATAAATGAATCTGTGTGGTAGTCAGTTAAAGATTTACAACGTGTAGCATTGGGATAAATGAATTTGTGTGGTAGTCAATTCAAGATTTACAACGTGTAGCATTGGGATAAATGAATTTGTGTGGTAGTCAATTCAAGATTTACAACGTGTAGCATTGGGATAAATGAATTTGTGTGGTAGTCAAGTCAAGATTTACAACGTGTAGCATTAGGATAAATGAATTTGTGTGGTATTCAAGTCAAGATTTACAACGTGTAGCATTAGGATAAATGAATTTGTGTGGTAGTCAAGTCAAGATTTACAACGTGCAGCCTTGGGATAAATGATTTTGTGTGGTAGTCAAGTCAAGATTTACAACGTGTAGCATTAGGATAAATGAATTTGTGTGGTAGTCAATTCAAGATTTACAACGTGTAGCATTAGGATAAATGAATTTGTGTGGTAGTCAAGTCAAGATTTGCAACGTGCAGCCTTGGGATAAATGAATTTGTGTGGTAGTCAAGTCAAGATTTACAACGTGTAGCATTGGGATAAATGAATTTGTTTGGTAGTCAATTCAAGATTTACAACGTGTAGCATTAGGATAAATGAATTTGTGTGGTAGTCTATTAAAGATTTACAACGTGCAGCCTTGGGATAAATGAATTTGTGTGGTAGTCAATTAAAGATTTACAACGTGTAGCATTAGGATAAATGAAATTGTGTGGTAGTCAGTTAAAGATTTACAACATGTAGCATTAGGATAAATACATTTGTGTGGTAGTCAATTAAAGATTTACAACGTGTAGCATTAGGATAAATGAATTTGTGTGGTAGTCAATTAAAGATTTACAACGTGTAGCATTGGGATAAATGAATTTGTGTGGTAGTCAATTCAAGATTTACAACGTGTAGCATTAGGATAAATGAATTTGTGTGGTAGTCAAGTCAAGATTTACAACGTGCAGCCTTGGGATAAATGAATTTGTGTGGTAGTCAATTAAAGATTTACAACGTGTAGCATTAGGATAAATGAATTTGTGTGGTAGTCAGATAAAGATTTACAAAGTGTAGCATTAGGATAAATAAATTTGTGTGGTAATCAATTAAAGATTTACAACGTGTAGCATTAGGATAAATGAATTTGTGTGGTAGTCAATTAAAGATTTACAACGTGTAGCATTAGGATAAATGAATTTGTGTGGTAGTCAGTTAAAGATTTACAACGTGTAGCATTAGGATAAATAAATTTGTGTGGTAGTCAATTCAAGATTTACAACGTGTAGCATTAGGATAAATGAATTTGTGTGGTAGTCAATTAAAGATATACAACGTGTAGCATTAGGATAAATGAATTTGTGTGGTAGTCAATTAAAGATTTACAACGTGTAGCATTAGGATAAATGAATTTGTGTGGTAGTCATTTAAAGATTTACAACGTGTAGCATTGGGATAAATAAATTTGTGTGGTGGTCAGTTAAAGATTTACAACGTGCAGCCTTGGGATAAATGAATTTGTGTGGTAGTCAGTTAAAGATTTACAACGTGTAGCATTAGGATAAATAAATTTGTGTGGTAGTCAATTAAAGATATACAACGTGTAGCATTAGGATAAATGAATTTGTGTGGTAGTCAAGTCAAGATTTACAACGTGTAGCATAGGATAAATGAATTTGTGTGGTAGTCAGTTAAAGATTTACAACGTGTAGCATTAGGATAAATAAATTTGTGTGGTAGTCAATTCAAGATTTACAACGTGTAGCATTAGGATAAATGAATTTGTGTGGTAGTCAATTAAAGATTTACAACGTGTAGCATAGGATAAATGAATTTGTGTGGTAGTCAGTTAAAGATTTACAACGTGTAGCATTAGGATAAATAAATTTGTGTGGTAGTCAATTCAAGATTTACAACGTGTAGCATTAGGATAAATGAATTTGTGTGGTAGTCAATTAAAGATTTACAACGTGTAGCATTAGGATAAATAAATTTGTGTCGTAGTCAATTAAAGATTTACAACGTGTAGCATTAGGATAAATGAATTTGTGTGGTAGTCAATTAAAGATTTACAACGTGTAGCATTAGGATAAATGAATTTGTGTGGTAGTCAGTTAAAGATTTACAACGTGTTGCATTAGGATAAATAAATTTGTCTGGTAGTCAATTAAAGATTTACAACGTGTAGCATTAGGATAAATAAATTTGTGTGGTAGTCAATTAAAGATTTACAACGTGTAGCATTAGGATAAATGAATTTGTGTGGTAGTCAATTAAAGATTTACAACGTGTAGCATTGGGATAAATGAATTTGTGTGGTAGTCAATTCAAGATTTACAACGTGTAGCATTAGGATAAATAAATTTGTGTGGTAGTCAATTAAAGATTTACAACATGTAGCATTAGGATAAATGAATTTGTGTGGTAGTCAATTAAAGATTTACAACGTGTAGCATTGGGATAAATGAATTTGTGTGGTAGTCAGTTAAAGATTTACAACGTGCAGCCTTGGGATAAATGAATTTGTGTGGTAGTCAGTTATAGATTTACAACGTGTAGCATTAGGATAAATAAATTTGTGTGGTAGTCAATTAAAGATATACAACGTGGAGCATTAGGATAAATGAATTTGTGTGGTAGTCAATTAAAGATTTACAACGTGTAGCATAGGATAAATGAATTTGTGTGGTAGTCAATTAAAGATTTACAACGTGTAGCATTGGGATAAATGAATTTGTGTGGTTGTCAATTCAAGATTTACAACGTGTAGCATTGGGATAAATGAATTTGTGTGGTAGTCAAGTCAAGATTTACAATGTGTAGCGTTAGGATAAATGAATTTGTGTGGTAGTCAATTAAAGATTTACAACGTGTAGCATTAGGATAAATGAATTTGTGTGGTAGTCAGATAAAGATTTACAACGTGTAGCATTAGGATAAATAAATTTGTGTGGTAGTCAATTAAAGATTTACAACGTGTAGCATTAGGATAAATAAATTTGTGTGGTAATCAATTAAAGATTTACAACGTGTAGCATTAGGATAAATGAATTTGTGTGGTAGTCAATTAAAGATTTACAACGTGTAGCATTAGGATAAATGAATTTGTGTGGTAGTCAGTTGAAGATTTACAACGTGTAGCATTAGGATAAATAAATTTGTGTGGTAATCAATTAAAGATTTACAACGTGTAGCATTAGGATAAATGAATTTGTGTGGTAGTCAATTAAAGATTTACAACGTGTAGCATTGGGATAAATGAATTTGTGTGGTGGTCAGTTAAAGATTTACAACGTGCAGCCTTGGGATAAATGAATTTGTGTGGTAGTCAGTTAAAGATTTACAACGTGTAGCATTAGGATAAATAAATTTGTGTGGTAGTCAATTAAAGATTTACAACGTGTAGCATTAGGATAAATAAATTTGTGTCGTAGTCAATTAAAGATTTACAACGTGTAGCATTAGGATAAATGAATTTGTGTGGTAGTCAATTAAAGATTTACAACGTGTAGCATTAGGATAAATGAATTTGTGTGGTAGTCAGTTAAAGATTTACAACGTGTAGCATTAGGATAAATAAATTTGTCTGGTAGTCAATTAAAGATTTACAACGTGTAGCATTAGGATAAATAAATTTGTGTGGTAGTCAATTAAAGATTTACAACGTGTAGCATTAGGATAAATGAATTTGTGTGGTAGTCAATTAAAGATTTACAACGTGTAGCATTGGGATAAATGAATTTGTGTGGTAGTCAATTCAAGATTTACAACGTGTAGCATTAGGATAAATGAATTTGTGTGGTAGTCAAGTCAAGATTTACAGCGTGCAGCCTTGGGATAAATGAATTTGTGTGGTAGTCAATTAAAGATTTACAACGTGTAGCATTAGGATAAATGAATTTGTGTGGTAGTCAGATAAAGATTTACAAAGTGTAGCATTAGGATAAATAAATTTGTGTGGTAATCAATTAAAGATTTACAACGTGTAGCATTAGGATAAATGAATTTGTGTGGTAGTCAATTAAAGATTTACAACGTGTAGCATTAGGATAAATGAATTTGTGTGGTAGTCAGTTAAAGATTTACAACGTGTAGCATTAGGATAAATAAATTTGTGTGGTAGTCAATTCAAGATTTACAACGTGTAGCATTAGGATAAATGAATTTGTGTGGTAGTCAATTAAAGATTTACAACGTGTAGCATTAGGATAAATGAATTTGTGTGGTAGTCATTTAAAGATTTACAACGTGTAGCATTGGGATAAATAAATTTGTGTGGTGGTCAGTTAAAGATTTACAACGTGCAGCCTTGGGATAAATGAATTTGTGTGGTAGTCAGTTAAAGATTTACAACGTGTAGCATTAGGATAAATAAATTTGTGTGGTAGTCAATTAAAGATATACAACGTGTAGCATTAGGATAAATGAATTTGTGTGGTAGTCAATTAAAGATTTACAACGTGTAGCATAGGATAAATGAATTTGTGTGGTAGTCAGTTAAAGATTTACAACGTGTAGCATTAGGATAAATAAATTTGTGTGGTAGTCAATTCAAGATTTACAACGTGTAGCATTAGGATAAATGAATTTGTGTGGTAGTCAATTAAAGATTTACAACGTGTAGCATTAGGATAAATAAATTTGTGTCGTAGTCAATTAAAGATTTACAACGTGTAGCATTAGGATAAATGAATTTGTGTGGTAGTCAATTAAAGATTTACAACGTGTAGCATTAGGATAAATGAATTTGTGTGGTAGTCAGTTAAAGATTTACAACGTGTTGCATTAGGATAAATAAATTTGTCTGGTAGTCAATTAAAGATTTACAACGTGTAGCATTAGGATAAATAAATTTGTGTGGTAGTCAATTAAAGATTTACAACGTGTAGCATTAGGATAAATGAATTTGTGTGGTAGTCAATTAAAGATTTACAACGTGTAGCATTGGGATAAATGAATTTGTGTGGTAGTCAATTCAAGATTTACAACGTGTAGCATTAGGATAAATGAATTTGTGTGGTAGTCAAGTCAAGATTTACAACGTGCAGCCTTGGGATAAATGAATTTGTGTGGTAGTCAATTAAAGATTTACAACGTGTAGCATTAGGATAAATGAATTTGTGTGGTAGTCAGATAAAGATTTACAACGTGTAGCATTAGGATAAATAAATTTGTGTGGTAATCAATTAAAGATTTACAACGTGTAGCATTAGGATAAATGAATTTGTGTGGTAGTCAATTAAAGATTTACAACGTGTAGCATTAGGATAAATGAATTTGTGTGGTAGTCAGTTAAAGATTTACAACGTGTAGCATTAGGATAAATAAATTTGTGTGGTAGTCAATTCAAGATTTACAACGTGTAGCATTAGGATAAATGAATTTGTGTGGTAGTCAATTAAAGATATACAACGTGTAGCATTAGGATAAATGAATTTGTGTGGTAGTCAATTAAAGATTTACAACGTGTAGCATTAGGATAAATAAATTTCTGTGGTAGTCAATTAAAGATTTACAACGTGTAGCATTAGGATAAATGAATTTGTGTGGTAGTCAATTAAAGATTTACAACGTGTAGCATTGGGATAAATAAATTTGTGTGGTGGTCAGTTAAAGATTTACAACGTGCAGCCTTGGGATAAATGAATTTGTGTGGTAGTCAGTTAAAGATTTACAACGTGTAGCATTGGGATAAATAAATTTGTGTGGTGGTCAGTTAAAGATTTACAACGTGCAGCCTTGGGATAAATGAATTTGTGTGGTAGTCAGTTAAAGATATACAACGTGTAGCATTAGGATAAATAAATTTGTGTGGTGGTCAGTTAAAGATTTACAACGTGCAGCCTTGGGATAAATGAATTTGTGTGGTAGTCAGTTAAAGATTTACAACGTGTAGCATAGGATTAATGAATTTGTGTGGTATTCAATTAAAGATTTACAACGTGTAGCATTGGGATAAATGAATGTGTGTGGTAGTCAGTTAAAGATTTACAACGTGTAGAATTGGGATAAATGAATTTGTGTGTAGTCAATTCAAGATTTACAACGTGTAGCATTGGGATAAATGAATTTGTGTGGTAGTCAAGTCAAGATTTACAACGTGTAGCGTTAGGATAAATGAATTTGTGTGGTAGTCAATTAAAGATTTACAACGTGTAGCATTAGGATAAATGAATTTGTGTGGTAGTCAAGTCAAGATTTACAACGTGTAGCATTAGGATAAATAAATTTGTGTGGTAGTCAATTAAAGATTTACAACGTGTAACATTAGGATAAATAAATTTGTGTGGTAGTCAGTTAAAGATTTACAACGTGTAGCATTGGGATAAA
Organism: Pictodentalium vernedei; assembly: GCA_031216915.1. NCBI lineage: Eukaryota > Metazoa > Mollusca > Scaphopoda > Dentaliida > Dentaliidae > Pictodentalium > Pictodentalium vernedei. Next base: position 845,632,426 of record CM062296.1, on the reverse strand, counting down.
TGAATCTGTGTGGTAGTCAGTTAAAGATTTACAACGTGTAGCATTGGGATAAATGAATTTGTGTGGTAGTCAATTCAAGATTTACAACGTGTAGCATTGGGATAAATGAATTTGTGTGGTAGTCAATTCAAGATTTACAACGTGTAGCATTGGGATAAATGAATTTGTGTGGTAGTCAAGTCAAGATTTACAACGTGTAGCATTAGGATAAATGAATTTGTGTGGTATTCAAGTCAAGATTTACAACGTGTAGCATTAGGATAAATGAATTTGTGTGGTAGTCAAGTCAAGATTTACAACGTGCAGCCTTGGGATAAATGATTTTGTGTGGTAGTCAAGTCAAGATTTACAACGTGTAGCATTAGGATAAATGAATTTGTGTGGTAGTCAATTCAAGATTTACAACGTGTAGCATTAGGATAAATGAATTTGTGTGGTAGTCAAGTCAAGATTTGCAACGTGCAGCCTTGGGATAAATGAATTTGTGTGGTAGTCAAGTCAAGATTTACAACGTGTAGCATTGGGATAAATGAATTTGTTTGGTAGTCAATTCAAGATTTACAACGTGTAGCATTAGGATAAATGAATTTGTGTGGTAGTCTATTAAAGATTTACAACGTGCAGCCTTGGGATAAATGAATTTGTGTGGTAGTCAATTAAAGATTTACAACGTGTAGCATTAGGATAAATGAAATTGTGTGGTAGTCAGTTAAAGATTTACAACATGTAGCATTAGGATAAATACATTTGTGTGGTACTCAATTAAAGATTTACAACGTGTAGCATTAGGATAAATAAATTTGTCTGGTAGTCAATTAAAGATTTACAACGTGTAGCATTAGGATAAATAAATTTGTGTGGTAGTCAATTAAAGATTTACAACGTGTAGCATTAGGATAAATGAATTTGTGTGGTAGTCAATTAAAGATTTACAACGTGTAGCATTGGGATAAATGAATTTGTGTGGTAGTCAATTCAAGATTTACAACGTGTAGCATTAGGATAAATGAATTTGTGTGGTAGTCAAGTCAAGATTTACAACGTGCAGCCTTGGGATAAATGAATTTGTGTGGTAGTCAATTAAAGATTTACAACGTGTAGCATTAGGATAAATGAATTTGTGTGGTAGTCAGATAAAGATTTACAAAGTGTAGCATTAGGATAAATAAATTTGTGTGGTAATCAATTAAACATTTACAACGTGTAGCATTAGGATAAATGAATTTGTGTGGTAGTCAATTAAAGATTTACAACGTGTAGCATTAGGATAAATGAATTTGTGTGGTAGTCAGTTAAAGATTTACAACGTGTAGCATTAGGATAAATAAATTTGTGTGGTAGTCAAGTCAAGATTTACAACGTGTAGCATTGGGATAAATAAATTTGTGTGGTGGTCAGTTAAAGATTTACAACGTGCAGCCTTGGGATAAATGAATTTGTGTGGTAGTCAGTTAAAGATTTACAACGTGTAGCATTAGGATAAATAAATTTGTGTGGTAGTCAATTAAAGATATACAACGTGTAGCATTAGGATAAATGAATTTGTGTGGTAGTCAATTAAAGATTTACAACGTGTAGCATAGGATAAATGAATTTGTGTGGTAGTCAGTTAAAGATTTACAACGTGTAGCATTAGGATAAATAAATTTGTGTGGTAGTCAATTCAAGATTTACAACGTGTAGCATTAGGATAAATGAATTTGTGTGGTAGTCAATTAAAGATTTACAACGTGTAGCATTAGGATAAATAAATTTGTGTCGTAGTCAATTAAAGATTTACAACGTGTAGCATTAGGATAAATGAATTTGTGTGGTAGTCAATTAAAGATTTACAACGTGTAGCATTAGGATAAATGAATTTGTGTGGTAGTCAGTTAAAGATTTACAACGTGTTGCATTAGGATAAATAAATTTGTCTGGTAGTCAATTAAAGATTTACAACGTGTAGCATTAGGATAAATAAATTTGTGTGGTAGTCAATTAAAGATTTACAACGTGTAGCATTAGGATAAATGAATTTGTGTGGTAGTCAATTAAAGATTTACAACGTGTAGCATTGGGATAAATGAATTTGTGTGGTAGTCAATTCAAGATTTACAACGTGTAGCATTAGGATAAATGAATTTGTGTGGTAGTCAAGTCAAGATTTACAACGTGCAGCCTTGGGATAAATGAATTTGTGTGGTAGTCAATTAAAGATTTACAACGTGTAGCATTAGGATAAATGAATTTGTGTGGTAGTCAGATAAAGATTTACAACGTGTAGCATTAGGATAAATAAATTTGTGTGGTAATCAATTAAAGATTTACAACGTGTAGCATTAGGATAAATGAATTTGTGTGGTAGTCAATTAAAGATTTACAACGTGTAGCATTAGGATAAATGAATTTGTGTGGTAGTCAGTTAAAGATTTACAACGTGTAGCATTAGGATAAATAAATTTGTGTGGTAGTCAATTCAAGATTTACAACGTGTAGCATTAGGATAAATGAATTTGTGTGGTAGTCAATTAAAGATATACAACGTGTAGCATTAGGATAAATGAATTTGTGTGGTAGTCAATTAAAGATTTACAACGTGTAGCATTAGGATAAATGAATTTGTGTGGTAGTCAATTAAAGATTTACAACGTGTAGCATTGGGATAAATAAATTTGTGTGGTGGTCAGTTAAAGATTTACAACGTGCAGTCTTGGGATAAATGAATTTGTGTGGTAGTCAGTTAAAGATTTACAACGTGTAGCATTGGGATAAATAAATTTGTGTGGTGGTCAGTTAAAGATTTACAACGTGCAGCCTTGGGATAAATGAATTTGTGTGGTAGTCAGTTAAAGATTTACAACGTGTAGCATTAGGATAAATAAATTTGTGTGGTGGTCAGTTAAAGATTTACAACGTGCAGCCTTGGGATAAATGAATTTGTGTGGTAGTCAGTTAAAGATTTACAACGTGTAGCATTACGATAAATAAATTTGTGTGGTAGTCAATTAAAGATATACAACGTGTAGCATTAGGATAAATGAATTTGTGTGGTAGTCAATTAAAGATTTACAACGTGTAGCATAGGATTAATGAATTTGTGTGGTATTCAATTAAAGATTTACAACGTGTAGCATTGGGATAAATGAATGTGTGTGGTAGTCAGTTAAAGATTTACAACGTGTAGAATTGGGATAAATGAATTTGTGTGTAGTCAATTCAAGATTTACAACGTGTAGCATTGGGATAAATGAATTTGTGTGGTAGTCAAGTCAAGATTTACAACGTGTAGCGTTAGGATAAATGAATTTGTGTGGTAGTCAATTAAAGATTTACAACGTGTAGCATTAGGATAAATGAATTTGTGTGGTAGTCAAGTCAAGATTTACAACGTGTAGCATTAGGATAAATAAATTTGTGTGGTAGTCAATTAAAGATTTACAACGTGTAACATTAGGATAAATAAATTTGTGTGGTAGTCAGTTAAAGATTTACAACGTGTAGCATTGGGATAAATGAATCTGTGTGGTAGTCAGTTAAAGATTTACAACGTGTAGCATTGGGATAAATGAATTTGTGTGGTAGTCAATTCAAGATTTACAACGTGTAGCATTGGGATAAATGAATTTGTGTGGTAGTCAATTCAAGATTTACAACGTGTAGCATTGGGATAAATGAATTTGTGTGGTAGTCAAGTCAAGATTTACAACGTGTAGCATTAGGATAAATGAATTTGTGTGGTATTCAAGTCAAGATTTACAACGTGTAGCATTAGGATAAATGAATTTGTGTGGTAGTCAAGTCAAGATTTACAACGTGCAGCCTTGGGATAAATGATTTTGTGTGGTAGTCAAGTCAAGATTTACAACGTGTAGCATTAGGATAAATGAATTTGTGTGGTAGTCAATTCAAGATTTACAACGTGTAGCATTAGGATAAATGAATTTGTGTGGTAGTCAAGTCAAGATTTGCAACGTGCAGCCTTGGGATAAATGAATTTGTGTGGTAGTCAAGTCAAGATTTACAACGTGTAGCATTGGGATAAATGAATTTGTTTGGTAGTCAATTCAAGATTTACAACGTGTAGCATTAGGATAAATGAATTTGTGTGGTAGTCTATTAAAGATTTACAACGTGCAGCCTTGGGATAAATGAATTTGTGTGGTAGTCAATTAAAGATTTACAACGTGTAGCATTAGGATAAATGAAATTGTGTGGTAGTCAGTTAAAGATTTACAACATGTAGCATTAGGATAAATACATTTGTGTGGTAGTCAATTAAAGATTTACAACGTGTAGCATTAGGATAAATAAATTTGTGTGGTAGTCAATTAAAGATTTACAATGTGTAGCATTAGGATAAATGAATTTGTGTGGTAGTCAGATAAAGATTTACAAAGTGTAGCATTAGGATAAATAAATTTGTGTGGTAATCAATTAAAGATTTACAACGTGTAGCATTAGGATAAATGAATTTGTGTGGTAGTCAATTAAAGATTTACAACGTGTAGCATTAGGATAAATGAATTTGTGTGGTAGTCAGTTAAAGATTTACAACGTGTAGCATTAGGATAAATAAATTTGTGTGGTAGTCAATTCAAGATTTACAACGTGTAGCATTAGGATAAATGAATTTGTGTGGTAGTCAATTAAAGATATACATCGTGTAGCATTAGGATAAATGAATTTGTGTGGTAGTCAATTAAAGAATTACAACGTGTAGCATTAGGATAAATGAATTTGTGTGGTAGTCATTTAAAGATTTACAACGTGTAGCATTGGGATAAATAAATTTGTGTGGTGGTCAGTTAAAGATTTACAACGTGCAGCCTTGGGATAAATGAATTTGTGTGGTAGTCAGTTAAAGATTTACAACGTGTAGCATTAGGATAAATAAATTTGTGTGGTAGTCAATTAAAGATATACAACGTGTAGCATTAGGATAAATGAATTTGTGTGGTAGTCAATTAAAGATTTACAACGTGTAGCATAGGATAAATGAATTTGTGTGGTAGTCAGTTAAAGATTTACAACGTGTAGCATTAGGATAAATAAATTTGTGTGGTAGTCAATTCAAGATTTACAACGTGTAGCATTAGGATAAATGAATTTGTGTGGTAGTCAATTAAAGATATACAACGTGTAGCATTAGGATAAATGAATTTGTGTGGTAGTCAATTAAAGATTTACAACGTGTAGCATTAGGATAAATGAATTTGTGTGGTAGTCAATTAAAGATTTACAACGTGTAGCATTGGGATAAATGAATTTGTGTGGTAGTCAGTTAAAGATTTACAACGTGCAGCCTTGGGATAAATGAATTTCTGTGGTAGTCAGTTAAAGATTTACAACGTGTAGCATTAGGATAAATAAATTTGTGTGGTAGTCAATTAAAGATATACAACGTGGAGCATTAGGATAAATGAATTTGTGTGGTAGTCAATTAAAGATTTACAACGTGTAGCATAGGATAAATGAATTTGTGTGGTAGTCAATTAAAGATTTACAACGTGTAGCATTGGGATAAATGAATTTGTGTGGTAGTCAATTCAAGATTTACAACGTGTAGCATTGGGATAAATGAATTTGTGTGGTAGTCAAGTCAAGATTTACAATGTGTAGCGTTAGGATAAATGAATTTGTGTGGTAGTCAATTCAAGATTTACAACGTGTAGCATTAGGATAAATGAATTTGTGTGGTAGTCAGATAAAGATTTACAACGTGTAGCATTAGGATAAATAAATTTGTGTGGTAGTCAATTAAAGATTTACAACGTGTAGCATTAGGATAAATAAATTTGTGTGGTAATCAATTAAAGATTTACAACGTGTAGCATTAGGATAAATGAATTTGTGTGGTAGTCAATTAAAGATTTACAACGTGTAGCATTAGGATAAATGAATTTGTGTGGTAGTCAGTTAAAGATTTACAACGTGTAGCATTAGGATAAATAAATTTGTGTGGTAGTCAATTCAAGATTTACAACGTGTAGCATTAGGATAAATGAATTTGTGTGGTAGTCAATTAAAGATTTACAACGTGTAGCATTAGGATAAATGAATTTGTGTGGTAGTCAATTAAAGATTTACAACGTGTAGCATTGGGATAAATGAATTTGTGTGGTAGTCAATTCAAGATTTACAACGTGTAGCATTAGGATAAATGAATTTGTGTGGTAGTCAAGTCAAGATTTACAACGTGCAGCCTTGGGATAAATGAATTTGTGTGGTAGTCAATTAAAGATTTACAACGTGTAGCATTAGGATAAATGAATTTGTGTGGTAGTCAGATAAAGATTTACAACGTGTAGCATTAGGATAAATAAATTTGTGTGGTAGTCAATTAAAGATTTACAACGTGTAGCATTAGGATAAATAAATGTGTGTGGTAATCAATTAAAGATTTACAACGTGTAGCATTAGGATAAATGAATTTGTGTGGTAGTCAATTAAAGATTTACAACGTGTAGCATTAGGATAAATGAATTTGTGTGGTAGTCAGTTAAAGATTTACAACGTGTAGCATTAGGATAAATAAATTTGTGTGGTAGTCAATTAAAGATTTACAACGTGTAGCATTAGGATAAATGAATTTGTGTGGTAGTCAATTAAAGATTTACAACGTGTAGCATTAGGATAAATGAATTTGTGTGGTAGTCAATTAAAGATTTACAACGTGTAGCATTGGGATAAATGAATTTGTGTGGTGGTCAGTTAAAGATTTACAACGTGCAGCCTTGGGATAAATGAATTTGTGTGGTAGTCAGTTAAAGATTTACAACGTGTAGCATTAGGATAAATAAATTTGTGTGGTAGTCAATTAAAGATATACAACGTGTAGCATTAGGATAAATGAATTTGTGTGGTAGTCAATTAAAGATTTACAACGTGTAGCATAGGATAAAGGAATTTGTGTGGTATTCAATTAAAGATTTACAACGTGTAGCATTGGGATAAATGAATTTGTGTGGTGGTCAGTTAAAGATTTACAACGTGTAGCATTGGGATAAATGAATTTGTGTGGTAGTCAATTCAAGATTTACAACGTGTAGCATTGGGATAAATGAATTTGTGTGGTAGTCAAGTCAAGATTTACAACGTGTAGCGTTAGGATAAATGAATTTGTGTGGTAGTCAATTAAAGATTTACAACGTGTAGCATTAGGATAAATGAATTTGTGTGGTAGTCAAGTCAAGATTTACAACGTGTAGCATTAGGATAAATAAATTTGTGTGGTAGTCAATTAAAGATTTACAACGTGTAGCATTAGGATAAATAAATTTGTGTGGTAGTCAGTTAAAGATTTACAACGTGTAGCATTGGGATAAATGAATTTGTGTGGTAGTCAGTAAAAGATTTACAACGTGTAGCATTAGGATAAATGAATTTGTGTGGTAGTCAATTCAAGATTTACAACGTGTATCATTGGGATAAATGAATTTGTGTGGTAGTCAATTCAAGATTTACAACGTGTAGCATTGGGATAAATGAATTTGTGTGGTAGTCAAGCCAAGATTTACAACGTGTAGCATTAGGATAAATGAATTTGTGTGGTATTCAAGTCAAGATTTACAACGTGTAGCATTAGGATAAATGAATTTGTGTGGTAGTCAAGTCAAGATTTACAACGTGCAGCCTTGGGATAAATGAATTTGTGTGGTAGCCAAGTCAAGATTTACAACGTGTAGCATTAGGATAAATGAATTTGTGTGGTAGTCAATTCAAGATTTACAACGTGTAGCATTAGGATAAATGAATTTGTGTGGTAGTCAAGTCAAGATTTACAACGTGCAGCCTTGGGATAAATGAATTTGTGTGGTAGTCAAGTCAAGATTTACAACGTGTAGCATTGGGATAAATGAATTTGTTTGGTAGTCAAGTCAAGATTTACAACGTGCAGCCTTGGGATAAATGAATTTGTGTGGTAGTCAATTAAAGATATACAACGTGTAGCATTAGGATAAATGAATTTGTGTGGTAGTCAATTAAAGATTTACAACGTGTAGCATTAGGATAAATGAATTTGTGTGGTAGTCAATTAAAGATTTACAACGTGTAGCATTAGGATAAATGAATTTGTGTGGTAGTCAATTAAAGATTTACAACGTGTAGCATTAGGATAAATGAATTTGTGTGGTAGTCAATTAAAGATTTACAACGTGTAGCATTGGGATAAATGAATTTCTGTGGTAGTCAATTCAAGATTTACAACGTGTAGCATTAGGATAAATGAATTTGTGTGGTAGTCTATTAAAGATTTACAACGTGCAGCCTTGGGATAAATGAATTTGTGTGGTAGTCAATTAAAGATTTACAACGTGTAGCATTAGGATAAATGAAATTGTGTGGTAGTCAATTAAAGATTTACAACATGTAGCATTAGGATAAATAAATTTGTGTGGTAGTCAATTAAAGATTTACAACGTGTAGCATTAGGATAAATAAATTTGTGTGGTAGTCAATTAAAGATTTGCAATGTGTAGCAATAGGATAAATGAATTTGTGTGGTAGTCAAGTCAAGATTTACAACGTGTAGCATTAGGATAAATGAATTTGTGTGGTAGTCAATTAAAGATTTACAACGTGTAGCATTAGGATAAATGAATTTGTGTGGTAGTCAATTAAAGATTTACAACGTGTAGCATTAGGATAAAGGAATTTGTGTGGTAGTCAATTAAAGATTTACAACATGTAGCATTAGGATAAATGAATTTGTGTGGTAGTCAATTCAAGATTTACAACGTGTAGCATTAGGATAAATAAATTTGTGTGGTAATCAATTAAAGATTTACAACGTGTAGCATTAGGATAAATGAATTTGTGTAGTAGTCAATTAAAGATTTACAACGTGTAGCATTAGGATAAATGAATTTGTGTGGTAGTCAGTTAAAGATTTACAACATGTAGCATTAGGATAAATAAATTTGTGTGGTAGTCAATTCAAGATTTACAACGTGTAGCATTAGGATAAATGAATTTGTGTGGTAGTCAATTAAAGATATACAACGTGTAGCATTAGGATAAATGAATTTGTGTGGTAGTCAATTAAAGATTTACAACGTGTAGCATTAGGATAAATGAATTTGTGTGGTAGTCAATTAAAGATTTACAACGTGTAGCATTGGGATAAATGAATTTGTGTGGTAGTCAGTTAAAGATTTACAACGTGCAGCCTTGGGATAAATGAATTTGTGTGGTAGTCAGTTAAAGATTTACAACGTGTAGCATTAGGATAAATAAATTTGTGTGGTAGTCAATTAAAGATTTACAACGTGTAGCATTAGGATAAATGAATTTGTGTGGTAGTCAATTAAAGATTTACAACGTGTAGCATAGGATAAATGAATTTGTGTGGTAGTCAATTAAAGATATACAACGTGTAGCATAGGATAAATGAATTTGTGTGGTAGTCAATTAAAGATTTACAACGTGTAGCATTGGGATAAATGAATTTGTGTGGTAGTCAATTAAAGATTTACAACGTGTAGCATAGGATAAATGAATTTGTGTGGTAGTCAATTAAAGATTTACAACGTGTAGCATTGGGATAAATGAATTTGTGCGGTAGTCAATTCAAGATTTACAACGTGTAGCATTGGGATAAATGAATTTGTGTGGTAGTCAAGTCAAGATTTACAACGTGTAGCGTTAGGATAAATGAATTTGTGTGGTAGTCAATTAAAGATTTACAACGTGTAGCATTAGGATAAATGAATTTGTGTGGTAGTCAAGTCAAGATTTACAACGTGTAGCATTAGGATAAATAAATTTGGGTGGTAGTCAATTAAAGATTTACAACGTGTAGCATTAGGACAAATAAATTTGTGTGGTAGTCAGTTAAAGATTTACAACGTGTAGCATTGGGATAAATGAATTTGTGTGGTAGTCAGATAAAGATTTACAATGTGTAGCATTGGGATAAATGCATTTGTGTGGTAGTCAATTCAAGATTTACAACGTGTAGCATTGGGATAAATGAATTTGTGTAGTAGTCAATACAAGATTTACAACGTGTAGCATTGGGATAAATGAATTTGTGTGGCAGTCAAGTCAAGATTTACAACGTGTAGCATTAGGATAAATGAATTTGTGTGGTAGTCAATTAAAGATTTACAACGTGTAGCATTAGGATAAATGAAATTGTGTGGTAGTCAGTTAAAGATTTACAACATGTAGCATTATGATAAATACTTTTGTGTGGTAGTCAATTAAAGATTTACAACGTGTAGCATTAGGATAAATAAATGTGTGTGGTAGTCAATTAAAGATTTACAACGTGTAGCATTAGGATAAATAAATTTGTGTGGTAGTCAATTAAAGATTTACAACGTGTAGCATTAGGATAAATAAATTTGTGTGGTAGTCAATTAAAGATTTGCAATGTGTAGCATTAGGATAAATGAATTTGTGTGGTAGTCAAGTCAAGATTTACAACGTGTAGCATTAGGATAAATGAATTTGTGTGGTAGTCAATTAAAGATTTACAACGTGTAGCATTAGGATAAATGAATTTGTGTGGTAGTCAGTTAAAGATTTACAACGTGCAGCCTTGGGATAAATGAATTTGTGTGGTAGTCAATTTAAGATTTACAACGTGTAGCATTAGGATAAATGAATTTGTGTGGTAGTCAATTAAAGATTTACAACGTGTAGCATTAGGATAAATGAATTTGTGTGGTAGTCAGTTAAAGATTTACAACATGTAGCATTAGGATAAATAAATTTGTGTGGTAGTCAATTCAAGATTTACAACGTGTAGCATTAGGATAAATGAATTTGTGTGGTAGTCAATTAAAGATATACAACGTGTAGCATTAGGATAAATGAATTTGTGTGGTAGTCAATTAAAGATTTACAACGTGTAGCATTAGGATAAATGAATTTGTGTGGTAGTCAATTAAAGATTTACAACGTGTAGCATTGGGATAAATGAATTTGTGTGGTAGTCAGTTAAAGATTTACAACGTGCAGCCTTGGGATAAATGAATTTGTGTGGTAGTCAGTTAAAGATTTACAACGTGTAGCATTAGGATAAATAAATTTGTGTGGTAGTCAATTAAAGATTTACAACGTGTAGCATTAGGATAAATGAATTTGTGTGGTAGTCAATTAAAGATTTACAACGTGTAGCATAGGATAAATGAATTTGTGTGGTAGTCAATTAAAGATATACAACGTGTAGCATAGGATAAATGAATTTGTGTGGTAGTCAATTAAAGATTTACAACGTGTAGCATTGGGATAAATGAATTTGTGTGGTAGTCAATTAAAGATTTACAACGTGTAGCATAGGATAAATGAATTTGTGTGGTAGTCAATTAAAGATTTACAACGTGTAGCATTGGGATAAATGAATTTGTGCGGTAGTCAATTCAAGATTTACAACGTGTAGCATTGGGATAAATGAATTTGTGTGGTAGTCAAGTCAAGATTTACAACGTGTAGCGTTAGGATAAATGAATTTGTGTGGTAGTCAATTAAAGATTTACAACGTGTAGCATTAGGATAAATGAATTTGTGTGGTAGTCAAGTCAAGATTTACAACGTGTAGCATTAGGATAAATAAATTTGGGTGGTAGTCAATTAAAGATTTACAACGTGTAGCATTAGGACAAATAAATTTGTGTGGTAGTCAGTTAAAGATTTACAACGTGTAGCATTGGGATAAATGAATTTGTGTGGTAGTCAGATAAAGATTTACAATGTGTAGCATTGGGATAAATGCATTTGTGTGGTAGTCAATTCAAGATTTACAACGTGTAGCATTGGGATAAATGAATTTGTGTAGTAGTCAATACAAGATTTACAACGTGTAGCATTGGGATAAATGAATTTGTGTGGCAGTCAAGTCAAGATTTACAACGTGTAGCATTAGGATAAATGAATTTGTGTGGTAGTCAATTAAAGATTTACAACGTGTAGCATTAGGATAAATGAAATTGTGTGGTAGTCAGTTAAAGATTTACAACATGTAGCATTATGATAAATACTTTTGTGTGGTAGTCAATTAAAGATTTACAACGTGTAGCATTAGGATAAATAAATGTGTGTGGTAGTCAATTAAAGATTTACAACGTGTAGCATTAGGATAAATAAATTTGTGTGGTAGTCAATTAAAGATTTACAACGTGTAGCATTAGGATAAATAAATTTGTGTGGTAGTCAATTAAAGATTTGCAATGTGTAGCATTAGGATAAATGAATTTGTGTGGTAGTCAAGTCAAGATTTACAACGTGTAGCATTAGGATAAATGAATTTGTGTGGTAGTCAATTAAAGATTTACAACGTGTAGCATTAGGATAAATGAATTTGTGTGGTAGTCAGTTAAAGATTTACAACGTGCAGCCTTGGGATAAATGAATTTGTGTGGTAGTCAATTTAAGATTTACAACGTGTAGCATTAGGATAAATGAATTTGTGTGGTAGTCAATTAAAAATTTACAACGTGTAGCATTAGGATAAATGAATTTGTGTGGTAGTCAAGTCAAGATTTGCAATGTGCAGCCTTGGGATAAATGAATTTGTGTGGTAGTCAATTAAAGATATACAACGTGTAGCATTAGGATAAATGAATTTGTGTGGTAGTCAATTAAAGATTTACAACATGTAGCATTAGGATAAATGAATTTGTGTGGTAGTCAATTAAAGATTTACAACGTGTAGCATTAGGATAAATAAATTTGTGTGGTAATCAATTAAAGATTTACAACGTGTAGCATTAGGATAAATGAATTTGTGTAGTAGTCAATTAAAGATTTACAACGTGTAGCATTAGGATAAATGAATTTGGGTGGTAGTCAGTTAAAGATTTACAACATGTAGCATTAGGATAAATAAATTTGTGTGGTAGTCAATTCAAGATATACAACGTGTAGCATTAGGATAAATGAATTTGTGTGGTAGTCAATTAAAGATTTACAACATGTAGCATAGGATAAATGAATTTGTGTGGTAGTCAATTAAAGATTTACAACGTGTAGCATTGGGATAAATGAATTTGTGCGGTAGTCAATTCAAGATTTACAACGTGTAGCATTGGGATAAATGAATTTGTGTGGTAGTCAAGTCAAGATTTACAACGTGTAGCGTTAGGATAAATGAATTTGTGTGGTAGTCAATTAAAGATTTACAACGTGTAGCATTAGGATAAATGAATTTGTGTGGTAGTCAAGTCAAGATTTACAACGTGTAGCATTAGGATAAATAAATTTGGGTGGTAGTCAATTAAAGATTTACAACGTGTAGCATTAGGACAAATAAATTTGTGTGGTAGTCAGTTAAAGATTTACAACGTGTAGCATTGGGATAAATGAATTTGTGTGGTAGTCAGATAAAGATTTACAATGTGTAGCATTGGGATAAATGCATTTGTGTGGTAGTCAATTCAAGATTTACAACGTGTAGCATTGGGATAAATGAATTTGTGTAGTAGTCAATACAAGATTTACAACGTGTAGCATTGGGATAAATGAATTTGTGTGGCAGTCAAGTCAAGATTTACAACGTGTAGCATTAGGATAAATGAATTTGTGTGGTAGTCAATTAAAGATTTACAACGTGTAGCATTAGGATAAATGAAATTGTGTGGTAGTCAGTTAAAGATTTACAACATGTAGCATTAGGATAAATACATTTGCGTGGTAGTCAATTAAAGATTTACAACGTGTAGCATTAGGATAAATAAATTTGTGTGGTAGTCAATTAAAGATTTACAATGTGTAGCATTAGGATAAATGAATTTGTGTGGTAGTCAGTTAAAGATTTACAACGTGTAGCATTAGGATAAATAAATTTGTGTGGTAGTCAATTAAAGATTTACAACGTGTAGCATTAGGATAAATGAATTTGTGTGGTAGTCAATTAAAGATTTACAACGTGTAGCATTAGGATAAATGAAATTGTGTGGTAGTCAATTAAAGATTTACAACGTGTAGCATTAGGATAAATGAATTTGTGTGGTAGTCAATTAAAGATTTACAACGTGTAGCATTGGGATAAATGAATTTCTGTGGTAGTCAATTCAAGATTTACAACGTGTAGCATTAGGATAAATGAATTTGTGTGGTAGTCAAGTCAAGATTTACAACTTGCAGCCTTAGGATAATTGAATTTGTGTGGTAGTCAATTAAAGATTTACAACGTGTAGCATTAGGATAAATGAATTTGTGTGGTAGTCAGTTAAAGATTTACAACGTGTAGCATTAGGATAAATAAATTTGTGTGGTAGTCAATTAAAGATTTACAACGTGTAGCATAGGATAAATGAATTTGTGTGGTAGTCAATTAAAGATTTACAACGTGTAGCATTGGGATAAATGAATTTGTGCGGTAGTCAATTCAAGATTTACAACGTGTAGCATTGGGATAAATGAATTTGTGTGGTAGTCAAGTCAAGATTTACAACGTGTAGCGTTAGGATAAATGAATTTGTGTGGTAGTCAATTAAAGATTTACAACGTGTAGCATTAGGATAAATGAATTTGTGTGGTAGTCAAGTCAAGATTTACAACGTGTAGCATTAGGATAAATAAATTTGGGTGGTAGTCAATTAAAGATTTACAACGTGTAGCATTAGGACAAATAAATTTGTGTGGTAGTCAGTTAAAGATTTACAACGTGTAGCATTGGGATAAATGAATTTGTGTGGTAGTCAGATAAAGATTTACAATGTGTAGCATTGGGATAAATGCATTTGTGTGGTAGTCAATTCAAGATTTACAACGTGTAGCATTGGGATAAATGAATTTGTGTAGTAGTCAATACAAGATTTACAACGTGTAGCATTGGGATAAATGAATTTGTGTGGCAGTCAAGTCAAGATTTACAACGTGTAGCATTAGGATAAATGAATTTGTGTGGTAGTCAATTAAAGATTTACAACGTGTAGCATTAGGATAAATGAAATTGTGTGGTAGTCAGTTAAAGATTTACAACATGTAGCATTAGGATAAATACATTTGCGTGGTAGTCAATTAAAGATTTACAACGTGTAGCATTAGGATAAATAAATTTGTGTGGTAGTCAATTAAAGATTTACAATGTGTAGCATTAGGATAAATGAATATGTGTGGTAGTCAGTTAAAGATTTACAACGTGTAGCATTAGGATAAATAAATTTGTGTGGTAGTCAATTAAAGATTTACAACGTGTAGCATTAGGATAAATGAATTTGTGTGGTAGTCAATTAAAGATTTACAACGTGTAGCATTAGGATAAATGAAATTGTGTGGTAGTCAATTAAAGATTTACAACGTGTAGCATTAGGATAAATGAATTTGTGTGGTAGTCAATTAAAGATTTACAACGTGTAGCATTGGGATAAATGAATTTCTGTGGTAGTCAATTCAAGATTTACAACGTGTAGCATTAGGATAAATGAATTTGTGTGGTAGTCAAGTCAAGA
Organism: Pictodentalium vernedei; assembly: GCA_031216915.1. Classification (NCBI taxonomy): domain Eukaryota; kingdom Metazoa; phylum Mollusca; class Scaphopoda; order Dentaliida; family Dentaliidae; genus Pictodentalium; species Pictodentalium vernedei. Next base: position 845,617,043 of record CM062296.1, on the reverse strand, counting down.
TTTACAACTTGCAGCCTTAGGATAATTGAATTTGTGTGGTAGTCAATTAAAGATATTCAACGTGTAGCATTAGGATAAATGAATTTGTGTGGTAGTCAGTTAAAGATTTACAACGTGTAGCATTAGGATAAATAAATTTGTGTGGTAGTCAATTAAAGATTTACAACGTGTAGCATTAGGATAAATAAATTTGTGTGGTAGTCAATTAAAGATTTACAACGTGTAGCATTAGGATAAATGAATTTGTGTGGTAGTCAATTAAAGATATACAACGTGTAGCATTAGGATAAATGAATTTGTGTGGTAGTCAATTAAAGATTTACAACGTGTAGCATTAGGATAAATGAATTTGTGTGGTAGTCAATTAAAGATTTACAACGTGTAGCATTGGAATAAATGAATTTGTGTGGTAGTCAGTTAAAGATTTACAACGTGCAGCCTTGGGATAAATGAATTTGTGTGGTAGTCAGTTAAAGATTTACAACGTGTAGGATTAGGATAAATAAATTTGTGTGGTAGTCAATTAAAGATATACAACGTGGAGCATTAGGATAAATGAATTTGTGTGGTAGTCAATTAAAGATTTACAACGTGTAGCATAGGATAAATGAATTTGTGTGGTAGTCAATTAAAGATTTACAACGTGTAGCATTGGGATAAATGAATTTGTGTGGTAGTCAATTCAAGATTTACAACGTGTAGCATTGGGATAAATGAATTTGTGTGGTAGTCAAGTCAAGATTTACAATGTGTAGCGTTAGGATAAATGAATTTGTGTGGTAGTCAATTAAAGATTTACAACGTGTAGCATTAGGATAAATGAATTTGTGTGGTAGTCAGATAAAGATTTACAACGTGTAGCATTAGGATAAATAAATTTGTGTGGTAGTCAATTAAAGATTTACAACGTGTAGCATTAGGATAAATAAATTTGTGTGGTAATCAATTAAAGATTTACAACGTGTAGCATTAGGATAAATGAATTTGTGTGGTAGTCAATTAAAGATTTACAACGTGTAGCATTAGGATAAATGAATTTGTGTGGTAGTCAGTTAAAGATTTACAACGTGTAGCATTAGGATAAATAAATTTGTGTGGTAGTCAATTCAAGATTTACAACGTGTAGCATTAGGATAAATGAATTTGTGTGGTAGTCAATTAAAGATTTACAACGTGTAGCATTAGGATAAATGAATTTGTGTGGTAGTCAATTAAAGATTTACAACGTGTAGCATTGGGATAAATGAATTTGTGTGGTAGTCAATTCAAGATTTACAACGTGTAGCATTAGGATAAATGAATTTGTGTGGTAGTCAAGTCAAGATTTACAACGTGCAGCCTTGGGATAAATGAATTTGTGTGGTAGTCAATTAAAGATTTACAACGTGTAGCATTAGGATAAATGAATTTGTGTGGTAGTCAGATAAAGATTTACAACGTGTAGCATTAGGATAAATAAATTTGTGTGGTAGTCAATTAAAGATTTACAACGTGTAGCATTAGGATAAATAAATGTGTGTGGTAATCAATTAAAGATTTACAACGTGTAGCATTAGGATAAATGAATTTGTGTGGTAGTCAATTAAAGATTTACAACGTGTAGCATTAGGATAAATGAATTTGTGTGGTAGTCAGTTAAAGATTTACAACGTGTAGCATTAGGATAAATGAATTTGTGTGGTAGTCAATTAAAGATATACAACGTGTAGCATTAGGATAAATGAATTTGTGTGGTAGTCAATTAAAGATTTACAACGTGTAGCATTAGGATAAATGAATTTGTGTGGTAGTCAATTAAAGATTTACAACGTGTAGCATTGGGATAAATGAATTTGTGTGGTGGTCAGTTAAAGATTTACAACGTGCAGCCTTGGGATAAATGAATTTGTGTGGTAGTCAGTTAAAGATTTACAACGTGTAGCATTAGGATAAATAAATTTGTGTGGTAGTCAATTAAAGATTTACAACGTGCAGCCTTGGGATAAATGAATTTGTGTGGTAGTCAATTAAAGATATACAACGTGTAGCATTAGGATAAATGAATTTGTGTGGTAGTCAATTAAAGATTTACAACGTGTAGCATAGGATAAATGAATTTGTGTGGTATTCAATTAAAGATTTACAACGTGTAGTATTGGGATAAATGAATTTGTGTGGTGGTCAGTTAAAGATTTACAACGTGTAGCATTGGGATAAATGAATTTGTGTGGTAGTCAATTCAAGATTTACAACGTGTAGCATTGGGATAAATGAATTTGTGTGGTAGTCAAGTCAAGATTTACAACGTGTAGCGTTAGGATAAATGAATTTGTGTGGTAGTCAATTAAAGATTTACAACGTGTAGCATTAGGATAAATGAATTTGTGTGGTAGTCAAGTCAAGATTTACAACGTGTAGCATTAGGATAAATAAATTTGTGTGGTAGTCAATTAAAGATTTACAACGTGTAGCATTAGGATAAATAAATTTGTGTGGTAGTCAGTTAAAGATTTACAACGTGTAGCATTGGGATAAATGAATTTGTGTGGTAGTCAGTAAAAGATTTACAACGTGTAGCATTAGGATAAATGAATTTGTGTGGTAGTCAATTCAAGATTTACAACGTGTATCATTGGGATAAATGAATTTGTGTGGTAGTCAATTCAAGATTTACAACGTGTAGCATTGGGATAAATGAATTTGTGTGGTAGTCAAGCCAAGATTTACAACGTGCAGCATTAGGATAAATGAATTTGTGTGGTATTCAAGTCAAGATTTACAACGTGTAGCATTAGGATAAATGAATTTGTGTGGTAGTCAAGTCAAGATTTACAACGTGCAGCCTTGGGATAAATGAATTTGTGTGGTAGTCAAGTCAAGATTTACAACGTGTAGCATTAGGATAAATGAATTTGTGTGGTAGTCAATTCAAGATTTACAACGTGTAGCATTAGGATAAATGAATTTGTGTGGTAGTCAAGTCAAGATTTACAACGTGCAGCCTTGGGATAAATGAATTTGTGTGGTAGTCAAGTCAAGATTTACAACGTGTAGCATTGGGATAAATGAATTTGTTTGGTAGTCAAGTCAAGATTTACAACGTGCAGCCTTGGGATAAATGAATTTGTGTGGTAGTCAATTAAAGATATACAACGTGTAGCATTAGGATAAATGAATTTGTGTGGTAGTCAATTAAAGATTTACAACGTGTAGCATTAGGATAAATGAATTTGTGTGGTAGTCAATTAAAGATTTACAACGTGTAGCATTAGGATAAATGAATTTGTGTGGTAGTCAATTAAAGATTTACAACGTGTAGCATTAGGATAAATGAATTTGTGTGGTAGTCAATTAAAGATTTGCAACGTGTAGCATTGGGATAAATGAATTTCTGTGGTAGTCAATTCAAGATTTACAACGTGTAGCATTAGGATAAATGAATTTGTGTGGTAGTCTATTAAAGATTTACAACGAGCAGCCTTGGGATAAATGAATTTGTGTGGTAGTCAATTAAAGATTTACAACGTGTAGCATTAGGATAAATGAAATTGTGTGGTAGTCAGTTAAAGATTTACAACATGTAGCATTATGATAAATACATTTGTGTGGTAGTCAATTAAAGATTTACAACGTGTAGCATTAGGATAAATAAATTTCTGTGGTAGTCAATTAAAGATTTACAATGTGTAGCATTAGGATAAATGAATTTGTGTGGTAGTCAATTAAAGATTTACAACGTGTAGCATTAGGATAAATAAATTTGTGTGGTAGTCAATTAAAGATTTACAACGTGTAGCATTAGGATAAATGAATTTGTGTGGTAGTCAATTAAAGATTTACAACGTGTAGCATTAGGATAAATAAATTTGTGTGGTAGTCAATTAAAGATTTACAACGTGTAGCATTAGGATAAATGAATTTGTGTGGTAGTCAATTAAAGATTTACAACGTGTAGCATTAGGATAAATAAATTTGTGTGGTAGTCAATTAAAGATTTACAACGTGTAGCATTAGGATAAATAAATTTGTGTGGTAGTCAATTAAAGATTTGCAATGTGTAGCAATAGGATAAATGAATTTGTGTGGTAGTCAAGTCAAGATTTACAACGTGTAGCATTAGGATAAATGAATTTGTGTGGTAGTCAATTAAAGATTTACAACGTGTAGCATTAGGATAAATGAATTTGTGTGGTAGTCAGTTAAAGATTTACAACGTGCAGCCTTGGGATAAATGAATTTGTGTGGTAGTCAATTAAAGATTTACAACGTGTAGCATTAGGATAAATGAATTTGTGTGGTAGTCAATTAAAGATTTACAACGTGTAGCATTAGGATAAATGAATTTGTGTGGTAGTCAAGTCAAGATTTGCAATGTGCAGCCTTGGGATAAATGAATTTGTGTGGTAGTCAATTAAAGATATACAACGTGTAGCATTAGGATAAATGAATTTGTGTGGTAGTCAATTAAAGATTTACAACGTGTAGCATTAGGATAAAGGAATTTGTGTGGTAGTCAATTAAAGATTTACAACATGTAGCATTAGGATAAATGAATTTGTGTGGTAGTCAATTCAAGATTTACAACGTGTAGCATTAGGATAAATAAATTTGTGTGGTAATCAATTAAAGATTTACAACGTGTAGCATTAGGATAAATGAATTTGTGTAGTAGTCAATTAAAGATTTACAACGTGTAGCATTAGGATAAATGAATTTGTGTGGTAGTCAATTAAAGATTTACAACGTGTAGCATTGGGATAAATGAATTTGTGTGGTAGTCAGTTAAAGATTTACAACGTGCAGCCTTGGGATAAATGAATTTGTGTGGTAGTCAGTTAAAGATTTACAACGTGTAGCATTAGGATAAATAAATTTGTGTGGTAGTCAATTAAAGATATACAACGTGTAGCATTAGGATAAATGAATTTGTGTGGTAGTCAATTAAAGATTTACAACGTGTAGCATTAGGATAAATTAATTTGTGTGGTAGTCAATTAAAGATTTACAACGTGTAGCATAGGATAAATGAATTTGTGTGGTAGTCAATTAAAGATTTACAACGTGTAGCATAGGATAAATGAATTTGTGTGGTAGTCAATTAAAGATTTACAACGTGTAGCATTAGGATAAATGAATTTGTGTGGTAGTCAATTAAAGATTTACAACGTGTAGCATAGGATGAATGAATTTGTGTGGTAGTCAATTAAAGATTTACAACGTGTAGCATTGGGATAAATGAATTTGTGCGGTAGTCAATTCAAGATTTACAACGTGTAGCATTGGGATAAATGAATTTGTGTGGTAGTCAAGTCAAGATTTACAACGTGTAGCGTTAGGATAAATGAATTTGTGTGGTAGTCAATTAAAGATTTACAACGTGTAGCATTAGGATAAATGAATTTGTGTGGTAGTCAAGTCAAGATTTACAACGTGTAGCATTAGGATAAATAAATTTGGGTGGTAGTCAATTAAAGATTTACAACGTGTAGCATTAGGACAAATAAATTTGTGTGGTAGTCAGTTAAAGATTTACAACGTGTAGCATTGGGATAAATGAATTTGTGTGGTAGTCAGATAAAGATTTACAATGTGTAGCATTGGGATAAATGCATTTGTGTGGTAGTCAATTCAAGATTTACAACGTGTAGCATTGGGATAAATGAATTTGTGTAGTAGTCAATACAAGATTTACAACGTGTAGCAATGGGATAAATGAATTTGTGTGGCAGTCAAGTCAAGATTTACAACGTGTAGCATTAGGATAAATGAATTTGTGTGGTAGTCAATTAAAGATTTACAACGTGTAGCATTAGGATAAATGAAATTGTGTGGTAGTCAGTTAAAGATTTACAACATGTAGCATTATGATAAATACTTTTGTGTGGTAGTCAATTAAAGATTTACAACGTGTAGCATTAGGATAAATAAATTTGTGTGGTAGTCAATTAAAGATTTACAACGTGTAGCATTAGGATAAATAAATTTGTGTGGTAGTCAATTAAAGATTTACAACGTGTAGCATTAGGATAAATAAATTTGTGTGGTAGTCAATTAAAGATTTGCAATGTGTAGCATTAGGATAATTGAATTTGTGTGGTAGTCAAGTCAAGATTTACAACGTGTAGCATTAGGATAAATGAATTTGTGTGGTAGTCAATTAAAGATTTACAACGTGTAGCATTAGGATAAATGAATTTGTGTGGTAGTCAGTTAAAGATTTACAACGTGCAGCCTTGGGATAAATGAATTTGTGTGGTAGTCAATTTAAGATTTACAACGTGTAGCATTAGGATAAATGAATTTGTGTGGTAGTCAATTAAAGATTTACAACGTGTAGCATTAGGATAAATGAATTTGTGTGGTAGTCAAGTCAAGATTTGCAATGTGCAGCCTTGGGATAAATGAATTTGTGTGGTAGTCAATTAAAGATATACAACGTGTAGCATTAGGATAAATGAATTTGTGTGGTAGTCAATTAAAGATTTACAACGTGTAGCATTAGGATAAATGAATTTGTGTGGTAGTCAATTAAAGATTTGCAACGTGTAGCATTGGGATAAATGAATTTGTGTGGTAGTCAATTAAAGATTTACAACGTGTAGCATTAGGATAAATAAATTTGTGTGGTAATCAATTAAAGATTTACAACGTGTAGCATTAGGATAAATGAATTTGTGTGGTAGTCAATTAAAGATTTACAACGTGTAGCATTAGGATAAATAAATTTGTGTGGTAGTCAATTCAAGATATACAACGTGTAGCATTAGGATAAATGAATTTGTGTGGTAGTCAATTAAAGATTTACAACGTGTAGCATTGGGATAAATGAATTTGTGTGGTAGTCAGTTAAAGATTTACAACATGTAGCATTAGGATAAATAAATTTGTGTGGTAGTCAATTCAAGATATACAACGTGTAGCATTAGGATAAATGAATTTGTGTGGTAGTCAATTAAAGATTTACAACGTGTAGCATAGGATAAATGAATTTGTGTGGTAGTCAATTAAAGATTTACAACGTGTAGCATTGGGATAAATGAATTTGTGCGGTAGTCAATTCAAGATTTACAACGTGTAGCATTGGGATAAATGAATTTGTGTGGTAGTCAAGTCAAGATTTACAACGTGTAGCGTTAGGATAAATGAATTTGTGTGGTAGTCAATTAAAGATTTACAACGTGTAGCATTAGGATAAATGAATTTGTGTGGTAGTCAAGTCAAGATTTACAACGTGTAGCATTAGGATAAATAAATTTGGGTGGTAGTCAATTAAAGATTTACAACGTGTAGCATTAGGACAAATAAATTTGTGTGGTAGTCAGTTAAAGATTTACAACGTGTAGCATTGGGATAAATGAATTTGTGTGGTAGTCAGATAAAGATTTACAATGTGTAGCATTGGGATAAATGCATTTGTGTGGTAGTCAATTCAAGATTTACAACGTGTAGCATTGGGATAAATGAATTTGTGTAGTAGTCAATACAAGATTTACAACGTGTAGCATTGGGATAAATGAATTTGTGTGGCAGTCAAGTCAAGATTTACAACGTGTAGCATTAGGATAAATGAATTTGTGTGGTAGTCAATTAAAGATTTACAACGTGTAGCATTAGGATAAATGAAATTGTGAGGTAGTCAGTTAAAGATTTACAACATGTAGCATTAGGATAAATACATTTGCGTGGTAGTCAATTAAAGATTTACAACGTGTAGCATTAGGATAAATAAATTTGTGTGGTAGTCAATTAAAGATTTACAATGTGTAGCATTAGGATAAATGAATTTGTGTGGTAGTCAGTTAAAGATTTACAACGTGTAGCATTAGGATAAATAAATTTGTGGGGTAGTCAATTAAAGATTTACAACGTGTAGCATTAGGATAAATGAATTTGTGTGGTAGTCAATTAAAGATTTACAACGTGTAGCATTAGGATAAATGAAATTGTGTGGTAGTCAATTAAAGATTTACAACGTGTAGCATTGGGATAAATGAATTTCTGTGGTAGTCAATTCAAGATTTACAACGTGTAGCATTAGGATAAATGAATTTGTGTGGTAGTCAAGTCAAGATTTACAACTTGCAGCCTTAGGATAATTGAATTTGTGTGGTAGTCAATTAAAGATTTACAACGTGTAGCATTAGGATAAATGAATTTGTGTGGTAGTCAGTTAAAGATTTACAACGTGTAGCATTAGGATAAATAAATTTGTGTGGTAGTCAATTAAAGATTTACAACGTGTAGCATTAGGATAAATAAATTTGTGTGGTAGTCAATTAAAGATTTACAACGTGTAGCATTAGGATAAATGAATTTGTGTGGTAGTCAATTAAAGATTTACAACGTGTAGCATTAGGATAAATGAACTTGTGTGGTAGTCAGTTAAAGATTTACAACGTGTAGCATTAGGATAAATAAATTTGTGTGGTAGTCAATTAAAGATTTACAACGTGTAGCATTAGGATAAATAAATTTGTGTGGTAGTCAATTAAAGATTTAAAACGTGTAGCATTAGGATAAATAAATTTGTGTGGTAGTCAATTAAAGATTTGCGATGTGTAGCATTAGGATAGTTGAATTTGTGTGGTAGTCAGTTAAAGATTTACAACGTGTAGCATTAGGATAAATAAATTTGTGTGGTAGTCAATTAAAGATTTACAACGTGTAGCATTACGATAAATAAATTTGTGTGGTAGTCAATTAAAGATTTACAACGTGTAGCATTAGGATAAATGAATTTGTGTGGTAGTCAGTTAAAGATTTACAACGTGTAGCATTAGGATAAATGAATTTGTGTGGTAGTCAATTAAAGATTTACAACGTGTAGCATTAGGATAAATGAATTTGTGTGGTAGTCAATTAAAGATTTACAACGTGTAGCATTAGGATAAATGAATTTGTGTGGCAGTCAATTAAAGATTTACACCGTGTAGCATTAGGATAAATGAATTTGTGTGGTAGTCAAGTCAAGATTTACAACGTGCAGCCTTGGGATAAATGAATTTGTGTGGTTGTCAAGTCAAGATTTATAACGTGTAGCATTAGGATAAATGAATTTGTGTGGTAGTCAATTAAAGATATACAACGTGTAGCATTAGGATAAATGAATTTGTGTGGTAGTCAATTAAAGATTTACAACGTGTAGCATTAGGATAAATGAATTTGTTTGGTAGTCAAGTCAGGATTTACAACGTGCAGCCTTAGGATAAATGAATTTGTGTGGTAGTCAATTAAAGATATACAACGTGTAGCATTAGGATAAATGAATTTGTTTGGTAGTCAAGTCAGGATTTACAACGTGCAGCCTTAGGATAAATGAATTTGTGTGGTAGTCAATTAAAGATATACAACGTGTAGCATTAGGATAAAGGAATTTGTGTAGTAGTCAATTAAAGATTTACAACGTGTAGCATTAGGATAAATGAATTTGTGTGGTAGTCAGTTAAAGATTTACAACGTGTAGCATTAGGATAAATGAATTTGTGTGGTAGTCAAGTCAAGATTTACAACGTGCAGCCTTGGGATAAATGAATTTGTGTGGTAGTCAATTAAAGATATACAACGTGTAGCATTAGGATAAATGAATTTGTGTGGTAGTCAATTAAAGATTTACAACGTGTAGCATTAGGATAAATAAATTTGTGTGGTAGTCAATTAAAGATTTACAACGTGTAGCATTGGGATAAATGAATTTGTGTGGTAGTCAGTTAAAGATTTACAACGTGTAGCATTGGGATAAATGAATTTGTGTGGTAGTCAATTCAAGATTTACAACGTGTAGCATTGGGATAAATGAATTTGTGTGGTAGTCAAGTCAAGATTTACAACGTGTAGCGTTAGGATAAATGAATTTGTGTGGTAGTCAATTAAAGATTTACAACGTGTAGCATTAGGATAAATGAATTTGTGTGGTAGTCAAGTCAAGATTTACAACGTGTAGCATTAGGATAAATAAATTTGTGTGGTAGTCAATTAAAGATTTACAACGTGTAGCATTAGGATAAATAAATTTGTGTGGTAGTCAGTTAAAGATTTACAACGTGTAGCATTGGGATAAATGAATTTGTGTGGTAGTCAGTTAAAGATTTACAACGTGTAGCATTGGGATAAATGAATTTGTGTGGTAGTCAATTCAAGATTTACAATGTGTAGAATTAGGATAAATGAATTTGTGTGGTAGTCAAGTCAAGATTTACAACGTGTAGCATTAGGATAAATGAATTTGTGTGGTAGTCAAGTCAAGATTTACAACGTGCAGCCTTGGGATAAATGAATTTGTGTGGTAGTCAAGTCAAGATTTACAACGTGTAGCATTAGGATAAATGAATTTGTGTGGTAGTCAATTAAAGATTTACAACGTGTAGCATTAGGATAAATAAATTTGTGTGGTAGTCAGTTAAAGATTTACAACGTGTAGCATTGGGATAAATGAATTTGTGTGGTAGTCAGTAAAAGATTTACAACGTGTAGCATTAGGATAAATGAATTTGTGTGGTAGTCAATTCAAGATTTACAACGTGTATCATTGGGATAAATGAATTTGTGTGGTAGTCAATTCAAGATTTACAACGTGTAGCATTGGGATAAATGAATTTGTGTGGTAGTCAAGCCAAGATTTGCAACGTGTAGCATTAGGATAAATGAATTTGTGTGGTATTCAAGTCAAGATTTACAACGTGTAGCATTAGGATAAATGAATTTGTGTGGTAGTCAAGTCAAGATTTACAACGTGCAGCCTTGGGATAAATGAATTTGTGTGGTAGTCAAGTCAAGATTTACAACGTGTAGCATTAGGATAAATGAATTTGTGTGGTAGTCAATTAAAGATTTACAACGTGTAGCATTAGGATAAATGAAATTGTGAGGTAGTCAGTTAAAGATTTACAACATGTAGCATTAGGATAAATACATTTGCGTGGTAGTCAATTAAAGATTTACAACGTGTAGCATTAGGATAAATAAATTTGTGTGGTAGTCAATTAAAGATTTACAATGTGTAGCATTAGGATAAATGAATTTGTGTGGTAGTCAGTTAAAGATTTACAACGTGTAGCATTAGGATAAATAAATTTGTGGGGTAGTCAATTAAAGATTTACAACGTGTAGCATTAGGATAAATGAATTTGTGTGGTAGTCAATTAAAGATTTACAACGTGTAGCATTAGGATAAATGAAATTGTGTGGTAGTCAATTAAAGATTTACAACGTGTAGCATTGGGATAAATGAATTTCTGTGGTAGTCAATTCAAGATTTACAACGTGTAGCATTAGGATAAATGAATTTGTGTGGTAGTCAAGTCAAGATTTACAACTTGCAGCCTTAGGATAATTGAATTTGTGTGGTAGTCAATTAAAGATTTACAACGTGTAGCATTAGGATAAATGAATTTGTGTGGTAGTCAGTTAAAGATTTACAACGTGTAGCATTAGGATAAATAAATTTGTGTGGTAGTCAATTAAAGATTTACAACGTGTAGCATTAGGATAAATAAATTTGTGTGGTAGTCAATTAAAGATTTACAACGTGTAGCATTAGGATAAATGAATTTGTGTGGTAGTCAATTAAAGATTTACAACGTGTAGCATTAGGATAAATGAACTTGTGTGGTAGTCAGTTAAAGATTTACAACGTGTAGCATTAGGATAAATAAATTTGTGTGGTAGTCAATTAAAGATTTACAACGTGTAGCATTAGGATAAATAAATTTGTGTGGTAGTCAATTAAAGATTTAAAACGTGTAGCATTAGGATAAATAAATTTGTGTGGTAGTCAATTAAAGATTTGCGATGTGTAGCATTAGGATAGTTGAATTTGTGTGGTAGTCAGTTAAAGATTTACAACGTGTAGCATTAGGATAAATAAATTTGTGTGGTAGTCAATTAAAGATTTACAACGTGTAGCATTACGATAAATAAATTTGTGTGGTAGTCAATTAAAGATTTACAACGTGTAGCATTAGGATAAATGAATTTGTGTGGTAGTCAGTTAAAGATTTACAACGTGTAGCATTAGGATAAATGAATTTGTGTGGTAGTCAATTAAAGATTTACAACGTGTAGCATTAGGATAAATGAATTTGTGTGGTAGTCAATTAAAGATTTACAACGTGTAGCATTAGGATAAATGAATTTGTGTGGCAGTCAATTAAAGATTTACACCGTGTAGCATTAGGATAAATGAATTTGTGTGGTAGTCAAGTCAAGATTTACAACGTGCAGCCTTGGGATAAATGAATTTGTGTGGTTGTCAAGTCAAGATTTATAACGTGTAGCATTAGGATAAATGAATTTGTGTGGTAGTCAATTAAAGATATACAACGTGTAGCATTAGGATAAATGAATTTGTGTGGTAGTCAATTAAAGATTTACAACGTGTAGCATTAGGATAAATGAATTTGTTTGGTAGTCAAGTCAGGATTTACAACGTGCAGCCTTAGGATAAATGAATTTGTGTGGTAGTCAATTAAAGATATACAACGTGTAGCATTAGGATAAATGAATTTGTTTGGTAGTCAAGTCAGGATTTACAACGTGCAGCCTTAGGATAAATGAATTTGTGTGGTAGTCAATTAAAGATATACAACGTGTAGCATTAGGATAAAGGAATTTGTGTAGTAGTCAATTAAAGATTTACAACGTGTAGCATTAGGATAAATGAATTTGTGTGGTAGTCAGTTAAAGATTTACAACGTGTAGCATTAGGATAAATGAATTTGTGTGGTAGTCAAGTCAAGATTTACAACGTGCAGCCTTGGGATAAATGAATTTGTGTGGTAGTCAATTAAAGATATACAACGTGTAGCATTAGGATAAATGAATTTGTGTGGTAGTCAATTAAAGATTTACAACGTGTAGCATTAGGATAAATAAATTTGTGTGGTAGTCAATTAAAGATTTACAACGTGTAGCATTGGGATAAATGAATTTGTGTGGTAGTCAGTTAAAGATTTACAACGTGTAGCATTGGGATAAATGAATTTGTGTGGTAGTCAATTCAAGATTTACAACGTGTAGCATTGGGATAAATGAATTTGTGTGGTAGTCAAGTCAAGATTTACAACGTGTAGCGTTAGGATAAATGAATTTGTGTGGTAGTCAATTAAAGATTTACAACGTGTAGCATTAGGATAAATGAATTTGTGTGGTAGTCAAGTCAAGATTTACAACGTGTAGCATTAGGATAAATAAATTTGTGTGGTAGTCAATTAAAGATTTACAACGTGTAGCATTAGGATAAATAAATTTGTGTGGTAGTCAGTTAAAGATTTACAACGTGTAGCATTGGGATAAATGAATTTGTGTGGTAGTCAGTTAAAGATTTACAACGTGTAGCATTGGGATAAATGAATTTGTGTGGTAGTCAATTCAAGATTTACAATGTGTAGAATTAGGATAAATGAATTTGTGTGGTAGTCAAGTCAAGATTTACAACGTGTAGCATTAGGATAAATGAATTTGTGTGGTAGTCAAGTCAAGATTTACAACGTGCAGCCTTGGGATAAATGAATTTGTGTGGTAGTCAAGTCAAGATTTACAACGTGTAGCATTAGGATAAATGAATTTGTGTGGTAGTCAATTAAAGATTTACAACGTGTAGCATTAGGATAAATAAATTTGTGTGGTAGTCAGTTAAAGATTTACAACGTGTAGCATTGGGATAAATGAATTTGTGTGGTAGTCAGTAAAAGATTTACAACGTGTAGCATTAGGATAAATGAATTTGTGTGGTAGTCAATTCAAGATTTACAACGTGTATCATTGGGATAAATGAATTTGTGTGGTAGTCAATTCAAGATTTACAACGTGTAGCATTGGGATAAATGAATTTGTGTGGTAGTCAAGCCAAGATTTACAACGTGTAGCATTAGGATAAATGAATTTGTGTGGTATTCAAGTCAAGATTTACAACGTGTAGCATTAGGATAAATGAATTTGTGTGGTAGTCAAGTCAAGATTTACAACGTGCAGCCTTGGGATAAATGAATTTGTGTGGTAGTCAAGTCAAGATTTACAACGTGTAGCATTAGGATAAATGAATTTGTGTGGTAGTCAATTCAAGATTTACAACGTGTAGCATTAGGATAAATGAATTTGTGTGGTAGTCAAGTCAAGATTTACAACGTGCAGCCTTGGGATAAATGAATTTGTGTGGTAGTCAAGTCAAGATTTACAACGTGTAGCATTGGGATAAATGAATTTGTTTGGTAGTCAAGTCAAGATTTACAACGTGCAGCCTTGGGATAAATGAATTTGTGTGGTAGTCAATTAAAGATATACAACGTGTAGCATTAGGATAAATGAATTTGTGTGGTAGTCAATTAAAGATTTACAACGTGTAGCATTAGGATAAATGAATTTGTGTGGTAGTCAATTAAAGATTTACAACGTGTAGCATTAGGATAAATGAATTTGTGTGGTAGTCAATTAAAGATTTACAACGTGTAGCATTAGGATAAATGAATTTGTGTGGTAGTCAATTAAAGATTTACAACGTGTAGCATTGGGATAAATGAATTTCTGTGGTAGTCAATTCAAGATTTACAACGTGTAGCATTAGGATAAATGAATTTGTGTGGTAGTCTATTAAAGATTTACAACGTGCAGCCTTGGGATAAATGAATTTGTGTGGTAGTCAATTAAAGATTTACAACGTGTAGCATTAGGATAAATGAAATTGTGTGGTAGTCAGTTAAAGATTTACAACATGTAGCATTATGATAAATACATTTGTGTGGTAGTCAATTAAAGATTTACAACGTGTAGCATTAGGATAAATAAATTTCTGTGGTAGTCAATTAAAGATTTACAATGTGTAGCATTGGGATAAATGAATTTGTGTGGTAGTCAGTTAAAGATTTACAACGTGTAGCATTAGGATAAATAAATTTGTGTGGTAGTCAATTAAAGATTTGCAATGTGTAGCAATAGGATAAATGAATTTGTGTGGTAGTCAAGTCAAGATTTACAACGTGTAGCATTAGGATAAATGAATTTGTGTGGTAGTCAATTAAAGATTTACAACGTGTAGCATTAGGATAAATGAATTTGTGTGGTAGTCAGTTAAAGATTTACAACGTGCAGCCTTGGGATAAATGAATTTGTGTGGTAGTCAATTTAAGATTTACAACGTGTAGCATTAGGATAAATGAATTTGTGTGGTAGTCAATTAAAGATTTACAACGTGTAGCATTAGGATAAATGAATTTGTGTGGTAGTCAAGTCAAGATTTGCAATGTGCAGCCTTGGGATAAATGAATTTGTGTGGTAGTCAATTAAAGATATACAACGTGTAGCATTAGGATAAATGAATTTGTGTGGTAGTCAATTAAAGATTTACAACGTGTAGCATTAGGATAAAGGAATTTGTGTGGTAGTCAATTAAAGATTTACAACATGTAGCATTAGGATAAATGAATTTGTGTGGTAGTCAATTCAAGATTTACAACGTGTAGCATTAGGATAAATAAATTTGTGTGGTAATCAATTAAAGATTTACAACGTGTAGCATTAGGATAAATGAATTTGTGTAGTAGTCAATTAAAGATTTACAACGTGTAGCATTAGGATAAATGAATTTGTGTGGTAGTCAGTTAAAGATTTACAACATGTAGCATTAGGATAAATAAATTTGTGTGGTAGTCAATTCAAGATTTACAACGTGTAGCATTAGGATAAATGAATTTGTGTGGGAGTCAATTAAAGATATACAACGTGTAGCATTAGGATAAATGAATTTGTGTGGTAGTCAATTAAAGATTTACAACGTGTAGCATTAGGATAAATGAATTTGTGTGGTAGTCAATTAAAGATTTACAACGTGTAGCATTGGGATAAATGAATTTGTGTGGTAGTCAGTTAAAGATTTACAACGTGCAGCCTTGGGATAAATGAATTTGTGTGGTAGTCAGTTAAAGATTTACAACGTGTAGCATTAGGATAAATAAATTTGTGTGGTAGTCAATTAAAGATTTACAACGTGTAGCATAGGATAAATGAATTTGTGTGGTAGTCAATTAAAGATTTACAACGTGTAGCATTGGGATAAATGAATTTGTGCGGTAGTCAATTCAAGATTTACAACGTGTAGCATTGGGATAAATGAATTTGTGTGGTAGTCAAGTCAAGATTTACAACGTGTAGCGTTAGGATAAATGAATTTGTGTGGTAGTCAATTAAAGATTTACAACGTGTAGCATTAGGATAAATGAATTTGTGTGGTAGTCAAGTCAAGATTTACAACGTGTAGCATTAGGATAAATAAATTTGGGTGGTAGTCAATTAAAGATTTACAACGTGTAGCATTAGGACAAATAAATTTGTGTGGTAGTCAGTTAAAGATTTACAACGTGTAGCATTGGGATAAATGAATTTGTGTGGTAGTCAGATAAAGATTTACAATGTGTAGCATTGGGATAAATGCATTTGTGTGGTAGTCAATTCAAGATTTACAACGTGTAGCATTGGGATAAATGAATTTGTGTAGTAGTCAATACAAGATTTACAACGTGTAGCATTGGGATAAATGAATTTGTGTGGCAGTCAAGTCAAGATTTACAACGTGTAGCATTAGGATAAATGAATTTGTGTGGTAGTCAATTAAAGATTTACAACGTGTAGCATTAGGATAAATGAAATTGTGTGGTAGTCAGTTAAAGATTTACAACATGTAGCATTATGATAAATACATTTGTGTGGTTGTCAATTAAAGATTTACAACGTGTAGCATTAGGATAAATAAATTTGTGTGGTAGTCAATTAAAGATTTACAATGTGTAGCATTAGGATAAATGAATTTGTGTGGTAGTCAATTAAAGATTTACAACGTGTAGCATTAGGATAAATAAATTTGTGTGGTAGTCAATTAAAGATTTACAACGTGTAGCATTAGGATAAATAAATTTGTGTGGTAGTCAATTAAAGATTTACAACGTGTAGCATTAGGATAAATAAATTTGTGTGGTAGTCAATTAAAGATTTACAATGTGTAGCATTAGGATAAATAAATTTGTGTGGTAGTCAATTAAAGATTTACAACGTGTAGCATTAGGATAAATAAATTTCTGTGGTAGTCAATTAAAGATTTACAACGTGTAGCATTGGGATAAATGAATTTGTGTGGTAGTCAATTAAAGATTTACAACGTGTAGCATTAGGATAAATGAATTTGTGTGGTAGTCAATTAAAGATTTACAACGTGTAGCATTAGGATAAATAAATTTGTGTGGTAGTCAATTAAAGATTTACAACGTGTAGCATTAGGATAAATAAATTTGTGTGGTAGTCAATTAAAGATTTACAACGTGTAGCATTAGGATAAATAAATTTGTGTGGTAGTCAATTAAAGATTTACAACGTGTAGCATTAGGATAAATAAATTTGTGTGGTAGTCAATTAAAGATTTGCAATGTGTAGCATTAGGATAAATGAATTTGTGTGGTAGTCAAGTCAAGATTTACAACGTGTAGCATTAGGATAAATGAATTTGTGTGGTAGTCAATTAAAGATTTACAACGTGTAGCATTAGGATAAATGAATTTGTGTGGTAGTCAGTTAAAGATTTACAACGTGCAGCCTTGGGATAAATGAATTTGTGTGGTAGTCAATTGAAGATTTACAACGTGTAGCATTAGGATAAATGAATTTGTGTGGTAGTCAATTAAAGATTTACAACGTGTAGCATTAGGATAAATGAATTTGTGTGGTAGTCAAGTCAAGATTTGCAATGTGCAGCCTTGGGATAAATGAATTTGTGTGGTAGTCAATTAAAGATATACAACGTGTAGCATTAGGATAAATGAATTTGTGTGGTAGTGAATTAAAGATTTACAACGTGTAGCATTAGGATAAAGGAATTTGTGTGGTAGTCAATTAAAGATTTACAACATGTAGAATTAGGATAAATGAATTTGTGTGGTAGTCAATTAAAGATTTACAACGTGTAGCATTAGGATAAATAAATTTGTGTGGTAATCAATTAAAGATTTACAACGTGTAGCATTAGGATAAATGAATTTGTGTGGTAGTCAATTAAAGATTTACAACGTGTAGCATTAGGATAAATGAATTTGTGTGGTAGTCAATTAAAGATTTACAACGTGTAGCATTAGGATAAATGAATTTGTGTGGTAGTCAATTCAAGATTTACAACGTGTAGCATTAGGATTAATGAATTTGTGTGGTAGTCAATTAAAGATATACAACGTGTAGCATTAGGATAAATGAATTTGTGTGGTAGTCAATTAAAGATTTACAACGTGTAGCATTAGGATAAATGAATTTGTGTGGTAGTCAATTAAAGATTTACAACGTGTAGCATTACGATAAATGAATTTGTGTGGTAGTCAGTTAAAGATTTACAACGTGTAGCATTAGGATAAATGAATTTGTGTGGTAGTCAATTAAAGATTTACAACGTGTAGCATTAGGATAAATGAATTTGTGTGGTAGTCAATTAAAGATTTACAACGTGTAGCATTGGGATAAATGAATTTGTGTGGTAGTCAGTTAAAGATTTACAACGTGCAGCCTTGGGATAAATGAATTTGTGTGGTACTCAGTTAAAGATTTACAACGTGTAGCATTAGGATAAATAAATTTGTGTGGTAGTCAATTAAAGATTTACAACATGTAGCATTAGGATAAATAAATTTGTGAGGTAGTCAATTAAAGATATACAACGTGTAGCATTAGGATAAATGAATTTGTGTGGTAGTCAATTAAAGATTTACAACATGTAGCATTAGGATAAATGAATTTGTGTGGTAGTCAATTAAAGATATACAACGTGTAGCATTAGGATAAATGAATTTGTGTGGTAGTCAATTAAAGATTTACAACGTGTAGCATTGGGATAAATGAATTTGTGCGGTAGTCAATTCAAGATTTACAACGTGTAGCATTGGGATAAATGAATTTGTGTGGTAGTCAAGTCAAGATTTACAACGTGTAGCGTTAAGATAAATGAATTTGTGTGGTAGTCAATTAAAGATTTACAACGTGTAGCATTAGGATAAATGAATTTTTGTGGTAGTCAAGTCAAGATTTACAACGTGTAGCATTAGGATAAATAAATTTGGGTGGTAGTCAATTAAAGATTTACAACGTGTAGCATTAGGACAAATAAATTTGTGTGGTAGTCAGTTAAAGATTTACAACGTGTAGCATTGGGATAAATGAATTTGTGTGGTAGTCAGATAAAGATTTACAATGTGTAGCATTGGGATAAATGCATTTGTGTGGTAGTCAATTCAAGATTTACAACGTGTAGCATTGGGATAAATGAATTTGTGTAGTAGTCAATACAAGATTTACAACGTGTAGCATTGGGATAAATGAATTTGTGTGGCAGTCAAGTCAAGATTTACAACGTGTAGCATTAGGATAAATGAATTTGTGTGGTAGTCAATTAAAGATTTACAATGTGTAGCATTAGGATAAATGAATTTGTGTGGTAGTCAGTTAAAGATTTACAACGTGTAGCATTAGGATAAATAAATTTGTGTGGTAGTCAATTAAAGATTTACAACGTGTAGCATTAGGATAAATGAATTTGTGTGGTAGTCAATTAAAGATTTACAACGTGTAGCATTAGGATAAATGAAATTGTGTGGTAGTCAATTAAAGATTTACAACGTGTAGCATTAGGATAAATGAATTTGTGTGGTAGTCAATTAAAGATTTACAACGTGTAGCATTGGGATAAATGAATTTCTGTGGTAGTCAATTCAAGATTTACAACGTGTAGCATTAGGATAAATGAATTTGTGTGGTAGTCAAGTCAAGATTTACAACTTGCAGCCTTAGGATAATTGAATTTGTGTGGTAGTCAATTAAAGATTTACAACGTGTAGCATTAGGATAAATGAATTTGTGTGGTAGTCAGTTAAAGATTTACAACGTGTAGCATTAGGATAAATAAATTTGTGTGGTAGTCAATTAAAGATTTACAACGTGTAGCATTAGGATAAATAAATTTGTGTGGTAGTCAATTAAAGATTTACAACGTGTAGCATTAGGTTAAATGAATTTGTGTGGTAGTCAATTAAAGATTTACAACGTGTAGCATTAGGATAAATGAACTTGTGTGGTAGTCAGTTAAAGATTTACAACGTGTAGCATTAGGATAAATAAATTTGTGTGGTAGTCAATTAAAGATTTACAACGTGTAGCATTAGGATAAATAAATTTGTGTGGTAGTCAATTAAAGATTTAAAACATGTAGCATTAGGATAAATAAATTTGTGTGGTAGTCAATTAAAGATTTGCAATGTGTAGCATTAGGATAGTTGAATTTGTGTGGTAGTCAGTTAAAGATTTACAACGTGTAGCATTAGGATAAATAAATTTGTGTGGTAGTCAATTAAAGATTTACAACGTGTAGCATTACGATAAATAAATTTGTGTGGTAGTCAATTAAAGATTTACAACGTGTAGCATTAGGATAAATGAATTTGTGTGGTAGTCAGTTAAAGATTTACAACGTGTAGCATTAGGATAAATGAATTTGTGTGGTAGTCAATTAAAGATTTACAACGTGTAGCATTAGGATAAATGAATTTGTGTGGTAGTCAAGTCAAGATTTACAACGTGCAGCCTTGGGATAAATGAATTTGTGTGGTAGTCAATTAAAGATATACAACGTGTAGCATTAGGATAAATGAATTTGTGTGGTAGTCAATTAAAGATTTACAACGTGTAGCATTAGGATAAATGAATTTGTGTGGTAGTCAATTAAAGATTTACAACGTGTAGCATTAGGATAAATGAATTTGTGTGGTAGTCAAGTCAGGATTTACAACGTGCAGCCTTAGGATAAATGAATTTGTGTGGTAGTCAATTAAAGATATACAACGTGTAGCATTAGGATAAATGAATTTGGGTGGTAGTCAATTAAAGATTTACAACGTGTAGCATTAGGATAAAGGAATTTGTGTGGTAGTCAATTAAAGATTTACAACGTGTAGCATTAGGATAAATGAATTTGTGTGGTAGTCAATTAAAGATTTACAACGTGTAGCATTGGGATAAATGAATTTGTGTGGTAGTCAGTTAAAGATTTACAACGTGTAGCATTGGGATAAATGAATTTGTGTGGTAGTCAATTCAAGATTTACAACGTGTAGCATTGGGATAAATGAATTTGTGTGGTAGTCAAGTCAAGATTTACAACGTGTAGCGTTAGGATAAATGAATTTGTGTGGTAGTCAATTAAAGATTTACAACGTGTAGCATTAGGATAAATGAATTTGTGTGGTAGTCAAGTCAAGATTTACAACGTGTAGCATTAGGATAAATAAATTTGTGTGGTAGTCAATTAAAGATTTACAACGTGTAGCATTAGGATAAATAAATTTGTGTGGTAGTCAGTTAAAGATTTACAACGTGTAGCATTGGGATAAATGAATTTGTGTGGTAGTCAGTTAAAGATTTACAACGTGTAGCATTGGGATAAATGAATTTGTGTGGTAGTCAATTCAAGATTTACAATGTGTAGAATTAGGATAAATGAATTTGTGTGGTAGTCAAGTCAAGATTTACAACGTGTAGCATTAGGATAAATGAATTTGTGTGGTAGTCAATTAAAGATTTACAACGTGTAGCATTGGGATAAATGAATTTATGTGGTAGTCAATTCCAGATTTACAACGTGTAGCATTAGGATAAATGAATTTGTGTGGTAGTCTATTAAAGATTTACAACGTGCAGCCTTGGGATAAATGAATTTGTGTGGTAGTCAATTAAAGATTTACAACGTGTAGCATTAGGATAAATGAAATTGTGTGGTAGTCAGTTAAAGATTTACAACATGTGGCATTAGGATAAATACATTTGTGTGGTAGTCAATTAAAGATTTACAATGTGTAGAATTAGGATAAATGAATTTGTGTGGTAGTCAAGTCAAGATTTACAACGTGTAGCATTAGGATAAATGAATTTCTGCGGTAGTCAATTAAGATATACAACGTGTAGCATTAGGATAAATGAATTTGTGTGGTAGTCAATTAAAGATTTACAACGTGTAGCATTAGGATAAAGGAATTTGTGTGGTAGTCAATTAAAGATTTACAACGTGTAGCATTAGGATAAATGAATTTGTGTGGTAGTCAATTAAAGATTTACAACGTGTAGCATTGGGATAAATGAATTTGTGTGGTAGTCAGTTAAAGATTTACAACGTGTAGCATTGGGATAAATGAATTTGTGTGGTAGTCAATTCAAGATTTACAACGTGTAGCATTGGGATAAATGAATTTGTGTGGTAGTCAAGTCAAGATTTACAACGTGTAGCGTTAGGATAAATGAATTTGTGTGGTAGTCAATTAAAGATTTACAGCGTGTAGCATTAGGATAAATGAATTTGTGTGGTAGTCAAGTCAAGATTTACAACGTGTAGCATTAGGATAAATAAATTTGTGTGGTAGTCAATTAAAGATTTACAACGTGTAGCATTAGGATAAATGAATTTGTGTGGTAGTCTATTAAAGATTTACAACGTGCAGCCTTGGGATAAATGAATTTGTGTGGTAGTCAATTAAAGATTTACAACGTGTAGCATTAGGATAAATGAAATTGTGTGGTAGTCAGTTAAAGATTTACAACATGTGGCATTAGGATAAATACATTTGTGTGGTAGTCAATTAAAGATTTACAACGTGTAGCATTAGGATAAATAAATTTGTGTGGTAGTCAATTAAAGATTTACAATGTGTAGCATTAGGATAAATGAATTTGTGTGGTAGTCAGTTAAAGATTTACAACGTGTAGCATTAGGATAAATAAATTTGTGTGGTAGTCAATTAAAGATTTACAACGTGTAGCATTAGGATAAATAAATTTGTGTGGTAGTCAATTAAAGATTTTCAACGTGTAGCATTAGGATAAATAAATGTGTGTGGTAGTCAATTAAAGATTTGTAATGTGTAGCATTAGGATAAATGAATTTGTGTGGTAGTCAAGTCAAGATTTACAACGTGTAGCATTAGGATAAATGAATTTGTGTGGTAGTCAATTAAAGATATACAACGTGTAGCATTAGGATAAATGAATTTGTGTGGTAGTCAATTAAAGATTTACAACGTGTAGCATTAGGATAAATGAATTTGTGTGGTAGTCAGTTAAAGATTTACAACGTGCAGCCTTGGGATAAATGAATTTGTGTGGTAGTCAATTAAAGATTTACAACGTGTAGCATTAGGATAAATGAATTTGTGTGGTAGTCAATTAAAGATTTACAACGTGTAGCATTGGGATAAATGAATTTGTGTGGTAGTCAGTTAAAGATTTACAACGTGCAGCCTTGGGATAAATGAATTTGTGTGGTAGTCAATTAAAGATTTACAACGTGTAGCATTAGGATAAATGAATTTGTGTGGTAGTCAATTAAAGATTTACAACGTGTAGCATTAGGATAAATGAATTTGTGTGGTAGTCAAGTCAAGATTTACAATGTGCAGCCTTGGGATAAATGAATTTGTGTGGTAGTCAATTAAAGATATACAACGTGTAGCATTAGGATAAATGAATTTGTGTGGTAGTCAATTAAAGATTTACAACGTGTAGCATTAGGATAAAGGAATTTGTGTGGTAGTCAATTAAAGATTTACAACGTGTAGCATTGGGATAAATGAATTTGTGTGGTAGTCAATTCAAGATTTACAACGTTTAGCATTAGGATAAATGAATTTGTGTGGCAGTCAAGTCAAGATTTACAACGTGCAACTTGGGATAAATGAATTTGTGTGGTAGTCAATTAAAGATTTACAACGTGTAGCATTAGGATAAATGAATTTGTGTGGTAGTCAGTTAAAGATTTACAACGTGTAGCATTAGGATAAATAAATGTGTGTGGTAGTCAATTAAAGATTTACAACGTGTAGCATTAGGATAAATGAATTTGTGCGGTAGTCAGTTAAAGATTTACAACATGTAGCATTAGGATAAATAAATTTGTGTGGTAGTCAATTCAAGATTTACAACGTGTAGCATTAGGATAAATGAATTTGTGTGGTAGTCAATTAAAGATTTACAACGTGTAGCATTAGGATAAAGGAATTTGTGTGGTAGTCAATTAAAGATTTACAACGTGTAGCATTAGGATAAATGAATTTGTGTGGTAGTCAATTAAAGATTTACAACGTGTAGCATTGGGATAAATGAATTTGTGTGGTAGTCAATTCAAGATTTACAACGTGTAGCATTAGGATAAATGAATTTGTGTGGTAGTCAAGTCAAGATTTACAACGTGCAGCCTTGGGATAAATGAATTTGTGTGGTAGTCAATTAAAGATTTACAACGTGTAGCATTAGGATAAATGAATTTGTGTGGTAGTCAGTTAAAGATTTACAACGTGTAGCATTAGGATAAATAAATTTGTGTGGTAGTCAATTAAAGATTTACAACGTGTAGCATTAGGATAAATAAATTTGTGTGGTAATCAATTAAAGATTTACAACGTGTAGCATTAGGATAAATGAATTTGTGTAGTAGTCAATTAAAGATTTACAACGTGTAGCATTAGGATAAATGAATTTGTGTGGTAGTCAGTTAAAGATTTACAACATGTAGCATTAGGATAAATAAATTTGTGTGGTAGTCAATTCAAGATTTACAACGTGTAGCATTAGGATAAATGAATTTGTGTGGTAGTCAATTAAAGATATACAACGTGTAGCATTAGGATAAATGAATTCGTGTGGTAGTCAATTAAAGATTTACGTGTAGCATTAGGATAAATGAATTTGTGTGGTAGTCAATTAAAGATATACAACGTGTAGCATTAGGATAAATGAATTTGTGTAGTAGTCAATTAAAGATTTACGTGTAGCATTAGGATAAATGAATTTGTGTGGTAGTCAATTAAAGATTTACAACGTGTAGCATTGGGATAAATGAATTTGTGTGGTAGTCAGTTAAAGATTTACAACGTGCAGCCTTGGGATAAATGAATTTGTGTGGTAGTCAGTTAAAGATTTACAACGTGTAGCATTAGGATAAATAAATTTGTGTGGTAGTCAATTAAAGATATACAACGTGTAGCATTAGGATAAATGAATTTGTGTGGTAGTCAATTAAAGATTTACAACGTGTAGCATAGGATAAATGAATTTGTGTGGTAGTCAATTAAAGATTTACAACGTGTAGCATTGGGATAAATGAATTTGTGTGGTAGTCAGTTAAAGATTTACAACGTGTAGCATTGGGATAAATGAATTTGTGTGGTAGTCAATTCAAGATTTACAACGTGTAGCATTGGGATAAATGAATTTGTGTGGTAGTCAAGTCAAGATTTACAACGTGTAGCGTTAGGATAAATGAATTTGTGTGGTAGTCAATTAAAGATTTACAACGTGTAGCATTAGGATAAATGAATTTGTGTGGTAGTCAAGTCAAGATTTACAACGTGTAGCATTAGGATAAATAAATTTGTGTGGTAGTCAATTAAAGATTTACAACGTGTAGCATTAGGATAAATAAATTTGTGTGGTAGTCAGTTAAAGATTTACAACGTGTAGCATTGGGATAAATGAATTTGTGTGGTGGTCAGTTAAAGATTTACAATGTGTAGCATTGGGATAAATGCATTTGTGTGGTAGTCAATTCAAGATTTACAATGTTTAGCATTGGGATAAATGAATTTGTGTGGTAGTCAATACAGGATTTACAACGTGTAGCATTGGGATAAATGAATTTGTGTGGTAGTTAAGTCAAGATTTACAACGTGTAGCATTAGGATAAATGAATTTCTGTGGTATTCAAGTCAAGATTTACAACGTGTAGCATTAGGATAAACGAATTTGTGTGGTAGTCAAGTCAAGATTTACAACGTGCAGCCTTGGGATAAATGAATTTGTGTGGTTGTCAAGTCAAGATTTATAACGTGTAGCATTGGGATAAATGAATTTGTTTGGTAGTCAAGTCAAGATTTACAACGTGCAGCCTTGGGATAAATGAATTTGTGTGGTAGTCAATTAAAGATATACAATGTGTAGCATTAGGATAAATGAATTTGTGTGGTAGTCAATTAAAGATTTACAACGTGTAGCATTAGGATAAATGAATTTGTGTGGTAGTCAATTAAAGATTTACAACGTGTAGCATTAGGATAAATGAATTTGTGTGGTAGTCAATTAAAGATTTACAACGTGTAGCATTAGGATAAATGAATTTGTGTGGTAGTCAATTAAAGATTTACAACGTGTAGCATTGGGATAAATGAATTTCTGTGGTAGTCAATTCAAGATTTACAACTTGTAGCGTTAGGATAAATGAATTTGTGTGGTAGTCAAGTCAAGAATTACAACGTGCAGCCTTAGGATAAATGAATTTGTGTGGTAGTCAATTAAAGATTTACAACGTGTAGCATTAGGATAAATGAATTTGTGTGGTAGTCAGTTAAAGATTTACAACGTGTAGCATTAGGATAAATGAATTTGTGTGGTAGTCAATTAAAGATTTACAACGTGTAGCATTAGGATAAATGAACTTGTGTGGTAGTCAGTTAAAGATTTACAACGTGTAGCATTAGGATAAATAAATTTGTGTGGTAGTCAATTAAAGATTTACAACGTGTAGCATTAGGATAAATAAATTTGTGTGGTAGTCAATTAAAGATTTAAAACGTGTAGCATTAGGATAAATAAATTTGTGTGGTAGTCAATTAAAGATTTGCAATGTGAAGCATTAGGATAGATGAATTTGTGTGGTAGTCAGTTAAAGATTTACAACGTGTAGCATTAGGATAAATAAATTTGTGTGGTAGTCAATTAAAGATTTACAACGTGTAGCATTACGATAAATAAATTTGTGTGGTAGTCAATTAAAGATTTACAACGTGTAGCATTAGGATAAATGAATTTGTGTGGTAGTCAGTTAAAGATTTACAACGTGTAGCATTAGGATAAATGAATTTGTGTGGTAGTCAATTAAAGATTTACAACGTGTAGCATTAGGATAAATGAATTTGTGTGGTAGTCAATTAAAGATTTACAACGTGTAGCATTAGGATAAATGAATTTGTGTGGTAGTCAATTAAAGATTTACACCGTGTAGCATTAGGATAAATGAATTTGTGTGGTAGTCAAGTCAAGATTTACAACGTGCAGCCTTGGGATAAATGAATTTGTGTGGTAGTCAAGTCAAGATTTACAACGTGTAGCATTAGGATAAATGAATTTGTGTGGTATTCAAGTCTAGATTTACAACGTGTAGCATTAGGATAAATGAATTTGTGTGGTAGTCAAGTCAAGATTTACAACGTGCAGCCTTGGGATAAATGAATTTGTGTGGTAGTCAAGTCAAGATTTACAACGTGTAGCATTGGGATAAATGAATTTGTGCGATAGTCAAGTCAAGATTTACAACGTGCAGCCTTGGGATAAATGAATTTGTGTGGTAGTCAATTAAAGATATACAACGTGTAGCATTAGGATAAATGAATTTGTGTGGTAGTCAATTAAAGATTTACAACGTGTAGCATTAGGATAAATGAATTTGTGTGGTAGTCAAGTCAGGATTTACAACGTACAGCCTTAGGATAAATGAATTTGTGTGGTAGTCAATTAAAGATATACAACGTGTAGCATTAGGATAAATGAATTTGTGTGGTGGTCAATTAAAGATTTACAACGTGTAGCATTAGGATAAATGAATTTGTGTGGTAGTCAATTAAAGATTTACAACGTGTAGCATTAGGATAAATGAATTTGTGTGGTAGTCAAAGATTTACAGCGTGTAGCATTAGGATAAAGGAATTTGTGTGGTAGTCAATTAAAGATTTACAACGTGTAGCATTAGGATAAATGAATTTGTGTGGTAGTCAATTAAAGATTTACAACGTGTAGCATTGGTATAAATGAATTTGTGTGGTAGTCAATTCAAGATTTACAACGTGTAGCATTAGGATAAATGAATTTGTGTGGTAGTCAATTAAAGATTTACAACGTGTAGCATTAGGATAAATGAATTTGTGTGGTTGTCAAGTCAAGATTTACAACGTGTAGCATTAGGATCAATGAATTTTGTGGTATTCAAGTCAAGATTTACAACGTGTAGCATTAGGATAAATTAATTTGTGTAGTAGTCAAGTCAAGATTTACAACGTGCAGCCTTGGGATAAATGAATTTGTGTGGTAGTCAAGTCAAGATTTACAAAGTGTAGCATTGGGATAAATGAATTTGTGTGATAGTCAAGTCAAGATTTACAACGTGCAGCCTTGGGATAAATGAATTTGTGTGGTAGTCAATTAAAGATATACAACGTGTAGCATTAGGATAAATGAATTTGTGTGGTAGTCAATTAAAGATTTACAACGTGTAGCATTAGGATAAATGAATTTGTGTGGTAGTCAATTAAAGATTTACAACGTGTAGCATTAGGATAAATGAATTTGTGTAGTAGTCAATTAAAGATTTACAACGTGTAGCATTAGGATAAATGAATTTGTGTGGTAGTCAATTAAAGATTTACAAGGTGTAGCATTGGGATAAATGAATTTGTGTGGTAGTCAATTCAAGATTTACAACGTGTAGCATTAGGATAAATGAATTTGTGTGGTAGTCAAGTCAAGATTTTCAACGTGCAGCCTTGGGATAAATGAATTTGTGTGGTAGTCAATTAAAGATTTACAACGTGTAGCATTAGGATAAATGAATTTGTGTGGTAGTCAGTTAAAGATTTACAACGTCTAGCATTAGGATAAATGAATTTGTGTGGTAGTCAGTTAAAGATTTACAACGTGTAGCATTAGGATAAATAAATTTGTGTGGTAGTCAATTGAAGATTTACAACGTGTAGCATTAGTATAAATAAATTTGTGTGGTAATCAATTAAAGATTTACAACGTGTAGCATTAGGATAAATGAATTTGTGTGGTAGTCAATTAAAGATTTACAACGTGTAGCATTAGGATAAATTAATTTGTGTGGTAGTCAATTAAAGATTTACAACGTGTAGCATTAGGATAAATAAATTTGTGTGGTAGTCAATTAAAGATTTACAACGTGTAGCATTAGGTTAAATGAATTTGTGTGGTAGTCAATTAAAGATTTACAACGTGTAGCATTAGGATAAATAAATTTGTGTGGTAGTCAATTAAAGATTTACAACGTGTAGCATTAGGATAAATGAATTTGTGTGGTAGTCAATTAAAGATTTACAACGTGTAGCATTGGGATAAATGAATTTGTGTGGTAGTCAAGTCAAGATTTACAACGTGTAGCATTGGGATAAATGAATTTGTGTGGTAGTCAGTTAAAGATTTACAACCTGTAGCATTAGGATAAATGAATTTGTGTGGTAGTCAATTAAAGATTTACAACGTGTAGCATTAGGACAAATGAATTTGTGTGGTAGTCAATTAAAGATTTACAACGTGTAGCATTAGGATAAATGAATTTGTGTGGTAGTCAATTAAAGATTTACAACGTGTAGCATTAGGATAAATGATTTTGTGTGGTAGTCAATTAAAGATTTACAACGTGTAGCATTAGGATAAATGAATTTGTGCGGTAATCAATTAAAGATTTACAACGTGTAGCATTAGGATAAATGAACTTGTGTGGTAGTCAGTTAAAGATTTACAACGTGTAGCATTAGGATAAATAAATTTGTGTGGTAGTCAATTAAAGATTTACAACGTGTAGCATTAGGATAAATAAATTTGTGTGGTAGTCAATTAAAGATTTAAAACATGTAGCATTAGGATAAATAAATTTGTGTGGTAGTCAATTAAAGATTTGCAATGTGTAGCATTAGGATAGTTGAATTTGTGTGGTAGTCAGTTAAAGATTTACAACGTGTAGCATTAGGATAAATAAATTTGTGTGGTAGTCAATTAAAGATTTACAACGTGTAGCATTACGATAAATAAATTTGTGTGGTAGTCAATTAAAGATTTACAACGTGTAGCATTAGGATAAATGAATTTGTGTGGTAGTCAGTTAAAGATTTACAACGTGTAGCATTAGGATAAATGAATTTGTGTGGTAGTCAATTAAAGATTTACAACGTGTAGCATTAGGATAAATGAATTTGTGTGGTAGTCAAGTCAAGATTTACAACGTGCAGCCTTGGGATAAATGAATTTGTGTGGTAGTCAATTAAAGATATACAACGTGTAGCATTAGGATAAATGAATTTGTGTGGTAGTCAATTAAAGATTTACAACGTGTAGCATTAGGATAAATGAATTTGTGTGGTAGTCAATTAAAGATTTACAACGTGTAGCATTAGGATAAATGAATTTGTGTGGTAGTCAAGTCAGGATTTACAACGTGCAGCCTTAGGATAAATGAATTTGTGTGGTAGTCAATTAAAGATATACAACGTGTAGCATTAGGATAAATGAATTTGTGTGGTAGTCAATTAAAGATTTACAACGTGTAGCATTAGGATAAAGGAATTTGTGTGGTAGTCAATTAAAGATTTACAACGTGTAGCATTAGGATAAATGAATTTGTGTGGTAGTCAATTAAAGATTTACAACGTGTAGCATTGGGATAAATGAATTTGTGTGGTAGTCAGTTAAAGATTTACAACGTGTAGCATTGGGATAAATGAATTTGTGTGGTAGTCAATTCAAGATTTACAACGTGTAGCATTGGGATAAATGAATTTGTGTGGTAGTCAAGTCAAGATTTACAACGTGTAGCGTTAGGATAAATGAATTTGTGTGGTAGTCAATTAAAGATTTACAACGTGTAGCATTAGGATAAATGAATTTGTGTGGTAGTCAAGTCAAGATTTACAACGTGTAGCATTAGGATAAATAAATTTGTGTGGTAGTCAATTAAAGATTTACAACGTGTAGCATTAGGATAAATAAATTTGTGTGGTAGTCAGTTAAAGATTTACAACGTGTAGCATTGGGATAAATGAATTTGTGTGGTAGTCAGTTAAAGATTTACAACGTGTAGCATTGGGATAAATGAATTTGTGTGGTAGTCAATTCAAGATTTACAATGTGTAGAATTAGGATAAATGAATTTGTGTGGTAGTCAAGTCAAGATTTACAACGTGTAGCATTAGGATAAATGAATTTGTGTGGTAGTCAATTAAAGATTTACAACGTGTAGCATTGGGATAAATGAATTTATGTGGTAGTCAATTCCAGATTTACAACGTGTAGCATTAGGATAAATGAATTTGTGTGGTAGTCTATTAAAGATTTACAACGTGCAGCCTTGGGATAAATGAATTTGTGTGGTAGTCAATTAAAGATTTACAACGTGTAGCATTAGGATAAATGAAATTGTGTGGTAGTCAGTTAAAGATTTACAACATGTGGCATTAGGATAAATACATTTGTGTGGTAGTCAATTAAAGATTTACAATGTGTAGAATTAGGATAAATGAATTTGTGTGGTAGTCAAGTCAAGATTTACAACGTGTAGCATTAGGATAAATGAATTTCTGCGGTAGTCAATTAAGATATACAACGTGTAGCATTAGGATAAATGAATTTGTGTGGTAGTCAATTAAAGATTTACAACGTGTAGCATTAGGATAAAGGAATTTGTGTGGTAGTCAATTAAAGATTTACAACGTGTAGCATTAGGATAAATGAATTTGTGTGGTAGTCAATTAAAGATTTACAACGTGTAGCATTGGGATAAATGAATTTGTGTGGTAGTCAGTTAAAGATTTACAACGTGTAGCATTGGGATAAATGAATTTGTGTGGTAGTCAATTCAAGATTTACAACGTGTAGCATTGGGATAAATGAATTTGTGTGGTAGTCAAGTCAAGATTTACAACGTGTAGCGTTAGGATAAATGAATTTGTGTGGTAGTCAATTAAAGATTTACAGCGTGTAGCATTAGGATAAATGAATTTGTGTGGTAGTCAAGTCAAGATTTACAACGTGTAGCATTAGGATAAATAAATTTGTGTGGTAGTCAATTAAAGATTTACAACGTGTAGCATTAGGATAAATGAATTTGTGTGGTAGTCTATTAAAGATTTACAACGTGCAGCCTTGGGATAAATGAATTTGTGTGGTAGTCAATTAAAGATTTACAACGTGTAGCATTAGGATAAATGAAATTGTGTGGTAGTCAGTTAAAGATTTACAACATGTGGCATTAGGATAAATACATTTGTGTGGTAGTCAATTAAAGATTTACAACGTGTAGCATTAGGATAAATAAATTTGTGTGGTAGTCAATTAAAGATTTACAATGTGTAGCATTAGGATAAATGAATTTGTGTGGTAGTCAGTTAAAGATTTACAACGTGTAGCATTAGGATAAATAAATTTGTGTGGTAGTCAATTAAAGATTTACAACGTGTAGCATTAGGATAAATAAATTTGTGTGGTAGTCAATTAAAGATTTACAACGTGTAGCATTAGGATAAATAAATTTGTGTGGTAGTCAATTAAAGATTTTCAACGTGTAGCATTAGGATAAATAAATGTGTGTGGTAGTCAATTAAAGATTTGTAATGTGTAGCATTAGGATAAATGAATTTGTGTGGTAGTCAAGTCAAGATTTACAACGTGTAGCATTAGGATAAATGAATTTGTGTGGTAGTCAATTAAAGATATACAACGTGTAGCATTAGGATAAATGAATTTGTGTGGTAGTCAATTAAAGATTTACAACGTGTAGCATTAGGATAAATGAATTTGTGTGGTAGTCAGTTAAAGATTTACAACGTGCAGCCTTGGGATAAATGAATTTGTGTGGTAGTCAATTAAAGATTTACAACGTGTAGCATTAGGATAAATGAATTTGTGTGGTAGTCAATTAAAGATTTACAACGTGTAGCATTGGGATAAATGAATTTGTGTGGTAGTCAGTTAAAGATTTACAACGTGCAGCCTTGGGATAAATGAATTTGTGTGGTAGTCAATTAAAGATTTACAACGTGTAGCATTAGGATAAATGAATTTGTGTGGTAGTCAATTAAAGATTTACAACGTGTAGCATTAGGATAAATGAATTTGTGTGGTAGTCAAGTCAAGATTTACAATGTGCAGCCTTGGGATAAATGAATTTGTGTGGTAGTCAATTAAAGATATACAACGTGTAGCATTAGGATAAATGAATTTGTGTGGTAGTCAATTAAAGATTTACAACGTGTAGCATTAGGATAAAGGAATTTGTGTGGTAGTCAATTAAAGATTTACAACGTGTAGCATTGGGATAAATGAATTTGTGTGGTAGTCAATTCAAGATTTACAACGTTTAGCATTAGGATAAATGAATTTGTGTGGCAGTCAAGTCAAGATTTACAACGTGCAACTTGGGATAAATGAATTTGTGTGGTAGTCAATTAAAGATTTACAACGTGTAGCATTAGGATAAATGAATTTGTGTGGTAGTCAGTTAAAGATTTACAACGTGTAGCATTAGGATAAATAAATGTGTGTGGTAGTCAATTAAAGATTTACAACGTGTAGCATTAGGATAAATGAATTTGTGCGGTAGTCAGTTAAAGATTTACAACATGTAGCATTAGGATAAATAAATTTGTGTGGTAGTCAATTCAAGATTTACAACGTGTAGCATTAGGATAAATGAATTTGTGTGGTAGTCAATTAAAGATTTACAACGTGTAGCATTAGGATAAAGGAATTTGTGTGGTAGTCAATTAAAGATTTACAACGTGTAGCATTAGGATAAATGAATTTGTGTGGTAGTCAATTAAAGATTTACAACGTGTAGCATTGGGATAAATGAATTTGTGTGGTAGTCAATTCAAGATTTACAACGTGTAGCATTAGGATAAATGAATTTGTGTGGTAGTCAAGTCAAGATTTACAACGTGCAGCCTTGGGATAAATGAATTTGTGTGGTAGTCAATTAAAGATTTACAACGTGTAGCATTAGGATAAATGAATTTGTGTGGTAGTCAGTTAAAGATTTACAACGTGTAGCATTAGGATAAATAAATTTGTGTGGTAGTCAATTAAAGATTTACAACGTGTAGCATTAGGATAAATAAATTTGTGTGGTAATCAATTAAAGATTTACAACGTGTAGCATTAGGATAAATGAATTTGTGTAGTAGTCAATTAAAGATTTACAACGTGTAGCATTAGGATAAATGAATTTGTGTGGTAGTCAGTTAAAGATTTACAACATGTAGCATTAGGATAAATAAATTTGTGTGGTAGTCAATTCAAGATTTACAACGTGTAGCATTAGGATAAATGAATTTGTGTGGTAGTCAATTAAAGATATACAACGTGTAGCATTAGGATAAATGAATTTGTGTGGTAGTCAATTAAAGATTTACGTGTAGCATTAGGATAAATGAATTTGTGTGGTAGTCAATTAAAGATTTACAACGTGTAGCATTGGGATAAATGAATTTGTGTGGTAGTCAGTTAAAGATTTACAACGTGCAGCCTTGGGATAAATGAATTTGTGTGGTAGTCAGTTAAAGATTTACAACGTGTAGCATTAGGATAAATAAATTTGTGTGGTAGTCAATTAAAGATATACAACGTGTAGCATTAGGATAAATGAATTTGTGTGGTAGTCAATTAAAGATTTACAACGTGTAGCATAGGATAAATGAATTTGTGTGGTAGTCAATTAAAGATTTACAACGTGTAGCATTGGGATAAATGAATTTGTGTGGTAGTCAGTTAAAGATTTACAACGTGTAGCATTGGGATAAATGAATTTGTGTGGTAGTCAATTCAAGATTTACAACGTGTAGCATTGGGATAAATGAATTTGTGTGGTAGTCAAGTCAAGATTTACAACGTGTAGCGTTAGGATAAATGAATTTGTGTGGTAGTCAATTAAAGATTTACAACGTGTAGCATTAGGATAAATGAATTTGTGTGGTAGTCAAGTCAAGATTTACAACGTGTAGCATTAGGATAAATAAATTTGTGTGGTAGTCAATTAAAGATTTACAACGTGTAGCATTAGGATAAATAAATTTGTGTGGTAGTCAGTTAAAGATTTACAACGTGTAGCATTGGGATAAATGAATTTGTGTGGTGGTCAGTTAAAGATTTACAATGTGTAGCATTGGGATAAATGCATTTGTGTGGTAGTCAATTCAAGATTTACAATGTTTAGCATTGGGATAAATGAATTTGTGTGGTAGTCAATACAGGATTTACAACGTGTAGCATTGGGATAAATGAATTTGTGTGGTAGTTAAGTCAAGATTTACAACGTGTAGCATTAGGATAAATGAATTTCTGTGGTATTCAAGTCAAGATTTACAACGTGTAGCATTAGGATAAACGAATTTGTGTGGTAGTCAAGTCAAGATTTACAACGTGCAGCCTTGGGATAAATGAATTTGTGTGGTTGTCAAGTCAAGATTTATAACGTGTAGCATTGGGATAAATGAATTTGTTTGGTAGTCAAGTCAAGATTTACAACGTGCAGCCTTGGGATAAATGAATTTGTGTGGTAGTCAATTAAAGATATACAATGTGTAGCATTAGGATAAATGAATTTGTGTGGTAGTCAATTAAAGATTTACAACGTGTAGCATTAGGATAAATGAATTTGTGTGGTAGTCAATTAAAGATTTACAACGTGTAGCATTAGGATAAATGAATTTGTGTGGTAGTCAATTAAAGATTTACAACGTGTAGCATTAGGATAAATGAATTTGTGTGGTAGTCAATTAAAGATTTACAACGTGTAGCATTGGGATAAATGAATTTCTGTGGTAGTCAATTCAAGATTTACAACTTGTAGCGTTAGGATAAATGAATTTGTGTGGTAGTCAAGTCAAGAATTACAACGTGCAGCCTTAGGATAAATGAATTTGTGTGGTAGTCAATTAAAGATTTACAACGTGTAGCATTAGGATAAATGAATTTGTGTGGTAGTCAGTTAAAGATTTACAACGTGTAGCATTAGGATAAATGAATTTGTGTGGTAGTCAATTAAAGATTTACAACGTGTAGCATTAGGATAAATGAACTTGTGTGGTAGTCAGTTAAAGATTTACAACGTGTAGCATTAGGATAAATAAATTTGTGTGGTAGTCAATTAAAGATTTACAACGTGTAGCATTAGGATAAATAAATTTGTGTGGTAGTCAATTAAAGATTTAAAACGTGTAGCATTAGGATAAATAAATTTGTGTGGTAGTCAATTAAAGATTTGCAATGTGAAGCATTAGGATAGATGAATTTGTGTGGTAGTCAGTTAAAGATTTACAACGTGTAGCATTAGGATAAATAAATTTGTGTGGTAGTCAATTAAAGATTTACAACGTGTAGCATTACGATAAATAAATTTGTGTGGTAGTCAATTAAAGATTTACAACGTGTAGCATTAGGATAAATGAATTTGTGTGGTAGTCAGTTAAAGATTTACAACGTGTAGCATTAGGATAAATGAATTTGTGTGGTAGTCAATTAAAGATTTACAACGTGTAGCATTAGGATAAATGAATTTGTGTGGTAGTCAATTAAAGATTTACAACGTGTAGCATTAGGATAAATGAATTTGTGTGGTAGTCAATTAAAGATTTACACCGTGTAGCATTAGGATAAATGAATTTGTGTGGTAGTCAAGTCAAGATTTACAACGTGCAGCCTTGGGATAAATGAATTTGTGTGGTAGTCAAGTCAAGATTTACAACGTGTAGCATTAGGATAAATGAATTTGTGTGGTATTCAAGTCTAGATTTACAACGTGTAGCATTAGGATAAATGAATTTGTGTGGTAGTCAAGTCAAGATTTACAACGTGCAGCCTTGGGATAAATGAATTTGTGTGGTAGTCAAGTCAAGATTTACAACGTGT
This sequence comes from Pictodentalium vernedei, assembly GCA_031216915.1. Classification (NCBI taxonomy): domain Eukaryota; kingdom Metazoa; phylum Mollusca; class Scaphopoda; order Dentaliida; family Dentaliidae; genus Pictodentalium; species Pictodentalium vernedei. The sequence continues at coordinate 845,580,329 of CM062296.1, read as the reverse complement.
AGCATTGGGATAAATGAATTTGTGCGATAGTCAAGTCAAGATTTACAACGTGCAGCCTTGGGATAAATGAATTTGTGTGGTAGTCAATTAAAGATATACAACGTGTAGCATTAGGATAAATGAATTTGTGTGGTAGTCAATTAAAGATTTACAACGTGTAGCATTAGGATAAATGAATTTGTGTGGTAGTCAAGTCAGGATTTACAACGTACAGCCTTAGGATAAATGAATTTGTGTGGTAGTCAATTAAAGATATACAACGTGTAGCATTAGGATAAATGAATTTGTGTGGTAGTCAATTAAAGATTTACAACGTGTAGCATTAGGATAAATGAATTTGTGTGGTAGTCAATTAAAGATTTACAACGTGTAGCATTAGGATAAATGAATTTGTGTGGTAGTCAAAGATTTACAGCGTGTAGCATTAGGATAAAGGAATTTGTGTGGTAGTCAATTAAAGATTTACAACGTGTAGCATTAGGATAAATGAATTTGTGTGGTAGTCAATTAAAGATTTACAACGTGTAGCATTGGTATAAATGAATTTGTGTGGTAGTCAATTCAAGATTTACAACGTGTAGCATTAGGATAAATGAATTTGTGTGGTAGTCAATTAAAGATTTACAACGTGTAGCATTAGGATAAATGAATTTGTGTGGTTGTCAAGTCAAGATTTACAACGTGTAGCATTAGGATCAATGAATTTGTGTGGTATTCAAGTCAAGATTTACAACGTGTAGCATTAGGATAAATTAATTTGTGTAGTAGTCAAGTCAAGATTTACAACGTGCAGCCTTGGGATAAATGAATTTGTGTGGTAGTCAAGTCAAGATTTACAAAGTGTAGCATTGGGATAAATGAATTTGTGTGATAGTCAAGTCAAGATTTACAACGTGCAGCCTTGGGATAAATGAATTTGTGTGGTAGTCAATTAAAGATATACAACGTGTAGCATTAGGATAAATGAATTTGTGTGGTAGTCAATTAAAGATTTACAACGTGTAGCATTAGGATAAATGAATTTGTGTGGTAGTCAATTAAAGATTTACAACGTGTAGCATTAGGATAAATGAATTTGTGTAGTAGTCAATTAAAGATTTACAACGTGTAGCATTAGGATAAATGAATTTGTGTGGTAGTCAATTAAAGATTTACAACGTGTAGCATTGGGATAAATGAATTTGTGTGGTAGTCAATTCAAGATTTACAACGTGTAGCATTAGGATAAATGAATTTGTGTGGTAGTCAAGTCAAGATTTACAACGTGCAGCCTTGGGATAAATGAATTTGTGTGGTAGTCAATTAAAGATTTACAACGTGTAGCATTAGGATAAATGAATTTGTGTGGTAGTCAGCTAAAGATTTACAACGTGTAGCATTAGGATAAATAAATTTGTGTGGTAGTCAATTAAAGATTTACAACGTGTAGCATTAGTATAAATAAATTTGTGTGGTAATCAATTAAAGATTTACAACGTGTAGCATTAGGATAAATGAATTTGTGTGGTAGTCAATTAAAGATTTACAACGTGTAGCATTAGGATAAATTAATTTGTGTGGTAGTCAATTAAAGATTTACAACGTGTAGCATTAGGATAAATAAATTTGCAATTAAAGATTTACAACGTGTAGCATTAGGTTAAATGAATTTGTGTGGTAGTCAATTAAAGATTTACAACGTGTAGCATTAGGATAAATAAATTTGTGTGGTAGTCAATTAAAGATTTACAACGTGTAGCATTAGGATAAATGAATTTGTGTGGTAGTCAATTAAAGATTTACAACGTGTAGCATTGGGATAAATGAATTTGTGTGGTAGTCAAGTCAAGATTTACAACGTGTAGCATTGGGATAAATGAATTTGTGTGGTAGTCAGTTAAAGATTTACAACCTGTAGCATTAGGATAAATGAATTTGTGTGGTAGTCAATTAAAGATTTACAACGTGTAGCATTAGGACAAATGAATTTGTGTGGTAGTCAATTAAAGATTTACAACGTGTAGCATTAGGATAAATGAATTTGTGTGGTAGTCAATTAAAGATTTACAACGTGTAGCATTAGGATAAATGATTTTGTGTGGTAGTCAATTAAAGATTTACAACGTGTAGCATTAGGATAAATGAATTTGTGCGGTAATCAATTAAAGATTTACAACGTGTAGCATTAGGATAAATGAATTTGTGTGGTAGTCAATTAAAGATTTACAACGTGTAGCATTAGGATAAATGAATTTGTGTAGTAGTCAGTTCAAGATATACAACGTGTAGCATTAGGATAAATGAATTTGTGTGGTTGTCAATTCAAGATTTACAACGTGTAGCATTAGGATAAATGAATTTGTGTGGTAGTCAAGTCAAGATTAACAACGTGTAGCATTAGGATAAATGAATTTGTGTGGTAATCAATTAAAGATTTACAACGTGTAGCATTAGGATAAATGAATTTGTGTGGTTGTCAATTCAAGATTTACAACGTGCAGCCTTGGGATAAATGAATTTGTGTGGTAGTCAATTCAAGATTTACAACGTGCAGCCTTAGATCTGAGATTGCGTGATGGTGAAAATGCAGCGAGGAGCTCTTGCAGATAAACTGGAGCAAGATTGTGCTTACATTTGAATACTAAGATCAATATTTAGAAATCAATTCTCTGTTTAACTGGAAGACAGTGTTGTTGTCTTAAAACAGGTGTCATGTGTTCAGGGCGTTTGGTTCCAGTAATTATCCTAGCAGCTGTATTCTGAACTTTTTAAAGCTTCTGAATCAGGTACTGGGACAGCCCCGCTAACACTGAATGACAATAGTCTAGATGTGAGGTGATGAAGGAGTGCACAAGGTTTTCAAGTGCTGACTGGTTAAGATAAGGTCGCAGTCTTCCAACATTCCGAATTTGCCAGTTGCATTTTTGACATATTTTATTGATATGGATGTCTCGTTTTAAATTTGAGTCCATAATCAGTCCAATATCCCTGGCCGATTCACTTTTCATAGTCATGTTGTTTCCCACCAGAATTGATGTACCCGAGGGTGTAAGCACGCGAACTCCGGATATCACTAAGAATTCAGTTTCAGAGTCATTCATTTTCAGGTTAAAATCTATCATCCATTCCCGCACCAGATTTATGCAAGTTTCCATTTTACTGACTGTGGTGAATGAGTCACTTGAAACAGATGGGTTGAATGTGATGTACAGTTGGGTGCCATCTGCGTACAAATGAGAACATTTATCAAATTTTACACAAGCTGTAAAAATTATCAGTCTCCAGGCCGAGTATTGTACTCAATGACGACTTCTTACAGCTATACAAGTTACCAGTCTCCGCTCAAGTATTATATTCCATGACAGCGTTTTACAGCTGTAAAAATTACCAGTCTCCACAGAAGTATTGTATTCAATAACAACTTTTCACAGCTGTAAAAATTATCAATCTCCACCTTAATGACGACTTCTTACAGATGTAAAAATCACCACTCTCCACTCAAGTATTGCATTCAATGACGATTCGTCTGTTTGGGCACGTCGGTCAATAAATCAGAATGTTCCAGTACGAAATAAAAGTAGTCTTGGACGTGGAACCTTCTTGAAGTCTTCTCCTATAATCAGGTCTCCCGTACAGGTCATTTGACCACACCCTCCTGTACAGGTGCCCTGGCGATAGAAGAAGAGTTCAAGAGGAGACACTTGGAAGGAACTTGAGAACAGTTTGACGATTCGATATGTTCCGAATCAGAGTGACTCGAATTGAATGGATCAAATCTTCGAGATGATTTTGAATTTCGAAGCTTCGTGGGGTCCAGGTTATTTACGATGGTACTTTTCTACAGCTACAGAGAATTTCAGATGCATGAATGTCCATTTCATCCCATGTAAGGGCACTGCCATCAGAAACTGTAAAGACTAAACAATTTATTCTAAAGACAAATATCAAAATAATGATATGATTACACAGTTTACTCAAAAAGAAATAGCGATTACTCAACACAGAAGATTTAGACAACTTCTGATAAAACAAGAGTAAAGCCACAGGATGTAGACACTGAGTAGGAAAATGTATTCAAATTTCCAGACCTTTTCGGTTTAACCCTTCAGAAGTGTGCAGAGTACTGCCCCGCATACAGTAACAGACTCAGCGGACCACAGGCTGAGTCTGTTACTGTATGCGGGGCAGTACTCTGCACACATAAAGTAGAGATTACATTCAGGGACGTTAGTAAAGGATCTCAGATGAGTGGGAGGCGGTGTGCACCTCTAGATTTCAAATTCCGCCACTCGGTAAGCAAACTTACGATTACCAATGCATCATTTCCAAGAGGTGGGAATTCCATTACCCCTTGACCACCCTTCCCCCCCCCCCCCCTCCTTAAGAACACACACGATATCAACTTTTGTTATTTAATTATTTTTTTTCATTTATTTTTTTTCAAAACATTTTTATATCTCATATTGGCCCATCATGGGAACGGGCCCTTTTCAGTAAGGGGTGGGGGGGGGGGGGGAGGGGGTGTGGGGGGTCACGTGATATGGTTTTGTTGAAATATATTTGAAGCTTTTTTTCCAACTGCTATATTTGTAAATTTTACGGACGGATGCAGCCAATATGTTAACCCTTTAAACTGTGATGGTATCTTCCATATCAGTTCAATGACAGCACCTGGAAGAGTCCATATTCATTATTTAGGAGTAGACCACTCAATATATTCAATGCACAGCCTTGAGGCTGTGCGTTGAACATATTGATTGGACCACAACACACATCACATGCACTTACAGCATCCATTTTATTTAAGTTATTCCCTATGGTGTTCCTAGACGAAAAAAGGCCTCTCGTATTCATATGGTTAAGTGATTAAGATGCAGAATTCCATTTGTACACCCCTCTTGAATGTAAATTATCAAACTGAGCATCTTGGTAATCACAAAGTCACTATAAGCAAAATACCTAAAATCTAAGCGGCGATTTTCCCCCCATAATAGGACTAAGACAGAGTTGCTTGACAGAGTTTGATGAACTCTAATTTAACAAAATTGAGTTGTTTGAATATTAATACATATTGATATTTTTCATCTACAAATTTCAAGCTTTGATTTTTCTACAATCGTATCTGTCGAATGTTTACCTTTTAAGACAAACAAAATATTTTAATTTTGAATGTTCCTAGTATGAAGTTTATTTTTTTTAAAATAATTACAGTGAGTTAACCTTTTACCTAACATGGCAAGGCGACACGTGCCAAACAAATTCTTGAATAACTTATTATTTTCATTGTTTGTCTCAAAAACATACGTTATGATTTGGAACGAGCTCGACAAACTCGTTCCCAAGGGGGTATAACCTATGTTTTTGAGACAAAAAAAGAAAATTAATTGGCGATTTTTGAGAATAGCACTCTCCAGTTTTGGCCGTTACGTTGAGTAAAGGGTTAAAATACGAAAACTGCTAAATTTGAAATAAAAAAGGACGTATCGAATCATCACCCGAGAGATCTGATGAGTATGACTGATGAAAAGAACGGATATTTCTAGTGATGCTATCTATTGCAAATATTGAAACAAAAGAGAAAAAACAATAAATAAAGAAATAAAAAAACACCAGTAATCTGTCTTCATCAGTATTTATAAGAAAATAATCTGGAAGATGTTCTCCCAGAGACGTTAATCGGGATTTTATACATTCTTGTACTCATACGGTAGGTACAAATAACTGCTTTTGAGTCTTAGAAGTCACTGTTTGGACTCAATGTTCTTCGTATGCGCGTCCTATTCAGTTAGTTTGTTCGCTTGCACATATTATTGTAACACTTTGTAGGGGGAATCCCTCATCTCACCCACCCCCAAACCCGTCATATGTCAGTTTTGGCTGAACAATGAAATAGGACTGTCACGATTTTTTAATTTAGGAATCGATTAATCGTCGCAAATAATCGACGATAATCGATTGATCGTGCCTAGATGACCCCCATCTCCTTCTCTTTGAAGTCGATAAAAACCAAGTTGAAGTCAGTTGACCTACATCAAGTAAACAACGAAGACGATCCTCTTTTAGTTACATTCAAAGCTTTGATGTTCTGAACTTTTGAACCGTCAGTGTAATAATCAAGACAGGTCGGCAGTTGCGAACTTCGCAACTGCCGACCGGTCTTGATTATTACACTGACGGTTCAAAAGTTCAGAACATCAAAGCTTTGATGAATGTACCTGAAAGACAAATGCTTCCAATAGCTTCTTGCGGTTTAACATCGATGTTCTTAACTCTTTACCTTTTGAAACAATAGTTTTTTCAACATATTTTCTTTTAATTATTAAACGTCTAAAACGGGATAATTTACCGATTATTCGACAACGAAAAATACTAATCGATTTCGCCGTGACCGATCAACAATCGATTAATCGATTAATTGTGACAGCCCTACAATGAAATCAAAATAGTTCCTCCTCAACATTTTTGAGCTCAGTCCAATGTAATAAAAATGTCTAAATTACTTTATCTACCATTCTCCAAAAACGCAATCGCAAACTGCAATATCTGTAGCGATAATAGATCTTGTATCGCTATTGCAGTAGCGCTAAGCGTCACATGACCGCTCGCTCCCCTGACGGACTATTTCAGTGGTACCGGCAATCACAAGTCATTTCCTTTAAAAACTTATAATGCTGCAATGAACGATGCAACAAGTTTGCATCAACATAATTCCACCCTGAGAGGAATTGCAAGATCCATTCCATAAACAATCCAACATACAAAAGACAAAACAAAATAAGATGGAGGCGAATCACAAAAATAAATTAAAAGTTATAGCGAGAAATTATGAAACGTAACATCAATCGCACTGTGATTTGATCGCTTCGAAAAATTATGAATGAAGTGACGTCATGTATTTAAAGCGATTCTTGCGCACTACAAAAAATAATTCCCTAGTTCTTTTCGCAAACAAGCCATCTGTGTCTTGAGTGATCTCATGAAATGAATTGAATTTGGTTCGAAAAAACATTGCTCGACGGAAAAAGCATACTTGGGCCGAGTTTGGTTATTTATTTTTCACAATGTACAATTTCATTCATGCTGAAGTTGGGCTGCACGGTATATCGATAAACCGATATATACCGGTATTCAAACCAATATAGATTGAATACCGGTGTAATTACAAAAATATCGGTTTATAGTCATTATTTATTTACCCACAGTTTTGATTTTCAAGATGTTTTGAGTTTTTTAATTCTAGCCCCGAATGAATAATATTATCCCTTTATCCAAGGAATCGCCTGCTTGTGCCCTCGTAATATACAAACTAAGCAGCTGAAAAAATAATTTTAAAAAAATTCACCAAAAGTATATCATGTGACCCCTCATAGGAACGAGCTCGTCGAGCTCGTTCCAATGAGGGGTCATATGATATAGTTTTGTTGAAATCTGGAGAAAATCTGAAAAACTAATTTTGAAAATAATAAATTTTGATATCGTCTGCGTTGGGTAGAGATTTTTCGAACCGCATCATCAAGGCATGCTAATTGGTTCCGACTGTGATGCCTCGAGTCTCGATTGTGGTAATTGTGTTCATATATCTGAACAGTTTTCGATATACCGGTATACCGCGGTATCTTTTTGAATACCGATACCGGTATTCAGTTTTGAATATCGTGCAGCCCTATGCTGAAGGAATTTCTTCACGTGCGGTCGGCCTGAGATAATTGAAAATGGAGATCTTTTATTTTGATCAGTAGAGTGTGACTTTTTGTTTGTTAACAATTAGTTTTGAGAAGTCATGGTTATCGAGGGCTTTTTTACTTAAGGGTTGATAAATGTATTACACGTCCATTGTGTTTGCATACAATCTTTTATCGCGATGAGACTCGATTTTGGGGACGTTCAGCTACGGGTCGCGCTTGCACGACGACTACCTATATAACCCAAAAGCGAGCCGAGTAGAAGCACAATGCGTACATAACACATTTTCATCATTCTTAGAATACATGCGCTATTGGCTATTACTAGGGACTCAGATTATTAATAATTTAATACGTCAAATACTGTTTCAAGCTCCCAGGGCCCCAGTCTATTTCTGTAAGAAATCGGACACTGTTATGTATGTCGTTTGTGGACATACTTTTTGTGAAGTTTGAGCGGAGATCACTTTTGATGTAAGGTGGTGTTTTTTTACTCCAATAGATACACAGTTATTATTTCGTACCAGAGTTCTGTATATTCAGATCAATAAGCATTTAATTCGTATAGTAACCATCAAGATCTGAACACACTTAGTGGAACGAATTACACTAATCGTCCGAAATCCGAATCGCCCGCTACAATTTTGCTCATATCGTCCACAACAATGTGATCCAAATCGCTCGCTACAATTTTGCTCATATCATCCACTACAACTTTGCTCATATCGTCCACTCCAATGTGATCCAAATCGTCCGTAATTATTTTAGTTTTACTTTCTTTTAACTCTGTGCACGCTGCTGACGGATATTTCTGCCAGGCGGAATTTCTTTTGCCACTAAAATAAAAACAATTCTGGCATATTTAATCCCCCCCCCCCCCCCCCCACCCTCGCACACCCTCTAAGGTGAATGTATTTTTTCACCATTGATTTTTTTAGTTAAATTTATATGAATCTTTCATTAAATCTAGTCATGACCAGATTTGATGCAAAATATTTTAAAAAAACTCAGCGGGTTAAGAGTTAAACTTCTTTTTTTGATACTTTATTTAATACATGCTTTTTGAAGAAAAAAAGTATTACTGGCATAAATAACAGTTAGGTTTGTCTTGTCTTGTTTTTGTAGAAAGTGCACTATTTTATCCAGTGCATATTCCAAATAAATTCCTAAAAATACTAACTTTGAAATGAATCCTCGTAAGAAATTATTAATAAATCGACATTTTATATACTCTAGTACTTTAATTTGCACCCACACAGTAGAATATGTTTTTCTCAGCTAATCTGATTTTCAGAAATTTAGAAAATCACCTGTGTTTTGATTGTGCCAACAAACACTTCGCGATTGACTTCCTCTGACGGTATTACGGAACTAAATATTTTCCCATAGGCGACCATTGTAACGTTCAGGCAGAAAACAATATGATCGCATCACTTATTCAAATATCTTTATCAAGTATTACTCGCTTTGAAATGTTGCACGGAAGTGATGCAATCTCCAAAAAATGAACAGCCTTGGGAAAATATATTGTTTCAATAAACGTTTGAAAAATTCTATTGACATCTTGCTTTATTGACGAATATTCCAGATAAATCACTTTCCATTTTATCTGGAATACTCATCAATAATGCAAGATGTCAAAAGAATGCTTCATACGTTTGTTGAAACAATATATTTTCCTAAGGCTGTTTATTTGCATCACTTCCGCGAGCAGCATTTCAAGGCGGGTAACTCTAATTCTAATATTTAGTTCAGTGATACCTACAATCTTCCCGCAACCCTACCAAGAGACATTTTACCACTTTCGTAAGATAAAAAAAATTATTTCTGCTATTTGAATCCTACCTTTGCCTTCTTCTGAGTCGAAGATATGGAAAATTTGCTCTTCTAAGGAAAATTGTCCAAACTTTGTCAAATGAGCTAAAAAACTGGTATTGCCTTCCAAAGATTTTTCTAGCCTGTTGCCTAATAAATTAACTGAGAGGGATGAGAGTTTATAGCTTTCTTTAAAAACTACCCTGATCCTAAAATGGAACTAAAATCTGCCTCAGTTTCCACAGTTAAGGCACCTAGAGTCATTGGTATGGTACTGACAAAATATAGAACAGTGTTTTTTACAAAAGAATAACCAATACCTGCTACAGCGGTACCTCATGGTACTGTTAGAATGCCTAAAACCACCAAATGTTGATTCAACAGTGCTGTGGTTGTGCTGCGAGTACCCACAAGTGCATTTTCACAACTTTTGTTTTATCCCCACATGCACCCATTCTGACAAAAATGTGGAATTGAAGATTCTATGTTTCCAAAGCAGGCATGCCAACCGCAACAGGTACCGCCGGTTGCATTATTTTCCAACCGGTACCGGTACTAAAGCTTTTGTCCCGTCGGTACTGCAACAAAATTATTTTATCGGGAAATTCATAAATGAACGAGGGTAAACAGACTGATAATTGTGCATGGCACACTTGCAGGACATATTTTTAACTTATTTGTGAATGAACATATCAAAACACTCTGCAGGTGCATGTGCTACCTGCACCACGACCATTTTGACTTTTAAAACGATTCATTAAATAAAAAAAAAACGCCGTCATCGGCTACTTCAAAGAAATTATTCTGCGGTGACACCAAAATAATCATAGAGCACGATTATCGTGCTTTATTATTGCTTTGATGTCGCCGCAGAATAAGTGGCACGTTGCCATTGTCGTGTGATCTTCGGGACTTACCCATAACTCCCCAACTTTTGTTTTAATCTCCACAAACACCCATTCTGAAAAAAGAATTGTAGAAAATATGTTTCCAAGGAGGATCAATCTAGGATTTGCTTCAAGAATATAGTGGACTTTGATGCTCAATGTATTTGTGTGTGTGCGAGAAAGGGGGGGGGGGGGGGGCGGTGAAAGATAGTCAGCTGCCAATTATTGTAAATGTAGAAGATTGAGGTAAATGACAATCAAAAAAACTACTTGTCTGATGAATGTTTGGATGATGATTTGGGAGGGGATTGAATTTTCTACTCACCCTGCCCAAGTACTTTGAAGAAGAACCATGGTTTGAATAAATGTGTTAATAGGGTAAGGTAGGCTGTTTGTTCGCAGCAGCCAGATGTTATAGTGTGCTCCGGGGGATACACTTGCTCAAGATGTGAATTTGCCTGCATTAACAGTCTTAGATTTGGCAATATATAGCCTTTGTTGCTGACTGTGACACAAATGTAACTTTCCAAAACAATAAAACAGTTATATAGGGTCTGTGGTCCCCAAATAAACATTTAATGGTGAAATAGTCCCCCAAAATAATAACTGAACCTGGTTTGGAAAAAAAAAACATATTTTTAATAGGTTTCACGGAACTGAGTATTTCCCCAAAGGCTAACGTTATAACGTTCAGCCGCAAAAACGATATGATCGCATCACTTTAATTTTGGCATTCAAATATCTTTTTCAAGTATTGTCCTTCAAACAGTGTTTTCTAACCCCAAAACAGGTGCCCATGCCACAAATAAGAGAGAAAAACTGACAGCAAGGGAAATACCGCTCACGTGCACATATTTTTCAGGGAATTCCCAACAAAAGCACACCAAGTGTAAATTGTATTTTTTAGGTCCAAACGTCATCAAATTACCCTCTTTTTTATCAGGAATATTCATCACCAATGTAAAATGTCAATAAGACTGCTTCAAACGTTTACTGAAACAATATATTTTTCCACGGTTGTTTATTTTTAGAGATTGCATCACTTCCGAGAGCAGCATTGCTAGGCGGGTAACTCGATAATTCAAATATTTAGTTCAATGATACCTATAATCATTCCCCAACATTTCCAAAGAGCCATTTACCACTTTCATGAGATAACAGAATCCAACTTTTGGTTTCTACTGAGTCAAAAACATGGGCAACTTGATCTTTTAAGGAAAAGTGTCCAAACTTTGTCAAATGAGCTTAAAAACTGGTATTGCCTCCTGAAAGGCTTTTCCAGCCTGTTAACTAATACATTACCTGAGAGGGATAAGAATTAACAGCTTTCTTTAAAAACCACCCTGATCCCAAAATAAAAGTAAAATCGTTATTATTGAATATTCCAGATGAATGAAGAGGGTGATTTGATGACTATTGGACTTGAAAAATACCATTGACTTTTGGTGTGGTTTTGTTGGGAATTCCCTGAAAATATGTGCACATGACCGGTACTTCACTTCCGGTTAGGTTTTCTCTTTTTTGTTCTTGCATGGTCCCCTGTTTTCGGGACAGAAACAAATGTCTGAAGGGCTACACTTGACAAAGATATTTGAATGCCAAAATTAAAGTGATTCGATCATAATCTTTCTGCTCGAACGTTATAAAGATCGCCTATGGGAAAATATTTACTGCTGTGATACCTATCGGAAATATTTGTTTGCCTTTTTTGGCTTTCAAACCCGATTTAATTATTATTTTTCGGGCTTTTTCACACTTAAATGTTCACTGGGGGAGGGGAGCACACACCTTACAGCACTGTTTAATTGTTTTGAAAAGCTATAGTTTTGACACAGTCAGCAATAAAGGTTATATATTACCCAAATAAGGCTGTTAATACAAGCAAATTCACATCTTGAGGAAGTGCAGTCTCCAGGAGCACACTATAACCTCTGACAACTGCCAAAGAACAGCCTATCTTACCATATTAACATATTAATTTAAAGCATTCCTCCTCATAGTGCTAGGGACAGAGGGGATTCCAATTTTCCAACCCACTCCTAAATCACCATTCAAACACACAGCCTGAAATAAACCAGTACTGTGCTTCTGTAGTCACTGATATTTCGCAGTTCTTCTCTATATTATGCTCTTAAAGACGTTAGAAAACAATTCCATCATTGAAAAAGTATTTTGGTACAGAAATGTGGGAGTGGGGAGGGAGCTATATTGGAAAAAATAATATTATAAATTAGCAAATGTAAATAAATAGCATTTCTACATAGCTATCAATACAGAAGTCTTGTATTACAGTTAAAACTAGAAGTCCTGTCACAAACTGTGCGCTTATCTAGGCTTAACTGCGCGTAGGAATTGCGCGCAATTGTCATATCGAATGGCATCCAAAGAATAACAGGTTCTCCTTGTTACCCATAGCAAATACAAGCAATGTTCCTGCCAATGGACCTCTGGGTTACCCAGAGGTCCATTGGCTGAAACTTTGCTTGTGCACAGGCCGTATGTGCAGAATTTGATAGCCTTACCATCGTCATAACGTGTAGATTAACGCGCAAATCGACGTGCTATTTGTGCGCATTTCAGGACAGGACTTCTAGTTTTAACAATAGTGCTGTCATGGTTTCTAGGGTACAGCACAAAACTACAATGACAGGTGTGACAAATTGTTCACTGCTTGAACCAAGTCCTCCTTTCACCCATACTGAACACCTCAGCTGATGGGAAACATTTGGAAAGACTGTACAGTATGTTTTGGGTGACTGAATTTAATATCATACATTTTCAGTTTCTTATGATTTGCTTTGGGATTGCAGTACTGAAGGTCCACTTAGCTTTTTCTGTTTGACAACCTTGTCCTGGCTCTTCTCATTATATTTGTGATTGTATGTCATTCAGTACTCTTATGGAGACTTTCACGATGGGTGACTGCAAGTATTTCTGTATGTCTGTCTCTCTATCATACAAAGTATTTTTTATTTATTTTTTGCTTTTTATTCGCCTAGTTCAACATTTTCAATAATTGTCAGTTGACTATCTTTCAGCCTCAAGCCACCCCCACCCCTCCCCCCACCCCACCCCACCCACCCAACACTCACACAAATATATTAAACATCAAAGACCGCTCTATTCCAGAAGCAAATATCTGATTTATCTTCTTTGGAAACATATTATCCACAATTTCACTCTTTTTTGTCAGAATGGATGTCATTGGGGCTAAAAACGAAATTTTGAAAGTGCACTTATGGGAACTTGCAGCATAGCACTGCACTATAGAATCAATAATTGATTGTTTTAGTCACTTTAATAGTACTATGAGAAACCACGCTAGCAGTACTGGTCGTACTGTTGGAAACAAAGTGTGTTTTATGTTTTGTCAGTGCCATACCAATGAATCAAGGTGCCTTAAATGAGAAAACTGAGGATTTTTCTTGGTAAAATTACAAAATAATCATCAAACGCAATATGAAATGTCTTCAGAGGACATAATGTAATTTATAAATTATTCCAAATTGGAAATATAATAACACAAGAGGTTTGTTTTGTGTCAACTTCAATTAATTAAGGAATCATATCATAGTTTTAGATGAAAAGGGCATACCGGGGTCAGTATTCAGGGCTATATTTTACCACATTAGAAGGAAGAAATTTTACATCAATTGTTGGAATAAAAAGGCACTGTCCTTTCATATTGGTGAAATTTATAGCTGGAAGCCAATTTTTGAAAGAAAAATTGATATTCATGTTGTTTCGAGGGGGTTGGAACACTATTTCTCACTCCGTGTGGTTAAAGGAGACAGACTTTTTCCCCAAATATGATGCAGATTTTAGTTTTATTTTGGGACCAGAGTAGTTTTCAAAGAAAGCTGTGAATTCTTATCCCTCTCAGCATACTTATTAGGTTACAGGCTAGAAGAATCTGTTGGGGGCAATACCAGCTCTGAAACCCATTTGACAAAATGTGGACACCTTTCTTGAAGGAACAAATTTCCCATGTTTTTAACTCAACATAAGCCAAAAGTTGAATTATAATGCAGAAATGACTCTTTTATCTCAGGGAAGTGGTAAAATGTAACTTTGGTACTGTTGGGAGATGATTACAGGTATCGATGCAGTAAACATTTGAAGTAGAGTTACCCGCCTTGAAATGTTGCACTCGGAAATGAAGCAATCTCTAAAAATAAGCTGCCTTCGGAAAATATATTGTTTCAATAAATATTTGAAACATTCTGATGACATTATCATTCAATATTACAGATGTCATGGCTTTTGGACCTAAAATATACAATTGGCTTTTGGGGTGGTTTTGTTGGGAATTCCCTGAAAAATATGTGAACGTGACCGGTACTTCCTCTCCTGTCCGGCTTTCTCTCTTATTTGTTGCATGGCCCCCTGTTTTCAGGTCAGAAAAAATTGTCGGAGGGCTATACTTGACAAAGATATTTGAATGCCAAAATTAAATGGTGCGATTATAATTTTTGTTCGAACGTTCTAATGTTCGCCTAATTTTTCAATTAATTCAAGCAATAAAAACGACACTCTTGAACTAATTCGTTATTGGAATAATGTACTTTTTGTTATTTCATGTTCTATTATGATATGCTAAACTATAGAATTAATAATTAAAAAAGTCTGAGTTATTGTATTTACTCCAGTTAATGTATATATCTTAAGTTCGCAAACTAGTTTGCATTTATTCCCAAAGATTGCAAAATAATTACAGAAAACTCTGTCCCTCTGGCGGACAATGTGGGTACAATTGCTGCCGCACGACTCGGGCCTGCTGCAATACGAAATGGACGATTTGGATAGTGGAGGATATGGGTGTAAACGAGTGGAACTACCAAGAGTACTCAAAAAACTACTGCTGCGACGAGTCCTTATTCTTAACTGTTTAATAAACAAAAATATCTAATGGCATTGGTTAATTCATTGACTATTCTGTCGAATCAAGTATCGATTGAGAAACATTTCTTACGTTGATTCTAAGAAAATGAATGATTATGGTATTTTTAGAACCAAGGAATATTTTCAGTATTCATAAAGAAGATCTGTAACCGGTTTATCCAACAACCCTATTCAGGGACCGATCAGGACTATTTAAAATACGCTCTAGCCTCGGAGCCTATTTTTTCAATTCATGCGCCAGATTTCAATTTACGGAATCACACTGCTGTTTGTAACACACACAGCAAGTATGTAATAGCTCTCATCATTTTCATTTAGTACACTATAGCAAACATTAATCTTCACTGTGGTTTCTGATCAAATTTTGGCTGCCTATTTAGGCAGCCAAGACTTGATCAGAAACCACAGTGAAGATTAATGCTTGGTAATTAAGACTTGAAGTATTAACTTAAGCACCCTACAACAATGATAAATGAAAATCATATATATAATACATGTAAGAGTGTCTCTGTCGATTATCCATCGAAATAATATCAAAATATGATCTGAGAAGTTACGCGCCAACTGAGAAGCCTATTTCTGAGATTTAAGAGCCAGGTCCTGATGTTTCAGAACCAAGTACGCACTGGCGCATGCCCAGGTCGGTCCCTGCTATTAGGCCCCACATAGAAGATTTTGTGTTTGCCATGCCTTTTTGTAAAATTGTATGGGGTGCAGGCGTTGTTTTATTTTATTTTTTATTTTTGTAATTATTTTGTAATTATCAAACGCTCATGATCTTAGTCCGTTCTATGCCTTAGAGATCTCATAATCTACAGAATAGCAAGGGTGGTAGTGTGTTTCGTCTCTTGAGTGCAAAACAGGTTTTGCAGTGCTAAAGCAATGCAAAGCCTTGTTGCACTCAAGGGACAATTTTTTTAATTTTAACAACTTGGGAAAAATATAGGGCATAAACCATTTAATTTTCATTTTTTGGTTTGCGTTGATTATAAAAAGAGAGCAACCAAAAGGACCAGACGGTAGGGCCTGGGGAAGAAACAAATTAAAGTTAAATGCAAACAAAAGTAAGTTTACATTGATTAATCCTCCACAACGTAAAAGTATCAACTTAAGAATTGTATTAATGACGACCAAGTAGGAAGGGTAGGATCAACAAAAAAATGAGAACGCAGTAAAATGCGACGTCAACTGATCTACAAATTACATATTTCAGTACTCTGCTCCAAAGTTTCCAGATCTCTTAATGTAATTAGCAGAGTTAAAAACGTATTGCCCCACCGCGCATTACTTTCCCTATACTATGCCCTCGTACATAGTTATATCCTATACGGAATACAGATATGGGGGCACTCAGAAGCTATCAATAAATTATTCCTTTTGCAGAAACGTGCACTCCGTATTATAAACAACAAAAAATACAGGGCTCATACCGAACTTTTATTTCGAAAAGAAAAAATTCTAAAACTCAAGGACCTCCACGTCTTGCATGTTATGCTATTTGTACACGACCGGAAACACAAGCACCTTCCGGCAACATTCGATCACTATTTCAATGAATGGGTCACGTCAGGACTAGCCACTAGACAGTCTGGTGGCCTCCAAGTAAAAAACGCATAAAATAAATCTTTAGATCTACTCCCCGTTAGTATCTTTCCCAAACATGGAACAGTATGGACAAACGTATAACTAATTTATCAAACAGAAATGAATTTTAAAAAAATTATAATAAGACAAATGGTGGAAGAATATCTCAATGAAGTAAACTGTAATAGTGCACACCCACGCAGTGGCGTGTGCGCACATAGGTAACCCAGGTACGTATCCATGATTTTATATTTTTTCTATATACCATGAAACAGAGTTTGGGGTGCCATCTGGCGGCGTGGCTCTCCCACTGGCAAAAAATTGAGAATCATTGTAACGGATATTTAATTGTTTTTTTTGGCTTTTCAAAGGACATTAGGTAAAATATATTGTCGCAGAATGCTGGAAACTATGGGAAATAATTAAGTATTGATGTGACTTTCACAGTTAGGTAGTTGTTGGCGAGTTAGGTATTGTTTGAAAGTTCGAAGTGCCAATGCCGTCCGTTGCAGGTTTCGTCAGATTCAAAGCCCAGTTTCAATTTTAATTGAGAACGTACACTTCACAAATTGTTGACAACGAATAAAAAAAATGAAACAAACGATTTATTGACACTTTTCGTGGGCCTTTCTTCATTTGTGGGGAACTTTGCGCGATTTCCTTAGAAACAGCCAGAGTTCGGATGAATTCAAGTTATGTTGACGTACGGTCTGGGGAAATCTTTGTTCTCAAAACACGGGCACGCAGTCTTGTAGTAAAATTTTACAGAAACAGACATGCACGCGGACGGCGATATTCATTTATTTGCTAGATTTTTCTTCGCAAGTTCACTTGCTCCAGTCTATGAACTATTTTTACCAGTGGTACAATACAATATCAGTTTAAGACTGTCAGAATTACAGTGTAGCGGTCAGCCAATTTTGTGATCCGACGTGTTCTCCTAAAGGCCCAATACCAGAACCACTCAGAACTCCCATTTAAATTACACTTCCTCTGTGTTTTGGTAAACAATGTTTTAATTCCTGGATGCTTTCGGCTTGCAACCAGAATAGAACTGAATTTATCTTCAAACTAGTCAATGTCGCCCTCCTCGCCTGACCAACATCTGGAAGTGGGGATTCTGATATTTAGTATGTTTCTTAAAAAATGATAAAAAACTTTTTAAAAGCCTAAATACCATCCTCCCCAGAACCGACCTCTAAATAATATTTGCACACAGATTCCAGAGAAAATATTTCATTTCTACTAATTCAAGTTTGTTTTAGCATTCAAAAGGAAGCTGCAATTGAATTTATTACAACATGTGTGACTGCATTTCTGTCTGTCCAACCATCCACCCATCCATCCATCAGTAAGTTGGACAACTCATAGCCTGGACGATTCGTACCTCTGGCAATTGGTACCTTTTGCTGGACAATTCCTTCCCCGTTGTCTGGACAATTTGTACCTTCTGTCTGGACGATTCGTACCCCTCCTCCGGGCAGTATCCGACAGTTCGTACCCCCTCTGGACAATTTGTATCATCTTCTGCAAATTCATACCTGTTTACTTAACCCCCTCTGAAAAAATATACATGGAGATGGGGTTGGGAGAGGATTATAAACTTGGAGAAAGGATAAAAATGCGATGTCATTTCTATTATTTTAAAAAGACACAGAATATCAAATTTCATGACATAAAGTAAAAAGCAAGTGGACACTTAAAAGATTCAACGCCACGAAGGCAAAAGAAAATGCTCTATTGAGGGAACTGGTTCACCCAATGAAGTTTCATTTCTATGCATAAATCTTGTTTTGATTGGTTGTTTCATGCATATGTTTATGTTTGAATCACTATCACTCCGTCGACTTTTCATTTTCATTTCACTCAGCCAAAACATGAGTCAGAATGGGTGCCTGTAGGGATTAAATCCAAGGTTGTAAACGAGCCATTGTGGGTACATGTACTTGCGGGACACGCACGTCACTACAGAATCAATATTTGATGGTTTTAGGCATGTTAACAGTGCTATGAGATACCATAGGAGCAGTGCTCAGCTGGTCATACTGTTGGAAAAAATCAGTGTTTAATGTTTTGTCAGTGCCATACCAATGACTCTAGGTGCCTTAACTGAGAAAGTGAGGCTTTTTTCACAAGAATGGAAACATATTCATCAAACGCAACGTGAAGCCTTCAGAAGCCAGAATGTGATTTAAAACTACCACAAAAGGGAAATTTAAGAAAACCCATATTGCACTTTTATTTACTGGTATTAAGATGTTTGTCTGAATTATACTATGTTTTTGACACAAAAAAAAAACAAAATAATAATGGACATGGAATGGCAATTCTTGTGAATAGCACCAGCAGCTTTTGACCGTTATATTTGGTAAAGGGTTAAAAAATGTTAGAAAATAATTTCTTCATTGATAGTGTATTTTGAAACACAAATTTGGGGGTGGGAACAGTGGAAAAATTAACACAATAAAGTTGCAAATGTGAATGAATGGCATTTGTGCACAGCTAACAATAAAGTAGTCTAGTACTAATAAAGTAGTCCAGTACTAATTTTTTTCTCTCATTTGATGCATGGCCCCCCTGTTGTTGGGTTGAAAAAAGTTCTCTGAAGGGTAATACTTGACAAAGATATTTGAATCCCAAAATTAAAGTGATGCAACCAAATTTTGTTTAGCTAGAGCGTTGTTGTCACTGTTCCCATGTTACAGCACAAAACTACAGTAACAACTGTGAAATATTGTTCTCTCCTTGAATCAAGTCCCCACCCACACACCCATACTGAAGCCTCAGTTGATGAGAAACAGTTGGAAAGACTGTACAGTATGTTTTTGGAAATTAAAGTCAATCTCATACACTGTCAGTTTCCTATGATTTGCTTTGGTACTGCACCACTCAGGGTCCACTGAGGTTTTTTCCGTTTGACAATCTTGTCCTGGCTCTTCTTACAAAATTTCCCAATGTATGTCAGTTTTATTTCTGTGTACACTTTCAAGTTGTGTGTGACTGTATGTCTGTCTGTCTGTCCATCAGACAAAGTGTTTCTTTGCTTTTCATTTGCCTGGTTGTACATTGTCAATAACTGGCAGCTGACCATTTTTCACACTCTACCCCCCCCCCCCCCTCCATTCAGACACAAATATATTAAACACTAAAAATCAAATTGTTTAAGCAAATATCTCATTCATCCTCCGTGGAGACTATTTTCCACAATGTCACTCTTTTTATCAGAATGGGTGTTTGTGGGGATTAAATCCAAGGTTGTGAAAGTGCCCTAATGGATACTTGCTACTCATGCACAGCACCCCAGAGTCAATATTGGATGCTTTTAGGCATTTTAACAGTGCTAAGAGATACCACATGAGCAGTACTGGTCATACTGTTGAAAAAAGCTGTGTTTTATGTTTTGTCAGTACCATACCAATGACTCCAGGTGCCTTCACTGAGAAAACTGGCTTTTTTTACATAAATTGCAAATGATTCACCAAACACATGATGTGAAATGTCTTCAGAAGCCTGAATGTGATTTAAAAACGACCACAAGTAGGATATTTAATATCACAAGTTGTTTGTTTTGTGTGAACATTAATTAATGTATGAATTATATCATGATTTTGATGAAGAGGGGTATACTGTGGGGGGGGGGGGGGGGCACATTCATTGAAGGCTATTTTTTAGCTCAACGAAGGGAGCTTAACTTATCACTTGCCGTCCGTCTTCGTCGTCCGTCGTCGTTGTCAATTCAAGTTTGTACAAATAAACTTGCCACGCCCACAGGGGGCACCAGAAGGGGTATAACTCTGATAGCACCCATATTTTTTTCAAAAATTAAAAACAATCTTCATCTTCAGATCCACCAGTCAGAATCTGTTCATATTTGTTATACAACATCTCGAAGGGGGTCAGATTCCGGTTTGTTCAAATCGAGCTCCTGGGTTAAGATTTGGGCTCTCTATTGGAGCCCAAATTTTAACTTGGTGCAATTTGAGGACATTGCTTTTAAAATCTTTTTCTACAGATCCACCACTCAGAATCCTTTCATGTTTGGTATACAGCATCTGTAGGGGGGAGGGGGGGGGGGGTCAGATTCAAGTTTGTTCAAATCCAGTCTCTAGGTTAAAAATTGGGCTAATTTTAACTTACTGAAATATGAGGAAATTTCTTTAAAAATCTTCTTCAGATCCACCAGTCAGAATGCTTTCATATTTGGTGTACAACATCTCTATCGGGGTCAGATTCAAGTTTGTTCAAATCGGGTCTCTGAATTAGTATTTGGGTTCTCTATTGCAGCCCAAAGTTTAACTAGGTGCAATTTGGTGAAATTTCTTTAAAAATCTTCTTCTTCAGATCCACCATTCAGATTCCTTTCATGTTTGGTATACAACATCTGTTGGGGGACCAGATTTAAGTTTGTTCGAATCGAGTCGCTGGGTTAATATTTGTGCTCCCTATGGGAGCCCAAATTTTAACTTTGTTCAATGCATGGAATATTCTTTAAAAATCTTCAGATTCACCATTCAGAATCCTCTCGTATGTGGTATACGTCATCTCTAGGGTGGGGGGGGGGGGGGGCAGATTCATGTTTGTTCCAATCGAGTTTCTCGGTTAATATTTGGATTCCCTATGGCAGCCTGAATTTTAACTTAAAATGAGAAAACTTCTTTAAATATCTTTAATATTTGGTGTGAATGCTTTCATATTCGGTATACAACATTTCTAGGGGTGGGGAGGGGGGGTACAGATTCAAGTTTGTACAAATCGGGTCCCTCAGTTCAGTTAGTATTTGGGCTCTCTATTGGAGCCAAAAGTTTAACTTGGTGCAATTTGAGGAAGTTTCTTTAAAAATCTTCTTCAGATCCACCAGGCAAAATCCTTTCATGTTTGGTATACAACATCTGTATGGGGGCTAGATTCAAGTTTGTTCAAATCTAGTTCCTGGGTTAATAATTGGGTTCCCTGTAGGAGTCCAAATTTTAACTTACTGAAATATGAGGAAATTTCTTTAAAAATCTTCTTCAGATCCACCAATCAGAATGCTTTCATATTTGGTCTACAACATCTCTATCGGGGTCAGATTCAAGTTTGTTCAAATCGGGTCCCTGAGTTAGTATTTGGGCTCTCTATTGGAGCCCAAAGTTTAAGTTGGTACAATTTGAGGAAATTTCTTTAAAAATATTCTTCTTCAGATCCACCATTCAGAATCATTTCACGTTTGGTATACAACATTTAAAGGGGGGTCAGATTCAAGTTTGTTCAAATCGAGTCGCTGGGGTAATATTTGGGCTCCCTATGGGAGTCCAAATTTTAACTTTATGGAATGCATGGAATATTCTTTAAAAATCTTCTTCTTCAGATTCAACAGTCAGAATCCTATCATATTTGGTATACATCATCTCTATGGGGGGGGGGGGGGGGGGGGGGGGCATTTTCATGTTTGTTCAAATGGAGTTTCTCAGTTAATTTTTGATTTCCTATGGGAGCCTGAATTTTAACTTGATGCAATATGAGAAAATTTCTTTAAAAATCTTCTTCTTCAGATCCACCAGTCAGAATCCTTTAACATTTGGTATACAACATCTCTTTGAGGGTAAGACTAAAGTTTGTTCAAACCTGGTCCCGGGGTTATTAATTCGGGCCACCTATGGGAGCTTGAATTTTAACTAAGTGCAATATGAGGGAATTTCTTTTAACATCTTCGTCTTCAGATCCACCAATCAGAATCCTTCCATATCTGGTATACAACATCTCTAAGTGGGTCAGATTCAAGTTTGTTTTTTTCAAATCGGGACCCTGAGTTAATATTTTGGCTCCCTATTTGAGCCCAAAGTTTAACTTAGTGCAATGTGAGGTGATTTCTTTAAAAACCTTCTTCATATCCACCAGTCAGAATTCTTTCCTATTTGGTATATGACATCTCAAGGGGGATCAAATTCACGTTTGTTCAATTTGAGTCCTTGGCTTAATATTTGGGCTCTATGCGCAGGGGTGGGGTTGAGGATGTTAGGTTCAGGTTTGTTTAAATCCATTCCTTGGTGTTTTTCCATAAAATTTGCCTCTCATGACTTCATTCATTTGTAGGGTTGATGAACCATGTCTAACTGAATGTGACCCCAAATACTTCTTTGAACCACTTTGGCCGGTGAGCGATTAAGGTCCCTTGGGGCCTCTTGTTTTTAATTTTTACCACTTCAATATAAATTTCCCATTTGTGATAGTTGTGTCGCTAGATGTTTGTTTTGTGTCAACATCAATTAATTTATGAATTTTATCATAGTTTTTGATGAAAAGGGGTGGGGGGGGGGGGGGGTGTCACATTCATTGAGGACTATTTTTTACCACATCAATATGTGGACGAAAATTTTACATTAGTTGTTAGGATAAATGGCAGTTAAAATGGCAGTGTCTGTAATGGTGAATAATATAGCTGCAACCCCAGTTTTAGAAACAAAATTGACGTTCACGTTTGTTTCGTGGGGTGGGGATGGGTGGGGGGGGGGGGGTGAAACACAATTTATCTAATCTATTGGAGCAATGGACGCAAAACCAGTTTATTTAAGGACATGTGGACGTGTGAAAGGCATCAATAATTAGGCCACAATGAAACTCTTTTTTCAAATTTATTTCACCTTCACCTTGTGTGAGGACAATAATAATCTATGTGAATCATTGAATTATGATCAATCACGAAACGAACGTCAACTCAACAACTCTATTTATAGAAATGGTCTGCATCGCCGATGCGGGGTCGTGTTTTCGTGGCTAACCAACCTGTGGGCAACTATGAACCAAAAAGCATGAGCGGACCTTTTTCTAAATAACTAATTTGAACAAAATGACTACGTCAACTCAATACTTTTGCTGTCATATATCCGACCGAACATTTTCGAACTTGGTCTAGACAATTATCCTGTAAACCCATACAATAAAAAAGAATCAAATCGGTTAACATTTGTTCAAGTTATGGCGCTATCATTACGTTAGTATCAAGCACAAAAACTGCAAAAAATCACAAAGTCAGCCCAATAATTCTTCAGCCGTACATCGGACCGAGCCCGTTTTCGAACTCAACCAAGGCAGTGTTCCTTGAAACCCATGTGCCAAATATCTGTCAAATCGGTTGAAGTATCGCGCTATCAAGCTCAAAATTAGTCGATTTTAACAAAGGGCCATAACTCTTCTGAAAAAGCGTGGACACGCCCTTTTTTGCGTCATCGGGTGTCGCACATGCATATCAAGCCACATACCAAATATCAAAATTCGTCCAGAAATAACTTAGTTTTTTAGCAAAAAAGGCCGCCTGCCCGACGACCGACCCTCGCCATACCAATAGTCAAGGATGTTGTTTGGTTTTTTTTTAAATTCGACTAAAAATAGGAAACTAAATGAATAGAATTAAATAAGTATGCCTAATGATATCACACAGAATAAAGACAAATAGCCGGTTTATGCTTTTTAAAACTGGCAGCAATTGCTTATCAAATAATATTACCGTCTTACATTTGTTCACGATTCCTTCATTTTCCTATCGCCCCAAGGGATTCATCAACTTTAAATAGCGAACCCGGGCCAGAAGAAACGGATACATTACCAAATAACGGCGACTTTATTTCGTAAATCCGGCGACGGAACACCGGTGACGTTTTTTTTCCTCGAGTCTGGCAAATAATTGACAACATTGGTGTCATTAAATGGAGATAGCTCGGATATCACACATAAATCTGCTATTACGCAACCCCCCCCCCCCCCCCCTCCATCTTATATATGCTGCAAGTAAAAATATCTCGATATTAAAATTTCTTGCCTGATGTTCCCTATATGGGTTAACTTGGAGGGGGGGGGGGGGGTCCGTATCGCTGACTTTTAGCTCACCGAAGGGAGCCTTGCTTATCACTTGCCGCCCGTCGTCGTCAGCCCTGAATTTTACATTATCGACTTCTCCTACCAAACTACTGGACCACATTGAACCAAATTTGGTGTGCATGTTCTTTATCATATGTCAATTCAAGTTTGTACAAATAACCTTGCCGCGCCCACAAGGGGCATTACTCTGATAGCACCCATAGATTTTTTTTAAAAATTAAAAAAATCTTCTCCAGAACCATCATTTAGAATCTTTTGATATTTGGTATATAACATCTCGGGGGGGGGGGGGGGGGGGGATGGCTCAGTCAGATTCAAGTTTGTTCAATTCCATGGGTTAATAATTGGGCTCCCTGTAGGAGCCCGAATTTTAACTTACTGAAATATGAGGAAATTTCTTTAAAAATCTTTCATATTTGGTTTGAATGCTTTCATGGTATACAACATCTCTAGGGGGACAGGTTCAAATTTGTACAAATCGGGTCCCTCAGTTAGTTTTTGGGCTCTCTATTGTAGCCCAAAGTTGAACTTTGTGCAATGTGAGGACATTTCTTTAAAAATCTTCTTCTTCAGATCCTCCAGTCAGAATCCTTTCATGTTTGGTATACAACATCTATTTGGGGGGGGGGGGGGGAGGGGGTGGCAGATTCAAGTCTGTTCAAATCGAGTTTATATTTATATTAGGGCTGCTTATGGGAGCCTGAATTTTAACTTAGTGCAATATGAGGGAATTTCTTTAAAAATATTTTTCTTCAGCTTCACCAGTCAGAATCCTTTCATATCTGGTATGCAACATCTTGAGGTGGGTCAGTTTCAGGTTTGTTCAAATTGGTTACCTGGGTAAATATTTTGGCTCCCTGTTTGAGCCCAAAGTTTAACTTAATGCAATGTGAGGACATTTATTTAAAAACCTCCTTCATCAGATCCACTGGTCAGAATTCTTTAATATTTGGTATAGAACATCTCAGGGGTTGGGGTGGCATGGGGAGCATGTTAGGTTCGGGTTTGTTCAAATCGATTCCGTAGTGTTTTTCCATCAAATTTGCCTTTCATGACTTCATTCCTTTGTAGTGTTGATGAACCATGTATAACTGAATTTGACCCCAAATACTTCTTTGAACCACTTTGGAAGGTGAGCGATTAAGGCCCCCTTGTTTAGTCAAGTTGTGACGAAGTCAAGCTCGACTCATATTTTGGTGAATGGCGGGCGGGCGTAAACAATTGGTTTCAGGATGATAACTTGATAATGGTTCGACCCACGTTCACGAAACTCCATAGGTAGGCTGGCATCGGTGAGTGGTAGAACCATATTTATTTTGGACTTGCTTGGTCAAAGGTCAAGGTCGCAATGACCATGAATGAACATAGTATATTGTAAATAATTGGTTTTCGGATGATAACTTATCTATAGTTAAACTCACATTCATGAAAATTCAGACGTTGGTTGGCTTTCAGGAGAGGAAGAATCCATCAAATTTGCCTTTCATGACTTCATTCCTTTGTAGTGTTGATGGACCATGTATAACTGAATGTGACCCCAAATACTTCTTTGGACCACTTTGGAAGGTGAGCGATTAAGGCCACCTTGTTTAGTCAAGTTGTGACGAAGTCAAGCTCGATTTATATTTTGGTGAACGGCGGGCGGGCGTAAACAATTGGTTTCCGGACGATAACTTGATAATGGTTCAACCCACGTTCATGAAACTTCATAGGTATGTTGGCGTCAGTGAGAGGAAGAACCCTATTTATTTTATGGACTCGCTAGGTGAAAGGCCAAGGTCACAGTGACCTTCAACATAGTAAATCGTAAACAATTAGTTTCCGAATGCTAACTTGACCACTGTTGAACCCACATTCATGAAACCTCATAGGTAGGTTGGCCTAAGTGAGAGGATGACCCCCTATTTATCTTGGACTCGCTAGGTCTAAGGTCAATGTCACAGTGACCTTGAACATAATAAATCGTAAACAATTGGTTTCCAGATGATAATTTTACAATGGTTCCACCCACGTTCATGAAACTTCATAGGTAGGTTGCCATTATTGCATGAAAGAGCCCTATTTATTTTGGAATCAGTAGGTCTAAGGTCAAGGTCGCAGTGACCCTTCACATAGTAAATTGTAAACAATTGGTTTCCGGACGATAAGTTGATAATGATTAAACCCAATTTTGTTCTGTCATAACTCGACATTGGATGGGTGATCCTATTGGAATTATTTTTTTTTTCGGGGGGGGGGGAATGTGCCCCCAGAACACCCCAATGGCTGCACAACCGTGCCCCCTACTTGGGCAATCGTGATTAAGTGCCTTACCCAATGACACAACACAGTTACCCCTGCTGGGGATCGAAACATGGATCTCTCAGCTTGATGTCAGCAGCAGATCATGTACCCGATCGACCCACATTGGCCGGATCTCATGTGACGTCATAGGCACATGGCCCAGTCACTTCGTTTTTGGTTGTCATGGTAGCCCGCGTGAGCGCCATCTTGTGACAACATCCCCATAGTGATACGTGGTCCTAGTGTGCATGCGCAGTGCGTCTTGTTCCGGTGAGAGGAGTGTACGTCTTCCATTTTGTGTATCTGAGGCCGCCATCTTGGTTTCTATGGTAGCAAAAATCTTCTAACAGGAAAGGGGTGTGTTCGGAGGATGTGTTCGATTGAATAGGGGTAAATTTAATTACAACAAACAACCCGACAATCCCTCTAAATAATCCAAAGCTACCGAGACGGACTTCGCAAACCCCCATCTAGGGCTTATAGTAGTAACACGTAGTGCTAAATGAATGATGGGAGGTCTCATGTGGATAAATTCAAGTGAACTAGAATACAACGAATTACCACAAACATCCAGACAATCCCGCTAAACCATCAGAACAACTTTTTTTGGCACGGATTCCTCAATTTTGGGCTCAAAAGAGTAGCATGCAGTGCTTTAAGGTGCGTTTCCTGGTATGAGTAATTATATTTTTTCGAATACTTTGTAAATTTTTTTTTTTTTTTTTTTTTTTTTATTCACATAACAAAACAATGTACAAAAGGTATACAATTTGAATTGAATACAATATGTAGTAAATACATTTCTAGTTTGTTACTATATTTAGTCCATTTTTTATAATTTTTTTTAAAATGGGCAGGTTGATTTGTGAGAGTGGGGTGGGGCTGGGGTGAGGTGGGGGAAGGCTGAATGTTGGCAAATTAGTTGCATAGACGTTGAGTTTCTGGCCCTTGTCTGGGGCCACAGTATCCAACGAAAGGCTTCACTGGATGCATACAGAACTTTTGTACAGTAAATAGCAGTCATAATAATAATAATAATAATAATAATAATAATAATAATAATAATAATAACTATCTGAATATGGTTGCATATGGAATTTTACTCTTTTATCAAATTTATTAGACATTCCCACCGTTTTTCAAATTTTTTGTACTGACACAAAAGGAAATATGCTGATCTCTCTACATTGTAATAATTCAGTATTTCTTTTTTTAGTAAACTAATATCTAACTTTTCATTTTTCATTTTAGTTCTATAAATAAAATGTTTTACAAAAATGAGTAAAAGGCGAAAAATGGGTGGTAACATGCCGGAATTTGGGTTGTTAAATAAATAAAATAACTTGTTTTGATAGATTTATATAATATCCTGTATTTGTGAAAATCCAGTTGACGAATCCATTCCAAAAGGATAAAACAAGTGGACATTCACAAAACAGGTGAATCAAGGTTTCTTTTTCCCTTTTGCAAAAGGAACACGTGTCATCTTCAGTTATATTCATCCTCTTTAAAAGAGTGTTGGTTCCTAAAATGCAAGTATCAATACGATACTGAAACCATTTATATTTGACGTCGACTGTACATTTAAAGGGGATTAGTAACGTTTTTGCCCACCATTGTTCACTGAGTGCGATGCCTAACTTGGATTCCCATTTGGATAAGAGATTTTTATCTTTTGTGCCCATAATCAGTGTCTTATAAGTTATTTTATTCCCGGAGATTAATGTTTCTATACGGTGGGGGAGTATGGGATTTTGTATTCTGTTCAGCTCAGTTGCATCCCCCAGTGGTCTCATGAAACATTTTATTGCATTTTGTATTCCCCTGTATGTCAAGAAGTCTATTTGTATATCAAAGTGAGTTTTAAATTGCTCATGAGACAACAGTTTTCCGTTTGATCCTAAAAAATCATTTACAAAAAATATACGTTTCGATTTCAACAGAGTGCTCTCAGCGGTCTATTTCCTACTTTAATATGTTCGTTATTAAAAATGTATGTACCTAAAAAATCTTTAGGCTCCCGTGGGGGAGTTTTTTTGCTGAAAGTCGATCAAGCATTAATTACGTCTTTCCAGAACGGATTATTAACATTTTTGGAATAGTTATCCAATATGTTAGGGCTGGCTAGATACCAATCACTGTTTAAAAGGGGAAAAGAGTTTACGAAAATTTCTTTCCAACATGAATGATTTTTTATAAAGCGACTAACCCATAATATCTTTAAAGAATTAATAAAGGTGTTCAGCTGAATCATTTTACATCCGACCTGATCGTAATCTTGGATAAAATGAATTCGCTTTATTTTGTCAGGCCCATTTCCCCAAACGAATTTAAAAAGTGCCGTATTTAGTTCGTCCATGGTTTCTTTGGGGGGATTTGGAAGAGCGATAAAAAGATAAACCAGTTTTGCGACGACTAAAGACTTTACTACCGTTATTTTTCCTAGCACCGAGAGATTACGTTTTGACCACTGCAGTAGAGTTTTTCTCACCTCCCTTAGTTTCTTAGTATAATTTATGTGGACAGTTTTATCAAAACTTTTAGTGAACTCGATACCCAATACGCTAAATGTTTCCTCGTTCCAGTTAATTTTCCACCTATCGCAATTTTTTCTGTACAATCCTTTTTACTGCCGATCCAAACTGCCTGGGTTTTATTATAATTTATTTTTAAACCCGAAATATGTTTGAAAGCATCCAGTGTGTTCATCGCTGCCTCCAGTGACTGGGGCGATCCATCCAAGAAAAGCGATGTATCGTCAGCATATTGTGATATCTTAACATCAATATTTCCTACTCTTATACCCTTTATTGCTTTGGTTGACCTAATCATAATTGCTAAAATTTCTGCACATATTAAGAATATATACGGTGACAATGGGTCCCCTTGCCTGCAGCCTCTGCGCAGAAGGCCGATTACGAGTTATTCGCTGTGGGATGAATTTTTCTCGTAGTAAATATTTACCATTTCTGAGGACAAAAACACAAGAAGCCTCTGCAAGTCTCCTTCACATGGAACACCGGATTGCACCGGTGGTCCATGTGATGGCGGCTTGTAAGTGTCTTTGGCTATTCGTTTTCTTCCTGTGCAATGCTTTGACCATACCAATACGCAACAGGGCATTTCTTTACTTTATAATAGACTCATGCCAATCTATTTTCACAACTAAACATATATACGCTCACAGACATAACACTGCCTCAATCTACCGGAGAATGACAGCAGGCATTCCCCAATAAACTAAAACATTATCATATCCAAGAACGGACAACAGTTAACAAACACGTGCATTTCTAATGTATTCAGCAGAGTTTATTAATATGGCTCACTATGTTGCGACACTCGCCAAAAACATAGAATATACGATGTGATAGGATATCGATATCATATCCTCATTAATTTCGAGATTCGATCCGACCAGAAAATATCCGGTTCACAGGACCCTACGGTGTAAATATGGATCTGTCCTGCGAATACAGCTAAATCGTGTACACAATCGGGGGCAAACATACACTAAAAACACAGGGAATATAATTAATATTCACCAATTTACACATACGATATGCTACGAATACATCAAACTCATTTAAAAACAGACCGGTAGACAGACAACCTACCAGCCACGACATGTGTTACATATGCATAAATGAACAGACAGTGATTAACATATGCATAAATGATGTTCACGGTTCTACACATGTTCGCGTGTTAAAGTTACGAAGACCTCTAAAACACAAGGATGGACAGACAGACAGACAGACATTTTATTTTACATAGCTGGTAAACTTGTTTCTTATGTTAGTGGTTTGTTTGCTTTAATAACATCGTCTATGTTTTGAAGAATATCAAACTTCAGTCGTTCACCCGTTTTTAGCTTGCCCCATACGAAACCGTTCCGCTGGTACGCCATTTCTATTTTGCTGTGCTTGTACAGGCAACCTATCAAATTCAAATTTGTTTTGTTAAGTCATCTTTTACTTTGACTGTTTTCATGTTATTGTCTTTTCCTAAATAACGGTAGTATTTTCTATACTGAAAAACACTGTTGCGCGTCTCGGCCCTAGCAAATTTTATAAGGCATGGTCTCGGTGAGTCCTTATTCCGTGAAGGCAGACGTTGAGCTGCAACAATGTCGTTTGGGGAGATGTGTATGGCCTGACCACTATTATTTACTATTTCACTTATTCTTTCAGCGATTTTCTCTTTCTCTTTCTCTTCTAAGTCTAATAACCTTATGTTAACTTTTCTCGAGTATTGTTCACTTTTATTCGAATTTTGTCTAAGTTCAATAACACTGTCCTCCAAACTCGAATACTTTGTAAAATTACCCAAATAAATCCAACAGATCTTTTACTAGTGTGGATTTCCAACTAAATATTCGGTTTCTATCTGTTGTCTCTTAGAATTCTTCTTTTAGCCCAACAATAGACGCATTCCTTTGTATAAGAGTAACTTTATTGTTTGGGATGTGCACACCATAGTCTCAGTATTTTATCTATATCTATACACTCTGTGGTTTATCCTTCTATTTCTTGGCCTGTTTTGCCTTTTACTGGTCCCATTTCTGCCTATCCCAACAGTCTATTTTGTCTTGACCGTCTCTGTTTTGGCCTTCCCTGTGTATAACGAAGTCCTCTATGATCCTCAAACCCAAGATAAAATCAAGCAGGGATAGGAATTATTCGAACGACTCGAATCTTATCAAGCAAATAAGCTTTTGAGCAGTTACTGAAAAAGTCATTGCTCGAACGACTCAAATCCCATTGAGCAAATGAGTATCGAAAGAGCGATTTCTTTTACGACTCTTAATGCTCATCGGAGTATAGGGGGATACCTATGACATGATGATGTAGTAAATCACGTGCCCCTATATATACCTGATGATAATTTAGCTCCTAGCATCTGCCCAGTTCTAGACCTCTTCATGGTCTTCCTATCTCCAACACCACTATTACTGATTTTCCCAATATTTCCATCGTCTGTCCTATGATTAGCTTTTACAGCAGTCGTCAAATCCTGTAGTATTCTTCCACTCTTGCAGCCTTGTACCATTACTAGCACCAGAACAGGCTTGCTAACCATCTCAGATTGCTCGAACGACCAGAGTCGCATCGAACAAATGAGCCATAGAGTAACTGCCAAGACGAGTGACTCCACGTACGACTCTTTTGCTCGCCTAGGTATTGAAGGACGGGAAGGATCTTGGGAACTAACAACGTGATATAACAACCTTAGTTATTGAAATTGACGTACAATCCCGCTTATAATATGGCTTTGGTTTTTGAAAGTGTTGTTAAACCCTAATGGACTAATTTGCCATTGAATTATGATTTTTTGTCAGTTTAAAAAATGAAGGTTTGTTTTACTATAGCTTGTCTCAAGTTTGATCCTTCCCCAATCTTTCAAATATTTCTCGATTGCCATATTTGTCGCCACACTGCGATATGAACATACATGTGTGGTTCTGTGTTTGTTGCATGTCGCTGTACAACACGTTTTGGCAAATTGTTATATTCCACATAACCGCTGGTATTTCTGCTATATATATCATCTCTTTCCTGCCAAATCTTGCTTGCGGCCTGCAATATTTACCGAAATTAACAATATTGGGTGTGCACCAGTACCTGCCACGTATTTCCATATTGATACTAACTGCAAGGACTGTAATCGCCATCACTAAACCACATCATACTTTGCGGAGCCCCACATATAGGTTTATTCCGTATACTTCGATGTTACTGCACGTATTGTGTGTATGTGAGCACGGTTACATGTCTGTATATATATATATATATATAAATTAAAGTCAAGCAGTTGCATCTTCACGGATCTTCCATTAATTGATATTCCTGTGTTTAATGGGTGAGACCATAGGTCAGTACATATATATATACTTGCCCACTGGTGCACACTCGTACATATGTACACATAATTGTATATGTGTGTCTATGTATTCATATACAATTTTGTGGTCGATGCTGAGTGGAAGGACGATATATATATATTATCCTTTCATCCATTATCGATAACACAAGTGTCAAACATCCATTCTACCTCGCCACACCCTCGTCACCAACGTGCAAATAAGTCGTTCATCAATACCAATTTCTTATACTTACTTGTATCCATCAATGCAATCTACAAACACACCACAGGGAATGACAGGAAGACAGCCAATCTGTCTAAGCTACTCCCTACAGAACATATATGCTGAATATATTCTTATAATTTACTTGTATCCATTCATACAATCCACAAACACCTCACAGGGAATGAGAGTAAGACAGCCAATCTGTCTAAGCTACTCCCTACAGAACATGTATGCTGAATATCTTCTTATAATTTACTTGTATCCATTCATACAATCCACAGACACACCACGGGGAATGACAGGAAGACAGCCAATCTGTCTAAGCTACTCCCTACAGAACATGTATGCTGAATATCTTCTTATAATTTACTTGTATCCATTCATACAATCCACAAACACATCACAGGGAATGAGAGTAAGACAGCCAATCTGTCTAAGCTACTCCCTACAGAACATGTATGCTGAATATCTTCTTATAATTTACTTGTATCCATTCATACAATCCCCACACACACCACGGGGAATGACAGGAAGACAGCCAATCTGTCTAAGCTACTCCCTGTAGAACATGTATGCTGAATATCTTTTTATAATTTACTTGTATCCATTCATACAATCCACAAACACACCACAAGGAATGACAGGAAGACAGCCAATCTGGCTAAGCTACCCCCTGCAGAACATGTATGCTGAATATCTTCTTATAATTTACTTGTATCCATTCATACAATCCACAGACACACCACGGGGAATGACAGGAAGACAGCCAATCTGTCTAAGCTACTCCCTGTAGAACATGTATGCTGAATATCTTTTTATAATTTACTTGTATCCATTCATACAATCCACAAACACACCACAAGGAATGACAGGAAGACAGCCAATCTGGCTAAGCTACTCCCTGCAGAACATGTATGCTGAATATCTTCTTATAATTTACTTGTATCCATTCATACAATCCACAGACACACCACGGGGAATGACAGGAAGACAGCCAATCTGTCTAAGCTACTCCCTGTAGAACATGTATTCTGAATATCTTCTTATAATTTATAAATACTTCATAAAAATGATGAGTACATTCTTGTAGAACTTAGTCTTATTTAACCCCCTGCACACTGATGTCGAAATATCTAAAGTTCAGGGTGCAAATATTTCCCATGATGCAACTAGAAATTTAACCAATTCAATCTTGTTTGGTTAAATTCCCAGTTGCATTATGGGAAAAATGGCTACTTCAAATCTGGATATTTTGACATCAGTGTGCAGGGGGATAAATACATGTGCTGCAAATAAACTTTTCTCTCTCTAAAGTATTCTCTCTCATAACCAATCATATAATTTTCTTTTATATAAAAGTCTTTGCAAAGCGGCGGTCAGCTATGAATATAAAATAAAATACAGTTTTGTATTTGCTGTCATGGTATTTTAAATTCAGTATTTAGATGTCCTATAATGATTGTCTTCAGTTAGGTATATCGCAAAATAAACATTCTATGTTCTAATTTCTTATATGAGTTATACAAACTGTTTTATCTCCTAACAAAGTGCTTTATTTTCTTTATATTTCAGATGATGGTAAGATTCTAGATATCTGTGTTGTAGCGAATTCTTAGCATTCATTCTGATAAGTACATTTTTTACATCGAGTATTATTGTTGCCTCTCTATTGCTGTAACCCATACTAAATGACGGCTGTTTTCTCACCATTTTCAGGCAATTATTTGTTATATTAGGTATGGACAAAACAAGACAATCGCATCTTTGTTGAAGGGCTCACTTCACCCCGTGACACATCGAAGAACAAAGATCAATGGACGTATCTCAGAAAGGATTTATTTAACCCTTTACCCAACACAACGACCAAAACTGGTCAGCACTATTCACAACAAACACCAATTAATTTTCATTATTTTTTTCATTTTTTGTCTCAAAAACATAGGTTATGACCCGTCTTTGGAACGAGGTCATCGATTAGTTATTCAAGAATTTTGTTTGCAAGTGTCGTCTGCTTTTCATGTTAGGTAAAGGGTTAATTCAAACGTAATCATTTTGTTCAAATTTCCAAACAGATGATCATTCAAAGTGTAAGCCATGCAGAGGTTATTTATTTATTTATTTATTTATTTATTTATTTATTTATTTATTTATTTGTTGACTCTTTCGACAGCTTGCTTCACATCGTGTCGAACAGTTTTACTGGTGCAGGTAGCCGGAGAGAACCACCGAGCAACAGTGAGCAATTGATGCTCCCCCCAAGGTACTAACTCCACACAAGCGTCGTTAGCACTGGTTCAAGACAAGTGTAACGTCGACATGCAGTGTGCCTTAGGGATTAAGTGCCTTCCACAAGGACACAACGCAGCAACCCCTGGTGGGGAATGAACTGTAGAACTTTCGGATTGAAGTCCAATTCACCACTGGGCCACCGTGCTGCCTGCCCCAAATTCAATACAATTATGAGAAAATTATAGGAATTCAGTTATTTACTTCAGTTTAAAAAAATTATCAGTATATTTACAGTTTGTAAGGTATAGAATACTTATTTTGATTCCCATATGTTCAGTTTATTTAGGTTTTCACGCAGAGTATCATTCAAGATGTAAGCTATGCAGAGATTTCAAGATGATGTTATTTGGTAACTGCTCAGCTTGGGCATGACATACCAAATTCAATAAAATTCTGATAAAAGTAGAGGGATTTGGGTTTTTTACTTCCGTTTTCAAAGTAAGTCATCTTTTTATTTGCAGTTTGCCAACTGAAGGTAGAACCGGGTCCATGTAGGGCGTATATGCCTAGGTATTACTTCAACACGAAGAGGAGAACGTGTGAGAAATTCATCTATGGTGGATGTCTGGGAAACGGGAACAGATTCTTGACCCAATACAAATGCATGGAAACATGTTCTTCTAAAAGAAAGTCTAGTACGTGTAACACATGTAAAATTAAATGTAATACAATTTTGTTATGTATTCACTTCGTCTGTGTATTTATCCATCTAGGTAACAAGATATATTTATTGGTTCGTCAGATTAAGTAGCACTTTAATAGAAGATCTTCAAGGATTCACATGTCTGAATTCGACTTATAGTGTGCTTGCCAGTGACATACAGTTCTCCAAAATACTCACAGAATCAGAACCAATTCTCGCAAATGATTATCTCGAGGTAAACAATGAGAACCGACTTTGATTCCTGCAAAATGTTCATCTTATGTCTGTCATGGATTGCAAAATTACCCCATAAGAGCCTGAAGAAATCACGTTTCTGCTTCCTCTGGGATTTCTGTTAACAAGCCCACCAGATCCTGTAGGTTGGTACCTGTATTTTACATACATACGTAAGACTGTACCACCATATCCTGTATCTCGTTGCATGTGTTCTACATACATACGTAAAACAGCACCACACTATCATGCATGTTGGTACCTGTGTTCTACATACATGTAACACTACGGATTGTGAGGTCACCTCAGGTGGGCAGTGCGTCTGGCCGTTGTGACACCAGACAACTGGATGTGCGAGGGTTATTGTGTTTGAAAACCTCCTTCGATAGGGCCGTGGCTCCCTACCAAAGTAGTAGCGGTTCTCTCCTGTTCTTGATCGCCTAGATTATGGAGGGACTCCTCTCCCCTGTGGTCTCGCCCAGTCTGCTGTCCACTGATCTCCTTTTCCAATGGTTGCACGTCGCTTTAGGGTTGGGAACAGGTTCTTTGTAACTTCAGTCAACTGACAACTCCAAATCGGTATGGTGATTATAATTTTAATAAGTCTAAACAAAAGAAAACTGGCCTCTCTTAGTGCACTCTCTCACTCTCAAAGTCTAAGTGCTACTGCGGTGCTCTAGATGGAGGACACACCGGGTGCTGGATGGAAAAAGCACTGCCGGATTCGTGGCGAACATCGACTTATATCACAAACAGCCAGCCCACACCTACTGTGGACTTAGTCTATGACGTCAATCATGTGCGTCACGAACCGAACAGTGTGGGTTGAAAGTTTCTCAAATGTTCTTTACAGAAACTACCAAACCACAGTAACATCACATGGAGAACATGTGAAGTTACCATACTTCTGTGTTGAGCTGTACCGGCAGCCCACACAGTATTTCACAATAATATTTCTAATATTTGCATTATCATAGTGACTCTGCAGAATGTTGACTACCATCCTATTGTGCTTTGTCACGAAAGTACTTACGCCTTCAATTACTTAGATTATTTCATAAAACGTCGTTTATAGTCTAAAAGCATCCGCTTATAGATCCGTTTACGGATGTCGATGAGTGTATGATACTTCCCAATTACTTCTATGATCGTGAGAAAGACACATCAACATCATTTCAATCATAATTAAATCCTGCTTCCATCAGAAATAAGATATTCTCTCTGTCAGAATAAAATATGAAGTCCCTTTACTTCTTTCTGTTTCCATCAGGATAAAATATCAATTCCATCAGAATAAAATCTGAAGTCTCATTATCTCTCTTTATATATTAACACTTATTGAGGCTTGACGAAACTAAAACATAAATGCTTAAGCGACACACGCTTAACCCTTCCAGATGACTCAGTCCACGTTGACTCTGTTACACAACTCCCCCAACCAAAGTTTTCTCGTGGGAACAAGAAAACTCCAGAAAACGAAAGTAACAGTGTCAACGAGGGCGTCTGTCAGGTGGGTATGACAAAATATATACAGTAA
Organism: Pictodentalium vernedei; assembly: GCA_031216915.1. Taxonomy (NCBI): domain Eukaryota; kingdom Metazoa; phylum Mollusca; class Scaphopoda; order Dentaliida; family Dentaliidae; genus Pictodentalium; species Pictodentalium vernedei. The sequence goes on along the minus strand of CM062296.1, from coordinate 845,542,549 downwards.
AATACCACTACAACATCAAACTGGGTTCAACTGTACATAACCCCTTTGAACTTAGTACTACTCTGTGACCAGGATTGCTGTAGAGCAACCTCAACGTGACGTAGGAGTATCGTCACATCGCCAAGGATTCATGGACTAGAATCCAACTAATTCTACTAATACAACGTCGAATATACCCACTACCTTTCTAAAAGGTTTAAAGGGTCTGGTCACTCACACTCAACTTTCTGACTAGGATATACGATATATATAAAACACCTTTGAATACAGAAAACACTGATTACATTGTCTATATGTCTATAGAATTGCTTTGTCAACCAAAGTCTATTGTGTCTATGTACATCTTGCTTCACTTTCTAAGGAACTGGTGTGATGTACTCAGGGCCGGTTGCAAACAGAACACGTGGCTCTGCATATACGAACTGGCCGGTCTCTGCATCTCGTTCAGGTGATAATTCTTCCATTTCAATCTCTTCTGGTTTCATTGGACAAGCTGCTGTCGCTGTCAAGTACTCATTTGGGTCTGCGTTCCGCATAGGTTCGGAACAATTGCTGAATAGCCTTAAGTTGGCGGTCTTGGTTAATTTGTGTTTCTTGCAGTGAACTCTGAATCATCACCGGCCTGCGTTTTCGGATACGAGCGGCTTCACGCCTCCCGCGCCAAACATGCAGCTTTAAACAGAGCTGTTTTCTACAGCAACAATATGCAACACATCCTATTACTATTAAAGCAAATACCGTAGAGGAGATACCGTAACCCCAAGGTGGTAACCAGGATTTCGTATCCATCTCCGATATCGTATCAAGGTGTTCAAGTTGATCAATAAATGATTTTATTGGAATTGGATCGACGTCCTTAAGCTGTCTGAGAAAAACTACATTTGTCAAAGTCGGAAATTTCGTAAACAATGGGGACCATAAGCGGAAGTTTGTGGTGTTATGAATAATTAATAATTTTGTTTCCATGGCATCATAAAATTCTTTGGCATTTCCATGTAAATATGCTATCATTTGAATGGTGGCACTAGTAGCAGAACATTTTGGGGGTAATTGTAACATGCCAATAGGTGGGTCAATAGTGAAGGTACGAGTGTTTGTAGTATTAGCACATGAGACAGCGAATGGCAAAGGGTCACGTGTACTAACAAACCATACACCATGGGCAATTTGCATTGCACTGGGTAAGATTGTATTGATTTTCACTTCCACAGAACAAGCTAACTATATTGATTTTTCATTTCCCAGAAACAAAGCCTGACTGCAGTAAGCTTCAGGTCGTACTGTGTGCATGACGCCATCCAAGGAACAAAATTCCAAAGTATTACTCAAACAGGTGTGTGCATTAGTTAAGTGAGCTATGTGTGTGAGTTACTTATTTATTGTCGAATACTCGATTTCCAATTTATGTTGTGCTGTTAGGAATTTAAATTGTGGATTTAATTTCATAGTTGCATTAACCAAAGGATAAGGCAAGGAATATATCTTGTATAGTTCAAATGTTTTACGGACATCTACAAGTAGTAGTTTCACCACAATAACCAACCGCTGATTCTCTAACACGGCACTACTGGACAAGTACTTGTAATATTTCCACAATTCTGTTGTTTTATCGAAGGGCAACTTTAAATGAGCAGGTAGGTGCGTTTTTAAATCTACTAAAACATTGTGTAGCGTTTTTACGCTACATTGTGTAGGCGCTAACTGTCGTGCTATCAACGAGTTAAATTGTGTGTGTAGATGTTCAATGTAAAATCTTGCTTGATTAGTCATTTGATCGACCTCATGAACTAATAACTGTAATTTATGATGTAACTGTGTATAAAATTCCAGGAAAGCGAGTCACATGGACACGGCCTTGTAAATGTCAGTTATCCGGGCAGACAGGGTCCTTAATGATGTTATCCCGGAAATCTTCCTTTGGGTGGTTCCTACTACTGGGGCTGGCGTAGTCCATAATTTAGTTATATCTTTAATGTTGCCTGGAACCTCGTGAAATACTTTCCTTACACCCTCTATGCTCCTACCTACATGTTGTAAATATGTCTCAAAAAGTCCTAAGTCAATATAGAAACCTATTGTCCAGTCAGAATTCACTAAATTAATTTCTTTTTCCTTGTGGAAAATCACGTTATGTTTCACTATAAAATCCCTAGATTTAGTTTCGTTACTGCTTGCCAACGCCGTTATCAGGACTATTATTATGAGTTGAAACATCATCTTTCTCCTGCAATGAGAGAAAGAAAGTTTTCCTTCAGTTCCCATTCCACTATTTTCTATCTCTATTTCAATTGGCGGCTGAATTTTACTACTATTTCTATTTTAACTGTATTACTCCTACTCTACTTCACTTAACACTGATGAATGTATTTAATTCTCTTAAACTTCTATTACTTAATTCTTCTAACTTCTGATTCTTCTACTTACTTGCATGCTTCCGTGTTTGGTGCAGTTTAATAGGGCCCTAAACCTTACCAACACTAATTAGTAAATTATCCTACAATTTACTACAACGTTTTAACACAGGGTTAAATTATCGTTTAGTTATACACCCACATTCATCAGGTAAACAAGATCTCCCACTGTTGATTATCAGTGACATGTCAGTATCATGCAGTATTTTATTTACTTTTAAGGAGTCCTGTTTACTCGTGGAAGCCTAGTCTTCTTCCACAATTCAGCAACTTACACAATCGATCGTAGTGCTCCAAGGACAGCATTTATAATTGCAATCCTATTGATTTTCTCAGTTTCACTTTTCTCCACACTTTGTCTCTTAATTATCTCATTTGGAGTATTAGATTGACTTTCACCTTTAATTATCTCAGCTAGAGTAATAGATTGATTTTCATTTTTATTTTCACCTGTACTCATTGTAGCACTTAGATTAATTTCTAAATTGTCATTTGGTTCTTTACTTTGATCCATTTCTGGCTGTTCTATTTCACTTATTTCACTTATGTGATTGTCGTTATCAGAAGAACTGCCTATACTCACTACTTCATTGACAGTCTTCACACTTGAATCAATTACAGGTGACACTCTAGCTAGTACACAACCTCGTCTTATTTTATAATGTTTATCTGTGCTATTACAAATCATGACCGACACTACTCGGTCACTATTGTTTACAACTGTATTTGCTATCATTAATCCTGTCTGTTCACTAACATATCCTGTTTCTGTAGGATTTACTTCTAATAAATCTGTTTCATACAGTCTTTTGCCACCTATTATTTTCGCTGTACACACAGTACAGGTCTGAGGTTTAATTACAAGTTGATTCTTGCTCCTTACTAGCGATGATATGTGGATATCTGGCACTAATGGAATTAGTTTGTTCTTAAGTCGAAAACATTCTAAATCATAATAGATTCTAACTCCATTTTTTGCTAACCAATCAATACCGAGAATCAGATTGCGTTCAATATCGACAACCCAAAACTCGTGAGTTAACCATATGTTTTTAATCTGAAAGCTCAGTTGGACCACTCCTTTGACACCAAGGAGAGAACTTCCAACCCCTTTTAAGGACAAGGACTTTTTAACAAACCTTGGTTTATCCTTCAAATTTTTACACAGTTGGTAACTAATTAAGCTATATTGTGCACCAGTATCCACCAAACCTCTTAATCTCTGTTTATCTACTTTTAAAACTACGGAAGTCGGAATCGGTGTTCCATTAACATTTAACTCTTTTACTTCCTGTTTCCCTTTAATCTTACTACTATTGATACTATCACTTTGTTTACTCGAGAGAGGAGCTGTTACTTTGTTTACTAATTTACTGTACACTTTCATCTACTATTTTATCTACATATACTTTGTTTTTCTTTGGAACTCTATTTATTCTTTTAACCCTTTTATTATGAATGTTCCATGTTCCAGGCTTCAACACAGAACGTTTTAGTTTCCCTGTTTCCTATTTTCCTGTTTTGGCAATCGGCAAATCCAGGCAATATGGCCTACTTGTCTACAGTTGTAGCATGTTACTCTGCCATAATCCGGCCTCGACTGACCTACGACATGTACATTGCTTCGGGCTTTAAATGGCCTTCCATGGCCTTTACCAAAATTTCCAAACTTCTGTCCTGTTTCATGGCCAAAACCACGCCCATGACCCTGTGGTCATCGATAATGCTCAACTTCCATCTGTTCATGAGGGGGATTCTGGTGACGATAGAATTCCTTGTCTCTAAAGTCATGGCCACTCATTTCAAATCTCTTTTTGACATTTTCCTCTTTCATGGCGCTTGTTGCAGCAGACTCTAAGTCTGCGGGCTCTACATGAAGCAATCACATTCTGATGGTGGGGTCTCTTAAGCCATCGATAAAAAAATTAACCAATTGTTTCTGAATGGAAGGGGCGAATATGTCAGACTCGAGCGCATCCTCGGCCAGATCTAGTAACTGTGCATGATAGATCTGAACACTACCATTCTGCTGTTGTTTGCTTGTTCTTAACATTGACAAGACATACTGGGGTTCAGTAACGTCACTGAATCTAGTTTTCATTTCTTTCCTAAGACATTCCCAAGAAATGTCAGGTTTAATTGTCAGTCTTCTTTGGATGTAGTCCGCTATGACTCCCCCCGACCTGTGTAATGCCATGAATACCAATTCATTTACATCATTACCCATGGACCTAGCATGTCACTCTATTTGTTTAATCCAGTCTTTAAACTGCTTAGGGTCCCCTGTCAACTTATCTACTGTGTTGGCCAAAGTTTGGGCACTCGCATTCCTTTCAAAATATCGATTTGTTGTTGCATCGCATTTATGGGGTTAAGTGGGTCACCCTGATTTTGTTGTTGTGCCAGTATCTGTTGCTGTGCTTGTTGTTGGGTGAGTAATTGTTGTTGTTGTTGTTGTTGTAACAACTGCTGTTGTGCTTGATCCAACTATTGTTGGTGTTGTACATTCTGGATCTCATTGACCAAATCACCATACTCATCCATTTTAAATTATGTAAATTTTACTACAGCCTATTTAGAATTAATTTCTCTTTAATTTCTTTAGTGGGGGTTCGCCTTCTAGGGGAAAGGTATATTTAGGAATAGGTCTAAATTTTATGTCACAATGCACTATCGATTTGTCTTCTTTATTTACTGTTATGTGTCATTCAAATAGTAAATCACAACAATTACAAACTGTCACAATGTTTAAAGTTTGTATGTATTTAATGTAGTGTGAATTTGGGTCGTTGGGCTCAATTCTCAGTGGAAGTGGAATCACTAGGTTTAACGTTTTTAATTACTTGCATCAACGTTTTCTCGGGATTTTCAATTTCTCCATCTGTGAAGGGGTACTTAAATGTCTGGGTCGTAGTGCCAATGTCAATGATAGATTTTTTCTCCCTGTTGTACACTGAATTTTGTAATCGAATCAGCAGACAACAAGATGAAAGTTTACTGACTAATACAGTCTTTGTTTGTTATGTATACCAAATTAGTCTGGAATTCTAAATATTTTGGTCTCACAATATCACAAAATTTCGCAAAAGTTACAGCCAAAGGGTCATCAGATGCACATGAAAATATTTTGGGCTCAGTGTTGCACATTGATCGCTGTTTCAATCAATCTAATTATTTTGCCAAATACAAATGTAAAATTTGTCACCAACCAACTCTAGCTATTCATCAAAAGAATAAGTTACACTAACCTGGTGCTGTAGATGGTTGTTGATCTGTCTGTCAATCTGGACTGAAATCCTGCGAATGGCACCAATAAAACGCTGCGTAACACTACGGATCGTGAGGTCACCTCAGGTGGGCAGCACGCCTGGCCGTTGTGACAGAAGACAGCTGGTCGTGCGAGGGTTACTGTGTTTGAAAACCTCCTTCTATAGGGCCATGGCTCCCTACCAAAGTAGTATCGATTCTCTCCTGTTCTTGATCGCCTAGATTACGGAGGGACTCCTCTCCCCTGTGGACTTGGCCAGTCTGCTGTCCACTGATCTCCTTTTCCAATGGCTGCACGTCGCTTTAGGGTTGGGAACAGGTTCTTTGTAACTTCAGTCAACTAACAACTCCAAATCGGTATAGTGATTATAATTTTAATAAGTCTAAACAAAAGAAAACTGGCCTATCTTAGTGCTCTCTCTCACTCTCAAAGTCTAAGTGCTACTGCGGTGCTCTAGATGGAGGACACACCCACCGGGTGCTGGATGGAAAAAGCACTGCTGGATTTGTGGCGAACATCGACTTATATCACAAACAGCCAGCCCACACCTACTGTGGACTTAGTCTATGACGTCAATCATGTGCGTCACGAACCGAACAGTGTGGGTTGAAAGTTTCTCAAATGTTCTTTACAGAAACTGCCAAACCACAGTAACATTACATGGAGAACATGTGAAGTTACCTTACTTCTGTGTTGAGCTGTACCGGCAGCCCACACAGTATTTCACAATAATATTTCTAATATTTGCATTATCATAGTGGCTCTGCAGAATGTTGACAACCATCCTATTGTGCTTTATCATGAAAGTACTTACTCCTTCAATTACTTAGATTATTTCATAAAACGTCGTTTATAGTCTAAAAGCATCTGCTTATAGATCCGTTGACGGATGTCGAGGAGTGTATGATACTTCCCAATTACTTCTATGATCATGAGAAAGACACATCAACATCATTTCAATCATAATTAAATCCTGCTTCCATCAGAAATAAGATATTCTCTCTGTCAGAATAAAATATGAAGTCCCTTTACTTCTTCCTATTTCCATCAGGATAAAATATCAATTTCATCAGAATAAAATCTGAAGTCTCATTATCTTTCTCTATATATTAACACTTATTGAGTCTTGACGAAAATAAAACATAAATGCTTAAGCGACACACGCTTAACCCTTCCAGATGACTCAGTCCATGTTGACTCTGTTACATACATACGTAAGACAGCACCACTATATCCTGTATGATGGTATCTGTGTACTACATACATTCGTCAGATACACCACTATATCATGTATGTTGGTACCTGTGTACTAGATACATATGTAAGACAGCACCACTGTATCCTTATGTTGGTACCTGTGTTCTACATACATACGTAAGACAGTACCATTACATCCTATATCTCGGTTTCTGTGATCTACATACATACGTAAGTTAGCACCACACTATCCTGCATGTTGGTACCTTGTTCTACATACATACGTAAGACAGTACCACTATATCCTGCGTGTTGGTACCTGTGTTCTACATACATACGTAAGACAGCACCACTATATCCTGTATCTCGGTGCCTGTGTTCTACATACCTACGTAAGATAGCATGACTATATCCTGTATGCTGGTACCTATGTTCTACATACATACGTAAAACAGCACCACTATATCCTGTTTCTCGCTACCTACGGGCCCCTGTTTGCTCCTTTTCATCAATAACTATGACATAATTCATAAATTAATGGAGGATTAATCTGGGAGTTGCTTCAAGAAAATAGTGATCGGTGAGGTCCAATGTATTTTTGTGTGTATGGGAGGGTGTGGAAGACAATCAGCTGCCAGTTATTGAAATGTAGCTCGAGGTAAATGAAAAACAAAGAACAACTTCTCTGATGAAGAAACAGACAATTAGACAGACAGAAGACAATCAGGTAGACTTTCCGTCACACATTTAGGAAGTCTACATGAGAGTACTGAATGGCATACAATGAAATATTTAGTGGAGGGACCAGGACAACAGTTCATGACGGGTAACTCTAAGTCAAATATTCAGTTCAGTGATACCTAATAATTGCAAAATAAGATAAACAGGTGTATGATGGAAGCCCAATATTTCCAAGTATCCTGCAATGCATCAATAGATTAAATCTTAAAAGTATTAAGTTCTCAAAGTAATTATATTTATCTATGTTACTCAATTATTCAAACAATAAAAGCAACACTCTTGAAAGAATTCGTTATTAGTATAATGTACTTTTTGTTATTTCATGTTCTATTATGATATGCTAAACCATAGAATTAATAATTAAAAAAGTCTGAGTTGTTTTATTTACTCCAGTTAATGCATATATCTTAAATTCTTGAACTAGTTTGAATTTATTCCCAAAGATTGCAAAATAATTACAGAAAACTCTGTCCCTCTGGCAGACGATGTGGGTACAATTGCTGCCGCACGACTCGGGCCTGCTGCAATAGGAAATGGACGATTTGGATAGTGGAGGATATGGATGTACACGAGTGGATCTACCAAGAGGAATCATAAAACTACTGCTGCGACGAGTCCTTATTCTTAATTGTTTAATAAACAAAAATATCTAATGGCATTGGTTAATTCATTGAATATTCTGTCGTATCAAGTATCGATTGAGAAACATTTCTTGCATCGATTCGAAGACAGAGAATGATTATGGTATTTTTAGAACCAAGGAATATTTTCTCTATTCATAGAGAAGATCTGTAACAGGTTTCGAACAACCCTATTAGGCCCCACATAGTAGACTTTGTGTTTGCCACGCCTTTTTGTAAAACTGTATGTGGGCGGGCGTTGCTTTATTTTATTTTTTATTTTTTATAATTATTTTTTTGGCCATCAAAAGTTCGTCTCTTCCATGTGTTAGACATCATAATCCACAGAATAGTATGTGTGGTAGCATAGTTCGTCTCTTGAGTGCAAAACAGGTTTTGCAATGCTAAAGCATTGCAAAGCCTTATTGAACACAAGGGACAACTATTTCAATTTTATCAGCTTGTGAAAACTATAGGGCATAAACCATTTAATTTTCATTTTTTTAAGTTTGCATTGGTTATAAAACGAGAGCATGCAGCAACCAAAAGGACCAGGCTGGAGGAGTTGGGGAACACATATTTAACTTTTTTATGCCTTACTTGTCTTTTAACATATTGTTAACCAATCCTAGAATTTTCTTTCCCATAAACGTTTTTGCGAAGCGGCGGTTAACTATAAATATAAAATACATTTTTATATTTGCTGTCATGTTATTTTAAATTCAGTATTTAAATGTCCCATAATGATTATGTATATCGCAAAATCAACATTCTATATTCTAATTTCTTATATGAGTTATACAAACTGTTTTATCTCCCTAAAAGAGTGTTTTGTTTTCTTTATTTTTCAGATGATGGTAAGATTCTAGATATCTGTGTTGTAGCGAAGTCTTAACATTCATTCTGATAAGTACATTTTGTTCATCGAGTTTTATTGTTACCTCTCTATTCGTGTAACTCTTACTAAATGACGGCTGTTTCCAAACATTGTAAGGCAATGGTACATTAACAATTATTTATTATTTTAGATATTGTTAAAACAAGACAGTCTCATCATTGTTGAAGAGATCAATCCACCCCTTGGCACATCGAAGAACAGAGATCAATTGATGTATCTCAGAAAGGATTTATTTAACCCTTTACCCAAAGCAATGGCCAAAACTGGCCAGCGTTATTCACAACAAACACCAATTAATTTTCATTATTTTTTTCATTTCTTGTCTCAAAAACATAGGTTATGGCCCCTCTTTGGAACGTGGTCATCGATTATTTATTCAAGAATTTTGTTTGCAAGTGTTGTCTGCTTTTCGTGCTAGGTAAAGGGCTAATTCAAACGTAATCATTTTGTTCAAATTTCCAAACAGATGATCATTCAAGGTGTAAGCCATGCAGAGGTTATTTCATTTTATTTATTTATTTATTTATTTATTTATTTATTTATTTATTTATTTATTTATTTTTTCGACAGCTAGCGTCACCTCGTGTCCAACTGTTTTAAGGGTGCAGGTAGCCGGATAACCCGGAGAGAACCACCTAGCAACAGCGAGCAATTGATGGTGCCCCAAGGTACTAACTCCACACAAGCAGGGTTAGCACTGGTTGAAGACAAGTGTAACGTCGAATTCCAGTGCGCCTTAGGGATTAGGTGCCTTGCACAAGGACACAACGCAGCAACCCCTGGTGGGCAGTGAACTGTAGAACTTTCGGATTGAAGTCCAATTCACCACTGAGCCACCGTGCTGTCTGCCCCAAAATTCAATAGAATTATGATAAAATTATAGGAATTCAGTTATTTACTTCAGTTTAAATAATTCATCAGTATACTTACAGTTTGTAATGTATAGAATATTTATTTGAATTCCCACATGTTCAGTTTATTCAGGTTTTCAAGCAGAGTATCAGTCAAGGTGTAAGCTATGCAGAGATTTCAAAATGGTGTTATTTGGTAACTGCTCAGCTTGCGCATGACATACCAAATTCTATAAAAGTCTGATAAAAGTGAAGGGATTTGGGTTTTTTACTTCAATTTTCTAAGTAAATCATCTTTTTATTTGCAGTTTGTCAACTGAAGGTAGACCCGGGTCCATGTAGGGCGTATATACCTAGCTATTACTTCAACGTGAAGAGGAGAACGTGTGAGAAATTCATCTATGGTGGATGTTGGGGAAACGGAAACAGATTCTTTACCCAATACAAATGCATGGAAACATGTTCTTCTAAAAGAAAGTCTAGTACGTGAAAGACATGTAAAATTAAATATAATACACGCTTTGTTATGTATTCACTTCGTTTGTGTATTTATCCATCAAGGTAACAAGATATATTTATTGGTTCGTCAGTTTAAGTCGCACTTTAATAGAAGATCCTCAAGGATACACATGTATGATGGAAGCCCAGTATTTCTAAGTATCCTGCAATGCATAAATACCTTAAATCTTAAAAGTATTATGTTATCAAAGTAATTATATTAATCTATATTCCTCAATTGTTCTAACAATAAATACAACACTCTTGAAAGGATTCGTTATTGGTATAATGTACTTTTTGTTATTTCATGTCCTATTATGATATGCTAAACTATAGAATTAATAATTAAAAAAGTCTGAGTTGTTTTATTTTCTCCAGTTAATGCATATATCATAAGTTCTTGAACTAGTTTGAATTTATTCCCAAAGATTGCAAAATAATCACAGAAAATTCTATCCCTCTAGAGGACAATGTGGGTAAATTGTTAATGCACGACTCGGGCCAGCTACTGTACGAAATGGACAATTTGGGAAGTGGAGGATATGGTTGTATATGAGTGGAACTACCAAGAGGAATCATAAAACTACTGCTACGACGAGTCCTTATTCTTAATTGTTTAATAAACAAAAGTATCTAATGGCATTGGTTAATTCACTGAATATTCTGTTGAATCAAGTATCGATTGAGAAACATTTCTTGCGTTTATTCAAAGGCAATGAATGATTATGGTATTTTTAGAACCAAGGAATATTTTCTGTAATCATAGAGAATTTCGGTAACAGGTTTATCCAACAAACCTATTAGGCCCCACATAGTAGATTTTGTATTTGTCATGCATTTTTGTAAAATTGTTTGTGGGCGGGCGTTGCTTTATTTTATTTTTTATTTTTTGTAATTAATTTTTTTGCCATCAAAAGTTCTTGATCTTAGTCTGTTCCAGGTGTTGGACATCATAATCCACAGAATAGCATGGGGAGGGGGTGGTAGTGTAGTTCGTCTCTTGGGTGCAAAACAGGTTTTGCAATGCTAAAGCATTGCAAACCTAATTGCACTCAAGGGACAACTACTCCAATTTTATCAGCTTGTGAAAAATGTAGGGCATAAACCATTTAATTTTCATTTTTTTAAGTTTGCGTTGGTTATAAAACGAGAGCATGCGGCAACCAAAAGGACCAGGCTGGAGGAGTTGGGGAACACATTTTTAACTTTTTTATGCCTCACTTGTCTTTTCACCTATTGGTAACCAATCCTAGAATTTTCTTTTACATAAACGTCTTTGCGAAGCGGCGGTTAACTATAAATATAAAATACATTTTTTATATTTGCTGTCATGTTATTTTAAATTCAGTATTTAAATGTCCCATAATGATTATGTATATCGCAAAATAAACATTCTATGTTCTAATTTCTTATATGAGTTATACAAACTGTTTTATCTCCCTAACAGAGTGTTTTGTTTTCTTTATATTTCAGATGATGGTAAGATTACAGATATCTGCATTGTAGCGAAGTCTTAACATTTGTTCTGATAAGTACATTTTGTTCATCGAGTGTTATTGTTTCCTCTCTATTGGTGTAACCCTTACCGAATGACGGCTGTTTCCAAACACTGTAAGGCAATGGTACATTAACAATTATTTATTATATTCGGTATTGTTAAAACAAGACAGTCGCATCTTTGTTGAAGAGCTCAGTCCACCCCGTGACAATTCGAAGAACAAAGTTCAATGGACGTATCTCAGAAAGGATTTATTTAACCCTTTACCCAATGCAACGGCCAAAACTGGTCAGCGCTTCTCACAACAAACATCAATTAATTTTCATTATTTTTTTCATTTTTTGTCTCAAAAACATAGGTTATGACCCCGCTTTGAAAAAAAAGTCATCGATTAGTTATTCAAGAATTTTGTTTACGTGTGTCGTCTGCTTTTCGTGTTAGGTAACGGGTTAATTCAAACATAATCGTTTTGTTCAAATTTCCAAACAGATAATCATTCAAGGTGTAAGCTATGCAGAGGTTATTTCATTTTATTTATTTATTTATTTATTTATTTATTTATTTATTTATTTATTTATTTATTTATTTATTTTTTTGACAGCTAGCGTCACCTCATGTTGAACAGTTTTAATGGTGCAGGTAGCCGGATAACCAGGAGAGAACCACCTAGCAACAGCGAGCAATTGAAGGTGCCCCAAGGTACTAACTCCACAGAAGCAGGGTTAGCACTGGTTCAAGACAAGTGTAACGTCGACATGCAGTGTGCCTTAGGGATTAGGTGCCTTGCACAAGGACATAAGACAGCTCCACCTGGCGGGAAATGAACTGTAGAACTTTCGGATTGAAGTCCAATTCACCACTGAGCCGCCGTGCTGTCTGCCCCAAATTCAATAGAATTATGATGAAATTAGAGGAATTCAGTTATTTACTTCAGTTTAAATAATTCATCAGTATATTTGCAGTTTGTAAAGTATAGAATACTTATTTTAATTCCCATATGTTCAGTTTATTCAGTTTCTCAAACAGAGTATAATTCAAGGTGTCAGCTATGCAGAGATTTCAAAATGATGGTATTTGGTAACTGCTCAGCTTGCGCATGACATACCAAATTCAATAACATTCTGATAAAAGTGAAGGGATTTGGGTTTTTTACTTCAGTTTTCCAAGTAAGTCATCTTGTTATTTGCAGTTTGTCAACTGAAGGTAGAACCGGGTCCATGTAGGGCGAATATACCTAGCTATTACTTCAACGCGAAGAAGAGAATGTGTGAGAAATTCATCTATGGTGGATGTCAGGGAAACGGAAACAGATTCACGACCCTACACAAATGCATGGAAACATGTTCTTCTAAAAGAAAGTCTAGTACGTGTAACACATGTAAAATTAAATGTAATACAATTTTGTTATGTATTCACCTCGTCTGTGTATTTATCCATCTAGGTAACAAGATATATTTATTGGTTCGTCAGTTTAATTCGCACTTTAAGAAAAGTTACTCATGGATTCACATGTCTAAATTCGACTTTTCGTGTTTTTGTCAGTAACATACAGTTCTTCAAAACACTCTCAGAATCAACATCAATTCTCGCAAATGATTATCTCGAGGTACGCAATGAGAACCGACTTTGATTCTTACAAAAGGTTCATCTTACTTTTGTCATGGATTGCAAAATTGCCCTTAGAAGCCTGAAGAAATCACCTTTGTGCTTTCACAAATCAAACTGTCAATACTTCTACTTATCAATGTCGTTTATTGAAGTCTTGGCTACATGTAGAGGCAGCGAGGACATATCTAGACATCACTGCCAAGTGCTGTAATTTCCATTATCAAGACCACCAGATCCTGTATATTGGTACCTGTGTTTTACATACATACGTAAGACAGCACCACTATATCCTGTATCTCGGTACCTGTGTTCTACATACCTTCGTAAGACAGCACCACTATATCCTCTATCTCAGTACCTGGTTCCAAATGCCTACGTAAGACAGCATCACTATATCCCGTGTATCGGTACCTGTGTTCTACATACCTACATAAGATAGCACCACTATATCCTGTATGTTGGTACCTGTGTTCCGCATACATACGTAAGACAGCACCATTATATTATGTATCTCGGTACCTGTGTTCAACATACCTACATAAGACAGCACCACTATATCCTGCACCTCGGCACCTATGTTCTACATACATACGTAAGACAGCACCACTATATCCTGCATCTCGGCACCTATGTTCTGCATACATACGTAAGACAGCATCACTATATCCTGTATCTCGGCACCTATGCTCTGCATACATACGTAAGACAGCACCACTATATCCTGCATCTCGGCACCTATGTTCTGCATACATACGTAAGACAGCACCACTATATCCTGCATCTCGGCACCTATGTTCTGCATACATACGTAAGACAGCACCACTATATCCTGTATCTCGGCACCTATGCTCTGCATACATACGTAAGACAGCACCACTATATCCTGCATCTCGGCACCTATGTTCTGCATACATACGTAAGACAGCACCACTATATCCTGTATCTCGGCACCTATGTTCTGCATACATACGTAAGACAGCACCACTATATCCTGCATCTGGGCACCTATGTTCTACATACATACATAAGACAGCACCACTATATCCTGCATCTCGGCACCTATGTTCTACTTACATACGTAAGACAGCACCACCAGATCCAGTATATTGGTACCTGTGTTTTACATACATATGTAAGACAGCACCACTATATCCTGCATCTCGGCACCAATGTTCTGCATACATACGTAAGACAGCACTACTATATCCTGTATCTTGGTACCTGTGTTCTACATACCTTCGTAAGTCAGCGCAACTATATCCTGTATCTCAGTACCTGGTTCCAAATCCCTACGTAAGACTGCACCACTATATCCTGTATCTCGCTGCCTGTGTTCTACATACCTACGTAAGACAGCACCACTATATCCGGTATGTTGGTACCTGCGTTCCACATACATGCGTAAGACGGCACCACTATATCCTGTATCTCGGTACCCGTGTTCTACATACCCTCGTAAGACAGTACCACTATATCCTGTATCTCGGTACTTGTGTTCTACATACCTACGTAAGACAGCTCCAGTATATCCTGTATGTTGGTAACTATGTTCTACGTACATACGTAAGTCAGCACCTCTATATCCGGTATCTCGGTACCTGTGTTCTACATACCTACGTAAGACAGCACTACTATATCCTGTATGTTGGTACCTGTGTTCTACATACATACGTAAATCAGCACCATTATATCCGGTATCTCGGTATATGTCTTCTACATATCTACATAAGACAGCGCCACTATATCCTGTATGTTGGTACCTGTGTTCTACATACATAAGTACGTCAGCACCACTATATCCGGTATTTCGGTACTTGTGTTCTACATACATACGTAAGTCAGCACCACTATATCCGATATATCAGTACCTGTGTTCTACATACATGCGTAATTCAGCACCACTATATCCGGTATCTCGGTACCTGTGTTCTACATACATACGTAAGTCAGCACCACTATATCCTGTGTGTTGGTACCTGTGTTCTACATACATGGGTAAGTCAGCACCATTATATTCGGTATCTCGGTACCTGTGTTCTACATACATACGTAAGTCGGCACCACTATATCCTGTATCTCGGTACCTGTGTTCTACATACATGCGTATGTCAGCACCACTATATCCGTTATCTCGGTACCTGTGTTCTACATACATACATAAGTCAGCACCACTATATCCTATGTGTTGGTACCTGTGTTCTACATACATACGTAAGTCAACACCACTATATCCGGTATCTCGGTACCTGTATTCTACATACATACGTAATTCAGCACCACTATATCCGGTATCTCGGTACCTGTGTTCTACGTACATATGTAAGTCAGCACCACTATATCCAGTATCTCGGTACCTGTGTTCTACATACATGCGTATGTCAGCACCACTATATCCGTTGTCTCGGTACCTGTGTTCTACATACATACATAAGTCAGCACCACTATATCCTGTGTGTTGGTACCTGTGTTCTACATACATACGTAAGTCAACACCACTATATCTGGTATCTCGGTACCTGTGTTCTACATATATGCGTAAGTCAGCACCACTATATCCGGTATCTCGGTACCTGTGTTCTACATACCTACGTAAGACAGCACCAAAATATCCGGTATCTCGGTACCTGTGTTCTACATACATGCGTAAGTCAGCACCACTATATCCGGTATCTCGGTACCTGTATTCTACTTACATACGTAGGTCAGCACCACCATATCCTGTGTGTTGGTACATGTGTTCTACATACATACTTAAGTCAGCACCACTATATCCTGTATCTCGGTACCTATGTTCTACATACCTACGTAAGACAGCACCAAAATATCCGGTATGTCGCTACCTGCGGGCCCCTGTATGCGCCTTTTCATCAATATCTAAGCCATAATTCATAAATTAATTGAGGATGAAACTGGAAGTTGCTTTAAGAATATATATATATAAATATATTTATTTTTGTTTGTGGGGGAGTGGGTAGAAGATAATCAGCTGCCAATTATTGAAAATGGATGTCCAGGTAAATGCAAAACAAGGAAACAACCTCTCTGATGAAGAGACAAACAGTTAGACAGACAGAAGGCAGACAGGTAGACTTTCCCTAATACATCTTGGAAGTCTACATGAGAGTACTGAATGGCATACTACGAAAGCGATAGTGGAAGGACCAGGACAACAGTTCAAATCGGGTACCTCTAAATCAAATATTTAGTTCAGTGATGCCTAATAATTGCAAAATAAGAAGACAGGTGTGTGATGGAATCCCAATATTTCTAAGTATCCCGCAATGCCAAAAACCCTTAAATCTTAAGAGTATTAAGTTCTCAAAGTAATTATATTTATCTATATTCCTCAATTATTCTAACAATAAAAACAACACTCTTGAAAGAATTCGTTATTGGTATAATGTACTTTTTGTTATTTCATGTTCTATTATGATATGCTGAACTATAGAATTAATAATTAAAAAAGTCTGAGTTATTGTATTTACTCCAGTTAATGTATATATCTTAAGTTCTTAAACTAGTTTGAATTTATTCCCAAAGATTGCAAAATAATCACAGAAAATTCTATCTCTCTAGAGGACAATGTGAGTATAATTGCTAATGCACGACTCGGGCCTGCTGCTGTATGAAATGGACGATTTTCGTAGTGGAGGATATGGGTGTATACGAGTGGTATTTCGTCTCTTGAGTGCAAAAATGGTTTTGTAATGCTAAAGCATTGCAAAGCCTTATTGCACACAAGGGACAAATTTATCAATTTTATCAACTTGTTAAAAATATAGGGGATAAACCATTTCATTTTCATTGTTTTAAGTTTGCATTGGTTATAAGAAGAGAGCCTGCGGCAACCAAAAGGACCTGGCTGGAGGGCCTGGGGAACAGATCTTTAACTTTTTTATGCCTTACTTTTCTTTAGTCCTGTTGGTAACCAATCATAGAATTTTCTTTTACCTAAAAGTCTTTCCGAAGCGGCGATTAACTATGAATATAAAATAAAATGCATTTTCATATTTGTTGTCATATTATTTTAAATTCAGTATTTAGATGTCCCATAATGATTGTATTCAATTATGTATATCGCAGAATGAACATTCTATATTCTACTTTCTTTTATGAGTTTTCCAAACTCTTTTATCTCCCTAACAGAGTATTTTATTTTCTTTATTTTTCAGATCATGGTAAGATTACAGATATCTGTGTTATAGCGAATTCTAGGCATTTATTCTGATAAGTACATTTTGTTCATCGAGTTTTATTGTTACCTCTCTATTCGTGTAACCCTTACGATACTGAAACCATTTATATTTGACGTCGACTGTACATTTAAAGGGGATTAGTAACGTTTTTGCCCACCATTGTTCACTGAGTGCGATGCCTAACTTGGATTCCCATTTGGATAAGAGATTTTTATCTTTTGTGCTCATAATCAGTGTCTTATAAGTTATTTTATTCCCGGAGATTAATGTTTCTATACGGTGGGGGAGTATGGGATTTTGTATTCTGTTCAGCTCAGTTGCATCCCCCAGTGGTCTCATGAAACATTTTATTGCATTTTGTATTCCCCTGTATGTCAAGAAGTCTATTTGTATATCAAAGTGAGTTTTAAATTGCTCATGAGACAACAGTTTTCCGTTTGATCCTAAAAAATCATTTATAAAAAATATACGTTTCGATTTCAACAGAGTGCTTCTCAGCGGTCTATTTCCTATTTTAATATGTTCGTTATTAAAAATGTATGTACCTAAAAAATCTTTAGGCTCCCGTGGGGGAGTTTTTTTGCTGAAAGTCGACCAAGCATTAATTACGTCTTTCCAGAACGGATTATTAACATTTTTGGAATAGTTATCCAATATGTTAGGGCTGGCTAGATACCAATCACTGTTTAAAAGGGGAAAAGAGTTTACGAAAATTTCTTTCCAACATGAATGAGTTTTTTATAAAGCGACTAACCCATGATATCTTTAAAGAATTAATAAAGGCGTTCAGCTGAATCATTTTACATCCGCCCTGATCGTAATCTTGGATAAAATGAATTCGCTTTATTTTGTCAGGCCCATTTCCCCAAACGAATTTAAAAAGTGCCGTATTTAGTTCGTCCATGGTTTCTTTGGGGGGATTTGGAAGAGCGATAAAAAGATAAACCAGTTTTGCGACGACTAAAGACTTTACTACCGTTATTTTTCCTAGCACCGAGAGATTACGTTTTGACCACAGCAGTAGAGTTTTTCTCACCTCCCTTAGTTTCTTAGTATAATTTATGTGGACAGTTTTATCAAAACTTTTAGTGAACTCGATACCTAATACGCTAAATGTTTCCTCGTTCCAGTTAATTTTCCACCTATCGCAATTTTTTTCTGTACAATCCTTTTTACTGCCGATCCAAACTGCCTGGGTTTTATTATAATTTATTTTTAAACCCGAAATATGTTTGAAAGCATCCAGTGTGTTCATCGCTGCCTCCAGTGACTGGGGCGATCCATCCAAGAAAAGCGATGTATCGTCAGCATATTGTGATATCTTAACATCAATATTTCCTACTTTTATACCCTTTATTGCTTTGGTTGACCTAATCATAATTGCTAAAATTTCTGCACATATTAAGAATATATACGGTGACAATGGGTCCCCTTGCCTGCAGCCTCTGCGCAGAAGGCCGATTACGAGTTATTCGCTGTGGGATGAATTTTTCTCTTAGTAAATATTTACCATTTCTGAGGACAAAAACACAAGAAGCCTCTGCAAGTCTCCTTCACATGGAACACCGGATTGCACCGGTGGTCCATGTGATGGCGGCTTGTAAGTGGCTTTGGCTATTCGTTTTCTTCCTGTGCAATGCTTTGACCATACCAATACGCAACAGGGCATTTCTTTACTTTATAATAGACTCATGCCAATCTATTTTCACAACTAAACATATATACGCTCACAGACATAACACTGCCTCAATCTACCGGAGAATGACAGCAGGCATTCCCCAATAAACTAAAACATTATCATATCCAAGAACGGACAACAGTTAACAAACACGTGCATTTTTAATGTATTCAGCAGAGTTTATTAATATCGCTCACTATGTTGCGACACTCGCCAAAAACATAGAATATACGATGTGATAGGATATCGATATCATATCCTCATTAATTTCGAGATTCGATCCGACCAGAAAATATCCGGTTCACATGACCCTACGGTGTCAATATGGATCTGTCCTGCGAATACAGCTAAATCGTGTACACAATCGGGGGCAAACATACACTAAAAACACAGGGAATATAATTAATATTCACCAATTTACACATACGATATGCTACGAATACATCAAACTCATTTAAAAACAGACCGGTAGACAGACAACCTAACAGCCACGACATGTGTTACATATGCATAAATGAACAGACAGTGATTAACATATGCATAAATGATGTTCACGGTTCTACACATGTTCGCGTGTTAAAGTTACGAAGACCTCTAAAACACAAGGATGGACAGACAGACAGACAGACATTTTATTTTACATAGCTGGTAAACTTGTTTCTTATGTTAGTGGTTTGTTTGCTTTAATAACATCGTCTATGTTTTGAAGAATATCAAACTTCAGTCGTTCACCCGTTTTTAGCTTGCCCCATACGAAACCGTTCCGCTGGTACGCCATTTCTATTTTGCTGTGCTTGTACAGGCAACCTATCAAATTCAAATTTGTTTTGTTAAGTCATCTTTTACTTTGACTGTTTTCATGTTATTGTCTTTTCCTAAATAACGGTAGTATTTTCTATACTGAAAAACACTGTTGCGCGTCTCGGCCCTAGCAAATTTTATAAGGCATGGTCTCGGTGCGTCCTTATTCCGTGAAGGCAGACGCTGAGCTGCAACAATGTCGTTTGGGGAGATGTGTATGTCCTGACCACTATTATTTACTATTTCACATATTCTTTCAGCGATTTTCTCTTTCTCTTTCTCTTCTAAGTTTAATAACCTTATGTTAACTTTTCTCGAGTATTGTTCACTTTTATTCGAATTTTGTCTAAGTTCAATAACACTGTCCTCCAAACTCGAATACTTTGTAAAATTACCCAAATAAATCCAACAGATCTTTTACTAGTGTGGATTTCCAACTAAATATTCGGTTTCTATCTGTTGTCTCTTAGAATTCTTCTTTTAGCCCAACAATAGACGCATTCCTTTGTATAAGAGTAACTTTATTGTTTGGGATGTGCACACCATAGTCTCAGTATTTTATCTATATCTATACACTCTGTGGTTTATCCTTCTATTTCTTGGCCTGTTTTGCCTTTTACTGGTCCCATTTCTGCCTATCCCAACAGTCTATTTTGTCTTGACCGTCTCTGTTTTGGCCTTCCCTGTGTATAACGAAGTCCTCTATGATCCTCAAACCCAAGATACAATCAAGCAGGGATAGGAATTATTCGAACGACTCGAATCTTATCAAGCAAATAAGCTTTTGAGCAGTTACTGAAAAAGTCATTGCTCGAACGACTCAAATCCCATTGAGCAAATGAGTATCGAAAGAGCGATTTCTTTTACGACTCTTAATGCTCATCGGAGTATAGGGGGATACCTATGACATGATGATGTAGTAAATCACGTGCCCCTATATATACCTGATGATAATTTAGCTCCTAGCATCTGCCCAGTTTTAGACCTCTTCATGGTCTTCCTATCTCCAACACCACTATTACTGATTTTCCCAATATTTCCATCGTCTGTCCTATGATTAGCTTTTACAGCAGTCGCCAAATCCTGTAGTATTCTTCCACTCTTGCAGCCTTGTACCATTACTAGCACCAGAACAGGCTTGCTAACCATCTCAGATTGCTCGGACGACCAGAGTCGCATCGAACAAATGAGCCATAGAGTAATTGCCAAGACGAGTGACTCCACGTACGACTCTTTTGCTCGCCTAGGTATTGAAGGGTGGGAAGGATCTTGGGAACTAACAACGTGATATAACAACCTTAGTTATTGAAATTGACGTACGATCCCGCTTATAATATGGCTTTGGTTTTTGAAAGTGTTGTTAAACCCTAACGGACTAATTTGCCATTGAATTATGATTTTTTGTCAGTTTAAAAAATGAAGGTTTGTTTTACTATAGCTTGTCTCAAGTTTGATCCTTCCCCAATCTTTCAAATATTTCTCGATTGCCATATTTGTCGCCACACTGCCATATGAACATACATGTGTGGTTCTGTGTTTGTTGCATGTCGCTGTACAACACGTTTTGGCAAATTGTTATATTTCACATAACCGCTGGTATTTCTGCTATATATATCATCTCTTTCCTGACAAATCTTGCTTGCGGCCTGCAATATTTACCGAAATTAACAATATTGGGTGTGCACCAGTACCTGCCACGTATTTCCATATTGATACTAACTGCAAGGACTGTAATCGCCATCACTAAACCACATCATACTTTGCGGAGCCCCACATATAGGTTTATTCCGTATACTTCGATGTTACTGCACGTATTGTGTGTATGTGAGCACGGTTACATGTGTGTATATATATATATATAAATTAAAGTCAAGCAGTTGCATCTTCACGGGTCTTCCATTAATTGATATTCCTGTGTTTAATGGGTGAGACCATAGGTCAGTACATATATATACTTGCCCACTGGTGCACACTCGTACATATGTACACATAATTGTATATGTGTGTCTATGTATTCATATACAATTTTGTGGTCGATGCTGAGTGGAAGGACGATATATATATATTATCCTTTCATCCATTATCGATAACACAAGTGTCAAACATCCATTCTACCTCGCAACACCCTCGTCACCAACGTGCAAATAAGTCGTTCATCAATACCAATTTCTTATACTTACTTGTATCCATCAATGCCCTCTACAAACACACCACAGGGAATGACAGAAAGACAGCCAATAAGTCTAAGCTACTCCCTACAGAACATATATGCCGAATATATTCTTATAATTTACTTGTATCCATTCATACAATCCACAAACACATCACAGGGAATGAGAGTAAGACAGCCAATCTGTCTAAGCTACTCCCTACAGAACATGTATGCTGAATATCTTCTTATAATTTACTTGTATCCATTCATACAATCCACAGACACACCACGGGGAATGACAGGAAGACAGCCAATCTGTCTAAGCTACTCCCTGTAGAACATGTATGCTGAATATCTTTTTATAATTTACTTGTATCCATTCATACAATCCACAAACACACCACAGGGAATGACAGGAAGACAGCCAATCTGGCTAAGCTACTCCCTGCAGAACATGTATGCTGAATATCTTCTTATAATTTACTTGTATCCATTCATACAATCCACAGACACACCACGGGGAATGACAGGAAGACAGCCAGTCTGTCTAAGCTACTCCCTACAGAACATGTATGCTGAATATCTTCTTATAATTTACTTGTATCCATTCATACAATCCACAAACACACCACAGGGAATGACAGGAAGACAGCCAATCTTTCTAAGCTACTCCCTGTAGAACATGTATTCTGAATATCTTCTTATAATTTATAAATACTTCATAAAAATAATGAGTTCATTCTTGTAGAACTTAGTCTTATTTAACCCCCTGCACACTGATGTCGAAATATCTAAAGTTCAGGGTGCAAATATTTCCCATGATGCAACTAGAAATTTAACCAATTCAATCTTGTTTGACAGAGCTCAATGAGCTCTGTCAAACAAGATTGAATTGGTTAAATTCCCAGTTGCATGATGGGAAAAATGGCTACTTCAAATCTGGATATTTTGACATCAGTGTGCAGGGGGATAAATACATGTGCTGCAAATAAACTTTTCTCTCTCTAAAGTATTCTCTCTCATAACCAATCATATAATTTTCTTTTATATAAAAGTCTTTGCAAAGCGGCGGTCAGCTATGAATATAAAATAAAATACAGTTTTGTATTTGCTGTCATGGTATTTTAAATTCAGTATTTAGATGTCCTATAATGATTGTCTTCAGTTAGGTATATCGCAAAATAAACATTCTATGTTCTAATTTCTTATATGAGTTATACAAACTGTTTTATCTCCTAACAAAGTGCTTTATTTTCTTTATATTTCAGATGATGGTAAGATTCTAGATATCTTTGTTGTAGCGAATTCTTAGCATTCATTCTGATAAGTACATTTTTTACATCGAGTATTATTGTTGCCTCTCTATTGCTGTAACCCATACTAAATGACGGCTGTTTTCTCACCATTTTCAGGCAATTATTTGTTATATCAGGTATGGACAAAACAAGACAATCGCATCTTTGTTGAAGGGCTCACTTCATCCCGTGACACATCGCAGGAACAAAGATCAATGGACGTATCTCAGAAAGGATTTATTTAACTCTTTACCCAACACAACGACCAAAACTGGTCAGCACTATTCACAACAAACACCAATTAATTTTCATTATTTTTTTCATTTTTTGTCTTAAAAACATAGGTTATGACCCCTCTTTGGAACGAGGTCATCGATTAGTTATTCAAGAATTTTGTTTGCAAGTGTCGCCTGCTTTTCATGTTAGGTAAAGGGTTAATTCAAACGTAATCATTTTGTTCAAATTTCCAAACAGATGATCATTCAAAGTGTGAGCCATGCAGAGGTTATTTATTTATTTATTTATTTATTTATTTATTTATTTATTTATTTATTTATTTATTTATTTATTTATTGACTCTTTCGACAGCTTGCTTCACATCGTGTCGAACAGTTTTACTGGTACAGGAAGCAGGGGAACCCAGAGAGAACCACCGAGCAACAGCGAGCAATTGATGGTCCTCCCAAGGTACTAACTCCACACAAGCGGGGTTAGCACTGGTTCAAGACAAGTGTAACGTCGACATGCAGTGCGCCTCAGGGATTACGTGCCTTCCACGAGGACACAACGCAGCAACCCCTGGTGGAGAATGAACTGTAGAACTTTCGGATTGAAGTCCAATTCACCACTGGGCCACCGTGCTGCCTGCCCCAAATTCAATAGAATTATGATAAAATTATAGGAATTCAGTTATTTACTTCAGTTTAAATAATTCATCAGTATATTTACAGTTTGTAAAGTATAGAATACTTATTTTAATTCCCATATGTTCAGTTTATTCAGTTTCTCAAACAGAGTATAATTCAAGGTGTCAGCTATGCAGAGATTTCAAAATGATGGTATTTGGTAACTGCTCAGCTTGCGCATGACATACCAAATTCAATAAAATTCTGATAAAAGTGAAGCCATTTGGGTTTTTTACTTCAATTTTCTAAGTAAGTCATCTTTTTATTTGCAGTTTGTCAACTGAAGGTAGAACCGGGTCCATGTAGGGCGAATATACCTAGCTATTACTTCAACGCGAAGAAGAGAACGTGTGAGAAATTCATCTATGGTGGATGTCAGGGAAACGGAAACAGATTCATGACCCTACACAAATGCATGGAAACATGTTCTTCTAAAGGAAAGTCTAGTACGTGAAAGACCTGTAAAATAAAATGTAATACAATTTTGTTATGTATTCACTTCGTCTGTGTATTTACTCACCTAGGGAACAAGATATATTTATTGGTTCGTCAGTTTAAGTCGCACTTTAAGAGAAGTTCCTCAAGCATTCACATGTCTGAATTCGACTTACAGTGTTTTTGTCAGTGACATATAGTTCTATAAAACACTCTCAGAATCATAATCAATTCTTGCAAATGCTTATCTCGAGGTGAACAATGAGAACCGACTTTGATTCTTGTAAGTCATCTTTTTATTTGCAGTTTGTCAACTGAAGGTAGAACCGGGTCCATGTAAGGCGAATATGCCTAGCTATTACTTCAACGCGAAGAAGAGAACGTGTGAGAAATTCATCTATGGTGGATGTCAGGGAAACGGAAACAGATTCACGACCCTACACAAATGCATGGAAACATGTTCTTCTAAAAGAAAGTCTAGTACGTGTAACACATGTAAAATTAAATGTAATACAATTTTGTTATGTATTCACTTCGTCTGTGTATTTATCCATCTAGGTAACAAGATATATTTATTGGTTCGTCAGTTTAATTCGCACTTTAAGAAAAGTTACTCATGGATTCACATGTCTAAATTCGACTTTTCGTGTTTTTGTCAGTAACATACAGTTCTTCAAAACACTCTCAGAATCAACATCAATTCTCGCAAATGATTATCTCGAGGTACGCAATGAGAACCGACTTTGATTCTTACAAAAGGTTCATCTTACTTTTGTCATGGATTGCAAAATTGCCCTTAGAAACCTGAAGAAATCACCTTTGTGCTTTCACAAATCAAACTGTCAATACTTCTACTTAACAATGTCGTTTATTGAAGTCTTGGCTACATGTAGAGGCAGCGAGGACATATCTAGACATCACTGCCAAGTGCTGTAATTTCCATTATCAAGACCACCAGATCCTGTATATTGGTACCTGTGTTTTACATACATACGTAAGACAGCACCACTATATCCTGTATCTCGGTACCTGTGTTCTACATACCTTCGTAAGACAGCACCACTATATCCTCTATCTCAGTACCTGGTTCCAAATGCCTACGTAAGACAGCATCACTATATCCTGTATCTCGGTACTTGTGTTCTACATACCTACATAAGATAGCACCACTATATCCTGTATGTTGGTACCTGTGTTCCGCATACATACGTAAGACAGCACCATTATATTATGTATCTCGGTACCTGTGTTCAACATACCTACGTAAGACAGCACCACTATATCCTGCATCTCGGCACCTATGTTCTACATTCATACGTAAGACAGCAACACTATATCCTGTCTCTAGGCACCTATGTTCTGCATACATACGTAAGACAGCACCACTATATCCTGTATCTCGGCACCTATGTTCTGCATACATACGTAAGACAGCACCACTATATCATGTATCTCGGCACCTATGCTCTGCATACATACGTAAGACAGCACCACTATATCCTGCATCTCGGCACCTATGTTCTACTTACATACATAAGACAGCACCACTATATCCTGTATCTCGGCACCTATGTTCTACATATATACGTAAGACAGCACCACTATATCCTGTATCTCGGCACCTATGTTCTGCATACATACGTAAGACAGCACCACTATATCCTGCATCTCGGCACCTATGTTCTACATACATACATAAGACAGCACCACTATATCCTGCATCTCGGCACCTATGTTCTACTTACATACGTAAGACAGCACCACCAGATCCAGTATATTGGTACCTGTGTTTTACATACATATGTAAGACAGCACCACTATATCCTGCATCTCGGCACCAATGTTCTGCATACATACGTAAGACAGCACTACTATATCCTGTATCTTGGTACCTGTGTTCTACATACCTTCGTAAGACAGCACCACTATATCCGGTATCTCGGTACCTGTGTTCCACATACCTACGTAAGACAGCACCACTATATCCTGTATCTCAGTACCTGGTTCCAAATGCCTACGTAAGACTGCACCACTATATCCTGTATCTCGCTACCTGTGTTCTACATACCTACGTAAGACAGCACCACTATATCCGGTATGTTGGTACCTGTGTTCCACATACATGCGTAAGACAGCAACACTATATCCTGTATCTCGGTACCCGTGTTCTACATACCCTCGTAAGACAGTACCACTATATCCTGTATCGCGGTACCTGTGTTCTACATACCTACGTAAGACAGCTCCACTATACCCTGTATGTTGGTAACTATGTTCTACGTGCATACGTAAGTCAGCACCTCTATATCCGGTATCCCGGTACCTGTGTTCTACATACCTACGTAAGACAGCACTACTATATCCTGTATGTTGGTACCTGTGTTCTACATACATACGTACATAAATCAGCATGACTATATCCGGTATCTCGGTATATGTCTTCTACATACCTACATAAGACAGCGCCACTATATCCTGTATGTTAGTACCTGTGTTCTACATACATAAGTACGTCAGCACCACTATATCCGGTATTTCGGTACTTGTGTTCTACATACATACGTAAGTCAGCACCACTATATCCGGTATCTCAGTACCTGTGTTCTACATACATGCGTAATTCAGCACCACTATATGCGGTATCTCGGTACCTGTGATCTACATACATACGTAAGTCAGCACCACTATATACTGTGTGTTGGTACCTGTGTTCTACATACATGGGTAAGTCAGCACCACTATATTCGGTATCTCGGTACCTGTGTTCTACATACATACGTAAGTCGGCACCACTATATCCTGTATCTCGGTACCTGTGTTCTACATACATGCGTATGTCAGCACCACTACATCCGTTATCTCGGTACCTGTGTTCTACATACATACATAAGTCAGCACCACTATATCCTGTGTGTTGGTACCTGTGTTCTACATACACACGTAAGTCAACACCACTATATCCGGTATCTCGGTACCTGTATTCTACATACATACGTAAGTCAGCACCACTATATCCGGTATCTCGGTACCTGTGTTCTACGTACATATGTAAGTCAGCACCACTATATCCGGTATCTCTGTACCTGTGTTCTACATATATGCGTAAGTCAGCACCACTATATCCGGTATCTCGGTACCTGCGTTCTACATACCTACGTAAGACAGCACCAAAATATCTGGTATCTCGGTACCTATGTTCTACATACATGCGTAACTCAGCACCACTATATCCGGTATCTCGGTACCTGTGTTCTACATACATACGTAGGTCAGCACCACCATATCCTGTGTGTTGGTACATGTGTTCTACATACATACGTAAGTCAGCACCACTATATCCTGTATCTCGGTACCTATGTTCTACATACCTACGTAAGACAGCACCAAAATATCCGGTATGTCGCTACCTGCGGGCCCCTGTATGCTCCTTTTCATCAATATCTAAGCCATAATTCATAAATTAATTGAGGATGAATCTGGGAGTTGCTTCAAGAATATATATATATATATATATATATATATATATATATATATATATATATATATATATTTTTGTTTGTGGGGGAGTAGGTAGAAGATAATCAGCTGCCAATTATTGAAAATGGATATCCAGGTAAATGCAAAACAAGGAAACAGCGACTCTGATGAAGAGACAGACAGTTAGACAGACAGAAGGCAGACAGGTAGACTTTCCCTAATACATCTAGGAAGTCTACATGAGAGTAGTGAATGGCATACTACGAAAGCGATAGTGGGGGGACCAGGACAACAGTTCAAATCGGGTACCTCTAAATCAAATATTTAGTTCAGTGATGCCTAATAATTGCAAAATAAGAAGACAGGTGTGTGATGGAATCCCAATATTTCTAAGTTTCCCGCAATGCCAAAAACCCTTAAATCTTAAGAGTATTAAGTTCTCAAAGTAATTATATTTATCTATATTCCTCAATTATTCTAACAATAAAAACAACACTCTTGAAAGAATTCGTTATTGGTATAATGTACTTTTTGTTATTTTATGTTCTATTATGATATGCTGAACTATAGAATTAATAATTAAAAAAGTCTGAGTTATTGTATTTACTCCAGTTAATGTATATATCTTAAGTTCGCAAACTAGTTTGAATTTATTCCCAAAGATTGCAAAATAATCACAGAAAATTCTATCTCTCTAGAGGACAATGTGAGTATAATTGCTAATGCACGACTCGGGCCTGCTGCTGTACGAAATGGACGATTTTCGTAGTGGAGGATATGGGTGTATACGAGTGGTATTTCGTCTCTTGAGTGCAAAAATGGTTTTGTAATGCTAAAGCATTGCAAAGCCTTATTGCACACAAGGGACAAATTTATCAATTTTATCAACTTGTTAAAAATATAGGGGATAAACCATTTCATTTTCATTGTTTTAAGTTTGCATTGGTTATAAAAAGAGAGCCTGCGGCAACCAAAAGGACCTGGCTGGAGGGCCTGGGGAACAGATCTTTAACTTTTTTATGCCTTACTTTTCTTTAGTCCTGTTGGTAACCAATCATAGAATTTTCTTTTACCTAAAAGTCTTTCCGAAGCGGCGATTAACTATGAATATAAAATAAAATGCATTTTCATATTTGTTGTCATATTATTTTAAATTCAGTATTTAGATGTCCCATAATGATTGTATTCAATTATGTATATCGCAGAATGAAAATTCTATATTCTACTTTCTTTTATGAGTTATACAAACTCTTTTATCTCCCTAACAGAGTATTTTATTTTCTTTATTTTTCAGATCATGGTAAGATTACAGATATCTGTGTTATAGCGAATTCTAGGCATTTATTCTGATAAGTACATTTTGTTCATCGAGTTTTATTGTTACCTTTCTATTCGTGTAACCCTTACTAAATGACGGCTGTTTCCCACCATTGTAAGGCAATGGTACATTAACAATTATTTATTATATTAGGTATTGTTAAAACAAGACAATCGCATCCTTGTTGAAGAGCTTAATCCACCCCGTGACACATCGAAGAACAAAGATCAATGGACGTATCTCAGAAAGGATTTATTTAACCCTTCACCCAACGCAACAGCCAAAACTGGTCAGCGCTTCTCACAACAAACATCAATTAATTTTCATTATGTGCTTCATTTTTTGTCTCAAAAACATAGGTTATGGCCCCTCTTTGGAACGAAGTCATCGATTAGTTATTCAAGAATTTTGTTTGCAAGTGACGTCTGCTTTTCATGTTAGGTAAAGGGTTAATTCAAACGTAATCAATTTGTTCACATTTCCAAACAAATGATGATTCAGGTGTAAGCCATGCAGAAGTTATGTCATTTTATTTATTTATTTATTTATTTATTTATTTATTTATTTATCTATTATTGATTGATTGATTGATTTATTTATTTATTTATTGACTCTTTCGACAGCTAGCGTCACCTCGTGTCGAACAGTTTTAATGGTGCAGGTAGCCGGATAACCCGGAGTGAACCACCTAGCAACAGCGAGCAATTGATGGTGCCCCAAGGTACTAACTCCACACAAGCAGGGTTAGCACTGGTTGAAGACAAGTGTAACGTCGAATTGCAGTGCGCCTTAGGGATTCGGTGCCTTGCACAAGGACACAACGCAGCAACCCCTGGTGGGCAATGAACTGTAAAACTTTCGGATTGAAGTCCAATTCACCACTGTGCCACCGTGCTGTCTGCCCCAAATTCAATAAAATTATGATAAAATTATAGGAATTCAGTTATTTACTTCAGTTTAAATAATTCATCAGTATATTTACAGTTTGTAAGGTATAGAATATTTATTTTAATGCCCACATGTTCAGTTTATTCAGTTTTTCAAGCAGCGTATCATTCAAGGTGTAAGCTATGCTGAGATTTCAAAATGATGTTATTTGGTAACTGCTCAGCTTGCGCATGACGTACCAAATTGAATTAATATCTGATAAAAGTGAAGGGATTTGGGTTTTTTAATTCAGTTTTCTAGTAAGTCATCTTTTTCTTTGCAGTTTGTCGACTGAAGGTAGAACCGGGTCCATGTATGGCGTATATGCCTAGGTATTACTTCAACGCGAAGAAGAGAACGTGTGAGAAATTCATCTATGGTGGTTGTGAAGGAAACGGAAACAGATTCTTGACCCAAAACGATTGCATGATAAAATGTTCTCCTAAAAGATAGTCTTGGACGTGAAAGACATATAAAATAAAATACAATACAAACCTTTGTTATGTATCCACTTCGTCTGTGTATTTATCCATTAAGCTGACAAGATATATTTATTGGTACGTCAGTTTAATTCTCACTTTAATGGAAGATCCTCAAGGATTCACATGTCTGAATTCGACTTATAGTGTTCTTGTCAATGACATACAGTTCTTTAAAATACTCCCAGAATCAGAATCAATTCTCGCAAATGATTATCTCGAGGTAAACAATGAGAACCGACTTTGATTCTTACAAAATGTTCATCTTACTCTTGGCATGGATTCCAAAAGTGCTCTTAAGAGCCCGAAGAATTCACTTTGTGCTTCGTCATAACAAAATATCAATACTTTGACTTAGCGTGGCGTTTAGTGAAGTTTTGACTACCTATATAGGCAGCCAGGATTTCACTATACACCACTGCCAAGTACTGTAGTTTCCATCAGCAAGACCCCCCCCCCCCCCCCCAGATACTGTACAGTACATTCGCCGTGGATTGGTCGTATTCCACACGTGGGCAGTTATGTCCACGCATCTGTTTATCAGGTAGTAAAAATCATCATTGGCAAAATTTTAATTAATGAAGCACCGGATTGTACCTGGGTTGTACCTGGGTTATACCCGGCTTGTACCTGGCTTGTACCCGGTGCTTCATTAATTACATTTTTGATCTTATTCCTGTAATTAGTGTTTGGAATCCAATATAACTGCATCCGTGGAAATACTGCCCACGCGTGGAAAGTGACCACTCCACGGCGACTGTACTGTATGTTGGAACATGCGTTCTACATACATACGTAAGACAGCACCATTATATCCTGTATGACCTACATGGATGGTTTCAAACAAATTAATGATAACTGATGATATGACTGAATTCCTAATAATTGGTTCACGACAACAACTCACTAAAGTTAACATCAATTCAGTGAAGGTAGGCGATTCCGCCATCAGTGCAAGTAACAGTGTGCGTAACCTTGGTGCCTTCTTCGACTCCTCCAGGTTTATGGACAGACATGTTACAAATATGTGCAATAAGGCTTTCAGAGGTCTATACAAAGTTAAACAGATAAGACAGTTCTTTACCAAAGACTCAACAAAAACCCTAGTTCATGCCTTTGTAACTTCACATTTGGATCATTGTAATGCCTTACTGTTCAACCTTCCACAATATCAGTACTCTCGCCTGTAGATGGTACTAAATGCTTCACCCCGAGTGGTATGTAGGATATCACGATCTTAACACATCACCCCTGTTCTGGGGGATATGCACTGACTTTTCCAAACTTTATTATTAGTTTTTAAGACACAAAACAACATGTCACTAGCCTACTTAGATGAACTCCTTAATACCAAGAATGTGTGTCAATACAACCTGAGGCCCGATGGTAAAATGCTGTTACATGTTCCAAAACATAGGTGTAAGACATTTGGAGATAGGTCATTCTCATTTACTGGCCCTCACTTTTGGAATAATTTACCAGAACACCCAAAAAGACTGTCAAATGTCAACCTTTTCAAGAAAAATCTCAAAACATAACTGTTTAAAAAAGCCCATAAGTGATGTTCTGGACTGTAAGATACTGTATATATTCCGTTTGTATATGTGCATGAGCTCAGGAACATGTACAGCGCCTTAGAATATGGTTCTGTATCTTCTGAACTATAATTTTGGCGCTATATAAATGTGTATATTATTATTATTATTATCTCGGTACCTATATTCTACATACATGCGTAAGACAAGAAAACCACCGAAGTTGGAACTAGGCCTTTAAGATCAACTCTATCAAATATATTAATATTATGTTTATTTTGATAATGGACTATGTACTGGCATCGCTCACAATGCTATAACAATACTCAGAAATTCTAGATTATTTAAGAACTGAGCAATGATGCTCGTAGCAGTAGTTCGCGAGAATGAAAACCGATTCCCGCGAACTGAGAAATATTTTAGGGCTCGACACGTTTCACCAGAATTGTATTGTAATCGAAAGTAGCATTGAATGGCATTGCCAAAATGCCTGATTGGGTAGAGAGGGTGTACACTTCATTTTCCTCAACTGTGATGCTCAAGTCCCGTCTGATAATATAAGTTACATGGCGTGTAGCTGGCTGATACATTTCCATACAAGGCGATGAGTGTTCATATCAGGTGAGGCTTATATGAACACTCATCGCCTTGTATGGAAATGTATCAGCCAGCTACACGCCATGTAACATATTTATTATGTCGAAAGTCCATGTAAATCAAGCGATTAATAATTTTCTCCATAAACAAACAACGGCCCGGAATTTATTTTTCAGGAACCACTATTGATAGCACCGCGCAGAATCATGAACAGTAGCAGGCACCGGTACGTGTAACCATGGTAATTGTAAACAAATCATCACTTTGCGAAGGGCGATTGCCGTACTTGTTTACAAATGAAACGAATCGCTGCTTGCCACTGAGATCAGTGCTGCTTGCCAACTCGGCATAATCTGGAGGCCCCTTGCGTACATTTACTGTTGTTACTACCTAAAAAGGACTAATAAAGCAGTTTTGAACATTAAAAATCACTTTTTTACTGTAGAGCAAACAATAACAATAACGCAACTTGAACTTTGAAGTTGAATCTACAAATATTATCTTCTGCCCATCTTTTTACATATTTAATGTTTTAAATCACAAAATACGGTATCTTGAAAATATTTTCGGAACCTAAATTCTCTTATTTTGTTTTAATTCAGATTTTGAAAATTCGAAGTGAGGGGAATTGCATCAAAATAGTAATGGCGGCTACTCACCTGAAATTAATTAATATCAGGTGAGTAACCCGATACGGTGGAATCTTTAGAAGGTATTCCAGCATTTTGATTGGACAAACTAACTTTGAGACATAATAAAATATTGTACATGCATCATCAAGGCGTCTCTTCCGCATGAACCGTGACGCTGTAGTTGAAAAATTAAACGGTCGGGATTATAGATCCAAAACGCAAGTATTCTTGGAATAATATGACAATACGCAAGGCGTAAGAAGGAACCCCGAAGTACCCAACATATTGAAATATTTCATTCCGCAACCATTACTAGAAAAACATTTTATGTAATCGGATTCCTGCAATTATTTAATTTCAGCCAAACATGAATACGTATCACAGTACTAAATATTTTCCCTTTGGCAACCATTATAATGTTCAGGCATTCAAATATCTTTTGTCAAGTATAGCCCTTCAGACAAACTTTTTCTGATTCATAAGCAGGGGGTCATGCAACAAATAAGGGAGAAAAACTAACAGAAATGGAAGTGCTGGTCGCATGTACGCATTTCTCAGGAAATTCCCAATCAAACCCCAATAGACAAATGCATTTTTAGGTCCAAAAAGTCCTCAAATCACTCTCTTTATTCATCTGGAACATTCAACAGTAATGCAAGATGTCAGAAGAATTCTTTATTGAAACAATATGTTTTCCCAAGACTACTTAGTTTTCGGGATTACATAATTTCCGAGTGCAACTTTTCTAGACAGGTAAATCTAATTAAAATATTTACAACAGTTATACAGTTAAAACTAGAAGTCCTGTCCTGAAATGCGCACAATTAGCACGTCGATTTGCGCGTTAATCTACGCGTTATGACGATGGAAAGGCTATCAAATTCTGCACATACGACCTGTGCACAAGCAAAGTAACCCGGAGGTCCATTGGCAGGAACATTGCTTGTGTTTGCTATGGGTAACAAGGAGAACCTGCCATGCTTTGGGTGCCATTCGATATGACAATTGCGCGCAATTCCTATGCGCAATTAAGCCTAGATAAGCGCACAGTTCGTGACAGGACTTCTAGTTTTAACTGTACCTATGAGCAAACCCAACCCTACCAAAGATAAAAGATACATTTACCTCTTTCATGTGATGAAATTTCTGCAATAGAATTCAACTTTTTGCTTCTGCCTAGTCAAAAGCATGGGCAATTTGTTCTTTTAAAGAGAAGTGTCCAACTGTGCCAAATGGGCTTAAACACTGATATTGCCTCCGACAGAATTCCTAGTATGTTACCTAATGAGTAAGCTGGGAGAGGGATAAGAATTCACAGCTTTCTTTGAAAACTACCCTAATCTCAAAATAAAACTAAAATCTGTATCAGCACACACAACATTTTGACAAAATCTGTTTCAATTAACCATACAGCAAGATAAATAGTGTCACACCCCCATGAAACAATATGTCACTGTTGTTTCAAAATTGGGGTTGTGCAGGGTTTATAATTCCCCTAATGTGGGAGAATCCATTTGGATTCTTGCGAAAATCGTTGCGAGATTTCAGACCTGCTATGGGCCAGGATCCCAAGAGATAGCTGTATTGTTGAACCCCTGATGTATACTGATAATACGTGTTAACCCTTTACCCAATACAGCTTTTTAATTTTTAAAATCCCAACTACTGATTTTTAAAAAAACAACCACCTCCTATCTCAGGGGGCTTACTAGCGCACCCGACAAAGTGGTTCAGAAAAGTATTTTGGGTCAAATTGAGTTAGTCATGGTTCATAAACACTACATATGAATGATGTTATGAAATTATTCATAAGTCTAGTGTTCATGTCAGATGATTATTAGCATAGGTCTTCCTGACTGCTTCCAATTTAGTCAGCTGTAGACAAGTACTGTCAAACTTCCAAGGGTTGTTGTGTCACTGCAGCTTGAAAGGCACATTTTATGGAAAAACTCTACGGAATGGATTTCAACATTAATGAACAACCTTGAA
Organism: Pictodentalium vernedei; assembly: GCA_031216915.1. Taxonomy (NCBI): domain Eukaryota; kingdom Metazoa; phylum Mollusca; class Scaphopoda; order Dentaliida; family Dentaliidae; genus Pictodentalium; species Pictodentalium vernedei. The sequence continues at coordinate 845,506,543 of CM062296.1, read as the reverse complement.
CCTAACCCGCCCCTGCCCAAATATTAAGCCAGGGACTCGAAATGAACAAACTCAAATCTGATACCTGATGGTATGGGAGAAAATGATTCTTTAATATATTTCCCATTACTCACAGTGTTAAAAAATGATGGCTCAGCATTTGTTCAAAATCCTGGAAAATTACCCTACGATAAAAACGATGGCAATTTGTTTTGGACCATTCCTTTCTGCTGTTCACAAGGAAGCTTCACACAAAATAAAAATTCTCAATGTCAAGTAGTTTTGAAGATATGGGCGTTTTAATTTTTTTCTATATTTAGCAAGGGCGACGGGAAATGTTTTTTGCATAATTTAGATACTTATGAGCCAATAAGCTTGCCATATGAAATTTGCTTCAAATCGGAAAATAGAAATTTTGGTACAATTCGGGCTCCCACGGGAAGCCCAAATATGAACCAAGGGACTTGCCTTTAACAAACTTATATCTCACTTCCCAAAGGATACTTTATATCAAATATCAAATCATTGTGACTGGTGGATGTGAAGAAAAATATTTTTGAAGAATATTCCCCATATTGAACTAAGTTAAAGGCTCCCACAGTGAGCTCAAATATGTACCCAGGGACTTGGCGTAAACAAACTTAAATCTCCCCCGCCCCTCCCCCCGAGGGTTCTACATACCAAATATCAAAACATCCCGACTGCCGGATATGAAGAAAATTTTTAAAGAAAATTCCTCAAGTTGAACTTTGAAGTTATAACTCGTGCTCCCACAGTGAGCCAGAGTTTCGCCAATGTATTTTTCGCGAGACCCATTTATTTTTTGCGGGGGCCATTTCCAACATGTGTCTTAATCACATGAATTATGCTTATTAATCTTCAAATACATAGATTGTTCAGCCACCACATCAAAGGCTATTGCAGTAATCATGTTAAAAGAAATTAATTAGAGCTGATACTGTTAACCGATTAAACGATTAACAAATGATCAACGTCTTGATCGATAAAAAAGTAATTGATCGGTTAACCGTTACTTTTGAAGTACAGTATTATATGGGTTAACTAAGGAACAAACTTGCTCCAAAACAGGCAAACGTTGTCACACTGGTTCACATCAATTATATGAGACAGAGTAATGCATGCCAGTTTCGTGCTGACATACTTGTCCACTTGCATGATCATTATACTGTATCAGTAGCTGGAAATGGTCATTCTCAACCCTTCACCAAATGCGGGTAGCAGACGATACTTGCACAAGAAATTCTTGAATTACTAAAGATTTTCAATGTTTGTCTCGAAAACATAGCTTATGACCCCATTGGAACAAGCTCGATGAGCTCGTTCCAATGAGGGATAAAAGCCATGTTTTGAGACAAAAATTGAAATATAATAAAATTTGAATGGACGTTTTTGTATATGGCGCTGGGCGGTTTAGTACATTACGTTGAGTAAAGTTTTAATTATATAAATCATCAACGGTACAGCAATTATACAGCTTCCTATTAGGGCAAGTGATTAATCAGGGTTAATCCATGCGATTAATCAATCAAGGAAACCCTTTAATCGTTTCAGCTCTAAAATTAATCAAATTTTATTAAATATTATCTGATGACAAAATGCTTATATTTTTGCGGGAACGGTAAATAGATCTTCTTAACAAGCATTTGCGAGAACGTCACAGGAACGACATGACAGTTCTCGGAATCTGCGAAACCCTGGTGAGCACAAATGTGAACCCTGGGACCTGGCTAGAACAAACTTAAATCACACCCGCCTAAGGATGCTACATACCAAATATCAATAGATTCTGATGGTGGGTCTGAAGAAGAAGATTTTTAAAGAATATTCCTCATACAGTACGGCGGCCGCCGTGGACTGGTCACTTTCCACGGGTGGGTAATATTTCCGCGGACGCAATGATATTAGATTTCAAACCATATTTACAGAAATAATCATCGAAAATTTAATTAATGAAGCACAGGGTACAATCCGGTGCTTCATTAATTCAAATTCTATTCATGATGATTTTCTGTTACCTGGTAAAAGCAATCGTGGACATGACTGGCCATGCATGGATTATGACCAGTCCACGGCAAATGTACTCTACTGCACTAGTTTCAACATTTGGACTCCCATAGAGAGCCCAAATATGGACCCAGGGATTTGAGTTCAATAAACGAGTGAAAAAATCTTCCAAAGTTTGTACATGTGAAATTTGAAAGCTTGTGGATTGGGTGAAGAAGAGTCTTAAATGCTTTCCCCATTATCCACAGTGTCAAAAACTGCTGACTCAGCATTTTTACAAGGTCCCGAGAAAGTACCCCAGGATAGACCCGATAGCAATTTTATTTGACCATTCCATTCTGTTTGTCCCAAGGAAGCTTCAAGGACAGACCCGATAGTAATTCTATTTCACCATTCCATTCTGTTTGTCCCAAGGAAGCTTCACACCAAATATGAATTCTCAGTGTAGTTTTGGAAATTTGGGCGTTTCAACTTTTGTTATATTTTTAGCTCCTGTGGTTCCCACGGGGCGACGGGAAAATATTATTGGGCATAAATTAAGTACTTATGACCGAATAAATCCTCATATTAAATTTGGTTCAAATCAGCGTCTTGGTTTGGAAAATATAAATTTTAGGCGGAGCCAAAGTTTTTGCCCCTCCTATCACTCTAAATCGGTTGGGTTAAAAATCAACCCAAATCGGTTGGGTTGAGTTCATATTCACTCAACCCAATCGATTTGGGTTGATTTTTAACCCAACTGATTTTAGAGGATATAACGAAGACAAATATAGCCCCACAAACTTCTCTTGAACAAATCTGAGTTTCCACCTCAAAAGGAAGCAGCACACGAAATATCAAGTCTCCGCTACTGCTGGTTCATCAGAAGAAGATTTTTAAAGATTTAGGCATAATTTTTGGGTGTGGCCCTACTGAGGGGCAGGGCAACATGATTTGGACAAAATCAAAATGCGATGTCATAACAAACAAGCATCTCAAATTTCAGCAGTTTTGGAGGAGAAGACGCAAACACCATGTTCACGGACGACGGACTGCGAGTGATCACTTTTGCTCACCCTGACTGAAAGTCAAGTGAGATAAAAACTCAGTGGACCATGAGTGCTGCAGTTGAGCGAGAGACTAGGTTCAATGAGAGAAGAAACTTGTAGCTGTTGGCTGTCGAAAGTGCTGCCAATACCCCATACATAAATAAACAAGAATCCCCACGGGTCCTGAAGCGCTCACATTGAACAGAACACGATATAAACATAGTTCAAGAATGAATCTACATTAAGCAATCCATCTCCATGGGATACACTGTCAATCCTTGGGCCACTCAGGAGTGACAAAAACAGCCCAAGCATCATGACTTTTCTTCAGTTGATCATAATGTAAAGTGTGGAGCTCCCCTGTGAAGCCCCTTGATGCAACCTATGTAGATTACTCTTAGTTACACACCTCTAGAGGGTATTGAATAAAAAAAATCGAATTCTTCAGCTACATGGCCAATTCCGGCTCCCACAGGGAGCCCAAATATTAACCCAGGCACTCGATTTGAAAAAAAATTTAATCGGACCTCCTTAGAGATGTTGTATACCAAATATGAAAGCATTTTGACTGGTGGATCTGAAGAAGACAATTTTAAAGAAATTTCCTCATATTGCACTATATTAAAATTTGGGCTACCATAGCGAGCCCAAATTTTAACCTACAGACCCGATTTGAACAAACTTGAATCTCACCCCCACCTTCGCCAACCCCCCCCCCCCCCCCCACACCCCTAGAGATGTTGTATACCAAAGATGAAAGCATTCTGACTGGTGAATCTGAAGAAGATTTTTAAAGAAACTTCCTCATATTGCTCTAAGTTAAAATTTGGGCTACCAAAGGAAGCCCAAATATTAACCTAGGGACTTGGTTTGAACAATCTTGAATCTGACCCTCATAACAATGATGTATACCAAAAAATAGAAGATTCTGAATGGTGGTTCTGAAGATGATTTTTAAAGAAAATTCCCCATATTGCCCTGAGTTAAAAACTTTGGTCTCCTGCATTGAGTCCAAATATGAACCAATGGGCTTCATTTTAACAATCTTGTATCTGACCCCTCTTTGGATGCTGTATACCAACTATCAAAAGATTCTGACCATTGGTCCTGGAGAAAACAGTTTCTAAAATGTTTGCAAATATGCTGAGTCAGCATCATTTTCATGCCCTCTGCAGAACTCCCTAACATACCTACTTTTTACCATTCAATTCTACTGGTCCTAAGGATGATTCATACCATATCACAGTTCTCGGTACCAAGTGGTTTGGTAAACATGGGCGTTTGAAAATATATCTATTTTTAGCTCCTGGGGTTCCCGTGGGGGATGCAGTTTTGTTTTTTTTCACATGAGTCAAGTACTTATGGCCCAATAATACCACATACTGAATTTCGTTCAAATCGGACATGAGGTTCAGAAAATAGAAATTTTGGGTGGTGCCATAACTCTAACCCCTCCCATTACAAAGTTAAATAGTGCTTCACGAACTACGTTTGACCAAACTTGATTCTACACCTCAAAAGGAAGCTCCATAACAAATATCAAGTCACTGTACCCACTGGTTCATGAGAAGATTTTAAAAATATGTTGGGAGCATTTTTCCCTACCCCCTCCCTATCGGACTGGGCATGTTGAGTTGAACAAAAACGCAATACCCTTTTGGGACCATCACTCACACAAACTTTCACTTGAATTGGCCCAGAGGTTTTGGGAGAGAAGACCAAAACGTGGTGTTGATGGACGACAGACGGATAGACAATGGACAGAGAGTGATTAGATAAGTCCAGCTTGACTTTGTCGAGGTGAGCTAAAAAACAATTAAATGGTTCATGTCCGATATTTTACCAATGTTATTAAAATTGATAAGTTTGTCTCCGGATTGCAACAAGGCTTATGATATAGCATTGCCCACCCTACTCAAGACCTTTCAGAATTACAGTAGTGGGTAGCTGGTAACTTTTTTTAATTTCCCCAGTACAAACTCCAGAAAAAAAGTAATATTTTAGCAATACTACTTCCCCTACCCCCCCCATCCCACCCCCCTCCCCGCAAAAAAAAAAATAAAATAAAATAAACCAGTTGCCCTAACAGGCAACACCCACTAGAACGTAAAAAACATTGGTTCCACAAATGTAAACTACTGAGTTTTTCTTATAAAACCAGGCTTTTTATTCTTTCGAATTTATTTTCTTTATTGGGCTAGTGAGGGTGTGGGGCGGGGGGGGGGGGGGGGGGTGGGTAAGGGTGGAATTGGTGATAGTTAATCAGTAACTGTATGTACTAGCTGCCAAACATCTCAAGGCGCTTTCGGCGTATCGCCGTCTGTTTTACCGCTTCATGGTAACCAGTTTTCAAGATAGATTTAGTCTTGCTTCCTGAGAACTACTTCAACTTTACATGCTCTTTAAAGTATGTTTGCGTTGGCAAACGTGCTGCTTCATTGCCGAAGTGTGAATCGAATAGGATTACACAGTAGACCTCGTATCGACTCGTCAGCAGCACGCAGCGGTGAGGGCAACATTGTAACAAAATTTTATGGGAACTGTACAACTGGCTGGCTGAAATATCGAACCCAATTTGACTTTTTTGCTCTAAAATTAATCAAGTTTTCCTCGGTGTTCAATAACGGAGCAAAGGTTGAGTTCCACTGTTCAATTTCTTGGCAGAGATCATGTGTCTTTCCTGACTTTCAATCGTTTTTAGCATAGTTGTGCATCAAACATTTTGGTATGAGAGTCGGTAATTCCGACAGATAAATATAGCCGATGGTTCTCATTGGTTATGTTCCATTGAACGCTGCAAACTATAAGAACCAGTATATTGAGAGAACTTGTGCACGCGAAGGGTACTTTTTATCGGATCGCACTAGAGCTTTCTGGTTAAAATTACCGCATGCCCCTAAAATCCATGTGATCGTGACAAATACAGTTACGGGTGTGTAATAAAAAGGAATACCACACAATCCAGTGTAGACTGATTTCAAGAAGTCCCCCCCCCCCCCCCCCCCCCCTGGTGGAAGGGCAATTTTAACAAACATACAGGCCCAAACAAGCTTCATACACAGTGTACAAATTCTACAAAATTAATAAACATTCATGTATGTTTAATAGGAATTTGGAGTATTGTAATTAAAAGTCAATTGTGTGGTTGTTCATAACCTTATATTACTTTGCTAGAAGGTGTTAAAAATATTAATATTTGTAAACACACCCACCCATTTAAATTAGTCCCTGCTCATAGCAGTAGCGCAGACATGCAGTGCAGTTGCTGTGGACTGGTCATAATTCATGCATGGGCAGTGATGTGCACGCATGCTTTTACCAGGTATCAGAAAATCATCATCAATAAAATTTTAATTAATGAAGCAGTGGATTGTACCCTGTGCTTCATTAATTAAATTTTTGATGATTATTGCTGTAAACAGGGTTTGAAATCTAATATCATTGCATCCGCGGAAATATTGCCCACCCGTGGAAAGTGACCAGTCCACGGCGGATGTGCTGTAGGCATGGGGGCTGGAGGGGGCACATGCCCTCCCCAATGCCATTCATGCCCCCCCCCCCCTCCTCTCCCCTGTTAACCCATACAATGAACACTCGACAAGACATTTTAATATCTAGATATTTATGTTTGTTCGCAACTCATATATTATGGCCACAGAGTCAAGGAAATTGTTTTTCTGTTTTGAATTTCAATTTTTTTTTGGGGGGGGGAAGGGGGGGGCACCCGATCCCTCCACTGATGAGAGGGGTACACTCCCCCTTGTCCCCACCCCCATCTCACTGTTATGTGGCTCAGGTGATGATGTGCATCATATTCTTTATGCCCCGGCCGCACCCCCACTAGATATTACTCTTACCCCTAATTTTGAAATCCTGTCTAAGCACCTGTATCATGGTAAACTAACAGCAAATTGTGCGCTTATGTCCAGTAGTTCACATTGGGATAGTATAATGTGCTTTGTCAGAAACTTGATCACGTATTGATGACAAACGACAATTTTCATTACCAGTACCTGGTACCAGTAATAAAATAAGATTTGCAAATATCACCCAGCGTTTTTTCGGCTATTAACTAACATAAAATTGTGCGCTTCATGAGGATTATTTTGTTACTACCTGTTAAAAATTACTGTTTCTTGTTTTGCTATTTTAGAAAAAGAAATCACTCCTGGGCAGGGCAATAACTTCAACAATTTTCATTGGATGATTGTGATCATCAAACTTGACCTAGAGACATGTACTGAAAAGAACTGAAATCCGTTAACATTTGTTTAAGTTATGGCATAAAGAAAGTTCGGACAGACAGATGGATTGATGAATGGACGGATGGACTGACGGACGGACTGACAGATAGACGGATGGAGCAAGCTCTGTACTATATCCCTCCCTTGTGGGAGGGAATAATGAAAGTGTCAATGACACTGCAGCTTAACTTGTCTGTGTGTTGTGTTTGATGAAAAGGATAATGTTCAATGTTTATGAAAGGATTATGAAATAAGAGACCAGAATTGTGATAATTGGGAATAGGTTAATTTCTGTTCCCTGTACGCTATGTTTTTAATAAAAATAATAAGAGGTGTACACGGTACTAAATAGCTAAGGGGTGGGTTAATATGACCTCACAGTTAATGTATGTGGCCCTCACAGTTAACGTATGTCAACGAAAGTTACCAAGTTACAATGAAATTATTTCAAAATGAGTCATACTGTCGAGTTACATTGAAATCCCTTCATAAATATGACCTGCAGACTGTGCTAAAAGTTTTCGGGCTTCCGGCTTGTGTTGCCATGACGGTAGACCGATTGCAACTAAAAGGGAACGTCCTCATCTCGACTTTATACTGAGTCATTCTACTAAATTACAATGAAATCCCTTCACATATACAACCTGTAGTCTGTACTAAAGTTTTTTGGGTTTTGGGCTCATGAAGCCATCATGGTTGAATGATCGTGACTACAAAAGTGGGCGTTGTCATCTGGACATTATATGGAGTCAACCTAACAAGTTACAAATAAAGCCTTCCGCAAATATGACCTATAGAGTATGCTAAAGGTTTTGGGCCCAGGCAGCCATCAAGGCTAAATGATCGCGACCAAAAGGAGATGTTCTCATCTAGACATTATTTGGAGTCATCCTACCAAGTTACATTGTAATTCCTTCATAAATATGACCTTTGGACCTTGATTAAGGTTTTCAGGCTTCGGGCCCCTGTAGCCATCACAGTTGCCCAATTGCGTCCAAAAGGAGTCGTTTTCATCTAGACATTATATGAAGTCAACCTACCAAGTTACAATGAAATCCCTACATAAATATGACCTGTAGACTGTGCTATCGGGTTTTGGGCTTTGGGCTTAGGCAGCCATCATGGTTGAATGATCGCAACCAAAGGGGACAATCTCATCTGGGCATCATCTGGAGTGATCCTGCAAAGTTACAATGAAATCCCTTCATAAATATGACCTGTAGACTGTGCTCAAGGTTTTCGGGCTTCGGACACCTGTAGCCATCACAGTTGACCAATCACGACCAAAAGGGGAGGTCATCATCTAGACATTACATGGAGTGAAGCTAACAACTTACAATGAAATCCTTCCATAAATACGACCTGTAAACTATGCTAACGGTTTCTGGGTTCGGGCAGCCATCAAGGCGGCTGAATGATCGCGATCAAAAAGGGACGTTCTCATCTAGACATTATTTGGAGTCATCCTACCAAGCTACAATGAAATCCCTTCATGGCCTGCAGACTGTTCTAAAGGTTTTCGGGCTTCGGGCCCCTGTTGCCGTCAAGTTGCCCAAAAGGGGACGTTCTCATTTAGATATTATATGAAGTCAACCTACCAAGTTACAATAAAATCCCTTCATAAATATGACCTGTAGATGTGCTAAAGGTTTTCGGGCTCGGGCAGCCATCATGGTTGAATGTGGAGTGATCCTACGAAGTTACAATTAAATCCCTTCATAAATCTGACCTGCAGACTGTGCTCAAGGTTTCGGGCACCTGTAACCGTCACAGTTGACCAATACGACCAAAAGAGGATGTCATCATCTAGGCATTATATGGAGTCAACTTAACAAGTTACAATGAAATCCTTCCATAAATATGACCTTTTGACTATGCTAAAGGTTTTGGGCTCGGGCAGCCATCAAGACTGAATGATCGCGATCAAAATGGGACGTTCTCATCCAGACATTATTTGGAGTCATACCAAGTTACAAAGAAATCCCTAAATATGAGCTGTAGACTGTGCTAAAGGTTTTCGGGCCCCTGCAGCCGTCACTGTTGCCCAATCACGTCCAAAAGGGGACTTCTCATCTAGACATTATATGAAGTCAACGTATCAAGTTACAATGAAATCCCTCCATAAATATGACCTGTAGACTGTGCTAAAAGATTTAGGGTGTTGGGCTCGGGCAGTCGTCACGGTTGACAGATCACACCCAAATGGGGAAATTCTTATCTAGACATCATACGGAGTCATCCTACCTAGTTAAATTTTAATATGAAATCCCTCCATATTAAACAGGACCTGCAGACTGTGCTAACTGTGCTAAATGTTTTTGGGTTTCGGGCTTGGGCAGCCATCGCGGTTGACAGATCATGCCCAAAAGGGGACGTTCTCATCTAGGCATTATACAGAGGCATCCTACCAAGTTACAATGAAATCCCTTCATAAACACGACCTGTACACTGCGCTAATGTTTTTTTAGGTTTTGGGGTCGGGCAGCCATACCGGTGGACTGATCACAACCAAAAGGGGACGTTCTCATCGAGACATGACCCAAAACCTGCATATGAAATTTCGTGACGATCAGACAAGAACTACGGGGTGTAGACTGCACTTGAAGGTTGAATAAAAAACTTTAACCACAAACTTTAACCACAAACTTTAACCAAAACTCCAAATGTCAAATAAATATGGGGAAAAAAACCAAAAAAAACCCACTTGAACCTTCAGTAAAAAACTTCAACCACAAACTTTAACCAAAACTCTAAATGTTAACAGACGGACGGACGGACGGACAACAGTCATTACTATAGCCCTCACTGTATAAACAGTCGGGCTAATCAACATGTAAGGCACATGCATATCAAATTTGTATCAACTCAACCCAGTGGTTAATAAGAAGTCGATAATGTAAAGTTCACGCCGGACGGACGACGGTCAGAAGGACAGACTAAAATAAATCACTTAATCTCCTCCTGATTTTCGGTCAGGTGATCTAATAAATACTATCAGTAATACTTATTTAGCTACGAAATTACACACTACAATGGCTACGTACGAAATTTCTCAAAATACAGGATACGAAATTGTTTTGGATAAGATCATCTATAGTTATATCACACCATAACACAAGTATGAAACGATGTGTACCCAATCTTTAATGCCAGAGTTTCCAACTCCTTATGTCTTCTTCTCTAGGCGTTCGTTACCGGGTCCCCATCAACCAGTAGACAGAGATGGCAACATAAGATTTATATATTGGTCCGTAACTGTGTTGATTTTGAAGTGATAATGGTCGTTGAAATTCACAAAATATTATTTTTATTTCAACTTCACAGAATATACATACAGTACATTTATTCAAACATATACACATTTCACAAAGAATACAATAAATATTGCTGTACTGAACACACACGCATAAATATATACATTTTTCATTTTGATAAGTATCATACAATCAATTTATACTCATGTATACAAAGTACAAACTATACTGAACTTCAAATTCTGAGAGAGTTGGGAGGTTTATCAGTTTTCTGCTTAGATTCCGATTTGCGATAAATGGAAAAAAAGGACCGCAATACCCACCACAAAACCCGACTGAACGTTTCTACTGTTTGTGCATAAACTGATCAAACAACTTTACTGGCCAATGAACTTTCGTCACTCTGCAGATTCGGCAAAGGTGTGATTACACGGTCCTGCTAATTATCGACCAAAACCGTCCAAAACCGACCAAACGTGCTAATTATCGACCAAAATACCGACCAAAATCCAACGAGTACCGACCAAAAAAATTATAAAATTTATCGGGAGATCTGATGGATTTTTGGGCCCTAAGTTCTGTAAATTCAAGACAATAATGACGATTAACAATGTCCCGTAATTATTTATTTGCACATTCTCTGTTCACTAATGACGAGAGAATGGTTTGTGCGCAGAAACATAAGCCTTATATTGCCATTCTTCTCGTGCTGTTTAACCCTTTACTCTAAATAATTTCAAGCTTAGTCCACCCCTCCCCCCTCCCTCCGAAGTTCAGACTCATAATTTTTTCGGGCAAGTATGACTGACCAATATCTTCAGGAATTTTTGGATCGATTCTCTCCACCTCCTTAATGGATATAAAATATAAAATACAAGCTTGTATTTTATATCTATTAAGGGAGGTGAAGACCATCGATCCAAAAAATCATTATCAAATGTAATTCTGTAGATTTCTCAGCTTGTGCCGAGCACCTATGTCCGCCCCACAAATAACTACTTAAAAACCTTTGAGATTCTAAAAAATCGTATTTGGTCGGTACTCATTTAATTTTTTTGGTCGGTACTCATTTAATCTTTTTTTGGTCGGTACTCATTGGGTTTTGATCGGTAATTAGCACTTTTGGTCGGTTTTGGACTGTTTTGGAGGGTTTTGGTCGGTAATTAGTAGGATCCTGTCTTCCCGTTGTCACAGTTTTGCCCTTATTGACTCGTCCACCGGATGAGTCATTAAGGGAGAAAATGTGACACTGAGAACACAAAATTGAATAAATGGACATTATTGATTTGTTACTTTAATTTGGAGTTTTTTTTCTGACCTAATAAAATCTTAGCAACTGATCCCTAAATCATAAGGAAGTTAGACTGAAGACAATGAAAATGCAGGGCTTATATTTCATCTAAACTTGGGAGAATCCATTTGGATTCTCGCGAAAATGGTTGCAAGAATCCATACCTGCTGTAAGTGGATTTCATTTGGCCACCATGTTTGAACACCTGTCGTACACTGATAATACATGTTAGCCCTTTACCCAACACAGCCTTTTATTTTTTTAAATATAAACTGAATTTCATAATTTAAAAAAAAAAAAAACAAATAATATTTATCAATCAATAAAACCTTACAAATATGGATGCCATTGGAACCGGCTCATTGAGTCGGTTCCAATGGCAGCCATATTTGTACAATTTTATTGACAATGGGTCAGTATATTTCAGGTCATGTCAGTCTTGTGTTGGTTAATTTGCTGCTGATATTTTAGATAAAGGGTTAAATTGATTCAATTATTTTCGCGCGAATTCTGGTAGAGGAGCAGCGAGAATCTACATAGATTCTGGTTGGCTTTGTTGCGCGAATCTTTGCGCAAATGGATTCTCAGATTCTCGTCGAAATTCAAGCCCTGAAATGCAGACAGTGCGTTTGGTGGTGAATGGTGTCGTATATTTCCGTTTTTTTTTCAAAGTTCAGGGAAGTAAAGTGTTGTTTACTGAGTTATTATTTATTTATTTATTCAGGTTTAATGACACTTTCGACAGCCAGGGTCACCTCATGTCAGATAGTTTTACGGGTGGAGGAAGCCAGAGTATCAGACAGTATCACAAAGCAACTGTCAGACTCCCCAACGTGCTAACTTCACACAAGCAGGGTTAGCATTGGTTGAAGTGCACCATGGATGTGCAGTACGCCTTAGTACACCACACCACCGAGCTCCGCATGGGCACTTGGGATTAAGTACCTTGCCTAAGGTCACAACGCTGTTGCCAGAGGTGGGATTCGAACAGAGGAACCTGCACCTCTGCAGATTGAGCCACCACGCTCTCACGGTGTTCTTAATGCTTAGAGAAACAAACTGAACTGAAATCGAGGTTTTTTCCCCCACACAAAACCAAAACCGAATCTGAAAAGTCAAAACCACCCAGCTCTAAATTCTGACTTGATGTCTTACAAATAAATAAATAAATGTCCAACACAAATGAAAAATATCTACAGTTAAAACTAGAAATCCTGTCATGGACTGTGCGCTTATCTAGGCTTAATTGCGCATACGAATTGTGCGCAATTGCCATATAGAATGTCATCCAAAGCACGACAGGTTCTCTTGGTTACTCATAGCAAACACAGGCAATGTTTCTTCCAGTGGACCTCCGGGTTACCCGGAGGTCCATTGACTGAATATTACTTATGCACAGACCATATGTACAGAATTGGATAGCCTTACTATGGTCATAACGCGTAGATTTACGCGCAGATCGCTGTGCTATTTGTGCGCATTTCATGACAGGACTTCTTGTTTCAACTGTATGAATACAGCACACTGAGTCAAAAGGAAATATCACAAAGTATGTATTTTCCAAACGAGAATAGCTGGTATTACTACATAACAAATAGGAAATTCGGTATCAAAACAATTTTAAAAGAAAACAATTGCAGACAAGATTCTATAAAATGAAGTAATGTTAACAGCTATTAAAAAAAAAAAAAAAAACTGAAACGCAACGTTTCAGATATGGCACATTTTGAACATATTGTGCATGTGACAGTACTGTACATGTAACAGTGTTCAACTGCGAGTACCTGATGGGAAACATAATAAGTGAGATTGGGAAGGGTACATCAGCAAGACAGGGGTAGGGGGGCTGAATGTTCTCACTTATTTCCACCCAACCTGTTTTCAGTCATATTAAATGAGCTGTTTTGGATATGAAAATATGTTCTCCCTATATCCCGATAAATGCTGTCTGTAGCCATGGTAACGGATGCACCCAACAATCCAATGCATATGAGAGCGCCAACAATCCAATGTATATGAGAGCGTGCAACATCCAGGGTATATGAGCACGCGAAACACCGGGGTATATGGTTTAAATGAAAGCTTTTCGCATTCACTCACCTCGTATAAAAATCAAACCAAAAAAACTGAAAATAGTCACATATATAATCAAATTTCCGACAATTCGATGATATTTTGCTGTAATAAATCAAATAGTCAAGCAACTAAATGAAACCTGAGAAAAATAAGAGAAGAGCAGATATTGTCCCCTAAGTTCCAATGTGTTCGTGCCAGTAGGCACAAAGAACACATTGGAACTCATGGGAGGGTATGTCAACAAAACACTTTTTACTCGTTTCCTTAAAAACCCAAGGAATGTAACTATCTGTTGTCATCTGCATTTATAAAAAAAACTATTCACGAATTTGGTCCAAGTGATTGTGGATCGTGAGAAATACGGCCACAAATTTATTTCCAATATGTTTGTTTGATGTTTCGAATGGGACAAAAAACGTAATCTACGCCAACATGTACATGTATGGTATATGGAGATTTAATACCTGGGGGTAACATTTAAATTCCTTGCTTGAGGCTCAGTGTTTAAAAACCGACATCCAGGTATTAAATTACCATATACCATACATGTTGGCGGAGATAACTTATAATGTGCTATATCTAAGAGAATTTGTTTTTCATGTTTTATATCGACGGGATAGAGCTAAAACCATGTATCTGAAATTTCCTATATTCGGGTTTATCATATGACTCGTCCGTTTTGTTCATTTTAAAACATTTGATATTTTGTTTTCATATTAATCAGTGACAAATCAAGCCTTCCGCCAATTTCATTGGTCAATTTCAAAACTAGACAATTTGATTGGCCGAACAAAATACAACTGGGCCACATTTTCATAATTTGCATAATTAGAGTTGGGAGCTTTCATTGGTCAATTTCAATGGGGAGAATTTACGTTATCTGTCCTATTTAGGGTGGGTTATATTGTATTAATCTTTTACCTACAAAGAAACTTTTTGCTTTTAAAACATAGGTTATGACCCCTCATTGGAACGAGCTCGTTCCAATAAGGGGTCATAACCTATGTTTTGGAAGCAAAAAATGAAAAGTTTTAGTAATACGAGTATGTTTTTTCCAAGTGCTGTCTGCAACTCAAGTTAGGTGATGGGTTAAAACGTCATACTAAGTGGCTAATTTGTGCGTGTGTGTGTCATATGATAAATAGAATATGAAATGAGTGCTTTTCTCATAATATTTATGAAACTCGTCCGAATTTTCCGTTTGGGCTCGCCAAAACGGAAAATTCTTAAGACTCGTTTCATAAATATTATATGGGAAAAACACTCATTCCATATCCTCTCTTTATTTTCCTCTAATACAGAAAAAATGTGCTCTGTTATTTGGTCTAATTCACTGGCTTGTAACTGGTCACTTTCAAAATATATGACCAAAACATTAACCAATTATCTCTACATCTCGTCAAAATCAGACCTGCTGGGAGAGTGTAACCTTACATAGCTGGTTTTACCATTTCTGTATATTATGAGGGTGAATATTTCTCTCATAGTAAAATCAATCCCCCACAGATATAGAGGATATTCACGAAAATTTGATGAATACCGAAAATATCTCGTTCGTGGCTACAAAGAAATATGAGGATCTTCACGAGCGACGCAACATCAAATTTTCGTGAATTTTCTTTTTATTTAATGCTCTACGACTACAAACTCTCCAATTTGTGGCCTTTATTTGCCATTAAGGCGCAAAATTTATGTGCCGAACCGGCGTCCATACAAAAATTACAACAACCAAACTCCAACCATTGGAATGTGTGAATATCCGCACAAAAAGTAGTCCCGTCTTATTTCTCCCCTAACTTTACGATTTACCAAGGCTGGCGAATTGAAATAATCGCAATGTGTTTCGAAGAAATAGAACAATAACAAAAAACACCACTTTCTTATTTTCAATAACAAAACACGTCATTTTATTTTTTTTGAACTCAATGCACTGAAGACGTGTGAAGTTGAACTGAAGAAATTTGAAAGTGATTTCGGCTTTTCGCTGGAAGGTGAATGAGAAAGTCAAACTTTGAAACCGCTGATTTAATGAATTGATTTAGTCACTGTCACTATCAATTATTCGAATTCGTTTGTATTTGGGACTCTGGAATTCATTACTGATGTGCTGACTCGTTTAAAGTACATGTGATTCGTCATCCGAACCTACGATGAAATATCGATTTCTAAATATCATTTTGATATTTCGTTTTGCCGACCGACAGGGGAATATGACTTAATTTTTCAGCGTGAATTGATGCCTGAGCATTAAATAAAATTGGTTATTACTCATGCTTCGACCTCAAGCTGTTTTGCAAACTCCATGTGGTTTGGTAAGCCAATTAAATTGTAAAAGGAAACGGATTTGTAATGATCTCTCAATCTACTTGTTAGCTGACAATCGTGGACATACTGATTATGTGTGGAATGAAATGGAAGGAAAGAGAGGTGCCTGTGAGATAGCAATTTGCTTATATTTGTACATGTCATCACTTCCTGTTCACATTCAACATCTTATCTTCAACTCAGACAACTGCACCAGACGGATTTGGAACAAGTTTGTAGCCACTGCCTTCCTGTCATTCGTAAGAAGTTCTATTCATTTGGAGAAGATGAAACACAAATTTATAGAAACAGGCCACACCCAAATGTAATGTGATTCCATGCACTCGGCTATTGAATTTGCAAAGAAAAAGACTAAAGTATACATTCCGAGTCAGTGGGACACCATTATCAGAAGGGAGAGACAAAAAAATCCATATAAAGTTGCACCTTAAAAATCTTGAATTTTGGACCACACCCCAAAACACTCGTTTTCATCGCAAGTTGATAACGAAGGTACCCAAGAACTTTCTTGAAGATCGGTTCATAGATACAGACCCTAGCCCAAGCCGTACTGACATGTGTACTTACCGTGTATAAGTAGCACTGAATAAATCAAAGTTCAGCTTTCTGTCGAATCCCTCTCCCACATAATCTGCTTTCCTTGTTCTGTGTATACTACTGTATTTAGTGTTGTTCATACTTGTTTTTTAACTTTATAGTTATTGTAAAATGTATACACATGTCAAATACTAAATAAATACTGTTTAAACTAAATTCAAAGTTCATCTAATTTGCATAATTTCTGCACGAGAAAAAAAAACCTGTATAATATGTGATGTATTCCATGTTACCCAACATTCATGCAAAAATGTATTCAAATCAGAATTTTCATACAGAAGTTTGGTACAAAAAACTGATTGCACTAATTTCGGTACAAAATGGCTGCCGGTGTCAATCTTGAGTTTTGGACCACACCCCAAAACACTCGTTCTAGTCACATGGTGATAACAAAGGTACCCAAGAAATTTTATAAAGATCGGTTCATAAATATGGCTTCTGGCTCAAGCCATATTGAACTGATGACAGACGGACGACAGGCCATGACATAACCTCAAATTTGACTGCATCAAAGTTGAGCTAAAAAGGACCTCTTGAATTTATGCATTTCGTAGATGATACCAGAAGACTTCCACCCCTTCTACCACAAACTAACTGGTGAACCTGGTGTTTTAGATAACTTTCCCAAACCCGACATCGAGAAAGATGACGCAGACACAGATGATGAATGAATAAATGTAATTGCGGATTATTTTAAAATGAAGACAATGTTCATAGTAATTCAAAATTCTATATAGATATTACATCTGTTCGAGTACATTTATATATTACATAGCATGTTCCTGGCCTGGATAAATTAAATGACGATGACAATGTAATGTGGCTCAAAGGAAATTTCCTAATATTGTACACTAAATTATTAAATGTTGTTGAATGTGTAACAATCCAAATTACATATTCGTGCAAAGTGAAAAAGAGGATATGAAATGAGCTTTCCAGAAATTGATAAAAATGTTCTTGTGTAATTGAGATACTCAGTTTATAGCAGTTATGCTATAACTTATTTCGACTTGAACTGTATCAACTTGCTTTCATGTCCCTCGCACACTCAGGTCAAGTGAGAAAACATTTTACAAACTGATCCCGAATGGTAACAATATTGTCTGCCAAACGCACAAACCATTACTTGGATGGAATTCGATCAAACAAATGGATGGTATACATTGCATTTGTAAAAAATATTTTGAGGAACATGCGAAGTGGAATCTGAAAGTTCCCCCAAGTAGGAACTTGAGCTAAACATCTTACAACACAAGCAACAAATTATACACAGCAATATCTAGCTATTTACATTGGTATCAAGTCATTTCGGCACCAGCTCTTACGTCGTTTTGGCACTCAGACTGAAGTCATTTTGGCACTTTAGTCAAGTCGTTTCAACACCTGACAGCATGATAATTGAGAAAAGTAATGGCACTGCCATTTTTACATCCCAGATGCTTTCATTAAAATCATTGGAACGAGCCGTGACAATGCTTTTGCGGCGGTTGTCAACAGCCAATGATACATGTATCGAAAATTGTATTTCAAACTATGAAATGTTGAAGAGATTTATACCCAACAGAGATTCTGTTATAGAAAAGTCCAATTGTTCACACGAGTGTGGTCTTGGCGTGTTCCAGAGTAAATTAAAACAGATCTTGACAACAAATCCCTCTGTCACCTTGAGTTTTTTAGAAATATTGGTAACAAATTCCATTGACGATTTTGAACAAGTTGGAATGACGAATAAACTCTGAGAAATATGGAAAATATATAACAATAAATGCACTGATTTCACAGTAACTTTTAGAGATGCAATGTTAGAACACTATTTTTTATCTAAATTCAGAGCTTGTCAAATTCAAATTACAAACGAGATGAGAAATATTGCCTTGAATAATTCAGGCATGATGTGGTATGTGCATCAAATTCTTTACACAGATAGACTCATAGCTTTGGTCACCAAGTGTTTTTATGAACATTTGTATCAATTGTCACCTCTATGCAGGATTTAACCCTTTACCCAACAAAGACAATATCAAAATTTATTATATTAAATATAATTTTTTTAAATTTTTCAAACAATTTCAACAAAACCATATCATGTGACCCCTCATTGGAACGAGCTCAATGAGCTCGTTCCAATGAGGGGTCACATGATATGGTTTTGCTGAAATATTTTAAAAAATTAAATTTTTTCAGCTGCTCAATTTCAGTAGCAATTTAGCCCCGACGTGTAGTAGATGTGTACCACCTTGAAAATGAACGATGATCGACTAAAAATAAAAAACGTCGACTACTTCAATAGTCGACGGTTAGTCGACTAATCGAATAATCGCGACAGCCCTATAGCGGTTATGCTATAACTTATTTCGACTTGAACTGTATCAACTTGCTTTCATGTCCCTCGCACACTCAGGTCAAGTGAGAAAACATTTTACAAAGTGATCCCGAATGGTAACAATATTGTCTGCCAAACACACAAACCATTACTTGGATGGAATTCGATCAAACAAATGGATGGTATACATTGCATTTGTAAAAATATTTTGAGGTACATACATAGTGGAATCTGAAAGTTCCCCCAAGTAGGAACTAGGGCTGTTGCGATTATTCAATTAGTCGACTAACCGTCGACTATTGAAGTAGTCGACGTTTTTTATATTTAGTCGATCGTCGTTCATTTTCACGGTGGTACACTGTTTTGTGAGGTGAATGATCAATGAAGGTGAATAACTTTAAATATCTAACCATAGTTAACATTCATATCCGGAAGACTGTACGACTGTCACTGACTGTGTAAGAAAGAACACTCACAGTTACTCGAGAAGAATAGATTCTTCTGAAATTCTCCAGTCTTGTACACACGAATGCACCCATTGGAAAACCCAAAGCGCGGAAGTGACAAAATTATGACGAAAGTCAGAACGTCAGATCACTTCTCAAAGTTCGGAACTTCAGACTAAGATCCAATTTTAACAACTGACGAGGGAATGCATAGATCTCAATGTTCAAAATTTCGAGAATCTTATTGCAGAAAGGAAACATATGAAGGAACGTTCTTTGGTAAATTCATTTTAATTCATCGGCTTCAATCTAGTTCAAACTTGGACCCGCAGTCAGTAATATTATTTTTGGGGTTGGTACGTCCTACAGGACGTACCAACCCCAAAAATTATATTACGGACTGTGGGTCCAAGTTTGGACTACATGTAGCTTCAGTCGGGGCTGATTTGTTGTTCCCACAACCCCACTTCGTCTGAACACACTGGTGCCATTGTCATTTTCAGAGTTTTACGAACAGAAGAATGATTTGCTAAAAAATCATGGGAAGCGACTATTAATCGACTAACCATCGATTACTGGTCACGATTAGTCGATTACAAAAAATGATAGTCCCGACAGCCCTAGTAGGAACTTGAGCTAAACATCTTACAACACAAGCAACAAATTATACACAGCAATATCCAGCTATTTACTTTGGTATCAAGTCATTTCGGCACCAGCTCTTACATCATTTTGGCACTCAGACTGAAGTCATTTTGGCACTTCAGTCAAGTCGTTTCAACACCTGACAGCATGATAATTGAGAAAAGTAATGGCACTGTCATTTTTACATCCCAGATGCTTTCATTAAAATCATTGGAACGAGCCGTGACAATGCTTTTGCGGCGGTTGTCAACAGCCAATGATACATGTATCGAAAATTGTATTTCAAACTATGAAATGTTGAAGAGATTTATACCCAACAGAGATTCTGTTATAGAAAAGTCCAATTGTTCACACGAGTGTGGTCTTGGCGTGTTCCAGAGTAAATTAAAACAGATCTTGACAACAAATCCCTCTGTCACCTTGAGTTTTTTAGAAATATTGGTAACAAATTCCACTGACGATTTTCAACAAGTTGGAATGACGAATAAACTCTGAGAAATATGGAAAATATATAACAATAAATGCACTGATTTCACAGTAACTTTTAGAGATGCAATGTTAGAACACTATTTTTTATCTAAATTCAGAGCTTGTCAAATTCAAATTACAAACGAGATGAGAAATATTGCCTTGAATAATTCAGGCATGATGTGGTATGTGCATCAAATTCTTTACACAGATAGACTCATAGCTTTGGTCACCAAGTGTTTTTATGAACATTTGTATCAATTGTCACCTCTATGCAGGATTTAACCCTTTACCCAACAAAGACAATATCAAAATTTATTATATTAAATATAATTTTTTTAAATTTTTCAAACAATTTCAACAAAACCATATCATGTGACCCCTCATTGGAACGAGCTCAATGAGCTCGTTCCAATGAGGGGTCACATGATATGGTTTTGCTGAAATATTTTAAAAAATTAAATTTTTTCAGCTGCTCAATTTCAGTAGCAATTTAGCCCCGACGTGTAGTAGATGTGTACCACCTTGAAAATGAACGATGATCGACTAAAAATAAAAAACGTCGACTACTTCAATAGTCGACGGTTAGTCGACTAATCGAATAATCGCGACAGCCCTATAGCGGTTATGCTATAACTTATTTCGACTTGAACTGTATCAACTTGCTTTCATGTCCCTCGCACACTCAGGTCAAGTGAGAAAACATTTTACAAAGTGATCCCGAATGGTAACAATATTGTCTGCCAAACACACAAACCATTACTTGGATGGAATTCGATCAAACAAATGGATGGTATACATTGCATTTGTAAAAATATTTTGAGGTACATACATAGTGGAATCTGAAAGTTCCCCCAAGTAGGAACTAGGGCTGTTGCGATTATTCAATTAGTCGACTAACCGTCGACTATTGAAGTAGTCGACGTTTTTTATATTTAGTCGATCGTCGTTCATTTTCACGGTGGTACACTGTTTTGTGAGGTGAATGATCAATGAAGGTGAATAACTTTAAATATCTAACCATAGTTAACATTCATATCCGGAAGACTGTACGACTGTCACTGACTGTGTAAGAAAGAACACTCACAGTTACTCGAGAAGAATAGATTCTTCTGAAATTCTCCAGTCTTGTACACACGAATGCACCCATTGGAAAACCCAAAGCGCGGAAGTGACAAAATTATGACGAAAGTCAGAACGTCAGATCACTTCTCAAAGTTCGGAACTTCAGACTAAGATCCAATTTTAACAACTGACGAGGGAATGCATAGATCTCAATGTTCAAAATTTCGAGAATCTTATTGCAGAAAGGAAACATATGAAGGAACGTTCTTTGGTAAATTCATTTTAATTCATCGGCTTCAATCTAGTTCAAACTTGGACCCGCAGTCAGTAATATTATTTTTGGGGTTGGTACGTCCTACAGGACGTACCAACCCCAAAAATTATATTACGGACTGTGGGTCCAAGTTTGGACTACATGTAGCTTCAGTCGGGGCTGATTTGTTGTTCCCACAACCCCACTTCGTCTGAACACACTGGTGCCATTGTCATTTTCAGAGTTTTACGAACAGAAGAATGATTTGCTAAAAAATCATGGGAAGCGACTATTAATCGACTAACCATCGATTACTGGTCACGATTAGTCGATTACAAAAAATGATAGTCCCGACAGCCCTAGTAGGAACTTGAGCTAAACATCTTACAACACAAGCAACAAATTATACACAGCAATATCCAGCTATTTACTTTGGTATCAAGTCATTTCGGCACCAGCTCTTACATCATTTTGGCACTCAGACTGAAGTCATTTTGGCACTTCAGTCAAGTCGTTTCAACACCTGACAGCATGATAATTGAGAAAAGTAATGGCACTGTCATTTTTACATCCCAGATGCTTTCATTAAAATCATTGGAACGAGCCGTGACAATGCTTTTGCGGCGGTTGTCAACAGCCAATGATACATGTATCGAAAATTGTATTTCAAACTATGAAATGTTGAAGAGATTTATACCCAACAGAGATTCTGTTATAGAAAAGTCCAATTGTTCACACGAGTGTGGTCTTGGCGTGTTCCAGAGTAAATTAAAACAGATCTTGACAACAAATCCCTCTGTCACCTTGAGTTTTTTAGAAATATTGGTAACAAATTCCACTGACGATTTTCAACAAGTTGGAATGACGAATAAACTCTGAGAAATATGGAAAATATATAACAATAAATGCACTGATTTCACAGTAACTTTTAGAGATGCAATGTTAGAACACAATTTTTTATCTAAATTCAGAGCTTGTCAAATTCAAATTACAAACGAGATGAGAAATATTGCCTTGAATAATTCAGACATGATGTGGTATGTGCATCAAATTCTTTACACAGACAGACTCATAGCTTCGGTCACCAAGTGTTTTTATGAACATTTGTATCAACTGTCACCTCTATGCAGGATTTAATATATTAGATTGACATTTCCATACATTTAAGCCTGAGTGACACTGGCAGAGTGATGTGTTTTTTTTTTTTTGTGGTGGGCGGAATCAAATGCTACTTAGATTTTAATCTCATATCAGACTGACATTTCCACACATTTTAATCTCGTATTGCACAATCTTTGAGATTTACATTTCCGTGATCGTTTTTTCGTTTGTGATGGGTGGAGTTATATGCTAGTTATAGTGCATTCTGTTCTCACAAAAAAAACCCATTCATTTTATGACTAAGATAAATCTTTCAGAGAAACAAAGTTATCAACACTTTATTCATTTCAAAAATCATAAAAAAACATGGATAGATTCACCTTGAGTGCCTGTACGGGAATCACTGACATCTCTGTACTGGCTCACTATATTTATAGTCAAGTTTTAGAAAGATTTGTTATTTTGATATTTTTGTAGTACTCAAAAATGAGACAATGTGGCATGTATGACTCATGTAATTTTTATGAATTACAACAAGCTGTTACTTCTGTGACAAGTCATGTTTTTGGGGGCCATTTAATATACAGTCATGTCAATTTGTTCACATTCAGTAGTGGACGATTCAGCCTCTGTGAGGTTATTTGTTTGAAGTTTTGGCCTGTTTGGTATCGGTACTTTAAATTCATCCAGCGTTACCTGAGTTATTTGGGTCTATTTCGGCTTTTAAATAAATCTGTACTGTGATCTTGGTGTTCACAGCTTAACAGGAATTAAGGGTTGTAAATCAAATGTAATTAATTTTTTAATTGACCATACATGGTTTTGGGAAGGCTACATACTCTGATTTAAAGCACAGATTCCTTCAATGCGCTTTATTCAGTCGATAAATATTTTATATTTTCCATTTTTCGTGCATTCGAACTGAAATTTTTTAGTTCTTACCATTTTGTTATTCGTGCCTAGTTTTGATACAAGGAGCACTCTGATTGGTTGAATTGTTTCCCAGGTTGCTTATCGCAACTCGGGCTAAGATTGAGATGCATGATTGGCTGGGTATGTGGCCTGCGACCTCAGGTAACCAATCAGGGTATTCCAAGTATCATTTCTGTCCATACAAGCTCCGTTTTTCTCAGTTACGATGTTCAGTTAGAACGATTTGACTGTGAAGATAATTCGCCCAAACAATGAGTCTTGCCAAGAACCATTGCAACTTTTCTTAAAACTTTGGCTTCAGTTTTAAAATGAATTACTTTATCTCAAGAAATTTCTCGAGTAGTATAATACTTGCCCTATTAGCCTTTTTGGAGAAACTTCATGAAAACATATGAAACAGTGCTCTACAGTTATAAACATGACCATTGTTGATGGCTGAAAGAGTTTTCATAATCTTAGGAAATTTCTTGAGTAGTACAGTACTTGAATTATTGAGCTTTTTTTGGAGGGGGGGGGGGGGACATTATGAAAACTTATGAAATAGTGCTTCTATGTTATGAATATGTTTATTGTTAAAGAAATCAAATAAATGAGAAAAAAATAATGTAACTCAAATAATGTATTTTTTTCAATATCCATTATCAAGCTCTTCAGGGTCTATCAGCAGTATGCTAATGTGCACTAAACTGTCACATTTGGTAGCAGAGCGAGAT
Organism: Pictodentalium vernedei; assembly: GCA_031216915.1. Classification (NCBI taxonomy): domain Eukaryota; kingdom Metazoa; phylum Mollusca; class Scaphopoda; order Dentaliida; family Dentaliidae; genus Pictodentalium; species Pictodentalium vernedei. The sequence continues at coordinate 845,481,777 of CM062296.1, read as the reverse complement.
TCATTTAGATAATAGTGCTTATTGAGTAGATTTACAAAATATTTTTTTTTAGGAATGTCGCATGGTAGGAATGTTTGGTTTATGGGAGGTCCAACTGAACCAAAGGGACTCGACAGAACTGAGGCAAATGGATCTCAGATTGATTTGGATCAGGGTTACTCGAGTTCTGTTTTGTCACATGGTCAGATCGGTCTTGTGTCTCCATCAAATTCAGAACGGCAATCTGTTCAAAACCTGGCTCTTGATTCATCACTGATTCCAGTGCTGCCTATGCACTCTGCAGAAAATGATGATCCTCATGAAACTTCAGGATATAACCCTTTGTTGTCACATGATGATTCTCTGGAGTTTGGATCTAATGATGGGGACTCTCTGAGGTTGAATACAATTCCCGACTCGCCACAATATGATGTTGAACGTGAAGAGTATTTTTATTCTTGTAGTATTTTTAATGATGAGACTGACCTTAAATTGATGGTCTTCAAAATATTTCACATATGCAGACAGATTACCCACATGGTCCGAATCTTGGAGATTCACCAACTCAGTCTACTCCACAAGTGCATTCAATTTTGAAGAAGACTGGTGGATCTTCTGTTTTGATAGAAAATGGGGGCACTGGCAATGCACACAGTCCACACATGTTGCCTACAAAATCAGTTTTTGCATCGCCGCAAACATCTGTAGGTGATAATTACCTGCCTAGTACAACTTGTACAAATCTAGTGTCAAATTATAGGTCCATGTCAGTGCAAGGAAATAAACCTAGGTCAAATCGAGAGTTAGTTCATGAAGTACCAAGGTCACATCAAAGTCAAGGAGTGGCTAATTTTGTTTATCCACTGAGACAAGCTGTTGCATTGTCTAACCTCAATCGTCAAATGTAAATTCATTATATGAGAATACAGTAAGAAAGTCAATGGGGACAATCCCGCTAATTGAGATATAAATTATTAGTTTGTACACTTTGAAGTAGTAGCTAGAATCAACCATTGGGGGGGGGGGGGTTCCAAAATGGCTACCCACATGATTGTTAATTTGCGAGGTGCTGCAGAAAGTGTTTTGGCCTCTTTTTCTCTAGTTAAACAAAATGATTATGAGCACCTTAAGCAATTTCTCTTGCGTCACTTTAGTGATCCACCAGACTAGAGAGTTGTTAGTAAATCATTATGTCATCAAAATGAAAACCTGAACAGACTATACAGGATTTAGCACAAGCATTAGCAGCCTTGGGATGTAAAGCATACCCTACTGTTAGAAATTTGGAACCTTTTATAATTGAAAAATTTATTTGGTGACTTGGTGATTCATGCCTAAGGCATTATATTCAGTTTGGGCATCCAGAAACAAGCTATTGCTCTAGCATCCGAATTTGAGGCAAACAAAGGCCCTGTTGAAAAGCTCTGTCCTGAAGAACCAGTTTCTCATGAAGTATTTAACAGAATTAAGTTCTTAGAGGACCAAGTTGCACTTATGAACAGAAGAGTTCCCCACCTCCCACCACCTGTGGCTTTTGTCAGAAAGTAGGCCACACGGAGGATAAATGTAGGCTGAAAATGACTCATTTAGGAAACTAGGTATTACTGGATCAGGAGTCGTGCATTCAGTCAGTACTCACATAAATCGACCCACATCTAAACAGGAAAGTAGTGAAAAAAATACCTATCGACATAGAACCCTTATTACACAATATTTCAAATTTTACTACAGAAACAGCTCCTACAGATTTTTTCAATTTGAACCCTCATTTTGATGTAGAATCTGCTGGAAGTAATTTCTGTACAGATCGTAATGATAATATTGATTTAACTAAAAATGAACATGATTGAAGATGGAGTGCACTTGCTGGAGAGTTTGTGTTTCCTGCCAATAATTGTTCTGTGAGTGGAGCTCCTAGTGTAAATAAAGATTGTGTAAATAGTGATGGTTCTGTTCTTAACTTTCGAGAATTTTGTAGATGATTTATTACTTATTGATTCTTGTGTTGAAAAAAAAATGGATTTTGCCCAGAACTGGGATTGGGTGATACTCTGGTGGATAATCACATTGGTCCAGAAGTAAATGACAGTTATAGTTATTGGGAATCCAGTGATGTTTCAGAGAGAAATGGTTGTTTTAATGTTTTAACTGATGACAATTTGACTAGGTTTTCTGATGATGAAGAAGGTCAAAAGAATTTCATGAGTTTTTCTGATGATGAAGGTCTAATGCAATTACACCAAGATAGTTGTCCTCCTTTCAAGGCTGTACCAGTTGACCGACAGTTAAGCACTAATCAGATTGATCTTCAAACCCAGTTTGAACAAGATGACCCATTGTTGTCTACCATTTGTAAAAATCTGCTTAGTGATACGGTTTCTGGTAGAGAAGTGAGATTAATTACTGAAAGTGAAAACCTATGTTACAAATTGTCTATCTCTAAGAAGTGTCTTTGTAAGAGGCATAATAAATGGGTTGTTTTGTTCTCTTCTTGTAGATACAGGATCTCCTGTTTCAATTTTAGATTAAAAATTATTCTCTAGGATGAAACTGCCTGATAATTGCCTTGAAACCACAAATATCAAAATATCCTCTGCTGAAGGAACAGAAATGATAGTTATTGGAAATATTGAATTAGGTTTAGATCTGTTTGAACTTCAAACCAAACATAATTTTGTTATTTTTGAGTTGAAAGACCTAAATGGTATTCTTGGCTTGGATTTTCTTACTAGACATAAAACAGCCATTGATGTAAATAAGAAAGTATTGATTTTCCCAAGTGGTAAACTTACTTTACACCTCAACTCTACTTATTGTAGTTCTCATATAAATATTGTGAAAACAGTAAAAGTGCCACCGTTTTCTGAAATTATGCATGAAGATATAGTAGAAAGACCACTAGCTGAGGGAAATATGATAACTGAACCTACAAATCATTTAAGACACAAAGGGATTTTAGTGGCAAATACTTTAACCAGTACCAATCTAAGTAAAGTGTTAATCTCTGCTGTCAATATGAATAGTGAACCTATTAATATTAAGAAAGGTGATGTAATTGGTGACATACAATGGGTTGAACAAGTGCTGGATGATGATGTAAACATTTCAAGTTTTAAACATGAAACTGATATTAAAAGATTGTCGAAGCATTTGATTCCTTTAGTTGAAGGGTCATCTGATAAATTGTCAGAGGACCAAAAGGGCCAATTACCTAATTTGTTGTTACATTTTCAAAATATATTTTGTGAACCAGAGGGAAATCTTGGTAGAACTTCTTTAACTACCCATAAAATAGATACAGTACAAAGCTCCCCTCATAAGATATCACCTAGACAAATTCCTATAACACAGAAACAAGTCATTGGTGAGGAAATTGATAAAATGTTACAAAGGGATGTTATCGAACCTAGTCAGAGTCCATGGTCGTCCCCAATTAGTATGTTTCTCAAACAAGACGGTACTCCTAAGTTTTGTGCTGATTCTCATCAGCTTAATTCAAAAGTAAAAAAGATGCATACCCTTTACCGAGAATTGATGATACTCTTGATACTCTTCCAAACAAGGAATGGTTTTTAACCTTGGATTTAGCATCTGGCTATTGACAGATTCCTGTTGAACCCAATAATCGTGAAAAAACTAGTTTTGCTAGTCACAGAGGCTTGTATCAATTTGAAGTAATGCCATTTGGTTTATCAAATGCACCAGCAAGTTTTGAATGGCTTATGGAAAGGGTTTTACATGGCCTTCATTTCGAAAAGTGTCTTTGTTATCTTGTTTGGGAAAAACTTTCAAACTGCTCTTGTTTACTTGGCATATGTTTTCCATAGATTTGAGCAAGCAAGTTTAAAACTTAATCCTTCCAAATGTGTTTTGTTCAAGGAAGAAATCAAACTCTTAGGACATATTGTTTCAAAAGAAGGAGTGAAATGTGATCCACATTAATTGGAAGAGGTTGAGAATTGGCTGGAACACAAAAATAAAAAGCAAATTCGTAGTTTCCTGGGACTTCATGGGTATAACAGGAAATTTTTGCCAGGTTTTGCTGAGATTAGTTATCCACTTGTTCAGGCTACTCGCAAAAAAATCATATTTGAGTGGATGACAGAATGTCAGTCTTCATTTTATGCTTTGAAACAATGCATGGTAACTCCAACAGTTTTTACATTACCAACTATGGAGGGTCAATTTTTGTTAGATACTGGTGCGAGTGGTGTAGGAATTGGTGCTGTGTTATCGCAGATACAAGGTTGACAGGAAATGGTTGTGGCCTATGCAAGTAGAACTCTTTCCATTTCACAACAACAGTATTGCACCACCAACGTGAGCTTTTGGCAGTAGTAGTTTTTTGAAACACATCAAACTGAAATTCATACTCAGAACGGATCGTGCCTCTTTAGTTTGGTTGAGGAATTTTCGTGAGCCTGAAGGTATGATAGCAAGGTGGTTGAGTATCATTGGTATATATGATCTTGAGATGCAACATCACCCTGGTAATAGGCACAGAAATGCTGATACATTATCTAGTATTCCATGGGATTTTTGTGTTGGAAACTGTAGTAGTTATCCCACCTGTAGTGTTATGCAGTTAGTGTCTTCAAATATGGTGCAAGTTGGCACCATTATTGGATCTGACAGGGTGGATCAGAACTCCAGTAATTCTCCCATAACTACTACTTGTAATGAAACACCAGATTCCAGTAATGGAAACAAAACTTCTACACCTGAGTTGTTGAGTAGGGTTAATTGGATGGATTTCTGGGATGTGGATGATCTTGCTGAAATGCAGTCTGGAGATTCAGAAATTCAGTTTATAATTGATGCTAAGTCTAAGTGTGATAGGTGTCCCACTTATGAGGAAATTACAAATCTCAATTCTGTTGTTCACATATATTGTATTCAGTGGGATAGTTTGTTTTTTTCTGAGGGTGTTTTGTAACGACAAACTGTAATTTGGGTGTAAGGACCATAGTCAGTTAGTAGCTCCCAAAGAAGTTCGCCATTTTATCTTTCAGAAATTGCATTGTGACAAAATTGCTAGACATTTTGGGCGAGACAGGACCTTGGAAGCAATAAAGAGACGTTTTTATTGGCCTGGAATGAATAAAGCCATAGAAAGATGGTGTCATGAATGCGATACACGTGCACAGCGAAAACCTGGGCCTGGCTTAGGGAAATATCCCTTACAACATGTGAATGTCTCAAAACCTATGCAGTGTATAGCTATAGAGGTATTGGGTCCTTTACCAGTCACAAATAATGATAATGTGTATATCATAGTTATAGGGGATTATTTCACCAAATGGAAGGAAGCTTTTTCTAGTAAAAATCACACCGCTCAAACAAATGCTAAACTTTTAGTTACTCAGTTTTTAACCAGATATGATTGCCCAGAAAGAATTCATACTGATCAGGGCAGAGAATTTGAGTCTAGACTATTTTCAGAAATTTGTAATTTATTAGGCATTGACAAAAGCCGACATCACCTTACAGACCACAATCTGATGGGATGATAGAAAGATTTACTCGTACCATCTTACAAATGTTAGCTATTTTTGTAAATGAAAACCAGTCCAATTGGGATGAACAGCTCCCTTATTTGATGATGGCATACCGGGCAACTCAACACTCAAGTATACATTGTACACCAAATCTGTTGATGTTGGGCAGGGAAGTCAGTTACCCTATAGATATAATGGTCTCTTCCCCATGGGAAAGTGGGAAAGCTTGTCCCACTCAGTATGTTGAATGGTTGGAGGAAAGTTTTAAAAACAGTTTTGAATTATCCTGTAAGTATCTGGAAAATGCTGCTTCTCAGAATAAAAACATATTATAATCGTGGAGCTAATATTAAAGATTTTGGATATTGGGGATTGGGTTTGGTACTGGTATCCTCCTGTAGCAAAACAGAAACTTGGTTGTGGGTGGACTGGTCCATATCTGGTTATAGGAAAATATTCTGAGTTTACATTTGTGATACAAAAAATCCTGAAAAACAACCCAAAACTATTCATGTAGATTACCTTAAACCATATACTGGCCACAATACTAATGAAAACTGGCTATTTAACCCTTTACCCAACGTAACGGCCAAAACCGGCCAGCGCTATTCTCAAAAATCGCCAATTAATTTTCACTATTTTTTTCATTTTTTGTCTCAAAAACATAGGTTGTGACCCCTCGTTGGAACGAGCTCGTCGAGCTCGTTCCAACGAGGGGTCATAACCTATGTTTTTGAGACAAAAAATGAAAAAAATTAGTTATTCAAGAATTTTTTTTGCAAGTGTCGTCTGCTTTTCACGTTAGGTAAAGGGTTAATAGCAGTTTACAGGCTGTTTCTCCTTGTGTATATGTTTCTGTTGATCAGCCTCCTTCTAATGACAGTGAGAATGGTGACTGTGGGAATGTAGATTTGCTAATCCCAATTACAACTACTAAACACGGAAGAGTAGTTAAGCCAAGGCAATTATACTCACCTTAGTTTATATTTTCGATCTAAACAGAGTTTTCTTGTATTTGCAGTTTTTATCATTATGGCTGATGAGATAGTATGTGATGAGCAGGAAATTGAGGAGTATTTAACTAGTGAGAATGTGCGGCCCACTGAGGGACAGTACTGTGCTGTGGTTGGTTGCCCTGTGTCAATTTTTTTTTACTAATCTCAGGACATTTTATAAACATTGGACTCAGTATCATCGGGCCAAGAAGACCTTATATGTATGCAGTTGTCATAAAAAAGTTTACTCTTACACAAGAAGAATGGGCATCTGACTTTTTGGACTGAGACAGTGGCAAATAGTGATTTTGTAGATCCAGACAACATTTTACCACCTAGGCACTCCACAGCCCAAGAAAGAGATGAACAGAAGCAGGCCTGGCATTTTCAGGAGCGCAATTTTTTCGCATGCCTTAACGTGCGCCTAGAACCATTAAGGTCCATGAAATCTCACTCCCCTGGGTGCACAAAGATAAGTACCCGTATATGTCCGTGTATGAGTCGCACTTGTGTATAAGTCGCACCCCAATCTCACACTTGGAATTCCTCCCTTTTGCCTAAAGATCATGTATAAGTCGCACCCTCATTTTTAAATATATGCAGTCAAAAGAATTAGTTGCAAGTTACGTTTTGCCAATTTGGGGAAGTCTGGAATGCAACGGAAATAGGTAAGTTTTCACGAGTTACCACATGGCGAATAAGATAAAAGAATAAAGGAAAATTAATATTAAAAAATACTCGCATTTTTTTATTTTCTATTTGTTTTTCGTTGTTTGTTTATCACCCCAATGTCTTCATCCCTGCCAAGAAAATCCAACGCTTGTTTGTGACTGAAACTTCTTAGTTTCAGAATCAGAGCACCATTTGTGCCGTAACCTGTGCAGTTGTTGTGATTAAGTTGGTTTTTCCGGAACGTGAGAACATTCTGGAAAAAACAATAAAAATACAACAAATGCGCAGGTTACAGCGCAAATTGTTTTCAAATTGTTGTCCCACTATTGTTGGTGCTATTGAAACCAACTTTACCTGGTGCACATGAGCGTAATTTATAACTGGACATTACACATCAGTGAATTGGAGTTCATGGAATATATAAACACTTCTCTCCAGGTATTGCTGGCATACATTTAATGTGTTGTTATTTATTTTTTTGTTGTTATTTAGATGATTTTGTATTTTTTATGGTTTCATCCATATTGGCCCCACAAACCTGTTGATTTCCGGTACACACACTGATGTAACCACATGGGCCGATTGAACAACAGTGACTAAATAGAATACTTCTTTGTTATTATTTATGGATAAAAAGTAACAGAAAACACACATAATATTTTATTGACAATTTATTTTCTGAAGAATTTAAACTGAAATAAAATGAAAAGAAAATAATTTTGGTGAATCTGCACTCAGTCAAAACCACACGATTGTACTGTCTGTTATACAATTGACAAACGGCAGGAACAAGGTTTGTCCGAAGAAGTCAGTACCCTGAAAATTCTCTGAAACAAGTCGTACCTATGTATAAGATGCACCCCCGATTTTGACAACATTTCAGGTAAAAAAGTTTGACTTATACACGGACATATATGTATGTTATGTACTCTACTGCTGGCTCAGGTGCAATGAACTGAAATTCAAAATTTATCTGATGGGATGAACTTGAAGGGGATGAAGTTGAACCATGATTGGCTTGTGACAGTTGTGAGTTGTCGGGACCAACGACTTCAACACAGTATTGAGTAACTTTTGAAGTAACATGTATTAAACTATCCAAATTATGCAATGCAACTTTGTGAGTAGAGCATGTCTGGTCACAGTGTTTAACTGCATTCATATGATATATCCAACTGCCTTCCATGTCAAAAAAAATTAGGAGAGCCATTGGCAACAAATTAACCAATAGAAGGCTAACATGACATGAAATATTCTGACACTTTGCCAATAAAATCTTACAAATATGGCTGTCATTGGAACCGGCTCATTGAGCCGATTCCAATTGTGTGTGAATGGTGTAGATATTGATGAACAGAATCTGACATGATTGGAGGCATCAGAGGATCAGTATTAAAATGGACATATGCCAGTCATCATAACAGCATTTGGTAAGTCTCTGCTACCTGTATTTTCATGGTAGCAGAGCGAGGTTACAAGTTGGAAGAAGAATTTTAGAAGGAACTTTGACATTGATGAGAAAAATGGCGAACAGCAACAATTACAAAACTCCGCCAATATTTTTGGAGTCAAAGCCTTACAGTAGGTGGATAGATGAATTGAAAGTATGGAGAACAGTGACAGAACTTCCAGAAGAGAAACAAGCTTCAGCAATAGCATTATCTTTGCCAGAATGTGAAGGGACAATTCGTGACAATGTTTTCTGTGAACTGTCTGTTGATCAGCTGAACAAAAAGGATGGATTTGACATGTTGATAAATTTATGGATAAAGTATACAAAAAGGATGACCTGTCCATAGCCTATGAGGTGTACACAGAATTTGATAGGTACAAAAAAACGTCTCAAGTTCAAATGGAGTATTACATTGTAGAATTCGAAAAACGTTACAATAAAGCAAAGAAGTATAAAATGTCATTGCCACAGTCAGTCTTAGCTTTCAAATTATTGGATGGAACATGTCTAGAGCACAAAGACAGGCAATTAGTTTTAATGGGTGTTAATTATAATGAGGAAAGTACTTTATTCACACAAATGAGTATCGCCTTGAGAAAATTCTTCGGCAAACAGTCCATGTGTGGAAAGTAAAAATGAGACACATGAATACGATACTAATAGGTATATAAAGGTGGAACTGAATGACACTGAAGTTTTGATTACAAGTCGTGAGAGATGGCAACGACGAGATCGTGGAAGAGGATATTTTCCTCGGAGTAGAGGGCGAGGAAATATGAATTGGAAGAGGAAGACTAACCCTATTGGTAGTGATGGAAAACCCATGCGTTGTATTGTTTGTGAGAGCATTCTTCATTTTGCTGCAGCATGTCCTCATTCTTATGAAAATCAGGAGAAGAAAACTTTTCTTTGCAATTCAGAACATAAGGAAGACATTGAAGCTGTATTATATACTGGAAATGTTTCTGAAGACATGCAAGTTTTAATGACTGGATCTCTTAGTTCTGCTGTTCTTGACAGTGCCTGTACGTCAACAGTTGCTGGAGAAGTGTGGATGCAAACCTTTTTAGATTCTCTTTCACCTAAAAATCGGGCTTTAGTTAAAACAGAAAGTAGCAATACAATATTTAGATTTGGAGGTGGTACTAGATTGCGATCAAGTAAAAGAGTGACATTTCCATGTGAGTTGGCTGGAATAAAGTGTTCAATTACTTCAGATGTTGTGGAAAGTGACATTCCTTTACTCCTAGGCAAACCTGCAATGAAAAGGGCTAAAATAATTTTAGATTTAGAAAATGACAGAGCAAGTATTTTGGGTAAGGAAATTGATCTACACATGACGTCATCAGGGCATTATTGTGTTCCTTTATTTCAGTCTGAAATATCTATTCAAGGCACATGTATTGTTGACATCTTTAATCAAGAAGGCACCAGTAACAATACAAATGTAGAATCTATAATTATCAAACTGTGTAGATATTGATGGACAGAATCTGACATGATTGGAGGCATCAGAGGATCAGTATTAAAATGGACATATGCCAGTCATCATAACAGTATTTGGTAAATCTCTGCTACCTGTATTTTCACCAATGACAGCCATATTTGTAAGATTTTATTGGTAAATATTGTTCATTTAATTATTTTATCATTTATTTATTATTTATTGTTTAAAAATTATCAAATTTAGTTTTAAAAATTAAAAAGGTGTGTTGGGTAAAAGGTTAACATGTGTTATCAGTATACAACAGTGGTTCAACCATGGTGGCATCATGGGATCATGGGACACTCATAGTAGGTATGGATTCTCGCAACCATTTTCATGAGAATCCAAATGGATTCTCACAAATTTAGACTAAATATAAGCCCTGAATGACTTAGGGGACCCGATAATTTCTGATCGGCATAAAGCTGTATTTTAATCTGTAATAATCAATGATACATCAAAGCATACACATGTGACAGAGTTGATTTGGGTGAATCATTGTTTAGGTGTTTAGTAGTATTTTGCGTCCAGTTTTTCTTACTTATTTCAGCCACCTGTGTATATAATTAACTTGTAAAGTTATTATGGCGATTTTGGAGACCCACTGTTGATTTAATCCTGTTTATTAACAGTGTTTTGTAAATTCGGCGTTAAGTTGTTCTTGCTCGCCATTTTGCTATTTGAGCCGAACATTTTCTACAACCCGGGCTCTGATTGGTCTGTTCTTGATGATAGGACCAATGGGAGTCTGGTTTGTGGGAAGTGATTGGTGCCACAGTATTGTAATCTATGTTAGCTGTGGGTTGGCTGAGGTTATTAATAAAGGCCGTGCCGCGGCTCTTTCAACTCACTCAGGTTGTGGCCTAAGAACCTACAGGTTCGCTTGACTACTCTCTCTCTAGAGTTAACAAAGTCTCCCATTTCGGGTGGTTGGTGTGCTTTCCCCAATGTAGAGATTAAAAATAAACCTGTCCATTTAACTTTACCACAATCTTGGTCAATAATTCTGTCTTTTGGATAGGTGATGATTGGTTGTAAACCTGTATAAAATCTTGCCAGTTGAACTTGTAAATAAACATGTAAAATTCGGCTCCACGAGCCAACGGTACGAACCATTTTTCGTTTGTTGTACATCTGTCCGTCCACCCGTCAGTCCAGCCTAACATACGTTTGGTTGTATGTGTATCCTATTGGAGAATAAAAGCTGTATCTAATAGAAGGTTCATCTAACAGAGGGATGGTTGCCCAGAAAACAGTTATAACTTATTTGTGAATGCTAAATTCTGTGGCGTTTAGGAAGTCTTGTCAAAAATTAGTCTAATATTTTATAACCTGGTAAACACTAATATGATCTGGTAGTATACTAGGAATCAAATATACCCTTTTAGGTGAACTTTGATCTACCCTCTCAATTTCGTCACACTCCTACTTCTGTGATCGTGTGTGCTTCCTGTTTACACTTGTTATCATTTTTTTTTACATTTTGTTATTCATGAAATAAATACAGTATGTTTCAACTTATTTTTTTTATATATTTTGCAAACACAGTTCAAGAACCACGAACCCGGGGGTTTAATTTTTAAGGGCTGTGGTGGTCTTTGGCTGAATTTGGGTTGGGGTTGGACTACCACTGACCGCTGCCCGTTACATTTTTTGGCACTGCGAGCAGGGTTTTTGAATTGAAACCGTGTTTGCACTATGAATATGGATACCCCTCCAATGGATACCCATGAACAGACTGAATGGGCTGCTAGACCCAAAACTAGAAATGTTAGCATTAAGGATGAACCAAATGACTTAGAAAGCCCCGATGCTGGTGAAGTAGAAAGACAGTTTCATGAACTTACACTCCAGTATGAAAGGTGTAAAAGGGAATTTGAGAAGTCAAAACCCCATAGGGTAGGTAAAAAGCATGCAAGGGCCTTAGGTCCGTTGGGCAAAAATAAAACAGAACCCCTTCCACTAGGTAGGACTTCTACTCCAATGAATATTGATAAATGGGATGATTCCCTGTACGATACAACTGGTTCATGGAAAAGTTTTCCTGTCCGAAGGGAAAAGGAGCCTGATAAATATGATGGCAAGACGGTAGAATTGAAAGATTTTTTGGTTCACTTCGAGCAAGTGTCAGACTGGAATAAATGGTCTTATATCGAAAAAGGTCAACAATTGGTCATGTGCTTGAGAGGCGAGGCCCAGAAGCTGTTAGGTGATTTGACTGCAGAACAGCGACAAGACTATGGAACTCTTAAATCCACTTTAATAAAGAGATTTAACCCACAAGAGTTATGAGTTGTTGTGAGTTTCGATCAAGAAAGCGCAACAGGAATGAATCCCCTGCAGATTTTGGTTATGCTTTGCGAAGGCTGGGTTGTTTGGCATTTCCTGATATGTCCCATGATGATAGGGAAATTAATGTCTTGGAACAATTTTGCAATGGAATAAGTAATGCTGCCATCCATGAGCATGTTATTTTCCGTCATCCAAAATCATTGGAAGCAGCAATTTCTTTGGCAATCGAATTTGAAGCTGTAAAAGGGAAGCAAGTTCTAATAAGTAAACCAAAATCTGACAATAGTCAAGAACTGTTAGGTGCTGTAAAAGAGTCTGATGATTCGAATTCAACTATAGGCACTAACAAACAATTTGGAGATCAAGAAGAGTTAAGTAAACTATGTAAGCTTATGCAAGAATGTGTAAACAAACTGACTAACTTTAATAAAAACAAGAGGCCCCACGTGGCCTTAATCGCTCACCTGACAAAGTGACTCTAAGAAGTATTTTAGGTCACCTTCACCATGTCATGCCTCATCAACATTAACTGGTTGAGTGATAGATTTTGTTTGAAGTTCAACATTTGTTACCTAAAATTAGTTTTATTTAAAATCATTGGTGTGTGGCCAATCTCCAATGATTTTTAATAAAGCAAATTTATCTCTGCAGACAAACTGGTTTAGCATGAAGCACAAACAAGGAATGTGAAGAGATAGCCTTGGACATCTCTCCCCAACTGTGGATATCTTCCATGTGCTACATGTATATATTTGCATGCAAGAAAACAAAAATTTTCACAAATTTTATTTTTTTTTATCATCATTGGAACAAGCTCAAACAGCTTATTCCAATAGGGGTATGGGAAGATCAGGTATATTTTTGAGACAGAAATGTGAATATATAAATAATGGTGTTTTTTTGTGAATGATGCTGGAGAATTTTGCGTAAAGATATGGTAAATGGTTTGTTCTAGATACAGAATGATGCAAAAGTATTTAAATTTGATTAGGCAAGTTGTTCCTATAATGCATTTAAAAATTGAAGTAACTGTTTTTTTGCTGACGAACTTTTAGATGTGTGTGTCTGTGTTTGTGTGTGTGTGTGTGTGTGTGTGTTTGTGTGTGTGTGTGTGGGGGGGGGGGGGGGTAAGAGTGTTCTTGCAAACAAAATTCCTGAATAAATGGAAAATTTTATTTTTTGTGTGAAAGACATAGTGCGTGAATGTTGATTGGAACAAGCTTAGAGAGCTCATTTTAATGTGAAGTCATAAAGCTGTGTTTTACGTACGAAATTCTGGAATAACTAAAAAAATTGCTTTTTTGACTCAAAAAGCATGGTGTGCGACCTCTCATTGGAATGAGCTCAAAAAGCTCATTCCAATGGGGTATTTACAAGCGATAAGTACATGTATGTTTAAGAGACAAAAATTAAAATTTGAATAGCGATTTTTGCGAAGAATGCTGACAAGTTTTGGCAGTTATGCTGGTAAAAAGGTAAGATATGCAAAGTGGTTGTTTTTTAGAGGCGACATTTAATTAAGGGGAATTAACCCTTGATTACTGAGGTAACTTCTAAAAGTACTGAAATTTCATGAAGCAATGTGAATAACAGACAACAGTTGCCTAAAAATTTCATGAATAACTAAAATTTTTATTCCTTTGTCTCGAAAACATGGCATATGACCTTTGTTGGAATGAGCTGAATGCGTGTGTTCCAATGAGGGGTCATAAAATTTGAACGAAGATTTGTGTGAATAATGCATTAGTACTGCTAGATTTGGGTAAACGGTTCACCCTGGATACCACCCCTTCTATAGTAGATCTTTTCTGCAAATTTTGTCTAAGATTCTATCAACTTTACAAATAAATACGTTCATGAATCACAATCAGATCCACCCTACAATGTTGCATACCAAATATCAAAAGATTCTGCCTGCTGGATCTGGAGAAGAAGATATTTTAAGAAATATGCCTGAAACGCACTAAGTTAAAATTTGGGCTCCTATACGGAGCCCAAATATAAACCCAGGGGGCCGATTTGAACAAACTTGAATCAGATCCACCCCACAATGTTGCTTACCAAATATGAAAAGATTCTGAAGCTGGATCTGGAGAAGAAGATTTTTTAAGAAATTTGCCTGAAATGCACTAAGTTCGAATTCGAGCTTCTATAGTGAGCCCAAATATGAAACTAGGAAGCCGATTTGAACAAACTTGAATCAGATCCACCCCACAATGTTGCATACCAAATATCAAAAGATTCTGCCTGCTGGATCTGGAGAAGAAGATTTTTTAATAAATTTGCCAGAAATGCACTAAGTGCGAATTCGGGCTTCTATATTAAGCCCAAATATGAATCCAGGGGGCCGATTTGAACAAACTTGAATCAGATCCACCCCGCAATGTTGCATACCAAATATCAAAAGATTCTGCCTGCTGGATCTGGAGAAGAAGATTTTTGAAGAAATTTGCCTGAAATGCACTAAGTGCGAATTCGGGCTTCTATATTAAGCCCAAATATGAATCCAGGGGGCCGATTTGAACAAACTTGAATCAGATCCACCCCGCAATGTTGCATACCAAATATCAAAAGATTCTGCCTGCTGGATCTGGAGAAGAAGATTTTTGAATAAATTTGACCGAAATGCACTAAGTTTGAATTCGAGCTTCTATAGTGAGCCCAAATATGAATCCAGGGGGCCGATTTGAACAAACTTGAATCAGATCCACCCCGCAATGTTGCATACCAAATATCAAAAGATTCTGCCTGCTGGATCTGGAGAAGATGATTTTTTAAGAAATTTGCCTGAAATGCACTAAGTTCGAATTCGAGCTTCTATAGTGAGCCCAAATATGAATCTAGGAAGCCGATTTGAACAAACTTGAATCAGATCCAACCCACGATGTTGCATACCAAATATCAAAAGATTCTGCCTGCTGGATCTGGAGAAGAAGATTTTTTAATAAATTTGCTTGAAATGCACTAAGTTCAAATTTGGGCTCCTATACTGAGCCCAAATATAAACCCAGGGGGCCGATTTGAACAAACTTGAATCAGATCCACCCCACAATGTTGCTTACCAAATATGAAAAGATTCTGCCTGCTGGATCAGGAGAAGAAGATTTTTTAAGAAATTTGCATGAAATGCACTAAGTTCAAATTCGAGCTTCTATAGTGAGCCCAAATATGAATCTAGGAAGCCGATTTGAACAAACTTGAATCAGATCCACCCCACAATGTTGCATACCAAATATCAAAAGATTCTGCCTTCTGGATCTGGAGAAGAAGATTTTTTAAGAAATTTGCCTAAATGCACTAAGTTCGAAATCGGGCTCCTATACTGAGCCCAAATATGAACCCAGGGGGCCGATTTGAACAAACTTGAATCAGATCCACCCTACAATGTTGCATACCAAATATCAAAAGATTCTGCCTGCTGGATCTGGAGAAGAAGATTTTTTAAGAAATTTGCCTGAAATGCACTAAGTTCGAAATCGGGCTCCTATACTGAGCCCAAATATTAACCCAGGGGGCCGATTTGAACAATCTTGAATCAGATCCACCCCACAATGTTGCTTACCAAATATGAAAAGATTCTGCCTGCTGGATCTGGAGAAGAAGATTTTTTAAGAAATTTGCCTGAAATGCACTAAGTTCGAATTCGGGCTTCTATAGTAAGCCCAAATATGTATCCAGGGGGCCGATTTGAACAAACTTGAATCAGATGTACCCCGCAACATTGCATACCAAATATCAAAAGATTCTGCCTGCTGGATCTGGAGAAGAAGATTTTTGAAGAAATTTGCCTGAAATGCACTAAATTCGAATTCGAGCTCCTATAGTGAGCCCAAATATGAATCTAGGGAGCCGATTTGAACAAACTTGAATCAGATCCACCCCACAATGTTGCATACCAAATATCAAAAGATTCTGCCTGCTGGATCTGGAGAAGAAGATTTTTTAATAAATTTGCCAGAAATGCACTAAGTGCGAATTCGGGCTTCTATATTAAGCCCAAATATGAATCCAGGGGGCCGATTTGAACAAACTTGAATCAGATCCACCCCGCAATGTTGCATACCAAATATCAAAAGATTCTGCCTGCTGGATCTGGAGAAGAAGATTTTTGAAGAAATTTGCCTGAAATGCACTAAGTGCGAATTCGGGCTTCTATATTAAGCCCAAATATGAATCCAGGGGGCCGATTTGAACAAACTTGAATCAGATCCACCCCGCAATGTTGCATACCAAATATCAAAAGATTCTGCCTGCTGGATCTGGAGAAGAAGATTTTTGAATAAATTTGACCGAAATGCACTAAGTTTGAATTCGAGCTTCTATAGTGAGCCCAAATATGAATCCAGGGGGCCGATTTGAACAAACTTGAATCAGATCCACCCCGCAATGTTGCATACCAAATATCAAAAGATTCTGCCTGCTGGATCTGGAGAAGATGATTTTTTAAGAAATTTGCCTGAAATGCACTAAGTTCGAATTCGAGCTTCTATAGTGAGCCCAAATATGAATCTAGGAAGCCGATTTGAACAAACTTGAATCAGATCCAACCCACGATGTTGCATACCAAATATCAAAAGATTCTGCCTGCTGGATCTGGAGAAGAAGATTTTTTAATAAATTTGCTTGAAATGCACTAAGTTCAAATTTGGGCTCCTATACTGAGCCCAAATATAAACCCAGGGGGCCGATTTGAACAAACTTGAATCAGATCCACCCCACAATGTTGCTTACCAAATATGAAAAGATTCTGCCTGCTGGATCAGGAGAAGAAGATTTTTTAAGAAATTTGCATGAAATGCACTAAGTTCAAATTCGAGCTTCTATAGTGAGCCCAAATATGAATCTAGGAAGCCGATTTGAACAAACTTGAATCAGATCCACCCCACAATGTTGCATACCAAATATCAAAAGATTCTGCCTTCTGGATCTGGAGAAGAAGATTTTTTAAGAAATTTGCCTAAATGCACTAAGTTCGAAATCGGGCTCCTATACTGAGCCCAAATATGAACCCAGGGGGCCGATTTGAACAAACTTGAATCAGATCCACCCTACAATGTTGCATACCAAATATCAAAAGATTCTGCCTGCTGGATCTGGAGAAGAAGATTTTTTAAGAAATTTGCCTGAAATGCACTAAGTTCGAAATCGGGCTCCTATACTGAGCCCAAATATTAACCCAGGGGGCCGATTTGAACAATCTTGAATCAGATCCACCCCACAATGTTGCTTACCAAATATGAAAAGATTCTGCCTGCTGGATCTGGAGAAGAAGATTTTTTAAGAAATTTGCCTGAAATGCACTAAGTTCGAATTCGGGCTTCTATAGTAAGCCCAAATATGTATCCAGGGGGCCGATTTGAACAAACTTGAATCAGATGTACCCCGCAACATTGCATACCAAATATCAAAAGATTCTGCCTGCTGGATCTGGAGAAGAAGATTTTTGAAGAAATTTGCCTGAAATGCACTAAATTCGAATTCGAGCTCCTATAGTGAGCCCAAATATGAATCTAGGGAGCCGATTTGAACAAACTTGAATCAGATCCACCCTACAATGTTGCATACCAAATATCAAAAGATTCTGCCTGTTGGATCTGGAGAAGAAGATTTTCAAAGAAATTTGCCTGAAATGCAGTAAGTTCAAATTTGGGCTCCTATACTGAGCCCAAATATAAACCCAGGGGGCCGATTTGAACAAACTTGAATCAGATCCACCCCACAATGTTGCATACCAAATATCAAAAGATTCTGCCTGCTGGATCTGGAGAAGAAGATTTTTTAAGAAATTTGCCTGAAATGCACTAAGTTCGAAATCGGGCTCCTATACTGAGCCCAAATATGAACCCAGGGGGCAGATTTGAACAAACTTGAATCAGATCCACCCTACAATGTTGCATACCAAATATCAAAAGATTCTGCCTGCTGGATCTGGAGAAGAAGATTTTTTAATGTTTTTCCCATTGCCTACAGTGTTAAAAAGTGCTGACTCAGCACTTTTTCAAAGTCCCGAAACTGTACCCTATGATAAAACCGATGGCAATTTTTTTTTACCAATCCTTTCTGTTGGTCCTAAGGAAGCTGCACACCAAATAAAAATTCTCAGTGCCGTGCAGTTTTGGAGATATGGGCGTTTTAAATTTTTTCTATTTTTAGCTCCTGCGGTTCCCACGGGGCTGCGGGAAAAAATTTTTTTGCATAAATCAAGTACTCATGACCCAATAAGCCCTCACATAAAATTTGGTTCAAATCAGCCTCTCGTTTTGGAAAATAGAAATTTTGGGCGGGGCAAAAAATTTTGCCCCTCTCATAACAACGTCAAGTATAGCCCCACAAACTTCTCTTGAACAAATCTGAGTCTACACCTCAAAAGGAAGCTGCACACCAAATATCAAGTCTCTGCTACTGCTGGTTCATGAGAAGAAGATCTACAAAGATTTTGGTGCCCCTTGGGGGTGTGGCACCACCCAGGAGGAGGGGCAACTTCATTTGAACAAATCTGAATTGGCATTAGGTAATAAACATTTAGCCAACATTTGAATAAAATTGGGCTAGTGGTTTAGGAGGAGAAGTCGATAATGTAAAGTTAACGCCGGACGGACGACGACGGACGACGGACGCCGGACGACGGACGCCGGACAGAAAGTGATTAGTAAAGCTCCCCTTGAGCTTCGCTCAGGTGAGCTAAAAAAGAAGAAAACGTCCAATGAAGTTGGCTACAGTGGAATGTTATAGGTGCCATCAGTTGGGCCATTTGTCTTATGACTGTCCCATGAGAAATAGTTCGACTTCACTGGATGCAAAGGGTATTGATAAGAACCTTTTTAAGGAAAACATAAAAGGGTTACACCAGTGACCCGTTGTGTAACCCAGAATCAACAGTCTTCTCAAGGGTCAGTTTTGAAGATAAATTTACTAAGAAGGTCATGTATGTTTGCAGCAACTGCTTTTGGAAATATGGTCCAAAGCATCTTAGTGGACACTGGTTCAGCTTGCAGTTTGATGTCAAGGGACATATTTGAAAAATTAGGTGGAAAATTATCAGAGTTAAGAGTTGTTGATGTATCTTTAGTAACTGTGGATGGTAATACCTTGAATGTGATTGGAAAGAGTAGTTTACAGTTTACTTTGGGAGGAGTTTTATTCTGTCATGATTTTGTTATTGCTGACTTAGATGGTCTTAGTGGGATCTTGGGAATAGATTTCCTAGAACAGAATGATGCAGTTATTTGTGTTTCCAAAGGCTATATGCAAGTAGCCGGAAAGATTGTCAGGTTGAATAGGGAATCAATTCCTGTCTCCTGTCTGTGCACGTGTTAAGCTATCCAGAAGTTTGTGTATTCCTGCTGATTCTGAACTTATAGTTAGGGGATATGTTGTTGGAAATAGAACTGGTTTTGAAAATAGTTTGTTAGAGCCTTTTAATTATTTAATTAGAAAAAAGCTTTTGGTTGCAAGAACATTAATAAACCCTGAAAAAGTCCTGTTTTTAATATTGAACATCACTGATATGCCCATTAAACTTGGTAGCAATACTCTGGTAGCTAATTTACAGCCTGCAGAGATAGTAGAGCCAAACAGTGAGGTTTTCAGCTATATTTGTCCTAGTCTACCTGAAACATTGCAAAATTTGTTAGAGAGATCTTCCAAAAATTTAAATGAAAAACAGACAAATCAACTACATGATTTTCTATTGGAATATCAAAATGTATTTATGTCACCGAAAGGAAAATTGGGAAGAACAAATTTGGTTAAACACTCACTTGATACTGGCGATTCAAGGCCAATTAAAATTCCACCCCGAAGGTTGCCATATGCACAGAAAATTATAGTTGAAAATGAAATTAAAAATATGTTGCAGGATGACATAATAGAACCTAGTGACAGCCCTTGGTCAGCCCCTTTGTTGTTGGTAAGAAAGATAACTCTTGGAGGTTTTGTGTAGACTATCGTAAACTTAATGCTGTTACAAGGAAGGATGCTTATCCGTTGCCCAGAATCGATGAATCGTTAGATGCTTTATCTGGTGCAAAGTGGTTTAGCACTTTGGATTTGGTATCAGGGTATTGGCAATGCGAAATGGAAGAAAATGATAAATCAAAAACAGCTTTCTCTACAGATATGGGTTTGTTCCAATTTAAAGTTATGAGTTTTGGTCTTTGTAATGCACCAAGTTGTTATGAGAGATTAATGGAATTGGTTTTGAGAGGGTTAAGATGGGAAAAATGTTTATGTTACCTTGATGACATTATTGTTTTTGGCAAAACTTTTGAAGAGGCTTTACAGAATGTACGAGTGGTTTTTGATCGCCTTCGAAAAGCGAATCTAACTCTCAAACCATCAAAATGTACTTTGTTTCAGAATGAAGTGACATTTTTGGGTCATAAGGTGTCTGATAAAGGAATCCAATGTGATTCCGAGAAAATTGATACCATTAGAAGTTGGCATGTCCCCACAAATGTTTCGGAATTTCGGAGCTTTTTGGGGCTCGCTGGATACTATAGGCGGTTTATTCCAGACTTTTCAACAATTGCGTCTCCCCTTACACAGTTTACTCGGAAAGGAAAAAGATTTATTTGGACATCAGAAAGTCAGAATGCTTTTGAAAAGCTAAAAGATTTGTTGACCACCGCCCCAATTCTGGCTTATCCAGACCCTACTTCCGAATTCATTCTGGATACAGATGCTAGTTTGGTTGCATATGCAAGTCGAACTCTAAATAAACATCAAGTTAGATATTGTACAACATATAGAGAATTACTTGCGGTTATTACCTATATAAAACAATTCAGACATTTTCTGTGGGGTAGGCATTTTATTATACGAACAGACCATGCGTCATTGAAATGGCTTAAGAATTTCAGAAATCCCGAGGGAATGTTGGCTAGATGGCTTTCAGTTTTGGAAACCTACGACTTTACTATACAGCATAGAAGAGGTAATTTACATAGCAATGCTGATGGTCTGTCTAGAAGGCCACCAAGTTATTGCAAACGCCAAGACTGTCCAGACTGCCATGTTAAGAAAAATAGCCCACTTGAGGTAGCATTTGATTCTAAAGAATCTGTATTACAAAGAATCGCACCTGTAAGGACTCTCGAAAATGAGTCTGATTCAGCCGATTCGGTATTAAATGATTTCATAACATCAAGTTCTATGACACCTGATTGGCTGCAAATTTGGTCTGAAAATGAGTTGTTTGATTGGCAACAAACAGATGATTCAATTAAAACTATCTGTACTTGGAAAAAACATTATAGTCATAAGTCAGTTAGACACACAGTTTTAGATGCTTCTCAGGAGGTTAAAACTCTGTGGGGAATGTGGGAATCTCTTATTCTTCAGAATGAATTACTTTATTATAAATGGAGAACCGCTGAAGAAACAGACACACTTTTGCTGATAGCCCCTAGGGAAATGAGAAGAAAGATATTTATATCTTTACATGATTCAAAAACTGCTGGTCATTTTGGTAGAAACAAAACCATTGACTCAATTAAACGTAGGGTATATTGGCCTGGCATGTCATCTGATATCAGGTGATGGTGCCTTCAGTGTACTGAATGTGCAAGAGCTAAACCTGGGCCTGGATTGGGAAAAGCACCTGTAAGGACTCTCGAAAATGAGTCTGATTCAGCCGATTCGGTATTAAATGATTTCATAACATCAAGTTCTATGACACCTGATTGGCTGCAAATTTGGTCTGAAAATGAGTTGTTTGATTGGCAACAAATAGATGATTCAATTAAAACTATCTGTACTTGGAAAAAACATTATAGTCATAAGCCAGTTAGACACACAGTTTTAGATGCTTCTCAGGAGGTTAAAACTCTGTGGGGAATGTGGGAATCTCTTATTCTTCAGAATGAATTACTTTATTATAAATGGAGAACCGCTGAAGAAACAGACACACTTTTGCTGATAGCCCCTAGGGAAATGAGAAGAAAGATATTTATATCTTTACATGATTCAAAAACTGCTGGTCATTTTGGTAGAAACAAAACCATTGACTCAATTAAACGTAGGGTATATTGGCCTGGCATGTCATCTGATATCAGGTGATGGTGCCTTCAGTGTACTGAATGTGCAAGAGCTAAACCTGGGCCTGGGAAAAGCACCTCTACAACCATCAGTAGTTGGAGCCCCTTTGCACCGTATAGCTGTTGATATAGTGGGGGCCAATGCCCATAACTTCGGATGGTAATGAATACATTATTGTCCTCTGTGATTATTTCACTAAATGGGTAGAAGCTTATGCTGTTCCCAACCACACTGCCTTGACTGTTGCAGATAAAATAGTGAATGAGTTTATTTGTAGATTTGGGGTACCAAAACAACTTCATTCAGATCAGGGTAGGGAATTTGAATCTGAATTATTTCAATTAATGTGTGAAAAGTTAGGTATTGAAAAGACCAGAACCACTCCATATAGGCCACAGTCAGATGGGCTTGTTGAAAGGTACAATCGTACCTTACAACAGATGTTAGCAATATATGTAAATGAGAATAGAAATAATTGGTATGAAAAACTGCCTTTTGTTCTCGTGGCTTATCGTTCAACTATTCAAGAGAGTACTGGTTGTTCACCAAATCTGCTGATGTTTGGAAGGGAAGTTTCATGTCCATTGGATTTGATACTCGGAAACCCGCCTTGTTCCCCTACTTACCACTGCCGTGTAGAATACGTAGAATGGCTCCAAAGTGTTTTGACAGATACATACGAGCATGTCTACAAAAACCTTAAAAAGGCAGCTAGTAAACAAAAAAAAAATATTATGATAGGGGATTGAAACCTAGGGTTTTTGCTCCCAATGGTTTTGTTTGGAGATGGCACCCACCTTCTTATCAAGTAAAATTAGGAATGGGATGGATTGGTCCTTATAAGGTTATCAGAAGGATAACCGATGTTACTTATGAGTTACAAAGAAATCCCCAAAGTAGATTATTAGTTACTCATGTGGACCATTTAAAGCCATATACTGGGGAATTGCCTCCTAAAAATTGGGAACCTACTCCAGAAATTGAAATAGATGCAACTTCATCAGATGAAGACGAAATTAGTACTGACATGTTAACAGATCAAATGTTGAATGAAACAGAAGTCCCTGTAACTCCCGAAATTAAGAGAACTAGATGTGGAAGACAGGTTAGAAAACCGGTCATCTTCTCACCCTAAAGGCAGAAATTGTAAATATTGTATAAACTCATCATTTTTTTTTTTTTTTATTTTATTTTATTTAAGAGTGAAAAATATTGGAAAGCACACAAACTACCCATCATTATTTTTTTTTATTTTTATTTTTTTTTAGTTTTTTTAATTTTTTTGGCTTTGTCACATCTCAATTAAAGATATATGTTATCTCATAAATGGTCTTTGAAAATAGGATGAAAGTGTTCTCCACAAACACGATGATCTTTAAGTATAGTTGCATTCTGTTAGGAATGCAACTCACATAGTGAAGTGTTTCAGAGGACCAACAAAAACTATATTTAAAAACGATTTTGGAAAGTAATGGAAATTATTTACCCTGCTCCTTTATATGAGATTTAAAAAAAAAATAAGATGTTGGTTTTCTTTTTTTTTTTATCCTATGATGTGTATGGAATTTATTGGATAAAGTCAATGAGAGTAGTTGTTATTTAACAACTCCGTAGTTGATGGAATATAATATTGTCCAGAATTCAAAACATCACTCTGTGTAAGAGTTCCGTAATCTTGCATAAAATTATTACAGATGAAACTTTGAGAGAAATTGCTAACTGCAATTCCGTAGATGATGGAGACTATCTCATTATTTTGTGTAAGATATAAATTTTCTGGCTGATGCCTTGATTGAGGGGAAAACCAAAGTAAAGGATAGAATAGTATCCATCCGATTTGGTGTATTCCTCTTCCGGTGATTAGTAAAAAAAAACAAACAAAAAAAAAAAACGTAGCTGGTCTACAAAGTTTTGAAAGTGGCAGGAGGAGGCGGAAGTATGCTGGAGGAAGCATACCAGGATCAAAGGTCTTCTCGGAAAATGTCCGTGTTTTTTTTTTAAAATGAAAATCTCTGGAGCACAGAATACTTCTCACTACATTGGGTTTTTGAAAAATCCTAAATTTTAAATTCCAGTTATGGATGTTTTGGATGCCATCATTACAGAAGAAGAGGCAGCATTTTTGAATGATGATGTGATGGAGTGGCCCAACAGAGGGATGTCCTGTCCTGTCAAGAGATGTAGGGACCACTATTTTAATACTTTGACAGCATATCGAGCACACTACACAAGGTTTCATTGTGAATCCGTGAAGGTGTGGCTGTGTCCATTCATTGGGTGTTCGGTAGTTGACATTAAGAGGTCAGAGATTCAAAGACATCTTATAGCCATGCATCATAAGAGTAAGGATGAAGCTGGTGGAATGGTGGAGAGCATAGCTTCTGAAGAGAGATTGAATCAGAAGTATATTGATCCGGAGGGGTTTGTTTGTCCGAGGCCAAAGAAAAGGACGGAACAGAGAGGAGACAGTCCGAAAGAGGAAGAGAGAGTCACCAGTACCGCATGATCTTTCGAGGGAAGAGGTAGATGCCCAAGATGTGCGTATTGTTGTCGAAGATGATGGGACTGTTGTGAAGAGGCCATGCAGTTTATGGAAATAGACATTTTTTGTTTTTTTTGTTTTTTCTTTTTTTTTTACAAAATAGTGATTTTGTTTTAAGGAGGGAGGAGAGTGACGGAGTTGATTTGGGTGAATCATTGTTTCGGTGTTTAGTAGTATTTTGCGTCCGGTTTTTCTTACTTATTTCAGCCACCTGTGTATATAATTAACTTTTAAAGTTATTATGGCGATTTTGGAGACCCACTGTTGATTTAATCCTGTTTATTAACAGTGTTTTGTAAATTCAGCGTTAAGTTGTTCTTGTTCGCCATTTTGCTATTTGAGCCGAACATTTTCTACAATCCGGGCTCTGATTGGTCTGTTCTTGATGATAGGACCAATGGGAGTCTGGTTTGTGGGAAGTGATCGGTGCCACAGTATTGTAATCTATGTTAGCTGTGGATTGGCTGAGGTTATTAATAAATGCCGTGTCGCGGCTCTTTCAACTCACTCAGGTTGTGGTCTAAGAACCTACAGGTTCGCTTGACTACTCTCTCTCTGGAGAGTTACCAAAGTCTCCCATTTCGGGTGGTTGGTGTGCTTTCCCCAATGTAGAGATTAAAAATAAACCTGTCCATTTAACTTTACCACAATCTTGGTCAATAATTCTGCCTTTTGGATAGGTGATGATTGGTTGTAAACCTGTATAAAATCTTGCCAGTTAAACTTGTAATTAAACATGTAAAATTCGGCTCCAGAAACCAACGGTACGAACCATTGTTTGTTTGTTGTACATCTGTCCGTCCACCCGTCAGTCTAGCCTAACATACATTTGGTTGTATGTGTATCCTATTGGAGAATAAAAGCTGTATCTAATAGAGGGTTCATCTAACACAGGGATGGTTGTCCAGAAAACAGTTATAACTTGTTTGTGAATGCTAAATTCTGTGGCGTTTAGGAAGTCTTGTCAAAAATTAGTCTAATATTTTATAACCTGGTAAACACTAATATGATCTGGTAGTATACTAGGACTCAAATATACCCTTTTAGGTGAACTTTGATCTACCCTCTCAATTTTGTCACACTCCTACTTCTGTGATCGTGTGTGCTTCCTGTTTACACTTGTTATCATTTTTTTTTACATTTTGTTATTCATGAAATAAATACAGTATGTTTCAACTTATTTTTTTTATATATTTCGCAAACACAGTTCAAGAACCACGAACCCGGGGGATTAATTTTTAAGGGCTGTGGTGGTCTTTGGCTGAATTTGGGTTGGGGTTGGAGTACCACTGACCGCTGACCGTTACACACAGATAAAACAGCTGCTCATTTACATGTATGTAAATCCAGAAATTCGCAGGCACAATTCATCAGCATACATTTTCTACACAAGTCAAGTAGCATTTAGGCCATAAAAAAAGAACCTCTGTTTCTCGGGCCCACGCGCATTGTCATTTTTGCTGCAAATGCAACCTTTTCATGTCACCAAAAAATCTTTAAAAAAAAATTTGAGATATTGTACTCATTTCGGTAAATCGATATCGATGTGTTGGCAAATTTTAAATTAACACACTTCAAGCATATTCTACATCATACTTTAATAAAGTGGGTGGGTTTCAGCAATATTCACGACAGAAAGTGTTTTATTCAGTAAAAGGTAAGTCATAATGACAGCAAGAAGGAAGGTGTCTTTCATTCTGACAACAAACAGTCACAAAGGGGAATGGTCGATTCGCACCAACCCTCAGAAAGTCTGCAAAGTCAGGTGCTATGCTGAATGGAACACAGTCTCCTGGCAATTATTTTTAGTAACATTTGTATTGTAAATGGCAGTCACTGGGAATTTGTGGATTGTTATTTGAACCGTTTCCCAGTTAATTTAAATAAATGCATTTGAGATGCAGGATAATTGGATAACTAATAGTACCGTTGCTTGATATAAAAGTAACAGTTATAGTTGAAAATAAATCGCACATAGGCAGGTATCTGCAGTCAAATTGGTTAATAAAAAAATTCAAACATTCGTTTTGTATTTCAGATTTCCGAAAAATACGATTTATGGATGAACTGCTCGTTCAAATGGGTTGTGATAACTTTGAATATAATGGGAAAAAATTGCGATTCAAGATTTTATTAGGCAGGTTGTGAAGGGATTTTTTTTGTTGGTAAAATACATCTGTGAAAGTTGGCACTTCGACATTTGATTTATCCCAGAGATGTTTCACCCACAAGGCATTTCGTCCTGTATCATAATTTTTACGTTTCACTGAAAAAAACAAACATTCAAACCCCACTTCATTTATGACCCAACACCCCTACAGTGAATAACCAATATATTTGTGAAATTTTGTGTGGTCCACCAGGCGTTTGGGTGGGGGCCGAATTACCACAAACAACCTCTCAGGGAGAAATAAAAAGAAAAAAAAACAAAAAAAACACGCGCATGCTTTTTTTGGAAAAAATGTCCCAAGGAACAGACAATCAACTTTGTATGGCCTTATTGATATTACAATTTTGCGACCACAACATTTTAACAATAACGCAAATGAAAAATTAAGGTAAACAAAAAGGATCGTTCACCTAACCTATCTATTTGGGTGAAAACAATGAATTGTTGACCTTAATGTTTGAAATGTACACGCCTGCAAAATAACCTTGAAACTTTCTTGGTAATAACATAGTATGTTTTGATCGCATCGGATATTGAATCAAATCAGTGAAAATGAATCAAATTTCAAATCAAATTTCAAATCGAATCACAGTCAATGGCTGTACTGTCAAAATAAGTTTTTTTTAAAAATAGGGTGGGGTGGGGTGAGGTGGAGTGGGGTAGGTCAGGTTGGAGTGGCTCCAGGTTTGGGACCTTCAAAATATGTCCTCCCCCATCCCAACATATGGGCCAATGCAAGTGTCGCATAACACAGGGTGTCAATAAAAGAAACCATAATAATTCAGTTTTTGTGCAATGATGCCTTGCAACAATATATTTTTATACTATAACCCAATGGCCCAGACTAAACTGGTGCCAACTCAAAAATATCTAGGGCCAAACACAAGTTTTGCAACCCCAATCACCAAAATTTGCATACAAAGGCGAAAATTAAAAGTCCTATTTGGACCTCCATACATTTACTCTCCGCGCATGCGCAGACATCAGGAAGTGACCGGAATTGGCGCAAACATTATTCTTTGTTTGGCCCTCAGTCAGATAACAACAAACTGACATCTGTGCTTTTAAATCTCAGTTTTAATGATGCCAGACACAAATTAATGATTAATTTGGTGGATCCAAGGACACAATTGGATGAAGGAAGGAAGAAACGGTGGTTTGAAATGGTCAGGGCTGTAACTTTATAATGTTTATAAAAATTATTTCATGTTCCCCATTTTCGGGACATGGGCCTGACGTCATCATTCTTGCTAATGATTTTTCCACTGTTTGTTAAGAGTTCCTTCCCTATCCTTCCTTGAAGCCCCCAGTTAAACTTCTAAGCTTTTTGGCTTGTTTTATTGGAATTTTTTTTATAAATTTCTTGGGAGTTTAACGTATTACACAGAATGTTTATTCTGTATATCCCCATGGTTACGTCATCACCCTAGGGGTGTTTAGGCGTTTTGGTCATGCATCATACATCTGACGTATCGTTTTTTCTTCTGATGAAGACCTTGCTTTACATCAGATAGTTCAAAATCTGTTACTGACTTCGGGCCGTGTCGCCTGGGGTCTTGTTTCTGGTTTTCAATCTGTTGTTTACATTGACAACATTCTATTTATATATGTAGTATCCTATTTATTATCTTGGTAGGACTGTTGTAAGATACATTAAATATTTCAGTAATGCAGCAATTAATTTTTTGGATAATAAAACATTTTTTGTCCACACTTAGGCTCTTTTGGGATACATTTGGGCTTATCGTTCCCTTTGGGGAATTGGGCTCTTGTCAAAAAATTTTTGAAATTTTTTTTTTTTGTGTAAATTACTTTTCGATTTATATTTTGAATGTTATTTGTAATGTATCTTTTTGTAATATTTAATGTGGAGTTGGTGGGAGTTCGATCGACTTTATTTTGCATTATGAAAGCATAATGCTCAAATGCAAGGCGAGGAAGCATTTCCTCTGATTTATATGTTGGTTGCCCTGCTTGTAGTCAATGTACTCCCACTAATTCTTGCGCAACATCTGTCGGATGGGATGACAAACGTTGGAGACGGGTGTCATGGTACGTTACTGTCACGGTACTCTCGCAATAGTCATTCTCGTTTCTTAGTTTCTATTTCAGAGGAACAAGGACACGGTGATGTTTACTTGACACCTAGACAGAGTGTGCTGCCATCATCGCATTCAGATAATTAACAGAGCTAGTGGGAAAGGTGCTCATGAACATTGGGCAGGGCTATAAACCACAAACCAGTGGTTTCAGTTCCCTGTCGCCAGCTAGCTCGACCGGTGAAGCATTACTCTGTCCGTGGGTACCGTGACACCGGGTGTGTCTGTTGCGGTCTAAGAGGTGCATTGGGTAGAGCGAGCACCTTAAAATGTAAACAGGCTCACCCAGCAATGACGGAAGAGAATGGAGCCAGCAAGTTCATTGGGAAGCTCAGCAAGGTCTAAAAGGAATGCGAGCGAGAGAGCCCCTTCTCTTTCCCAACAACATCTGGGGCCAGATGTGGTTATCGGAACTTGTGTCAGTCGGGACGCTCCGTTCAGTTCACAGCCGTCATCGGTTACAGTTTTGGCTTCTGCATCGAAATCTTCCAAGCAAACACGACTGCACCTTAGCAACTCGACTTCAGATATACAGCCTACATCGCCGAGAAGGGACCACTCATTGTCAGGAAATCGTATCATCCGGTAGCTAAGGAGACAAGGCCTCATTTATCGGGACGTCAGGAGAAAAGAGTCGTCTCGGACACACCATTCCGGGAGCAGCCGGCGGCCAAGAAACTGAATACCGCTGCTCCTCAGACCTGTCGCAGATTGCGCAGCTCATCGCAGTATCCCATTAAGTGCAGAAGCAGCCAACGGCAGTCTCAGATCCTGAGCTGCTGGATGGTGCTGGGTCGGTCCAGTCATCTGCAAGTTCAGATGCCGCTGACCGTGAATTTCAACTGATTCAGACGGATGGTGAAAGGGATACGGAAAAGGATTACCCTTCCCTTTCGGAACAACACATGGTTGCGATAGATTTAATCCATCAACACTACCCTGAATTTGTTCCAGCGAATCAGAATGCTGCGACCACTAGGAAGAAACCGCTGGCGTCGTTGGACGCTTACTTTATCCAGATAAAGGAGGAGGTCATGACTTTTCCGGTTCAGTCTAGACAGGTGTTGCAGGCCTTCGACCATTTTGACGATGCCATATTCAACTTTCCAGTGGGAAGAAGAAAGGCGGTTTCTTGTCATCATCTTCCATAAATTTATCATTTGTTGGACTACGTTCATTTAAAACAGCCGGGGAAGATGTATAGAGAGTTCCTCTGCGTTTGGATGAGCAGACTGAGGACCTAGTCATGGTCTTACCTTCGTCATTCACCATTCCCTCGGACACAACTGAGATGGCAATTTCTTCATTCAGAGTGAATTTAGGCGCGGTGTCTTACGCAGATCACCTTCAAGAGCTGTGGCGCAACATCTCAACGGAAAGGAATTTGTGGACGTTCGTACCTCTTTAAGATTCCTTTCCAGGGCAATAATGTTTACCCTGTGTAAGGCCGCCTTATCAGTTGCTAATTTGGAGTTAATCAGACGTGACAGAGCCCTTGTGTCACCATCTTTAATAGATGACAAGGTGAAAAATTCTCTACGGGTCGCCTCGGTATCCGGACACTAAGTTTTCAACGATAAGCTTTCATCGGTTTATGACCAAGCTACAAAGAAATCATCAATACTCTGTTCCTTAAGTCGGTGTCTAATCGACCCGCAGCAGCAGAAAAAGAGCAAGGGAGGACGTCCTAGACAGAAATTGTCTAAAAGGGACTCCTTGCAAGGGTATAGGAAATCATCAATACAGTGACCCGGAAAGGGGGCATAGGGCTGATCAAGACCACTGGTCAAATGCCCCTAAGTTGGTGGGTCGAGGCTCTTCGTGAGGGGGATATGATTTCTCCTCCCGTAAGCCTTGCAGATACTACAGGTGATGGTTAGGACCTCTATTGCTTGGCAATTGGTGGATGGTTATCAAGATTCACATCAAACTGGATAACTATTACGGAAGATTAGAAGGCGAGAAGGGTGGTCTCGGATGGCCTACGGCTAACTTTCCGAGAGAAACCACCATTAACATGATGTCCGCGATGGAAAAAACTTCCGTCAAATCCTTGCATAAGAGTCTCTCCAATCGGTAGGGCTGCAACGGTTCACTGCGGTGCACCGTGAATCGCGATATTTTCTCTCAGTTTGATACACGGTGTGTACTATCCTGGTTTCGGTTCAGTACAAAATTTTACTGACCCGCCAGTCAGTATGCTCACTTTAATGTGAATATGTGGCATTTAATATGAAAAGATAGTGGGGAACTAGTAATAAGCTCACCAGTAATATATTTCAGGTTCTCTTAAGACAATGTAGACAAATATAATTAATACTGCTCGCCGGTAGCGAGGCAGAAGTGCACACGTTGTTCCAGGTTTAACCATTGCAGACGAAAAAGCACCACATCCTGAAACCATTTTCGGTTATGCTTACAAACGGAGATGTTCGATTGGGGTATGACATATTCACCTATATTATTCGGGGCATGAAGGTTTTGTGCAAAAAGGAAACTAGACATGAAGCAACTAAAATGAATAAAATCATCATACTTTCGTAAGACCCTACCCCCTCACCGCAACATTTCACAACACATACTATTTTCGGTGGTTAAACTTGAAAATAAGGCCACAATATTTTTTTTCATGAAATACTACTCTGTCAACGGACGGATTTTAGTGAAGTGTTCTTCTAACTTCTTCAATACAATGGTTGACATTCCGTGTTTCAGTCAAGGTGGAAATGTCTTTTTTTTCAAGAAAATAAATTTAATTATTTCGGAACTATTGAGTTTTTCAACTCTTCTATCATTCCACATTTCAACTAAAATAAAACTGTCCATACATACTAGGTTTTATTTTTTATTCTTGCGTCACACCAAAACTTACCAGGGCCGAACTGGTAAAGGGCAGAAAAGCCCTGCTGCACAACGACCATGGTTCGTGTCCGACGGGTCTCTTGTTTAAGTTGTTTCCTACTTTCGGTTCAGTCTTGGATAAGCCAACCCCAAAATTTTCTGTTGATATTTTTTTTTACGCTCTTTCTGATTGGTTGAAAATTTGCTCCTCGTCCAATGGTCATTGATTTTATGTGTATTCTAAATTATCAACATGGAGACGCAACAGGTGGATGTTAAGTTGAAAGTTCCCCTAGAAATATTTCGCTCATCAGTGTGGAAGCAATTTGGCTTTAGGCCAGGTGCTGTTGATAAAACAACATGCCGTCTCTGTCACACGGACGTCAGTTATACAAAGCTCGTAACACATCTAATATGACCATGCACTTGAAACGTAAACACAAATTGTTTCCCAAATTCCCAGTCACTAGACACTACTCACACTAGTCAGTACTAGTCAAACTTATTATGATTTCATTTAATTTTATTGATCTCTGATTTCAGTGATTTGTGCTTCAGTCAAGGTGTGGCTGTAGTCACAGTGAACTTGTGATAATTATTATATTTTTTGTTGGTCAGAGTTAGTCAGTACTCAAATCACATATTCACACATGTATACGGTCATAGATACCGGATGGTACTCAAAGAGTGTTGTTACTGGAATTTATTGTAGAGAGGTTGCCTGTGGGTTACCTCAGAAGTGTGTTTTCTCTCCAGAGATTGTTCAGTGTAGCTCGATTGGACATGTGTATGTTATATTTTATATCACTGGTTTTCGACGTATCCGTGTACGCAGTCTGCAGTGTACGTTATATAGCAGGCAATATTAATTACCAGGATCATCGTTGTAGCCTTAACTTCTGAAGTGGCATTAAGCACCATTTATTAATCATGAATTAATACCTGAGTGCCTGTTCGACAAGTATTCATACTGTTTTTTGATACCGCTCTTACTGATTCCAGAGCTCTCCCCTCTTTCTTTTGTTTCTTTTGAAGATTCCTTCAAAAGAAAGGGGGGGGGGGGGCGATTTTTACTTCTTCTCTGGCTTGATAGGTATGTAACTATGAAGGAAGCGGTTTTGTCCATAATTATATCCTGCATACTGCTGAAGTGTTATTGTATGGCATATGTTTGTGGGGGATTTTCTTTCATTCTCAGATACGCCATCCTAATTTCTGGAGCTTAGTCCGGACTAGCCTTAAAAATTAGGAACTTGTTACATTCTAATTAGCATAGTCTTCATGCTTAGAATAAGAAATTCCTCAAATTGGGCTCCTTATTTGGGATATGTCTCCTCTATTACTGTATAGAGAGAGAGACATACATGTAATTCCTAATTATTCTAATTTCCTTTCACCTTGGATTGCAGGATTGGAACTATGTTGATCTACTATTTCGGAAGTCCTAGGCCCTCCACCTTTTTACGATTCAGCTAAGTCTGGGCCATTGGGTTATAGAAGAAAAATGCTGATAGGATCACCGATCCAATGTTGAGCTGTGATAGCACAAAAGTGGGTTTAATCATTATCAACTTATCGTCCAGAAACCAATTGTTTACAATTTACTATGTGAAGGGTCACTATGACCTTGACCTTTGACCTGGTGATTCCAAAATAAATAGGGCTCTTTCTTGCACCAATGCAACCTACGTATGAAGTTTCATGAATGTAGGTGGAACCATTGTCAAATTATCATCTGGAAACCAATTGTTTACAATTTATTATGTTCAAGGTCACTGTGACCTTGGCCTTTGACCTAATGAGGCCAAAATAAATAGGGTTCTTCCTCTCACTGATGCCAACCTACCTATGAAGTTTCATGAATGTGGGTCAAACCATTATCAAGTTATCGCCCGGAAACCAATTGTTTCCGATTTACTATGTTGAAGGTCACTGTGACCTTGACCTTTCACCTAGTGAGTCCAAAATAAATAGTGTTCTTCCTCTCACTGACAGCCCGCCCGCCATTCATCAAACTATTTCATCACAACTCGACTAAAAATATTATAAAATTCATAATAATTTGTATATTTTTTGTACTTACCAATGGCCCAGGCGGAGATGGCCCTCCCATGAGTGGGCACTCATACCTCCCCGCTGAATTATTATGTAATCCTCTCTTTTACAAAGAATGATGTTGGCGCCAATTCCGGTCACTTCATGACATCTGCGCATGCGCAGAGAGTAAATGTATGGAGGGCCAGATAGGACTTTTAATTTTCAGTTTTGCATTCAAATTTTGGGGATGCGGGGGGGGGGGAAATTTGTGTTTGGCCCTAGATATTTTTGAGTTAGCAGCAGCTAAGTCTGGGCCATTGGTAAGTATAAAAAATATACAAATTATTTTGAATTTATAATCTTCTTGTTACTCTTGAAATGAAAGTGTCAATGACACTGTAGCTCAACTTGTCAAGACAAAGACATGTACATGTATAGTATGTGACACAGCAATAACAAACATCTAGGTAATGACCTGATAACAAAGGTACATATAAAGTATTGTAACGGTCTGTACATAAATACTGACCGTTGCCTGTAACAAATGTATAGGTAAAGTATTGTAAAGGTGGGTGACAGTCAGATGCTGAACTAGAAAAAATCTTTGAGTCCCAGAGTGGGTCTGACTGAACCCCAAAATATATGTTCTCATAGCACAGTGATAACAAAGGCACCCCAAAACACACTCGTTCCTGTCCCAAGGTGAAAACAAAAGTACTCAAGAAGTTTTGTGAAGATCAGTTCATAAATACGAGCTGTATAGAACTTGTGACAAAAAATTGATTGGACCTAATTTCGGTACAAAATGGCCACTGGCAGCCATCTTGAATTTTGGACCATACCCAGAAACACTCATTCTCATCCCAAGGAGATAACAAAGGTACCCAAGAAGTTTTGTGAAGATCGGTTCATAAATACAGCCTCTACCCTGAGCCGTATTGACATGTGTGCTTACATTGTGTAAGTTGCACTGAATAAATCAAAGTTCATCTAATTTGCATAATTTCTGCACGAAAAAAAAACCCTTACAATATGTGATGTATCCATATTACTAAACATTCATACAAAAATTTATTAAAATCAGAACTTTCATACAGAAGTTCTATACAAAAGACTGATTGCACTAATTTTGGTACAAAATAGCTGCTGGTGGCCATCTTGAATTTCGGACCACACCCAAAAACACTCGCTCTCATCCCACGGTGATAACAAAGGTACCCAAGAAGTTTCATAAAGATTGGTTCATAAATATGGCCTCTAGTCTGAGCTGTATAGAAGTTGTGTACAAAAAACTGATTAGACCTAATTTCGGTACAAAATGGCCACTGGCAGCCATCTTGAATTTTAGACCGCACCCAGAAACACTCATTCTTGTCCCAAGGTGATAACAAAGGTACCCAAGACATTTTGTGAAGATCAGTTCATAAATACAGACTCTAGTCTGAGCAGTATTGACATGTGTACTTACTGTGTGTAAGTCGCACTGAAAAAATCAAAGTTCATCTAATTTGCATAATTTCTGCACGAGAAAAAAACCCGTATTATATGTGATGCATCCCATGGTACTAAACATTCACACAAAAAAATTATTCAAATCAGGGCTTTCATATGGAAGTTCTGTGCAAAAATCTGATTGCACCTAATTTTGTACAAAATGGCTGCCATCGGCCATCTTGAATTTCGGACCGGACCCCAAAACACTCGTTCTCGTCCCACGGTGATACCAAAGGTACCCAAGAAGTTTCGTAAAGATCGGTTCATAAATACGGCCTCTAGCCCGAGCCGTATTGGCATTTGCACTTACAGTGCTGAAAGTAACCCCAAAAAACATCAAAATTAGTCTAATTTGCACAATTTACGTACGAGAAAAAAACCCATATTATATGTGATGTATCCCATGGTACTAAACATTCATACAAAAAATTATTCAAATCAGAGCTTTCATATGGAAGTTCTGTACAAAAAACAGATTTCTGCATCGTCGGTACAAAATGGCAGCTGGCAGCCATCTTGAATTTCGGACCGCACCCAAAAACACTCGTTCTCGTCCCACGGTCATAACAAAGGTACCCAAGAAGTTTCGTAAAGATCGGTTCATAAATACGGCCTCTAGCCCGAGCCATAGCAGCTTGGCACTTACAGCTCTGAAAGTAACACTGAATAAATCAAAGTCAGTCTAATTTGCATAATTTACGCACGAGAAAAAAACCCGTATTATATGTGATGTATCCCATGGTACTAAACATTTATACAAAACTTTATTCAAATCAGAACTTTCATACAGAAGTTCTGTACAAAAAACTGATTTTTGCATCATCGGTACAAAATGGCCACTGGCAGCCATCTTGAATTTCGGACCACACCTAAAAACACTCGTTCCCGTCCCAGGGTCATAACAAAGGTACACAAGAAGTTTCGTAAAGATCGGTTCATAAATACGACCTCTAGCCCGAGCCATAGCCAATTGTTGACGTACGGACAGACGGACGGACGGACGGACAGACGGACGACGGGCCATGACAATAGCTCAAATTTGACTTCGTCAAAGTTGAGCTAAAAATGTTTTGTGGCAGCATGTTGAAGTCTTGATTCTAAGCAGTCTGGTGGAAAATAACAATTAGACTTATCCACATTTCAACATATGCATTACAAGAACTCTTGATAATTTTGTTTGACGAATGATTTATTTGAATTAATATGACTGACAAATAATGAGAAATAATAAAGAAAAATAGGCCACCCAAAAGCTTACGTCATGTGCATGCATGATGAATTCAAATTGGAACAGAAGGCAGACATTTGCTTCTGAAAGTAACTTGATGTTTTGCTTTAACTAAACAAGAAATAGACATACTGTTATTTCTTCTACATGGTATGTGCAGATAAACTGATTATTTACAAATGTACAGGAGCAAAAAAAAGCCCAATCTACTTATTGTTTACAGGCCCTCCGAAACGAACTTTGACTGGCACGTGATTTGAGAAGTTTGTTATTTTGCCAATTTTGGTTATGGGACATTTCATCTCATAGGCAGTTCGTCCTGAAATCGAAACAGGGAGGTTTTGTGCCAAACATGATATGTTTAATATCCTAGTTGAAAGTCCTTGTTTGGCATATGAGAGTAAAGTGGTGGATAAAAAGTATTTGTTTATCTCATGGAGCCGCCTACCCTCATCAAATTGCTTGGGGGGTGGGGGGTGTATATAGAACTTCTCATATTCATCTGTCTGTTCCTAAATTATATAATTAACTGCAAATTGACAATCATCTCACTTCACGCTGACGGATATACAAAATCACCAAGGTATTCATTCTTGGTTCTCGGAAAGCCTTACATAACTGAATTCACCGGCTTGCAAGGATGAAAAGGAAACAAAGAGGTTTTCAAAACATACCGTATTTACTCTATGTATTGGGAAACTCTATGATTTGGGACACACATTTTTTCCAGAAAACTATATTTTTTTATACTCCAAAGTTTGGGATATTCAGGAGATTTGTTTCCAGTCGGCCCGTCACCAGTAGCAGACGACACTCATAAAACAATTCTTGAGTAACTGAAAATTTTCATTTTTTGCTTCCACAACATAGCTTATGAATCCTCATTGGAACGAGCCCAATGCGCTCGTTCCAATGATGGATCATAAACTATGTTTTGGAAGCAAAAAATGAAAATATAAAAAAAAAATAGACGGCAATTTTCGTATATAGTGATGGAAAACAAATCACACATAACATTCATATGGAATTATTATATTATTGACATACATTCGAGTGACCATGACCTTGACCAAAACACACAAATCGGGCATGATAAGAAACTACATTGAATCATTATCCTGAAAACCATACATACCATCCTCATGCTTTGAACAGAATTGCAATTTTCCATTTATTTAAATCAAGTTGCTTACAATTGGTATTTACATGTCTAACTTACTGGCCTCATGCCACATCACTACATACTATTGTAATTTTGATTCAGGGAATTCTCCAAAATGAAAACAAAATGGCAAATATATTTTCATGCTTCATCACATTCATAGACGACAATGAGACAAAAATAATGTATTAAAATTAACAAAATCTGAACAATGTTCGTTGAGGACATCCAAGTTTGCAAAAATAAATTTATATGAAGATAACTTATCACAATTGTATACACAAGTTACTAATGTTGCCATCCGAATTCAATGGACATTCACGTTCAATAACATGTATCAATTATCAACTTTACGGTCGTTGTTTTCGGGTTCCTTTGATTCTTGAAAACTGAAAGTTTTTTAAATGAATTTCTCAGGACATCGCCAGTTTTATTTTTTACAATTTATTAACAGTCAAAAACGAAAGAAAATTTCACAGTGAAAGCTCTTTGGATTCCTCATTTTGCTGAAGGACGAGTCTGCAACTGGGAACGTTTAAAGTCTACAGAATATAGTTGAACCACGCAAACAATTTTCTGATTATCTGGTTGGTGAAGTTGGGAAAGCTAGATGTCCTGGATTCGGAGTCAACAGGTATGTCATTGGCCTAATACAACCAATACATGGGAGGGATCGATCTTTAAGATCAGAAACTTTTAGAACAAAATTAATGGACATTAAACCATTTCAAATGAAGAATGAAAG
Organism: Pictodentalium vernedei; assembly: GCA_031216915.1. Taxonomy (NCBI): domain Eukaryota; kingdom Metazoa; phylum Mollusca; class Scaphopoda; order Dentaliida; family Dentaliidae; genus Pictodentalium; species Pictodentalium vernedei. Next base: position 845,443,046 of record CM062296.1, on the reverse strand, counting down.
TGTCAATGACACTGTAGCTCAACTTGTCAACACATGTACATGTATAGTATGTGACACAGCAATGACAAACATCTGGGTAATGACCTGATAGCAAAGGTACATATAAAGTATTGCAACGGTCTGTACATAAATACTGACCATAGCCTGTAACAAATGTATAGGTAAAGTATTGTAAAGGTGGGTGACAGTCAGATGCTAAACTAGAAAAGAAATCTTTGAGTCCCATAGTGGGTCTGACTGAACCCCAAAATATTTGTTCTCATAGCACAGTGATAACAAAGGCACCACAAAACACACTCATTCCTGTCTCAAGGTGAAAACAAAGGTACCCAAGAAGTTTCGTGAAGATCAGTTCATAAATACAAGCTGTATTGAAGTTATGACAAAAAACTGATTGGACCTAATTTCGGTACAAAATGGCCACTGGCAGCCATCTTGAATTTTGGACCGCACTCAGAAAAACGCGTTCTCGTCCCAAGGTGATAACAAAGGTACCCAAGAAGTTTCGTGAAGATCGGTTGATAAATACAGCCTCTAGCCCGAGCCGTATTGACATGTGCACTTACAGTGTATAAGTAGCACTAAATAAATCAAAATTCATCTAATTTGCATAATTTCTGCACGAGAAAAAAACCCGTACTGTATGTGATGTATTCCATTTTACTAAACATTCATACAAAAATTTATTCAAATCAAAACTTTCATACAGAAGTTCTGTACAAAGACTGACTGCACTAATTTTGGTACAAAATGGCTATTGGTGGCCATCTTGAATTTTGGACCACACCCAAAAACACTTGTTCTCATCCCACGGTGATAACAAAGGTACCCAAGAAGTTTCATAAAGATCGGTTCATAAATACAGCCTCTAGCCTGAGCCATATAGAAGTTGTGTACAAAAAAACAGATTAGTCTTAATTTCGGTACAAAATGGCCACTGGCAGCCATCTTGAATTTTGGACCGCACTCAGAAACACTCGTTCTCGACCCAAGGTGATAACAGAGGTACCCAAGAAGTTTCGTGAAGATTGGTTGACAAATACAGCCTGTAGCCCGAGCCGTATTGACATGTGTACTTACTGTGTGTAAGTAGCACTGAAAAAATCAAAGTTCATCTAATTTGCATAATTTCTGCACGAGACAAAAAACTGTATTATATGTGATGTATCCCATGGTACTAAACATTCATACAAAAAATTATTCAAATAAGAGCTTTCATGTGGAAGTTCTGTGCAAAAATCTGATTGCCCCTAATTTTGAACAAAATGGCTGCCATCGGCCATCTTGAATTTTGGACCGCACCCAAAAACACTCGTTCTCGTCCCATGGTGATACCAAAGGTACCCAAGAAATTTGATAAAGATCGGTTCTAAATATGGCCTCTAGCCCGAGCCGTATTGGCATTTGCACTTACAATGCTGAAAGTAACACTAAATACATAAAAGTGAAGTCAATTTGCATAATGTACGCACCCGTATTATATGTGATGTATCCCATGGTACTAAACATTCATACAAAAAATTATTCAAATCAGAGCTTTCATATGGAAGTTCTGTGCAAAAATCTGATTGCACCTAATTTTGTACAAAATGGCTGCCAGCGGCCAACCGGAATTTCAGATCGGACCCCAAAACACTAGTTCTCGTCCCACGGTCATAACAAAGGTACCCAAGAAGTTTCGTAAAGATCGGTTCATAAATACAGCCTCTAGCCCGAGCTGTATTGAATTGTTGATGGACAGACGGGCGACTGGCCATGCCATAAGCTCAAATTTGACTAACGTCAAAGTTGAGCTAAAAATGATATTTAAAATAATAAATTTTGATATCGTCTGCGTTGGGTAAAGGGTTAAGGTCACATATTTCTGCACAATGGCTAATCGTGACCATGACAGTTTTACAGGTGATGGAAGCCGGAGTACCCGGAGAGAACCACCGAGCAATGATCAGCAACTGTCAGCTCCCCAACATACCAACTCCACACAAGCAGAGTTAGCATTGGTTGAAGACAGGTGCACCCATCAACGTGCAGTATGCCTTAGAACACGTCACCGTGCCCCACATGGGCAATGGGGGTGAAGTGTTTTGCCCAAGGACACAACACGGTTGTCGCAGGTGGGGATTCGAACCGAGGACCTCTCGGCTTGCAGCCTGCACCTCAACCCACTGAGCCACCGTGCCCCCTTACCGCTGAAGTGTGCGTGTCTGGTCATTTTACTGCGACCTGAGTCAATGACGTTAAACACTGAAATACGTTCAATTTAATGTAGTTCTTTCAAGCCCCGACTCGTCTAGTATTACACAGTATTACAATCTGAATCGGCATCGGAATCGACCAAGTGTGAGCTCAAATAACCGGTAATCAGTCAGTGGCCATTTTTGGTAATCGATTGAACACTAATTTTGTATTGCTTCCTCCAGTTAAGTGGATGGATACAAATACGATTGTCAAAAAAGTTTGCACATGGCTAGAGGAATGTGCGATGGTTGACTGACCAGCGTCTGCATTACTGAAGGCATCTGGAGACAAAGGGACAGTGGAGACAGTGGGTGGAAAAGCACCAAAATATCAGTTTTTCTGACTTTTTTTGGAAACGCTTCAACGGAATGATTTCATTATTGGTAACCTACTATAGAACGATGATTTACAGATCAAGTTTCATTTGTACTCTGTCCATCCGTCAGTCTGTCAGTCAGTCATACTTTAGTTTTCCTGACTTTTTTTGGAAATGCTTCAACCGAATGATTTCATTCTTGGTAACCTACTATAGAACGATGACTTACAGATCAAGTTGGAGTTTCATGCTGATTGCTTTAATCTTGTGTGAGTTATGGCCCTTGGAAATATGGAAAAGCGCCAAAATATCAGTTTTCTTGGAAATATGGAAAAGTGCCAAAATATCAGTTTTCCAGACTTTTTTTGGAAACGCTTTAACAGAATGATTTCATTTTTGGTAACCTACTATAGAACGATGACTTACAGATCAAGTTTCATTTGCACTCTATCCATCCGTCAGTCTGTCAGTCATACTTTAGTTTTCTGGACTTTTTTTTGGAAATGCTTCAACCGAAGGATTTCATTATTGGTAACCTACTATAGAACGATGGCTTACAGATCAAGTTTGAGTTTCATGCTGATTGCATTATTCTTGTGTGAGTTATGGCCCTTGGGAATATGGAAAAGCACCAAAATATCAGTTTTCGGGACTTTTTTTGGTCACGCTTCAACGGAATTCATGCTGATCACATCTAGGTTATAACATTTGTATAATTATTAATGCTCATTAGTCCAGTAGGGGACATTGTATTGCTTCAGCGATATGTGCGCTCTTGTTTCATTCCAAATGATTCATTTTTATATAATAATCACTTCAGTGTAATTTTAAATAATTAATAACAGTCAAACAATGGCAGAGGCATATTCTTTTGGTTATTAGGAGGAGTAAACAAAGAATATTTTGGAAAATGAATCCCCCCCCCCCCCCCCCTGGTATACTATTATTTAATTTTGAGGAAACGCCTTGTATGTTTATCTGGACCCCAGGAGTAATGGGCCTGTGACTTTTATATTGCCATTGCGGGTTAATTAGGACGATGTCTACAGTACTTAACCCCTGCTTTGAGGAATTATTTCTTGCAATTTTTGTACAGTACTTAACCCCTGCTTTGAGGAATTATTTCTTGCAATTTTTTTGCGAAAACTTTGCCTATTTCCTGTTGGAAGAGGTTGTGTTCAAGTAAGCTTTATCTGTGTTTTTTTTGTTATTACCGTCACAACTGCCATTAACCCTTCTGCTGTACACATAACTGATAAGCTGTAATTTGGGGGGGGGGGGGGGGGGGTGTCCAAAATTGTGTTTAGATTAGATATGTGACACATTATGACCCTGTTTGATACAGTTCTTGTGGAACTGTCAAAGTATCTATCAGAGAGGATTGTAGGTGAGTGATAGGGCATCAGCTTTCTTGGCTTTTTGGTCTTTTGTTTTTAAACCTTCTGGCTACATTGAGTAAATTGATGTTCTATATTTTTATCCATAAGTAAATGCTGCCATTTTTTGAAAATGTAACACTGGTGTAGCCAGGGGGTGGGGGTGGGGGGGGGGGGGGGCTGACCTGCTGCACGGTTTCCAAACAGCTTGCAGGATGGTTAATGATGTGTTGTCGAGGTGTGTTCGGAGTATATACTAGTGACAGAGACTAAGAATAAACTTCATCTCCAAAAATATAATTTATATTCCAGATGAAAAAGATAAAAAACAGTTGGAAGAGATTTTGAGAGGAAATCAGTTTGGCAAGTTAATTTCTGATTTAAATATCCTACCTACACCACCCTCAGATACATCAGACGTAATTCTAAATGAGGAGCAACCTAAAATGGTCAGGAGAGTGAGGAGAAGGGAAAAAAGCGAAAGAAAAGTTCAAAAGATCCTAAACTTCCAAGCACCAAGAAATCCAAAAAAATCAAAGGTACATCTTCATGTATTCTGAGAATTTCTTTACTCATTAACCCTTTCACTGACTAAGCTCTGGGAATGAGCAATTTTCTCCAATCTTTCATAAAAAAAGACATGGCTGATGGAATTGGCCATACATATACATTGTTTTGATGAAATGTTCACACAAAATTGTAGATCCTGTTCAGACAGGAATATTACATGTGTATTGCCTTTTGACTTTTCTAAATCTATCTCTTATTGACCAAGATGTGAATCAAAATGTAGATCAGCTGCTTTAATTTTTAGCTCTCCTGACTGAAAGTCAGGGGGAGTTTAAGTGACTTTCTGGGCGTTCGATATGTGAACTTTACATTATCAACTTCTCCTAAACCACTGGGCCAAACTGAAGCATGCATGTTCCGTATCATTGATATGTCAATGCATGTTTGTTCAAATAAAGTTGCCATGCACCATAGGGAGGGGGAAAATACTCCAAATTTTTTACTCACCTTGACAAATCACTCTCCGTCTATCAGCACCATGTTTTGGTCTTCTCCACCAAAACCACTGGGCCAATTCAAGTGATAGTTTGTGTGAGTGATGGTACTGAAGGGGCATTGCATTTTTGTTCAACTCAACATATCCAGCCCTATAGGGAGGGGAGGGGGAAAATGCTCCAAAATATTTTTAAAATCTTTTTCACATGAACCAGTGGGTACAATGACTTGATATTTGTTAAGCAATATTTGGCTTTGTCATGGGAGGAGTAAGATTTTTTACCCTGCCCAAACATTTCTGTTTTCTGTGTGGAAGGTCTGAGTTGGACCAAATTTGATATGTACATGTAGTATTATTGGGTACTTGACTCATGCAAAAAAAAAAAAAAAAAAAAAAAAAAATCCTGCATCCCTGTGGAACCCCAGGAGCTAAAACTAGAAATAGTTTCAAATGCCCAAGTTTTCCAAATCACACGGAACAAGGAACTGTTATTTGGTATGAAGCATTCTTAGGACCAATTGCAGCTTACTGTTACTATAGAAACCCTATGGTAAATCACATTTTCATCTTCTTCTTTGGAACTACTGAGCTGATGTGAAACCAAACCTAGCAGGGATAGTCTATGGGAGGTCCTCTACAAAGGATCCTCATTTTGTTCCAATGGGTTTGAAAACATGGCCCCGGAGGCATTCTTTGATTCTGATTGGTGGATTTTGAAAAATCTTCTCTGAAACTACAGGACCAAATGTTTTGAAACTTTGCATGGTTGATAACTGGGACCTCCTTTACCAACGATCCTCATTTAATTTGATCGAGTTGTAAATATGGCTTCAATTGCGGCTTATAGTTGCAATTAAAACTAAAAGTCCTGTCATGAAATGTGCACAAATAGCACGTTGATATGCGCGTTAATGTACGCGTTATGGCCCAAGTAAAGCTGTCAAATTCTGTACATATGGCCTGTGCACAAGCAATGTTTCAGCCAATGGACCTCCGGGTAACCCGGAGGTCCATTGGCAGAAACATTGCATGTGTTTGCTATGAGTAACCATGAGAACCTGCCGTGCTTTAGATGCCATTCGATATGGCAATTGCGCGTACTTCCAACGCGCAATTAAGCCTAGATAAGCGCACTATTGGTGACAGGACTTCTACTTTTAACTGTACTATAGAAACACTATGGGAAATCACATTTTCATCTTCTTCTCTGGAACTACCAAGCTGATGAGAACTAAACTTGGAAGGAATGATCTATGGGAGGTCCTCTAGAAACAGTTCTCATTTTGTTTCTGTGGGTTGAAAAACATGGCCAAAAGAGGCATTCTTTGATTCTGATTGGTGGATTTTCAAAAATCTTCTCCTCTGAAACTACCAGGCCGAATGTTTTGATACTTCACATAAATGATGACTAGGGCCCCTCTACCATCGATCCTTGTTTATTTTGTAAACATGGCTGCAATTGTGGCTTATAGTTACTATAGAAACCCTATGGGAAATCACATTTTCATCTTCTTTGGAACTAACAAGCAGACATGAACCAAACCTGGCAGCGATTGTCTATGGCAGGTCTTCTACAAATGCACCCCATATTTGTTACCATGCATCAAAAAACATGACTGGCAGAAACATTTTTGATTCTGATTCATTGGTGGATTTTGAAAAATCTTCTCTGAAATCACAGGGCCAAATGTTTTTGAAACTTTGCATGGTTGATGACTGAGACCTCCTCTACCAACGATCCTCATTTAATGTTGATCGGGTTGCAAACCTGGCTGCAATTGTGGTTTATAGTTACAATGAAAAGCCTAGATGGGAAACCACACTTTTGTATGTAGTTCCAGGTGAGCAATTACAGGCTCTTTAGAGACTTTAGTTGTTCCTTAGTATTGGCTACATTGTCTTATTATCCCCCCGCAGGGAAGGGATATAGCAAAGACCTCCGTGCGTGCATCCAAATTCTTCGTTTATGCAATAACTTTGTTCATGTTTATGGTATGGCTCTCATTTTTGGTATGTGAGTTTAGTACCACAATATCTTGATCAAGTTCTTAAATCAGTTCTGTTGAATGTTTGTTTACCAAGTTATTGATATTTGTGGGGGGATATGCCACACTTGGCATTCCCTTGTTTGTTGATTTACCTCTGTCACATTTAATAATGAAAACATTAATTACATGGTTTCAGGAGAAACAGTGCCCTGAAAAGTCATTGGAAAGGGTTGCTGAGGAACTAGCACTAACAGAACTACAAACTGAAAGTGTATTAGCATTGCCATCAACAAGTGGTTTTCGTCTTGATTTAGATCAGGATATGACCACCCCAGAACCAACAGAGCTTAGTGAGGTAGAGACACAATCAACCAGTGCAAGGTAAGTGATTTGTTTTGGTATGCCTGTTCAAGACAATCCTAGATACACGTAGATCATAGTTCTTTGAAATCTTTTTGTAAGTTCCTGGGCCAAATGTGTTCATTGAGAAGGTATCACCCTTCCTGTTGGGGAACTGCCTCAATTATTATGGACTTGCTGGGGGAATACCCTACCTCTCTGGTAGAGTACAGGCCCCACACAATGGTACTACAACCCCTGGCAGGTTAACTTTAATGGAAATGTTTTAAAGGTATTTCTACCATGCAGGTTGGTTCTTGTTCAAATGTAACAACATTTTCAATATCAAAATGGCTTCAAACATGTATATATACGTGTGTCAGGTTCAAATAGCCCTTTTGCCACATTTGACAAAGTGAACCTTATATCAAGGTACAAGGTCATAGAAGTGCATGTTGACTGGGATAGATAGCAGCATTAGTTTCAGATAATCGATTGATTTTCTGGGAGGGATAGATAGCTTCAGATAATCGATTCAATCTCGAATAAAAATCAAGCCTTGGGTAATCGTATCACCAAGAATAATTGATTGATTGTGAATTTCCTGTTTCTTTCAAAATATAAAGCACAGAGACAGGATGTGAGATTGACAACACAAAGACGTTTCAGAACAATTTATTTTGATTGAAAACTTTAGATACAGGTTACCTGAAAAATAATGATAAATCTACAATGTGCTTCTTTTTAGTATCTCTCAAAAGGATGTTTTTCTGAAAGCTGGAAGGTGGACTTATCAGTGGAAGTGTACCAACCAGCAGGTCTGTACTGTAATTCTTGAGTGAAGTATCAGTCTGTCTCATTGAACCTAAATTTTTTCCAGGTTAACCACAAGGAAATTTGAAAATTTATATGATCAAAAAGACAAAGGTTGTGCCCCAAAATGGTAATTTCCAGGACCTAAATTTTCAGAACACTGCTACCAGTCTGCCAGCTATGGTCAACCCAGTGTTCCCAAATTAGGCCAATTTAACAGGCTATTGGATGCATTTTATATTAAACAAACATATTCATTAGTTCTAGAGGTGACAGTTATTGGAGTACCTTGAATCAGTTGTACATTTGTTGTGATGCAATGAACAACCTGTATTTTGAATGTCAACCAATTAATTGTTTTCTTTCCAGAGTCAAAACAAAACATTGTTCTTTTTCTTTTGTAGTTCTGTTTCTTCAGTGCTGGCAGAAAGCTTTAATGCGTTGAACAATTCTGGAGTAAATGTGTCTGGTCAGAGTCATACCCAACAAGCAAAAACTGAAGAAAGGGTGACAATTTTGGAGCACCAAAATTATGAGTTGTCCATCCGAGTTTCTCAACTGGAATCCAATTTCCAATGGCTCTGGAACTCTTACCAACAGGTAATTTTTTAGTTCACAATCCCCCTTGTGTCCCATCCAAATCCAACTATATCAAGCTGTGTCCTATTCAGAACTTTTGATGGCCTAGAAGGATATTAATGATACTTGATATTAATGTTGCCAGTTGACCAGTGTGTTGTATATAAGGCTTGTATGCCTGTCCACAAAGTCAAGGTCACAGACTTAGTTCATACTCCCACATCCAAATGCACAAATAAACATGTAGAGTCCTGCTTGGAACTTGTGAATGTCTCTACGGATATTAATGGAACTTGGTGTTACTGTTGGCCACTATCAGAGACAGTGTCACACAGAGTGGGGTGGGGGAAGGGTATTATTGGTCCCAAGTTGGGATAGTTCACATCTAGTTTGTTCTGTTTTATTCATGATAATCCAAGCTCCATCATCGGATTTGTGAGTGTTAAAGTGGAAATAGTTGATAAACTCATCATTTTTTAAATTTCACCTTGTTTAAATATTGTTTCCCCATGAATAATATAGGTGAAAAAAAGAAATTAAACAATATCTATTTATTTAGTTCAAATATCAACTCGTTTTTACATTCAATTCTCCAATCGGTGCATAGCCTACAGCAAATTGCCAGATAAAAAAAACAGTTAAAATAGTTCACAATTTCTTTTCACATTTCTGTGCATTGTGTCTGGAAGAAGCTGAAAGTTCAACAACTGAAATTCAATACACAATGGATGTATTCTCGAATAGTCACTAACACTACTTTTTCATTCACTACTTTGAATTTGGGGCATCCATTCCATACGGAATTGGAATGGGTGAAAAAGAAAATGCTTCACCGATTATAAGAAAAATGTCAACAGTTACATCACAATTTAAAAGAAATAGAAACATGATCACGGATATTATTTCATCAAATGACCGGAAGTGGCTGTCTGTGGTACAGCTGCCAACTGGCTCTTTTCCCCATCAACAACCCCAACCAAAGTTTAAAGCCGCACATGCAATGTAAATCCCACAACTTCCCATCTCTACTTGGATGTGAAGGTCTGAAAACTGCCTGGCCTTTTTTTCCTCCAGCTACGATATTTGAGGAAAAGACCTGCACTTGGAAAATAGCTGTATTTTTTTCGGATCATGGAAGTTAGGCTACTGTAAATTCAGTAGGCAGTGAATGAACAGTGAGGTCTACTATTTTAATGTCTGTGTTGAAAGAATTAAACTATCACATCAGTGGCAATTCAGGTTTGTCTTGTAAGACTCCTACTCTGTGTCTCTGGTACTCCAAGACTTTGAGAGTGATGTATCAGAGACTAGGCCTATTAGTCCAACAGACACTAGCATATCAAATTAGAGTGCACCTTAAAACAACTTAAACATTTCATCCTGAAAATAAACACCTTATGTAGGACTGACTAAAACATTTTTGTTGTTGAATTTCTGTTGATCTGTATTTCTAAATAAAATCTCATCCCATGTTGTCAGACATTCTATGTCCCCAGTAAATGCTTATTTTGTTGTAAACCTTCTCATTCTGAAAATGAAAGTCTTTGTTTAACCCAAACAAGCTTTTTAAATAAAAGGTATCAAGACTTATGGCCTACAGGTAGCAGTTGTTTTTAATCAAGTGTTGTCCACCTGAATAGGCAAAACACTTGACTAAATTCAACTACTCAGGTTATATGACTTTTTCATGTTCAGTGGCTATTTTGTACTATAGGGAGAACTGAGTCATTCGGTACTGCATCACAGACAAGCAGGCTTGGCTTGATACTTTCAATATCAGCTGATATCTATACTCTTCCTTAATCAGGCATCTTTAACTCTGATATATAGATGCAAGCAGTTTAAGTCCGTCTCAAAAATGTCCAAAATGGCTGAAAGTTTCCATTTTACTATTTTAGGTTTTCACTCACATGAGAAAAGCTTTTCTTGATTGTTCTTTGTAAAAATGGCTGAAAGTTTCCATTTAAGCTTTTCACTCATTGAGAAAAACTTTTCTTGATTGTTTTTTGTACCCAAAATATAATGTTTTTAAAAATAATAATATAATAATGATATGGATTCTTTGTAACCACTTTCTGTTTCTTTTAATATGCTTTTGCAGCTCATAAATAAGCAGATGCCAGCTTCTGAACAACCAACAGAAACTGTTCAACAGCCATCTGAAAATGTTCAGTCTATGCCAGATGTAAGTAAATAGAATAGTATCCATTGCTCTTGAAACATTTGCCTAACCTTACAGTTAAAATTGGAAAGTCTGTGATGGTATTGTGCACTATTTTAAAGTAATAGCGAACTGAGTAAGTGCACTTTGTCCCACTCGAAACACACCATTAGCATAACTGCAGAAAAAGTGTGTCCAGCTCTGTACAAGTCTATACCAGTGAATTGAGATCATTTACAACATTCCTAGCCTCTACAGGGTTACATGTATATGTAATGACATAAACTGATATTAAAATTTGACTGCATATACAGAATGAAGACAGTGGATTACTCTTTAATCGCAGCGTCTTGTATTTTCCACTTGAGATGTTTTTATAGCATGGCATTTGTGGAACTGTCTTATCGTGGTTTGCATCATATCTAGAAGGTCGCAGTCAACAAATATACATCAATAAGATCGGTTCAGAAAGCAGAACGTTAAAGTGTGGTGTTCCTCAGGGCTCAGTTCTTGGACCACTCTTGTTTACTCTGTACACTTCTTCTCTCGGTCACCTTCTTAAAAAGCATGGCATATCATATCATCTGTATGCAGACGACACCCAACTGTACATCAAATTCAACCCATCTGTTCCAAGTGACTCCTTCACCACAGTCAATAAGATGGAAACTTGCATAAATCTTGTACGGGAATGGATGATAGACTTTAAACTGAAAATGAATGACTCTAAAACTGATTTCTTAGTGATATCCGGGGTTCGCATGCCTGCACCCTCTGTTACATCAATTCTGGTTGGAAACATCACTATGAAAAGTGAATCGGCCAGGAATATTGGACTGATTATGGACTCAAATTTAAAACTAGATATCCATATCAATAAAATTTGTCAAAAATGCTACAGGCAGCTTCGTAATGTTGGAAGACTGCGACCTTATCTTAACCAGTCAGCACTTGAAAAACTTGTGCACTCCTTCATCACCTCACAACTAGACTATTGTAATTCAGTGTTAGTGGGGCTGTCCCAGTGCCTGACTCAGAAGCTTCAAAAAGTTCAGAATACTGCTGCTAGGATAATTACTGGTACCAAATGCTCTGAACACATAACACCTGTTTAAGACAATTGCATTGGCTTCCAGTTAAACAGAGGATTGATTTCAAAATATTGATCTTAGTATTCAAATGTATCCACAAACTGGCTCCACTTTACCTGCAAGAGCTCCTCACTGTATATAAACCAAAGCGCAGTCTCCGATCTAAAAAACAAATTCAACTAGTTGTGCCTTTTAGCAAATCTAATCAGGCTCATGACCGTGTGTTCTCCATCGTGGGTCCCAGATTGTGGAATTCCCCGCCAATCAGTGTCAGAACTTCAGAAACTCTCGATGTCTTCAAAAGAAATCTTAAAACTTTCCTATTTACTGAAGCATTCTTAAACCTCTCTAACAGACAACCAAAACAGATGTGACTCTTCATTTCAGAAAAGTGTGTTTATTTCTGTCAAGCGTTTTAGAGCACTATTTGTGGTTTTACGCTCTAGAAAATCAATTATTATTATTATTATTAATTAATTGTTAATAATAGCACATGGACCAAGGGGTGCAACCTGAGGGTCTAAAGTTACGATGGAAGTTTGAAATAGGGCTGTCGCGACTAGCATTTTTTGTAATCGACTAATCGTGACCAGTAATCGACGGTTAGTCGATTAATAGTCGCTTCCCATGATTTTTTAGCAAATCATTCTTCTGTTCGTAAAACTCTGAAAATGACAATGGCACCAGTGTGTTCAGACGAAGTGGGGTTGTGGGAACAACAAATCGGTCCCGACTGAAGCTACATGTAGTCCAATCTTGGACCCACAGTCCGTAATATAATTTTTGGGGTTGGTACGTCCTGTAGGACGTACCAACCCCAAAAATAATATTACTGACTGCGGGTCCAAGTTTAAACTAGATTGAAGCCGATGAATTAAAATGAATTTACCAAAGAACGTTCCTGCATATGTTTCCTTTCTTCAATAAGTTTCTCGAAATTTTGAACATTGAGATCTATGCATTCCCTCGTCAGTTGTTAAAATTGGATCTTAGTCTGAAGTTCCGAACTTTGAGAAGTGATCTGACGTTCTGACTCTCGTCATAATTTTGTCACTTCCGCACTTTGGGTTTTCCAATGGGTGCATTCGTGTGTACAAGACTGGATAAATTCAGAAGAATCTATTCTTCTCGAGTAACTGTGAGTGTTCTTTCTTACACAGTCAGTGACAGTCGTACAGTCTTCCGGATATGAATGTTAACTATGGTTAGATATTTAAAGTTATTCACCTTCATTGATCATTCACCTCACAAAACAATTCAATTTAGCCCCGACGTGTAGTAGACGTGTACCACCTTGAAAATGAACGACGATCGACTAAAAATAAAAAACGTCGACTAGTTCAATAGTCGACGGTTAGTCGACTAATCGAATAATCGTGACAGCCCTAGTTTGAAAGTACTTCTAGTGTTTTTAACACCAAAATTGTAAATAGTTACCAAGTAACAAATCCATCCCACAGCAATTTAGTACTAATCACCCTTCATATACTATAGGTATTTATGTTTTCATCATGTCCATCTATCCATCTGGTATCAATCATCCATCTGTTAAATTTTGGATAGAACTTCTCTGAAAATTTCAACAAAACCATATCATGTGCTACCTACAGTTAAAACTAGAAGTCCTGTCATGAAATGCGCACAAATAGCACGTTGATATGCGCGTTAATGTGCGCGTTATGGCCCAAGTAAAGCTATCAAATTATGTACATATGGCCTATGCACAAGCAATGTTTCAGCCAATGGACCTCCGGGTAGTCCGGAGGTCCATTGGCAGAAACATTGCTTGTGTTTGCTATGAGTAACCAGGAGAACCTGCCGTGCTTTGGATGCCATTCGATATGCCAATTGCGCGCAATTCCAACGTGCAATTAAGCCTAAATAAGCGCACTATTCGTGACAGGACTTCTAGTTTTAACTGTATTAAGAGCAATTTTTCAGATAGGGGTTCAGAATAGATTTTGATGTTTCAGCACTGGTTAGTGCATCGACATGTTTATTATGAATTTTATTAACCTGGCAAATGTGTACGGTACATATGGCAGTGAAATGATATTTAACTATATACCTTCAAAATTGTTATTTTTCAGCACTAATGAGAAGTGTATCTTACACATAAAGAATAGGTTAACTTTCTAAATTTCTTACCAACATTATTGAATTTTCTATTCATGAAATTTGCATGCCAGCTATTTCGACTATCAGTTACAGATGGTAACAACGATAATCTTTTTTGAATCTGCCACATCAATACAAGAGTATTTTTCTTCCATTCCTTCTTCAAAATTATGGGCACAAATGGGTACAATTCATCAATTTATCAATGTTTACATCTAACCTGCAAAGTTCTTTCATACATTTATATTTGTGTAACATACTCCATAAATGCATATGCATGATGTGATTAGTTGTGAACATTGATCACATAGTTCAAAGAGGTGCATATAAATGAGAAGTGAACAAACAGGGTCATCATTCATGGCATACACTGTTAGCTCACACTTTTTAAAGTCTGTGAGCTAAGAATATAGGAAATGTTTGACAAAGGAGACCATGACTAAAATCTTCTCATTATATATTTATTATATATTTATTTCCTTTAGTGTTTAAATCTTTTCATTAAACAAAAACTATGTTTTTTCAGGATCCAACAGCTCAGAGAAAGAAGTTGTTCAATGGATTTACTAAAGTAAGAAAAAATTGATTGTTTTAACTGTAAATTTAGTGTGTTCACTGATATATTCAGGTCTGATTTGATACCCGTTACAGGCATGGATGCCTAAGCTATGGAGCCTCAATGCCCTCAAATTCCTGCTGGAAATTATCCTTCGATTTTGAAGTCTTTCATTTTTATGAAACATTTCAGTGAAAATATGTGTTATCATTCAATGAGCTTGTTCCAATTTAACATTATGTGAGACCTTCCTCGTTGTCAGTTAATTCAAACACATTTAGCATTCAGATAAATAAAAATAAATGTTATATTTCAGGAACAATTGGCAGAAAAGATAAGAATGTACCCCACCTACCAAAAGGCTTCGGTACTTCTCTTCAGAATGCTCTATTCTGAAGAGGAGTATCAAGGGAGATCTATCACTGGCCAGAAAAAGTGTAAAGATATAGCTGCTCGACCTGGTCTGGAAGATAAATCAAAATTGGAAGCCATTTATGGTATATGTATTTGAAAAAACCTATTATTAGTATTATCAGTTAGTTGGCATAATTTTCATTTTATCAGCCCAGTATAATCTCTGTACCAGCAAGGAAGATTAGTCTAACTTTGTGTGTGCAGAGAGAATAAAAGATGTATAAGCTGTAAGAATTATAAAAGCTTTTTCCATTTATTTGTTAATCAAACATGTTATTAAACCTTTCAGAGAACTTTAGGGTGATTTTCAGGGACACAGAATGCAATTTTAGCTCAACTTGACAAAGTCAAGCTAAGCTTTTGCCGTCACTTCTCGTCCGTTGGCGTACGTACGTCCACAATTTCCTTTGGCACACCTCACAGGTCGCATTTATGATCAGATCGCTTTGAAACTTGGTATGCTTGTTTGGGTTACCTCTAGATGGGAGCTATCGATTTTCTTCAATTTCCGTCAAAAAATGTTGACGTGGCCAACGTTCTTAGAATTTAGTTTAATCAGACCTCAATATTTCCCTTTGGCACACCCTACAGGGTACATTTATGATTGGATTGCTTTGAAACCTGGCATGCTTGTTTTCGGTGACCTCTAGATGGGAGCTATCGATTTTCTTCCATTTCCATCAAAAAATGTTGCCGCGGCCAACATTCTTAGAACTTATTTTAGTCAGACCTCAATATTTCCCTTTAGCACACCCTACAGCTATCAATTTTCTTCCATTTCATACGTCAAAATATGTTGTTGCTAGCAACGATCTATGAACTTAGTTTAGTCAGGCATCAATATATTCCTTTGGCATGCCATAAAGGGCACATTTATGATCACATCGGTTTGAAACTTTGTATGCTTGTTTGGGGTTACCTCTAGATTGGAGCTATCGATTTTTGTCAAAAAATGTTGCCACTAGCAATGACCTTCGATGAACTTAGTAAAAACTTAGTGCAGTTAAGCATCAATATTTTCCTTTGACACACCCTGCAGGGCACATTTATGATTGGATCGCTTGCAAACTGTGGGGTGACATCTATATAGGGAGCTGTCGATTCTCTTCCATTTCTGTCAAAAAATGTTGCCGCTGACCTTTGAACTTAGTTTAGTCAGACCTCAATATTTCCCTTTAACATGGCCTTCAGGGCACATTTATGATCGGATCACTTTGAAACTTGGTATGTGTGTTCCGTGTGACTTCTAGATGTGAGCTATTACTCTTTTTTCATTTCCATAAAAAATTATTGTCTTTATCACCAGCATTTGAACTTACTGCATTTGTGCATCAACTTATCCCTTTTGCGCTCTCTGCAGGGTATATTTATGAATTTCCATAAAAAAACACAAAAACCATTGCCACAAGCAGTGACCTTCTACTTAGTGCATTTGTGCATTAACCTCTTCCTTTGGCATGCCTCCGAAGGCATATTCATTATCAGGTTGTTTTGAAACTTTGTAAGCTTATGCAGGGTGACAAAGATAGGAGCTATGCATTTTCTTTTCATTTCCATCAAAAAACTGTTGCTGTTAGCAACAATCTTTGAATTTATTGCATTTGTGCATCAGCATTCTTTGACATGGCCTGCAGGTCACATTTATCAAGGGATTGTTTTTGAACTTGGTGTGCTCATTAGACAAGACCTTTAGATAAGAGCTATTGATAAGCATTCATTTCTGTGAAAAAAGTTGCCATTCACAATAACCTCTTATCATACTGCATTCATTTCTGTGAAAAATGTTGCCATTTACAATAAACTCTGAACATACTGCATTTGTGTATCAACATTCTTCCTTTAGCCAGTCTTATAGTTTACATTTAAAAATGCATGGATTACTCTGACATTGTGCACACACAATGCTGTTATTTTGAAATTTCATTTGGTACCAAGGATCTTCAATTTTGCCATTTCATTTATAACTTAACAAGTTCAAGTTGAGCTACATGTACAGTGTCATTGACACTTTCATTGGAAAAAGGCGACACAAACAATACATGAGATGAACTTGCAAATTTGAACTAAATAAATATATTTTGTTTAATTATATTTGATATATTTTATTCATTTGTAAACATTATTTAAATCGAGGCTGAATTTTAAACATGATGAGCTAGTCAACTATTTTCACCCGACACTTGCAAATGTGACTACAATAATCTGTAAAAATATGGATGAGAGTAAAATATAACAAGAGGGATGTTACATCCCAATGCTCACCTACATTCGTGCTTGATAATGTCGTTCCAATGTAACATGCCTAATATTTAGTTAATATAAATCATTAACTAGGCATCAAATGATTAATGTGGTTTATGTGATGGCTTTGGAAAGTCTATATTTCTGCATTTATTTTATATCAATTCAACATAGAATCATTGGATACATCTTTTAGAAATGTTTATGATTAAGAATATGAAGCGTGAGGCCAGATATTAAATCATAAATAAGAATTAGGAAAGGCTTTCATAAATCACTGAAATTGTAATTGAAGAACATTCATTGGTTAAAGAGGAGTTGCGGAAAAACATTCGTTCAAGAAAGTGACTATAAGTCCCAACAAAAATACATCACATCAACAACTAAAATAAGCCTTAATGTTACTAGTAACAAGGATGAAAAAGTATTAAATAATAAAAAAAAAAAAGTTAAAAAATTTTTTTTTTAAAGAAAGTGAATATAAGTCCCAAAAATCCCCGTCAAATTCCTCAAATATGCATTAATAAGGGCGCAGCGTTACTGCAATGTAGTTCAGTAACCCATGCGTACAATATCAATTGCCTGGAAAGACACATAGAAACAGAACTCACCTTAACACCTCACCTTAACACAAACTTTTAGAACTTAAAATTGAGTAAGTCAGACAAAAACGTGAACATTGTGACTGAAAAAAAGAAAATAAATCAGTTAAATTTCTGCATACAGTAGGGTTAATACCTACAGTTGTTATTGAAATGAGAAAATAAACAGTAATGAGAGGTGAAGGCACCACAATCTGCACAAAAGCTGACTTTAACGCAAATTCTTACAACACCTAAACGCTAATTCTTACAACAACTTTTGGCAGAAAATTTTAGGTGAAATTTGGAAAAAGGTCATAGTATCAGGGTTAAATACTGTTCTGATAGTCCCCTACAACCTACATATGCAATATCAAAGGCCTGAGCCCACCGATCTTTGAGAACTCACCTTAACACCTCACCTTAACACAAACTTTTAGAACTTAAAATTTACTAAGTCCGAGAAAAACATGGAAATTTTGACTGAAAAAAAAGAAAATTTCCATTAAATTTCTGCACACAGTCAGGTTAATACCTACAGTTGTTATTGAAATATGAAAATCAAGAGTAATGAGAAGTGAAAGCACCACAATCTGCACAAAAGCTGACTTTAACGCAAATTCTTACAACACCTAAACGCTAATTCTTACAACAAGTTTTGGCAGAAAATCGGCCTCAAATTCCTCAAATATGCATGTAATGAGGGTTAAATATTACTGCAATGGAGTTCAGTAACCCAAGTGCAGAATATTAATCGCTTGGAAAGATACATAGAAACACAACTCACCTAAACACAAAGTTTACAAAGTTTTACAACTTAAAATTTACTAAGTCCGAGAAAAACAAGAAAATTTTGAGTGAAAAAAAAGAAAATTTTCGTTAAATTTCTGCATACAGTAGGGTTAATACCTACAGTTGTTATTGAAATATGAAAATCAACAGTAATGAGAAGTTAAACCAGCACAATCTGCACAAAAGCTGACTTTAACACAAATTCTTACAACACCTAAACGCAAATTCTTACAACTTTTGGCAGAAAATTTTAGCTGAAATTTGGAAAAAAGTCGTAGTTTCAGGGTTAAATACTGTTCTAATAGTCCCCTACAACCTACATATGCAATATCAAAGGCCTGAGCCCACTGATGCTTGAGAAATTCACCTTAACATTAAATCTTACAATATTGGACACGCCAGACGCCGACGTTATCACAATAGCTCACCACATCTTACAGATGTAGGTGAGCTAAAAAATAAAAGTCTTCTTTATTGAATATATTTAACTTCTATCCATATTGTTTTTGTTTTATTCATTAGAATCAGGGCTTCGAAGCCAATGTTACTTTATACTGAACATCTTGAAAAACAGGAAAATCGGAGCTAACATGTTCTCTCCGCGCTGTGTTTTTGGGCAAGGCACTTAACCTCCATTGTCCACATGGGGGCATGGTGATGCTGTGTTCTAAGGCATACTGCATGTCGATGGTGCGCACGTCTTCAACCAATCTAACCCTGCCTGTGCTGCAGTGCAGAGTTATGATGTTGGGGAGCTTGCACCTGCTCATTGTTGCTCCTCTCCAGGTACTCTGGCTTCCTCCACTCGTAAAACTGTCACGGTCTTGATTTGTCATTGTGCATTAGTAAGTAGACCTTAAAACACCATTTAAGAAATAAATATAGCTAAAATATTCAATTGAAATTTGTCCTCAGTCAAGGTTCCCGCGGGGTCTTAAAAAGCTTGAAAAGTCTTGAATTCAAAGTTCCAGTCTTAAATTGGCAGAAGTCAGGGAAATATGTCTGAGGTGCTGCATATTGTAAACATTGACTGTCTGGAATCGGGTTTTGCAACGGCTGTCTTTTAGAACAAAAAGTCTTGAATTCTCTTTTTAGTCGAGTTGTGACGAAGTCAAACTCGACTTATAGTTTGGTGAATGGCGGGCGGGCGGGCATAAACAATGGTTTCCGGATGATAACTTGATAGTGGTTCAACTCACATTCATTAAACTTCATAGGTAGATTGGCCTTGGTGAGGGGAAGAACCCTATTGATTTTTGACATGCTACGTCGAAGGTCAAGGTCAACGTGACCTTGAACATAGTAAATAGCAACAATTCCTTTCCGGATGATAACTTGATAGTAGTTCAACCTACATTCATGAAACTTCATTGGTGGGTTGGCCTTGGTGCGAGGAAGAACTCTATTGATCTTGGACTCGCCAGATCAAAGGTCAAGGTCACAGTGAACTTTAACATAGTATATCGCAACAATTGGTTTCCGGATGATAACTTGATAGTGGTTCAACCTAGAGTCATGAAACTTCATAGGTGTGTTGGCCTTGGTGCGAGGAAGAACCCTATTGATCTTGGACTCACCAGGTCAAAGGTCAAGGTCACAGTGACCTTGAACATAGTATATCGCAACAATTGGTTTCCTGATGAGAACTTGATAGTGGTTCAACCTAGAGTCATGAAACTTCATAGGTGTGTTGGCCTTGGTGCAAGGAACTGTTGTCACAACTCGACATTGGATCGGTGATCCTGAGCGGCATTTTTTCTCTCTTGACTTGAAAAGTCTTGAATTCACATTGAAAAGAGTCTTAAAAAGTCTTGAATAAATTTGCCCCACCCTGAACTGTAGGAATCCTGTCAATTTTAAAATGTGTGATGGACTGATAATTATTGACTGCAGAGATTTCAACTGACTTGAAAACTTCATTATAATGTCTATTTTCAGATGTTGTAAACCAGAAATTTGAACATGTTACTCCAGATATGGCGAATGCAGTTCTGCGAGACCTGGTTAAACCATGCCGACAGAAAAGGAAATAGTGTCGGGTGTGATGAAGACTTGCCCTTGCAGAGTTATTTTTTTCTTTTCATTTTTCAGTCCTTCTCATGAAGCAGGCGCTATTGCTCTCGCACCCGAGTTTTTTATTTTCCGAGTACAAATTGATGTGCCCGTTCACCATACTATGGGAAGACAGCTTGCACATGTCAGTCGAAGTGGTTCGGACCCAGGATGGAATTATTCAGACAGTTGAAGCCAGTGAGATGGGCGCATGTCTGTACACTGTGTCAGTTAAAAAATTGGTTCTCGCCTTCCTTCAGTTGTTTGCCTGCTTGGAAGTATCCAATAGACGTTTTTCAGGTGTTTCAATCATCAGTTTAATAATATTTGAAAAGAAAAAAAAAACGAAATCCCTGTGTGCTTGTTTTCATTTTACAGGTGATTCTCGAAACCGGAAGCAGCTAGAAAGCTCCAGAGCACCTGTTTAAAACACACTATAATTATAGTCTGTTTAAAATTAGATCATAGGTTGCTGTTTTGGAAAATTCCGGGGATAAAAAATAATCAGGTTCGGTGTAGGGGGGAGGACACTGATGTGCTTTCTGGTACTGATATTTTTCACCAGTGGACTCTCATTTTAAGGCAGAGATGTTTTCGTTTCGGGAAGAGGGTGGGGGGGGGGGGGGGGGGACAACAACAGTATATTTCTTCGCTCATGGACCTGGGACTTAACCCAGTAGCAGTTGTCAGGCTGTAAGGTACTCCTTTGATAACTAAATAGCAGTTGCAGATGCAAATAAGTAAGCACTTTAAAATTTGCAATCTGCTACAAGAAGGCAGCAGATTGCAAATTTTCAAATGCTCACACCTTCTTTTGCTTGTGGACTTTCCCAAGTAGCAGATGTTACATGGATTAGTGGAACAACTTATAAAAGTATTAACAATGCCTCATGCTGTGATTGCATTTTTATGTCTGATGTCCACTAACAGGCATTAAAAATGAAAATCTCTCTATCATTGGAAGATTGCATAAACAAAGCCTGACTAGAGTTGCCCCTTTCAAAAATGCATGAAAATCACACTGCCGTTGATCCCCAATGGTGATGTGTCATTGCGAGAGCAGCTCCCGTGATTGATTTTGCGAGAGCAATTTTTTCATTCCCGGGGCAATATATTTGTGAGAAGGGCTGTTTTTTTTATTGGCATCATTTGAAAAATAGTACAATGTATTACATTAAAACACAATTGAGTTTTTACAGTATAAAATATATATACATGCAGAACAGTTCTCCAATTATTCAAAAAGTACATCATTTTGGTATTTCCATTTTTCCTTTTAAGGCTGCCGCGATTATGAATTTTTGTGATCAATTATTTCGTAGAAAAGATCAACGTTTAAGCGATCATTTTGTCTGTTTACTCCCCATCATTGTGTCGGTTGTAATGGGAACACTGAACACCACAACAGACATTTTGTTCCGAGAAAAAGGCTATTAAAGCTCAACCTGATATTTACGTTTGTTGAATAATACAAATGACAGTCTGGAACACATTGCTATGTGTTTTTTTTGGTAAACGAATACATTATAAAATGTTCTAAACTGTCAACTTACTCGATTGTTTGAGGTTGGGAGGGGGTTGTTCTAAAATTGCAAATGTTACGGGGTCCGATCGATTGGTGTCATCCACTTCAAACTCCTGACGAAGTTGAACAGTTGAACTCCGGGCCTAAAGGAAAGCAGGATATAGAAACGTACATTCTTATTTGTGTTTCAAACGTGGTTAACAGTAAATGCACATTTCGCTACCGAGTTCCATTTTCTAAGTGTACATACGTCATAGATACGACATGCAGCAAAATGGAATTAGGTAGATAATTATCTACTTGGCAATAAATAATTATACGTCTGTCTTCTAATTATGGGATCATTCTCTCATTGTACTAATCAAGCATCATGGGCACGACTTATGATATGTGGACCGTTGTGTTAGAGCTTGCTGTGATAAAAAATGGATCCTTAATTTTTCAGCACCGTAGGTACTAGGGAGTAGAGTTGGGGATACAAGGAAGGAAGCCCCAAGCCCCTATTTGTTCATTCTTGTTCAAATACACATTTCCAGCAAACTTAAATGGGGGCATGTGTCAAAAACAATTTCTCGGGTTATATGTGCAACCGATTCAAAAGCATCCTGCCAATGAACTATGTTTTATTTATTCTTTTTTTTTTTATCTAAAACAGTTGGACTATCCCAGGATTATTAGTTGAGGACATCTATCAACAACATCAAAGGCGGCTAACATCAAACACGGAAACATCACAGCCCCACTAACTGGCACTATGTTCAAACGGCTTGCAGAAACATCACAGCCCCACTAAGTTCAAACGACTTGCAGTTCTAACAGAGTGAACAGAAACTCACGACTTTGCGACATGTCGATTTCATCTGCCATAAACATCACAGAACTTGGACAGAAATTCCTAATTGAGCAATAATTGTTGTCAGAGTTTGTTTTCAGTTCACATCAATTTTTGTAGCCTACTAGTTGTCCCCGGTCTTGGAAATTAACCGTGTTTTGAAACAAAATACGTCTGAGTGCACAAGGGACTGCGACACCATGCTGATAACCTTTTGAATACCACCTAATGGTGACCCTTCGATTTGCCCTGAATAATCGATCATTAAAAATTGTAATTGATTATGAGCTTCGACGATCATCCGATTATTCGTGGCAGCCTTATTTCCTATATACGCTCAGCCTTGCCGATTGAGTACGTGTATAGAGAAGAGAATACATTTCAATATCTTTGTATGATTTTATAGCTCTTCATAAACCTAAGAAAGATAGGAGGGTATTACTTCGGTTGCAGGTGTAAATATACTTTTTGTAGATGAGGAGACAGGTATTCCAGACATTTGGATAAGCATGCTCGAAAGTTGTGCCTAAAATTATTTCTCTTTTATTTAAGTTTAGTTGAAGTTGCGCATTTGGATTAAGGTTCATCTTTTCCACTAGAGAAAGAAAAACTGTTTTTGAGAAAGAATCGTAAAATAGATGTGTGATCGTTTCTTATTTCCACAGAAAGGGCAGAGCTCTGTTTCTGAAAACCCTCATTTAAAGAGTTCAGATTTTGTGAATAGGATTTTGTGGTTAATCTTATATTGTAACTTTGTAGATTATGTATCATCTGTTTCCCTAAAAGTTTGTTTGTAAATGTGTTGCCAATCATTTTGGTCAAGATTTTCATCTAATATGGTGATTCATTTCTTTTGGGTATGTGTAGGTTTTGTGATACTTTATTCAGAAATATGGGATAGAAATGGCGGTTTGCTTTCGTGCAAGATATGATGTCACTCACCAAGGGATTTGAAACATATTAAAGTTTTGTACTGTTGGATATTATATTTTTCCATGACCTTGGTATTGCATTCACCACACCGAGGTAGTTGGTGTATGGTATATCAAGGTCATATTTCAGCTTAAATTCTTGAAAGTCATCAATGGCCCCTGAAACGCTAAGTATATCGTTTATGAAGAAAACGCCCTTATACACCGATGTTTGTAAAGAAATGATTCATTATTAATTAATTTTTATGTGATTATTATAAAATAGTGGTTGTGAGAGGATCTCGGTCAGGGTTGTGGGATCGCCATTTTTTAAGAGGGCTCATACATTAAGCATGTTTTTCCAGAAAGGGTCCATATAATTTGAAACTCAAAGTATACCATGTTTATTCAAAGACCACATTTTCCTTCCCCCAAATTCCTTCCCCCAAATGTTTCAAAATTATCGACTACGAGTGTTTCCATTGGGCCATTGTTTGTGAATCGAGTACCATTTTGATCCATATCAGTTTTAAAGAGCACCACAGTGTCTTTATGTGGGAACTTTGAGCACGCTATTTTTTGATTAAATTGATTATTACATCACATTTATTTTTGTCCATTTTGTCACCCTTGCCGAGTTACAGTAGAACCTGTCTTGAGAGACCGCCCTTTGGGCCACACAAAAGTGGTCTCTCAAGACAGGTGGTCTCTCATAACAGGTTTCAGGTTTTCTCAAGTCAGTGAATAACCAACCATAAAATTCAGAAATAGAGAAGAATGGATTTTTGTAATTACTTTGTAGTTGTTCTTTTTATGGAGTTTTTGTAACAAATTGAAATGGACTGTTATAAAAATTATAAAAATAAATTAGTGTTGAAAATCTTCCTTGAAGATTTTCAACACTAATTTATTTTTATAATTTTTATAACAGTCCATTTCAGTTTGTTACAAAAAGATTTTCAACACAAATTTATTTTTATTCCTATCTGTCACATTTCAGGTATGTATGAAATTGTTTATTCAGCAATAATCCTAATCTTTTCACAGGGGTCTTATAAAAACATCTCAATCTTTAATGAGTTAGCAATTGAAACCCAATTAAGAGCTTTTAATTGTGTTAGTATAACCACAATGGATTTTCCAATTCCAGAACAGGTAAAAAGTTTTTGTCATGGTTTCAGTCTTCAAAGGGGCGGTCTCTCAAGACAGGTCCATTATGGCATAAAAATACAAGTTGGTACCAGGTTACAGTGGTCTCTCAAGACAGGTGGTCTCCCATAGCAGGTCCATTATAGAGTAAAACCAATCGGTGCCTGGCAGATGTGGTCTCTCAAGACAGGTGGTCTCTCAAGACAGGTTTTACTGTATTGACATTTTTGGACTTTAAAGTTCTATCCATACACACGATTTTGTCAGTCACCGGACTCCTTTATAGTAATTTCTTCCATCATTTATGTTGACATTTGGTGCAGAGTCGATTATTTAACAAATTCGAGTCGCAAATAAAATAAAATATGAAAAAAACTTAAACTTATTAATAAATGTCTCGATATATGTACATTCGTACATTTAATACTGGCTAAATTATCAAAACAATGTGTGGAATTGAGCGTGAACTGCACGCACACATCATCAACATGGAAGTTACAATGTATTACCAATGTCATTTGGAATCATGTGTCGCGTGATTCCAAATGACATCGGTAACACACTCATATTTTACAGTGGATAGCCATGGTTACATACATATGTAATACAGGTAAGCAAAAAGACAAGGATAGAACACATTTGTGTTTGAAAAACTTTCAAAATGTGAACAAATGTAAGTGCGAGTTATTAGGAAAATGAAATAAAATTTCATTCTGTGAATGGAATTTCATAACTTTTTGTGTCCTGTTTTTTTTTTGTAATGATTCTGTCTATTTTTAGGCTTTTCAATGTTTCCATGCCTTCATCCTAAAGATTCCATGCTTTTCCACAGAATTCCATGCTTTTCCATGGAATTCCATGCTTTTCCGTGGAATTCCATGGTTTGTGAATTATTTCCAGGGTTTCCATGCTTTTCTACAGAAAAGCATGGAATTCCATGGTTTCCATGCTTTTATAGGATTTTTTGGTTCCATGTTTTTCATGGAATTCCATGCTTCTACTCTTGTATTTCCATGCTTTCTATTTCTTGAAATCTTTCTCATTTTAAAGCATGGAAATATTGTCCCAATACTCCATGCTTTTCCATGCTTTGAGATTCCATGCTATTCCATGGAATTTCCATGGAAAGCATGGAATTTTGAGAGACGGGTAATAGGCTCCCATCTGGGGTCCGCATCTGTGGACTTTTTATTTTTGCAGCATAGCAGGCGAACATAATTACATCCAATTGATTATTTATTTTTGCTATTTAACATCAGTATTGGCATAATAGAGTTGACATTTTGAAGTGTGGAACATATTTTGTCACCAGCTGCCTACTGAAATGAGAAAACCTGACACTTTTGATCGGCAAACTGAACCCATCTGTGTTTTTCCTTCCGGGGCATTTTGTTTTGGGCGATATCTGCTGTCACAAAAATGAGTCTATGAATCCCTGGTGGCCTAAGTCCAGGGGCTGGGGTGGGGTATCAATCTTGGTACTGCACCTTCATAACTGCCATGACTGTGCTGAATCAATATTTACATGTACACCGTGAGACCAGAAATGTAGTGACATCTGAGGGTGGGCATATAGGTAGGAAATAGGATGGAATTGACAAAATGAAGATTACATAAATTTGGTTTTTCATCATGTTCATTGGCATATATTCTATAGTATCCATATAAAAATGAGTGTAATAACTACAATATATCATTTTGGGAGTTTTTCTTAACTGCCTAAGTATGAAAGTAAATAAGTGAACAGACAATTAAATTTATATTCCAGGTTTCAGAGCTTTATCAGGGAAATAATACAGTTCCCTGGGCAAGAAGAGATATTGTTTTAAAAGACCAGACATCAGATATTACCATCAAACTGAAGCTGTGGGAAGATGCTGGTTCTTTGACTGAGGCAGATGTTGGGCAGAGGATTAGTGCAAGCACAATGGAGGTGGAAGAATATAATAATACTAAATACCTTACAACCACAAGGGAGACAAAGATAACTGTTAGTATTATTTAGTTGCATCACATTTTCAAAAGTGAAAATAATGATATATTGTGACAATGTGATGTTATACGTTTTCCAATGTAATTTTTTTTTCTAATGTTGTGATGTCCAAAGTTTCATTTGAGATTAGTCTTTGTGATATTCATTTAGTGATTTATTCAAGTGACTAATCTTTTTACTACAAAAACAATTATTGGATTTCAGATATGTTAATAACACCATTCTAAGCCATAATCACAATCATTGTCACTTAATTAATTTGTGTTATGGAACTAATCCTTATTTCTTTGTTCGAAAGATTTTGAACTTTTGAGCATTTTTATTATTATTAGGCAATTATCGGGAAATATTTGTTTTGTGGTAAATAAATTAGTCAGTAAAATATACAAAAGCACAAATATCCAAAATATACATGTAACATGTTCCAAAACATGGAAATTAAAATACTAAAAACTGAGTACTGAATTCATTGAGTCACTTATTGTTAAAATACATAAAATACTGAGGGTGGAACAGTAGAATCCCCTTAATTGAATATCCATTTTGCCAGTGAAAATTATTCAATTAACAGGTGTATACAACTAACAGGGATTTGTTCAGTTTCCTGTGTTCTGGAGGTAAACTGAGAATTTATTCTATTATATCTTGTTTGACAGAGCTCATAGAGCTCTGTCAAACAAGATATAATACAATAAATGCCTGTATTGGATGTAGTGAAGCCAAAAAGGTTGATAAATAAGGGGAATTTGGTGTGTGTCACAGTAATTTTTTCGACATATTACAAAAATTTATATACAATTAACAGGAGTTTACTCTGCAACCCATATGCAATTAACAGATCAAATTTGTACTGAAGGTATGGTAAATGGTTTTGTGTTTGAAAATTATATTCCATTAACAGGGATATACAATTAAGAGATATCCAATTAAGTGGGCTCCACTGTATTAAAACCAATCTCCATTTACCAACATTTTTCTCATGAATTTTACATAATGAGTGCGATATTTAGAACAAATAGTCATAAGTGAACGGAAAATTGCAAATTGTCTGTGGAACGAACTTGTAGAGCTCGTTCAATTGGCACCCATATTTGTATGCTTTTATTGATTTTTGTTGAAAAAGAAATATTTTGAAATATTCAAAAATTCATTTTTTGGGGGGAAAAGCTTTGTTTTGTAAAGGATTTTTGGGTTTTTTTTGGAAAAGCTTTGTTTTGTAAAGGATTTTGGGTTTTTTTTTGGAAAAGCTTTGTTTCGTAAAGGATTCATCAGCTTCAAAATAAAATCTAAAACACAATGTCTAATATGTCTCTTTCACCGTTTCTATGTACATTATGCTAATGCATGTATCATATTTGAGTGTTATTAGTTTTTTGTGGGTCTAATTTCTCAGATTGACATGAGTGGTAATTACATGTACTACAAAAAGATTTTGTGCCGACGGATTTCAACAATATATCAATATAGTAATACTTTATTTTGTTTGTTGTGAGAATTGTGAATGAACAGTAATATATTATCAGTTGGTCAATGTGGAACATTCATCATAATTAAAGTTAGAAAAAGATAGATTGTCACGAATGAACAAAACTGAAAAAGAAGCTGAGGGGCTTTAAGTTCAAGATAATTTGACAGTGTGTCATAAAGAAGTGATTTACAGAATACGAATATTTCGTCATTAGTACACGTCTAAGTCAATTTCAAAAGTCTTTAAAATAATGTTAAAAGAATCTGTGGTGAAAAACTCACTGATGTATGTCATCACATTGGCACTAAGAGTGGTCATTAATTTTACAAACACCATCTCACCATTCTAACACTGTATCCATGTGGAATAGGATTTTGAAAAGTGAAAGTGATCCTCCTGGAGTGAGATTTCTCATAATTTACTGTAACGTCCTATGATTGGTTCAAGGAAGTTCATTAGTGGGCAAGATCTATTCGGAAAACAATATATATTTCTTTACTAAATGGCTTAAAAAATTGTACTTCGCTAGCAAATAAAGTATATATATTTGTGTATAATAAATAAAACTGCTTATTGCCATTCGCAATTGTTATCAATTTGTGATCTTAGTCACATAGGATTATCCCTGTGGGAACTCTGAGAAGTTTGGCAGTGCTTGTCTGTCTATGGTAGGCTAGTTCTGACATTCTGCTAGAAAAGGACTTGGCAACCAACACATGTGGGAAGAAGTCCCTGGACATGAACAACACTCATCAACAATGGGCTAAACTTGGCTTGATTCCTCTGTTGTGGTCACAATATAGCCATAGCTGCAGAATATGACCTTAAGCCCTGATAAAAAAAACCCAAAACTTAGGTTTAAAGAAGAACTATTACAAAGGAAGATATTTAATTATTGTTTTTCATTAACAGAAAATAACAGAAATGATCGAGGAAGTAACAAAAGCCATCACTATTGAAGGGATTGACAATAAAGGGTGAGTACAGTGGTGCCTGCTTAATTGTATATGTCTTGCCTGAATATCCCTGTTAATTGAATATAATTTTCAAATACAAAAACCATTTACCATATGTTCAATTCAAATTTGACCTGTTATTTGCATATGGACTGTAGAGTAAAATCCTGTTAATTGTATAAAAATGTCTTTTATTATGTCAAAAACTTCACACCCAGCAAATTCCCCTAATTTATCGACCTGTTTTGGCCTTATTTCTTCCAAATCAGGCATTTAATCTATTATACTTTGTTTTACAGAGCTTCATGAGCTTTGTCAAACAATATATAATAGAATAAATGCTCAGTTAAACTCGGAATACAGAAATATGACCAAATCCCTGTTAATTGTATACTCCTCCTGTTAATTGAATATTTTGACCTGGCAAAGTGACTATTCAATTAACAGGGTTCTACTTTATTCATGTTGATAACTTTATATTTTCCACTCTAAAACTTTTGGAGAAATAAACTCTTGCACTCATATTGTCATATTATAAAAGATATGCCACTAAGAATGATTTGTTGAACTTTCTACATTCTCTTATGAAATAAAATATTGAGTATTGCAGCTTAAAGATGTCTGTCAAACAAAACTAAATGCTTCTTGCTTTGCAAAAGGAAAACTATGTTAAACTTGAAAAAAGATTGTCCATGTTACCCTTTACTTAACAAATGGCCAAAAACAAAATGCTCACAATTTTTAGAAATAAAGGCTAGAGACCCCCCCCCCCCCCCCCCCACAATAATAAGAGTTATGACCGGAAAATCATGTTTAAAAGTTAGTTAATTAAATATCTAAATTAGAAACTATCTTTTGGGGATATCACAGAAAATCGTATTTATAGTAATATAGAGTACATGTGTACCAAAAGTGTGCATCATGAACTGTTAACAAAGATTTTGAAAACAACGATTTTCTTTCAATTGTTTCTACATTTACCTTAAAACTAATACATCACAAAATACTTGGGGCAACTATAAAGTTTTTGCTGCAAAAGCTGAAATCTGACCTGCAACTAGATCACATTTCACAGCAGTAAGCATCCATTGCTGGCATTTGAGTTAGTGTGTTTCACATATTAAGAAACGTGTAGGAAAGAGCAGCTGTAATTTCATGCAAAACTGTCATACTACAGGCTGAAATTAGAGCGTACAAACTTCATTTGTTGTTCATTAACATACTGACAATGTACAGACTCTGTTTAATGCATCCAGAATACTTGATGATTGGTGCCATAGCTTTTCGACAGTGAATGAGTAAATATAGGGACTGATATGGCATGGACTGATAAAAATTCCTTCTTTAAGATGCAATATATTATCTAGGCGGTTTCATGATGTGCCTCTGTAAAGGTACTTGCATGACCTCTTCTACCTTCTACTTCTACCAGTGAGTGGCCACCATCAACACATTGATTATTCTGCCACTTGAGAAGATGTGCATGTTTTTTTTTTTATTTTATTTTTTTTTTTGTTTGATAGTGCTATACATTTCAAATACAGTGCGAGGTTAAAAGCATCATGATCTATGGCTAAATAATCCTGTGTAATTGAGTCTTGCAGTGGTGACGCTGGCACTTGGTAATGTGTTCCAGTCCTTTATGGTCCTGGGGTAGAAGGAATTTTTCCTAACTTCAGTACGACAGGATGGTAATTGGAACCCTTTAACATTTGTCCCACGTGATGTTCTGTCTGATGGAATGAGACTTTTTTGTTGTGTCTACATAGACTGTTCCGTTGATAAGTTTGTGTAACATTGTCAGCCTAGCTATTTTTCTACGGTCTTTCAGGGCTTTCCAATTTAGACTCTCAATCATGGAGCTAACAAACAAGGTGTTATGGTGACGATTTGTTACATATCTCACTGCCCTCCTTTGTACCATTTCAAGCCGGTGGATGTTTTTCTGATGGTACGGGTCCCAAACTGCGCTTGCGTATTCTAAGGTTGGTCTCACTAAAGATTTGTATGCTGTTTCCTTTAGTTTGGTATTATTTATGTTCAGGTTCCGTTTTAGAAATCCCATGGTCTTATTTGCCTTGTTGCAGATATTATTGATGTGCTCATTCCATCTGAGATCTGAACTGATAGTACAGCCTAGATACTTTGCTGATTTCACTGTTTGCAAGATGTGTCCGTGCAACTTGTATTCTCTTATTATCGGGTTTCGTTTTCTTGTTACTGTCAGGACGTTGCACTTGTCCGGATGAAATTTCATTTTCCTGTTCGTTTCCCATTCTGCCAGTTTATCAAGGTCTTCTTGTAGGCATGTGCTGTCACTGTCCGATGTGATGGTTAGGTACACAATAGTGTCATTGGCAAAGAGTCTGACTTAAAGTATTAAGTACACCAAAATTCTTGGAAATAAATCTGTTATCCTTGTGTTTTCCAGGGTATATGGGAATTTACAGTACACCGGTTTGGGAACTCATGCACCCTTCGGCTTTGCCTCAGGGTGTATGAGTTCCCAAGCCGGTGTAAATTCCCATGCACCCTGGAAATCACAAGGATAACTAATAATATCAACTTAAAAATATAGATAAGTATCTACTGGTTTCTAGGACTTTTCCAAGATAAGGCCCCATGAAGCAGATCTTCTGTTTTTCAGGCCATTTATGGTAAAATTACATGTGGCTGGGCATTTTTTTATTTTATTTTTGTAATTATTTATCAGTTTTATTAAGTTGGGTAAAATATCAGACATAAACCATTTAATTTTTATTTTTCTAAGTTGGAGCGAATCCCTTCTGGCATGTCGTTTATATAGAAGAGGAGTAGACTGGGTCCTAGTAAGGAGCCTTGTGGGATGCCCAAGTCTACTTTAATTGTGTCTGATTTTTCCCCTTCTACAACTACCACGTGTTTCCTGTCAGATAGGAGGTTTTGGATCCACTTATTTTTCTTGCCTCCAATGCCATAGTAATTTAGTTTGTGCATTAGCAAAGAGTGGCTGACTTTGTCGAATGCTTTCGAGAAGTCCATGATTAGGCAGTCGGTTTGTTTTCCTGCGTCCATATTACCGGTGATATCGTTCATAAATTCTATTAGTTGGGTTTCACAGGAGAGGCCTTTTCTGAAGCCATGTTGTAGTGGGTAGAGTATATTGTGGGTGTCTGCATAGTTCATGATGTGGCTTGTTACTATATGTTCCATGATTTATTACTATTTGAATCTCATCACATGGTGTCAGAAGATGGCAGATTTACATATTAAGCCACCGACGGAGTTCACCTTCAAGTCAGAAGAGTGGGAAGCATGGAGTAAGCGCTTCGACAGATACCGCTCGGCGAGCGGCCTGAATGAAAAACCGCAATCAATACAAATAGACACTTTAGTATATTTCATGGGTGAAAAGGCTGAAGATATCTTAAATAGTATTAAACTACCTGAAGCACCAGTGGGTGATGATGAACAGCCTCTAACACCGTGGCCAACATATGAAGTAGTAAAAACTGCTTTTCAAGACCATTCCATCGCCCGGCGAAATATTATTTATGAACGGGCCATTTTTAACAAATGTTCACAACAGGAAGGTGAATCAGTAGACCAATTCATAACCAGATTGTATCTGGCAGCTGAACACTGTAATTATGGGAATCTCAAAGAACTCATACGAGACCGTATAGTGGTTGGCATAAGAGACGTAAAATTACAACAAAAACTTCAGTTGGATAGTGAACTTACACTAATACAAGCCAAACAAGCAGCTCGTTTGAATGAACAAGTGAAACGCGAGCATTCTATCCTAGCAAAGGAACAGGATGAATGTGCAGCCAAAGTTGACATAGATTTTGTTGCAAAGAAGACAAAAAAGAAACCACAATTCACCTCTGCTAGAGGTCATTATTTGGAACAATTTCGTCAAGTTGTTGTTTGGGCGTAAAATAAGGACAAGATTACCAGTCATGCAAGAGCAACTTCTATGTCGTGAAAAACTGCACAAAATCATTGCTGGGAAAGCCAGCGATATCTGCACTTGATATTGTCAAAATAGTAAATAATGTGTGTGTTGAAAAAAAACATCCTAAATTATTCCAAGGTTTGGGAAAATTAGAGGGGAATTATGAAATTAGATTACAGGAACAAGCTATTCCATATGCAGTAAATGCACCAAGGGAAGTTGCCTCAAAACCTTTGTATCAGACAATTAACAGGCATGAGACTTTTCCGCCATTTGGTGGATTTCCGTCTTTTTTGTAATTAAAAAAATGAGAAAAAAATCACAAGTTTTTAAACCATTTTCAGACGATTTACTTCGAAAAAAATGACCCGGGCCGAAATTGACGGCGCTGGAACGTTGTGTTGGTATTCTACTTGTGTTCCATGCTCAAAGCGATTCTCTGCGTTGATTGGTCAATCACCCCCCATTCAACAGGGCGCTGCCATTTTGAATTTGCCTTTTGTTCACTTCACACTTGAAAACATTTGAAAAGAAATATCGACAATGCCTGTATTCATAACGGATCCATTGACTGTAAAGAAAATTGACGCGCAGTCAAGGAATAAATTTAGGTTTGAGTGGCTCGAAAAAACTGTAAGTGTCGATTTAATCTCGGAGGCCGGGGTCACAACAAAGCTGAAAGAATGTGTGAAAAAAGTGGACCTTTGTGGAAAATGTTTCTGTGAGTGGTGCAGTGATTTCATTGATTACAGTTCTCGTGGTTGGAAGGCCCTACAAAGCCATATGACACGAGCAAAACATAGAAAACAATTAGAAATTAGAAGGAGTAATTATCGAATTCCGTTTATTTGTAAGAGTCAAACCATCAATGAAAGTGGGAATGACCCAGGCAAGACGACGACGGACCCAGGCAATGCTGAAAATCGCACCGAACGGAAGACGAAGACTGCTGTGTCTCTACCTAATTCTGAGGTAAGAATTTTTTCTTGCTTTTTTTTCATTTCCTTCAAAAATATTGGTAGCAGTAAGAAGTGGGACGAGTTGTGGGTCAGGACAGAAGGATCGGTTCAGCGATGCCCCCCCCCCCCCCCTCCCGCAAAAATTTGGCCCAAGGACGATTCGGCCCGCAAAAATTCGGCTCAGAAAAGATTCGGCCCGCAACGATTCGGCCCACAAGATTACCTCCCAACCCCAATTCGGCTCCGGTGAAATTCGGCCCCGCGACGATTCGGCCCCGCGACCCCGCGACGATTCGGCCCCGCGACGATTCGGCCCTAAATGTTAACGACGACTGGTGAATATCAACAAATGCATTACATGTGAATTGACTTAATAAATTGAAAGTGGGGAGTGAGGCCACTGAGGGGTTGGAAAGAGGGACCATGTCAGGAAAGTAATTATGAATGCATGTATCCCACATTGTAAATAGTGGGGGGTGGGGGGGGGGGTGGGGTGGGGGGTACGGGACCACTCGCCCCTGGGCCAACTCGCCCCCCTAGGGGCGAGTTGGCCCGATTTTGGGGGCGAGTTGGCCCACTTCGAAAATTATCGTTATTTATTTATTTTTTTATTTGAATTAAATTGAATTGTTTTATATTTCCTGTTACTTACAGTTTTCTGAATTAGTAATCCCAATTATATCTGATTTTCTTTTAATCATCAGCTTCACAGACTTAGTACATTCCAGTACAAATAAATTTTACAGTCTGACTGAATAAATGAAAGGTTTTAGCACGCCGTCCCTTGCAACCCGGTTAACGTTGTTTTGTCCTGTAACTTGGATTACACAGACCTGGTTTACCTATTGCCTTAAATGAGATCTGAAAGGGGAGGGGGTGCAGAGGTGTCGGCCCATTGCGACATCGGCCCCGGAGAAGTCGGCCCCTAGGAGCAATCGGCCCAAACAATTTCGGAGAAGTCGGCCCGTGAGAGAAGTCGGCCCGTGAGAGAAGTCGGCCCCATAAACTACAGGAGAAGTCGGCCCCTAGGAGAAGTCGGCCCAGACTTATTTGAGAGAAGTCGGCCCACGAGAGAAGTCGGCCCCACGAAGTACAAGAGAACTCGGCCCCTAGAACAAGTCAGCCCAGGCAATTTGAGAGAAGTCGGCCCCACAAACTAAACGAGACTTCTCTTTGTCAAATCGCCACGTATGCTGAAGAATCAAGTTAGGGCGCTGGTTATATCACAAATGGATCAGTGGGGTTCGAATAAATAAACAAAATTATTTTTGTTACTCATTTCTCAACACCCATCATGACCAATCCTCGTTATTCCATCTGGGGGCGAGTTGGCCCGGGGGCGAGTTGGCCCACCAGCAAGGGGGCGAGTTGGCCCGGGGGCGAGTGTTCCCGTTCCCGGGGGGGGGGGGAGGGGGCGGGGGTCTGCTGATACAAAAATCAGACCCATTTCACAAAAGTAATTATGAATGCATGTTGCCTACATTGACAGACCCCCCCCCCCCCACCTATTTACAAATTGTAAATAGGTGGTCGGGGGGGGGGGGGGGGGGTCTGCAGACTTTAGCAGTACATTGTATTTGTCTCCAGTTGAATTAAATAAGCCTCATTTTTCTTTTCCAGGCACTCATCCTTGCGACACTGGCAGAACACAGTCTTCCATTTAAGGTGGCACCTGTCATTGTTGATCTGGTCAAATCCCTTGCAAGTGATCCACAGGCTCTTTCTCAACTGTCAATGGATCGGACATCTGCATCAATAAAAATGAAGTATGGTATGGCAGAGACATTTAGTTATTCTTTAGTTCAAGACTTAAAAAATTACAAATTCTCTTTGAACATTGATGAGGCAACAAGTCAAAATAAATTACGTGTGTTAACTGTTCTAGCGAGTTATTTTTGTCCTGTGCAAAACGAGGTTGTTATACGTCATTTAACATCATTGAGTGTTACAACAGTAAACAGTCAGGCTCTATTTGATAAACTTGTTGAATTGTTTGAAGACAATCAGATACCCTGGTCTAATTTGATGTCTTTACTGATGGATTCATGTGCAGTAATGCGGGGTAGTAAGTCAGGATTGGAAACTAGAATTCGAACTGAAAAAAGCTTCACACCTACTTGATGTTGATGGTGACATATGTCACCATCTTCATAACTGTACAAAAAAGTTTTGTAATTCATTCAGTGGATGGGTGGAAGGTTTATTGAGGGATCTCCACACAGACTTTAAATGGTCAGCAGATCAGTGTGAGGTGCTGTCAGATATTTGTCTAACTTTGGGTGTAAAATATTCTTTGCCAGAGCAGTATGTCAGCCACAGATGGCTGTCAGTGTATGATGTCAGTTTGAGTACATTATTATTATTTGATGCCCTCACTGTGTTTTATTTTGGGTTTCTGAAAAATGAAGACAAGGTATTGTATCAACGACTGACTGCAACAATTTTCAAAGATAGAAACACAAGTCTGGCTGCAAGAGATCAGATTCGTCTTTCTCTCTCTGTGCTTCAGAGAAAAACTATGACTAATGATGGGGAAAAGAGAAAAGAAAGAATAATAAAAAAAAATGTTTTATATGAGAAGCAAGACTCAAATGACATTACGTAAATACGTTTCTGTGATGCCATTGTTGAAGAAATATGTTTGTCTCTTTGAAACGAAAGAGCCTTTAATTCATGAGCTTCATAGAGAGATGTCGCAACTTTTTGTTGACTTTTTGTCTTGTTTTATGAAGGCAGAAGAACTGGAAAACATATCATTAAGTAAACTTCAAAGTTTAGATGTGACCGATAGTAAAAAGCATCTAAAACAGCACCTTGTTTTTATCGGTTCTGGTGCTAGGTCTGTGATTGGGAATCTTCACAAAAAAGATGGATTGATCAAAGAGTTCTATGAACAAGTGATGGATGCATATATAAAATGCGCTGTGTATATGCAGAAGAAACTCCCCTTAAATAATAAGTTATTACGTTGTCTTGGTGCAGTAGGACCTTCAATGCAGAAGCACAACTCAACGCTTGCAAGATTGAAAAAGATACCAGACTTTGTCACAAACGTTCTTTCTGCAGATGAGCTAGAAGCATATGGATTGGAAGTTCACAGATACTGTGTGGATAGCTCCCTGCAAATCTTTAGAAAATGACAAAATGCGCATGGATCATTGGTGGGCTTCTGTGTTTCAGACAAACAAATATCCATGTATTTCAAAGGTGGTTCAGGCTGTTATCAGCTGTTTTCATGGGCCACAAGTGGAGAATAGTTTTAGTGCTATGGGAGACATTATCACTGATAAGTGTGGAAGAATGAAGGTGGAAACTCTGAGTGCAATACAGACAGTACGATATGAACTGAAGGCACAAAGAAAAACTGCAGTACAGCTATTTCATCGTACAGATAAGCTGTACAGTGAAGTTCACCAACAACTTAATAAAAATTTGAGGTCATCTAATAGAAGGTACAAAGAAAATCTGAAAAAGAAACAAGAGTTGTTGGCAGAGAAAAAGGCAGCCTTGTCATTGGAAACAAACAAAAAAATCATATGCAAAAAAGCAGCCAAGAAGCTTGTGCAAAAGTCTGAAAAGGATGCCCTGTTCAGACATCAGATGAAATTAAACTCTGCAACTGCTGCTACAAAAATACTCAAAAGAAAATATAGTGAATCAAGTGTGGGTGAAAATAAGAGAGTGAAGGCCAATTAGCTTAGTCTCCACATATTTCTTAACTGTTGTTCAGGATTCAATTTACAATACTCAATTTAATTTGCCATTATTAGTGTGATCATCTCACTTGTGCTTGTTTCTTCGTCCATAGAAGCACTTGAAGACTATGTGTTATAAACTGCTAATTTCACAGGTAATTTATTTTATGTGACATCCTCTTCAAGTGCCTACTTGGCTGAGGGAACAAACACAAATAAGATGTCCACACACAAAGTGACAATTTTACTGACAGGCCACAAAATACTGAATCATTTTATACTGTCTCTAAATGAAAGATTGTTTGCAACTTCCTTGATGGCTCCACATGTTAATCTCAGGTGTGTATTTTACTGAAAATATTTCAAACATGTTCTATTTTTCAAAATATCAAGACAGTCAATAGAACAAGTGTTATTGTG
This sequence comes from Pictodentalium vernedei, assembly GCA_031216915.1. Taxonomy (NCBI): domain Eukaryota; kingdom Metazoa; phylum Mollusca; class Scaphopoda; order Dentaliida; family Dentaliidae; genus Pictodentalium; species Pictodentalium vernedei. The sequence goes on along the minus strand of CM062296.1, from coordinate 845,404,537 downwards.
GTATTTGGAACTGAATTTTCAGTCCCAAATCTTTAACAAAAATAATTTAGTGATGTGTTATATTTTTGCCAGAACACAGGAAAATAAATCTTAAGGAGGGGGGCAGGACTGGGACTAGAAAGGTGCATTTTTATTCCTCGTAATCGAAACAAATTCACCACTTGTGGGTGGCCCACTTTGATGAATTTGTGTTGATTGTGAGTAAGAAAAATGCATATTTCCCCAGTGAAAATTTTCAGAATTTGCTGTCAGAATGCCACCAGAAGCCACCTCAGAGCATCTAGAAATCAAAATTTTCCTGGGGGGAGAACCTCCCCAGACCCCCCTACAAGCGCACGTGCCTTCGGCACGTGCGACAGACGCCTTCGGCGTCTGGTGCTAAGATTATGGACCAAGAGCATTTTCAGTCTTTTTTGAAATCCTCTGGTCTCATGCCTGATTAAGCAAAAACTAAATAAGCTGGAAAATGATAATGTCATATACAAGGTGACTGAGCCAACTGATTGGTGCGCCCCTATGGTGCCAGTACCGAAGTATGACAAAAACCACAATATTGTTGATGTGCGTATCTGTGTGGACTATTCAAGACTCAATGCATTTGTGCGTAGTGAAAAATACACTATACCAAGTGTCAATGAAGTTTTGAGTAGGCTGCCGGAGCAAAGGTCTTCTCCAAGCTTGATGCAAATTCCTATTTTCACCAGATAAATTTACATGAGAATTCACAATTACTTACAACATTTATAACACCATTTGGCAGATATGCTTTCAAGAGACTCCCAAAGGGAATCACTTCAGCACCTGAGCACGCCCAAAGGTGCCTGTCCCAAATTTTGGATGGCATTGAAGGCACTGAAGTGATATTTGATGATATTTTAGTTCATGCTCCAAATCAAACATTACATGATATACGTTTAGAGCGGGTTCTCCGAAAGTTGGAGAAGGCTCATGTAACTCTCAATAACGATAAACGTGAAATCAGAAGAAAATCAGTTAACTTCGTCGGACATATTGTTTCTGAATTTGGGATAATTGCAGATCCCAAGAAAATAGCAGCAATTTCGGAGATGCCTCAACCGAAAAACATTCATGACATTCGCAGATTTCTTGGCATGGTAAATCAGTTTGCTAAATTTTCTCCGGACTTATCAAATACAAGTGCCCCAATTCGGGAATTGCTTCAAAAAAATAAAACCTGGGTTTGGGAGGAAAATCATACTAAAGCATTCGATAAGATTAAGGCCATTTGTTCTCATCCACCTTGCCTTGCCTTATATGACCCTAATCTAGAAACAAGAATCTCAGCTGATTGTTCTTTATTAGGCATTGGGGCCACATCATCACAAAAACAACCTGATGGGGAATATAGAATTGTCTTTTGTGCTTCACGTTCACTGACAAAAACAGAATCAAATTACGCCCCCATAGAGAGAGAAGCACTTGGCATAGTTTGGGCGTGCAAAACTTTTGCACATCTCTTAATTGGACTTCCAATTTTCTATATTGAAACCGATTCAAAGCCACTTGTGTCATTGTTAGGTAAGAAAGATTTGAATGAGCTTACGCCTAGAATTCAGCGCTTTCGTATTCGGTTGATGAGATATAAGTTTACAATATCTCATATCCCTGGAAAAAATTTGACAATTCCAGATCTGTTGTCAAGAGCTCCAATTGACTCTGTCACCGACAATGATACCAAGCGGTTTTGTAGGGATGTGGATGCATATATTAGCAGTGTTATAGAACAGTTACCCATAAAAAGCCCATGTATGATCAAAATACAGAAGGAACAGGATACAGATGTCATTTGTTCCAAGTTAATTCATTATTGTAGTCAAGGTTGGCCGAAAAATCATTTATTCCAGGTCCTATTAAAGCATATTATCCATTCAGAGCTGAAATTTCTTACACTAATGGCATTTTGATGAGGGGAAGTAGAGTAATAATTCCTAGTAAGTTGCGATTAGAAGTTTTAGACTTCATTCATGAAGGTCATCAAGGTGTAGTTAAGTGTAGAGAGAGAGCTAAATGTTCTGTGTGGTGGCCTGGGTTAAGTGGGCACATTTCAGATCTGGTCTACAAATGCCCTATTTGTGTACATGAACGTCAAGGGGTAATTGAACCTATGATGCCTTCAGAATTTCCAAGTCGACCGTGGCAAAAATTAGGGGCTGATTTGTTTTATTTACATGGGGATAATTATTTGATTGTAGTGGACTATTATTCCCGCTATATTGAAATTGTAAATCTTGGGAGGAGCACAAAGTCTTCAAATGTTATTGCACATTTAAAGATCATTTTTGCACGACATGGCATACCAGATATTTTCCGATCTGATAATGGTCCTCAGTTCTCTTGTCACGAATTCAAAACATTTTCAGAGTCTTACGGATTTTTTCACATAACGAGTAGTCCGTTATACAGCCAGTCCAATGGGGAAGTGGAGATAGCAGTAAAGACGGTTAAGAGATTACTTAAGAAATCAAAGGATCAGAACTTGGCCTTGTTGTCGTATCGAGCAACACCTTTTGCCAATGGCTATAGCCCAGCGGAGTTGTTGTTTGGGCGTAAAATAAGGACAAGATTACCAGTCATGCAAGAGCAACTTTTTCCTAGTCAGCCCAAACTCGGGGAGCTCAGATATTTTGAGACAAAGCAAAGAATTAAGTCCAAGCAGAAATGCGATGCAAAACATAAAGCTAGAATTCGACCGGAATTAGCCACAGGTGAACAAGTGTTCATCAAAGATTTAAACTCTCATGGTGAGATAATACAAAAAGGTCCAAGACCTCGTTCCTACACGGTCAATACACCCTCAGGTAATTATCAGCGGAATTCAAAGTTCTTATCACAGTGTAGCCATTGTACAGTTAAAACTAGAAGTCCTGTCATGGAATGCGCACAAATAGCACGTTGATATGCGCGTTAATGTACGCGTTATGGCCCAAGTAAAGCTATCAAATTCTGTACATATGTCCTGTGCACAAGCAATGTTTCAGCCAATGGACCTCCGGGTAACCCGGAGGTCCATTGGCAGAAACATTGCATGTGTTTGCTATGAGTAACCACGAGAGCCTGCCGTGTTTTGGATGTAATTTGATATGGCAATTGCGCGCATTCCAACGCGCAATTAAGCCTAGATAAGCACACTATTTGTGACAGGACTTCTAGTTTTAACTGTAGTATTGAATCAGATAATCAAGACGGCCATGGCGATATTGTGGATGAACTTTTGTCTGGGAACACAGGTGTTCTAGCTGATGATGTTAATTCAGATTCAAATGTGAATTCACCTGAGGTAACTGATAATCATGTACCAGGGGAAGTTAATGAGCACCCAAGGTCACCTCAGCAGATTGTTAATGAGCTTCCAAGGTCACCTCAGCAGATTGTTAATGAGCTTCCAAGATCACCTCGGCAGGTTGTCAATTCTGGTACATGTATGCCCTCTTTCAAAACAAGATTTGGTAGAATTGTTAAGCCAGTAAATCGCCTAGATTTGAGGGGGAATGTTATGGTATATATAATGGGCATATGTTTAGTAGGACCGTTTGAGGTAGATAGACGAGGGTTCGAGATTATGTGTTGCGAGAGTTGGAATGACAAAATTATAAAGCAGAATAAAAGTTATCAAAGTTACACTTATGCTTATATATTATTATTACTATTTGAATCTCATCACACATGTTAGCGAGACTGGGTGGCAGTTTACTGCCTCAAACCGTTTGCCCTTTTTAAATATTGGGCTTACATTTGCCCGTTTCCATACATTGGGTAATTCTCCTGTTTCGTAGGACTGCCTAAATATCATAGTTAGGATTGGTGCGATGTCTGTTGATAGTTCTTTTAGCACACTTGAAGTTATTTTGTTTGGACCAGCAGCCTTGTGTGGATTTAGGTTAGATAATAATTTAGCTATACCATTCTCAGTAATGTTTAGATCTTGTATTACCGGAAAAGAAGATTTAGTCATCTTGCATCGGGTTCGAAATTCTTCTTCCAAGAAAACTTCTTTCTTGGAGAACGCCGATTGAAATTATTTGTTCAAGATGTTTGCCTTCTCTACTGGGTCAGGATGCAGTTACCCATTACTTTGCAGTGGTGGGATTTTGAGATGCAATCAACAGGTTAGTTTTCATTTTAGGCCATGGTAAATGGATTTGTGGTGGAAAGGGATTGCTAGTGGATATTCATTTTATTCTCCACTCACCTACTCTTATTTGTCAGTACTTACAAAAATGACTTACATTTTCACTATTTAATCTCATTCCATTTGAATATTGATACAAAACTAGAACATCAACTTATATCATTAACCTCCCGCCTAATACAGCAGATGAAACCATTCAGAACAATTTAGCACTGTTTCTATATAATGGTCTGACATAATTTGGAATTTGAATAGAACCATGCAAGTGTGAATGTCATTGGAACTAACTCCCTGAGATGGTTCAAATGTCATCCATATTATATAAAGAACAAAGAAAATGAAATTATTGGTGGTAAATTTTGTGTTTGGTAAAGGCTTATTCATTTATTCATTGGTGTTTATGGTCACATTTCTCCAACAATGGCTAATTGTGACCGCAACAAAGGTATTTAAGTCGGTTTAGGCAATTATTTGTACCCATGCTGCCCATTTTGGAGGACTTGTATCCCGGGCATTAATGAATGGGTCCTCTTTTAACAGTAAAACAGAATTTGATTATCACAGAAACAAGTACTGCTTCACACCCTGTGGTTCCCATGGGGTAAATAAAAGTTTAACAAAAATATGAACTACATTGTGTGTCAACAACATGCACTGATATTATTATTCATACTTATTGACCTTATGCTTCTATATACAAAACAGTTATTTGGTAAAGTAAAGTAAATACAAGTTAGCTTAGCTTTGGTATTAATGAAGTTATTAGGCTGCAGCGGTAACTGTGACATTAATAGAATATGTGTATTTTAGTTAACATTATTTATCTTTCCAGAGCAAATGTGACATTTTTGGATGCGAGTTGTACAGAATTCACATGTGATCAAGCCACTTTTGATGCAGTATGGGGAAGCTTCGAAGAAGCAATTGAGAACTTACCAGTGAATATAAAATGCATTGTTAAGGGGAAGACAATAACTAACATCATAGAAAAGGTTGATGATGATGATATATTGAACTGATGAAAAGGTCATTAGCCGTAAAAATTCTATGACATTTCAAAAGTTGTACTATTTATATAAATAACCCATTACCTAACATCATAACAGCCAATAATTGGATGTGAAGTCAAGATGTGCGAACATATTTTGGAAATAGATGCATCTTTTTTGACTTGGATGATAGTTACTTTTATTATAAGTCATAATGAAACCCTATAGTAATTGCCCATTCAACTGCATCAAGTATTTCTCAATGTTTTGTTATTAAGCCGGTCACTAATTCTTGTATTATGGCCCACTCTAGGCAAACATTCACAAACCACTTTCCACAATTTACTGAAAGCATGTGTCAAAGGGAAAGTGAGAGATTTCAATCAAAACACTTCCTTCTTTACAATGACGACAGGAAGATTTGAAGATGTTACATGTTGCGATCATACTGCAAACTTAATCAATGAAAAATACAGTAAAAGCACTAGAAAATGTGTGGAACATGGTAAAAATATCTGAGGAATTTTTGAAGTTGAAGGGGACTAAGAACAAAAACTTTTGATTTGCCACATGTCATAGAAAGATCATCAAAAGGTGTCTTCCAACTGAATCTGCTACAAATACCATGATTTTAGAGCCCTTGCCACTAAGTTTACAATCTCTGAACCATCTAGAGCAGCAATTGCACAGCATATTCAATTCATCAAAATTCTTGATTAGCCAAAAGGATGTCAAAAAGATGTAAGTGGGCCTGGTGTGTGTGTACCTTCAGATATTGAGGAAACAACAAATATATTACCCAGATAAGATGAAAATGATATGCTTATTTGGGTTAAATTAAAATGCAAACTCTCATACAATGGTTATTAAAAAGATAAATTATCAACCAAAAACATTTGGAGAATACACTTGATTATCACATACATACTCATCAGTGGTACAGTAGAACCTCTCTAGACAGACCGCCCTTTGGGCCACACAAAAGTGGCCTCTCGAGACAGGTGGTCTCTTATAACAGGTTTCAGGTTTTCTCAAGTCAGTGAATAACCAACCACAAAATTCAGAAGACAAATGAATGGTTTCGTGCACCGAATGCGCGCAGGGACGGTTTGGAGCAAGCCCCTTTCAGCCTAAGTGACTGTATATGATCAGTTTTGTCTCATGTCAAGGCGTGTTGAAGGAGGCAATGGTTCTGGTACTCGGCAGGTGTCTCCGGTCGAGTCGTGACGGGTGGGTGGCTTCGTTGACTGATGTAGGTTGAACCCTAGGGTGAGAACCAGTGCGGGAGGTTGGGTCCTCTCAGTAGTCTTAGGTTTTCAGGCAAGTATAGTCTGCCACTTTGAAGATTTTAAATGTTGGCCATCACTGGCAAGTATAATCTGTATCAGGCTGTCTCTATTTGTCGAGTAGGACATCTTAGAAAGAAAACAACAACGACCCCTTTCGGGGACCACCAGAAGAAGACCCAAACTTTCCTGGTTCGGGGGCAGGCCTGCATTATAATCCTATTTGGGTGGGACAAAAAATGCGCAATGTGGATGCTTACAAAAAGGGGCCGAGGCGGGACCAACGCTCACCTCCCTTGAAGTGGTCGACCACTTCTAGGGATGGAGTGGAGGATGTTGTGGAACCATGGGGGTTGCAATTTCCATAACAGTTATAGTTTCCATAGCGGTTATTGGGGTGCTGATCAAAAAAGCATCTTCTGTGTACCTGCTAAAGGAAGAAGGCAGAATTAGTATTCATTAGAATGAGTAAGTAAAGAGGTAGCGACCTATCCCAAGCACGGCAAAAATCTCCAGGGAGGGGGCATATATGGGACAGCTGGCACTAATACGCTGGTTAAATACTGGGTTGGGGGCTACTGTGGGAATGCAAGGAGGGGCTCCTTGTAGGATAGGGAGTAGCCTAAGGGGAGGGGGATGAGAACATCTTTTAACGTAATACTAATTTGGGATGATCACTCAAAGTAGTTATAACAGACTTCAGGGGTTATAAATCAAACTGTTACCTTCGGAGAGGAGGGAGGGGGAAACAAGAAGGTGTCTGAGGGGGAACGGTAAATTCTATTTTTATTGTTACGGGGCAACCGGTATTATTTGTGGTGGAGGTTAATTATCATGCAATTCAAGGGAAGATTGCAGTTTTTGGTAAGGAATTTATTCTGCTCTTTGTCAGCATGTATAACTTTAGGCGCATATGGTTGCATAACTGGTAGAGTGCTGGAAGCCCTATTTTGGGCTTTACTAAGAGTGACAGGCAATAACTGTCTGTAGCTACATTCTGCCTGAGGAAGCCTTTACATGTATTGTCCCTGATATGAATCAGATTTTTTATACAATACCCTGCTCTCTGACATTTAATTGGATAGTGCCTATAAGGCACTATCCAATTAAATGTAATAGAGCAGTATATGATGAGCTTTGATTTGTTGTCAGAAAAAACTTAGCACTTTACCAGTTAACAGTTTGATGTCATTTTGGAAATGACTTAGGGTGGGTTTCTTGGGGGTGGGAATAAATTTTAACCCTTTTCCTAAGGCAATTTTTTCATGGTTACTCAGGGTGTGATAGGAAAAATTGGTGATATATTTGTTAGCTGAGTCAGCCAATTGGGTAAGGGTGGAACTGCGTATTTGCTGTTTATTACGGCCTTGGAGCTTTATTTTATTTTTGTGGCGGGTAGTGTTATTGCGACTCTGTCTATTCTGGTTTGTATTGGTTCTTTGGGGGTTATACTGGATTGTCTGTATGGGATTATAGGGGGTGGGGTGGCCTCTGGTCATGCCAGCGGTTTGAGTTTGGTAATTAGGGCACGAAGTGCTGACTGTTGTGTTTGGTTGAGTTGTGGTTGGAGTTCCAGCTCGTTGGGTTTATCGACTGGTATCCTATTTAGGGTTTCAATTATGGGTTTGTTGGGAGGGTATGCAAAAAGGTGACGGTTAACCCTTTTGGGTCGCTGTGGTAGCGGTTTGGTAGTGGGTTCTATTGTATTGACTTGGTCGTTAGTGATATCACAATGGGTGGTGATGGGTGGTGTTTCCTTTGGTGAGGTCGAGAGGTGGAGATAGCATTGTTGGTCATTAGGAGAGTGGAGGGATGATTGTGCACTGGAAGGTGAGGAGTCATGATTGTCTGTGGTACCGGGTGAAAGGATGAGGTCCTTGAGGATTACATCACTGATTGGGGTATTTTGTTGCAGCAAGTTAAGGGTAGTAGTGGTGGAGCACATACTAATAGCTTGTGCAAGAGCTGAGGGGTTGGGTTGTCTCCCTTAATGTGTTCAAGGTTTATTCCATTAAGGTTGGGGTTACATCCCTTTTCCTCGGCACTCGTTTTTGGGAGGGGTAAAATGTTTGACATGCCTGACCTAGGGTGTTTGGAGTCCTTGGGAGAGGTTGGGTTCATAGTCTGTTTGCGGCTAGGGCCAGACATTATGGGCGGGGAGTCAGATTTCTCCCTCGAAAACACAGATGGGCTAGTGTCACATTTTTGTGGTTCAAATTGGGTGTTCAATTGGGAAAAAGGCTCCTGTGGGTCAGGAGATTGATGTGTATTTAGCATACAGTCATAATGCTTATGGTATTTGCAGCCTTATATTTGGCAAGGTCGTTTCTCACTGGTATGGAATGCAATACTTTCCAAGTCGCTGGAAAGGGTGTGTTGGAATTTCAGGGTTTTATCAGTTACGGTTTGTAATTGGCTCAGGGTTGGCTGGTATATTTCATTAGGGACCACACTGGTTAGGTTATATTGCTCATAGGTATGGAGGAGGGACAGAGCGCAGGCTTCTTTATACAGTAGGGATCTGGTGTTATTGAGATGGCGCCTTAACAAGCGATGTGCACTCGGGTTGAGTGTGTCCATAATGGAAAGGGAAGGAACTGGCATTGGTACTATGTGAGGTCCTTTAACACTCGTCCGGAAATAATATCCGCGTGAGCTCACGCGTGAGCTTCGAGTACTCTTCCCATGAGCTCCAAGTACTCTTCCCAAAACCTCCCCTACTGGCGTTCCAACAACCACCCAACCTAGGCGGTACCCTTGTCAGAGCCAGCCTTCCTCCTCCCCCTCCCGACCACAAAGACACCCATGCTGTCTCTAACCATAGACAAGCCTCTTGAAATAACCCCCCCCCCCTACCCCCGCTTATTTAGTTCCCAATACCCTGTTACCATCATAACCCTTAACCTAGAAAAATCCATATGATAGTCTCCTAAATGGTACCCCATGTACCTAACACCCACATTCCTCCAAGAAATATCCTAAAGTAAACGCGATAATAACAGTAATTTTCCTCCCCACCCAAAAAAAATTCCATATAAACCAACATTTGTGCTCTCGCAACAATTCACATAACCCAATTACAATTCACCAATAACACGGATCAATGATCTTGTCAATATTGATGTCTTCAACCACGTCCATCAAAACGATTCCAATATTACTGCATTTCCGATCCATACTTCCAATCACGACTTCCGATCCTACATTCCCTATATAATGAAACCCTTTTTCACAAAATTCATTTCACTCTACTGCAAACCATGAGACCGATTAGAACTTCCCAAATGTTGGATTGGCGTCAAAGAGCACAGCGATATGTACCCTATGTCGCCAGGGGACCCAATATTAGAATGCCTCCACTGGATCTGACCCTCCATCCCCAGGAGGCAAACACGTCACAGAGACACAAATTTTGTGATGCGTGGACTGACTTCATCAGCGCACCTACCAGGTCATACACCATCAGACCGCCGATTACCTCGGGTCTGCCCGACCAAGAAAATTTGGACCACAAGTTAATGGAATTTGCCGCGTCACAGCGAGAGGCCACAAGACAAGCCATTTTAACCCATATCACAGAGCATAAAGAAAGAGAGGCAGAACCTGTGAAATACGTGGATGAGCAACTAGCGGCCCTTGCCGCTAAAGTAAAAGCATGGTGGCTGAAACTTTATTAAAACAGGCACCCACATCTGACGTCGCACCAGCTACACCCAGTAGCAAATGAGGCCGTACCACAGGACATCACTAATGGCCCTTTTCAGGGCCACCCAAATTTCCAAAAGAGTACTTAATTAAAATACACACCCAATTGTGTTTTCCATGTTACCTAAAACTGCAATCTTCTCTTGAATTGCATGATAATTAACCTCCAACACAATTAATACAGGTTGTCCCTTAACAATAAAAATACCCATTTACCATTCCCCCTCAGACACCTTTTTGGTTCCCCCTCTCCCCTGTCCGAGGGTAACAGTTTGATTTATAACCCCCTAAGTCTGTTATAACTACTTTGAGTGATCTTCCCAAATTAGTATCATGTTAAAAGATGTTCTCAACCCCCCCCCCCTCCCCTTAGGCTACTCCCTATCCCACAAGGAGCCCCTCCTTGCATTCCCACAGTAGCCCCCAACCCAATTTATAACTGGCGTATTAGTGCCAGCCGTCCCATATATGCCCCCTCCCTGGAGATTGTTGCCATCCTTGGGGTAGGTCGCTACCTCTTTACTTACTCTACCTGCTAAAGAAAGAAGGCAGAATTAGTATTCATTAGAATATGTAAAATATAAAAAATAAAAATAGCATATTTAGTTGGATGCATTCTTTGAATATGACGTGGTTTTAGCGGAGTCGGTGAAGGCAGCCCTTTCTGGTAGAAGGCCACAGTTAAGCTGTTAATCTGCCTGTTAGCTCACCTTCTCGTTCCCTAGTTTTTCTCAAGCAGTTTTAGTTTTATACAGTGTTTAAACATGAGTAATTTTAGTTGAGTCGGTGAAGGCAGCCCTTTCTGGTAGAAGGCCACAGCTAAGCTGTTAATCTGCCTGTTAGCTCACCTTCTTGTGTCTTATTTTTCTCAAGGCTTCCGATTTTTAGTTACTTTAGTTGAGTCGGTGAAGGCAGCCCTTTCTGGTAGAAGGCTGCAGCTGAACTGTTAATCTGATTGTTGGTTCACCTTCTCATTCCCTATTTTTTCTTGTGGCTTTTGTTTAATTTAATCGAGTCAGTGAAGGCAGCCCTTCCTGGTAAAAGGCCAAAGCTGAGCTGTTAATCTGATTGTTGGTTCACCTTGTTATTTCTAGTTTATTAATTGGAGGTGTCCGGTTTCTAGTGATTTCGCGCTGAGTTGGTGAAGACAGCCCTTTCTGGTAGAAGGCCACAGCTTAGCTGTTAATCTGTCTGTTGGTTCACCGTCTCGGTCCTTTTGTTTTCTTAGGGTATGGCTTGATTGAGGCGTTAATTTTAACTTTTTGATCTGGTTATTAGATTTTATAGTTGTATTGTTGGTTGATTAGTTTTTGGGATGTTTGTTTGTTTAGTGGAGGACTTGTGAAAGCTGATCCCATTCTTTTAACTTGATTCAGTCATGGTGGCTAGTCTTTGTTTGAAGCACTTGAGTAGTAGTTCGGAAGCTTGTTTAATTAGTGGGGCAGATTCAAACGTATGTCTGAATTTGGCTTAGAGTCCTTTGATTGGACGGGATTATGTTTGGGTTGTTAATTACGCTGTTTTGAATGTCACGGTGATGGGCAGGATAGCAGGAGGTATATAGGTCGGGCTTAGTTCTTGGTACATCATTGTCTAGCGACTTTTGGACTTTGATATTATTACTCTCAAGAAAGATGGAAAGATCCGGTTTGACAGCAGTATTCGGTAGTAGCCTCGTTCGTAGGCTGGGAGCTTACTGTGGGAGTGTTGGTTTGGGCTCTCTAGGCCCAGTCAGTTTCCAAGGAGTCATGCGTGTCGGGGAATATCCGGAGAGGGAGTATTGCCGTATGATAGATCAGAGCCCAGATTTGGTTGTGCTCCAGCCTGGTGGCAACGACATAGTGGCTTCTGGTGATCCATAGGAGGTGGTGTTGGGCCTGCTTTCATTGGTGCGACGTTTGCAAGAGGATGGAGTCCAGGACGTCTATTTTGTGGAGATACAGCCATGTACTCCAAGCCAGCGGAGGACACCCGACCTGACAGTCGAACAGTTCCAGGCCCAGAGGAGGTTTATCAATCGGCGGATGCAGAGGAGAATGGAGCCTGAGCACTACATCCGAATAAAAGGTCTGCATTTTCCCCTACACTTTCTACTCGACCAGGTCCATTTTAATAGGACAGGACTACAGAGGTACCAAGGAGTCTTGGCTCATATTGTGCACAGTGTGAGGAGGCGACAGCGACAGGAGAGTTGAAGAGGAGGGCACTGATTGAATGAAAGAGAAATGGTCCTTTTGAGGGCCACCCAAATGTATAAAAGAGCAATCAGTATGCACATATTTGAGTAGTTTTAGGTTGGTGGCTTTTTCATGCTAATGTGCTAGTTATGGGATATGTTGATATTCATTGTCTGGCTCTCAAGGATTGGAATTTTGGGGTTTTTGTCGGCTTTCGCAAATAGCTCCAGGCTCGGAAATTAGTTCACTGTCGGCTGGCCGGTCATGATTTTTCGCAGCCAGGGTGGCTAGGCGGTCTTTGATGGTGGGGATATCGGCCCTGTCGTGGAGTGTTTTGATGGGTGTGTCCCATGGGGCACTAAGGATGACCCTAAGCGCGTGATTTTGTACCTTCTCGAGTTTTCCCATATTAGTTTGATTGAGCTCAGTTAGGATGATTGCCCCATATTTGAGTACTGGGCGCACAAAGGTTTTGTATAGTTTGAGTAGGGTAGACTGGTTGGCTCCCCAGGAAGTTCCCTTTAACATTTTAAAATAAGTTAATGCATTTGGTTGCTTTGCTCGCCATATCGTTGGTGTGTTTACTGAAGGACAGATTTTGATCAATGGTGGTGCTGAGGAATTTCACCTCTTTGCATTCTGGGAGGACTTTAATTTGTCCATTAGTTTCAGGTCCAAGTCGTGTTTGCCTGTTTTGCGAGTGAAGGTCATTCGTTGGGTTTTATTGGTATTCAGTTTTATTCTCCATTTCGTCGCCTGAGTATAACGATGTTCTAACTCCATTTTTGGGAAAATTGAGATAAGTGTTGCACGTGATAAATATGACCTTCAAGAAGAGTTTTAAGCAAAAATCGGTTGCATTTCTAGCTTTAAAACTGAAATATAACCATTATTTTTCTGTTCTATCTCCAAAAGGTGGATAATATTCAGTAAAACATTGTTCTATGTCCATTGACCAATCAAATGAACAGGTTGATGACACGTGTGTTAGACTCATCCATTCAAAACCAGAACAAGCCATGTCACTTGGGTAAGTGCATTTAAGCGATTTGAACCTCGTTATTTCTAACTTTTTTCTTGTCAGTGTTTGTTATTATGTTGCAGCTATTAGTAAAGAATATAAATGGAAAGTATGAGTGGTTGCAAATGCGAGGTATTAACACAATGAATCTTTTTTTGAAAAAACGGAGATAGAACAGTTCAATACTAATGATACACTGACACTTTTTCTGCAAAGTGGAGATAGAACAGTTCAATTCTAAAATTAAATCAGCATTTTGGCTACTTTTGAATGTTGAACGGTAACTGAGAACCCCCCCCCCCCCCCCCCCCCCCCCCCCCAATGTTCAACGCAATCAAACGACCTTATACTGTACAGACAGCTGTTACATCTATGTTGTGTTACAAGACGTAATGTATGTTGTTAGAATGTAAGAAATTTACCTTGAGTCAACCATTTTAATTCGTTGGTATCAACTGAGTAAGCTGACATCTAGTAGCATTGTACAGACAATATTATGATACAAATGACCTATTGTACCATCTGAACTATGATGTTAATTCAAACTATTAACTCTATTTATTCTCATGCTAATAAAATCAATACTGGGTATCAATTCTTGGAAACTTACATTTGCAAGCAATCCAAGGAATGATCCCAAGAACTGAATACTGCCATGACAACTTCATCTATAAATTACATCCATGTATACAGTCACCTACAGTGAATAATGCAGTATCGCATGTGAAAATTGTATAGTAAAGCCACATTGTTTTTCTTGTTTTTTTCAGTGTTCCAGTAACTCTGACAGACTTACCAGATCTCATTCTCGTTAATATTCTGAAACACATTTCGCTGCAGGATCTTCTACAGATTATCAATCGAACATGCAAACGCCTTAACCGTGTCATTGGACTATACTCTGTATTGTGGAGTGAATTTGAGTTTGATTACCCTTTAATACTGACAAAAAAAACTCTGGTGAAGATTTTTCATCACTCAAGATACTTTAAGACTTTTCAGATAGCTCATGCTGTAATAAACTGTAGTGCACCAGATGTTGATATTGCATTCATAACAGGATTATGCAATTCAACATATCTTCATCATCTTGACGTATCAAATTGCAATTTTTCAACTTTATGTTTTTTGAAATATTTCCCTAACCTAAAAATACTTGATGTTTCTGAATGCACAAACTTAGTGGATGATGATTTTTTTGCTGTGACATTGTGCAGCAAAGTTGAGAAACTATATGTGTCATTTACACAGATATCAGCCGAATCAATAATAAACATCTCCTCAAAATTAAACTTAATTATTTTGGATTCATGTGGAATTGTCTTAAACATTTCTGACATTAGTCATATTATGAGTAATTGTTTAGAAACATTAAAATATTTTCATCTTTCCCTTGAAAACAACATTAACACAAGATTGTTCAAAACACAAATTAGTAATAGATATACTAATTGTCAATTTGACTTTTATCAGTAACAATGTGTACACTTGATGTAAATGAGGCTCTGGTATTGCTAGACACGCTTAGTAGCGATGATGAGCACACTGACCTCCCGAGCGAACCGGTAGTGGCAGAAGATATTATTAACATTGAAATAGGCGATGTGCAAAATCAACTGAACAAAAAGTATGTGGACGTTGAACAAGAATTTTTGTGTGGTGAGTCAACACAATGTAATGAATATAATCCAGAATCATTTGTGAATGATGAATTTAGTGACTCTATCGATGAACTCCGAAGTGACGAAGCAAGTGTATGTGATACAGTGTTACTGGAGTCTCAGAGTAGTTCAATGGATGAGCAAATCAGTGAACTTGATACTGATTCTCTAAATAGTGTTCTAAATACTAGTAGCACGACAGATACTGATCAGAGCTCCACTTTAGACAGTTCGATCACCGATGTAGACTCTGAAACAGTTAATTTGATGAAAGCTGTGAAACATAGAAGCCGAAAAAGAAAACGAGATGAAACTCAATGGAAACAAAATATTAGAAAATGACAACGTCAATCAGGTAAAGAATACACAACAATGAGAGGGGTACCTGCGCGTTCCAGAGAAATAAAAAACAAAAAAGATTGTTCAGGACGTTGTAAATTTCGGTGTTCAAATAATATAACAAATGAAGAGAGACAGAAATATTTTGCACAGTTTTGGAGCCTCAGTGATAATGAAAAAAATATATTTTATTCCAGTACAACAAAGAAACAAACAATAGAACGCAGAAGAACTAAAATACCACATCAAGAAGGAAATTTTCCTATAAATACTTTTTTGTAAAGGGAACCGAAAAAATTCGGGTGTGCAAAGAATATTACCTTACGACTTTAGAGATCAATCAACGCAGGATTGAATGGTTTTATAACAAAGCCTCATCGGATGATTTCACTGACAAACGAGGACGGAGTGGCAATAATAAAAAAATTAATTATGAAGCAGTAGATTATATAAAGAAACATTAATTCCCTACCACGAGTCCCCCCCCCCCCCCCCCCCCCCACACACACACACTTTATTGGAGATTCTGCCGCCCCTGATCAGGTTCAGAGAAAGTAGAGTGTACTGATATTCATGTTTATTGATCTTGCTAAGATATAGCAATTTGTTTTTTAATAAAGTTTATCCAATTCTTCACTGATTTGTACGTAAAGTTCTTAGAAACAATAACGATTGTATAGTCATTTTGGTGAGCAACACTTTAGATTTCAACATGCCTTTCACCAAGTGTTCGTGATAAAATGTTCTATCTCCAGAAACAGTATGTTTCTGAAGAAAATGCAACATTCCCAGTATACAAATGTTCTATCTCCAAAATCGTCTCCCCCGTTTGGCAGCAAAACGCTGATCAATCATAATATAATTTTAGAATTACGTAGAACATCAACATATAAAGTGACATGAGAAATATCATTATTCTACGCCCAAAGGTGTACAAATTTCAGATACCTAAATCTTTAAACCCCGTTTTCTCGAAAAGTGAAAAATGGTAGATAGAACATTGTTATAGTCAGGCGACGATTTGGCACACCATTGTTCTAGGTCTTCGAGAGAGCATTGCAGAGGTTTTTGGAGTAGGTTGGCCCTTATCGTCTGCGAATTGGGAGACTTGAACACGATCCTCAGAGAATTAGAGATCGTTTACATAGAAGATGTAAAAGAGGGGGCTGAGGACGGATCCTTGGGGGGGGGGGGGGGGGTACCTGCTTCAAGGGGGACACTGTCAGACATTTCTCTGTTTACTCTGACTTTAATTTCACGATCATTTAGGAAGGAGGACAGTAATCTTAGCAGTTTCATGGGTAATTTCATTTTGGATAATTTGTAGCGCATTCCATTGCGCCGAACATGGTCAAATGCTTTATCGACATCTAACAGGACTGCCATGCCCATTTCCTGATTGTTAATCACGGATTTCATTTGAGTAACTAGGTGGTAGACATGCTCGATGCCTTCTTTATGGCTTCTATAGGCTCTTTGCCACTTATTAAAGCAATCGTTGTCTTCAAGGTGCCCCCTGAGCCGACTGGTAAGGATTCGTTCGAAAGTCTTGCCAATGCAGCTGAGGAGGCTGATTGGGTGGTAGCTGGTTGGATCGGAGGGGTCCTTGTCAGGTTTTGGTATCATGACACCAATGGCTTTTTTCCAACATTTGGGAAAGTAGCCATGGGTGAGGCATGTGTTGTACAGTTTGTTCAGTCTTTCGATTAGGGAATTTGGGCTTTGTTTGAGAATCCTGTAACTGACTTTGTCCTCGCTGGGTGAGGAGGAGTTTCTGCACTTTTTTATAATGTTGATGATTTCGTCATTGGTGATGGGGGTGACGAGGTCATCATCATCCCCTTCTTCTGGCTCGTTATTGAATTTGGGGTTCACGGTAGATATCCGGGTGTTCATTGATGAAGTCATCAATGGCATTTATGACGGTGTCATTATTGCCTGGACCTTGATACGGGCGACGCGTTTTTCTTAGAAGGTTGGCAAAGGTGTCGGCCTTATCTTTGTCTATGAGCGTGAAGGAACCGTCTTCCCTTTTAAGAGGTTTGGCTGCAGCTTTGTTTTTCTGCCCTGCTAGGATTTTGAAGGAGAATATTTTAGCATCCTGGACCCCGTTTAGGTTGGCTGTTGCCTTTTCCCAGTTGGCTTGTTTTTCAGCTTGGAGGGCATTTTTAACCTTGCCATGAAGCTGGTTGTATGTTTTTTTGAGGTTGGTTTTCTTACTGGGGTCAGTTTTGGTTTTAAGAGCGCAAAGAGCTTTCCGTTTTGATTAGTGAGAGTGTGTCACCCGAGATAGTATTTCTCCAGGGGTGCACTTCTTCTTTTGGGCATATTTCGTTTAGGGTTAAGTTAATGATTTTCTCTATGTCCTCGCATTGGGTTTCGAGTTCAGCTGCATTGGATGGGAGGGTGTTTGTGAGTTTGAGATCAATGATGTCGCGGTAGAGGTTCCAATTAATTTTCAAAAAAATTCTGCAGAGAGTGGGGGGGGGGGGGGGGGGGGTACCAGAGTGGGCCATTTCCTATTTGCAGCGAGGCATGGATCGGGAGGTGATCGTTAATTCAGAAATGGAGAAGAATGGATTTTTGTAATTACTTTGTACTTCTTTTTTATGAAGTTTTTGTAACAAATTGAAATGGACTATTATAAAAATTATAAAAATAAATTAGTGTTGAAAATCTTCATTGAAGATTTTCAACACAAATTTATTTTTATAATCCAATCTGTCACATTTCAGGTATATATGAAATTGTTTATTCAGCAATAATCCTAATCTTTTCACAGGGGTCTTATAAAAACATCTCAATCTTTAATGTGTTATGTAACTGAATAGCAACTGAAACCCAATTAAGAGCTTTTAATACTTTTAATTACGTTAGTACAACCACAATGGATTTTCCAATTCCAAAACAGGTAAAAAGTTTTTGTCATGGTTTCAGTCTTCAAGACAGGTCCATTTTGGCATAAAAATACAAGTTGGTTAGGTACCAGGTCAGTTTCATTCATCATCGGTCACAGTGGTCTCTCAAGACAGATGGTCTCCCACAGCAGGTCCATTAGAGAGTAAAACCAATCAGTGCCTGGCAGATATGGTCTCTCAAGATAGGTGGTCTCTCAAGACAGTGGTCTCTCAAGACAGGTGGTCTCCCACAGCAGGTCCATTAGAGAGTAAAACCAATCAGTGCCTGGCAGATATGGTCTCTCAAGACCGGTGGTCTCTCAAGACAGGTGGTCTCCCACAGCAGGTCCAATAGAGAGTAAAACCAATCGGTGCCTGGCAGATATGGTCTCTCAAGATAGGTGGTCTCTCAAGACAGTGGTCTCTCAAGACAGATGGTCTCCCACAGCAGGTCCATTAGAGAGTAAAACCAATCGGTGCCTGACAGATATGGTCTCTCAAGACAGACGGTCTCTCAAGACAGTGGTCTCTCAAGACAGGTGGTCTCCCACAGCAGGTCCATTAGAGAGTAAAACCAATCGGTGCCTGGCAGATATGGTCTCTCAAGACAGGTGGTCTCTCAAGACAGGTGGTCTCCCACAGCAGGTCCATTAGGGAGTAAATCCAATCGGTGCCTAGCAGATATGGTCTCTCAAGACAGTGGTCTCTCAAGACAGGTTTTACTGTATAACGAGACTTCTATCAATAGAAGTTGGTTGACTCCTATTCCTGAAGAAAACGGGCTTGAATGATTGCGAAAATGCCGATTCCTTATTTGATAGTGCTATGAATGTTGATGGGGACATTAACCCTTTACCCAACGAATCGTCCGCATCCGCCGCATAATATGTAAATTCAGCATTTGAAAAAATATTATTTTTCAAAAAATTTCAACAAAACCATATCATGTGACCCTTGTTGGAACGAGTTCGTTCCAACGAGGGGTCACATGATATGGTTTTGTTGAAATTTTTTGAAAAATTTGAAAAAATGATATTTAAAATAATAAATTTTGATATCGTCTGCGTTGGGTAAAGGGTTAATATGAACCGTGCTGGTGCAGATCAGTTAACTGATGAGTTGGAGGAAAGAACGAATGGATTACAGCTTCACAGTTGCCTTTAGCCATATGATATTGGGCAGTATGTATTGGATCAGTATTGTGATGAAACTAGAACTATCACTGAAGGTGATTAATACCCCCACTTTGGGTTTTTAGAGGAATGCACTTCTGATCATGTAGGCGAAGGCCATAAGGAAATGTATACATAAAGATCATTTTTTGTTGTTGAAATTTGTATTTGCATGTGGCCTTCCACAGAACAGCACTGAATACTTAAAGAGCCCACACATATATGGTTTACATTTGGAAAAACACATTTACAATGTGCAACATGTATGCAAAATCGGTTCATTAATGTAGGAGGAGTTGCACACACAAGAATCCCATTTGAAAACCCATAATAAATCCAAGTTAAAGGGAGATAACCTGGTTAAAATTGTCGCAGATCAAAAATTTGGGAATATGCGTATGTTCACTTAGTTGTGATAATGTTTGAAAGGTTTCGTCAAAATTGATTGATAAATGTAGGAGGAGTTGCACGCACAAGAATTTCATGTAGAAACCCATAATAAATCTAGGTTAAAGGGAGATAACCTAGTTAAAATTGCCACAGCTCAAAAATTTTGGAATATGCGCATGTTTACTTAGTAGTGATGATGTCTGTAAACTTTTGTCCAAATTGATTGATAAATGTAGGAGGAGTTGCGCACACAAGAATTTCATGCAGAAACCCATATTAAATCAAAGTTCAAGAGAGATAACCTGGTTAAAATTGTCGCAGATCAAAAAGTTTGGAATATGCACATGTTCACTTAGTAGAGATGATGTTTGAAAGGTTTCATCAAAATCGGTTCATTAATGTAGGAGGAGTTGCGCACACAAGAATTTGTTCGAACGGAAATACATAATAAATCTAAGTCAAAGGGAGATAACCTGGTTAAAATTGTCGCAGATCAAAAATCTTGGAATATGCGCATGTTCACTTAGTAGTGATGATGTCTGAAAAGTTTTGTCCAAATTGATTGATAAATGTAGGAGGAGTTGCACACACAAGAATTTCATGTGGAAACCCATAATAAATCTAAGTTAAAGGGAGATAACCTAGTTAAAATTGCCACAGCTCAAAAATTTTGGAATATGCGCATGTTCACTTAGTAGTGATGATGTCTGTAAACTTTCGTCCAAATTGATTGATAAATGTAGGAGGAGTTGCACACACAAGAATTTCATGCCGAAACCCATATTAAATCAAAGTTCAAGAGAGATAACCTGGTTAAAATTGTCGCAGATCAAAAAGTTTGGAATATGCACATGTTCACTTAGTAGAGATGATGTTTGAAAGGGTTCATCAAAATCGGTTCATTAATGTAGGAGGAGTTGCGCACACAAGAATTTGTTTGAACGGAAAAACATAATAAATCTAAGTCAAAGGGAGATAACCTGGTTAAAATTGTCACAGATCAAAAATCTTGGAATATGCGCATGTTCAATTAGTAGTGATGATGTCTGAAAAGTTTTGTCCAAATTGATTGATAAATGTAGGAGGAGTTGCGCACACAAGAATTTCATGTAGAAACCCATATTAAATCAAAGTTCAAGAGAGATAACCTGGTTAAAATTGTCGCAGATTAAAAAGTTTGGAATATGCACATGTTCACTTAGTAGAGATGATGTTTGAAAGGTTTCATCAAAATCGGTTCATTAATGTAGGAGGAGTTGCGCACACAAGAATTTGTTCGGATGGAAAGACACAATAAATCTAAGTCAAAGGGAGAAAACCTGGTTAAAATTGTCGCAGATCAAAAATCTTGGAATATGCGCATGTTCACTTAGTAGTGATGATGTCTGAAAAGTTTTGTCCAAATTGATTCATAAATGTAGGAGGAGTTGCGCACACAAGAATTTCATGTCCAGAAAGACGTACGGACGGACGTACGGACGGACGGACAGACGGACGGACGGACGGACGTACAGGGCGATTCCTATATAGCCCCCACTTCTTCGAAGCGGGGGTATAAAGAATTTCATGCCGAAACCCATATTAAATCAAAGTTCAAGAGAGATAACCTGGTTAAAATTGTCGCAGATCAAAAAGTTTGGAATGTTAAAAAATTTATAGTAATTTATATATTTTTTATACTTACCAATGACCCAGACATAGCTGGTGCTAACTCTTAAAATATAGGGCCAAACACAAATTTTGCCCCCCAATCCCCAAAATTTGCATCTAAAACTAAAGAAAACATGTCCTGAAAGGCCCTCCACACCTCGCCCCCACTGCGCATGCGCAGTGTCAAGGACGTTCCGAAATTGGCGCCATTTATCATTCTAATAACCAGTGCCTGGTAAGCGCTATGTACTCAGCGGGGAGGCAAGAGTTCCCAACTCCTGGGAGGGCCATCCCCGTCTGGGTCATTGGTAAGTATAAAAAATATATAAATTACTATAAATTTTTTAACATTTTTATACTGTACCAATGACCCAGACATAGCTGAATAGTAAAAAGGCTGGAGGGCCAAGGACATAGAGCAAAATGGAATACGCTCAATAAAATAAAATAGAGTCATCCCCTGTAGGGAAAAGAAGTAATAGGCCTTACATGTATCTTTCTTATTTATGATAAATTAGAAAGATACAACACCTTCCAAAAATTGAGCTTCATACATCCATGTACTCTATTAATATCCAATAATCCTTATACTAATAATTTTTAAAGTAAGCCAATAATAAAGTAAGTCTAGAGAATAGAGACTCTTATACTCTTAAAAGTGTGTGAGAATTGCATAATCATGTCCGTTGACAAATGCAATATTCAAAAGCTATACTTTAAAAACTAAGACTTGAATGAATTTTATAAACTTAAACTTCTCACTAAACAACCATCCCAATAACAGCTCAGAATTACTAACTCCGGAGGAGGTATCCCCTTGTTTTCATAGTAAAAACAGGTGACCCAAGGGAACACCCTCCCCCCCCCCCTTTTCTTGCCCTGGGTCAAATAGCCCAGAGCGAAGAGGGCAGCCGAACGGAGACACTGCCGAAACAGACAGCCTACCTAGCTATAGTAGCAACTGTTAAGTGAATGACATTCTGAGCAGAAGATAATAGACCTAACAATAGAGGCCTCCAGAAATGGACTCGATATTTCTGAGATAAAAATCATGAATGGATGGCTGAGCGCAATGAGCAGCCTTCAAAAATCTATAATAGCAACACTATTAATGTAAGCCCAAGAAGTAGAAGAACTCTTACTTCATGAGCCAAAATCTTAAGCACAACTGCTAAGCCAATGATATACCATAAGCAGTACGCTAGTTAATAGAATTCATTAACAATAAAATGGAGCGTAACGTCCTTCTACTAGAGATCAAAGACAGAAGAAGCTTACGCCCTTGTAATAAACAGATATCTGTTTATAAATACATAAACTGTACCCGGAAAGAGTAAAGGCCTATGCCCATACGAAGACGGAAGGACCTTAAAATAATAGGTTCCGGATAATAGGAGCCTAACTCTTATGCAACAATCCAACCTAAATAGTAACGGAAGTATTGATTCCGAAACTATGAAAGTGAAAATCATCCATCGATAGTGCATGAAACTCACTGACTCTACAGTAAAAGAGAAACCAACAGAATTACTGTCTAAAAGGTCAGAATTTGAAAACTACTGTTTCCAGAGGCTCAAATGATTACTTAGCTAAATAAGAACCGAAGTTAAAATCCGTATAGGAATTTAATCTAAAGATTCTAAGTCTATTTATCAAAAAGTTACTAACTGACTTAGATAAAGAGACAAAAGACTCAATAGTAAACTATCGTAGAGTGCATAGGTATGAGGTAACATAAACCTATAACCTAAATAACAACAGGCTGCAGTAGATCTTGTGAAACAAGTATACTAAAAACTAGCAATGCGTAGTATGGAGGGATCAACCATATGAACATAATGATCCCTACACCACGACGGAAGAGCCTCCACTTTAGTCGCATAGAATAGCGAAGAAGAAGATCTCCTATAGTAAGAAATCGCGTCCAAAGCTCGTCCAGTACAGTGCTTACAATGCAATACGGACCACACAACGGAATACATGACGGTTGCGACCTTGCTGGTTGTGATAAAGATGACACGATTTACCCAGTGAAAAAAGATCCTCACATAGAGGAAGATTTCACGTTAAGATCCACAGTAGACAAGAGAGTAAATTACTCATGATCTCTGTGAAGATAGAGATGCTATCAACAGAAATGTATTGTGGTTGTTTATCTTAGCAATACCTGCTAAAACAACAGCGCCGGAGGATACGCGTATCCTATCATTCCGTCCTATAGATCAATAGAGCGTTAACAGTATTAGCTCAGAGATCTGGACAAGCCAACACATACGTCTGCAATTGATTAGCAAGCTGTGTCATAAATAAAACATCATTGGGCGCTCCCATAGATAGCAAATCTGATTAAATACTTGTTTGTTGAGAGTCCATTCTGACAGCAACAAGCGACCCGTAAGAGAACGGGAGTGCGATAAAACAATCAGACGACCCAGAATATGACGGACCAAAACTGAACTTGGTGTACTATAACCAACAGACGGATTCTTTCCATTAAATTGAATAACGGAAACGAAAGAGTGCCTCCCTGGTTCCGGAGATACGCCACTACTGTCGAATTAAAGGACAGGAATTTGGGCATGCGTTTCTGAATAATGTTCATGCAATGACATAAAGCAAGCCTAAAAAACATTATTCCGCGGAAGTTAAACTGATAGCTAAAAGACTGCGGAACCCAAAGACCCTGGCACTTCGAATCCGTAGGGATCAGTATATATCCCAATCTGTTTGACTGGCAACCGTCATAACAGCCACACTAGGGTCCGGCAACTGCGGCGGCACTCTCTGAGTCAACCACCGAATGTTTGCCCCAGTCTGAATCTCTTGTAACACTAGATAGACAAGAGAATGTATAAATCAAGCAATTCATGGATTGCCGGAAAGTTGCCGTCGAAGAGAAGCTCCTCCGAGAACGAAGCGACTCTGAGAGAGTTCTTAACCTACTATCCACGCGTGGATGTAGCTAGGGCTGCATCACGTCTAACCAACTCCAATCAGCCACTGAAGGGCGGAGTTATACGTGAACAAACTACTGCCCTCAAAAGAAATTACATTGAGAATAATATCCCGTAAATCTTTTCTTGAAGACGTAATGATAACGCCTCAGTAAGGCGGATTACGTATAATAAAGCGTCTAAGTTAAGTCTACTATACATAATGTCGTTCCCAACATTGAAATTGGAAAAGACATAAACGGCGAAAAAGAATATATGCAGTCTTTAATCACACCGTCTAGACGCATATGAACTCTCGGTATGCCCTGCTCTGCCAAAATAAACTATATGTAAAAAAGATAAAATGGCAGAAATGAGCCACGCGGACAAGAAACTAAACTATCATGCTTAGTAGCAGGCTTGTATATATATATATAATATATAGCGTCGAAAAATAAAACACATGTTGTAATGACAATATTGGACTGCGTCGGTAAGTCAGAGACAAAGTCCCTGTACCGATCGAAAAATCCGAGTCCAATGACGCTATAAGTCTCTTATCCAAGATCGCAGCAATGAAGTCCGAAAAATAATCACTGGAAGAAATGCCAGAAGATATGAAAGGCATCTTCCGATACTACTAAAGGGAAAACTCGAAATCTTTCGAATCCCTTTCGCCATCCTGTCGGACCCTATAAAGCGTTCGGTCGTCCGTAGCTTGATGCAACCGCGGACCGCACCGACCCAGCGCCGTCGGATAATTCCTGATTCGACCGAGAAACCGTCAATTGCTGGGATGCTGCGAAACAACTGTGCTAACTCGGATAGCACGTCCGTCACTGAGGCCTGAGGAGCAGCGGTCTTACGATGCATTGCCGCAGGAAGCTCCGAGATCGTTACCCCGTGCATACTTCCAATATGCGAGCGAACGGGGTGTATAGGCCTCGTGTCCCTTGGCTACCGGATGGCGCGACCTATTCGCTGTGGAATCACTGAATGCCGAAACTGATCGGATACTCGAGGTCACGTAGCCAATGTGCGGTCGTGTGCCCTGCTGTGAGGATGAGGAAGCATTAAAGACAGTCTCTCGGACTGTCAATATAACGGAGCGTCCCGAGCAACGGACATATGCTCCGAATGTAAAATATCTGAACCACAACATGCGGTCCCCTATGTTGTTGGCTTCCTCCGATCTATCCTCAATCTGCCGTCACTGGGTGAGTACTAAAGTAATTAAAGTGCTCGCATCACCCAAATCTCCTTCCTAGACCGCAACGGACGAACCCGGCAGCCGAACCATTCGATGAATGTACGCTACACCGGGTGAGCTAGCGAATGTCACTCCGTAAGCGATAGACATATTCCATGAGCACTTATTGCCGCTAACTCTTCATTAACTATGACGACAGAGGCACACTTTTGAAAGACATCTCCATAACTCTTCGAACAAGAAACCAGAAATGCTTGGATAGCAAGCATAAAATAATAATATATATAGCGTCGTTCAATAATTCGAAAGTTTGTGTGACATTATTGGACTATGTCGGAACTGAGGGACGATGTCCCTGAACCGAACCAAAAATTTCTAAGTCCATCGACGCTATCAGTTTCTTATCCGGCATCGCAGCATATGTTGTTCCGAAAGGGAAAGATTGAAATCCACCGAATCCCTTTCGGTATCCCGTCGGACCGGATGAAACTTTCGGACGTCCGTACCCGCTTCCGCGGAGCGTCCCGACCCAGCATCGTCGGATAAAATATATGCGACAGATTCAGTTGATGCTGGGATGCTGCGATAAACTGTGCTATTAAGGAAAGCACGTCCGTTCCCGAGGCCTGTGCAGTAGCGGACTTACGATGCATTGCCGCTGGAAGCTCCGTGTACATTGACTCCCGCACACTTCCTATGCGAACGTCCGGAGTCTGCAGGCCTCGAGTCCCCGGCTACCGACCCAGCGCTGTCGGATAATTCTCGATCCGACACCGTTTCTGTCGGCTGCTGGGATGCTGCGATAAGCTGTGCTATGTGCACAAGAATGTCCGGCGTCGAGACCTGCGGAGGCGCAGTCTATCGGTGCTTCGCCGAGGGCAGCTCCGCATCAGATGGCTCCCGCATACTTCCTATGCGAACGTCCGGAGTCCATCGGTCTCGAATCCCTGGCTGCCGGATGGTGTGACCTGGTCGCCGAAGAATCCTTGATCGGCGAAGCTGGTAATATATCGGCGGTCACGCAGCCAAGGTGCGGTCGTGTGCGCTGACGAGAAGAGGAAGCCTTAGCAGTCTCAGCGGACTGCCTATACAACGGAGCGTCCCGAGCGACAGACGTATGCTCCGCTAACGACACATTGTACCACAACATCTGGGGCCAGATGTTGTTGAACGAGAGAGGGGCCTCTCTCGCTTGCCGTCCGGATGGACCGGAACGAGCTATTAACCGGACTAAAAGGCTTCCTCCGTTCTCCCTCCGATCCGCCGTCACTGGGTGTGCATTAAGTTAATTTTATAGTGCTCGCATCACCCCAAAATTCCTTCTAGACCGCAACGGACGAACCCGGCTGCCGAACCATTCGGTGAATGGACGCTACACCGGGCGAGCTAGCGGACGTCAAAGGCCGTCGAACCTACTAGGGTCCTCTTAGGCAATTGGCGTATTACATGAGCACTTTTCCGCTAGCCCTTCATTAATTGTGACGACGGAGGCACACTGTTGGAAGACATCACAGATACATCACCCTAATCTTGATCGTCTGAAATAGAAATTGATAATCAAAGTAGAGTGACCCTGCGGGGAAAGGACCGGAGTGTCCAAATCCCCAACAACATACCGTGACATACGCTTCCCATATTGTCATCGAAATCATACGATACAGAACAGGAGTTAATGCGAGTACACTGACCACATATAGAATGATAATAAGGTCAGAGGAAGACTTCCTCTTAAAACAATTGATCAATATCCTTTCAATGTGAAAAGAAAACAAGTCCTGGTACTCGCACTAACCCCTGGCAATCAAAATACATAATAATAATATGATCCATTAATATAGAAAAAATAATTGAAATCAAAATATTTTGAAAAAATATTTTTTCAGAACAGCCCAAGTTTCTGAAAAGTAACGTTGAGCCCCAATGGATCCCAAGCCTAAGTGTGGACAAAAATTTTAAAAATATTTTAAACAATTTATTCAACACTTACGAACAATAATAATGTATCTAGTTATGATTAAAATAACATAAAGATATTATTATTTAGAAATCCCCCCCTCACACAGAGGGCTGTTGTAAATGTAAACAATGAGTGTAAAAACACTAAAATAAGACTCCAGGCACCCAGGCCCGAAATCAGTTACCAAAAATACACCATCTGATGCAAAACAGAGACTTCCAGGGAAGAAACTGCAGAACATCAGATGGTAGATGCAGAACACAATGCCTAACCACCCGTAGGTGAAGACGTAAACATGGGGAAAGAACAGAATTCATTCTGTTATTAAGCTAAAACTCCCAAGAAATTTTAGTAATAATAATTACAGAAACTATGCCAAAAGCATGGGAGAATAGCAAGGGGGAACTTAAAGGACAGGGAGAGAGGAAAAACACTTGAAAAAACAGTGTAACTAAATAATCAGAATGACAACAAAATGGCTGCTGCCTTGAAAATAGGTAACTTAACATAATTTCATTAAAAAATTTTAAGTTACAGCCCTGATAATATTCTGTCACACATTCTTTTCCTCTCCTCCTTTTCTATCCTCCTTAGAATCAACATTTCACTAATATTTATGTGTCTGGCATCATTTAAACTGAGATTTAAAAGCACAAAGATCAGTCAGATGTTAACTGATGAAGGGCCAAACTTAGAATGATAAATGGCGCCAATTTCGGAACGTCCTTGACACTGCGCATGCGCAGTGGGGGCGAGGTGTGGAGGGCCTTTCAGGACATGTTTTCTTTAGTTTTAGATGCAAATTTTGGGGATTGGGGGGCAAAATTTGTGTTTGGCCCTATATTTTAAGAGTTAGCACCAGCTATGTCTGGGTCATTGGTACAGTATAAAAATATGCACATGTTCACTTAGTAGAGATGATGTTTGAAAGGGTTCATCAAAATCGGTTCATTAATGTAGGAGGAGTTGCGCACACAAGAATTTGTTTGAACGGAAAAACATAATAAATCTAAGTCAAAGGGAGATAACCTGGTTAAAATTGTCACAGATCAAAAATCTTGGAATATGCGCATGTTCAATTAGTAGTGATGATGTCTGAAAAGTTTTGTCCAAATTGATTGATAAATGTAGGAGGAGTTGCGCACACAAGAATTTCATGTAGAAACCCATATTAAATCAAAGTTCAAGAGAGATAACCTGGTTAAAATTGTCGCAGATTAAAAAGTTTGGAATATGCACATGTTCACTTAGTAGAGATGATGTTTGAAAGGTTTCATCAAAATCGGTTCATTAATGTAGGAGGAGTTGCGCACACAAGAATTTGTTCGGATGGAAAGACACAATAAATCTAAGTCAAAGGGAGAAAACCTGGTTAAAATTGTCGCAGATCAAAAATCTTGGAATATGCGCATGTTCACTTAGTAGTGATGATGTCTGAAAAGTTTTGTCCAAATTGATTCATAAATGTAGGAGGAGTTGCGCACACAAGAATTTCATGTCCGGAAAGACGTACGGACGGACGTACGGATGGACGGACGGACAGACGGATGGACGGACGGACGGACGGATGTACGGACGTACGGACGTACAGGGCGATTCCTATATAGCCCCCACTTCTTCGAAGCGGGGGTATAATAATGGCACCAGGTGAAAATCGCAAACCTGTCAGTATTTTGAGAGAAGATGGAAATGAGGCAAAAAAAAAAGTTCTTACAATGATGATTGTGATATACGAATTACGTTGTAATGATACTTTAATTCAAGATTGATGAATGTAGATAACAGGTTTGCCAGAGATACACATTTTTTTACAGTCAGTATATTTCAGACTTTCAGCATGTTATCCCATCTGTTCCAATTGCTTGCAGAATAAATACTGCAAAAACCACAGAATATTCCGAAATAATAGCAGAGATGTTAAAAGATGGTACCCTTCTACAGGAACTTTTCAAGTCTGATCAGATATACAAATTTCTTACTGATAAGAGGAACACCTCCGTACTGGCAAGCGGCTCAGAATGTTCAGGTTGCAATGATACATAAGCTCGGTATACCTACATGGTTTTGCTACTTTTCATCAGCTGATATGAGATGAAGGGAAATCGTTAACACAATACTTGTTCAGCAAAATGACATGCAAAAAATTGATGAATTGGACTGGAATGAAAAATGTGATACTTTGCGGGGGTAACCCTGTCACTGCAGCAAGAATGTTTGATCACAGGTGCCATACATTCTTAAAACATGTCATTTTATCAAATGTAGCACCTATAGGTACTGTACAGTCACCATGGATTGGTCGTAATCCATGCGTGGGCAGTTATGTCCACGCATCTGTTTACCGGGTAGTAAAAATCATCATTAGCAAAATTTTAATTAATGAAGCACCGGGTTATACCCGGTGCTTCATTACCTAAATTTTTGATGATTATTCCTGTAATTAGTGTTTGGAATCTAATATTATTGCATCCAAGGAGGTATTGCCCACGCGTGGAAAGTGACCAGTCCACAGCGACAGTACTGTTAGGTGAGAGATTATTTCTACTGGGTAGAATTTCAGAAGAGGCTCACCACATGTTAAGTTTGTTTTGGACTGATGGTGCACCAAAGGTTGATATTGATGGTGATTGTAAAATTATTGATTTTGTTGACAAGTATGTCACCTGTAAAGTTCCAGATAGAGCTGAAGACTCAGAATTTGAGGTTGTTACAAATGTTTAACAGCATATCTAAATCATGAAGTAAGTAACATGAAGTAAAATGTAGACTTAATTTTCCAAGACCTCCTTCAGACAGAACTTTCATCTCAAGATCGGTCACTGATGATGGGCATGATGATAATTTGATGGAGGAAGCCAAGAAAACAATTCAAAGGGTCTGGCAGATTGTTCTTGTCAGTGGGTCAGGGAATATTTGACATGTGAGCAAATGTTTGATAAAGCTGAAATTTCAGACTGTATTTGAAGAAGCCTTAAGCATCATATCACAAAGGAACAATATTTTTTGGACAAGAGAATTGAATGAGATATGGACGAATCAGTACAACAAAACACTGTTAAAATGCTGGAAGGTAAACATGGATATTCAATATGTTTTAGATGCCTTTGCATGTATTGTATATGTGATATCCTACATTTATACCATGCATGCCTGTGTTACTACCAGTGAAAAGCCTGCATGTTAAATTTTAGCTTTTAACCCCCACTACCGGTGTAAAGCATCTACTGGGGTTAAAAAAATTTACACCCACAGTAGGAAGTTCATCCATGACGTGACAAAATTTGCCAACTTCGATACATTCACACTTCACAATGTTTCATGGTGCTATCTACTACGTGCAATGACTTAAGTTTCAAATACCTACAATTAAATATTTAAAATAAAATTAAAGAATTGTTAATAATAAACTGACTGAAGAAGCAAGGTAAATTCAATCAACTTTGATGGTGTGTCTAGCTGTCAATCAAGCATTCACGTGAAGTACTGCCCACCAGCGCAGATGTAAACAAAACAAACCCAGAAAGTGTTGTTTGTTCTCCATTTTAAGTGACAAAGTCGATTATTTATTAAGAGCATGGTATAAATAAAACAAATAGGTCAGGTAACTGGCAACTAGGGCAGGTAATCAGATTTAAACCACTCGTAGAATAAAGAGTTTAACCACTCGGCAAGCTGAGTGCTGAAAACCCTTACCCTACTTGTGGTTTAAATCTGATTTTCGGCGCTACAGTTATAACTAGAAGTCCAGTAATGAAATGTGCACAAATAGCATGTTGATCTGCACGTTAATCTACACATTATTACCATAGTAAGGCAATCAAGTTCTGTACATATGGCCTGTGCACAAGCAATGCGGTAACCCGGAGGTCCATTGGTAGAAACATTGCTTGTGTTTGCTATGAGTAACCAGGAGAACCAGCCGTGCTTTGGATGCCATTCGATATGGCAATTGCGTGCAATTCCTACGTGCAAATAAGCCCAGATAAGCACACGGTTCGTTACAGGACTTCTAGTTTTAACTGTAGTACCAATTTATCCTACCTTTCAAAGGCAGAATGAGAGATGGTTCTATTACTAAGCTTGTGGCTGAAGAAGCCAACCATGATACACAAAAACAATGAAAAAACTTGCCACCACATGCCTTAATTATAGGGAAATATCTGCGCACAAGAAAGTGTATACAGGGTTTGCAATTTACACTTGAAAGAATGTTTCTGAAAAGTTCAATTCATTCCAGTTGGAGAAAATCCAGTTAGATTGAGAAAAGCACTTTCATTATTAAGTAGCGAAAATGATGAAAATATTTGGATGTCAATAATAAATGATAAATACCAGGCAAGACCGTCTCGGGAAGATTTTTGAAACAATGTGTTTACTGTTTAGCAGAATATCAGATATTGGTAGTGATTAACCAATGTTAGACAATCACATCTGACATCAGTCAATTTTAAGTCATCGGTTGACCATCGGTAGAAGTATTTGAAGTGTTCATGCCGATGGTTACATGGAACACCAATGGATAATCATGACCACAACATGAGTATCAACTCAAAAGACAAGGGGTGAGCATTAAACCCCTGCACACTGATGTCGAAAAATCTAAAGTTATGGGTGCAAATTTTTCACATAATGCAACTAGAAATTTAACCAATTCAATCTTGTTTGACAGAGCTCATTGAGCTCTGTCAGACAAGATTGAATTGGTGAAATTCCCAGTTGCATTATGGGAAAAAATGGCTACTTGAAATTTAGATATTTTGACATCAGAGTGAAGAGAGTTAATAAGCCATGTTGCCCATTTTAGAGAAAGTTTGCACCTCCCAAGCGTTGGTGACTGGGTCCTATTTTACCAGTAACACAGACTGTTTACGGCAGTGGAAGGCACTGCTTCACTTCCTGGGGTTCCCGTGTGGAAATGAATTTTAGTAAAGTGATCTTCAGATTTCTTTATTGAACCATAGTAGTAGTATAGGATGCCAAGATCTGCCCCCTTTACCAGGATCTCGGGATCCTACCTCGACCTCAAGGGTCATTGACCTAGATGCCCGAATCCATTAGGCCTCCCCCTCTTCACACTAGGCCTAAGCTATTTGTAGGCACCTCCCCCCATTCCCGCCCTGTATGTACCCTATTTTTTAGGCTCCCTCTTCCCAAAGCCCATGTCTGCCCAGCCTCAAAGCCTCTCCAAAGGGGCCAAGGCTATGTATAGCCCAACATGTATTTAGGCTTTCCCCACATTGTTTTAGCTTTCTCTGTATGAAGGCTCCCCCGCCCAAAAGCCCAGTGCCTCCCCACCAAAGCCCTTGTATGGGCTGTTCCTCCCCCTTCCCAGGGCTAGCCCAAAGATCGGGGACTTCCAACCTGAGGCATCCAATGAGTACTAACAAAGAGTTCCCCCTCCCCTTCCCCACGTAAATTTCAAGCTCTGTTGGTGTATCCAAGGTAAAGGTTGTCAAGGACATGTATATGTAAATACATTCAAACAAAAAGATTAATTTGAAGGCTACATGGAGTGACTAAACAGTAAGCCCACACTGGAACATTTGATGTCATGTACATACAAAAGTCTTTGTTTATTTAAGAAATAACTGTTGTTTTCCTTTGGTTTATGCGATATAAAACAAAATTTTCAGCACAAGCTTCATAACTCGCGTTGCGAGTTATGATTAAGCTTGTGCTGAAAATTTTTGGTTTATATCGCATAAACCGAAGGAAAACAAGTTATTTCTTATAATTTAATCCGGCTGTAATATTAAAATATAAAAACTATGTGTACGCGAATGAAAAACTTTTAATTTTCGCATAAGACAACAGTCAAACTCAGGAAAGTGTGCCACAAACAGGTCACGTCAATCATTGTCAAATTGTTTGTTGTTTTGATTTTCGATCGCAGACGACAGATATTTACAAGTCACGTAAAAATATCATTAAAAACATTTTTTTTAAGTTCCCGAAAATCATGTTTGGGTATATGATCTTTTATTCGTCTCCCACATTAATCTTCTCATTCGGTATATATTATGAAATTCAACTGTTCCTGAGAAAATATCATTATATTCTCGCTGACTGGAGGTGATGAAAAATCGATCATTCATCTTTGTTTACAAGCTTGTTATCCATCTATCAGTCTGCCGTCATGCCCTCACGGTGACAATTGGATTGAGTGGGCGGGGCTTCCATAGTCTTCAAAGTTGGGTCGGATGTGCGAACGTGTAGCGACATTCCAAATCATGATGTGATTTGGTTTATACGATTTTGACGACTTTCACGCTGTATGCTTTCAACCAATCAAATGCAGAGGCAGGGCAATGATTAAATTATAAGAAAATATGATAGTGTCACGTTGTACAGTTTTGCAAATAGATAAGAGATAACTGGTATTTTTGATTATGTCATAGATAAAGGTATGATAATGGTCTCCTTTGTTAAAAAGAAGCTTAATATGATAAAGACTATGTACTCTGTTTGATTATGTCCTAGATATAAGATGGTGTCACGTGCAGGTATTTGATTACATAATAGATAAAAGGCTTATAATAAGAACCATCTGGCATGTTTACACAGGTTTGATTACATAATAAATAAGAGGCTTACGATGATAAAGACCATGTACACTGTTTGATTATGTTTGATTATGTCAGAGATAAGATGGTGTCACGTCGCAGGTGTTTGATATTCCAGTAAGATAGCGCCAGAGTCTGATTGGTAAAAATAAGTATCCAGTGAGAGCAAGGCAGTGTCTAACTGGTCACACAGTTATCCAATCAGGTCATACCACACGGCGGTATTTTCCATGGGCCAACAGATAAGCGTGTTGTAAAATTATCCCACGCAGGTGTTCTCTGATTCGTCAAACAACCATCCAATCAGATCATGCCATGCAGTATTTTCTATGCAGCAAATAGATGAGTGATCCGGAGTATGGCAATAAAAGGCAAGCAAGATTGGAAGTTTTCATCATTCTTTCAAAATCATTTAAACGAGAATAGTTTGAACACTTTGAGAAAAAGATGGAATCAGTAGTTAGATTTAGTTGTCAAGTTTGTGACAAGACCTTCTTGGATAGATGTAACAGGAATCGGCATCAGAGGACAGCTTATCAAGGAATGATTACCGAGGATCAACGTCAGGACACAATAGTGGAAAAACAACTTTTCACCTGACAGGTAAGTCATTTTTAAAGAAATTTCATAGTTAAATTTGGGTATCTCTCCTTTTGGATGTTGTGATGTTTGTAGCTGCGGCATGAGTAAGTGGTTTGTTATAATGGCATGTAAATGTATTCTCGCTCACCCATAAACTTTGGCCAACCCAACATATAAATTTCTTCACTCATATGTTCTCGCTCACCCCGCCCGCACAATAAATAAATAAATTTCTTCACGGTTATGTTTTCTCACAATTTCTCCTCTATCACCTATCCACCCTATAAAATAAAATTTTTTCTTTAATGATAAGTTTTTTTTCTAACTCCGTGATTTTCTCTTTTTCAGGTTTTTGACAAGACCTTCTTGGATAGATGTAACAGGAATCGGCATCAGAGGAACGTACACAAACAGGAGACGCCTATGGAAGTTGTGGACACTGTGGTACCCACGAAAGTTGCAGACCTTGCAGTACCCATGGAAGTTGTGGAAACTGTAGATAAAGGAACAACACCTGGTCATTTTGCCTGCATGTACTGTGACAAGATCTTTTTGACGGAGACAAACAGAAATAGACACAAGAGAACTGTTCATAAGGAGGAATCAAACCACCATTGTGAAAACTGTGGGAAACTAGGGCTGTCGCGACTATCATTTTTTGTAATCAACTAATCATGACCAGTAATCGATGGTTAGTCGATTAATGGTCACTTCCTATGATTTTTTAGCAAATCATTCTTCTGTTCGTAAAACTCTGAAAATGACAATGGCACCAGTGTGTTCAGACGAAGTGGGGTTGTGGGAACAACAAATCGGTCCCGACTGAAGCCACATGTAGTCCAATCTTGGACCCACAGTCCGTAATATAATTTTTGTGGTTGGTACGTCCTGTAGGACGTACCAACCCCAAAAATAATATTACTGACTGCAGGTCCAAGTTTGAACTAGATTGAAGCCGATGAATTAAAATGAATTTACCAAAGAACGTTCCTGCATATGTTTCCTTTCTGCAATAAGTTTCTCGAAATTTTGAACATTGAGATCTACGCATTCCCTCGTCAGTTGTTAAAATTGGATCTTAGTCTGAAGTTCCGAACTTTGAGAAGTGATCTGACGTTCTGACTTTCGTCATAATTTTGTCACTTCTGCGCTTTGGGTTTTCCAATGGGTGCATTCGTGTGTACAAGACTGGAGAAATTCAGAAGAATCTATTCTTCTCGAGTAACTGTGAGTGTTCTTTCTTAAATAGTCAGTGACAGTCGTACAGTCTTCCGGATATGAATGTTAACAATGGTTAGATATTTAAAGTTATTCACCTTCATTGATCATTCACCTCACAAAACAATGCAATTTAGCCCCGACGTGTAGTAGACGTGTACCACCTTGAAAATGAACGACGATCGACTAAAAATAAAAAAAACGTCGACTATTTCAATAGTCGACTGTTAGTCGACTAATCGAATAATCGCGACAGCACTATGGGAAACCATTCACGAGATTAGAGTACTTGAGAGAGCACAATAAGAAGTGTTTGAGCTCTTATGAATGTTTAGAATGTAATGAAAAGTTTGGCAATATATTACATTACAATCGTCACAGGGCTACAGTCCACAAACCACAAAAAACAAAACAACCAAGTCACAACCAAAAAAGCAGCAACAACAGCAGCAGCCAAGACCAACAACACTTGACATGGATCCCGTCAATTTCTCGAGAGATTTAATCGAATCGGAAGTTCCAGAAATGTTAGAATTGTATGAGCGGCATTGGGAATCCATCAGAACCCACCAAGTGACTGGTAGAGTGGTGCAGGACATATTCAACTACAGAATTGGGAATATTGAAGTAAACCGAAAAGATCTAAGCAATACTATATTCCTACCACAAGAATTATGCTTCAATATCAACTGTAGTCATGGTTTTGTACTGAGAAACAACGAAAATGGGGATCTTCGATATTTTCACCCATCCCAGAACAACGCCGGAGTATTGAAGACACCACGTTTAGTTTTAAATGAACAAGATTATTGTGATTTTCTGGATGCCATCGCGAATGACGATGTACTGGAATTGGCTTGCCAGAAGAGACCCAACTCAAAACGGGTCA
Source organism: Pictodentalium vernedei (assembly GCA_031216915.1). Taxonomy (NCBI): domain Eukaryota; kingdom Metazoa; phylum Mollusca; class Scaphopoda; order Dentaliida; family Dentaliidae; genus Pictodentalium; species Pictodentalium vernedei. The sequence goes on along the minus strand of CM062296.1, from coordinate 845,367,748 downwards.
AGGATCGTCTGACCAATGCAACCTTCTACGTCAATAAGATACGGAACCACCGGTCCATCCGTGGTGGAGTGGAAGACTCACCACAGTACGTTTTGAATAACTGCTTCAGTTTTCAATTTACGGAGTCACACTGCTGTTTGTAACACACACTGCAAGTATGTAATAGCTCTCATCATTTTCATTTAGTACACTATAGCAAACATTAATCTTCACTGTGGTTTCTGATCAAGTCTTGGCTGCCTATTTAGGCAGCCAAGACTTGATCAGAAACCACAGTGAAGATTAATGCTTGGTAATTAAGACTTGAAGTATTAACTAAAGCACTCTACAACAATGATAAATGATAATCATATATATAATACATGTAAGATGTCTCTCTCGATTATCCATCGAAAGAATATCAAAATATGATCTGAGAAGTTACGCGCCAACTGAGAAGCCTATTTCTGAGATTTAAGAGCCAGGTCCTGATGTTTCAGAACCAAATACGCACTGGCGCATGCCCAGGTCGGTCCCTGCATGAGCGGAAAAGAGGAATTTGATGGTAAAAGATTGGATGAACTACCAAAAGTGGAAGAAATGTTTGATGTTTGAAGTCAATATCCATGTATTCCAACTGATTGAAGAAAATAATGGTGTGATTGCCAAGATCATTCAGAGATCCAGTGGGTGTTATAACGGTACTATTTATATCAACCTTTATAAAAATCACTTCAGCAACATTACTGATAACGACCGATACAGTAAATAATTTGCCTGCCACAAATGTGGCAAAAGGCCCAAGGGGCTTACACGAGAAGACAAGTACGCAAGATGCTACCTACAGCTATGTTGGTGGAATATATCACACACCACAAACCATTTTTGAGAAACTGGAAGATGAAGGAATCGAAGTAGATGAAAGAAAACGGTTCTATCCTTACCGAGAACATATGATTTTGAAGCTCGTTTCGATAAAACTGATCTTCCTGCTAGCTGTAGCAAGTGAAAAACAGTCATGGGAAGCTTGACATGTACCGCCGAGTGTTTCAGTGTGCAGTAATGTACTTGACCCAAAATGTTTTGTCACTAATGGAAATTCAAAAGAACTCATCAACATGATGGAATACTTGACATAAATTTCAACGGCAGATTAAAGGAATACCACACCAAGACCATAAAGGCATTGAAGGAAAAGATTGACAAAGTCAAAAAGTTGGTGCCCTCAGGCAACAAAGATGATGCCCACTGGAGGATTTACTTCATGAATTTGATGCCTACATGATGGTGCTCCCTGTGCTCGGATTCACCTCTGGAAAATACGCCGTCAATCTTGCAAAGAGAGAATTTCTCTCTTATCTTTTACATCACAGTCAAATTAAATTCAATGTCAAAAAGAACAACAACTTCATGTGCATAAAAACTATCAATTTCAAATTCCTGGACATCACCAATTTCTTGGCACCCAACTACAGCTATAAGTACTTGAAAGCTTTAGGTTGTTGTGTCGTCAAAGGGTTTTTTGTCCGATTTGGATAGATTGTTTGGAGAAACTGGAACAGTACCACCTTCTAGACCACAAAGGCTTCTTCAGCAGCCTAAAGGGAAGTAATATTTTGGATGAAGAATATGAATATTGCAAGAAAAAATGGAATGACCTCAATATGACAACCTTTCGAGACTTTTTCATCTGGTACTATAATCGAGATGTGAAACCATTCTTGGAAGCCGTGGAAAAAACAGTTAGCTTTTTACTGAGACATACATATCAACATGTTCAAGGATGGAATCAGTGTGCCAGGACTCACTTTGAAATACCTGTTCAACACTTTGGATCAAACGTCCTGACTCAGCATTTTGTGTTGGAAATTCCAAAGAAAAAAAAATGGGTACTTCACTTCATGATGAAATTTTTCTTTTATTTGTTAGATGAATATCCCCCCCCCCCCCCCACTCCTCACACACCCACCCCTTCATTTTCTTGCTAGAGAAAGTTGTGTGAAGGTCTGTACTTTATGTTGGTGTATAAAAATCTCATTTTAAGTGATGCAATCACATTTTTTGTATCAGCATTCCTTGGTGACGGCACAAAGAGCCAAGGATAAATGTATTAGGGTAACATTCAAGCAATTCACAGGAATATGTACCTAGAACCATGTACATAGCTGTTAATTTACTGAGGAAAGACCAAATGACACCTTTCTATGCCGATGGGCAGCAGATAGATATTAGCCACTTGAGTCATCAAAAGCTTCAAGTGGAGTTTTGGCATTTGGTTTTGGAAAGGCACTCTGACAATGAACATAGGAAATTGTGTCTCCAGAATGGTATTTGTTCAAATGAACAGAAAGAAGAAAATCTAACCTAAAAATTAGGTTTATTCTCATATTGCCAGGAGACAGGAGTCAGAAATTTTCACACCTCAGTTAACCAGTCCCCATTGTAGCAACAAAACAGAGCTTGTTCACCACAGTACACAAGAACTACTTCACTTCCTTGGAATTGGTTCAAACAGGAGAGGATAAATATGTTTCTGATCTGACCAAACAGAATGAAGTGAATCAACCAGTCACCGAATTGACCTTTGGTTAATAAAAGGCATTGAACACGCATTAATGAAGTTTTCTGTGACTTTTTATCTTTTGAACTCAACTTGCACACATTAAAAGGGCAAGTTCATTCAAGATGTGTACATTTTTAAAATTTGCCTCAGTAGTTAGCTCCCTTGAAACACAAAAACTGAATATGTACATTTCACTGTAAACAGGAAAATATAGAGTTGCAGCCCTTAAGTCATATAATTTTAAATTACGATTTTATGACTACCATACCTGTGGTATACAAGCTATTTTTATTTTTCGGAAGTAAAAAATCTTACAGCATTTTGCCAGTGAAAATTATTCAATTAACAGGAGTATACAATTAACAGGGATTTGGTCAGTTTCCTGTGTTCTTGAGGTAAACTGAGCATTTATTCTATTATATCTTGTTTGACAGAGCTCATAGAGCTCTGTCAAACAAGATATAATAGAATGAATGCCTGTACTGGATGTAGTGAGAACAAAAAGGTTGATAAATAAGGGAATTTGGTGTGTGTTACAGTAAATTTTTCAACATATTACAAAAAGTTATATACAATTAACAGGAGTTTACTCTACAACCCATATGCAATTAACAGATCAAATTTGTACTGAAGGTATGGTAAATGGTTTTGTGTTTGAAAATTATATTTAATTAACAGGGATATACAATTAAGAGATATCCAATTAAGTGGGCTCCACTGTATCAGGTAGTGGGAGTAAGTATAATACTACTAACCAGGCATGTCAACCGGTACCTGAACCGGTACTGCCACCGGTTCCCTCATGCTCCAACCGGTATAGAAGCTTTTGCACCGCCGGTACCGGTACAAAATTATTTTATCAGGAAATTCCTAATTGAACGATGGTAAACAGACTGATAATCATGTATGGCACACTTGCATGACATACTTTAAACTTATTTGTGGGATAACATATCAAAACACTCTTCAGGTGCATGTTCTGTCTGCACCACGATCACGATAAGGCCGACCATTTGGACTTTTCAAACATCGCATTAAAGACGACGAAAGCGCCGTCATTGGCTACTTCAAAGAAATTATTCTTTTTGTGCTTTATTATTACTTTGATGCCACCGCAGAATGATTGGTACGATGACATGTTTGTCTTTGCGATCTTGAGGACTGGTGAGTTTAAATGGGAATTTCTCCCATCTGATTGTGATATGTCACCCAATTGTTCACTTGTCCCAGTACCAGTTTTGACGGGACAAGCTCTGTTCTGTTCCAGTACCGGTTATGTTGGTACCCGCGGTACTTTGACATGCCTGCTACCAACTGAATCTGGGGTAATTGATCAACATCATCCGCATGACTTATTTCTCTAAAGAGATCAGGGAGCTAAAACATATGGATTACTCTACAGCAGATACCTATTTGGATATCATGAAGAGGAGGGCTAATGAAGAATATGACCTTGCTCTTAAGAAATGGTGGACAACAACACTAACCAACAAGGTGTACCAAGAGATGAAGAAGTTCCCCACTATCGAGGAGGCTAGAAGACCATTTGGGGAAGTTCAATTCCATAACAGACCGAAACACTGGTTAGAACTCCCTGTGTGGATTCAAGAAGTGATAGCAAGGAAAACGAAAACTGGGAAGAAGAGTGCTTCACAGATCTCGAGGTGGAGATGTGTGAAGCGAGTTGCTAACCACCATTATGGCGTTCTGCCGACCCTTTTCAGGGCCCACACATTCTGAAGAGATTCTTTAAAACACTCTATGCATTACAAGTCTTTTTTCATGAAAAGACAAACAAACCAGTACCCATCCCTTTGTGTTATTTTCCTTTTTGTCAAGATGTCTTTGGGAATTCTTACAGTGTTTCTCAGTTGGGGAATGCATTTCCAAGCTTGAGGGAAAAAACATTATTTCCTTATGGTTCATCAGTCAATTTTAGATACTCATAGGCAATATTAAATTACCAAAAGGTACAGTTAACACTAGAAGTCCTGTCACAAACTGCGCGCTTATCTAGGCATAATTTTGCGTAGGAATTATGCATAATGGCCATATTGAATGGCATCCCTAGCACGGCAGGTTCTCCTGGTTACTCATAGCAAACACAGGCAATGTTTCTGCCAATGGACCTCTGGATTATCCGGAGGTCCATTGGCTGAAACACTGCTTGTGCACAGGCCATATGGACAGAATTTGATAGCCTTACCATGTTCATAACGCGTAGATTAACACGCAAATCGATGTGCTATTGGTGCGCATTTCATGACAGGACTTCTAGTTTTAAATGTAGTGGGAATAGAATAAATGTTTGAAAATCATCGGTTTTTTATTGTTCAGAAAAAAAATTGCACAACCTGTTTTCAACCAAAAGAATTGGCAATTATTTCATTGCTTTTCTATATGCGTATTTCATTATACTTGTGTGTTGTCAAGAAGTTGAAAGTGAGATTCATCTCAGTAGTTGGCATTCCTGGAGAGCGACAAAAAATGAATAAAACTGTATTATCATTATGTCTATAAGATGCAATCATCATCTAAGATTATTTAATCTTTTCAAAGAAAAGGTTATAAGACAAAGCCATGATACGTTTTCCTTTGTATACAAACCTTGATTTTTAATAATAGCATTTATTCCTTTTGACTTTCTGATACAACACAAATGTATTTGATATGGCAAAACATCTGCCAGCAGAAGATGTGACCACAGGCTCAGCCATTTGAGGCAGGCGATCGCCCTCATGCCGGACGACCTGCATTATTTTTGGCCCGAGGAGGGTGTTTTATCACCTGCATTCCTCAGTACTCCATTTCCGAATGCAACTTGCATTTGTTTACCCAATGTATTTTGGGTAAACATAATTCCTATATTCGCGCTTAAACTCGAAGCAAACATATTAAGTGCATTGTAGAGTGGTCCTGCTACTATCAGGCCTGGCATTCTGAAAAATGCAGGAGGGCAAAAAATCGCTCTCCTCAATCAGCTTGGGGGAGCAATTAGCTTTACACAGCATTTTAAGTATCCAGTTGAACGAACTCATTGAAACTGAAACCAACAGACTACATCAGTGATTTTATTAACGTTACTAAGGTAAAGCGAAATCTCTTAGACATCTAGATGTCTCACTCAACAACCGAACACACACTTGACAAGACCTGTGTGTGTACCCAGACCTGTTGTCCAAGAAAGTCATATGCCTACCACTACCACCTTCAACCCCCCAAGGGGGTTGAAGGTGGTAGTGGTAGGCATATGACTTTCTTGGACAACAGGTCTGCTTGAATCTACAGTCACATCCTGGTGCAAGTGCTTCAAGTGACAAGATAGTAGTAATGGTAGTATATTATAGTGTCAATATTACCCCTCAAACTGTGATGTCAGTTGTTGAACTTGAAACTGACAGAAAAAAAAATATTTCTGTGACCCATTTTGCTTCAAATGATTGCAGCTGTGTTTGGGTATGGTTGCAGCCATTACCTTTTACCACTAAACCACTTTCAAAATGAAATTACGTGATGTTATGTGACTTCGAAGTTAAATTACATTTTTGCTTTACAACAAAAATTTAATGTGAGCATAATACATGTAATCTCAATAATCCCAGACAAAAATATTTAGGAGGGCAATTTTTCGCTCTCCTTAATTCTTTCAGGAGGGCATTAAGGAGAGCTAAAAAATCGCTCTCCTGAAATTGCCAAGCCTGCTACTATGGAACACTGCACAAGTATCTAGCAGTAGATCCTGTGACCTTAACCCTGTGACGATTAAGCATGCACGTTGACGCCGTAAGTGGGAGCATGTGTAGTTAATTGAAATTTGTGATTCTGATGCAAACAAATTACAATATCATGAATATAGGTGAAATACATTGAAAATCGAGTGAAGTACAGTGCGTTTTCTGGAATACCCAAGGGGCAATCGGTCATGAAACTGTGAGGGAACACAGGACGGATTTTGTTATAAAAGTTTGGTGCAATCTGTTTGCTAAGCACATAGAAAAACTGACAAAAGATGATACATTGCGCAGAAAGGCCCGGACTGAACAAGACACTTATAGACATCGTACAGGGTCATCCTACCAGGTTACAATGTAATCCCTTCATAAATATGACCTGTAAACTGTGCTAAGTTTTTTGGGTTTTGGGCTCGGGCAGTCATCATGGTTGACTGATTGCAACCAAAAGGGGACGCTCTCATCTAGACATGTCCTCAAACCTGCATATAAAATTTTATGAACATCAGACAAGAACCACAGGGTGTAGTCTGTGCTAAAGGAAAATGTGAAGAGACCCACATACTTCCACACATGTGGTGGCAATAGCTTATCTTGACTTTGGCAAGTTAAGCTAACAAAAAATAAAAAAAACAACGCACGCCCACCCGCCAACAAGCAATTTTACAAAAAATGGCCTGACAAACAGAAAATCTACTTTGATTAGGCCTAACAAAATAAAAAATCTGTTTCTCAGGCCCTCCTGCATGGTCCTTTTGGCTGCCGCATGCTCTCTTTTTATAACCAATTTAAACTTAAAAAAAATAAATATTAAATGGTTTATGTCTGATATTTTACCCAAGTTAAAAAAATTGATGAATTTGTCCCTTGAGTGCAAGAAGGCTTTGCAATGCTTTAGCATTGCAAAGCCTTCTTGCACACAAGTAGTCCGGGGCACTTGTGGCAGGAGCGCCCCAACCCCAAACAAATTGCAACAGTTTTGATCTCTTTTGTTTCATGTACTATGGGGTCCTATCCACCACCAAAAAAAAGTCCCAAAGATTCCGCGTGGCGCTTTTCAAATTATCAGGGGTCAAAGGTCAAGGTCATCAAAGGAGATACGTGAATATCAAAGTTTACAATAAAAGATGTACATATCGTGTTTGGTGTCGACTTATAGGTAATCAACCCCAAGGAATCCGAAAACAACAAAATTTTTGACCTATGTCGTGCTGCTGAATTTGACCGATGACGTCATCCTATTCAGGATGACGTCATCGGTCAAATTCAGCAGCACGACAGTAAACCAATAAAAGATGTACATATCGATTTTGATGTCGACTTATAGGTAATCGACAACAAGGAATCCAAAAACAACAATATTTTCGACCTATGGCGTCATCTTGAATACGATGACGTCATCGGTCAAATTCGGCCTATTCTATCTTATATCTATTATCACTGTATAATGTTATAATGAATACTGATCTGTAAATTTTTGTCCACGGAATTTCTAATCGAACGTTTATGTGTTTTTCAGAAACAATGACAGATACTGATAAAGACAAGTGTATCTTTTGTAACAATCCATTACAGAACGGTGATCCAATTATAACACCAAAACAGACCGGGACTGATGGTATAAATAAGGCTATAAAAGATCGAAAAGATGACATTGTTTTCACTCGTGGAATGATTGTTCATATGAAGTGCCGTAGAGACTACTGTCACCCAACTAACATTGCAAAGGCTGTTAAGAAAAAGGCAACAGTCGAGGCCGAAGAGGAAGGTCCAAAGTTAAGGAGTGGTACGCCGCAGTTTTAGTTCAGAGATCACTGTTTGTTTTGTGGCAGTCATGCTGTGCTTCGCAAAAGTGGGAAAAAAGTTAAAAGAGGATTTGACGTTTATCCTGTGCGCAGCCATAATTTTGATATCAGCATCTTCGATGCGTGTGCTAGAAGAAATGATGGTTGGGGAAGAGAAGTGTATGACAGAGTTTTGTCAGCAACTGCTGACCTTCACGCTGCTGACGCTCTTTACCACCAGCAATGTAGTTCGAATTTTAGAACTGGTAAGGAAAAGCCATCAGCTGCAGATTGCTCAGAAAAAAGCACCAAACGTGGCAGACCTTCCAGCGAAAATCGTGAAAATGCGTTTTTCAAGACGATGGAATATTTTGAAAGCAACGACAATGAACTAATAACGGTCAAGAAATTGACAGAAGTGATGGGTAGTTTTCTCGAAGATGCGGAAGCTATACCTTACTCTCAACCATATATGAAAAAGAAAATTCAAGACCGCTACGGTTCAAATGTATTTATAGCACAGAAATCAGGAAGTAGCAACGTTGTCACACTACGGTGGACAGCAGAATCCATTTTACAAGAATACTTTAAAAAACCAAAACTTGACTATGAATCAGAAAAAATGGAAATGTTGAAAATTTGTGCAAAACTGCTGAAATCTGATGCCAGGTGTATTGAAGTGGACGACATGTTTTTTCCTTCCACTGATTCTCTACGCACGGATGAAGTACTGGACTTTTTGCCAGAAAGTTTGCTAGTTTTCTTGAGAGAATTCATGGTTGGAAAAAACGTCGGATTTAAAATGGCATCTATTGGTCAAGCATTGATCCAGGCGGCGCGTCCACGTGTGATGATTGCACCAATGCAATGGGGACTTGCAGTGCAGATGCACCATAACTTTGGTTCAAAATTTCTGATTGAGTCACTACATAAGCATGGGTTTTGCAGTTCATATAAACTTGTTCAGCAGTTCGAACAATGCGCGGCTGTAGGAAACGGAACTGAGTTAGGGGGCTGGGAACCCGAAAAAAGCTTCAGTCAGTACGCTGCTGATAATGCAGATCACAACGTATGTACACTTGATGGCCGCAACACGTTACATGTTATGGGTATCATTGTAGCAATAACGCCGAAATTAATTTCTGCTTATCCAAAATTGAGACGCAAGAAAGTATCTGCAGCTGAAATAAATAATGCCGGTAATATCGAGATACACCAATACAACCCTACTACAAATGGACTAGCAAAGATAACGTACAAAGAATTGACCGAGACAATTTCTCCAATTGCTGATCAGACCAAACACATGACCTTACTGTGGAAAGTAGCCTGGCCCCTCTGAACCTCAGCGCGTCCAAACTGGTCAGGTATGATGCAGGCTATTTACGAGGGTGAACATCCAGGTGCGGCTACCGTGCGTTTCCTTCCTATGATCGACCTAGATCCGACTAACATGGACTGTATATACTCCACCTTGCGTTTTGTATCGGAGCATGCACGCACATACAGTGTAACCCCAGTCCTCACATTTGATCAGCCGTTGTATTGGAAGGCGGTCACTGTTATAGAGAGTACAGATGAACCTTGGAATATCGTGCTTCGCATGGGTGGACTACATATCGTCATGAGTTTTATTGGAACTATTGGAAAATTGATGGCTGGTTCAGGTATCGAAAATGCAATATCGCTCTGTTTTGCCGACAACACAGTTCCGCATATCATGTCGGGAAAGGCCATTTCTCGGGCTGTACGGGCACATTTCTTGCTTGATTCTGCACTGCATAACGTACTACTGTCAAGTATTTATAACTTAGATTTGCCACAACAGCATTCAGAACAACAGATCACGGAGATGGATAGGGGAAAAATGGACACAGTAACAGAGACGCCGACTGTTTCTGTTGACACCAGCCGATGCGAAGTGCAGATAAATGTGAGAAGGACTTTAGATTCTTCTTCAAGTGAAGATGAAAGTGAACCAGCCCCTACAAGAAGTGCAGATGAAGAACAGATCGATCCGCAAAAGAAATCAAATGTAAGTGACGATGAACAATTTGATAGTGCACCATCCCATGACACTCATTTTCCTACTGATCTGGATGAAGTTGGGGCTCTCTATGATCTAGTGATTTCCGGTACCGTATCTGTGGAGGAAGCTTGTAATTATGACGTTTTGAAGCGTATACAGTGTAAGATAGATGAACAGAGAGAGGCCATGAATGTAAGGAGAACCCCGAAACTCTGGTTACAGTTTCTAGATACAATTGATTTGCTTCGACAATTCATCAAATCAGAAAGGCTTGGAGAATGGAATTTACACTTGAAGACAATCGCATCCATGTTACCATACTTTGCAGCTACCGGGCACAACTCATACGCCAAGTCGTGTAGGATATATATCCAGGATACGCTGGAATTGGAGCAAAAACACCCCGATGTATATACACAATTCATGAATGGACTGCACGTAATCAGGCGCTCCGACAGACTGTGGGCTGGTCTTTCATCTGACCTAATCATCGAACAGGTACTAATGAGAAGCCTGAAATCAACCGGGGGCATTACTAAAGGGCGTGGCCTATCGCACACTCAGCGCTTATTGTGGTTGCTGTCGGCCCCTTCTTGTGCCGAGATTAACGCCGCCATGCAAGATATGACAGAGGTCAAATATGAAACTAGTGATCAGCATAAGGACTTGACTCCTGCACGGATTGACCGCGACAACTCCGATATTCTAAAATTGGTCTCCTACTTTTTCCAGCACAACCCATTCTCCGAAGACGATGGGGAGCTTCGGAACATCCACACTGGTGTAAATGCCTCATCGAAAGTAAACGTTGATAGTGCGCACGTCATCGGTAAAGCAATTCTGGACTCCATGACCGGAAAAAGTGCTGACAATTTTTCATTCAAACGGAGCAACCAAGTCACAAATATGGAAAGTGATCTGAGAAAGGTCAAAATCGATGAGGATGTGGTTGAAATAGATCCGATGATCTTGTTTCAGCGCCTTATAGCCAGCGCTCGAATTGATGCAGAAGACATTGAATCAGTTTTCACATTCGAACTTTCTACATATCCGACAGCTCTGTTCGACGAACGCGGCTTGTTACGCCCTAGTAACAAATCTCACTTAAGTGATGGCTTATGGAAAATAGCTGCACATGAATGTAACTTGCCACATGATCCACAGTTTGTCATAGACGGTGGTTACCTGGTTCAGAAGATTCCTTGGTCTAGTGGTAAGACGTTTTCGGAAATCCTAGCAACTTATGTTCATTACTTAAAGCGACATTATCCGAAAGCAATTGTTTACTTTGATGGGTACATGAACGGTCCAAGTACCAAAGACATAGCCCATCTCCGTCGGAGTGGTGCTGCATGTGGCAGAAAAGTAACTTTCACAACTGACACAGAATTCCGCGGAAAGAAAGATGAATTTTTGCAGAACAAAGTGAACAAGCAAAACTTTATCAATACGCTAGGGTCCGTTTTAAGAGAAAAGGGGTTCGACGTGCGTCATGCTGTCGCCGATGCTGATGTCGCCATCGTACTATGCACCATAATGTGTGGTCGTATTAACCCGACGGTACTTATCGGTAACGACACCGATTTACTGGTGTTGTTACTACATCATACTGAACAAGACATTCACAATATATATTTCACGTATGAGAGGACAAGGAGTGCCAAATCCCCGGCTAGACTGTGGTACATACAGTCTACGCAGGAAAAACTGGGTAAAAATATCTGCAAACACATTCTGTTAATTCACGCATTCCTGGGCTGCGATACAACATCAAGAATACATGGCTTCGGCAAAACACCGGCAATCACCAAAGTAAATAACGATCGAGAATTTCTCAAAAATGCAGACATATTTCAGACGGAGGATGCAAATAGGGACAGTATAATCGCCGCTGGAGAGAAACTTTTGACCATTTTGTATGGAGGTAGGAAAGATACAAATTTGAACAAACTCAGATATGAGAAATTTTGTGCCAAAGTCACCAGATCATCAGCCGTCCTCGAGCCTCAAAACCTTCCTCCAACCAAAGACAGTGCAAAATATCATAGTATGCGAGTATACCATCAAATCATGGCGTGGAAAAATGTAAATTTGAATCCTCTAGAATGGGGATGGAAATCTGTGGATGGAATGTTGAGACCCGTGCATACTGATTTACCTCCGGGACCAACCTATTTATTGAAATCTATTCGTTGTGGATGTACCACAGGTTGCTCAAATACTCGCTGTAGTTGCAAACGAGTTGGTCTGTTATGTACGGCAGCGTGTTCTACTTGTTGTGGTTCTGCCTGTCATAATGCTTCTTTGCAAGTCTCGCACCACACTGAGATGGAAAATGATCTTGAGAATAGTGATACACTACTCTAGTTACTTAGTTGAAACTGTCAATTTGGTTGAACTCTTTGTCTAACAAATATACAGGTATTATACGTAAGACTGTAGCATTGCGATTGCGATCTTCATATAGTCAACCTCGTAACATTTCGCTAAGGCCATAGTTATACTGTCTAACATGACATGAATATCTCCTTCATGACATTGAAGCTTACACTTACGTCGTCTATGCATTTGGAGGGGGAGATTAAAATGCCACTTTTGAACCCATAATTTAATTTTTTTTCCCAATGTAACGATAAAAATATGGATGCCATTAGAATCGGCATGTAAATCCTATTCTAATGGTATCCATATTTCTATGGTTTTATTTGGCCAATAAAAAGTTAGTCTTGCTCGTGGTGAGTGAATGTCTGGACGCATTTAGCTGCTACGTTAGGTAAAGTGTTAAAGGAAACAGTTATGTCGATTGCAGTTTATCTAGGTAATTTGTTGCCGAATTTGACTGATGACGATATCATGTCAGGGTGACGTCATAAGTGAAAACTATTGTTGTTTTTAGATTCCTTGGGGTCGATTACCTATAAGTAGACACCAAACTCGATAGGTACCTCTTTTATTGGCCCACTTGCGTGTTGCCGAATTTGACTGATGACGTCATCACGTCAGGGTGACGTCATAGGTGAAAAATTTTGTTGTTTTCGGATTCCTTGGGGCCGAAAACCTATAAGTCGACACCAAACACAATATGTACATCTTTTATTGTAAATTTTCGTATTCTCGTATCTGATTAGATGACCTTGACCTTTGACCCCTGATAATTTGAAAAGCGCCACGTGGAATCTCTGGGACTTTTTTTTGGTGGTGCACAGGACCCCAAACTACAACAATCAAAAGAGATCAAAACTGTTGCAATTTGTTTGGGGTAATGCCACAATGACCCCGGACTAAAGAGATGAAATACACCACCACCCATGCTATTCTGTAGATTATGAGGCCTAAAACTTGAACCAAGAACATTAACTTTTGATAGCAAAGAAGAAATTACTGAAATAAAAAATAAAATAAAAAACCACTCGCCCGCATGCAATTTCACAAATAATGGCCTGAGAAACAGAAGATCTACTTTGTGTGGCCTTACATGCTTCGTTGGTATTTTTATTTCATAAATATTCAAGGCATTTCAAGGCCTCAGGAATATTTTCCAGTCTTTCAAGGCCTAAAATGGTTCAGTTAAACAGAAACCACGGATAGCATACATATTAACCCTTTACCTAACATGAAAAGCAAAGACACCTTCAAAAAAAAATTCTTGAAAAACTAATTTTTTTTTTATTTTTTTGTCTCAAAAACATAGGTCATGACCCCTCGTTGGAACAAGCTCATACCAACGAGGGGGTATAACCTATGTTTCTGAGACAAAAAATGAAAAAATAATGAAAATTAACTGGCAATCTCTGAGAATAGTGCTGGCCAGTTTTGGCCATTACATGGGGTAAATGGTTAACCATTCTCCAACAAACAAGAGCACCGCCTAGCGGGTCAACATACACCCGTGGTGATCACCATGTGTGCAAAATTTGAACAATATAGCATGTAAAATGTTGAAGGAGTAGGCGACACAATACAGTAATGTTTCAAGTACAAAAAGGGGGCATAACTCTAGAAATACAAAACAAAGTTACCTGCTCTTGTCACATGCACAATGGCAATTGGTGATCAACATGTGTGCAAAGTTTGAACAATATAGCATGTAAAATGTTGAAGGAGGAGGTGACACAATACTGGAATGTTTTAAGTACTGAAAGGGGCATAACTCTGGAAATACATAATGGAGTTACCTGCTCTTGTCACATGCACAATGGCAACTGGTGATCACCATGTGTGCAAAGTTTGAACAATATTGCATGTAAGTCCGCACTGGGACCCCAAATTTTCAGCCCAAATATGAACCCAGGGATTTGGTTTGAACAAACTTGAATCTCACCTCCCTAAGCATGCTGCGTACCAAATATCAAGATTCCTATTGGTTGATCTGAAGAAGAATATTTTTAAAGAATATTCCTCATACTGCACTAATTTAAACATTTGGGCTCCCACAGAGAGGCCAAATATGGACCCAGGGAATTGATTTCAATAAACACATGAAACAATCTTCCAAAGATGTTATATGTGAAATTTGATAGTTATTGGAGCATTGGTTTGGGAGAAAAGTACTGTTAAATGTGTTTCCCATTACCCACAGCGTTAAAAAATGCTGACTCAACACTTTTTCAAAGTCCCCCAAAAAGTACCCCTTGATAAAATCGATAGCAATTTTTTGGACCATTCCATTCTGCTGGTCCTAAGGAAGCTTCACACCAAATAAGAATTCTCAGTGCTGTGTAGTTTTGGAGATATGGGCATTTTAATTTTTTTCTATTTTTAGCTCCTGTGGTTTCCATGGGGCAACAGGAAAAAACAAGAGGCCCCAGGGGGCCTGAGAGCGCTCACCTGACATGGTAGCCTAAATATCAACCCAGAGAATTAATTTCAACACGTTGCATCTGCTCCTCCTAAGAAAAGCTTATACCAAATATCCAAAGATTCTGACCAGTGGATCTAAAAAAAGAGATTTTTAAAGAATATTCCTCATATTGAACTAAGTTATAATTCGGACTCCCACAGGGAGCCCATATATGAACCCAGGGACATGGCTTTAACAAACTTGAATCTCACTCCTATACTGAGCTCAAATATAAACCCAGGGGGCCGATTTGAACAAACTTGAATCAGATTCACCCCACAATGTTGCATACCAATATCAAAAGATTCTGCCTGCTGGATCTGCAGAAGAAGATTTTTTAAGAAATTTGCCTGAAATGCACTAAGTTCAAATTCAGACTTCTATAGTGAGCCCAAATATGAATCCAGGGGGCCGATTTGAACAAATTGAATCAGATCCACCCCACAATGTTGCATACCAAATATCAAAAGATTCTGCCTGCTGGATCTGGAGAAGAAGATTTTTTAAGAAATTTGCTTGAAATGCACTTAGTTCGAAATTGGGCTCCTATACTGAGCCCAAATATGAACTCAGGGGGCCAATTTGAACAAACTTGAATCAGATCCACCCTACAACGTTGCATACCAAATATCAAAAGATTCTGCCTGCTGGATCTGGAGAAGATTTTTTAATGTTTTTCCCATTGCCTACAGGGTTAAAAAGAACTGACTCAGCACCTTTTGAAAGTCACGAAACTGTATCCTATGATAAAACTGATGGCAATTTTTTTTTACCAATCCTTTCTGTTGGTCCTATGGAAGCTTCACACTAAATAAAAATTCTCGGTGCTGCGCAGTTTTGGAGATAAGGGCATTTTAATTTTTTTCTATTTTTAGCTCCTGCGGTTCCCACAGGGCTGCAGGAAAAAATTTTTTGGCATAAATCAAGTACTTATAACCCAGTAATACCTCATATTAAATTTGGTTCAAATCGGACTCTGGGTTCAAAAAATAGAAATTTTGGGCAGGGCAAAAATTCTTGCCCCTCTCAGAACAAAGGTAAATATTGCCCGTCAAACTTCTCTTGAACAAACTTGAGTCTACACCTCAAATGGAAGATGCATACCAAATATCAAGTCTCTGCTATGGCTGGTTCATGAGAAGATTTTTTAAAATTTTGTGCATTTTGGCCCCACTCCACTCCACAATATGAGCAGAAATCCAATTTGAAGAAAAACCCAAATGCCACTATATAACCACTACTTACATGAAATTTAATAAAATGTGGCCAGTGGTTTAGGAGAAAGAGACTCAAACACCACCTTCATGCAGGACGACTGACGGATGACAGATGAAGAGTGATAAGAAAAGCTCACCCTGACTTTCAGTCAGGTGAGCTAAAAATTGGGCATAAATTAAGTACTTATAACCCAATACGCCCTCATATCAAATTTGGTTCAAATCTGCCTATCGGTTTCCAAAATAGAAATTTTGGGCCTGGTGAAAATTCTTGCCCCTCCCATAACGTAGGCAAATATAGCTCCTTGAACTTCTCTAGAACAAATCTGAGTCTACACCTCCAAAGGAAGCTGCACACCAAATATCAAGTCTCTGCTACTGCTGGTTCATGACAAGAAGATTTTTTAAGATGCAGTTTCAAAGCTGAAAGCAGTTACAGCTGAAAACCATACTCAGCTTTGAGGAAGCATCTGTGGTTTGTTTTATCAGTTCTTCCTCTACGTAATCACGTATTTGTGATGCTGTTATTTTTACCTTGCAAGCAATTTTTAAATAGAGCTTGTCTTACCCAATCATTGAATTCACAGCCTACATAAAACCAGGCCTTTAGATTACCCAATTTACACACCTTTCACACGTGTCCCCAAATTAGAGAAGGTGTGAAGGCATCAAGAAACATAAGTAAATTATCTGTGCCAATACTGCATTTCAGAATAACTTCCATCATAGGACCATAGAAACACAAAGAAAGGCATTACAATAAAACAGAACAGGATAAATTAGTTATTTCTGGTTTTAATGCCCCTTAATTAGGGCAAGACGGTGTCCCCAAAATAACTGAATTTAAAGGCCTGTAAAACTGGGTGGGTTTAATCCTTGAGGGCCTGAACAATTGTCTTGAATTCAAACCTGACCACTGCCTGTACCCATTCATGGACTTAGCAGTGATTTCTAGTCAAGTCTTGGCTGCCTGTTATGCAGCCAGGACTTGACAAGAAATCACAGCCTACGTAATTTGTCTATTGTTATTAGAATTTCCTCATGATGACATGTTGAGGGCACCTGTTCTGAGGTTGTAAAACTTGTAAATAGGCAGCTAAGGGTTAAACCTTTTGTTTCAACTCAGACCTGGGTGATTCGTGTGATGGTTGCGTGCGGCATAGTGTAAAAACTTAGCGTTTGAAGTTTTGTTATAGTCCATATGTTAACCCTTCAACAATAATAAAAGTGATGAAATATGTTATCAGTGACAGATGAACATTAATAGTAGTAGTATGCAATGTTTAGCAATCTTGGAGAATAGTGGGCCAGACCAGAAAGGTTGGACTGGTCCAGGCCTTGAAATGAAGGGCTTATATCATAACCAATTTGCAGATTATGCTAGGCAGCATGTTGGTAACCCATATGGGAAAGGGTGTGGTGATGCTTGTTTGCTTTCTCCATTTTTACTGTGCTGGTCATGTACATCTTAACAAGATTTTGGTCCTCAACAAGTAACTGATGCACGATCTCGCTGAAGCAAGATCACACGTTACTTGTTGCTACTTATTTTGGAGGAAATTTTTTCTAGATGGAAAAACGTTTGCCATTCTAT
Organism: Pictodentalium vernedei; assembly: GCA_031216915.1. Taxonomy (NCBI): domain Eukaryota; kingdom Metazoa; phylum Mollusca; class Scaphopoda; order Dentaliida; family Dentaliidae; genus Pictodentalium; species Pictodentalium vernedei. Next base: position 845,350,011 of record CM062296.1, on the reverse strand, counting down.
TCATATGTGGATGCAATATTCAGCTTTCAGCAGAGATAGACCCAAAAGCCTGTTAAATCTTTCTGATAAAACCTGTGAGATTAGTAATTGCATTACTTTTTCAGAACCTGTGGTTCATTTGCATATTTTAATATTGACATAACCCAAAGGTTACCCAGTGACCGTTGGGAGCGGGAGAGCAGGAGAGTGGAAATTCACTCTCCACTTTTAGATTTTACGAGAGTGAAAAATTTTAGGAGAGTGATTTTTAAAATAATGCCTCGGGCCAATTCGCCCTCAGGTGGAATAACGAGGATTGGTGGTGATTGCTGTTGAGAAATCAGTAGGCCTAATAACGCGCGATTTCCAAAATAATTGGTTTTATGACGTTTCGGCCTTGAGACGTTTCGGCCCTAAGAGGCCAAAACGTCTTAGAAATTGGGCCGAAACGTCTTCACATTCGGTAATTCTTTTTTAGATGTGATTGTGTGGAGGGGTTAAAGTATGCTATCGCCAGTATCGGCGCATTTCGTTTCTCTCTTCAAGCATCGTGAAAGCGAAACTCGAAATGCACCCCTTCTCAGCAAACCTGTTGTCAGCGACCACCTGTCTTTAACGACCATTTTTGGCAAGTCCCAAGGGTGGTCGCTCATGACCAGGGGTCAGCCTGGCAGCTGATTTTAGGGAGAAGTGACTTCTCCCTTCAGAGACTTTAGGGAGAAGTCAGGACCCAGGAGGGAGAAGTCAGTGGACATGAAGGAGAAATCAGAAAAAAAACATAAAACGTATATGACATCGTGACAAAATAAATGAACATAGAGGACACAATTGTGGAGAAAAAAATAAATAAAAGTTTATACAAACACACACAAAACTAAGTCAAGATGGTTACATAACAGAATGTAGGTTAAAATCCCCCACCCCACCCTACAAAAAACTGTGTCGTTCATGGTTTCTGAATACCCCCTAACTCTTTGCCTAACAGTGATGACTAAGGTTACCGTGCAGTTGATTTTGTATTTGCTTCAACGATGTGGATTTGAAATTTAGTATGACCCATGGTGAGAGTGTTCTTCTCTGTAACAGAAGGTATATTCTTTTTAACAAAATATTTAAAGTGTTTAAAATAAATTTCAAGTTCATATAAGAAGCTGGGTCATTCATGGTTTCTGAATACCCTAACTGAGTTGAAAAGCGTAGTTAAAAAAGTTTTCGATATCCTTCGTAAATTAAGCGTTATTAACAATTTGAGTTAATTAATTTCTTTGGTAAATGACAAAACATTTCAGTTGTCTCCCTTCCCGGCTGCGCTGGGTAAACTAATAATACACTGTTCAGGAAACTGACAATTTCTGCCAACCATCTTTCACTGACACGTGCGATTGGTGCTTTGAAGGTCTGCCATTCTTATCCATCCAAATAACTGTGATTTCTATTGTAGCCTCTTTACATTTAACCCCCTTCCAACAAACTTCACAAGTTTTCAAAGAAAAACATTCAATGCAAATTGCGGGGCGAATTTCAATGCAGCCAATTTTTCAGTGGAATAGAGCGTAACCGCAAGCAATTTCGATATGGACGGACTGTCTCCAATACATTTTTTTTGTTTTGAAACGATGGTTAACTTTAATAAATTCTAATTAACTCGATGCGTGTCTTGTGTGATTCGTTGTTGTCTGGTACTTTGTTTTTAAATAGCCATTTTGTGCTGGTTGCTATCAGTTGGGGCGAATTGTTCGAACGACTACGCCATTGCAATTCTTTTCAGAAATATAAAATTGGGCTAGTTTAGGCTATTTTCATAGCCGTGTGACGGACTTTAACAGCAACCGTGTTTACTGTTTTTTGCGGAAGCGTGTGTTTTTAAAAAATAAAACATAAGAAAATACAGTAAACTGCCATGTCTCCCAAGGAAGTTTGGGAGGGCGACTTGAATTTCACCCCCAATGTAAGCCAAGGCGACTTGAGGAATGACAAGGCGACTTCTTCGCCCAAGTCGCCCACTCGGCTGACCTCTACTCATGACAGGTTCTTCTGTACTTTGCACTTCTCCGACGAAGGCTTTGAACACGACCAGAAGATAAACGTGCGCGACTAATTACTCGCGGTATACGAAAAAGCGGTGCGCGATGGTGCGCTGGCGCGATCGCTCGCCGTTCCCAACGGTCACTGGTTACCCAAAACAATCGTTCACAAGTTATTTTCAGGCCTGCTGGTCTGAAGTGGCTTAGCAACAGTGGTCCTGTTTGAATCCCTGGTAGAGTAGCTTAGATCAGGAGTGAGTGACTACCTGATAGTGACGTGCTGAAACAACTCAGAACTAGAGTGCACTGTCACAGTGCCGAAGCTGCGATGATTCGTGCAACGCCAATGATGTTTTAAAACTCATTGGTGACAAAAAAACTTGTTAGTGACAAGTCCATAAATGTGACAGAAATTATCCGAATGACATGCACTATTGAGAGATGTCGACATCATGAAGATACACTTACTTGCATACCAAGTATGGTGTCATTCCATCAAGTATTCTAGGAGTTATGTTTTAAAACTTGTTGGTGACAAAAAAACTTGTTGGTGACAAAAAAACCTAGTTGGTGACAAGTCCATAAATGTGACAGAAATTATCTGAATGACAATGCACTATTGAGAGGAGGGTGTAGACATCATGAAGATACACTTGCATACCAAGTATGGTGTCATTCCATAAAGTATTTTAGGAGTTATAGTGTTTTTTAAACTTGTTGGTGACAAAAAAAACCTTGTTGGTGACAAAAAAACTTGTTGGTGACAAGTCCATAAATGTGACAGAAATTATCCGAATGACATGCACTATTGAGAGGGAGTAGACATCATGAAGATACACTTGCATACCACGTATGGTAGCATTCCATCAAGTATTTTAAGAGTTATGGTGTTTTTTAAACTCGTTGGTGACAGACCGACCGACATTGCCACATAGAGTGGTGCTTGTCGCACCTAAAAATATTTGAGTTGGCTAGCCAGATGCAAGTAGTATCAGATGGATGTACATTTTTAAAAAATCTATCACAAAGGTTAAAAAATTTATAGTAATTTATATATTTTTTATACTTACCAATGACCCAGACATAGCTGGTGCTAACTCTTAAAAATATAGGGCCAAACACAAATTTTGCCCCCCAATCCCCAAAATTTGCATCTAAAACCAAAGAAAACATGTCCTGAATGGCCCTCCATACTTCACCTCTACTGCGCATGCGCAGTGTCAAGGACGTCCCGAAATTGGCGCCATTAATCATTCTTATAACCAGTGCCTGGTAAGCGCTATGTACTCAGCGGGGAGGTATGAGTTTCCAACTCCTGGGAGGGCCATCCCCGTCTGGGTCATTGGTAAGTATAAAAAATATATAAATTACTATAAATTTTTTTAAATTTTTATACTGTACCAATGACCCAGACATAGCTGAATAGTAAAAAGGCTGGAGGGCCTAGGACATAGAGCAAGTTGAAATAAGCTCAATTATATAAAATAGAGTCATCCCCTCGAGGGGAAAAGGAGTATTAGGCCTTACATGTATCTTTCTTAATTATGATAAATTAGAAAGACACAACACCTTCCAAAATTGAGCCCAGAGCGAAGAGGGCAGCAGGACGGAGTCACTATCGGAACAGAAAGCCTACCTAGCTATAGTAGCAACTGTTAAGTGAATGACATTCTGAGCAGTAGATAATAGACCTAACAATGGAGGCCTCCAGAAATGGACTCAATATTTCTGAGATAAAAATTCATGAATGTGGATGGCTGAGCCCAATGAGCAGCCTTCATAAAATCTATAATAGCGACACTATTAATGTAAGCCCAAGATGTAGAAAGAGCTCTTACTTCATGAGCCGAAATCTCAAGCACAAACTGCTGAGTCAATGATATACCATAAGCAGTACCGATAGTTAATTGAATCCATTAGTAATAGAATGGAGCGTAATGTCCTTCTATTAGTAATCAAAGACAGAAGAAGCTTACGTCCATACTAATAAACTGATATCTGTTTATAAATACGTAAACTCTAACCGGACAGAGTAAAGGCCTATGCCCGTACGAAGACGGAAGGACCTTAATAACAATAGGTTCCGGATATTATTAGGAGCCTGACTCTTAACCAAAAATCCAACCTAAGTAGTAAAGGAAGTAGTGTTTCCAAAACTACGAAAGTGAGAATCGTCCACCGATAGTGCATGAAGCTCACTGACTCCTCAGTCAAAAAGAAGGCTAACAGAATTACAGTCTTAAAAGGTCAGAATTTGAAAACTACTGTTTCCAGAGGCTCAAATGATTACTTAGCTAAATAAGAACCGAAGCTAAATTCCGTATAGGAATTTAATCTAAGGATTCTAGGTCTATTTATCGAAAAGTTTCTAACTGACCTAGATAAAGAGACATAAGACTCAATTGTAAACTATCATAGAGTGCATAGGTATGAGATAACATAGACCTATAACCTTAATAGTAACAGGCTGCAGTAGATCTTGTCCAACAAGTATACTAGAAAGTTGCAATGTCTAGTATGGAGGGATCAAAAATATCAACATAATAATCTCTACACCAACAACGGAAGAGCCTCCACTTTAGCCGCATAGTATAGCGAAGAAGAGGTTCTGCTACAGTAAGAAATTGCGTCCATAGCTCGTCTTGTACAAAGCTTGCCGTGCAAGAAGGACCACACAACGGAATACGTGAAGGTTGGGACCTTGCGTGTTGTGATGAAGATGACACGATTTCCCCAGCGAAAGAAGATCCTCTCATGGAGAAAGTTTTCGCGGTAAGTCCCACAGTAGACCCCTGAGTAAAATTACCCACGGTCTCTGTGAAGACAGAGATGCTATCAACAGAATTATATTGTGGATGTTTATCTTAGCAATACTTGCTGAATCAACAGCGCTGGAGAATACGCATATCCTATCATTGCGTCCTATTAGATCAACAGAGCATTAACAACATAAGCTCAGGGATCCGGACATGCAAACACATCTGTCTGCAATTGAATAGTGAGTTGTGTCGCAAATAAATTATCATTGGGCGCTCCCATTGATAGCAAATTTGATTGAATACTTGTTTGTTGAGAGTCCATTCTGATGGCAACAAGCGACCCTTACATGAAAGGGAGTCTGCTAATACAATCAGACGACCCAGAATATGACGGACCGAAGCAGAACTTGGTGTTGTTGTGTATTTGGTTTGAGTCACAGATGGACCGAGTTTGGCAGCGCCTTCATTACATAATTGTGAATGCCTTGTACGCCTAAGTTTGTAAGAGCAGAGAGTGCTCTCCCTTGTATTATTGATTTTTTGAAAACTAAAATTGAGGAATGAATAAAAATGATGCGTTGTCTGAAAGGGTTTATCATCGTTCATTGGAACAGAGTACGACCGATCCCCAGTTGTAACATGGTGGAGAATCCGAATTGACAAATTCAAACAAATACTGTTGCATGATTTTCATAAATTTTGTCATTTTTCGTCATTTTAAAATGACATTGCAGATGTGTGTTCCATTTCCGACGTTTCCATGTGCTCCGTGACATTCGTTGCTAATTTGACATGGCATTGGCCAGTGTATTGACATTCAACCCTACAATTCACTGTTTTTTCCTTGGAACTTTGCTGTTTTGTACCCTGTTTTATTTTGCCATGAACAATTCATTTAATCCTTTTCTATCAGACACTGCTCAGCCTGAACGTTTGGAGGGTTTCGACATTCCGACATCGGTCAGTACGCCTAAAGCAGATCGGACCCAGACAGATCGAACCGACTCGTCCAGGATGCCAAGTCAAACGGTTTTCGTGCAAACTCCCCAACCACTGCCAGAAAGAACATTTAAACCGTTTTCCGCCTTCACTAATGAAGACGGTCTACAGTTTTTGTCTGAATTTTGCTCTTATTTGTTGCTGGCTTCTATAGATGACGATTCACCGCGTGCAGTTGCTGCTTTTCATCTCGCCCTCAAGGGCCCAGCCCTAGTCTGGTATACTTCCTTACCCGAGAGAGTGAAAACTACGTGGCCACTTCTTCGTGCCGCATTTCAGTCTGAGTATGGTACATTTCAAAACAACCCGTCTTTAATTTCTGAAGAGGCTGCCTTCCAGCATATGAAAATGGTCTTTCCTCAAACTATTGAAGAATTTCATGCTATGGTTCTCGCAAAAGGTCACAAACTCCACAAGACAGATACTGATATGCAATTTAAATTTGTGGCAGGGTTACCATCCCAGTTAGCATTTTTTGTACGAGCAGGACGTCCCACTTCTCTTCGTGAAGCTTTTCATCTAGCTCGAGTTGGTGAAGCACATGGGTACAGAAATTCTGAAGAGGATATTCCGCAAGTGAATCACATTCCTAAATCTCAGCAAAATATTCATTCCATGTTGCAGGATATCAGTGATCGTCTAACCAAACTTGAGACAACTGATCCACCTATGAAGCAATATTTCCAATCCCACGAGGACCAACGTGGCAACCCATCTCCAGACTCCATACTACGTGATAGTCATTTGTTACCGCCTACTTCCATGAGTGCATCACAGCGGACAGCATCAGCAACTCCACTTCGTACTCGTCAGTGCTATAAATGTTCAGGGAAAAATCACATTCAATCCCAGGTTAGTAAAAATTTAACAAAAGCACAGGATCGCATGCTCAAAAGAGAAAATAAAAAAACCAGTATGTTGGTATTATCGCCAGGGGATTATGTGTACATGTATATTGCGGCAACAGGTAAAGGGAAGAAATTACATTATTCTTATGATGGACCGTATACAGTGAAAGAGGTCCTGAGTCCTCATATGGTTTTGCTTCTTGACCCCACGAGAAAAAGGAAATTTGCACAACCAGTGCATATTGACCGACTAAAAGTGGCTTATGTTCGTGCACCCACTCCTGCTCAATTTTTTAGTTTCCACTGCTGCACCGTAGGGCTGCACGATATTCAAAACTGAATACCGGTATCGGTATTCAAAAAAATACCGCGGTATACCGGTATATCGAAAACTGTTCAGATATATCAACACAAGTACCACAATCGGGACTCGAGGCATCACAGCCGGAACCAATTAGCATGCCTTGATGATGCGGTTCGAAAAATCTCTAACCAACGCAGACGATATCAAAATTTATTATTTTCAAAATTAGTTTTTCAGATTTTCCTCAGATTTCAACAAAACTATATCATGTGACCCCTCATTGGAACGAGCTCGACGAGCTCGTTCCAATGAGGGGTCACTGATATAGTTTTGTTGAAATTTTTTAAAATTATTTTTCAACTGCTGAATTTGTATATTACGAAGGCACAAGCAGACGATTCCTTGGATAAAGGGATAATATTATTCATTTGGGGCTAGAATTAAAAAACTCAAGACATCTTGAAAATCAAAATTGTGGGTAAATAAATAATGACGATAAACCGATATTTTTGTAATTGCACCGGTATTCAATCGATATTGGTTTGAATACCGGTATATATTGGTTTATCGATATACCGTGCATCCCTACTGCACCGGCTACACTGACAAAGACTATTGCAACGCAGACATCCAGTGCTATTGCCACTGATGTCCGGGTTGGAATGGAGTTTTCAGAAACTGATCGTCTTTCTGATCCTCAACCTCCATCCTTGGGTAGAAGACCTAAGAGGGTCATTCGCAAGCCAGCACGATTTAGAGACTCAGATAACTTGGACCCATCCGATCTAAGCATTTCCTCAGAAGGGGGTTACAGAAAAGTTAAAAGAGTTTTAGCTCAGCGCACCACATTGGGTGGACAACAGTATTTGGTTCACACTGTAGGGGAACCTGCACAGAATGCCTTTTGGGTCCCCTTGAGTGGTCTCAATGCAAAAGCCAGAAAACATACTGAACAAAGACCACCTCCTCTCATATAAAGGACAATACTATTAAAATAGATAAATAATAATTTGCATATCAACTGTAACTCGGGGTTTATTTTTTTGAATTTCATGTTCATTGTATACATGTACTTGATTGGTAACCGGGCTGGTTATCATCTGTTTTCTTTAGATGTTTCAGACTAGACTCTGGCAGTATGGACCATGTATTTTTTTTTCTTTTATCTTACTTCATATCACCACATATATTTTTTTTGTCCTGGATGACCTCATCCTTGTTCGATAATTTTTCAGCAGTTAACTTTTGTGCCAGGGAATGATTTAATACATTGTTGTGAGTCAGGTATGAGGTATCAGTGACGTTTTTTGACTCCATACATGTTTTCACGATAACTTTCAGCACAGTGCAACCTGTGTGAGATAACACTACATGTATATTGATTGCTGAATAAGTATAGGCAACTGTTGTACGACTTTATGAGTTATGTACCTTGTAGCAGAGAACTTTTTTTTCAATCATAGCAGGTATGATCTACATTTCATGTGTGATTATGTACCTATGTGGGACTACTTGGTAAATTTAGTAGTCATCCATTTAAGAGCAATGTGCTGTGTGATTGTTTTTTTAGTAATAGAAGGTTGTAGGGAATATAGGGATAGATGTAATCATTTGTCATTTTCGAAGACAGTTTTACTGGCCTTTTACCTGTATACTACTCATGCATTGATATCTTGTTATAACATGTCAGTTTGCTGCTATTTCTCTGTCCTTCTGTGACTCGTTTGTAAAATATTTTCCGTACCGGATCAAAATTTTAATTTCTGGCCGGGGATGTTGTGTATTTGGTTTGAGTCACAGATGGACCGAGTTTGGCAGCGCCTTCATTACATAATTGTGTATGCCTTGTATGCCTAAGTTTGTAAGAGCAGAGAGTGCTCTCCCTTGTATTATTGATTTTTTGAAAAACGAAATTGAGGAATGAATAAAAATGATGCGTTGTCTGAAAGGGTTTATCATCGTTCATTGGAACAGAGTACGACCGATCCCCAGTCGTAACAGTGTACTATAACAAACAGAAGGATTCTTTCCGTTAAATTGAATAACGGAATCGAATGAGTGCCTCCCTGGTTCCGGAGATACGCAACTACTGTCGTATTATCGGACAGGATTTGGACATGCGTTTCTGAACAATGTTCATCCAATGACATAGTGCAAGCCTAAATAACATCATTCCCTGGAAGTTAAGTGCTTGCCTAGAAACTGCGGAACCCAAAGACCCTGGCACTTCGAATCCGTTGGGATCAATATTGTACCCCAACCTGTTTGACTGGCATCCGTCATAATCATAAAACTCGGATCCGGCAACTGCAGTGTCACTCTCTGAGTCAACCACCGAATGTTTGCCCCAGTCTGAATCTCTTGCTACACTTCATAGACAAGAGAACGTGTATATCGAGCAATTCATAGATTGCTGAAAAGTTGCCGTCGAAGAGAAGCTTCTCCGAGACCGAAGCGACTCTGAGAGAGTTCTTCACCTTACTATCCACGCGCGTGGATGTAGCTAGGGCTGCGTCAAGTCTAACCAACTCCAGGTTGCCACTGAAGGGCAGAGTTATACGTGGAAACTACTGCCCTTGAAAGAAATCACATTGAGGATCATATCCTGGAATTCTTTCTCTTGAAGACGTAATGATAACGCCTCAGTAAGGTAGTCTACGTATGATAAAGCGTCTAAGTTAAGTCTATTAGACATCATTGTCGTTTCCAACATCGTGGTTGGAAATGACATAGACGGCGAAAAAGATAATTCCTAGACTTCAGCCCCGCCGTCTAGACACATATGAACTGTCGGTATGCCCTGTTCTGCCAATATAAATTATTTTCTAGAATTGATAAAAGGCAGAATAGAGCATTGCGGACAAGAAACTAAACTTTCATGCTTGGTAGCAAGCTTATATATATATAGCGTCGTTAAATAATTCGAATGTTCTAATGACATTATTGGACTGTGTCGGTAAGTCAGGGACAATGTCCCTGAACCGATCCAAAACTCCGTGTCCAATGAAGCTATTAGTCTCTTATCCAGCATCGCAGTAATGCAGTCCGACGGAACAACCTCTGGAAGATAATGCCGGAAGAAATGTATGGCAGCTTCTGTTGTTCCGAAAGGTAAAGCTCGAAATCGTCCGAATCCCTTTCGCCATCCTGTCGGACCCTATAAAGTGTTCCGTTGTCCGAACCTGATGCAACAGCGGAGCGCACCGACCCAGCGCCGTCGGATAATTCCTGATCCGACCGAGAATCTGTCGATTGCTGGGATGCTGCGATAAACTGTGCTATTTTGGATAGCACGTCCGTCACTGAGGCCTGTGGAGAAGCGGTCTTACGATGCATTGCCGCTGGAAGATCCGTGTTCGTTACCCCGTGCATACTTCTATTATGCGAGCGAACGGAGTGTATAGGCCTCGTGTCCCTTGGCTACCGGATGGCGTGACCTGTTCGCCGTGGAATCACTGAATGACGAAGCTGGCCGGATACTCGAGGTCACGTAGCCAATGTGCGGTCGTGTGCGCTGCTGTGAGAATGAGGAAGCATTATCGACAGTCTCTCGGACTGTCAATATAACGGAGCGTCCCGAGCGGCGGACATATGCTCCAAATGCGAAATGTCTGTACCACAACATCCGGTCCCATATGTTGTTGTACGAGAGAGGGACCTCTCTCGCTCGCAGCCCGCACGGACCTGGACGAGCTAGGAACCGGACTAACAGGCTTCCTCCGATCTGTCCTCTAATCTGTCATCACTGGGTGTGTGCTGAAGTTAATTATAGTGCTCGCATCACCCAAATGTCCTTCCTAGACCGCAAGGGACGAACCCGACTGCCGAACCAATCGATGAATGGACGCTACACCGGGTGAGCTAGCGAATGTCAACTCCGTCGATCCTACTAGGGACCTCTTAGGCGATTGACATATTCCATGAGCACTTATTGCCGCTAGCTCTTCATTAACTATGACAACAGAGGCACACTTTTGAAAGACATCTCCGTAACTTTGCGAACAAGAAACCAGACATGCTTGTTAATAGCAAGCATATAAAAATATATATAGCGGCGTTCAATAATTCGAAAGTTTGTGTGACATTATTGGACTGTGTCAGAACTGAGGGACGATGTCACTGAACCGAACCAAAAATTTCTGTGTCCACCGACGCTATCAGTTTCTTATCCGGCATCGCAGCATTCTGGTCCGACGAAAGAACCTCTAGAAGATAAAGTCAGATGACATACACAACAGCTCATGTTGTTCCGAAAGGGAAAGCTCGAAATCCTCCGAATCCCTTTCGGCATCCCGTCGGACCGGATGAAATTTTCGGACGTCCGTACCTGCTTCCGCGAAGCGTCCCGACCCAGCGTCATCGGATAATACATGATGCGACAGATTCTGTCATTGCTGGGATGCTGCGATAAGCTGTACTATTTGGGATAGCACGTCCGTCACCGAGGCCTTTGCAGTAGCGGTCTTACGATGCTTTGCCGCTGAAAGCTCCGTGTACGTTGACTCCCGCACACTTTCTTATGCGAACGTCCGGAGTCTGCAGGCCTCGTGTCTCTGGCTACCGGATGGTGTGACCTGGTCGCCGATGATTCTCTGATTGGCGAAGCTGACTGGATATCCGAGGTCACGTAGCCAAGAGCGGTCGTGTGCTCTACCATGAGGATGAGGAAGCCTTATTGAAGTCTCTCCGGACTGACTATATATCGGAGCGTCCTGAGCGGCGGACGTATGCTCCGAATGCGAAACATTTTGTACCACAACATCTGGGGCCAGATGTTGTTGTATGAGAGAGGGGCCTCTCTCGCTCGCAGTCCGGATGGACCTGGACGAGCTAGGAACCGGACTAAAAGGCTTCCTCCGTTCTCTCCTCTAATCCACCATCACTGGGTGTGCATTTGGTTGATTTATAGTGCTCGCATCACCCAAAACTCCTTCTAGACCGCGACGGACGAACCCGGCTGCCGAACCATTCGATGAATGGACGCTACATCGGGCGAGCTAGCGGACGTCAAAGGCCGTCGAACCTACTAGGGTCCTCTTAGGCAATTGACGTATTTACATGAGCACTTTTCCGCTAGCTCTTCATTAATTGTGACGACGGAGGCACACTTTTGGAAGACATCACGGATACATCACCCTGTTCTTGATCGTCTGAAATAGAGATTGATAAAGTAGCGTGACCCTGCGGGGAAAGGACCGGAATGGCCAATTCCCCACTAACATACCGTGACACTGGCTTCCCATGTTGTCATCGAAATTAACACATACAGAACAGGAGTTAGTGCGAGTACACTGACTACATATACAATGATTATGAAAGTCAGAGGAAGATTTCCTCTTATTACAATTAACAAAATCCTTTCATTGTGAAAAGAAAAAGTCCTAGTACTCGCACCAACCCCTGACAATCAAAATACATAATAACATGATCCATTAAACATAGAAAAAATAATTGAATCAAAACATTTTGAAAAAATATTTTTCCAGAACAGCCCAAGTTTCTGAAAAGTAACGTTGAGCCCCAATGGATCCCAAGCCTAAGTGTGGACAAAAATTCTAAAAATATTTTAAACAATTTATGCAACACTTACGAACAATAATAATGTATCTAGTTATGATTAAATTAACATCGAGATATTATTTTCAAGAAATCCCCCCTCACACAGAGGGCTGTTGTAAATGTAAACAATAAGTGTAAAAACACCAGAACAAGACTCCAGGCACCCTGGCCCGAAATCAGTTACCAATAATACACTATCTGATGCAAAACAGAGACTTCCAGGGAAGAAACTGCAGAACATCAGATGGTAGATGCAGAACACTACGCCTAACCACCCATAGGTGAAGACGTAAACATGGGGAAAAGAACAGAATTCATTCTGTTATCCAGCTAAAACTCCCAAGAAATTTTAGTAATAATAATTACAGAAAATATGCCAAAAGCATGGGAGAATAGCAAGAGGGGACTTAAAGGAAAGGGAGAGAGGAAAACACTGAACAAGCAGTGTAACTTGATAACAAGAATGACCACAACAGGCTGTTGCCTCGAAAATAGGTAACTTAACATAATTTCATTAAAAAAATTTTATGTTAGGCCAAAAAAAAAAATCAATTGATTCTCAGGCAATTTTTTTTTCAAATCAATGAGGGAGGGAGGATTTTATTTTTATTTTTTATTTTTATTTCTTCCAGATGGTGAGAAAGGATTGAGAGGCAAAAGTCACTTTCTGATGTCTGTTTTTACCTGAAAAGCATGGAAAGTGCATATTGTAAAATGATATACAAATAAAACTCATTTTATTGAAAACTAAAACTGTTTTTCTTTATTTTCTGATATCACCACTTTTTGTATTTAGAAACAGAACTCTGACTTCACTTTTAAACTTTTACAAAGCAGAACTATTTTATGAATACTAGATATTATTGACCACCCTTGTATTATTTTGGTATCATTGTGAGTTATTTTGATTTTTAGTATGACCCATGGTGAGAGTGTTCTTCTCTGTAACAGAAGGTATATTCTTTTTAAAAAAATATTTAAAGTGTTTAAAATAAATTTCAAGTTCATATAAGAAGCTGGGTCATTCATGGTTTCTGAATACCCTAACTGAGTTGAAAAGCGTAGTTAAAAAAGTTTTTGATATCCTTCGTAAATTAAGCGTTATTAACAATTTGAGTTAATTAATTTCTTTGGTAAATGACAAAACATTTCAGTTGTCTCCCTTTCCGGCTGCGCTGGGTAATAATACACTGTTCAGAAAACTGACAATTTCTGCCAACCATCTTTCACTGACACATGCGATTGGTGCTTTGAAGGGCTGCCATTCTTATCCATCCAAATACCTGTGATTTCTATTGTAGCCTTATTACATTTAACCCCCTTCCAACAAACTTCACAAGTTTTCAAAGAAAAACATTCAATGCAAATTGCAGGGCGAATTTCAATGCAGCCAATTTTTCAGTGGAACAGAGCGTAACCGCAAGCAATTTCGATATGGACGAACTGTCTCCAATACATTTTTTTTGTTTTGAAACAGTGGTTAACTTTTAATAAATTCTAATTAACTCGATGCAATTCTTGTGTGATTCGTTGTTTTGTCTGGTACTTTGCTTTTAAATAGCCATTTTGTGCTGGTTGCTATCAGTTGGGGCGAATTGTTCGAACGACTACGACATTGCAATTCTTTTCAGAAATATAAAATTGGGCTAGTTTAGGCTATTTTCATAGCCGTGTGACGGACTTTAACAGCAACCGTGTTTACTGTTTTTTGCGGAAGCGTATGTTTTTAAAAAAATAAAACATAAGAAAATACAGTAAACTGCAATGTCTCCCAAGGAAGTTTGGGAGGGCGACTTGAATTTCGCCCCCAATGTAAGCCAAGGCCAGAGGCTCTCACACTTAACACACGCCTGTGTATATTTACCTGTTTATTCGTTGGTTTTGGGCCTTAAAACCAATAGCCCCTTTTCAATTTCCCTGTTTCCTATTTTCTTGCAATGACGGTCCGAATAAAAAGGCCCAACGCGGGCCATTTTTTTCATCGCGGCGGTGCCTGAGAATCAATTCCTTTTTTTTTTTGGCCTTACAGCCCTGATAATTTTCTGTCACTCATTTTTCCTCTCCTCCTTCTATATCCTCCTTAGAATCACCATTTCTCTAATATTTATGTGTCTGGCATCATTTAAACTGAGATTTACAAGCACAAAGATCAGTCAGATGTTAACTGATGAAGGGCCAAACAAAGAATGATTAATGGCGCCAATTTCGGGACGTCCTTGACGCTGCGCATGCGCAGTAGAGGTGAAGTATGGAGGGCCATTCAGGACATGTTTTCTTTGGTTTTAGATGCAAATTTGGGGGATTGGGGGGCAAAATTTGTGTTTGGCCTTATATTTTTAAGAGTTAGCACCAGCTATGTCTGGGTCATTGGTACAGTATAAAAATATTCAAAATCACCAACCTCGTATATTCTTGACTTTTGTCCAACCTTTGACCTTATGGCAGCAATTTCAGACTTTGCAAAACCATGGATATATTACATTTCCTCAATGTAAAGTGAACAAATGATAAGTTAAATATATCAATATGCACGCTCGTATAATTAATTACACAAAAAGTAATCTCGTTCAACTGTGTACACAATGACCAGTCACTTTTCAATTGTCCTCACCGGTGACCTTGGATTAAAAAGTTGTGTATTGTGTAAACAATGCATGCTTTGTTTCTTCACTGGCAAACAACAGACCAGATTATCAATTGTCATTAATTGTTGGTTGTACATTCCCCACTGACGAAAATCAAAGATTAACACAGTAATCAATTGACAAAGGCTAAAGTTTCAATTCCACATGTCAATCAGTTACCATACAGCAGCACCTGTTGATCAGTACTAAAGAGTTTGGGAAGTTAATGCAGAGTAAATAGAATCTTCGGTCTTGTACACTCAAAACAACCCTCTTTGGAATAATTGAAACCGCGAAAATTGTCACAAGACACACAATGTTAACTTCACTTATAGTACTAAGTTGTAACTTGTGTTGGAGTGGAGGGATTTTATATTCGAAATTTCTGAATATTATTAACAGGAAATAATTGCACAAATGTTCTTCTCTTTAAATTCTTCAAATCAGACGACCGGACATATGCCGGTGCTTCTATTTTATCTCGATGCAGAAAGGGACACATTCAAACATCGTCAGTTTTAAATTTATTTTGTAAGTATATTAGAGATTGTTGAATTCACAGGAAACGACTATTAATCGACTAACCATAGTCTAATGCTGGCGATTAGTCGACTATGAAAACTGATAGTCGCGACAGCCCTGATGGAAATATCGATCACCCATGGAAAATGACAAGCCCACGGCAGCCATACTGTACAAGGGTCAATGCGACTACATTTTACAGTAGACAGGACCAAAAAGTAATCACCTTTCCCTGTTCACATTTTCGTAATTGGATTAAACAAACATTGTGTTGTAAGGGAAAACAAAATGTCATCAGCTTGTTAGATTGTAGGACAAAAATGCCCTATGGATAAATTGTCATTGTCCTTGGAAAGCCTAAAATGCCTGCAGGACAGAATGTCCTTTGGATAAAACACCCACAGGAAAAATTTACCTTGAACAAAATGCCCTCAGAATAAAAAGCCGGAAGACAAAATGTTCCCAGAACAAGATGTTTTAGAATAAAATGCTCTCAGTGAGTATATATGGAAGGACAAAATACCCTCACAGGCTTGGCAATTTCAGGAGAGCGATTTTTTAGCTCTCCTTACTGCCCTCCTGAAAGAATTAAGGAGAGCGAAAAATTGCCCTCCTAAATATTTTGGTCTGGGATGATTGAGATTACATGTATTATGCTCACATTAAATTTTTGTTGTAAAGCAAAAATGCAATTTAACTTCGAAGTCACATAACATCACGTAATTTCATTTTGAAAGTGGTTTAGTGGTAAAAGGTAATGGCTGCAACCATACCCAAACACAGTTGCAATCATTTGAAGCAAAATGGGTCACGGCAATATTTTTTTTCTGTCAGTTTCAAGTTCAACAACTGACATCACAGTTTGAGGGGTAATTATTCAAGGAATATTGACACTATAATATACTACCATTACTACTATCCTGTCACTTGAAGCACTTGCACCAGGATGTGACTGTAGATTCAAGCAGACCTGTTGTCCAAGAAAGTCATACGCCTACCACTTTCTTGGACAACAGGTCTGGGTATACAGACAGGTCTTGTCAAGTGTGTGTTCGGTTGTTGAGTGAGAGATCTAGATGTCTAAGAGATTTCGCTTTACCTTAGTAAAGTTAATAAAATCACTGATGTAATAGTCTGTTGGTTTCAGTTTCAATGAGTTCGTTCAACTGGATACTTAAAATGTTGTGTAAAGCTAATTGCTCTCCTAAGCTGATTGAGGAGAGCGATTTTTTGCCCTCCTGCATTTTTCAGAATGCCAGGCCTGCCCTCAGAACAAAATCCACTCACTTCTGATGGTTTCGTTTTTGTGATTTGTTACCATTTTATTCTTGATATCTACTCATGTTAATATTGAAACGACTCTGGGATTCTGGAGTCAATTAATCAACACCCAAAAGTCGAGTTGAACTCAACTAGTCCGCACCCCACTTTCTGCCGCAAAGAATTACATACCGGTAGCAATACCTCTACAGACATTTTTCTCCACTAGACCACTTTACTGATGCTGGTTCATTGGTGACATACATTGGCATGATGGAATCTCTATAAAAGAAATTATATTGTATGGAGACAAGTTCAAATAGCTGTACTGTTAACAGTATTACAGCATATGCAGTGCCACCAGTGTCAGTGAGTTCAAGGAGCCAAGGCAACAGTTAAGTTTTATGTCTACTTTGGTCTCAAAGTCTGCGTTAGTTATTTCATGATTAGTGTTGCTGATTTCACTCTCTGAACAGATCAACTGATAATTTTTTTAACTCTTCCTCAGCAGACCTTACATCACAGTTTTGTAATGTTTTTATAGGAAATACTACATGTTCTGATAGTCGACATTGGGCTTTATCAACATCAACAATGACTAGTCGAATAATCGCTTTAACACTAATTTCCATTTGTAATTTTAATAACCATCTTTTGAACCAACTGATACATTGTCCCTCGACTGGTACAGTGGAGCCCACTTAGTTGAATATATCTTAATTGCATATCCCGGTTAATTGAATACAATTTCCCAACACAAAACCATTTACAACACCTCCAGTACAAATTTGACCTGTTAATTCAATCTAGGTTATACAGTAAACTCCTGTTAATTGAATAAAGAAATCTTGTAACATGTAGATAAATTACCCCAACTCTGCCCAGTTTTCCTTTGTTTATAGGCCTATTTGGCCTCAGTACATCCAAAATAGGCCTTTAATCTATTATATAATAGAATAAATGCTATTTGTATCTTTAGAATGCAGGAAAGTGACACAATCCATGTTAACTGAATACTCCTGTTAGTTGAATAATTTTCACTGGCAAAGTGGCTATTAAATTAACAGGGTTCCACTGTACAAGGAGTCATGTGCAGTTTTTGTATCTCTAAAATATATTCTCCCTTGAATGGTACAAGGTCCCACCTGCAGGGCTAAAATTTCGACGAGAATCGATTCGCACAAAGATTTGCGCAATAAAACTGGCGAGAATCCATGTAGATTCTTGCTACACCTTTGCTGGGATACGCGCGAATAGAATTGAGTCAATTTAACCCTTTATTTAACACAGCGGCAACAAATTTTCCAGCAGAAGGCTAAAATGTCCTGAAATATCCTGACACTTTGTCAATAAAATCTTACAAAAATGGCTGTTACTGGAACCGGCTCATTGAGCCGGTTCCAACGACAGCCATATTTGTAAGATTTTATTGATAAATATTGTTCATTTAATTGTTGTATCATTTATTTATTATTTATTGTTTAAAAATCATCAAATTTAGTTTTAAAAATTAAATAGGTGTGTTGGGTAAAATGTTAACATATGTTATCAGTACACAACAGTGGTTCAACCATGGTGGCATCATGGGATCCTGGGACACTCATAGTAGGTATGGATTCTCGGAACCATTTTCACGAGAATCCAAATGGATTCTCACAAATTTAGACGAAATATAAGCCCTGCACCTGCAATGCTAAAGCAATGTTTGTCTGCAATACTAAAGCAATGTTTGTATCTCTCAAGATATATTGTCCATTGAGTGGTACAATGTCCCATCTACAATGCTAAAGCAATGTTTGTATCTATCAAGATATATTGTTCCTTGAGTGGTACAAGGTCCCATCTACAATGATAAAACAATGTTTGTACCTCTCAAAATGCTAAAGCATTTCACATGGCACCTTGATCCACTCAAGGGATGATATATGAGACAAAAGCCATCAGAGCATCATTCAGTCATTTAATACTGAAATACCGGTACATGTACAGTTATGGGCATTTTATCATAAGGACATTACAGTGCAGTTGCCGTGGACTGGTAATAAACCGTGCATGGGCAGTGATGTTCACACATGCGTTTACAGTTAAAACTAGAAGTCCTGTCATGAAATGCGCACAAATAGAACGTTGATATGCGTGTTAATGTGCGCGTTATGGCCCTAGTAAAGCTGTCAAAATCTGTACATGTCGCCTGTGCACAAGCACTGTTTCAGCCAGTGGACCTCCGGGTTACCTGGAGATCCATTGACAGAAACATTGCATGTGTTTGCTATGAGTAACCAGGATAACCTGCCGTGCTTTGGATGCCATTCGATATGGCAATTGCACGCAATTCCAACGTGCAATTAAGCCTAGATAAGCTTCATTATTTAATTTTTTGATGATAATTCCTATAACTAGTGTTTGGAATCTAATATTATTGCGTCCGTGGAAATATTGCCCACCCGCAGAAAGTAACCAGTCCACGGTGGCCGCACTATATGTCCTAAGAGCATTTGTCTACCCCTGAAAATTCACTGAAAGTATTTTATCCCAAGGACAATATGTCCAAGGGCATTTTGTCCATATGCCTTGTGTTAGGTAATAAGTTATACAACATCGTGAGTACACACATGTAAATGAATGTCAAGACTTGCCTTCTCGGCAAATTCTTTTCCGCAAAACCCACACTCCAATGGTTTTGCACTTGTGTGAATTTTGGAATGCTCATCAAGATTCTGTTCTGATGAGAAGACCTGATTACATATGTCACATGGAAAAGACTGGATACAAGAATGAGCAGTAAACTGGTATTTGTAAAGAAATGTCTTGGAGCATGTTTCACACTTGAATGGTTTTCCAATGATATGACTTCTCAAGTGATTTTCATACATACCTTGTAGATTGAAGGACTTTCCACATGTAGGACAACTGAGAGATGTCTCACCTGTGTGATTTTTTATATGACCATTGAGATGACTCTTTTCACGGTACGAATTACCACAAATATGACATTTATATGGTTTCTCACCTGTGTGGGTTCGTAAATGTGATGCGAGAGCATGTTTATAAAGATAAGCTTTACCACAAAGATTGCAAACAAATGGCCGGTCTCCTGTGTGTATCCTTGCAATATGATTGTCAAGTTTTATTTTACGATCAAATGCTTCATCACATACGTCACATTTAAACGGTTTCTCACCTGTAAAGAGAAAATGAGTAATTAATAGTAGGGCTGTCACGATTTTTCAATTTAGGAATTGATATAATTGTCGCAAATAATCGATGATAATCGATTGATCATACCTAGATGATTGCCATTTCCTTCTCTTTAAAGTCAATAAAAAAAAAGTTGAAGTCAGTTGACCTACCTCAAGTAAACAACGAAGACGATCCTCTTTTAGTTACATTCAAAGCTTTGATGTTCTGAACTTATGAACCGTCAGTGTAATAATCAAGACCGGTTGGCAGTTGCGAACTTCGCAACTGCCGACCGGTCTTGATTCTTACACTGACGGTTCAAAAGTTCAGAACATCAAAGCTTTGATGAATGTACCTGAAAGACAAATGCTTCCAATAGCGTCTTGGGGTTTAACATCGATGTTCTTAACTCTTTACCTTTAGAAACAATAGTTTTTTAAACATATTTTCTTTTAATTATTAAACGTCTAAAACGGGATACAATATACCGATTATTCGACAACGAAAAATACTAATCGATTTCGCCAGGACCGATCAACAATCGATTAATCGATCAATCGTGACAGCCCTAATTAATAGATACAGCTCAGTGACGTTATGCAAATTTTCAATTTTTTTCTACAGGGTTCGTACACCCTTCCGAAATAAAAATTCCAGGACTTTCAAGGACTTTTTCCAAGCATGTTCCAGGACCTTTCCAAGACCTTCTGATAAAATAATGCCGACCCTATTTCATACTTGCGTACCTGTTTATAAAATAATAACACCTGATGCATGGTTAACCCTTTACCCAATGTAATGACCAAAACCCATCAGCGCTATTCATAAAAGTCGCAAAGTTTTTTTTTTTTTTTTTTTTTTTTTTTATCTCAAAAACATAGGTTATGACCCCTCTTTGGAACGAGCTCGATGAGCTCGTTCCAAAGAGGGGTCATAACCTATGTTTCTGTGACAAAAAATGAAAAAAAATAGTTATTCAAGAATTTTGTTTTGCAAGTGTCGTCTGCTTTTCGTGTTAGGTAAAGGGTTGAGGAGGCACACTGTTTTTTTTTATAAAAAAAACACCAACTTTATGCACTGTCAATCTACGCAATTATGCAAGTTATTACAACAATTTTTTCATAACACACTAGATTGACATTACATATTTTTCAAGCACTTTACCAGAGGAGATATGATTTTCAGGCACTGGAATTTCGATTTTTTTAATTCAAGCACGTTCAAGCACTGTCAAGGACCTGTATGAACTCTGTTTCTAGTGTTCAACCGATGATCGGAACCAGCAACCACAATCGGTTGATTGTGGGCAATCGGATGACAATGGCAATGGCTTCTGGAACATCGGTTCAACCGATTGTTGCCAAGTATTTTGTGATGATTCATAAACAGCATTTTAGGCCACACAAAGTAGATCTTCTGTTTCTCAGGCCTTATTTGTGAAATTCCATGCGGGCGAGCGTTTTTGTATTTTATTTTTTATTTCAGTAATTACTTCTTAACCATCAAAAGTTCATGTTCTTGGTTCAAGTTTCAGGCCTCATAATCTACAGAATAGCATGGGTGGTGGTGTATTTCATCCCTTGAGTGCAAGAAGGCTTTGCAATGCTTCTTGCACTCAAGGGACAAATTCATCAATTGTTTTAACTTGGGTAAAATATCAGACATAAACTATTTAATTTTAATTTTTTTAAAGTTTAAATTGGTTTTTAAAAGAGAGCATGCGGCAGCCAAAAGGACCATGCGGGAGGGCCTGAGAAACAGATTTTTTATTTTCTTAGGCCTTATTATCTTCTGCTATTGTTAATGTAAAATGATGTCAATGATACCATTCAATAAAGTTGAGAAACAACCACAATGTGTATTTTTAATCTCTCTAGATGCCCTTTTATGGGATACCCAAGTTAAACGACATGTACATGTAAAGCTTACAATTGAGCATACTTGCGGCAATCGCCAGTTCATACCAGAAAAGTGAAGGTTAATTGTACTCCATTGACTCGGGTCACAGTAAAATTACCAGTCCGAGTCATGTTCACTTGAGTAGTAGTACAGGTGGCACAGGGAGCCACGTTTACCGCCCATGTATGCGTCACTGGTAATTTTACTGCAATCTGAGTCAATGGAGGTTAACACTGTGAAATCTGTTTACTTTAATGTAGTTCTTTCAAGCTTCGACTTGTCTAGTAGTGCACGGTATTACAATCGGAATTGGCATCGGCCAATTGTGAGCTCAAATAACCGGTAATCTGTCAGTGGCCATTTTTGGTAATCAGTTGAGCACTAATTTTTTCACCCCTGAACTTCCTCCACCACATCATGAAGTCACAGACTTTTCTCTCTCAATTTCACACCACGTGGCTCGACCCATCATTCATGTGAATTGAACATTCTCTTCAACTGTGAACGATTGTGCTTTTGATTGTGGATATCCTGTAACTCATTTAAAATCCACCCACAGTCAACCGAGAGTGCTTTGATACAGAACACCAACAAGGTGGAATTTCCACACATACCATATTGTGTTATGTAAAAGAAACATTCTCAACAACAAGTTTTGTCAGGAAACCAGCAGCCAATCAGTAATGTTGGCAATAGCCTTGTGTTTTCGAACAGTAGTAGGTGGGAATAAGCTTTGAAAGCAGCTCTGTCAATATACACAGTTCCAGGGCTGCACGATATTCAAAAATGAATACCAGTATCAGCATTCAAAAAAATACTGCAGTATACCGGTATATCAAAACTGTTCAGATATCTGAACATAAGTACCATAATCGAGACCTGAGGCATCACAGTCGGAACGAATCAACACGTCCTGATGATGCGGTTCAAAAAACCTTTACCCAATGCAGACGGTATCAAAATTTATTATTTGAAATATTTGTTTATCAAATTTTTCCATAAATTTCCGCAAAATTATATCATATGACCCCTCATTGGAATGAGATCATCAAGCTCATTCCAATAAGGGGGTCAAATGATGTAGTTTTGTTGAAATTTTTCAATATTATTTTTTCATCTGCTGAATTTGTATATTACGCGGGCACATTCGGATGATTGCTTGGGCTTGTCATTCATTCGGGGCTACAGTTAAAACTCAAGACATCTTGAAAATTAAAATGTGGGTAAATAAATAAAGACGATAAACCAATATTTTTTTTAATTACACCGGTATTCAATCGATATTGGTTTGAATACCGTGATATATCGGTTTATCGAAATACCATGCAGCCCTACACAATTCCTGTTTTATGACAATTAAGGTAACTAGGAAAAGGTAATTATTTAATGACCAAATGACAAAGGCAACTACTTACAGTTAAAACTAGATGTCCTGTCACAAACTGCATGCTTATCTACATGTAGGCTTAATTGCACGTAGGAATTGCACACAATTTCCATATCAAATGGCATCCAAAGTATGGCAGATTCTTGTTGTTACGCTCAGCAAGCACAAGCAATGTTTCTGTCAATGGACCTCCGGGTTACCTGGAAGTCCATTGGCTGAAAAATGGCTTGTGCGCAGGCGATATGATAGCCTTACTATGTTTATAATGCGCAGATTAATCATTTACCCAATGCAGATGATATCAAAATTTATTATTTTAAATATCGTTTTTTACATTTTTTCAAAAAAATTCAACAAAACCATATCATGTGACCCCTCATGGAATGAGCTTGACAAGCTCATTCCTAAGAGGGGTCACCTGATATGGTTTTGTTGAAATTTTTGGAAAAAGATTTTTTCCGGTGCTGAATTTGCATATTATGCAGGTGGATGCAGGCGATTCGTTGGGTAAAGGGTTAATGCACAGATTGACGCGCTATTTGCGTGCATTTCATAACAGGACTTCTAGTTTTAAACGTAGTTGTAAAATGTATATCTTTGCGTGTCTTATGCTCTTTTATCATCAGTGATATAAGAATGAAGAAGACTGATTCAAAGGACCTGATGCGACAACAAATCAGCTCAGGATAAAAAAAAAAATAAACTAAAGAACCCAACTCAATTCATTTCTGTATGTTTAAGGCTAGCTCAGAGGGACGACAAGACAGTTCCCTGAAAAAAAATGGTACAGGAAAAAACACTAAGGCCATACAAAGTGAAGGCAAGAGGTTTTCTATTTTATTTTTTATTTCTGTAATTATTTCCTTGCCATCAAAAGTTCATGTTCTTAGTTTATATTTTAGGCCACATAATCTACGGAATAGCAT
Organism: Pictodentalium vernedei; assembly: GCA_031216915.1. NCBI lineage: Eukaryota > Metazoa > Mollusca > Scaphopoda > Dentaliida > Dentaliidae > Pictodentalium > Pictodentalium vernedei. Next base: position 845,325,741 of record CM062296.1, on the reverse strand, counting down.
GGGTGGTGGTTTATTTCATCCCTTGAGAGCAAGAAGGCCGTGTAATGCTAAAGCATTTTTTTAAATTTTGGTAAAACATCAGATGTAAACCATTTAATTTTTTTTGTTTCTTAAGTTTACATTGGTTATAAAAAGAGAGCATGCTGCAGTCAACATGACCATGCAGTAGGGCATGAGAAACAGGGTTTTTTTTTAATTTTTTTAGACCTAAAGGAATAAATGGTATAGAGGTGTAGGAAAAAAGGTACAGGAACAAATGGCAGGGGAAGGATATGTGTACAGTTAAAACTAGAAGTCCTGTCATGAAATGCGCACAAATAGCACGTTGATCTGCGCGTTAATCTACGCGTTATGACCATAGTAAGGCTACCAAATTATGTACATATTGCCTGTGCACAAGCAATGTGTCAGCCAATGGACGGGTAACCCGGAAGTCCATTGGACGAAACATTGCCTGTGTTTGCTATGAGTAACCAGGAGAACCTGCCAGGCTTTGGATGCCATGTAATATGGCAATTGCGCGCAATTCATACACGCAATTAAGCCTAGATAGGCGCGCATTTCGTGACAGGACTTCTAGTTTTAACTGTATATATAACTTTCTCAGCTGTCTCTCAAAGTGGCACACATATTATGTACAACTGCTTGAATTTTGGGGATGACATACTGAAATTTCCATCCATGATACACATATTTGAAACAGCTAATTAATAAACTGAGGCATTGGGTAGTACAAAAGACAATAACTCTGTTTTCACAGTCAGGCCCACTGTTGTAGATGAGAAAAAGACCTAGATGAAGGGCCAGACATCTCTGCATACAGTTAAAACTAGAAGTCCTGTCATGAAATGCGAACAAATAGCACGTTCATATGCGCGTTAATGTGCGCGTTATGGCCCAAGTAAAGCTATCAAATTCTGTACATATGGCCTGTGCACATGCAATGTTTCAGCCAATGGACCTCCGGGTAACCCGGAGGTCCACTGGCAGAAACATTGCATGTGTTTGCTATGAGTAACCAGGAGAACCTGCCGTGCTTTTGATGCCATTCGATATGGCAATTGCGCGCAATTCCAACGCGCAATTAAGCCTAGATAAGCGCTCTATTCGTGACAGGACTTCTAGTTTTAACTGTAGGTCCCATCAATTATCAAGTTTGATAACTCAGCTGGATCATGAAGGAGATGGTGACTCTGATCTAGTACACTGCCCTTATTAACCTTATGCAAGAGTCTGCAGATGGTATCCTAGTCAGTGCCTCAGTTAACGTTCATACACCATTTGTTAGCGTTGCAAATATAACACCACGTTTCTTCAGAGTTGTTTTTGACTGTGCCACTATTTCACTTAGCTGCCAAAATCTCTGCCTCATTGGAATCAATGTCATTCTCAACAAGAACTCTGGGCTTTGTTAGTTGGAGGGTGGTAGCTAATGCCCATTTACAATTTAATGTTCTCTTAACACACCTCCAGCAGATAAAGTCTTTATTACATGCCTGTTCTACAAAAGCCATACCAACACTAACACTAAACCATGCGGAAAATGAAATTCTAAGAAGCGAAATTTCACTGGAATTTTCTACAAAGAGTGAACCGCAATTACAATTTGAATCACCAGTGATACAGTTAAAACTAGAAGTCCTGTCACGAATAGTGCGCTTATATAGGCTTAATTGCGCGTTGGAATTGCGCGCAATTTCCATATCGAATGGCATCCAAAGCACGGCAGGTTCTCTTGGTTACTCATAGCAAACACATGCAATGTTTCTGTCAATGGACCTCCGGGTAACCCGGAGGTCCATTGGCTGAAACATTGCTTGTGCACAGGCCATATGTACAGAATTTGATAGCTTTACTTGTGCCATAACACGAACATTAACGCGCATATCAAAGTGCTATTTGTGCGCAATTATGTTGTATACTATGCCTACTATTACTGGCGACAACCTGATACCTTATAACCCCTAGACGAGAGGGGGAAACAAAGTTCAAATCCTAAACGTCGCCTATAAAATTTCGGACTCAAATTGTCGTGTTTGGTCCGAAATCACTGGCTTTTATTTTGAGCGACAAATGATGTACTCGTTATGGAAGCTGTCACTTGTTTCAAATGAGTGTGCAGGCTGCTGTCAGGAGTTGTCTGAAACACGCCCACAACATATAGTTTTCACAGTTTTCACAGTGGTTGAATATCATCAGAAAGATACTGATTGAACACTGCCACTTTCGAGCAGTGCACAACTCATTGTGAAAGAACACTGCCACTTTCGAGCGTGCACAACTCATTGTGAAAAAAATTCAAAAAAAAAATTCAGAAATTAATGAGAAAGTGGTAATTAAAAATAAAAAATAATTACAACAACTCTGGTATTTGAGAATTATATAACAATATAACCAGATGATTTATGACTTATTGGTTCAATAAAACATGCTCATTTATCATTTCATCATGCCCTGCAACATGTGAAGTTATGACTTTCAGTGTAAAATCAATTTTTCGAATGGTGCCAAGGGAGGCAACTATTTTGTTATTCATATTTCGCTGTGTAAATTTTATCTGGTCTTCATATTATGATTCTTTTATTGAGTTTGTGTGAAGCTATATTTTGTTTTATTCGTAAAATTTTTTAAAAATGTACATATTTAAAAAAACCTCTATTTTTAAACAGACAATGTTTGTCTGTTTTCAAGGGGGTGGTTTGCAGTGCTGATTGACATACTTAACATCCATTTCTGGCTTCGACTTTCGAGAGTAGCCTGTACAAAAAAAAAATGAAAACAACACCGCATGGTTTTCCGTTTGTTTTATTCATTAAACTGAGGATTAAAACCCGAAATCTGAAAATGAAACTTATGTACAAGATAATTATGAGAATTTTTAAAGCAAATTCTATAAAATTGGTAGGCGGTTTCCAAAGAAACGTAACATACCCAGTGGATATTTACTTGCCTTATATCGCCAATTTCAGACACATCCCAACACGTCTTTCAAGCACTATTACTTGTCCCGAAGCCCCCCCCCCCCCCCCCCCTCCCCCACACACACACTTTACAATTTATCCACTACAAGCACCCCCCTGGGCTTCTACACGAGTCAGTATGGTAATTGCACAAGCATGACGTCACAAATCCGCATCATGGTTCTTTTCTAATATTACAGCGAGCGGTTGTAAACAAAGCTCAATCACTGTTAGGATTCGTGGATTTTGTGTTGTTTTGGGTTTGTATTTTTATCAAACCTCCGACCAGATGTAGTATTGTGTGTCACGTGGGAATTTAGAGAATTGTAGAAGGAAAAAATACATATTTTCCACATCAATTATTCAGCATTTTAGCGACCAGAATATCCCAAGAGGCCACCAGAGAGCACCTAAAAATCAAAATTTTCCTGGGGGGAGAACTCTCCCAGGCCCCCCCTCTATACGCACTTGCCGAAGTTCGGCACGTGCGGCACACGCCTTTGGCGTGTGAGTTTCACTTTCTTTAAACTACTAGACCCACAAATTTTCCCCTAGCGGAAATCCTGGTTTAACGACATATTAACAGCCAGGGTCATATCATGTCAGCGACAGTTTTACGGGTGGAGGAAGCTGGTGTACCCGGAGAGAACCACCGAGCAACGACATGCTGCTGTCAGCTCTTCAACATCGTAACTCTGAACTCTGCACCGCGGCACAGGCAGGGTTAGATTGGTTGAAGACATGCGCACCTTTGACGTGCAGTACGCCTTAGTACACAGCGTCATCGTGCCCTCATGTAGGCAATTGGGGTTAAGTGCCTTGCCCAAGGACACAACATGGAAGCACGAATCAGTCGCTGAAATGGTCACCCATCCAACTACTAACCGCACTTGACGTTGCTTAACTTCGGTGATCTGATGAGAACCGGTTACCGTGATGACACTGCGCCCCCAATAATTTAGTTAAAAATTATAAAGTTACAGTCCTGAATGTTTCCAACCACCGTTGTTCCCTTCCATCATCCAATTATTGCCTTGGATCCACCTATTCTACCATTGATTTGTCTGGCATCATTAAAACTGAGATTTAAAAACACAGATGTCAGTGTGTTGTTACTGACTGGAGGGCCAAACAAAGATTGATGGTTGGCGCCAATTTTGGTGTCTTCCTGGATGCTGTGCATGCGTAGTCCACAAAAGTATGGAGGACCAGATATGACATAAAATTTTTGGTTGGGGGGCAAAAATTTGTGTATAAAAATATGTCCAATGAGGAGGTTCAAATTCAATGAGGGATTGCATGAGAATCAAAAAACATTTCTTTAGCCTTATTGCTGGTTTTTTGGCACTCATAATTCATCAAAAACCGAATACTAATATAAACCTAAATATACTTTTACTTCAAAGATAATACATTACGCTTCAAGCGATGATTACATGAATCGCCCAGCTCAGAGTTAAGAGAAAAGAATTAAACCTGTCCAATATACTGCCGACTGTGCTAGCAATAATTAAAACCAGCAGTGAGGCATTTCAAGATGAAAGGATTAGCACGTGCCAAGTAATCTCGGTGATACATTACACTGACAATTCTTTAATTTTTCAATCATCCCACGCTGAAATAACATACAGTTTTAAAATGTTGAGAACAAAAAACGTCCACATACAGTTAAAACTAGAAGTCCTGTCATGAAATGCGCACAAATAGCACGTTGATATGCACGTTAATGTGCGCGTTATGGCCCAAGTAAAGCTATCAAATTCTGTACATATGGTCTGTGCACAAGCAATGTTTCAGCCAATGGACCTCCGGGTAACCCGGAGGTCCATTGGCAGAAACATTGCATGTGTTTGCTATGAGTAACCAGGAGAACCTGCCGTGCTTTAGATGCCATTCAATATGGCAAATGCGCGCAATTCCAATGCACAATTAAGCCTAGATAAGCGCACAATTCCTGACAGGACTTCTAATTTTAACTGTAATATTACACATCAATTTCGGTATAAAGGTATAAAGATATCCTTTATGAAGTGATTGAGTGATTGGATTTTCCTCTATGTCCTAGGCCCTCCAGCCTGTTTACGATTCAGCTAGTCTGGGCCATTGGTTGTTGTATAAAAATATTATAAATTCATAGTAATCTGTATATTTTTTATACTTACCAATGGCCCAGACGGGGATGGCCCTCCCGTGAGTGGACACTATACCTCCCCGTTGTTTACAACATTTAGCCGACAATTTTTAGAAAGAATGATGGTTTGTGCCAATTTCGGTGTCTTCCTGGATACTGTGCATGTGCAGTTCGCAAAATTATGGAAGACCAGACAGGACATAACATTTTTGGTTTTGCATACAAATTTGGGGGAGAGGGGGCAAAATTTGGGGGCAAAAATTTATGTTTGGCCCTGGATTATTGTTGAGTTAGCACCAGCTACAGTTGAAACTAGAAGTCCTGTCCTGAAATGCGCACAAATAGCATGTCTATTTGCGCGTTAATCTATGCGTTATGACGATGGTAAGGCTATCAAATTCTGCACATACGGCCTGTGCACAAGCAAAGTTTCAGCCAATGGATCTCCGGGTAACCCGGAGGTCCATTGGCAGGAACATTGCTTATGTTTGCTATGGGTAACAAGGAGAACCTGCCAATCTTTGGATGCCATTCGATAGGACAATTGCGCACAATTCCTACGCGCAATTAAGCCTAGATAAGCGCACAGTTCGTGACATGACTTCTAGTTTTACTGTAGTCTGAGCCATTGTTAAGTATAAAAAATATACAAATTACTATGAATTTATAATTTTTATTCACTTTCAGTGTCTTCCAATATTAGTACAAACTCAAGGAGACCCGAAACATTTTATATATTTCTTTAGTGGCGTCTCCAATATGTTTGCTTTATTACAATTTATGGGAAAGTGCCTATAGTCACTCTCCCATAAACTGTAACAGGGCAAACATATAGGAGATGTAGCCAAATAAATATGCATCAATCAAAAATGACAAGTTTTGGGTCTCCCTGAGTTTGTAATGATACTGGAAGACACTGAAAGGCAATAAAATGTCCACAGAGTGGGTTCAAATTGAATGAGGGATTGCCTGAGAATCAAAACACTTTTTTTAACCTTGGATACACTTTTTATCACTAAGTTTTGACACATGAGAAACTTGTCAGAGTGCAGTATTTAAATGACTTCTTACCTGTATGAACTCTTGCATGAATATCACGATTTCTTTTTTCTTGAAAGGTTTTTCCACAAACATCACACTTGAATGGTTTCTCACCTGTATGAGTTTTTAAATGAGCTTTGATGGCATCTGTGTTATTGAACGCTTTACTGCAAACGTCACATTTATACGGTTTCTCCCCTGTGTGAGTTCGGAGGTGAATTTTTAGATTTTTACATTGCCGATATGTCTTTCCACAAGTGTCACATTTGTAGGGCCTCTCTCCTGTATGAACTCTCATATGGGACTCCAGTTGTTGTTTTCTGAGGAAACTTGCACTGCATATCTCACAATGGAATGATCTTTCAGTACCATGAGAATTTAAATGATCAACATAGGTAGCTTTGCTTTGAAAATCTGTACCACAAATCTTACAGTGTAACGACTCATGCTCATCATCAGGCATTTGATGGCTCTGAAAATTTTCTCCATCCATCTCAACTGAAACTGAGCATGAACCTGTGAAAAAATAAGAAAACTATCTGAATCCATACACAATTTTTGTTTGGTCCTTGTCCGGGCGTTACCAAGGGAAAAACAATGCCAAGGCTAGTCTGTGAGCAGTATTTATTTATTTATTTATTTATTGGTGTTTAAGGTCACATACTTCGGCACAATGGTCAATCGTGACCGCAACATGGAGATAAGGCCGAGGCCAGCTAATCGTTTATACCCATGTTGCCCATTTTGGAGGACTTCCACCCCAAGCATTGGTGACTGGGTCCTATTTTACCAGTAAAACAGAGCTTGTTTACCACAGTAAACAAGCACTTCTTCACTTCCCAGTTCCCACAGGGAATCTGTGAGCAGTCTTTCAATTTTGAAAATGAGAGGTTCACTGTATACTGCTCGCTATGATTTGAAGGGAAGCACGCAATTGTTGAGTTCATGCATTGGAAAAATGTTTTCAAGAAAAAGATCAACAAACATCTGCACACAGTGGCGGCGCTATGGGGGGGGGGGGGGGGGGGGAAGCTTTGCTCCCCCCCCCCCCCCCCAAACCATCTCGCATGCATTTCCATCCACCCTCACACACAAACACATTCAGTCACTCTCTCTCACACACACACACACCCCTCTCTTTTTTTATTCCCAATAATTTCCCATACACACTTAGCCCAAAGCCTCAGGCTAGCTGATGAACACATCCAGGCAGTAGAGATTTAAAGACTCGGATGCAGGATGCAGATATAAGTTATAATTAAGTTATGAGCCAACAAAGGCATGTCTATCCATATCCCTTGTCTAAAAAAAATCATGGATTTCGCATTATGACGGACAGGCATTATGAGTCTCTCTCTCTCACGCACAGACCCACCAGATGCGGATCCAGGATTTTTTGAAAGGAGGACCGCTAATTACCATTACATTTAGTCGAAACTTGGACCCAAAGTCTGTAATATAATTTTTTGGTTTGGTACATCCACAGGAGGTACCAAACCAAAAAAGTATATTACGGACTTTGGGTCCAAGTTTGGACTACCTCATAACAAAGTAATGATATGATCCTTTACGTATTTGCCCCCCTTCATGGGAGTCTGCCACCCCACCCCACCCCCCCCCCCCCCCCCCCCCCACAAAAAAATTTCTGGCGCCGCCACTGTCTGCACACCGTTCGCTCCACTGGTGCACAGTAAGTAGGGATTCCAAAAATATCACCTGGTTTTTCAAGTAATTAATTTATTTGAGTTCGGAATAATACATTGAAATGCAACTTCAGTGGAGCAATTGTAAATCAATCAGATGACAGTAGTATTAATGGACTTTTTAAGAGGACTCGCACCCCAAGCATTAGTGAGTCTGACTGGGCCCTATTTCACCAATGAAACGGAGCTTGTTTACCACAGTGCATTCATTACTGCAGAAGAATGAAGCAGTCTGAAATACACGAGCATTTGCGCTGTGCAATGCAAAATGTAAGGCATTATTAGCGAAGTCAGAAGTGATCATGAACTGAACCGATCAAACAGAAAAAAAATATTGAGGCTACAGTATGTGGAGTTGGATTACTACTAAATCGCTGTGGGATAGATTTTTTTTTCACTTAAGAATTATTTACAATTTCTGGGGACAAAACACAAGAAGCACTTGCAAACTTTCATCGCATGGACCACCGGGTTGCACACGGCGGTCCATGTGATGAAAGTTTGTAAGTGTTTATTGTGCTGTCATGAACAGTTATAAATTCTCTTTGAGAGGAGAATACACGGTGCTGTGATTAAGTAATAATCCAATCTCTTTATTCTGAACATGTATAAGCGCTCGTATTTTAATATCTATTTACGTCATTACATGTACATGTATCCAGCAGAGGTTAGGAATGATGTTAATCTCTATTTACTAGTTTAGATTTATATAGAGATGGGTACACCATTTTTTCACGGGAACTGGGTTACACTAATAGCAGGGCATTTAATTTGGAAAATTTTCTTCGGCAAAAAAATGCCTAGCAAAATGGTGTTTCCTCGGCAAAAAACACCATTTGCGAAGGCAATTTTGAATCAAGTAAAGAATGGTTTATATATTAGTTCAAGAAACATTAGATCAACAAAATTGGGTTCAATGGTCTTTTGTTTATTACCGTATTTACTCTATATATTGGGACAGCTAAAAATAATTATTTTCACAGGTGTCTCAATTCTTAGAAAATGAGGAAAGAACACAGCCTGGTCTTGATTTGATGCTGAATAAAGTTATGTGTGATTCATTTTCCATCACTACATGTATATATGAAAATCACTGTACAATTTTTTTTTATATTTTTATTTTTTGCTTCCAAAACATAGTTTATGATCCCTCATTGAAACAAGTGCATTGCACTCGTTCCAATGCGGGATCATAAACTATGTTTGGGAAGCAAAAAATAAAATTTTTTAGTTACTCAAGAGTTTTTTTTATGAGTGTCGTCTGGTACTAGCGATGGGCCAACTGGAAACAAATCTCCTGAATGTCCCAAACTTTGGAGCATAAAAACATATATAGTTTTCTGGAAAAATTGTGTCCCAAATCATAGAGTGTCCCAATACATAGAGTAAATACGGTACACACCACAGCAGCCTGTCAACTGAACAGATCATGTGATGGCAAGAAAATGATGGATTTACCTCAACTCTCAACAATGCTGCAAACTATATTTAGAATAAACATTGATATACAAACATCGAAATTAACTTCTGTACCAATTTAATGTAATAACGAGTTTGGTGTTCCCTGCAGGAAAAAATTTGAACATGTGCTTAAAAATCACAACATTCATGAAAATGCCTCACAAGAAACACTTGCAAACTTTCATCACATGGACCACCGGGTGCAACACGGTGGTCCATGTAATGAAAGTTTGCAAGTGCATCTTATGTTTTGTCATTAGAAGCTGTAAATAATAAATAAGTGAAATTTATCCAACAGCAATTTAGTGGTACAGTTAAAACTAGAAGTCCTGTCATGAAATGCACACAAATAGCATGTTGATATGCACGTCAATGTGCGCATTATGGCCCAAGTAAAGCTATCATATTATGTACATATGGCCTGTGCACAAGCAATGTTTCAGCCAATGGACCTCCGGGTAACCCGGAGGTCCATTGGCAGAAACATTGCATGTGTTTGCTATGAGTAACCAGGAGAACCTGCCGTGATTTGGATGCCATTCGATATTGCAATTGCGCGCAATTCCAACGCGCAATTAAGCCTAGATAAGCGCACTATTTGTGACAGGACTTCCAGTTTTAACTGTACTCCACCCTCAGATACTGTAGTCTCAATATTTTCTTTGTTTGATCGGCTCAGTTCAGGATTTCACACCGCTAACAGCGAATTATATTTTGTATTGCACATATTTTGTATTACGTATTTCTGACTACTTCATTCATCTAACTACAGTACACTCTACAACAAAGTGGAAACCTGGACACACTAATAACATGCGATCTCGGCGATATTTGCATCACATTCATATCTGAATATCATGATGTTTTTATACCAATAATATGTCAGCTGATGCTAATTTGACGCTAAGATGACAAACTAATAAATGAAAGTGTCGATGACATTGTAGCTCAACTTGTGTACATGTAAGACACGGTATGTGACACAGCAATGACACACATCTCGGTGATGACCAGATCAGTGACAAATGGGAGCAAAATGGAGGCGAGTGGAAGATCGCTCACCTCAAATAAAGTTAGCGAGAGTGAAAAGTGTGAGGAGAGTGATTTTGATTGAGAGTGTTGATTTCAATGTTTAACTTCAACTGACAATCGTCCTTCAAAACGAATGTATGAAAACAACTGAACACGGATAGAAAATTTGACGGTGAAAATATATGTAACCCACTAAAATTAGTTCTAGATTTTAAATGGCAGATTATTAAAATCGTGGAAAATGGATGCATAAATTCCAACCCGGACACATTAATTCATGTCACTGGTGAATTGGAGCGACAGGTGTCACATGTATAAAAAAAAATAAGGAACAGGGCAACATTCCGCATGCCTTTAATAAAAAAAAATATGGAAGCATTAAAACGTTTCTCAGATCTCAGAATGGCCACTATTTTTTTTTATCTGAACATGCGTGTTCGTTTTGTGGCGGGAGTAAGCTCTGGGCAAGTTGTTAATATACAACTCTTTTATTGTTAGCGTGTCGTGTGTGGATGTATAAGCGAACTACTGTGTGTCATGTTCATAAAGACGGAAAGGAAATTGTTTGGAACTGTACTTTAAATGCTTCAAATTCTGAGTGATTCTTAAAAATTTCCCAACATTGAAACTTAATTGAATGTTTCTGTTGACGCAACTCAAAAGGATGAAAACACACCCAAGAATAGCAAGAATAGAGGCGAGCGATTATTCGCGCACCTTGGACAATTTTTGAGTGAGCGATGGTGTGCGAGAGTGATCGCGCGGCTTTCCCATGTGTCACTGCCTGATAACAAAGGTACAAGTAAAGTATTGTAAAGGTGGGTGACAGTTAGATGATAAACTAGAAAAGAAATCTCCATGGGGTTAATGTTACAATGGGGATCCTTGTATGGTGCACCATAAGCCAAATGTTAACAATTGTTTTGGCCTGCTTGATTCAAACACTTCTAAGGTTGCTTCATACTAATTAATAAATATTTGTCCAGACCTTAAAATATAGGTATTTCAATTTTTTATCTTTGGCTCAAAGGGTTCCCACGGGTGAGGAGGTTTTTATTTTTCTTATTGGAAATACAAAATTGGGTTGTGCCAATAATGTTTACCCTCCCCAAACAACAACAAATATTAACACTAGAACCTGGCTTCAACACATTTGAATATGCACATCTAGGGATCCTGAATTCAAGAAACATTATTTTTTTTGTCTGGTGTTTTTGGAAAAGATTTTTAATTATCTCCCTTTTTGAGTCCTGAGTGGGTCTGACTGAACCCAAAAATAATTATTCTCATATCACAGTGATAACAAAAGCACTCAATAAATTTATAGCAAACATTACTGACATAAAAAAATCTTCTTTACAGGTTCTGTACAAAAAATGTAATATCCACAATTTCCGTAAATATGACTGCAGACAGGCATTTTGAATTTTTGCCTTTTGGCCGAGCCCAAAAGCACTCGTTACCAAGCCATGATGATAACAAACGTAGTCCTAGAAGTTCTGTGCAAAAAAACTGATTGCTCCTAATTTCAGTATAAAATGGCCACCAGCGGCCATCTTGAATTTCAGACCACACCCAAAAACACTTGTTCTCGTCCCAAGGTGATAACAAAGGTACCCAAGACATTTCCTAATGATCGGTTCATAAATACAGTCTTGAGCCATATTTAAATGTGCACTTACTGTGTATAAGTAGCACTGAATAAATCAAAGTTCATCTAATTCAAAGCAAAACCTTCATATAGAAGTTCTGTACAAAAACTGACTGTACTTAATTTTGGTACAAAATGGCCACTGGCAGCCATCTTGAATTTTGAGCCACACCCCAACAGACTCGTTCTCGTCCCAAGGAGATAACAAAGGTATGTGAAAAACCCGGAGGTCCATTGGCCGAAACACTGCCTGTCCTTGCTATGAGTAACAAGGTGATCCTGCCAGGCTTTGGATGCCATTCGATATGGCAATTGCGCGTAATTCCTCCGCGCAATTAAGCCTAGATAAGCGCACAATTCATGACAGGACTTCTAGTTTTAAATGAAGCCCAAGACGAATGGACATGTGTACTTACTGGGTGTAAGTACAGTTAAAACTAGAAGTCGTGTCATGAAATGCGCAGAAATAGCACGTTGATATGCACGTTAATGTGCGCGTTATGGCCCAAGTAAAGCTATCAAATTCTGTACATATGGCCTGTGCACAAGCAATGTTTCAGCCAATGGACCTCTGGGTAACCCGGAGGTCCATTGGCAGAAACATTGCATGTGTTTGCTATGAGTAACCAGGAGAACCTAACGTGCTTTGGATGCTATTCAATATGGCAATTGCACGCAATTCCAACGAGCAATTAAGCCTAGATAAGCGCACAATTTGTGACAGGACTTCTAGTTTTAACTGTAGCACTGAATAAATCAAATTTGATCTAATTTGCATAATTTCTGCACGAGAAAAAAACCTGTATTATATGTGATGTTTTCCATGTTACTAAACATTCATACAAAAATTTATTCAAATCAGAAGTTTCATACAGAAGTTCTGTACAAAAAACTGATTGCACTAATTATTGTACAAAAAGGTTGCTTGTGGCCATCTTGAATTTTGGACAGCACCCAAAAACACTCGTTCTCATCTCACGGTAATAACAAAGGTACCCAAAAAGTTTCGTAAAGATCGGTTCACAAATACGGCCTCTAGCCTGAGCCGTATAGAAGTTGTGTACAAAAAACTGATTGGACCTAATTTTGGTACAAAATGGCCACTGAAAGCCATCTTGAATCTTGGACCGCAACCAGAAACACTCGTTCTCATCTGAAGGTGATAACAAAGGTACTCAAGAAGTTTCGTGAAGATCGGTTCATAAATACAGACTCAAGCCCGAGCCGTATTGACATGTGCACTTACTGTGTATAAGTAGCATTGAACAAATAAATCAAAGTTCATCTAATTTGCATAATTTTTGCACGAGAAAAAAACCTGTATTATATGTGATGTATTCCATGTTACTAAACATTCATACAGAAATTTATTCAAATCAGAACTTTCATACAAAAGTTCTGTACAAAAAACTGATTGCACTAATTTTGGTACAAAATAGGCGCCGGCAGCCATCTTGAATTTTGGACTGCACCCAAAAACACTCGTTCTCGTCCAAAGGTGATATAACAAAGGTGCCGAAGAAGTTTCGTAAAGATCGGTTCATAAATACGGCCTCTAGCCCGAGCCGTATTGGCATTTGCAGTTACAGTGCTGAAAGTAACATTAAATAGATGAAAGTTAGTCTAATTGGCATAATTTATGCACGAGAAAAAAAACCTGTATTATATATGATGTATCCCATGGTACTAAACATTCACACAGAAAATTATTCAAATCAGCGCTTTCATGTGGAAGTTCTGTGCAAAAATCTGATTGCACCTAATTTTGTACAAAATGGCTGCCAGCTGCCATCTTGAATTTCAGACCAGACCCCAAAACACTCCTTCTCGTCCCACGATGATAACAAAGGTACCCAAGAAGTTTCGCAAAGATCGGATCATAAATACGGCCTCTAGCCTGAGCCATATTGGCATTTGCACTTACAGTGCTGAAAGTAACACTAAATAAATCAAAGTTAGTCTAATTTACATAATTTACAGTACGCACGAGAAAAAAACCTGTATTATATGTGATGTATCCCATGGTACTAAACATGCATACAAAAAAATTATTCAAATCGGAGCTTTCATATGGAAGTTCTGCGCAAAAATCTTATTCCACCTAATTTTGAACAAAATGGCTGCCAGCGGCTGTCTTGAATTTCGGACCAGACCCCAAAACACTCGTTCTCGTCTCACGGTGATAACAAAGGTACCCAAGAAGTTTCGTAAAGATCAGTTCATAAATACGGCCTCTAACCCGAGCCGTGTGTATGGCACGACAGACAGACCATGGCAATACCTCAAATTTGGCTTCGCCGAAGTTGAGCTAAAAAATCTGGAAAACTCTAAAAATTCTAAGTTCAAGGGCAGTAACTCCACCAAAAATCAACCGAGAGGAACGAAATTCAAAACTGATCTGCAAGTATCCATAACAAAGCTATAGATAAAAAAATTTCTTAATATGTCAATCCATAAGGAAAAAAGATCTGAAAAACTATGTTCAAGGGCAGTAACTCCACCAAAAATCAACTGAGCGGAACAAAATTCGAACTTGATCTGTAAGTATCCATAACAAAGCTGTATATACAAATTTTTCTCAATATGTCAATCCATAAGGAAAAAAAGTCTGAAAAGCGGTAATTATGTTCAAGGGCAGTAATTCCACCAAAAATCAACTGAGCAGAAGGAAATACGAACTTGATCTGAAAGTATCGATAACAAAGCTGTGGACCCAAATTTTTCTCAATATGTCCATCCATAAGGAACAAAAGTCTGGATAACAATTCTGGACAGACGAACAGACTGGGAATGAAATTTGAACTTGATCTATAAGTATCCACAACTAAGCTATATACCAAAAATGTTCTCAATATGTCCAACCATAAGGGAAAAAAGTCTGGAAAATTGAAAAAAAAAAATTGGAAAACTCTAAAAATTCTAAGTTCAACGGCAGTAACTCCACCAAAAATCAACCGAGTGGAACAAAATTCAAACTTGGTCTGATACAGTTAAAACTGGAAGTCCTGTCATGAAATGTGCACAAATAGCACGTTGATTTGCGCGTTAATGTACGCAGTATGGCCCAAGTAAAGCTATCAAATTCTGTACATATGGCCTTGCACAAGCAATGTTTCAGCCAATGGACCTCCGGGGAACCCGGAGGTCCATTGGCAGAAACATTGCAAGTGTTTGCTTTGAGTAACAAAGGGAACCTGCCATGCTTTGGATGCCATTCGATATGACAATTGCGTGCAATTCCAATGCGCAATTAAGCCTAGATAAGTGCACTATTCATGACAGGACTTCCACTCCCACCCCCCCCCCCACCCCCACCCCCAGAGATGTTGCAAACCAAATAGCAAAGCATTCTGACTGGTGGATCAGAAGAAGATTTTTTAAAATTATCTCCCATATTGAACAAAGTTAAAATTTGGGCTTCTGTAGGTTCCATGGTTTGAACAATCTTGAATCTGACCCTCATAACAATGATGTATACCAAACATTAAAAGAATCTGACCGGTGGTTCTGAAGAAGAAGATTTTTAAAGAATATTCCCCATATTACCCTATGTTAAAAATTTGGGCTCCTGTAGTGAGCCCAAATATGAACAAATGGGCTTTATTTTAACAACTTGTATCTGACCCCCCTATGAATGCTGTATACCGAATATCAAAAGATTCTGATGATTGGTTCTGGAGAAAAGACTTTTTTAAATTTTTGCAAATATGCTGACTCAGCATTTTTTCCATGCCCATTACAGAACACTCTAACATAACCGATGACAATTTTTTTACCATTTAATTCTACTGGCCCTAAGGATACTTCTTACCAAATAACAGCTTTCTGTTCCGTGTGGTTTGGGAAATATGGGCGTTTAAAAATATTTCTATTTTTTTGCTCCCAGGGTTCCCATGGGGATGCAGGAAATTTTTTTTTTGCATGAGTCAAGTACTTATGATCCAATAATACCACAAACCAAATTTGGTTCATACCAGACCATCGGTTCAGAAAAAGAGAAATTTTGGGCGGGGCCAAAAATCTTACCCCTCCCATTACAAAGCCAAATATTGCTTCAAAAACTTTGTTTGAACAAACTTGATTCTACACCTCAAATGAAAGCTCCATAGCAAATATCAAGTCATTGTACACACTGGTTCATGAGAAGAAGATTTTAAAAATATTTTGGAGCATTTTTCCCCACTCCCTCCCTATGGGGCTGGGCATGTTGAGTTGAACAAAAATGCAATGTCCCTTTGGGACCATCACTCACACAAACTTTCACTTGAATTGGCCTAGTGGCTTTGGAGGAGAAGACCAAAACATGATGTTGACAGACGACAGATGGACGGACAGACAAAGGGACGATGGACAGAGAGCGATGGGATTAGCTCAGCTTGACTTTGTCAAGATAAGCTAAAAATCTTCAGGCCCTTGAGAGTCAAGATGCACAACTGCCCTTGCACACCACAGCATGTCTCAATTTGAAAAGCAATGCTCAAAAAAAAGAATACACCATAATTTTTTGCATGTACAGGTATTTCATGTAACACTGTTAATGCCTAGTCACCAGGACAGGCTTCGAAATAACTTCGCAAAATTGAATAGCAAAATGCTATGCAAACGCAAAATTTCAAAAGCATTTTCCTGAAAACTTATGTGCTAGAAGTATAGAAACTGTATCGCTAAAACAGTAATTTTGCTTCACAAATAGCGATGTGATACTTGGTATATTGAACCCCGCACTAGAATATCATTACATCAGCACTAACAGTCGCCTAATTTTATTTTCAACTTATCAGCAAGCACAGAGTGTTACAGACTGCATGAAAGATGCTGACAAAACACTGTAAAACCTAGGCAAAAATGTTTATGAACACAGCAAAGTTCGGGCACAATAACTGCTATGTGGGCTAGTGCTGAAACAGTTAGCCGGATAGCTGGCTTGCAACTGGTTATCGGCAAAACTGGTTGGAAAAGCTTTCAACTGGATAACCGCTATACCTATAGCTTACTGGATAGCATCGGAAGATAAATAGTATTTGACCACGAGACTTTACAATTCTTTTGCTGAAACAAGCATTTTCAAAGCTACCAAACATTTGTCGGTTTACAATGATGTGCACTTGATATAACATGAAAGGGTTAAGGTGTTGAAATGCTAAATGAACATTATCTTGGTCGCTTGGGCTGTCAAGTCGCAGATAAATGTTTGTTATTTTGTATCAAACTACCAACAGTCGAGTGCACTGCAGGTCGTTTTCTGAGTGGGCAGCAGTGAGCATGTTCCTGTCAGTGTAACACTGTCTTCTGCAGACAAATTTGACATTCTTCTTTTTGATGAGGTGTTGTTAATTGCAGATTATAATGCTGAAAATATCCCTCAGTGTGAGTAATGGCTGCTTTACAAATGTGTTTAAGAATGAAAGTGTCAATGACACTAGCTTAACCTGACTGTGTGTTGTGTTTGATGAATGGATTATAAAATGTTTATGAAAGGATTATAAAATAAGACAAGAATTGTGATAATTAAGAATATGTTAATTTCTGTCCCATGTATACTATGTTTTCAATAAAAACAAGTGTTTGACCACCAAGGTGGTATTAGTCCCCTACGGCGCTTTTGTGACATAAGGTGTTTTTGTCACAGAAGACACTAGAGTATATAATCATCTTGGATTTTGAAAAAAAAATATTGAGCGTGCATAATCCCCTCACAACCCTTTATCCATGTACCATATATGAAAGGCGTAGCTTGAACCATGTTGGGGGGAGGGGTGGTAACATAAAATAGAGAAAGAAGCTTAAAAAACACAACAAAAATGGCCGCCATTCTGCCATCTTGAATTTTGAAAAATAAATATTGACTGTGCATCATCCCCTCAGAACCATTTATCCATGTACCAAATACGAAAGGTGTAGCTTGAAGCATATTAGAGGGAGAGGTGGTAACATAAAAACAGACAGACAGACAGACAGTCAGACGGACAGACAGAGAGATGTTAGATTTTGAAAAAAAATATTGAGCGTGCATAATCCCCTCACAACCCCTTTATCCATGTACCATATATGAAAAGTGCAGCTTGAACCATGTTGGAGGGAGCAGTGGTAACATAAAATAGAGAAAAAAGGCTTAAAAAACACAACAGAAATGGTTGCCATGGTGCCATCTTGAATTTTGAAAAAAAAATAATGAACGTGCAACATCCCATTACAACCCTCTATCCATGTGCCAGATATAAAAACTGTAGCTTGAACCATGTTGGATTGAGGGGTGGTAACGTAAAATAGAGAAAAAAGCTTAAAAAACACAACAAAAATGGCCGTCATGCTGCCATCTTGGATTTTGAAAAAAAAGATATTGAACGTGCATCATCCCCTTCCAACCCTCTATCCATGTGCCAAATATGCAAAGTGTAGCTTGAACCATGTTGGTGGGAGGGGTGGTAACATGAAAATAGAGAAAAAAAGCTTAAAAAACACAACAAAAATGGCCGCCATTCCACCATCTTGGACTTTGAAAAAAAAAAAAATGAGCATGCATCATCCCCTCAGAACCATTTATCCATGTACCAAATATGAAAGGTGTAGCTTAAAGCATGTTGGAGGGAGATGTGGTAACATAAAAAACAGACAGACAGACAGACGGACGGACGGATGGACGGACAGATGGACGGACGGACGGACAGACAAGTGCAATCCTATAGTCCCCTTATGGTTCCCGTAGGGGACTAATAATTTGTGGTGTAGACTGTACTAAAAAATTGAGGGGTGGGTTCATTACAAACCATTCACTGTAACTCACAGACTTTGCTAAAGGAATCTTGGTCACTTGATGGCTCAGTAGTGACGGTTGACCGATCATGACCAAAATAGGACAGTCTCATCTACATGTAGATATCATACCAAGAAGTTACAATTATATCTCTTTATTAAAAGCACCTGTAGACAGTACTAAATGAATCCTGGTCACACGTGGTGGTAACAGCTGACTGATCATGACCAAAATAGGAAAGTCTTATCTTGACTTCATATGAAGTTATGCTTCCAAGTTCTAGGTCACAGGCATGTGCGGCCATCCTGGTAGACCAATCACAGATAAAAAAGGATGTTCTCATCTAGACATTATACTGAGTCATCATACCAAGTTATAATGAAATCCCTTCATCGATGCGACCTGTAGACTGTGTTAAATGTTTTTGGGTTTTGGGCTTGGGCAGCCATCACGGTTGACAGACTGCAACCAAAGGTGGAAATTCTCATCTAGACATTATGCTGAATCATCCTAACAACTTACAATGAAACCCCTTCATCAATACAACTTGTTGTCTGTGCTAAAGGTTTTGGGGCATCAGGCCCCTGTAGCTGTCACAGTTGACCGATCACGACCAAAAGGGACGATCTCAAAACATAATTGTAAATACGGAGTCATCCTACCATGTTACAATGAAATCCCTCCAAAAATACAACCTGTGTGCTAAAGGTTTTTAGGTTTTGGTCTCCGGCAGCCACCACAGTTGACAGATCACAGCCAAATGGGGAAGTTTTCTTATCTAGACATTATACAGTCATCCTACCAAGTAACAATGAAATCCCTCCATATTAAATATGACCTGTAGACTGTGCTAAAATATTTTGGGTTTCGGGCTTGGACAGCTGTCACGGTTGACAGATTGTGACCAAAAGGGGACGTTCTCATCTGGACATTATACAGTGTCATCAAGTTGCAAAGAAATCCTTTCATAAATATGACCTGTAGACTGTGCTAAAGCTTTTTGGCTTGGGCAGCCATCACGGTTGACTGATGACAGCCAAAAAGGGATGTTCTCATCTAGACATGACCTCAAACATGCATGTGAAATTTTGTGATGATCGGACAAGAACAGCGGGGTGTAGCCTGTGCTAAAGGAAATTGTGAACAGACTGACGCATGCGTGATGGCAATAGCTTATCTTCACTTTTTCGAGTTAAGCTAAAACCATGTTTTGATTTTATTGAACTGTTTAAAAGTATGAACGTATGTCAAAAAAAAATCTATTTGAAAATCTAGCATTTTAAAATTTGTTTTTCAATGGTCAATGTTTGACGAGAGGCTCTTGGTCAATACGGCATATAATAATTTCTTACCACACCACTTTCATGACTTGCAACATATTCCCACCAGAAATTTCATTGCAAGGAATAGGTTAGGGCTGTCACCAGTAATCGATTAATCGATTGTTGATCGGTCACGGCGAAATCGATTAGTATCTTTCATTGTCGAATAATCGGTAAATTATATCCTGTTTTTGACGTTTAATAATTAAAAGAAAATATGTTGAAAAAACTATTGTTTCTAAAGGTAAAGAGTTCAGAACATCGATGTTAAACCCCAAGAAGCTATTGGAAGAATTTGTCTTTCAGGTACATTCATCAAAGCTTTGATGTTCTGAACTTTTGAACTGTCAGTGTACATGTAATAATCAAAACCGGTCGGCAGTTGCGAAATTCGCAACTGCCGACCGGTCTTGATTATTACACTGACGGTTCATAAGTTCAGAACATCAAACCTTTGAATGTAACTAAAAGAGGATTGTCTTCGTCGTTTGCTTGAGGTAGGTCAACCGACTTCAACTTCATTTTCATCGACTTCAAAGAGAAGGAGATGGGGGTCATCTAGGTACGATCAATCGATTATCATCGATTATTTGTGACAATTAATTGATTCCGAAATTAAAAAATCGTGACAGCCCTAGAATAGGTACCAAGTAAATGTAAACATGCAACTGTTTGTGACTTTTGTCCTAGCATTGAACAGAAAAAAATCCTCAAAAAATTAGGATTACCTATTCACTTTATGATCATATCAAATTCAAGCCACTCAAGACTCTTTGCTAATACAATTAACTAATAACTATGTCTGACTACAATTTACAAACTGTTTGGAAAATTCTTTACTAATATCAATGACATTTGTCCCCCACGTCAAATGCGTGGCCATGGGAACAAATTACATATGCAATTTTTGTTTGAGGTGTGCAGCATGTCGCACGCTTGTGATTTCACATGTCAAGCACATATGATTTTCAAATGGTAAGGTCTGTTTCTGTGACCAGGTAATGTAGGGTGACCACAGTTATGATGTATCATCACTATTATGTGGGACCATTGCAGTCATATAAATTGTTAACGATCGTTTGCACATTGGCAATTCCCACTGGCACTCGATGGTGTTTGTTTGTTTACATTTCGCGAAAGTCAGGTGACAGGGTTTTCTTGCCATTCCTTACTGATTTTGCATCGTAGACAATGCAATAATACCAGCAGTTAAAATTAACAGATATCAGGTTGAAATCTGGTTATGTCCGATGGTTAGCCAGTTACAAAAATGGGCCGTTTCAGCACTACTGTGGGCACAGCATTTACTGCTGCTAATTTGGGGGAATTTTATAGATTTGCTCACCATCACTATGAGTCGACAGATGGTTCTGAAGATTCACTTTGTTCATAAACATTGCACCACAAATTTCACATCTGACTGTATCTTCACTGTCATCTGATCTTGAAAAAATCATCGTACTATCATCACAATTGGATTCCTGGTTACTAGAATCAATCGGAATATAAAAAATTTCACCATTATATTTCTGTTCTATTTCCTCGCATGTATTGTAGGATGGTTTGTCAGTGGACGTAGTACTGGTGTCAAAGCATTCAGATACAATATATTTTTCCATGATGACGTTACTCAACTGAATACTAAACCAGTGAAGATTCCTGTTCTCTGGATAGAGTTCTTGAATCTTGAGCATATAACCATTTACTATACTGCAAATAGACAATTGAATTGTTATTTTATTTATCTGTTTATTTATTTATTCATTGGGTTTTAACCCTTTACCCAACGAATCAGCCGCATCTGCCCACGTAATATGCAAATTTAGCAGTTGAAAAAATATGTTTCAAAAAATTTCAACAAAACCATATCATGTGACCCCTTGTTAGAACGAGCTCATCGAGCTCGTTCCAACGAGGGGTCACATGATATGGTTTTGTTGAAATTTTTTGAAAAATTTCAAAAACTAATTTTTAAGATAATAAATTTATATATTGTCTGCGTTGGTTAAAGGGTTAATGATACTTTCAACAGCTACAGTACAGTCACCGTGGATTGGTCGATTGGCTAATAATAAATCTTTGGTGTTCTAATATTTGGTTCTGTCAAATATTTTTAAGCAAAATTGAAATTTTCCCCAAAAATTCCCTTGTATATTGTGGTCTAATAAGAAATTTCTGCACTTTGTTATTGTGCTAAAAAACTTTGAAAACAGAAAACAGGTCGCTGAAGAAGTGTACTCTGATGATGTGATTGTTCCATGACCTGCATAACTTAATCAACCCCCAATGAAAATCTAGACCAACTATAAACAATAGCCTCATAGAATAATATGAAAATATGTGACACGTAATGGTGCACACCCAATATTGTTAATTTCGGAATTTTCGGTAAATATTGCAGGCCCTAAGCAAGATTTTTCAGGAAAGAGATGGTATATATCGCAGAAATAGCAGCAGTTATGTGAAATATAACAATTTGCCAAAACGTGTTGTACAGTGACATGCAAATAAACACAGAACCACACATGTATGTTCATATGTTAATGTGGCGACAAATATGGCAATCGGGAAATTTTGAAAGATTGCGGAGGGATCAAACTTGAGACAAGCTATAGTAAAACAAACCTTCATTTTTTAAACTGACAAAAGATCATAATTCACTGGCAAATTGGTTCATTAGAGTTTAACAACACTTTCAAAAACCAAGACTATATTATGAGCTGGATTGTACATCAATTTCAATAACTGAGGTTATTATATCACGTTGTTAGTTCCCAAGATCCTTCCCATCCTTCAATACCTAGACGAGCAAAAGAGTCGTACGTGGAGTCACGCGTTCAGGCAATTACTCTATGGCTCATTTGTTCGATTCTGGTCGTTCGAGCAGTCTGAGATGGTTAGCAAGCCTGTACTGGTGCTAGTAATGGTACAAGGCTGCAAGGGTGGAAGAAGACTACAGGTTTTGGTGACTACTGTAAAAGCTAATCATAGGACAGACGATGGCAATATTGGGAAAATCAGTAATAGTGGTATTGGAGATACGAAGATCATGGAAAGGTCTAGAACTGGGCAGATGCTTGGAGCTAAATTATCATCAGGTATATATAGTACTATGTCATCATGTCAGGTATCCTCCTATACCCCGATGGGCATTAAGAGTCGTAAAAGAAATTGCTCTTTCGATACTCATTTGCTCAATGGGATTTGAGTCGTTCGAGCAATGACTTTTTCAGTAATTGCTCAAAAGCTTATTCGCTTGATAAGATTTGAGTCGTTCGAATAATACCTATCCCTGCTTGATTGTATTTTGGGTTTGAGGATGATAGAGGGCTTCGTTATACACAGGGTAGGCAAAAACTGAGACGTCCAAGACAAAATAGACTGTTGGGATAGGCAGAAATGGGGCCAGTAAAAGGCAAAACAGGCCAGAAAATAGAAGGATAAACCACAGAATATATCGGGATAGATAAAATACCGAGACTATGGTGCACATTCGAAACAATAAAGTTACTCTTATACAAAGGAATGCATTTATTGTTGGGCAAAAAGAAGAATTCTAGGGGACAACAGATAGAAACTGAATATTTAGTGGGAAATCCGCACTAGTAAAAGAAATGTTGGGATTTATTTGGGTAATTTTACAAAGTATTCGAATAAATACAATTACTCATACCAGGAAACGCACCTCAACTTAAAGCACTGCATGCTACTCTTTTAAGCCCAAAATTGAGGAATCCGTGCCAAATAAAGTTGTTTTGATGGTTTAGAGGATTTGACTGGATGTTCGTGGTAATTCAATTTATTCTAGTTCACGTAGACCTCTCATCATTCATTTAGCACTACGTGCTACTATTAAAATTATAAGCCCTAGATGGGGGTTTGGTAGTTTTGGTAGTTTTGGATTATTTAGAGGGATTGTCAGGTTTTTTGTTGTAATTAAATTTACTCCAATTCAATCGGACATACCCTCCGAACACACCCCTTTCCTATCAGAAGGTTTTGGGTCATATACAAACCACGTGCTACCATAGAAACCAAGATGGCGGTCTCAGATATACAAAATGGACGACATACACTCGTCTCACCTCAACAAAAACGCACGGCGCATGCACACTAGGACCACGTATCACTATGGGGATGTTGTCACAAGATGGCAGTCACGCGGGCTACAATGACAACCAAAAATGAAGTAACTGGGCCATGTCACATGAGATCCGGCTAATGTGGGTCGATCGGGTACATGATTTACTACTAACATCAAGCCGAGAGATACACGGTTCGATCCCCAGCAGGGGTAACTGCGTTGTGTCATTGGGCAAGGCACTTAATCACGATTTCCCAAGTGGGGGCACAGTGGCGCAGCCATGGGGGCATTCTGAGGGCACATCCTCCCCCCCCCCCTCAAAAAAAAAATAATTCCGATAGGATCACCAATCCAATGTCGAGTTGTGACAGTACAAAAGTGGGTTAATCATTATCAACTTATCGTCCGGAAACCAATTGTTTACAATTTACAATGTGAAGGGTCACTATGACCTTGACCTTAGACCTACTGATTCCAAAATAAATAGGGCTCCTTCTTGCAACAATGACAACCTACCTATGAAGTTTCATGATTTGGGTGGAACCATTGTCAAATTATCATCTTGAAACCAATTGTTTACGATTTATTACGTTCAAGGCCAATGTGACCTTGACCTTTGACCTAGTGAGTCCAAGATAAATAGGGGTCTTCCACTCACCTAGACCAACCTACCTATTAAGTTTCGTGAATGTGGGTTCAAGCGTAGTCAAGTTATCATCCAGAAACCAATTGTTTACGATTTACTATGTAGAAGGTCACTGTGACCTTGACCTTTCACCTAGCAAGTCCAAAATAAATACTGTTCTTCCTCTCACCGATGCCAACCATCCTATGAAGTTTCATGGATGTGAGTTTAATCATAGACAAGTTATCATTCGGAAACCAATTGTTTACAATTTACTATGTTCATAGTCACTGTGACCTTGACCTTTGACCAAGCGTGTCCAAAATAAATAGGGTTCTTCCACTCACCGATGCCAACCTACCTATGGAGTTTCATGAACGTGGGACGAACCATTATCAAGTTATCATCCGGAAACCAATTGTTTACAACCGCACGCCATTCACCAAACTATAAGACGAGACTGACTTCGTCACAACTTGATTAAACAAGAGGCCCCAAGGGGCCTTAATCGCTCACCTGCCAACGTGGTTCAAAGAAGTATTTGGGGTCACATTCAGTTATACATGGTTCATCAACACTACAAAGGAATGAAGGCATGAGAGGCAAATTTTATGGAAAAACACTAAGGAATCGATTTGAACAAACCTGAACCTAACATGCTCCCCATGCCACCCCCACCCCTGCCCATAGAGAGCCCAAATAATAAGCCAGGGACTCAAATGTAACAAACTTGAACCTGATCCCCCTTGAGATGTTTGTTATATACCAAATATGAAACAATTCTGACCAGTGGAGCTGAAAAAGGAGGTTTTTAAAGAAATGTCCTCACAGTGCATTAAGTTAATCTTTGGGCTCCATTAGAGAGCCCAAATACTAACTGAGGCACCCAATTTGTACAAACTTGAATCTGACCCTCTTAGAGATGTTGTATACCAAAAACGAAAGTATTCATACCAAATATGAAAGATTTTAAAAGAAATTTCCTCATATTTCACTAAGTTAAAATTCGGGCTCCTACTGGGAGCCCGATTATTAACCCATGGACACGATTTGAATAAACTTGAATCTGACTGACACCCTCCCCCCCCCCCCCCCCCCCCCCCCCCCACCCCTAGAGATGTTATATACCAAATATCAAAATATTCTAAATGATGGTTCTGGAGTAGATTTTTTTATTTTTTAAAAAAAAAATGTATGGGTGCTATCAGAGTAATGCCCCTTGTGATTTGTGATGCCCATTGTGGGCGCGGCAAGGTTATTTGTACAAACTTGAATTGACATATGATAAGGAACATGCACACCAAATTTGGTTCAATTTGGTCCAGTAGTTTGGGAGAAGTTTATAATGTAAAGTTCACGACGGACGACGGACGGCAAGTGATAAGTTAAGCTCCCTTCGATGAGCTAAAAATCATCCATACCCCCCACCCCCCTCCTTCCCTCCAAGTTAACCCATGTAGGGAACATTAGGCAAGAAATTTTATTATGGAGATATTTATACTTGCAGGATGTATGGGGGGGGCGGGGGGGGGGGGGGGGGGTGCATAATAGCAGATTTATGTGTGATATCCGACCTATCTCAATTTAATGACACCAGTGTTGTCAGTTATTTGCCAGACTCGAGAAAAAAAACATCGCCGGTGTTCCGTCGCCGGATTTACGAAATAACGTCGCCGTTATTTGGTAATTTATCCGTTTCTTCTGGTCCGGGTTCGCTATTTAAAATTGATGAATATCTTGGGGCGATAGGAAAACGAAGGAATCGTGAACAAAATTAAGACGGTAATATTATTTGATCACAGTTACTGGAAGTTTTGGCTACAACCTCTTTTTTCACTGATAACAATGAAAGCACCACGTCAGTCCTGACCCCATGTTACACATACAGATGTCTATAATAATAGACAAGTAATGAAAGTCTATTTTGCCCTGACCGATACCCCCTTCCCAGTTCATTTGTGAACTCGTTCATTGAACAAAGATTCATCAAGACAGTTTTCTTGTACAGCTATCCACAAGGTATTTAACGTCATGTTTATCATAAATTAATAATCAAATCATTATACTACGGCTTCTTTATTTGCTAAAAAAATTAGAACAACAATGATGACGTAAGGTTTCTTATGTCTAAAAATACCGTCTAAAAATGATTGCGGAATACTGAAACGGATCAACTTCTTGTCATCTGCTTTACAATGATAGTCGGTGAATTTTTAGACTGCAGTCGTATGTTTTATGCTATTTATGATAAGAAAAAGGAAGTACTTAGACGTTGGAAATGTCTGCAGCAGTATCTGTGTGTGCAGAAAATGTGCAGCTAATTTTGCAGTTAGTTCAAAGGAAAAAATTAAATAAATAAAGTCTAGGCCTACCCCCATTTATACACCTCATTAGTGTTGCTTATTTCGTTCTCTCGAGTTATTTGACTTTGGAAATGCCCCGCAATCTAGGGGTGGCGCCCAACATTCCCCCGATGTAGGCATATGAACCCCACCCGGGGGGAGGGGGTCTAGACAATTTATTTATTTATTGGTGTTTAAGGTCACATATTTTTGCACAATGGCTAATCATGCCCACAACATGAGTATCAACTCAACACCAGGGGTGAGCGTTAATAAGCCATGTTGCCCATTTTAGAGAGGGTTTACACCTCCCAAGAATTGGTGACTGGGTCCTATTTTACCAGTAAAACAGAGCCTGTTTACCGCAGTGAATAGGCACTGCTTTACTTCGGGACCGGGTTCCCGCAGGCAGGGGTCTGGAAATCTGCGGGCCGACCATGGTTTGGCCAGATGTGTATAATTTTTGTTTTAATTGGGAAAAAGTCACAATAGGCTTATCCATGAATCTGGAGGCAAGAAAGCCAGTAACTGCGAGCAGCCAAGTTAACATAGACTACAGATTCTGAAGATATCTTCCAATTATATAACAATACCATCAGTTTGGAGGATCATGCCGTTTATTACCGACCCAAGAGGAATGAATAAAAGCCTGAGAGTTTATTACCGCCTGAGAGTCGAGGGCCGTTAATAAGGCAGAGGGCTGTTGATCTTCATCCACCAAGCGCTGCATCTGAAAGTCTGCGCCTACAAGCCCCCCCCCCCCCCCCCCCCCCACCCATCCCCTCCCATTCACCAGCTTCTAATTTTACGTTTCACTCATCATGCAAGTAACAGGTAATTTTTGATGTAGCCAGTTCAAGTTTGGCAATTGAGGAGGAAGAACGCTTGCAGCAGCAAGCAGAAGGGGTCAAGGGGAACGGCGTTCCCCCAAAAGCATCACTGCCCTTGTCTCCCCACCGACTCCCAAACGCACGCACAAATACTCACAGTGGATTTTCTAAAAAGGTTTTTCTTATTTTTAAAAAAAAAAAAACGTCTCCGGGAAAGATTGTTTGTCGAGACCCCGAGATATCTTAATCGTTCGTCTGAATAATATGTGCCTACAACAAGCCTCGCCGCTCCCAACCCATCCCCCCCCCCCCCCCTCCACGTTTCAATCAGCATGTAGGATAGTGGCATTAAATTTAAATGTTGTCAATGTCACGATTCCTAGCTGGCATTATAAAAAAAGAGATGCAATAGAATTTCCTTTTTTATACAGGCCATGAGATCACTCTCACCCCTCCCTGTCTGCCATATAGGCCCATAGCCTAGATCTAATACCCTTTCCGCCCGCCAATACATATTCCTTTCAAAGCTTCCTGCATTTTCAACTTCTGACAACAAGGTAGCGCTGTCTTAAATCAATCACCAGTTTTTTTTATTAAAGTTCGGACAAGTTGGTTGTGCCTTGACAATAAATAGAACTCGAGGACAGGGATGCAACAATTGTTTTGCAGGGAAGGCTCTGACATTATAGCCCACATCCATTATTCTTCTGTTCTGTCGTCTGCAGCACAAGAACAACGCAGTGCGTAGTTTCCCTTTCCGGGTTAACTTTTGTACAGCCTTGCAACGAAATGTCACGCTATCATTGTTGTTCTAATGGCGTCGAGTCGCGGGCAAAAAAGCCGAATGGAGAGTTTTTTTTTTATCAAATAAAGAAGCCGTAGTATGATGATTTGATTATTAATTTATGATAAACATGAAGTTAAATACCTTGTGGATAGCTGTACAAGAAAACTGTGTTGATGAATCTTTGTTCAATGAACGAATTCACAAATGAACTGGGAAGGGGGGTATTGTTAAGGGCAAAATAGGCTTTCATTACTTGTCTATTATTATATAGACTACTGTATGTGTAACACGGGGTCAGGACTGACATGGTGCTTTCATTGTTATCAGTGAAAAAAGTGGTTGCAGCCAAAACTTCCAGTAACTGTGATTTGATAAGCAATTGCTGCCACTTTAAAAAGCATATTTGTCTTTATTTTGTGTGATATCATTTGGGATACTTATTTAATTCTATTCATTTAGTTTCTTATTTTTAGTCGAATTTTTCAACAACAAAAAACCTTGACTATTGGTATGGCGAGGGCCGGTCGCCGGGCAGGCGGCCCTTTTTGCTAAAAAACTTAGTTATTTCTGGACGGGTTTTGATATTTGGTTTGTAGCTTGATGTGCACGTGCAACACCCAATGACGCAAAATAGGGCATGTCTGCACTTTTTCTCAAGAGTTATGGCCCTTTGTTAAAATCTACTGATTTTGAGCTTGACAGCGCGTTATTTCAACAAACGTCAACTTGTTTGTTTGTTTGTTGGTGGTTAACATCACATATTTATGCACCATGGCTAATCCTGACACAACATGGAGATGAAGTCAAGTTTAGTCAATCGTTGATCCACATGTTGCCCATTTTAGAGGACTTTCACCCCAAGCATTGGTGACTGGGTCCTATTTTACTAGTAAAGCGGAACTGGTTTACCACAGTAAACAAGTGCTGCTTACTTCCCGGGGTTCCCACGGGGAGCAAACGTCAACTATCTTTGTCAAAATAATCCTCAGAGAACTTGTTCCGACCTAAAAACAGAGGGTCGTGCATCAAATAAGAGGAAAAATTTAGTACTAGACTACTTTATTAGTACTAGACTACAGTTAAAACTAGAAGTCCTGTCACGAATAGTGCGCTTATCTAGGCTTAATTGCGCGTTGGAATTGCGCGCAATTGCCATATCGAATGCCATCCAAAGCACAGCAGCTTCTCCTGGTTACTCATATCAAATGCATGCAATGTTTCTGCCAATGGACCTCCGGGTAACCCAGAGGTCCATTGGCTGAAACATTGCTTGTGCACAGGCGATATGTACAGAATTTGACAGCTTTACTTGGGCCATAACGCGCACATAAACGCGCATATCAACGTGCTATTTGTGCGCATTTCATGACAGGACTTCTAGTTTTAACTGTACTTTATTGGTAGCTGTGCACAAATGACATTCATTCACATTTGCAACTTTACTGTGTTATTTTTTCCACTACACCCCACCCCCAAATTTGTGTTCCAAAATACTCTTTCAATGAAGAAATTATTTTCTAACATTTTTTAACCCTTTACCAAATGTAACGGTCAAAAGTTGCTGGTGCAATTCACAAGTGTTGCCATTCCATGTTCATTATTTTCTCCTCGTTTTTTGTGTCAAAAAGATAGCTTATGACCCCTCATTGGAACGAGGTCATTCCAATGGTGTAAAAAGTCATGTTATTGACACAAAAAATTAGTGAGTCAATAAGTTTGTGAGCAAGGTTAATCAGCTTTTCATGTTAAGTAAAGGGTTAACAGCATAATTCAGACAAACATGTAAATACCAGTAAATAAAAGTGCTATATGGGCTTTCTGGCTGTGGGTTTGAATGGTGATTTGGAAGGGGGTTGGAAGATTGGACCCCCCCTGCCCCTAGTACTATGATGAGGAACCATGGTTTAATTACATTTGTTAATACATGTGTACATGTAGGGTAAAATTGGTTGTTATTTGGCATTTGCTGGAGGCTGTAGTGTGCCCCTGGAGGCTACAGTTAAAACTAGAAGTCCTGTCATGAAATGCGCACAAATAGCATGTTGATATGCCTGTTAATGTACGCGTTATGGCCCAAGTAAAGCTATCAAATTCTGTACATATGGCCTGTGCACAAGCAATGTTTCAGCCAATGGACCTCCGGGTAACCCGGAGGTCCATTGGCAGACACATTGCATGTGTTTGCTATGAGTAACCAAGAGAACCTGCAGTGCTTTGGATGCCATTCGATATGGAAATTGCGTGCAATTTCAACGCGCAATTAAGCCTATATAAGCGCACTATTCGTGACAGGACTTCTAGTTTTAACTGTACACTTGCTCAAGATGTGAATTTGCTTGCAATATATAGCCCTTACTGACAAAAACATATTTTTCAAAACAATAAAAAGTACTGTAAGGTGTGTGGTACCCCCAATGAATTTTTAAATGTGAAATAATCTCTCAAAATAATAATTAAATCAGGTTCGGAAGCCAAATTATGTATTTCCTTAATCAACCCCAATCCTATCAAAGATACATTTTACCTCTTTCATGTGACAAAAGGGTCATTGCTGCATGAGAATTCAACTTTTGGCTTCCACTGAGTTAAAAACATGGGAAATTTGTTCTTTTAAAGAAAACTGTCCAAACTATGTCAAATGGCTTAAAAACTGCTGTTGCCTCCAATACATTTTTCTACTCTGTTACCTAAAGAGTAAGCCGAGAGGTAAGAATTCATCTAGCTTTTCTTTGAAAACTAACCTAATCCCAAAATAAAACTAAAATCTGCATCAGCATGCAATACTTTGAGGAAAAATTTGTCTCATTTAACCATATAGCAAGACAAAGAGTGGTGTTCCAACCCCACGAAACAATATGAATGTCAATTTTGATTCAAAAATTGGGGTTGCAGCTATATAATTCACCAATATCAATAGACAGTACCATTTTATCCTAACAACTGATGTCAAATTTTCTTCTACATGTACATACGGATGTGGCAAAATATAGCCCTGAAGGAGTCCCCCCTAGTATGCCCCTTTTTATCAAAAACTAGGATAAAATTCATAAATTAATTGATGTTGACACATAACAAACCTCTTGTGATATTAAATTTCCCATTTGTGATAGTTTTTAAATCACATTCTGGCTTCTGAAGATATGTCACAATGCATTTGATGAATAGTTTGCCATTCTTGTGAAAAAACCCTCACTTTCTCAGTTAAGGGACATTGAGTCATTGGTATGGCACTGACAAAACATTAAACACTGATTTTTCTAACAGTATGACCAGCTGAGCACTGCTCCTATGGTATCTCATAGCACTGTTAAAATGCCTAAAACCATCAAATATTGATTCTGTAGTGATGTGTGTGTCCCGCAAGCACATGTACCCACAAGGGCTCATTTACAACCTTCGATTTAATCCCTACAGGCACCCATTCTGATAAAAAGAGTGAAATTAGGAAAAATACATGCATGCATAGTACCCAGTGAGGATGACTCAGATATTTGCTTCAGGAATGTAGTGCTCTTTAATGTTTAATATATTTGTGTATGTGTGTGTATGGGAGGGGTGTCAATTGCCAGATGTTAAAAATGTAGAACTGTGCAAATGAAAAATAAACCAACACTTCGTATGATGGACAGACAAACATGCAATCACATATCTTGAAAGTGACAGGCTACATGTACAGAGGAATGGTATGATGGACAGACAGACATGCAATCACATATTTTGAAAGTGACAGTCTGCATGTACATAGGAATACTGACTGACATACAATGAAAAATATAGTGAGAAGAGCCAGAACAGGGTTGTCAAATAGAAAAAAAAACTCAATGGACCCTGAGTGCTGCAGTACTGAAGCAAATCATAGGAAACTGAGAGTGTGTGCTGTTAACTTTCTCATCAGCTGAGGGGTTCAGTATGGGTGGTAGAGAGACAATTCTCAATGTAGTTTTGTGCTATAACATGGGGACCCTGACAACACTAGTATCAGACTACTATATTGGTATGTGCACAAAAGCCATTCATTCACATTTACAACTTTGTTACTTTTCCCAATGTAACCCCACCCCCTGTCCCCAAATTTATGTTCCAAAATACTCTGTGAATGAACAAATTGTTTTTTAACATTTTTAATCACTCACTCATTGTAATGGCCAAAACAGGCTTAGTAGCACCATTCACCAAAACTGCCATTCCATGTTCATTATTTTTGCATCAAAAACATTGCTTATGACCCCTCATTGGAATGAGCTCATTCAGCTCATTCCAGTGGAGGGGGGGTGGGGGTCATAGCTATGTTTTTTGACGCAAAAAATAAAAAGAAATTAGTTATTAAAAAGTGCTATCTTCTTTTCATGTAACGTAAAGGGCTAACATAATATGGAGAAAGCTTCTATTAATCATTCACTCAATGTAATGGCCAAAAACCGGCTAGAACCATTCACCAAAATTGCCATTCAATGTTAATTATTTTTGCATTTTTTGGCATCAAAAACATAGCTATGACCCTTCATTGGGATGATCTCGTTCAGCTCATTCCAGTGAGGGGCATCATAGCTGTTTTTGACAGAAAAAAATGAAAACAAATTAATTACTCAAAAGTGGTATCTTCTTTTTATGTACAGGGTAAAGGGTTAACATCATAATATGGAGAAAGTTTCTGTTAATCATTCACTCAGAGTAATGGCCAAAACCAGCTAGCACCATTCACCAAAACTGCCATTCAATGTTACTTATTTTTGCATTTTTTGGCATCAAAAACATATCTTATGACCCCCTCATTGGAATGAGCTTGTTCAGCTCATTCCAGGGAAGGGGGGTCATAGCTATGTTTTCGACCCAAAACTGAAAAGAAATTAGTTATTCAAAAGTGGTATCTTCTTTTCATGTACATGTAAGGTAAAGGGTATAATATGGAGAAAACTTCTATTATACCAATGAATACAAGTAAAATATGAGTTTTCTGGCTGAGTGTTTGGATGGTGATTTGGGAGAGGATTGGAATATAATTGGAATCCCCTCAATAACAAGTAATATGAGGGGAAACCATGGTTTAATTAAATGTGTTAATAGGTAAAATAGGTGGTTATATGTGTTTTTGGTATTTGCCGGAGGTTATAGTGTGCTACTCAGTTCTGGATGCCACACTTGCTCAAGATGCATTTAACTGCATTATTTTTTGCAATATATGGGCTTTATCGCTGACTGTGACAAAAATATAACTTTTCAAAAAATAAAACAGTATTATTCGGTCTGTGTTTCTTGAATGAACATTTAAATGTGAAATACGTGTAATATCCAAAAAATAATAATTAAATCAGTGTTGGAAGCCAAAATACATGTACATTTACATGTATGCATTTCCTATAATCAACCCCAAACCTTCCAAAGGGTAACGTACAAATCTTTTCCCTGACAACCCCCCCACCACCAAATCAGTTTTCACACAATGCGCAACCACACCCACCCCCACCTCCATGTTTTTTTTCAGGTGAACAGAAATTCCTCCCTCCATAATTTCTGGTGAACCAAAATTCCCCCCCCCCCCCCTTCCCACTAATTTGTTATAAGTACGTATATTTAAAGCCATACAAAAATGTCCAAAACCTTTTACCGCTCGAGCACTTCCTTAAACTCCAATAAATAAATAAATAACTGTCCTGATAAATAGTTACTGAGGCATGTTTTCTTGTAAATGAGTGTTTATGTAATTTACAAATTAAATACATAAGTTTTTAAATCTCTGCCTTTTAACCTTTTGGTGTAAAAGGCCGGGAGGGGGATTTTTGTACTGCTCTTAAAATAATGTGGGAGATTGTGGTACTACCCTCAAAAACTGTAGGGGAGGCTGGGGGAGGGGGGGATTTTGCTAGTTGTGTAAGAATGACTGGGAGGGATTTTAACCTACATTCTAATCCTTCCAAAGATACATTTTACCTCTTTCATTTGATAAAAGAGTCATTTCTGCTTGAGAATTCACTGCTTTCTTTGAAAACTACCCCAATCCTAAAATAAAACTAAAATCTGCATCAGCAGACAATAGTTTGGGGAAAAATCGGTCTCATTCCACTCCACACAAAACAAAATGAATATCAATTTTGTTTTAAAAACTGGTGTTGCAGCTATATAAATCACCAATATCAATAGATAGTGCCATTTTATCCTAACAAATTATGTCAAATTTTCTTCTGCATATTGATGTGGTAAAATATAGCCGTGAATGTGTCCCCTAGACCCCCAGCATACCCACTGTCATCCAAAACTATGATAAAATTCATAAATTAATTGGTGTTGACACAAAAAAACCTCTTATGATATTAAATTTCCCATTTGTGATAGTTTTTAAATCACATTCTGGCTTCTGAAGATATTTCACAATGTGTTTGATGAATATTTTCCAATTTTTGTAAAAAAGTTTTTTTTTTAAAATCCCTCAGATTTCTTAATTAGGGCACCTAGAGTCATTGGTATGTCTCTAACAAAACATTACACATTGATTTTTTCCAACAGCATGACAGTGCAGCTCATGTGGTATCTCACAGCACCATTAAAATGCCTAAAACCATCAAATATTGCTTCTGTAGTGCAGTGCTTATGCTGCAAATACCCATAAAGGCACTTTCACAACCTTGGATTTAATCCCTACAGACACTCATGACATATTTTGATAAAAAGAGTAAAATTAAGAAAAATACAATGTACATGTATGTTTTCCAGAGAGGATGAATCAGATATTCAAAAAGATACTGCTCTTTAATGTTTAATATATTTGTGTATGCGTGTGTGTGTAAGGTGGAGGGGGTTACAATGTGAAAAATAGTCAGAAGCCAGTTACTGAAAATGTACATGTACAACCGGGCAAATGAAAAGCAAAGAATCGCTGTCTGTGATGGACGGTTCTTGGACAACTTGCACCCTGGACGATTCATACCACAATTAGGGGGTACGATTTGTCTTGACAATAAGGTACAAATTGTCTAGACAAAAGGTACAAATTGTCCCAGTAAAAATTATGAATTGCCTCCTTTTTGGTACAAGTTGTCTCAAGTAAGTGTACTAAACTGTTTCATGTATTAACCAAGCCAGAAAATAAGCAGCCTGTCATCTGCAAAATGAGGTCCCCAGAGGGTAAATTTAATGATGGTACCCTGCGCAGCTGGGTAGCATCACTAAATTTACCCTCTGTGAACCTCAATATGAATCAGGGTCTCAAAACTAAACAGAAAGAGGTGCCCAGAGGATAAATTGGCCCACTATATGGGATAGCATCATCAAATTCACCCTCTGGGAACCTCATTCTATGAATGTCAGACTGCTTATTTTCAGGCCTGGTATTAACTATTTAAATGTTTTTGACTCATGTTTTGGCTGAGTGAAATGAAAATGAAAAGTTGACAGAGTGATAGTAATACAAAAACTTCGATGGGGGAGCCATCGCTTAACAGCATAAGGGAAAAAGCGATCTCTAGTATTATCAACTTCGGGTCTGTGCATAGTAAAATAAAATTTATAGTAGATAGTAATGGATGTAGTTTTACAGTTAAAACACTATTTTTTTAATGAAGCCACAATAATTCTTTAAATTGGTGAAGATCTAACAATAAACAATTTTATGATGTCCCAAATAATAAGTTAAAGAGCGTGCCGCCTTAATTTAATTCTGAGTTCCCTCAATGGAGCATTTTCTTTTTTCCGTTGTGATGTTGAATCTTTTAAGTGTCCACTTGCTTTTTACTTTAAGTCATGAAATTTGATTTTCTATGTCTTTTTAAAATAATAGAAATGACATTGCCTTTTTTTTTTATCCTTTCTCCAAGTTTATAATCCTCTCCCAACCCCATCTCCATGTGTATTTTTTCAGAGGGGTTAATTAAGCAGGGTATGAATTTGCAGAAGTGGATACAAATTGTCCATTGTGGGTACGAACTGTCAGATACTGCCCAGAGGAGTACAAATTGTCCTGGGAAAAGGCACGAATTGTCCAGGCATTGGGGGTACAAATTGTCCTGCAAAAGGTACCAATTGCCAGAGGTATGAATCGTCCAGGCTATGAGTTTTCCAACTCACTGATGGATGGATGGACAGACAGAAATGCAGTCACACATTTTGTAATCAATTAAATTACAGTTTCCTTTTGAATGCTAAAACAAACTAGAATTAGTAGAAATGAAATATTTTCTCTGGAATCGGTTTGCAAATGTCATTTAGAGGTCGGTTCTGGGGAGGTTGGTATTTAGACTTTTTAAACGTTTTTTGTCATTTTTGGAGAAACATACATGTATTAATTATCAGAAGCCCCACCTCCAGATGTTGGTCAGACGAGGAGGGCGACGACATTGATTAGTTTGAGGATGAATTCAGTTCTATTCTGGTTGCAAAGCCTAAAGCATCTAGGAATTAAAACATTGTTTACCAAAACACAGAGGAAGTGTAATTTAAATGGGAGTTGTGAGTGGTTCTGGTATTTAGCCTTTAGGAGACCACGTCGGATCACAAAATTGGCTGGCCGCTACACTGTAATTCTGACAGTCTTAAACTGACATTGTATTGTATCACTGGTAAAAATAGTTCATAGACTGGAGCCAGTGAACTTGTGAAGAAAACATCTTGGAAATAAACGAATATCGCTGTTCGCGTGCATGTCTGTTTCTGTAAAATTTTACTACAAGACTGCATGCCCGTGTTTTGAGAACAAAGATTTTCCCAGACCGTATGTCATCATAACTTGAATTCATCCGAACTCCGGCTGTTTCTAAGGAAATCGGGCCAAGTTCCCCACAAATGAAAAAGGCCCACCAAAAGTGTCAATAAATCACTTGTTTTATTTTTTAATTCGTTGTCAACAATTTGTGAAGTGTACGTTCTCAATTAAAATTGAAACTGGGCTTTTGTATCTGACGAAACCGGCAACGGACGACATTGGCACTTCAAACTTTCAAACAATACCTAACTCGCCAACAACTACCTAACTTCGAAAGTCACTTCATTGCTTAATTATTTCTCATAGTTTCCATCATTCTGCGACAATATATTTTACATAATGTCCTTTGAAAAGCCAAAAATAATTAAATATTCGTTACAATGATTCTGGATTTTTTACCAGTGGGAGAGCCACGCCGCCAGATGGCACACCAAACTCTGTTGCATGGTATATAGAAAA
Organism: Pictodentalium vernedei; assembly: GCA_031216915.1. NCBI lineage: Eukaryota > Metazoa > Mollusca > Scaphopoda > Dentaliida > Dentaliidae > Pictodentalium > Pictodentalium vernedei. The sequence continues at coordinate 845,287,867 of CM062296.1, read as the reverse complement.
ATTATAAAATCATGGATACGCAACTGGGTTACCTATGTGCGCCCACGCCACTGCGTGGGTGTGCACTATTAAATACATCACATGACCAAACAGTGCGATTTGTTTGGTCAGTATGTGTGCATTATGTAATGCGAGTTGTAAAACTTCATTCAATAGTAAATACCATTATGTGACGTTTTGTTTTCTGGCCAATCTTATTTCAGCAACATTTATCCAAAATAAGAACATGTTGAAAAAATTGAACATTTGTAGATGTACTTCCGCTGTCACAGTCTGTCAGTGTTAATTGAAATGACACAACAGTTCGCAGGCATACTGTTCACACCTGATTTTGTTTGTTTTAATCAGTGTAATGGAATCATGACTCTTTGACCAGTAATTTAATCTATTTTCTTGAAAATTAGCGAAGCACGAAATGTGACGAAAAAGAGAGCTTCATGTTTCCAATGCAGAAGCGCGAGTGTGATAGCACACCACAAATTGAAAGCACTGAATTAATTTTAATAAAATTAAATTTCTTAAAGGAAGACAAAGTGGAAACTTCAAGGCATTAGAGAATACAACTAGAAAGTGTTTTAGCACACTAAAACATGTCTCCCCTTCCTTTTGAGGTCAGAGGTCAAGGTCACATGCAGTTCATCAAGGTAGCAGACATGCGGTTTCATGGTAACACATCCACATGTCCAAAAAAAAAATAATTCTGGTCTGGACAATTACTCTCTATTTAAAGTACATAAATTTGACCTTGAGGTCAAGGTCACATGAAGGTCATGATGACATGTGGTCTCATTGTGATACATCCACATGTCAATCATCTAAGTCCTAGGTCAAAAAACAAAAAGTTCTGATCTGGACAATTATTCCCTATTTGAAGTACATAAATTTGACCTTGAGGTCAGAGGTCAAGGTCACATGCAGTTCATCAAGGTAGCGGACATGCAGTTTCATGGTGACACATCCACATGTCCTAAAAAAAAAATCTGGTCTGGACAATTACTCCCTATTTTAAGTACATAAATTTGACCTTGACGTCAAAGTCACATGAAGGTCATGATTACATGTGACATGCGGTCTAATTGTGATAAATTTGACCTTGAGGTCAGAGGTCAAGGTCACATGCAGTTCATCAAGGTAGCGGACATGCGGTTTCATGGTGACACATCCACATGTCCTAAAAACAAAAATGTTCTGGTCTGGATAATTATTCCCTATTTGAAGTACATAAATTTGACCTTAAGGTCAGAGGTCAAGGTCACATGTAGGTCATCGAGGTAGACGACATGCGGTCTCATGGTGACACATCCACATGTCAAATAACCAAGTCCTAGGTCAAAAAACAAAAAAAAATTTGGTCTGGACAATTACTTCCTATTTGAAGTACAAAAATTTGACCTTGAGGTCAAGGTCACATGAAGGTCACAATGGTATGCGACACACCAACTCATGGTGATACATCCACGTGCCATATATCTAAGGCCTGGCTCAAAAGACAAACAAGTTTTGGTCTGGACAAAGTTTCCTTGAAAAAAGCACAAATCTGACCTTCAGATCAAAGGTCAAGGTCACATGAAGGTCACAATGGTACGCTACACACATGCACATGATGATACATCCACATGCCAAATATCTAAAGAATGACTCAAAATACAAAAAAGTTCTGGTCCAGACAGTTTCCCTTGAAAAAGTGCATAAATCTGACCTTCAGGTCAAAGGTCAAGGTCACATGAAGGTCACTATGGTACACTGCACACCGGTTCATTGTGATACATCCACATGCCAAGTATCTAAAGTGTAGGTCAAAAGACAAAAAAGTTATGGCCCGGACAAAGTTTGTGTGATGTTTCCCTTAAAAAAACACAAATCTGACGTTCAGGTCAAAGGTCAAGGTCACATGAAGGTCACTATGGTACACTGCACACCGGCTCATGGTGATACATCCACATGCCAAGTATCTAAGGTGTAGGTCAAAAGACAAAAAAGTTATGGCCCGGACAAAATTTGTATGAGAAGAAGAAGAAGAAGAAGAAGAAGCAGAAGAAGAATATGCACTAAAACAATATGTCTCCCTTCTGGGAAAGGGAGACATAATCAGACAACTAATCGACGAGTGATTCACTAATCGGTTAATAGATCTGTTTAGTACTACTAATCACGTCAGCATCGACTCGGCGAAAAATCGTTTCAACACGACGCATACAATGTAATTCTGGTAAAAATAACCCGACAAGAATTAAAATAGCAGGTGCACAGGATCCCATGGTGGTGAACAACCATGCCTAGTTTTGGGAAGATCAGTCCATAAACGTAGGAGAAAATCTCTGGACAAAATTATTTTGATGGACAGACAACCTGATTCCAGTATAGCCCCCCCCTCCCCCACAACCTGTTGTGGTGGGGGGTGGAGGGGGGTATAAAAATCAAAAGCAGACCTGGAAATAAGTCAAGAATGATTATTCAGGTTACAGGAAGGTTACCAGGCTTTCAAAATCATATACCAACAAACCATTCAACTGCGACTGCATTTTTTTTTATTGATGGGACCAAAAAGTACCCATGAAGACACAATAATGTGTTGTACTCATGATAAGAAAATGAAAGACATCAGAATCGGTATTTATGTAATATAATGGTATCAGGAAAATGTTCATAAGACAACTTGTACCAATCAACAGTTACCCAAAACCAGCTAGCTAAGTGCTAGAAGCCAATATCATGATGGCACTACTAAAAAGTGCTAGGAGGCAACTTAGTGGCTTTACACTGTATGCATTAGCCTGATGTTTGTTCCGCAGTAGAAGAAAGAATTGCTTGTTGGGTTGCAATTTATTGGAGACTGCCTATGGGCTCTCTCCAATAAATTGTAAAAAAAACCACAATTATTTATGAACAAAATCCCGCTAAACTAAGGCTACTCTTGTTGATAGTGTGGTATCTTTGAAAAAAAAATACCTATGTTTCAAATCACCTTTCAAAAATTGGGGCTTCCACGACCAATTTTCCCCAGTTGTCTTGTGCAGATATATATTCTTAAGCACTTGAATCAGAATGTGAGGAATATTTCTTTTTTAATAAGGACATATATTTATTTATTATTTATTTACTGGTGTTTAAGGTCACGTATGCACAATGGCTAATCATGACTGAGTTTTACAGGTGGAGGAAGCCGGAGTACCCGGAGAGAACCACCGAGCAATGACGAGCAGCTGCCAGCTCCATAACATCGTAACTACGCACTGCAGCACAGACAGGGTTAGATTGGTTGAAGACATGCGCACCATCGACATGCAGTACACCTTAGCACACGGTGACACCTTGCCCCCATGTGGACAATCGGGGTTAAGTGCCTTGCCCAAGGACACAACGCAGGAAAATAAACACATTCAGGCTTGGCTGTTAACCCTTTACCAATGCAGACGATATCAAAATTTGATTATTTTAATTACTATTTTTTAAAATTTCAACAAAACTGTATCAAGTGACCCCTCATTGGAATGAGCTTGATGAGCTCATTCCAAAGGGGGTCACCTGATATGGTTTCGTTGAAATATTTTGAAAAATTTTTTTTTTTTCGCTGCTGAATTTGCAAATTATGTGGACAGATGCAGGTGATTGGTTAGGTAAAGGGTTAAACATTGCAGCATGCCATTCTTTTCTGTTCGTCACTATGTGAAGAGTATCGTAAAAGAATACACTCCCCAGGTGTGGAACATACTCTTCAGTGTGGAGGTACAATTGTGCTTTGTGATCCGTAGGCCTGGCTGTGCGATTTAAATTCATTCCTCGCAGCTCTGATCATTTCTCATATATTTAACAATTATGTATCTTTGACAATTGACAATTGTGAGCCAAATTCTATAATGTCAAACGTTAATTCAAAAATCACCAATGGTCGGAGCTAATAGCAAAAACATGGTCAGCACCAGTAGGCAACAGCCAGCATTACAGACAGAATCTTCAGATATGAATTTATCGGATTTTACAAGTAAAAAATACACATCACAGTTTTTGCAGCATTTTTGCAACCAGAATGCCTCCAGAGGCCACCTTGGAGCATCTAAAAATCAAAATTTCCCAGCAGGAAGAACCTGCCTTCGTTAACTATTTATTTATTGGGGTTTAAGGTCACATACTTATGCAATATGGCTAACCATGACCGTGACAGTTTTACGGGTGGAAGAAGCCAGAATACCCGGCGAGAACCAGCGAGCAACTGTCAGCTCCTCAACATTCTAACTCTGTTCAAGCAGTTGAAGACATGTGCACCATAGCCGTGCAGTACGCCTTAGTACACAGCGTCATCGTGCCCCCATGTAAGCAACCCGGGATAAAGTGCCCTGCCTAAGGACACAACGCGGGTCGCGTCTCAGATGCCTTCGTTAACTGATGGCATTGACAAATGAAAGTGTCAATGACACTGTAGCTCAACTTGACAAACTTGAACTTGGTAAGTTATAAATGAAATGGCAAAATTGAAGATCATTGGTACCAGTGTCATTTTTTTTTGCCAGTGGCAACATTTTTTGACAGAAACCGAAGAAAATCGATAGCTCCTATCTAGAGGCCTTCCCAAACAAGCATGCCAGGTTTCAAAGCAATCCGATCATAAATGTGCCCTGTAGGGTGTACAAAAGGGAAATATTGTGGTCTGACTCGACTAAATTCTAAGAACGTTGGCCGTGGCAACATTTTTTGACGGAAATTGAAGAAAATCGATAGCTCCCATCTAGAGGTCTCCCCAAACAAGCATACCAGGTTTCAAAGCAATCAAATCATAAATGTGCCCTGTAGGGTGTGCCAAAGGGAAATATTGTGGTCTGACTGAACTGAGTTCTAAAAACGTTGGCCGCGGCAACATTTTTTGACAGAAATTGAAGAAAATCGATAGCTCCCATCTGGAGGTCACCCCAAACAAGCATGCCAGGTTTCAAAGCAATCCGATCATAAATGTACCCTGTAGGGTGTGCCAATGGGAAATATTGAGTCTTCTGACTAAACTAAGTTCTAAGAATGTTGGCCGCGGCAAAATTTTTTACGGAAATTGTAGAAAATTGATAGCTCCCATCTAGAGGTATCCCCAAACAAGCATACCAGGTTTCAAAGCAATCTGATCATAAATGGGCCCTGTAGGGTGTGCCAAAGGGAAATATTGAGGTCTGACTAAACTAAGTTCTACGAACGTTGGCCGTGACAACATTTATTGCCGGAAATTGAAGGAAATCGATAGCTCCCATCTAGAGGTCATCCTAAATAAGCATACCACATTTCAAAGCAATCAAATCATAAATGTGCCCTGTAGGGTGTGCCAAAGGGAAATATTGTGGTTTGACTAAACTAAGTTCTAAGAACGTTGGCTGCGGCAACATTTTTTGACGGAAATTGAAGAAAATCGATAGCTCCCATCTAGAGGTCACCCCAAACAAGCATGCCAGGTTTCAAAGCAATCCGATCATAAATGTACCCTGTAGGGTGTGCCAAAGGGAAATATTGAGTCTTCTGACTAAACTAAGTTCTAAGAACGTTGGCCGCGGCAACATTTTTTGACAGAAATTGAAGAAAATCGATAGCTCCCATCTAGAGGTCCACCCAAACAAGCTCACAAGGTTTCAAAGCAATCTGATCATAAATGTGCCCTGTAGGGTGTGCCAAAGGGAAATATTGAGGTCTGACTAAACTAAGTTCTACGAACATTGGCCGTGGCAACATTTTTTGCCGGAAATTGAAGAAAATCGATAGCTCCCATCTAGAGGTCACCCTAAATAAGCACACCAGGTTTCAAAGCAATCAAATCATAAATGTGCCCTGTAGGGTGTGCCAAAGGGAAATATTGTGGTTTGACTAAACTAAGTTCTAAGAACGTTGGCCGCGGCAACATTTTTTGACGGAAATTGAAGAAAATCGATAGCTCCCATCTAGAGGTCACCCCAAACAAGCATACCAAGTTTCAAAGTAATCTGATCATAAATGTGACCTGTGAGGTGTGCCAAAGGAAATTGTGGACGTACGTACTAACGTACTAACGTACGTACGTACGTACATACGTACGTACATACGCCGACGGACGAGAAGTGATGGCAATAGCTCAGCTTGACTTTGTCAAGTTGAGCTAAAAAATTCTCTAATAGCTAACAATGGACACCAATAATTTCCATCTATCAGAAGCTCTGAAAATAATTCAGTACTCAACCCAGAAGCACTTTCCCAGGATAACCTCCTTAGTCCTACACAAATAGGGCTGTCACGGTTAATTGATTAATTGATTGTTGATCGGTCATGCCGAAATCGATTAGTATTTTTCGTTGTTGAAGAATCGGTAAATTGTACCCTGTTTTAGACGTTTAATAATTAAAAACCAATCGGATGAAAAAACTATTGTTTCTTAAGGTAAAAGGTCAAGAACATTGATGTTAAACCCCAAGAAGCTGTTGGAAGCTTTTGTCTTTTAATAATATATGTATGGACTCAGTTTGCAACTGACGACCAGTCTTGATTATTAAACTGACGGTTCAAAAGTTCAGAACATCAAAGCTTTGAATGTACCTAAAAGAGGATCGTCTTCGTTGTTTCCTTGAGGTAGGTCAGCTGACTTGAACTTCATTTTTAACGACTTCAAACAGAGGGAAAGGTGGGGGTCGGGGGTCATCTATGTACGATTAATTGATTATACAGGGTTTCCACTAGACTGGCTGCGGGTCCACGACCGGACCCATTCCCCTCGGCGATCATACTATGATCAGTCAGAAAAGCTGGTGGTTAAAATATCAAGTACAATACTGTATCGTAACGACACTCAGGATCCTTTGTTTCCACGAAATACAGGCATAATTATGTTGTATACTATGCCAACTATAACTGGCGACAACCTGATACTTTATAAACCCCAGATGAGAGGGGGAAACAAAGTTCAAATCCTAAACGTTGCCTATAAAATTTCGGACTCATATTGTCGTGTTTGGTCCGAAATCACTGGAGTTTATTTCGAGCAATAAATGATGTAATTGCACGTGCATGATGTCACACGTCCGCATCATGGTTCTAATCGAATATCGGGTTGTATAAAAAAAATTGAGGTCAAGCCTCTCAGTCACTGTCAGGATTCATGGATTTTGTGTTGTTTTGGGTTTGTATGTTTATGAAACCTAAGACCAGATGTAGTATTGTGTGTCCCGTGGGAATTTAGAGAATTATAGGAGGAAAAAAGACACATTTTCCACTTCAATTATTCAGCATTTTAGCAACCAGAATGCCCCCAGAGAGCACCTAAAGATCTAAATTTTCCTGGGGGGAGAACCCAGGCCCCCCTCAATACGTCTGAGTTTCGGGTGCTGGTCAAAACGTCCCCAAACCAAAACGTCCCCAAAAATAAATTGGTCAAAACATCCCCAAGCATTGGTCAAAACGTCCCCAAGCATTGATCAAAATGTCCCCAAGTGTTGGTCAAAACGTCCCCAAAGGTTGGTCAAAACGTCCCCAAGCGTTGGTCAAAACGTCCCCAATATAATTTCCCCTCAAACCATGAACTATTTTGACTATTGTCACTATTCCACCAGAATTTACAAAAGAGAATCTGGTGGAAAGGTGGGAGAGTGGGGGAACTGTCCGTCGACAACCTAACACTCACAGGGGTTAGGAGGAGCACAGTGGTGTAAATACATGTAGCTTTTCGCTGACGGAGGGGCAAGCCCCAAATTTTCCGACAGACCGAAAATTTTCCGACAGTGTAACAACAATAAAAACCCAAACAAACAGAAAGAATCTGTTGTTTACTGCAAATGTACTGAAAATTGGTCTTTTTTACCCAAAATGACATGTTTTTTAACCCCAAAGCCAGCATTTTAATGTTATTAGGCATAAATTCGCCTAAATATGGTCCCCAAAAATTTCCGACAAAACTTCTGGTGGGGGACCTCCCCCCCCCCCCCTCCTCCACTTTATCTACGCCACTGGAGGAGCATGAGAAAGCGTGACCTGTGACATTGGTCAAAAAGTCCCCAACTCTTGGTCAAAACGTCCCCAATACAATATCCCCTCAGACCATCAACTATTTTATGAAAACAGCCAAGCCCCATCTTGTGAAACAGCCGAGCCCCATCTTGTGACAATGAATAATGGATTGGATTGATCCTCCCTCTCCCTCGACTTTTATTTTGATCTCAGATAAATAGACAAGCATCCAAAACATGGGCAGATCTTGGAAATTTTGAGGGGGTGCTAATGGTTCACAACATCATTCGAGTAGTGTTTTAACATGGCCATCACTCAATATCACCTCCAAAGTGGCAGACTATACTTGCCTGAAAATCCAGATCGACTGTACCCTTGGGGAGAGTTAGTACCTTTGTGAGAGGACCCAACCTCCCACACTGGTCCTCACTTGAGGGTTTGGGGATAAATATAGTTAAAATAGGTAATAGTTTGGGGAAAAATATTTGGGGACGTTTTGACCAAAGGTTGGGGACCTTTTGACTAAAGGTTGGGGCCGTTTTGACCAAAAGTTGGGGCCATTTTGACCAAAAGTTTGGGACGTTTTGACCAGAATTTGGGGACGTTTTGGTGGGGACGTTTTGGTTTGGGGACGTTTTGACCAGCACCCCTGAGTTTCACTTTCTTTAAATTACCAGACCCACAAATTTTCGTCTAGCAGAAACACTGGATTATAATCGATTATTTGCGACAATTAATCGATTCCTAAATTCAAAAATCGTGACAGCCCTATACACAAAATCTGACAACTCAATCCCATGTTCAGGGCTCGATTTAGCTGGATTCACATAGTGATTTTTTAATCAATTTTCAAATGTAGCTAATCAATTTCAAAGGACAAAAACATATAGGAAATGCTAATCAAAATTTATCAAAATTAGTAAACTGCTTTTCAATTTTTAAAAATTAAATCAATCCCTGCCCATGTTTCCCCAGAAATTTTGATAAAAAAGATGGCGTACTTTCTTTTCTGAAACATGAAAAAAATTACAGCTGTATCGAGTGTTTCTGAACCTTTTGTAATGCCAGTAATACATGTACAGTCAAGGTTGCCACCAACATGGGAAACAATTCATTGACACAACCATTAGTTTCTGAGTTAAATTAACTTTATTTCATACATGTAAATTTGCAAAAAAATGTGCTAACATATGAATCAGGGGACAAGTTCAGTAAACTGGTTACCTCACTGACACGTGACAACCAAAAAGTCCAGGCCTGGCATTCTTTAGGATTGCTGCACGCACACTGCATGCCTAGAAAAAATTGAAGGGGGCAATTTTTTGCACCCCTTGATTTTCTGGAATGCCAGACCTGTTTGGGACTGCCTTTAAAATCTATTATCATTTTGTCCCTGAGTTTCAATGCGTTCTCTGTGCCTCCTGGCACAGAGAACACATTGGAACTCAGAGGACGATTTGTCAATGTTGCATTGATTCGCAATAATTCATGACCCATTCTGTGTCACATTTTGATACATTTTGAGTGTAGAAGACAGTCACATAAGAATTGAATGCAACATTTTGAATAATGACAAGATGTGTGTGCCAATTTTTCCACTATGTACATAGCTGAATGTAGTACAAGTTTTCAGTCACAATATTAATACCTTGAAGTGAATATACATGTAACCAAAATAGCATACAAGTTTTTGTATTGAAAATTTTAGGTGCAAATGCACTCCCAAGCAATCTGAGGAGGGCAACTGTTTTGCACTCCTTGATTTTCTAGATTGCCAGGCCTGAAAGTCTGGTGTAAACTATAAACAGGACAACAACCTGATGATCCCTTACAGTTGAAACTAGTGCTGAAACGGTTGGCTCATTTTCACAACTGACTAACCGAGAGCTGTAACCGGTTAATATCCGGTTATCCATAGCCATTATTTCACCGAATCTGGGATCAAAACTATAAGAATTGGAAAGCAGTATTCTCAGAAACTATTCCGTAGTGTGTGTACAAACGAACGTTGTCGAGTACACATACTACGGAATAGTTTCTGCGGTTACTCAGTACTCACGGAAACTGCCGATCATTAACAAAGTCTTGAATGCCAAAGTCGGTTATTTCTCAATATATACAGCGCTGCTTCTACATGTAGGTGTAACCTATCCCAAAGGAAATGCGGCTCATTTATTACGTTTTTACTGTGGAATGCAGGGTTGGGGTATTCGTATTCAGTATTCAGTCGTATTCGAATACAGTTTATCAAGTATTCACATCTATTCAGTATTTACTGAATGTTATGAATACATGTATTTGTATTCGTATTCAAATACATGTACATTAAAATCTGAGCTGTATTCATGAATACATTTTGAATACTTTCTATATTTTGGAATTAAGGAACCATATACTGAATAAAAGGTTTTCACAGATCAAACCCATGGACTCCAAACAACAAATTCACACCTCATATCAATATTAAAGACTTAATAATCAGTGATATTATTAATATACCACCAAACACTTTGTCTGAAATTTATGCATTGAAAGCAGACAATATTTACAGTTAAAACTAGAAGTCCTGTCACGAATAGTGCGCTTATCTAGGCTTAATTGTGCGTTGGAATTGCACGCAATTGCCATATTGAATGGCATCCAAAGCACGACAGGTTCTCCTGGTTACTTATAGCAAACACATGCAATGTTTCTGCCAATGGACCTCCGGGTTACCCGGAGGTCCATTGGCTGAAACATTGCTTGTGCACAGGCCATATGTTCAGAATTTGATAGCTTTACTTGGGCCATAACGCACACATTAACGCGCATATCAATGTGCTATTTCTGCGCATTTCATGACGGGACTTCTAGTTTTAACTGTAGACTTAATTATCAATTAACTTGTCACAATACAACATATTTATGTAACAATGGCCACATATCCCCATGGCTTTTTAAATTGTTGAAAACACGGACAACATAGCACCACAAATGCACCAGACCAGACACCGCAGAAGAAAAGACTCCCCGACAGCCAACAAAGCGACATCACAACAGCCAAAACTAACAACAACAGAAGAGCTTGAGGCTAGGGCTGTCGCGATTATTCGATTAGTCGACTAACCGTCAACTATTGAAGTAGTCTACGTTTTTTATTTTTAGTCGATCGTCGTTCATTTTCAAGGTGGTATACGTCTACTACACGTCGGGGCTAAATTGCATTGTTTTGTGAGGTGAATGATCAATGAAGGTGAATAACTTTAAATATCTAACCATAGTTAACATTCATATCCGGAAGACTGTACGACTGTCACTGACTGTGTAAGAAAGAACACTCACAGTTACTCGAGAAGAATAGATTCTTCTGAATTTCTCCAGTCTTGTACACACGAATGCACCCATTGGAAAACCCAAAGCGCGGAAGTGACGATGGAATGCATAGATCTCAATGTTCAAAATTTCGAGAAACTTATTGCAGGAAGGAAACATATGCAGGAACGTTCTTTGGTAAATTCATTTTAATTAATCGGCTTCAATCTAGTTCAAACTTGGACCCGCAGTCAGTAATATTATTTTTGGGGTTTGTACGTCCTACAGTACGTACCAACCCCAAAAATTATATTACGGACTGTGGGTCCAAGATTGGACTACATGTAGCTTCAGTCGGGACCGATTTGTTGTTCCCACAACCCCACTTCGTCTGAACACACTGGTGCCATTGTCATTTTCAGAGTTTTACGAACAGAAGAATGATTTGCTAAAAAATCATGGGAAGCAACTATTAATCGACTAACCGTCGATTACTGGTCACGATTAGTCGATTACAAAAAATGATAGTCGCAACAGCCCTACTTGAAGCAGACTATACTTGCCAATGATAGCTCCAACACTCACCCAATGGCAGACTATACTTGCCTGAAAAAACGCACAAGACACTGGAGACAACCAAACCATGAAAACAACTGACAGAACAGCCACACAGCCAAGCCACGCAAAATGAGACCAGAAGCTCGCCGACAAAAAAAAAAGAGAGGGGGGGGGGATCTTTAATCACCATATACCTTTTTAATTTCAGACACAGCAGAGACATAGGACATTGCACCACAAACGCTCCAGACCAGACACCACAGAAAGAAAGTCTCCCCAACCGCCAAAGGAAGACCACAACAGCCAAAACAAACAACCACAGAAGAGCTTGAGGCAGACTATACTTGCCAGTGATAGCTCCATCACTCGTTTAAGCGGCAGACTATACTTGCCCGAAAATCACACTCAACAGAAATACATCCAGAAAAGACCTCACAAATGCATGTACTTCCTTACTCTACTCTATCTTTTGCCACTTTAACTCTAAGTTTTTTTTACTATCTTTCAGACTCAACCTTTCTCTCCAATAACCGCTATGGATATCAATAACCACTATGGCAATTCAATAACCATTATGGCTTCAGCACATCCTTCACTCCATCCCTGGAGGTGGGCATCCACCCCCAAGGAGGCGAGCGTTGGTCCTGCACCCCGATCTCTTGGCCTCTCTTTGTAAAGCGCTCCTTTAGCGCACAGCATGTCCCGACCCAATGAAAATAGCAGGCCTGTTACCTGAACCAGGAATGTTCAGGTTGGGTGGCACCTTGTTATGGTCCGTTTTCTTTCACTCGTCAAATCGCCCAAACCATACACGCCAGCTATGAGCCCAAGGCAGACTATACTTGCCGATGAAGGCCTATCTTCACCACAAAATCACAAGCGGCAGACTATACTTGCCTGAAGCATAACAACAAGAAATATCAACTCCAATCCTCTTCCACCTTTACACCGCCCAGACATGATGCTGATGACGCTGTCTCAAATTAACGAAATTATAACATACCGTAAACGAGGGTCGAAAGGGGCTTAGACAATAAAAATAAAACAAAAAAAAATGTGTTATTGGATACAACTCAGTTACTCAATATTATATTCTAAAATTTTGGGATTCATTTAAAGTTTTTCTATTTATCCATTATTTCACAGTGAAAATACATATTTATTTATTTATTCCTGTTTAAGGTCACCTTTGTACAGCTCAGTATGTCTAATTATAATCGGTGAAAGGACGTAAATATTATAAAGAAAATACTACTGCTGTCAGCAAACTTTCAGCCAACAGACCTCCAGGTTTCACCATGAAGTGCATTGGCTAAAACATTACTAGTCCTTCTTATATGGTGTCATTGCAATTGATACTCAATGTTCAGGAGGAAACGCCAGTCTGTGATTTTTTAGTGGTAATCCACTCACATTTTGTGATGTGTTGTCCATGGAGAGTAGTCTAATTGCTGTGACACCCACAAAGTGAATTTCCCGTCAGGTAATTACTTTAGTTTTCCAACAAAGCATGGTACATGTAAGCACAATTAAAGCTTCAGCTAAAGGACCATCAGTTAAAATGATTTTTAACCCAACAAACAAAAAACTTAAAGGCCTTGCTATAAATACTTCCAATTTAAAAAGTATTCAAGTATTCAAAAATGTATTCGTGAATACATTGTAATGTATTTGTATTTATATTCAAATACAATTGAAAATTTGTGTATTTGTATTCGTATTCCTGAAATTTCAATGTATTTGTATTCGTATTCGAATATATTTACAAAGTATTCGCCCCAAGCCTGGTGGAATGACGATCACTATCGATATTTTGGATAACCAGTCAATGTTTTTTTAATCGGTTAGGTAGGTAACCGGTTATCCGGTTAACCATTTCAGTACTAGTTGAAACTATAAGTGCTCTCACCATTAGCGCAGAAAATGCTGGTTAGCTAATGTCCTCCTTAATGCAGAAGAATGGAGTAGTCTGAAATACACCATCTCATATATATTCGCTGAGCAATGCAAAAATATAATGCCCTATTAACAAGGCCAGTACTGAAATCATGAACTGAACCGACTAAATAGAAAGAAAATATTGAGACTACAGTATGTGGTGGGTGGATTACCAGGCCTGGAATTTTCAGGAGAGCAATTTATTCGCTCGCCTATTGCTCGCCTTAAAAAAATTAAGGAGGGCAAAAACTAGCCCTCCTGATCTTATATATATAATTAAACAAGAGGAAACAAGGGGCCTGTGGGTGCTCACCTGACATGGTTGTCCAAATATCAAACCAGGGACTTCACTTGAAAAAGCTGTATATGCCCCTCCTAAGAAAAGCATATACCAACCAGATGAAGCAGTTGTGCCCACACAATACACAGGATTTTCCTTCCTCTATTTTCAGTTCCTGCACTTGCACATCCCAAAATTGAGATAAATGCATAAACAGATTTTTTTTTATTTTTGTTCGGAAATTTTCGAAGTCCCAAACAAAATTTTTTCAAACTAAAATTTTTTTTTCTTCTTAAAATGGACCAAAACGCATAAAAAACCAAATAACTAATTTCCGGATTTTGGTCCAAAATTTTCAGTTCCTGCACTTGCACGTCCCAAAATTGAGATAAATGCATAAACAGATTTTTTTTTATTTTTGTTCGGAAATTTTCGAAGTCCCAAACAAAATTTTTTCAAACTAAAATTTTTTTTTCTTCTTAAAATGGACCAAAACGCATAAAAAACCAAATAACTAATTTCCGGATTTTGGTCCAAAATTTTCTAAGTCCCACCCGGACCCCAAATTTTCAGTGTAAAAAAAAACCCGGACCCCAAATTTTCAGTGTAAAAAAAAAAAATTTTTTGTCTTAAAATTGACCAAAACGCATAAAAAACTAATTTCAGGATTTTGGTCCAAAATTTCTGAGTCCGGACCAGGACCCCAGATTTTCAGCCCAAATATGAACCCAGGGATTTGGCTTGAACAAACTTGAATCTCACCTCCCAAGCATGCTGCATACCAAATATCAAAAGTTTCCTATTGGTAGATCTGAAGAAGAAGATTTTTAAAGAATATACCTCATACTGCACTAATTTAAACATTTGGGCTCCCATAGAGAACCCAAATATGGACCCAGGGAACTGATTTCAATAAACATGTGAAACAATCTTCCAAAGATGTTATATGTGAAATTTGAAAGCTTTTGGAGTAGTGGTTTGGGAGAAAAGTAGTCTTAAATGTTTTTCCCATTACGCACAGTGTTAAAAAATGCTGACTCAGCACTTTTTCAAAGTCCCCAAAAAGTACCCCATAATAAAACCGATAGCAATTTTTTTGACCATTCCATTGGCAGGTCAACTTGATTTGAACAAATTTGAATTGACATGTGATAGGGAGCATGCACACCAGATTTGATTCAATTTGGTTGGGTAAAACGTGAGAAGAAGTTGATAATGTAAAGTTAACGCCAGATGGACGGACAATGGACATAAAGTGATTAGTCCTTGGTAGGGCTATGCCTAAAACGTGTGCTTAAATGTTAAAAAATCTTCTCATGATCCAGCAGTAGCAGAGACTTGATATTTAGTGTGCAGCTTCCTTTTGAGGTATAGGCTCCGATTTGTTCAAGAGAAATTCGAGGAGCTTTATTTGCCTTCGTTATGGGAGGGGCAAGAATTTTCGCCCCACCCAAAATTTCTATTTTCCAAACCGAGAGGCAGATTTGAACCAAATTTGATATGAGGGCTTATTGGGTCATAAGAACTAAATTTATGCCAAATTTTTTTTCACGTCTCCCCATGGGGACAGAGGGAGCTAAAAACAGAATTAAAACGCCCATATCTCCAAAACTACACAGCAATGAGAATTCTTATTTGATGTGAAGCTTCCTTAGAACTGACTGTAGCCTGTAACAAATGTATAGGTAAAGTATTGTAAAGGTGGGTGACAGTCAGATGCTAAACTGGAAAAGAAATCTTTGAGTCCCAGAGTGGGTCTGACTGAACCCCAAAATATCAAAATATTTGTTCTCATAGCACAGTGATAACAAAGGCACCCCAAAACACACTCATTCCTGTCCCAAGGTGAAAACAAAGGTACCCAAGAATAGGGTTGTCACGATTTTTCAATTTAGGAATCGATTAATCACCGCAAATAATCGCTTAATCGTACCTAGACGACCCCCACCCACACTCCCTCTCTTTGAAGTCAATAAAAATGAAGTTCATGTCAGCTGATCTACCTCAAGTAAACAACGAAGACGATCAACTTTTAGGTACATTCAAAACTTTGATGTTCTGAACTTTTGAACCATCAGTGTAATAATCAAGACCGGTCAGCAGTTGCGATCTTCACAACTGCCGACCGGTCTTGATTATTACACTGACGGTTCAGAGATTCAGAATATCAAAGCTTTGATAAATGTACCTGGAAGACAAATGCTTCCAACGGATTCTTGGGATTTAACATCGATGTTCTTAACTCAATACCTTTAGAAACAATAGTTTGTTCATCAAGTTTTCTTTTAATTTTTAAACATCTAAAACGGGATACAATTTACCGATTATTCGACAGCGAAAAATACTAATAGATTTCGATGTGATCGATCAACAATCGATTAATCGTGACAGCCCTACCCAAGAAGTTTCGTGAAGATCAGTTCATAAATACAAGCTGTATAGAAGTTGTGACAAAAACCTGATTGGACCTAATTTCGGTACAAAATGGCCACTGGCAGCCATCTTGAATTTTGGACCGCATCCAGAAACACTCGTTCTCGTCCCAAAGTGTTAACAAAGGTACCCAAGAAGTTTTGCGAAGATTGGTTGATAAATACATCCTCTAGCCTGAGCCGTATTGACATGTGCACTTACAGTGTATAAGTAGCACTGAACAAATCAAAGTTCATCTAATTTGCATAATTTCTGCACGAGAAAAAAACCTGTACTATATGTGATGCATTCTGTGTTACTAAACATTCATACAAAAATTTATTCAAATCAGAACTTTCATACAGAAGTTCTGTACAAATGACTGATTGCACTAATTTTGGTACTACAGTTAAAACTAGAAGTCCTGTCACGAATAGCGTGCTTATCTAGGCTTAATTGAGCGTTGGAATTGCGTGCAATTGCCATATCGAATGGCATCCAGAGCACGGCAGGTTCTCCTGGTTACTCATAGCAAACACATGCAATGTTTCTGCCAATGGACCTCCGGGTTACCCGGAGGTCCATTGGCTGAAATATTGCTTGTGCGTAGACCATATGTACAGAATTTGATAGCTTTACTTGGGCCATAACGCGTACACTAAAGCGCATATCAAAGTGCTATTTGTGCGCATGTCATGACAGGACTTCTAGTTTTAACTGTAAATGACTGCTGGTGGCCATCTTGAATTTTGGACCACACCCAAAAACACTCGTTCTCATCCCACAGTGATAACAAAAGTACCCAAGAAGTTTCGTAAAGATTGGTTCATAAATACGGCCTCTAGCCTGAGCCGTATAGAAGTTGTGCACAAAAAACTGATTAGACCTAATTTTGGTACAAAATGGCCACTGGCAGCCATCTTGAATTTTGGACCGCACCCAGAAACACTTGTTCTCGTCCCAAGGTGATAACAAAGGTACCCAAGAAGTTTCGTAATATCAGTTCATAAACATGGCCTCTAACCCGATCTGTATTGGCATTTGCACTTGCAGTGCTGAAAGTAACACTAAATACTCCAAAGTTAGTCTAATTTGCATAATTTCCGCACAAGAAAAAAAACTGTATTATATGTGATGTATCCCATGGTACTAAACATTCATACAACAAATTATTCAAATCAGCGCTTTCATATGGAAGTTCCGCGCAAATATCTGATTGCACCTAATTTTGTACAAAATAGCTGCCAGCGGCCAACTTGAATTTTGGATCGGACCCCAAAACACTAGTTCTCGTCTCACGGTCATAACAAAGGTACCCAAGAAGTTTTGTAAAGATTGGTTCATAAATACAGCCTCTTGCCCGAGCCGTATTGAATTGTTGATGGACAGACGACTGGCCATGGCAAAAGCTCAAATTTGGCTTCGCCAAAGTTGAGCTAAAAATGGAAAAATAGTTTGCAAATAAATTGGTTGACAGATTATTTTCGGAGAAAGGTATGCCGACAACCGATGATCTACAGACATACAAAGAACTTGAAACTGACCTTATGCATATTTATAGGCACAATAAGAATGTGTACATGTATCTGTGAGACATACTGATACAAATCTAAACGTTTTTTAACCTAGCATGAACAATCCAACAATTATATCCAAGCTTTCGACAAACTACATATAACAATGAAGTTTAACAGGAAAGCAGTGAAGGGTGGCTAGGGCCCACCCACAAAAAAAAACTCCAAGCCTGATTCCTTTTCTCAGAATCTGCCTGTCCCAGTCCCCGGTAAAGGACGAGGAGGAGGGGGGGAATAACTAATAATAATAAATCCACCTGATTTCACATGAAATCAGCCAGGCCCAAGCCCAGATAAAGGATACGGAGAGTTGGCTGGTGTTACTGCTATGCTAGTCCACTCTTAATTAGCTTATCCAAGCAGAAGGCCTAGCATCGAATTAACAAGCCAAAGCGAAGTTTTAATGTCATCTTGTTATGTGTTTTGAAGAAATATTGGGAATAACATTCACTTTTATTGCTTATAATAGTTTAAAACATCTGTCTGTATGCCAAGGGTTCGAAATAACCAGCATCCCATTAGTATTTGGTAGTGATGCAGACAGGACCACCCTGGACTAGTCCAGTCCATGGTCCACCCCTGGACAGCAGTCCAAGTGCCACTGGACAAGTTTAGACTGGTTTACACTCCCAGTCAAGTCCAGTATTTTATGTTGAGCCAACTATCGCATATTTATCACATTTATATCCCAACATACAATTTGCGATGATATATTAATGGGTTCAAGTGCTTAAGAGTGGAATATTTGATACCATGAAAACATCGCAATCCCATATATGTTATGATCCCCTGGGCTGCACGTGTCAGCGATTCAGCTGAACGGGACTTTGTGGGCGGTCACATATTTTGATGTTGAAGACTTGTGGTGGTGCTTTGTTGTTGCCTACTTCAGACTTCTCGTCACTCGCGACATTGTTGCAATGACAAAAATCTGCCAAAACAGATACTGGGTGACTGTACATGTATGTGTCACACAAGCCTTTTCAAAAATCAAAGAGTAGAAATGATAGAAAGAGTTTATATGTCAAGTTGCCGTCACTGCCACTAGAGACAGACAATGCTACATACAATCATTATTTACACTGTATATGCACTCTTTGCAAAGCAGTCAATTTCATTTTTTAATATATAGGTTAACAACTTTGAGAATTCAAATTTGGCAATTCATTAACATATGACTATGCATGGATTGGACCATTTTGGACCGGTCCAGACATGGGTACTGGACCGGAATGACCTGAATCATACTGGATTGGATCACCTTGAAAGTGGACAAGACTAGCTTGGGAGGTCTGCATCACTACTATTTGCTATGCAAAATTACTGTTTTAGCGACACAACTGCTATACTTTTATCACATTTACCAGGAAAATGCTATTCAATTTTGGGGTAAGTTATTTAAAACCCTGCGTATGTCCAAAAACCAATTAAAGCCCATGTATTAGTCTACTATATTTTTTATTCTGCTTGGTATTTCGCCTGACTCAGGTTGGTCTACACCTCTTCTTCATCAGTCTCCAGGATATATGTCACTTGGGGTGCACAAGGTAGACGTTTCAAGCCTCAATTACAGTTAAAACTAGAAGTCCTGTCAGGAATTGTGCGCTTATCTAGGCTTAATTGTGCGTTGGAAATGCGCGCATTTGCCATATTGAATGGCATCCAAAGCACGACAGGTTCTCCTGGTTACTCATAGTAAACACATGCAATGTTTCTGCCAATGGACCTCCGGATTACCCGGAGGTCCATTGGCTGAAACATTGCTTGTGCACAGGCCATATGTACACAATTTAATAGCTTTACTTGGGCCATAACGCACACATTAACGCGCATATCAACGTGCTATTTGTGCGCATTTCATGACAGGACTTCTAGTTTTAACTGTACCACACTTCTCTCTTGATCTGTCAGAAGCAGGCCTGTCAATGTCATTCTGAGGAGGGCGATTGCTCCAGATCCTTATCGCCAGACTAAACTTTTGCCGAGGAGATCAAGTAACTGCCCTCCTCAATACTAGCCTGATTCTGATGGTTTTGGTATGTACCACTACCAGCCTGACAAGTCCAAACATGTCCTGAAAGACTAATATAATTTTGGGATTTGGTACGTCCTTTCAAAGGACGTACCAAACCCCAAAATTATATTATGGTCTTTCGGCCACGTTTGTTTGGACTACAACCCGCCTGGATGGCCTTGTGCCTGCATGAATCCAGATCAAGTTGGGCCAGCAACTGCCCTCCAGTTATTTTCAAAAAGACAGGCCTGCACATGTGTATGGAGATATCTGGCCATTTTGTTATTTCATTGTTGACATGTTTTATTAACGTTTTTTCACCACGATATACAGTCATTCAGGCAGTAACGGGTCAGGCGATAATGAGCCTTAAAAAAATCGAATTTGAAGAGCATTTCAAACTAAAATTTTATTCCAGTTTTGTGAAGTAATTTGTTGCCCGTCATCTTTGAAAGTTTCGCGAGTTTGTTGTTTTTTGTTGACGAAGGTGATTTTTTTTAAAAAGACTGAAAGTGTGCCGGAAGAAAATTTTGAAACGCGAAACCACAAAAAAAAGTTTTCGGCTCAATTACGGGAAGAGAAATATAAAGAGTGTGAATGTAATTATTATTATTTGAACAAGTTTGTCTACGCTTCAAATTCACGATAAAATAATTGGGATAAATATCTGGCATCATGATATACTGATTCTGTTTCAACAGCGAGCCGAGTTGTCAATACCGGGTCACTGTCAGACATGCGCATTAAAACCCATTGAAACACTGATACAGTTGAACTATTTTTTAGAAAATTAACGCAAAACTACTGCATTTGATCCACTTCATTTTCACTTCTTTCCACTGTAAAAGTTGTGACTAGTGTGGTGAAAGTAACTCAGAGAAGACACAAAAGACTTTTTGTGTCCAATAAATACATATAAAGTGGGAAAATAGATCGCCAGTGGGTGCCAAAGAGGGTGATTCTTTATAGACACAAGAGACCCGTTACTGACCAAATTGCAACAGGCAAACAATCTAATTTTATAAAATAAACAGAAGCTTTTATCTGAAGATTTCCGCTGCAATAATGAGTGTCAGATAGTTGTCTGTCAATAACGAAAACAAAATTTTGATAACTCATTTTATTTGAGAGAAATGAACGAAAATATGAAAGGTGACCCGTTATACCCTGAATGACTGTAGCCTTAACAGCCGATGTGGCGTTAAGGGCCTATATAAGTATGAAATTTTGTTTATTTTGAAAATTCTCACCTCTGATATTCCTTCAATTCAAATTAAATATACACAAAATGTACATCAAAATGATGGTTGGGATGTATAGAACACGAACCACATGTGTAATCAACTCATAGAGTCGACTGTAGGCACTATTGGTTTCTGGATGTCTGCTGCCATATTCGCACCAGAACTGATAATTTAATAATATTTCACAAAAACAACTTTGTGGCCAAATGTGCTTTACATATCCAAGAACAAAGCTAGGGGATAAAAATTCTTCAAAATACGGTGACAGAGCTGCATTGGGGAAAATTCCAAAGCCTTTGCTTTTGTTTACGTATGAGTATACTTTCGATTTCCGGTTAACGTCATCGGACAGAAAAAGCATGTAAAAACAGCGCTGTCTAAAATCAAATAATGAAAAAGATTGCCTTCATACAGTATACTGTTATTAGACAGAGATTGCACAGTTGCCATATTCAATGCAAGGTATCATGATACCTGTTGAATTTTCTTAGAATTACGATTTTGTTTTTCGATGGAAATTCGTGGTAACGAGTGATTTGCACATGTCTGTCGAGCATGGAAACCATCTTCAATAAAAAATGCAGACAGTGTTGTCCTTTTCCAAAATACAGTCCTATCTCTGTATTCGAAAGTGTTTTGAATGTCTAGGTTTGTTCTTGGATATATGAAGCACACTTGGCCACAAGTTGTTCAGATGAAGTATTATTTTATTATTAGTTCTGGTGCGAATACGGTAGCAGACTTCCAGGAACCAGTGGTGCCTACAGTCGACTCTATGAGTTGATTACATATGTGTTTCGTGTTCTATACATCCCACCCTTCATTTTGATGTATAATTTGTGTATATTTAATCTGAATTTAAGGGCCTATATAAGTAATGAAATTTTGTTTATTTTGAAAATTCACACCTCTCATATTCCTTCAATTCAAATTAAATCTACACAAAATATACATCAAAATGAAGACTGAGATGTATAGAACACGAAACACATGTGTAATCAACTCGTAGAGTCGAGCATAGGCACCACTGGTTCCTGGAAGTCTGCTACCGTATTCGCACCAGAACTGATAATTTAATAATATGTCACGAAAACAACTCGTGGCCAAATGTGCTTTACGTATCCAAGAACAAAGCTAGGGGATCAAAATTCTTCAAGACACGGCGACAGAGCTGCATGGAGGGAAATTCCAAAGCCTTTGCTTTTGTTTACGTATGAGTGTACTTTCGATTTCCGGTCGACGTCATCGGACGGAAAAAGCATGTAAAAACAACGCCGTCTAAAATTAAATAATGAAAAAGATCGCCTTCATACAGTATACTGTAATTAGATAGAGATTGCACAGATGCCATATTCAATGCAAGGTTTCATGATACCTGTTGAAATTTCTTAGAATTACGATTTTGTTTTTCGATGGAAACTCGTGGTATCGAGTGATTTGCGCATGTCTGTCGAGCATAGAACCCATCTTCAATAAAAAATGCAGACAGTGTTGTCCTTTTCCCAAATGCAGTCCTATCGCTGCATTCGAAAGTGTCTTGAATGCCTAGCTTTGTTCTTGGATATATTATATGAAGCACATTTGGCCACAAGTTGTTCTGATGAAATATTAGTTTATTGTCAGTTGTTCTGGTGCGAATACGGTAGCAGACTTCCAGGAACCAGTGGTGCCTACATTCGACTCTATGAGTTGATTACATATGTGTTTCGTGTTCTATACATCCCAACCTTCATTTTGATGTATAATTTGTGTATATTTAATTTGAATTTAAGGAATATGAGAGGTGAGAATTTTCAAAATAAACAAAATTTCATTACTTATATAAGTTAAGGAATATGAGAGGTGAGAATTTCAAAATAAACAAAATTCCATTACTTATATAGGCCCTTAAGCAGCAATAAATAAATCTGGCCATTTACCTCTAAAAACAGAATTGTTTACGGTTTTCCATTTTTAATTAAAGGTTCGGCAATGTGTAGCTATGTTCAAATCAATCGATCGCTCCACGGCCAATTTTTGCAAGAAACATGTGGACCTGGCTATTGTTCTTTCGTCTTTGTGTTTTCACTCAGTCAACTGTTACATTTGAGAACGACGCAGCTCAGCCGATTTGTCGGGTCAAATGTATTCGACTGCAAGGATTTTCAAGTTTGAAAAGCAGTCCAACTGTCAAAAGCACATTATACATGTATGTGACGGTCATTTGTATCAAAGTTCAATGGGAATCTCGCTTCTCCACAGACGGCGGTTCGGAAGCTATCGGACAAAACGAAATTGTAGATCAAGCGATGGACAAACGATTCGAGATGAAATGCTGTAACCAAACATTCGATCGTGTCAATTTGCCATTGCATTGTACGCACATGTCGAGAAACACAAAACAGGGACGGCGGAACGATTTTCAAAGTGAGGTGGCTGGATCGTGTGATCGATGGTGGTCGGTATGACAGCCCGACCATGGTTCGGCCCGCTGTCCAAAAAATTTAAATTCCAGGGTCCCCAAACCCCAATGTCCAGGCAGTGGTGGCGCCAGGCCGGGGGAGAGGGGAGGTATGGGGGGGGGGGGGGGAGGGGGTACTAACCCCTCCACTTTTTTCGCCAAGCGTATTAAAAAAATACTATCATTTTAATTTTTGTATTGAACGTTGTGGTGTAATAGTGGGTATGCTTAATTCAATTCCCAAGTGCACACTAAATCAGAGAAGTTTTTAAATTATGTTTGTGTGTGCCTCCTCCCCCCCCCCCCCCCCCCACACACACACACATTAGCTGAAAACAACAAACAACAGTCGAGGGCCCAAATGCAACAAGGCGCGCAGCGTTCAAACGGTCTGAAACATACCGCTCAAGAGTATTCGAGGAATGCTAGAATCGAGAGCGTGCAACGCATCCGTTTGGAATGCAGCCCTTCATTTTCGATTTGAGTGTCGTTTGGTGCTTTGTGCTCGCACTTTACAACAGCGTTCTTCCGTGAAAATGTCACCATGTGCGACGTTTTCTATAACTGAAAGACCTAACCAGTAAGTTTCAAAAGCATAAAACTGTTTTAATTTAATTGTCTGATAATTCTCCAGAGAACACCATTTACAACGTAAGTTTTAAAAAATTTCCTCAAGTTCGGGAGGGGTGTCCTCTCCCGAAGTTGAGAAAAATTTTAAAACTTACGCGCGGCGGGCAATACCCAACTGTACCCCCTCACTTCTGTAACTCTGGCGCCGCCACTGTGTCCAGGCATCTGGACGGATATTTTGAGATTTTTCAAGAGATGTAAGATTCAGTCTTCGACTCATTTTCGTCTGGTGCTCCATTCAGTTCACTTGATATTTTTCTCAAATAGCGCTTTCTGGTTTTGGTCGTTATGTTACGAAATCGAAACAGTAACCCTTTTCTTCCCTTTTATTCAGCCTAACACACAAAGCAGATAACATTATTATTATTATTATTGCATCATTCATGGGTACCTCCGTAGCCCGGTTCATCTGCAGTCTCGTTGGGCTCGCTTTTACAGTCACTGCACAGGAAGTTTATGTCTAATTCTCTTCGCATAATAGCATAGTAGTAGATTAATCTCTTTTTGTTAATGCAGAAATAATGAACTGTAATCATGTTAATTGACTTTACTGTTATAACACAGTTAAAACATTTACGTTTATAATAATAATAATAATTTTCAGCCTAAAATCCACAAAATGTGCTCTTTGGCTTTACATACAAAGCAAAGCAGAAAGCAGAAAGCAGAAAGCTTGTTTATACAAGGGTTGTGAATAGACTAATGATAGGTGCTAAGTAAAAACAAGTCGTTAAAATTCAAGTTTTCATCTCCTTTTTTTTTTTTTTTTTTTTTTGTATTTGTATTCCATATTTCCTATTTAATTTTGCCAACTAGACTACAATAAAAATAACTACAATTAATTGGGGCCGGATCGACTACAGTATATGGGGACGGATCGACTGGGGACGGATCGTCCAGGGACGGATCGTCCTTGGGGGATGGGTCGACTCGAAAACCTCCATACTAGTAGCGCGAAAAAGCGTGGAAGTAGATCTCGCACATCATCACGCCATGGAGCGAGTCCAGACAATACTGATAAATCTAATATCCAGAGTACTAGCTCAGTGGATAAATCAGAAATGTTACCACGTACCACAATCCTCATGCTTTTAACAGTTAACTGCTGTAGTATGAACACAAATGAATCTTAATTTAAAGCATCGGTAGAGTACGTGAAACCCGACATAATATGCGGCACAGAGTCACGATTTAAAGGCATCAAACCTGGTAGGGACCCAGATAAAAACTGTATTAAATCATGTGGAGTTTTTCCAGAAAACTATATATTTCATTGAAATGATCGAGACTCCTCAGGAGGCGGCATTTTCACTGGTATCTGATCAAGGCTCGTGTCTGATGAAAATGTCGAATACGTGACTGAATATGAAATCACGTGGTCAAAAATAAAGCTGCGTAACATGAAAGACCTATAGGGGGAGACCCGGGCAAAGCGGATCGCCAGGGCAAAGCAGATCATTGGCATATCTTTTCAAGAACAGCGATTGGTTAAACGTTTTTACATCACATTCGTAGCAGAGGTCACGCGCATGCTATTTTTTTTTCCAGCAAGAGGTATGAAAAGAAACATAGACGCCATTAACGTCAAAAATATTTTTTTGAAAGGAAATTCTAATTTTTGAAAAGCTATGTATTCATTATTTTCTTTCTTATGTTTGCGACATTTTGGATGAATACCTATCGAATAATACAAGTAGGGACTTTGCTTCAATTGCACAACTGATGGTTAAATGGAAATGCTAATGTTTCATGACACCCCTACCGTTCTACGCGATGAGCATTTCGGGCAAAACGGATCGGTTTCTAGACAACTCGTACCCACGGCAACTCGTACCAGTCAAGTCGTACCCAAAATTGGACGACTCGTACCCATTTTCGGCTGGACAACTCGTACCCACAATTGGACAACTCGAACCCATGGTTGGACAACTCGTACCTATGGCTGGTCAACTTGTACTTGGTGTTTAATTGTATGGGCGAAGACAGTTAATGGCCTAAGAACTATAGAAGCAGGGTTTTTGCTTTTTTTCTGATCCGTTTAAGGTGCTATAATAGTAATGGAAATCAGTTTACTTCCAAATTCCTTCATCAGATATTCCATGAATATGAATGAAATATACACAAATTTTACGTCTAAATGACGGCTGTGATACACAGAACAGGAAACATATATTCATTGACCGTACTTTGTTGATAGCAGGCACCGGTGGTTCCTGGAAGTCTGCAATCGTATTCGTACGAGAAATGGGGTGAATGACACCCCCCCCCCCCCCAACCCCGACACCCGGTTTCTGCGCTTCAATATTGGGAAATAGACACACACACACACACACACACACACACACACACACATGGACGGACACACGCACACTTCAATCACTATATGCCACCCGACTTAAGTCGGGGGG
The DNA here is from genome assembly GCA_031216915.1 of Pictodentalium vernedei. NCBI lineage: Eukaryota > Metazoa > Mollusca > Scaphopoda > Dentaliida > Dentaliidae > Pictodentalium > Pictodentalium vernedei. The sequence continues at coordinate 845,261,137 of CM062296.1, read as the reverse complement.
CATAAAAATCCAAGTAAAAAGCCCTAATACATCTCTCTCTATGAGTCCACCAGCTCGCATCAACTGATTTCTGTCGGAAATTTAATGGTCACCACCGACACACCTGAAAACTCGACAGTCATTTAATTTAGACTTACCCGGCAGTGACAGGTGTGAGATCATGAAGAATTATTTTCTATCATCTATTACCTTATAGTCGATTGGAGTTTAATTTTCTTCCAATTATCTGTGCATATTATTATCGCCAATTAAGTTAATCTTCCAGTTGGGAGGTGTGTTTTTCTAACAATTATCTTCCATGACAATCATGAAAATTTAATGATAATTAGCATTTTTGTAAGGTTTGCAATTAATTGAATAAAAGTGAATCTCTCTCTCTCTCTCTCTCTCTCTCTCTCTCTCTCTCTCTCCCCTCTCTCTCTCTCTTTATAGGCAACTGACTCTCGTGCCTCGACCGATCGAAACAAAAATTGGCACAGGTCTATATAGATGTAATTTGATCAGGAAAGGGACTTCTGATGGCCCCGATCGCGTCCGACATCGCGTTAATCCTTGAACCAATGAAGGGGTGGGGTAGGGTGGGGGAATTAGCCCCGATCGCATCTGATTTTGCGTTAACCCCTCAACACGTGAAATGCTGGGTATGACTACCAGTACAACAAAATATTACGAAGAAAAGCCTCCAGAAGATTAACGAAGAGCCAAAGATTACCCGATTTTTTTTCGGGGGGGGGGGGGGGGGGGTCGTCTCCCGTATCTACACCACTGTATTAATATATAATTTAAATATTTCCTGTTTCCTTCGAATTGTTCTCTTGATGAAATGTTCACACCGGCGAAATTGACTTTCGGCGAAGTCTGTTCAGACTGTTCTGCTGAGATAAATGCTAAAAATGGAAAGTTTTTGCCTTTATGCACACCCATTGAAAGCAGACACTCATTGTCTCAAGTCCTTCAGCCAATATTCACCTTCGCCCATACAATTAAAGACCAGGTACATGTTGAGCAACTGTGGGTACGAGTTGTCCAACCTTGGGTACGAGTTGTCCAACTGTGGGTACGAGTTGTCCAGCCGAAAATGGGTACGAGTCGTCCAATTTTGGATACGACTTGACTGGTACGAGTTGCCGTGGGTACGAGTTGTCCTGATACCAAAGGATCGGGCAAAGCGGATCAGTGATCCGCTTTGCCCTGCTAGTGATCCTCGTTGCCCAGTGTGCTCCCGGCGTAGCATGGAGTGTGCACTCGGTGTTTTCGTGTAATTGAGGGTGTGGGCGTGGGTGTGTTGGCCTGGGTTCAGAATATAAGGCACAGTTGCTTGTCTGTTTGTATATGTCTGCGTGTGTAGGCCTATGCTTTCCTGTAACTCTGTGGCGATTTTTTAGTGTTTGTCAATCTCATGCTGGTGTTAAAATATGTGTGTGCTCATTCCCTATCCTATGTTTAAAAATTGGGTAGGCTGGAAGGTAGGTAAATATTTTATATATGTTTGTAAAACGTTCCGGAAAGGCTACAGGCCTTGAACCCTCCAACAATTTTACTTTGTGATCATTTCAGTTGCGATAGAACAAGATGCTGAACCAGATTTACTTAAGATTGGGAATGTGGCCTATTTTTGCCCTTGTTGTCACCTTAAAAATCCCTGCGATGGACAGTAGGCATATAGTGTCTTCTCTTTCCAGGAGGTTTGTTTTTACTAAAGTATGGCTCCCCATAGAATAGGCGTATGGGCCGGGAGGTGTTGCGGAATAGAAGGAAAATGTTTATCGATCTGTGATCGTCAAGTTTGATTTCCACGTTGTGATTACTGGTAGTTCGATGGGGTTTCCACCAGCCCGTGACCGTTTTGGGTTCCCTCAGACGATATCAGACACAGGCTCCAGATTCCGGGTTCAATAACTTCACGAACTTATCGCGTACAACACAACGAAGACCAGTTCCAAATTATCTACTAATTTAATATATTTTTGTATTTACACCACGACTACCCGTCGTTGTCTCTGGCATAATTTATAGTATAATATAAAAGTATCAAAGTTCGTACCCCAAACACAGTGGCGGCATCCAGGTTTCTTCTTATGGAGTTCGATCTGCATACATCAGGAGCCCAGAGACAATTTGTCTAAGCAGTCAGAAATTGGTGCTTATATACACCAAATTTCTGATGCAATACTTGGGATACATGGCGACCGTCAGCAGTTTCTCCCTGACCTCAGGGAAACTAAGGGAAATTCCCCTGACATGGCGGTCGCCATTTTGTAGACTCTTTTACTGCCATGCAGACTGTCGGTCAGTTTGCATGCAGTCCATGGAATCTCGGCCCTCAAATAGTATTTCGCCGGGCGCCAGTTAACCAGCGAAATGTCCCGGTGACTGGTGCTAAAATGCAACGCAGCATCCCCAGTTCAATGGGGAGTTTCTCCAGGTACATGTTATGATTTGTTAGACATTTCGAACACCAACACCCCAGTAATACTGCCGAATGTTATTGTTCCATCTATCAACAAATCCTCAAATGTTACTGCTTGTTGACAATATTGGCCTGCAAAGGCATGCCTAATATTGTCAACAGAACATCTGGCGCGTACCCACAGAGTACGCCTGTACTCTGGTCGCCAGTTTAATACAATTCCATGTAATTTAGTTGTCATGTTCCAATCTGTTCCAAAACTGTTAAACAAATCAAATAATCTCGAGTCTATTGAATTTCCCAAATAAAACCCCAAGAGCTCGAGCTCTTACCCGAGCCTGCGAGCTTACTTAACCCCCGGGGGCTCACTTCGCAACAGAGGAACACCCTCTCCCCCACCCAAACACACAGAATGTCAGAAAGAATCTATTTTTTTCACGCAGTTGCACTTCTGTTTTCGGGCAAGCTTGGTTTGACCGAAAAGAAAAATGATAACTGCATGATCGAAAAAAAAATCGACTTTACAATGCAAATTTGGACCTTTGTCTGCCCGAATTGTTTTTTGAAAACAGCCCTAAAAATTGTCTTTTTCACGAATCGTGGGTGTGGGTGTTTCTTGGGGGGGGGGGGGGGGGGGGGGCTGAAATTGCACCAAAATTGATTTAGATCCCGAAAGTGACCGATTCCCTTCCCAATTACAAGTTCAGAAAGACAGCTGATGGGTGTGGCTCTAAAATCTGTTTTAGGTCATGATTATTTTATATTTTTAAATTTTTCTCTGCAGTTGTTTCCCAGTTCCCTTCTTGGGGGTGGTGGAGAGGGGGTGGGCACGGTGGCGCCATGCATTAAGGTGTACTGCACATCGATGGTGCGCATATCTTCAACCTCTTCTCACTGGGCTAGCACACCGAAGAGTCCGGCAGATGCTCGCTGCTGCTTTTTTGAGACTCTATCAGGGTGCCCAAGCTTCCTTCTGCGGTAAATGTACTTGTCACAATGTGAAGCTAGCTATTTTTATTGGTGTTTTACGACACTTCAACAGCCAGGGTCATATCGCGTCGGTGACAGGTTTACGGGAGGAGGAAGCCGGAGTACCAGGAGAGAACTACCTAGCAATGACGAGCACATGCCAGTTCTCCAACATCACAACTCAAGACTTTACTACGCACTGCACAGCAGTACTACGCACTACACAGCGCAGACGTTGCTAGGTAGGTTGCAGACATGTGCACCTCGGCGTTCAGTATGTCCCAGCACACAGCGTCATCGTGCCCCCACGTGGACAATCGGGGTACAGTGCCTTGCCCGAGGACGCAACGCGGGTAACCCTTGCTGTTGAAAGTGTCGTAAAACTCCAATGAATAACAAATAAATGTAATAAATTTAATAAATAGATCATTACTTGGGAGTTTTCTATGCTGGTATAGTGCCCAGTGGGTGGTGGTATAGATCCAGGGCCAACGTGGAGGGATCTATTCCACAACATGGGGCACCATACTGACAAAGAGAACGACTACTCGGGAATCTAATAATTATAATTATATTAAACCGAAAACAGTTTGACAATTTCTGAAATGGGTCATTTTACAATTTACCTTGTTTTTATCCGTCCTCAACCAGTTAAAAAACCTATCATATTCGGGTCATTATATGTAGGCGAGTTGAGTAACTATCGACTCATATAAATATATATACACATATTAAAAACCGAACACGTGAAGTGGATTTGTGCTCTTTTTATAGGTCTGTAATTACTCTTACTCGCCTGCATGTAATTGCTCGAATATGACAGCTCTACAATCTCTCATCTGCTTTGGCTGTCAGATGATCCGCTTTGCCCGATAACTGATCCGTTTTGCCCGCGTGCGTGATCCGCTTTGCCCAAAGCCCAGGGCAAAGCGGATCAATGTAGGGGGGGGGGGCAACTCTGGGGAAAACAGAATGTACTTCGGACCTGACATCACCACTGACGGATAGACAGTGACGAAAGAAGTTAACAGGTAAAATGTTAGTTTTCGGCGTTTGGAAAATTTGTAAGTTGCAGCTCAAAAACCTTAGGCTATCCGCTTTGCCCGGGTCTCCCCTACTTATCTTCATTCTATATGCCTCACCGTAACATGAAGGACGTAACCAAATTTAAAGAATCCATCATCAAACTTACAGAAAGCTGAAAGTACAAGCAGATGATCATAGCTGGGGACTTCAATTGCCCGGATATTGACTGGGATACCCTCATTGTCAGAGCAGGCGCACAAGACCGCGCAATACTGCAGGCTCTCATTGACATTTCTGTAGAGCTTGGAATGACACAAGTACATAAAGAACCAACCAGATATAACAAGATACTGCATCTAGTTTTCACAAACAATCCATCGTTGTGTAAAACACCAGCAAGTATACCAGGCATTAATTAGCGATCATGCTATGGTAATAACAGAGTTTGACATTATACCACATCACATCTTCAACAAAGCCGACTTGGAATCGATCAACAGAGAACTATCATAACTTTCATCAACCCTTGAATCTCAACATGACTGAACCGAAAATCTTTGGCCCCTTTCACTTCTGCCATATTTAGTACACTTGACAAATATATACCGTCAGAAGTATGCTCCACCAGAAAACCACTACCGCGGTAAAGTAGAAATCTGCGAAGAATGCTGAAACGTAAAATCAGATTGTACAAACAAGCAAAGAAATCGAAACAGTGGAATGACAACAAAAGCTTCCATAAAAATGCAAAAAAGAATTTTAAAAAGCGATTCCATCAATAACACCATTTACCAAGGACTGCAAGACAACAACACAAAACCATTCTGGCGTTATGTCGAATCTAGAGGCCAAGAAAACCTTGGGATACCAGCCATGAAACAAAATGGCTATCTGGTTAACGGTAGTAAAGAAAAAGGCTGATATCACCCTCAACCAATTTGATTCTATATTCACGAAAGATGCAGATGCCCCACTACCACTATTTAGTGGAAAAGTAAAACACCCAATAGCCCCACTAAAGATAACAATAGAAGGGGTGAAAAAATTATTGTCAAACATCAAACCATTCAAATCCATTGGACCAGACAATCTACCAAACATTGTATTGAAGAGTTGCGCTAAACAACTGGCCCCAGGTCTTAAAGTCGTCTTTCAGAAATCAATCGACTCTGGAACCTTACCTAACATTTGGTTGAATATCAACATTACATCCGTATTTAAGAAAGGCAATGCACACTTGCCAGAAAACTACAGATCTGTGTCATTAACTTGTGTAACATGTAAACTACCGAAACACATCATACGCGAGCAGCCACTGAAACATTTAGAGAGGCACAGAATCTTAACACCACTACAACATGGATTTAGATCGGGATTTTCATGTGAAACGCAACTACCACCCACCATAAATGATTTATTAAAGTACTTCAACTAGGGATCCCAAACAGATATTGTGATTTTGGACTTCAAAAGCTTTTGATACAGTGCAGCACAAAAGACTACTCTACAAAACTTGAAAGTTATGGTATTGAAGGGCCACTGCAAGCATGGCTGTCCATGTTCCTTACGAAACAATCCATGAGAGTTCTTGTGGATGGCGAACATTCTGAATCTGTTGGAGCAGCATCAGGAGTACTACAAGGAACTGTACTCGGACCGATATTATTCTTGTGTCATATTATCAACTTACCAGATGCCGTTAAATCACAGGTCAGATTATTCGCCGATGATTGTTTACTATGCAGGAAAATACAATCCCTACAGGGCCACCAAACATTACAAAACGATTTAGAATCTCTAGAGAAATGGGTCACTACCTGGGGCATGAGATTTAATGCCAAGAACTGTTATCTGATGAGCGTTAACAACAAATCCTCACATTTTACAACCTGGATAACCACATCCTGCAGCAAGTACAACAAAATCCGTACTCAGGAAGCATCATATATGAAGACCTGAATGGGGCACGCATATAATGAAAGTAGTGAAAAAAGCCAATTCCACCCTTGGTTTCCTGCGTAGGAACTCGCGCTACTGCCCGACGAACTGTAGAAAACAAGCATACATAGGCTTAATACGATCAGTACTTGAATACGCGTCGATTGTATGGGATCCTTACTACATATAGTAGGATATCAACGCACTAGAGCGCGTTCAAGGACAATGGCGCGATTCATCAGTGGCGACTACACCAGCAGAGAAGAAGGCAGCATATCAAAACTAATGGAAGAACTAGAACTTCCCACTTTAAAAGAAAGCCGTCACCACAGTAGACCTACCTTTCTGTATAAAGTGGCCGGTGGGATGGTTCCAGCTATCACACAGGGCACTGTACTCACAACAGAAAGGCCCAAACGCAACATCAGAGCAAAGCAATTCAGTGATTATAAAGTGACAACATAATCAGGAAATTTGAGCATAACAACAGCAGATGCTTCCAAGTACCAACATGTAACTCTCACCAATATAAACAATCATTTTTTTGTCAGATCCATTATCGGCTGGAATGGACTGTCAGATAGCGTTGTGTGCGCTACATCACTGGAGAGCTTCAAGGCAGTACTTCCAACGCTGGACTGAGTCCGGTGCCTCTCTCCCGTTGCCACTGACACCAGTAACTGGTCATGCAACGTATTTATCCAGATCCAGATCCAGAAAGATTTCACACGTTGAGAACAATTAAAAAACATCGGTAAAGCATGCAGGTGGGTATCCAGTATACTCGGCCCACTGTAAATTCGACCCAAAGTAAATTCGGCCCAAATCGGTAATTTCCACCCAAAAAGTAATTTCGACCCAAAGTAATTTCGGCCCAAATCGGTAATTTCTCTATTAGCTCCCTCACTTGGATCATCCACCCTGTCTTGATATTTGAGTTGAAAATACTCTGGAACATTTCTTTACACCATCGGGTGTCGGCGAGATTTACCAAATAATTAAGATAACCGAGTTTCAATAAGTCTATCCCGTCCTTGATCCTCATCCACCCAAGCTCACCACTGATTGCTTCTAGTGCTGCAGCATTACTCGACTCCGTTATCCATCGTCCTGCATCATTCTGCAGGGTTTCCAAGCTCTTTACAGCCGTTTGGTTTAGGGGTACCACTTCCGTACCATATGTTATACGTGGCAGACCCAACATTTCCCAAATGTTTATTTCTAAACATCTATGCAGCTGTTATATGTAGATGGCATTCGATTTAAGTTTTGATGCTGGGAGTTTAATAAAAATAATAATATTCAGAATTATATTCTTGTACCAAACAGAAGTATCAGGAAAAATTATTAAATTTTAGTCGTTTAAAAATACACATCAATCTATAGTTGGAAAATATTGCAATAATGTCTATGTTTAAAACATCCTAAAAATTGTTCTTTATCGGAGACGCCTCCAAAAATATATTGGCACTGTGATGCATCAGGCCGGCCACTTGTACTGACCGCCCCTCCCCTCTTCATGGTTCCACTCCCACCTTACTCAAGATTTTCAGCAATGGGTGGGTGGTAATTTAGTTTTTATTTCCCCAGTACAGACTACAGAAGTCATTTCAGCATTACTGTATTGGCACTAATAAACCCACACCCCCACCAAAAAAAAAAAAATCAGCAAAATTTTAATTAATGAAGCACCGGGTTGTACCCGGTGCTTCTTTCCTTAAATTTTTGATGATTATTCCTGTAATTAGTGCTTGGAATCTAATATTATTGCGTCCGTGGAAATATTGCCCACGCGTGGAAAGTGACCAGTCCACGGCGACTGTACTGTACAAATCTAAACTACTGAGTAGAATGTTGATAGTTTTTACCTGCGTTGTCAGCGACAGAGCAGGTCTAGTAACCGCTCAACACCGTCCGTCAGACCGTCCGAAACACTTCTTCCGTCAAAGTTTTCTTGGCTTCTATGAAAGGGAATGATTTTATATTTGGTCTGCTGCTTCATAATGATGAGTTGTATCGTGTATGTAATTTTCAGATCTGCCGTGCAGACACTTCCTGTTTGTCGATACTTTGAAGTCTGTTCATCTTTGTAATCAATTGCATGCAACGACGCAGGTCCAGACCCGGTATTGGTCTTGCCTTGTTTCTTAAACAAATAGGTCTTATCATTCCTCCACATTATTTTCTTTCTTCAACTAATGGCGCGGGGTGGGGGTATAGTAAGTATGGAAACGGTGGTATGATACTGATACTGTTAATCAGTAACCACTAGTGGTCAGTCATCTGCAAGCACTATCGCTAGTATCACCATCTGCCGAAAATTTGAGATAACCAGTTTTCACGTTTGATTTAATCCTGTTTCTATATAGCATGTGCTGCAACATTGCCGAAGTGTGAAAACGAGAGCATTCCTGAGTTGGTATGGTGAATACAGTTGATAAACACGTCACTGTTTTCATCTAACATTCAACGATACAAGCTGTGTACCACTCTTTATCATAAATACAGGCGGCATACTTTACTGGCTGTTGCTCAGTGTAATCCGAATTGACTGGTGGTGGCACTTTGCCAACAACACTATTATATTTACAGGAGTTTAACAACATTTTTGATAAATCCTAATAAATAAATACTGATGTTGGCGACGTGCAACCAACAATAGTATAATCATCACCAGCTGAGATTCTTTTCATTCTCAGTGTCGTTTCCGAACTGTAATAAAGCAATGGTCGGCGCGTATGCCAGTCAGTTTTACCGCCTTTCTCAAATCTTACTGTCAAGTTGGGCTGAAACGGTTAGCTCATTTTCGTAACCGACTAACCGAGAGCTATAACCGGATAATGTCCGGTTATCCGTGGCCATTATTTCACCGAATATGGTATCAAAACCATAGGAAACGGGAAGCAGTATTCTCAAACTATTCCGTTGTGTGTATACAAACGAACGTTGTCGAGCACTCGACAACGTTCGTTTGTATACACACTACGGAATAGTTTCAGCGATTACTCATTACTCACGGAAACTGCCGATCATTAACGAAGTCTTGAACGCCGAAGTCAATTATTGTTCAATATAAACAACGCGGCTTCGATGTGTAATCTAACCCAAAGGAGAATAGCAGATTTACTACGTTTTAAACGTGGAATGACGATCACTATCGATATTTCGGATAACCGGTTGACGTTTTTTTTCTAATCTGTTAGGTGGCTAACTGGTTTTAAACCGATTATCCGGTTAACCATTTCAGTACCACTGTCAAGCCAAATATGCCTTCAATGTTGGTCACATCAGGGGACGCGGTGGCTCAGTAGGTAGAGGTGCAGGCTGCAAGCCGAGAGGACCTCGGTTCGAATCCGACCTGCGGCAACCGCGTTGTGTCCTTGGGCAAGACACTTAATCCCCATTGCCCACGTGGGGGCAGGGTGACGTTGTGTACTAAGGTGTACTGCATGTCGATGGTGCACCTGTCTTCAACCAATGCTAACCCTGCTTGTGTGGAGTTGGTATGTTGGGGAGCTGTGCAGAAATATGTGACCTTAAAAGCTGTGCAGAAATATGTGACCTTAAACACCAATAAATAAATAAATACTATTGGTCACATCAGAAACTGATACAAAGAAAAATTTCACATGACCAGTCAAACATCAGAAAGGCTGTGAGAATGTCTCAAGATGTTGACACCAGAAGGCTCAAACGTGGAACTAATCGTTTCAAAGTACCATCAATGTCATCGCATGCGACGTGACCAAAAATACCATTCTGCATCAAGCCAATCATTTCTCCGGTCGTGACAGAGATTTGCAAAGTTTTTGAAATTCTTGTATTGGCTTGTTGCTCCGTCACTGAAGTACAGAAGTTTCTTTTAGGAATAGATGTTCACTTTTGATATGATATACCACTCTTGAAATAAACTCATGGATAGTTGTAGTGTCATGCTTTAGGCCGTCAGATATCACACACATGGCAGAATATTGAAGCTCCCTACCTGAATTGTAGTAAATTATAAATGGGTGAAGGGTAGCCCCGGGTTTGTTCCAGTGAAACCCCTGCACTCCATCTTGCACCACAAAGCTGTAGTTCTCAACAAAATCTTTACAATACTAAAGCCTGATCCTCTATGATATTTTCCTTAACCCTTCCACTGCCAAGCACGCTTTAGTCATATATGGAGGCCCTTTAGGTAGGCATTTATGCGAGGAAGTTTAATAAAAATTACTACATACTTGAAACTCTATCATCTGATTAATTGTTGGAAAGGGCTCTCTGAGCCCTTTCCAACCATTAATAAGATGGTAGATTTGATCTGCGCATACCAGAACGTACATATAACCATCATAAAATACGTGACAATATTCGCTTTCGGCAGCGAAAGTGTTAACTGTGCTCTAGAAGCTAGATTATGCCTTCGCAATGAAAATGGTGTTGTCTGAGGGAATCGAAGAAACTGCCAGCTTTCTGGATGAAGTCTTGCACGGTGGAAGTCAGACATGAGAGGGATGTCCTATCTGTGTGCCCCCACTGTTTGAACACAAGAGAATCAAACTCATGTGAAGAAAATATCCCAGACAAATGATGTTGCAGGCCCGTCTTGCCAGGACAGGATTCACAGGGGTGTAGCAAACATTCACGATTGCTCGCAGAACGGACTTCTTTCTTAAGCAAGTTTTTATTTCCAAAAGGTTTGGCTTGTTCATAATACAAATGGATGACGAGCTATGTTTACTACAAACATATAATAACGAGGCGAATATGCCAAGTCCCTGGGTGACAGATGGCACACATTTGTCATAATTCTGAGAAAAATACGACAGTATTTAAAAAGGTTTATTGCTATTTTGAGTAGCTATATTTTTGTGTGCGTAAAGATTTCAGACATTACAGCACTCATATGCGTGTATTTGTGTTTCATATTGTGAAATTATCTTTCGTTGGGACCGTTTGAAAAAGATGTTACAGTGAAACCAGCCATTCTCAACCAAACCACATGTTTGGTCACGTGAACACAATGCGTTGTTTTCTGACTAAATATTAAAATTGGCTTTGAAGGTAGTAGCCATCTTGCCGAGGGGGCTACAGACTCCCCTAAACATTTCAAGTGCTGATATTTATTTATTGGTGTTTAAGGTCACATATTTCTGCACAATGGCTAATCATGACCACGACAGTTTTACGGATGGAGGAAGCAGGAGTACCCGGAGAGAACTACCGAGCAACGACGAGCAGCTGCCAGCTCCCCAACATCGTAACTCCGCACTGCAGCACAGGCAGGGTTGGATTGGTTGAAGACAAGCGTCCCATCGACGTGCAGTACGCCTTAGTACACGGCGTCATCGTGCCCAAACATGGGCAATGGGGGTGAAGTGTCTTGCCCAAGGACACAACGCGGTTGCCGCAGGTGGGATTCGAACCGAGGACCTCTCGGCTTGCAGCCTGCACCTCTACCTACTGAGCCACCGCACCCCCCCGCCCCCATTTAGTAGTTTATTTATTTATTGATGTTTAAGGTCACATATTTATGCACAATGGCTAATCATGACCGTGACAGTTTTACGGGTTAGCATTGGTTCAAGACAGGTGCACCATCGACGTGCAGTACACCTTAGTACACAGCGTCACCGTGCCCCCACGTGGGCAATGGGGATGAAGTGTCTTGCCCAAGGACACAACGTGGTTGCCGAAGGTGGGATTTCCAAGTGCTGATATATCACTAGTTTAGTTTCAAAAATCCAGAACCGGGCTGTAAAATTTTGAGATACTTCAATTTGTTCTCGACATGCAGTACAACCGCCGTGGACTTGTCGTATTTCACGCGCGGGAAGTGATGTCCACGCACGCGTTTACCAGGTAATAACAATCATTAGCAGCAAAAGTTTAACTAATGAAGCCTCGGGTTATACCAGGCATTTTATTAATTAAATTTTTGATTATTATTCCTATAATTCGTGTTTAGAATTTAATATTATTGTGTCCGTGGAAATATTGCACACCCGTGGGAAGTGACCAGTCCACGGTGGCCGTACTGCAGTAACCGTGAACTTTTCCACCTTGGTATGCATCCATTCTGTGTATGGATCGAGCCAGCAACACAAACTAAATTGAGAAGGAGTAGAACTGAAACGATTAAAGGGTTTTTTTTGATCGATTAATCACTTCGATTAACCTTGGTTAACCGATTAATCACTTGTCCAAATTTATTTATTATTATTATTATTAGTGTTTAAGGTCACATATTTATGCACAATGGCTAACCATGACCGTGACAATTGTACGGGTGGAGGAAGCCGGAGTACCCGGAGAGAACCACCTAGCAACGACGAGCAGCTGTCAGCTCCCCAACATCATATCTCTGAACTCTGCACCGCAGCACAGACAGGGTTAGATTGGTTGAAGACATGCGCACCATCGACGTGCAGTGCGCCCTAGTACACAGCGTCATCGTGCCCCCGTGTAGGCAAGCGGGGTTAAGTGGCTTGCCCAAGGACACAACGCGGGAGCGCGAATCAGTCGCTGAAAAGGTCACCCATCCAACTACTAACCGCGCTCGACGTTGCTTAACTTCGGTGATCTGACGAGAACCGGTTACAGCGACGCCACCGTGCCCCCTTGTCCAAATAGATATCTGAATAACTGCCATACCGTTGATGATTTACAGTATGAACACTTTACTCAACGTAACAAAGAAACCGACTTGGCCTATATACAAAAAATCTCCATTCAAATTTATTATGTTTTCAATTTTTGTCTCAAAAACATAGCTTATGACCCCTCATTGGAACGAGCTCGTTGAGCTCGCTCCAATGAGGGGTCATTAGCTATGTTTTTGAGAAAAAATTTAATACTTTTAGTAATTCATGAATTTATTTTGCAAGTATCGTCTGATACCCGCAATGGGTAAAGGGTTAAGAATGATCATTTCCAGCTACTGATACAGTATGATGATCATGTAAGTAAACAAGTATGTCAGCAAGTAACTTGCATGCTTTACTCTGTCTCATATAATTGATGTGAGTCGGTGCGACAATGTTTGCCTGTTTTGGAGCTAGTTTGTTCCCTTGTTAAACCGTATAATACAGTAGTTCAAAAGTAACAACTAATCAATCAATTACTTTTTGGATCGATCAAGATGTTGATCATTGATTAATCGATTAATCAGTTAACCGTTTTAGCTCTAAGAAGGAGATTCAGAAATAATTAAATCATATATCTAACTTGGTTCCATCTAATTTCGCCTACAGGGCACTTTCGCTTACAAAACAAGTCTGGTCAAAGTGTAGGCGAATATGCACTAAGTGGGATGGGAGATTAGTAGTTATTTATTTATTTATTGATGTTTAAGGTCACATATTTATGCACAATCGCTAATCATGACCGTGACAGTTTTACGGGTGGAGGAAGCCGGAGTACCCGGAGAGAACCACCGAGCAACAACGCGCAGCTGCCAGCTCCCCAACATCGTAACTCCGCACTGCAGCACAGGCAGGGTTAGATTGGTTGAAGACAAGCGTACCATCGACGTGCAATACGCCTTAGTACACGGCGTCATCGTGCCCCCACATGGGCAATGGGGGTGAAGTGTCTTGCCCAAGGACACAACGCGGTTGCCGCGGGTGGGATTCGAACCGAGGACCTCTCGGCTTGCAGTCTGCACCTCTACCTACTGAGCCACCGCACCCCCCCGCCCCCATTTAGTAGTTTATTTATTTATTGATGTTTAAGGTCACATATTTATGCACAATGGCTAATCATGACCGTGACAGTTTTACGGGTTAGCATTGGTTCAAGACAGGTGCACCATCGACGTGCAGTACACCTTAGTACACAGCGTCACCGTGCCCCCACGTGGGCAATGGGGATGAAGTGTCTTGCCCAAGGACACAACGTGGTTGCCGAAGGTGGGATTTCCAAGTGCTGATATATCACTAGTTTAGTTTCAAAAATCCAGAACCGGGCTGTAAAATTTTGAGATACTTCAATTTGTTCTCGACATGCAGTACAACCGCCGTGGACTTGTCGTATTTCACGCGCGGGAAGTGATGTCCACGCACGCGTTTACCAGGTAATAACAATCATTAGCAGCAAAAGTTTAACTAATGAAGCCTCGGGTTATACCAGGCATTTTATTAATTAAATTTTTGATTATTATTCCTATAATTCGTGTTTAGAATTTAATATTATTGTGTCCGTGGAAATATTGCACACCCGTGGGAAGTGACCAGTCCACGGTGGCCGTACTGCAGTAACCGTGAACTTTTCCACCTTGGTATGCATCCATTCTGTGTATGGATCGAGCCAGCAACACAAACTAAATTGAGAAGGAGTAGAACTGAAACGATTAAAGGGTTTTTTTTGATCGATTAATCACTTCGATTAACCTTGGTTAACCGATTAATCACTTGTCCAAATTTATTTATTATTATTATTATTAGTGTTTAAGGTCACATATTTATGCACAATGGCTAACCATGACCGTGACAATTGTACGGGTGGAGGAAGCCGGAGTACCCGGAGAGAACCACCTAGCAACGACGAGCAGCTGTCAGCTCCCCAACATCATATCTCTGAACTCTGCACCGCAGCACAGACAGGGTTAGATTGGTTGAAGACATGCGCACCATCGACGTGCAGTGCGCCCTAGTACACAGCGTCATCGTGCCCCCGTGTAGGCAAGCGGGGTTAAGTGGCTTGCCCAAGGACACAACGCGGGAGCGCGAATCAGTCGCTGAAAAGGTCACCCATCCAACTACTAACCGCGCTCGACGTTGCTTAACTTCGGTGATCTGACGAGAACCGGTTACAGCGACGCCACCGTGCCCCCTTGTCCAAATAGATATCTGAATAACTGCCATACCGTTGATGATTTACAGTATGAACACTTTACTCAACGTAACAAAGAAACCGACTTGGCCTATATACAAAAAATCTCCATTCAAATTTATTATGTTTTCAATTTTTGTCTCAAAAACATAGCTTATGACCCCTCATTGGAACGAGCTCGTTGAGCTCGCTCCAATGAGGGGTCATTAGCTATGTTTTTGAGAAAAAATTTAATACTTTTAGTAATTCATGAATTTATTTTGCAAGTATCGTCTGATACCCGCAATGGGTAAAGGGTTAAGAATGATCATTTCCAGCTACTGATACAGTATGATGATCATGTAAGTAAACAAGTATGTCAGCAAGTAACTTGCATGCTTTACTCTGTCTCATATAATTGATGTGAGTCGGTGCGACAATGTTTGCCTGTTTTGGAGCTAGTTTGTTCCCTTGTTAAACCGTATAATACAGTAGTTCAAAAGTAACAACTAATCAATCAATTACTTTTTGGATCGATCAAGATGTTGATCATTGATTAATCGATTAATCAGTTAACCGTTTTAGCTCTAAGAAGGAGATTCAGAAATAATTAAATCATATATCTAACTTGGTTCCATCTAATTTCGCCTACAGGGCACTTTCGCTTACAAAACAAGTCTGGTCAAAGTGTAGGCGAATATGCACTAAGTGGGATGGGAGATTAGTAGTTATTTATTTATTTATTGATGTTTAAGGTCACATATTTATGCACAATCGCTAATCATGACCGTGACAGTTTTACGGGTGGAGGAAGCCGGAGTACCCGGAGAGAACCACCGAGCAACAACGCGCAGCTGCCAGCTCCCCAACATCGTAACTCCGCACTGCAGCACAGGCAGGGTTAGATTGGTTGAAGACAAGCGTACCATCGACGTGCAATACGCCTTAGTACACGGCGTCATCGTGCCCCCACATGGGCAATGGGGGTGAAGTGTCTTGCCCAAGGACACAACGCGGTTGCCGCGGGTGGGATTCGAACCGAGGACCTCTCGGCTTGCAGTCTGCACCTCTACCTACTGAGCCACCGCCCCCCCCCCCCCCCATTTAGTAGTTTATTTATTTATTGATGTTTAAGGTCACATATTTATGCACAATGGCTAATCATGACCGTGACAGTTTTACGGGTGGAGGAAGCCGGAGTACCCGAAGAGAACCACCGAGCAACGACAAGCAGCTGCCAGCTCCCCAACATCGTAACTCCGCACTGCAGCACAGGCAGGATTAGATTGGTTGAAGACAAGCGTACCATCGACGTGCAGTACGCCTTAGTACACGGCGTCATCGTGCCCAAACATGGGCAATGGGGGTGAAGTGTCTTGCCCAAGGACACAACGCGGTTGCCGCAGGTGGGATTCGAACCGAGGACCTCTCGGCTTGCAGTCTGCACCTCTACCTACTGAGCCACCCCCCCCCCCCCCCCCCCCAGATTAGTAGTTAATCACCTGATATTCCAATGGAAAATGGTATGACCATTGACTGAATGCAGTCAGTAAATTTTATTGTGAACCATTTAAACAGTAAACCGGTCGTATTATAAAAATATATTTCGTCCTTTGAGTGCCACAATGTGCCTTCTACAGTGCTACAGAATTGCAGATGGAGCCTTATTGCACGAAGGCACACTGCAAAATAATATCAATTGTGTATCACAAACAAAAGATGTCGTATTTTTTGATGTTATAATAGGTTCAAAACCGTAGGATAGCTGCAATAGCCTATATTGATATCTGGCTCTGCCATTATTTCTTGTGAAGCTACATAATAAAACTTTCCAAGAAATCATATCAGAACACGGGTATTCTCAAAAGAGTCCAATAACCGCCCTCATTTACTTATACAGTACGTGGAGAGTGGATTGCGACAAAATCACCCGCAGAGTGGAGTTATCACCCACAGTATCACTTTCAAATTCTGTACATATGGCCAAAAAACACAAGCAATGTTTCAGCCAATGGACCTCCGGGTTTAACCCGGAAGTCGATTGGCTGGAACTTTGCTTGTGCTTGTTATGCTTTGCAACAAATTTGCAATTATTGCTTGGGTGGAATCTCCACTCTGCGGGTGATTTAGTGATAATACACTCTCCACGTACTGTATTAATGACCAAAAATGATTGACTTTTTAGTACTGGTGGCTCAGTTGTTACGGCATTGGACTTCAAACCGAAAGTTCCACTGTTCGATATCCGCCCGGGGCAACTCCGTTGTCTCCTTGGGCAAGGTTTTTTTAATTGCCCACGGGGGCACAGTGGCGCCGTGTACCAAGGCGTACTGCGCATCGATGATGCACCACTTGTGGAGTTGGTACGTTGGTACGTTACGTTGGTACCGTTGCTTGGAGGCTTTCTCCGTGTATCCCGGCTTCCTCCACCCGTAAAACTGTCCGACACGAGGTGACCCAGACTGTCGAAAGTGTACCAATAAATAAATAAATAAATAAATCAATCAATCAATAAATAAATAAATGCATAAATAAATAATATAGCACTGGTTTAAAATCATGGTTAGTTATATTATGATCTGAAAAAGTAAAAACTTAAAAATGTTTAAATTTAATAACTACTCTCATTTACAAATACATTCATGACTAAAAAAAAAAATGAAATTTTAACCACAGTTGTAAAACAGGCCAAGTCCATTTTCCATGGGTAAATTATGTGGCAGCTGTTAATATTGATATCCCAGTCAGTACCCATTCGCCTCCGATTTTACCAGATATATATTGTACGCAAAAATGCAATGTAGGCGAAAGTAGACGTCACTTCAAATTTAATTACAACAGAATTTAATTACAGGATTTATTTATAACAGAACATCCCAAGAAATGGGCTCATCCACTTCTCCTTCGACATTTAATGAATATATCACCTGCATGCGTGTCCAGATAATTAGAATGCATTGACAATACATAATTAGTAAGTGTTTTCAATAAAGTGGTTGAATAGTTAGTATAAGTCTCACACAAAGGCATATCATTTTTAATTGTTTCGTACTTCTGGCATATATCTAGGTAATTTGTTTTAACAGCTGTTAAATTAACCTCCCTGCTGCTACCATAATCGGTTTCGTGTTAATAACTCTGGCCTCCACAAACTGCGAACGATCGCCTCCTTTGCCTGTCGTTCTCAAACATAATTTATCGGGCAGGAGTTTTTTTTATTTTAATAATATTTAATTTCTTTTATGAGAAAAAGGTTTGGCGAACAGTCTAGGCCTATCCTAACATCTTAACTATACATGACAGTGCTTTACGATTTTGTTAGTGCTGGTGCAGCTGTGTAAAGTGACAGTAACACAAAATAATCTTACATATAAATGAATCACCTTGTCCCTCTGTCCCGATAAATTCTGCCTTTTGACTGGTTAGAATGCCTTGGACAAATAGCCATGGCAAAGGGTATACCAAACATCCAAGGTATATGAGAGCGTGCAACATCCAGGGTATAAGCGCACGCAAAACATCGGGGTTAATGGTTTAAACGGGCGTTTTCCGCGTTTGCTCGCCTCGATATAAAAATCCAACCCCCAAAAAACCCCAGAAAATATTCACAAATATCATCAGATTTCCGACAATTCGATCATATTTTGTCGTTATAAATTAAATAGTCGAATAATTAAAATGAAATAACTTGAGAAAAATAAAATAAGAGCGTCCCCGAGTACCAATGTGTTCTATGTGTTAGTAGGCACATAGAACACATTGGAATTCGGGAGACGATATGTAAACAAAATACTGTTTAGTCGTTTCCTTAACGACCTAAAGGATGTAACTCTACTGTTGTCTTTTGCCTTTATAAAAACAAAACAGTTATTCATGAATTTGGTCCAACTCTTTTACGGAGCGTGAGAAACGCGTTCCCAAATTTTTCTCCACCGAGCAGCTGGCGAGGTCTTTGAATGAGACATCCAGGTATTAAATTTCCATACACCGTACATGTTGGCGGAGATAACGTTTTTGTCTCGTTTGAAACACAAACGAGACAAAAACGTTATCTCCGCCAACATGTACAGTTCAGTCACCGCGGATTGGTCGTAGTCCACACGTGGACAGTTATGTCCACGCATGTCTTTATCAGGTAATAAAAATTATCATCAGCAAAATTTTAATTAATGAAGCATTTGGATAAAATATTATTGTGTCCGTGGAAATATTGCCCACGCGTGGAAAGTGACCAGTCCACGGCGACTGGACTGTATGGTATATGCAGTGGCGGCGCCAGAAATTTTTTTGTGTGTGGGGGGGGGGGGGGAGGGGGGGGGGGGGCAACTAGGGGGCAGACTCCCATGAAGGGGGGCAAATACGTAAAGGATCATATGATTCATATCATTACTTTGTTATGAGGTAGTCCAAACTTGGACCCAAAGTCCGTAATATACTTTTTCGGTTTGGAACGTCCTGTGGACGAACCAAACCAAAAAATTATATTACGGACTTTGGGTCCAAGTTTCGACTAAATGTAATGGTAATTAGCGGTCCTCCTTTAAAAAAATCCTGGATCCGCGTCTGGTGGGTCTGTGCGTGTGTGAGAGAGAGAGAGAGAGAGAAAGAGAGAGAGAGAGAGAGAGAGAGAAATAATTGAACTGTGCAAGGGAGATAATGCCCGTCTGTCATAATGCGAAATCCATGAATTTTTTTAGACAAGGGATATGGATAGACATGCCTTTGTTGGCTCATGACTTAATTATAACTTATAAGTATCTGCATCCGAGTCTTTAAATCTCTACTGCCTGAATGTGTTCATCAGCTAGCCTGAGGCTTTGGGAATAAAAAAAGGAATAAAATGGGAATAATGGGAATAAAAAAAGAGAGGGAGAGTGACTAAATGTGTTTGTGTGTGAGGGTGGATGGAAATGCATGCGAGATGGTTGTGGGGGGGGGGGGGCGGCAACTGGGGGCGGGGGCAAAGCCTTCGTTTGGGGGGGGGGCGGCGAGGCGAGGCTGTGGAATGATCTCGACGCTCAAATACGTAATAGCGAAAGCGCTGAAAGTTTCAAAAATAAACTAAGGCGTGGAGACCGGACTGTTCCACAGTTTTACCGCACTGACTGCAGGAAGGGGGAAATATACCATTCCAACCTACGCCTACGTTGTAGTGATTTAAATTCGTAAGAATCATATCTGATGATCCGAGATGTTCGTGCGGGCATTTTGAAGAAAACGAGCAACACTTTGTTTTTTGAGTATCCTCTTTGGTCACTACAGAGTCACTACAGAGACAGGAATTGCAGAACAAAATAAGCAGGTTTAACATCAGTTTGGATAGTATTCCTTTCGGTGATTTATCTTGTACTGTAGCTGTCATAAATCTAATAGACCATTTCGTATTTCAATGTTCGAAAATGTCTGTTTGTCATGCGAAAAATCACTCAAGATTTACTGAAGAATGGATTCCCTTTTTTTGGAGGCAACACGCATAGAATGTGATTAAGTGTTTCGTAAAATGTGATTAATGAAATCAGAATTATGTGTTGCCTTCCATTGCACCTGCACCCATTTATTATCTTTTGTAATTTGTGAAATGTATTGGGAGAGACGTTGATATGGGGATATATATGCCTGTTCGTCAAACCCTATTTCTATTTTGAGAAATAAAATTATGTTTAAAAAAAAGGGGAAAAATAGCGGCAAGTGTTGAATTGAATCTTGAAGTGTTTTTAATATATTCAGGTGTGACAGGAATGATAGTCCGTAGGAATGTTAGTCCCTCTGGACTATTATTCCGCGGAATTATAGTCCTAGGTCTAACATTTCTAGGAATAGTAGTCCGGCGGACTACTATTCCTAGAAATGTTAGACCTAGGACTATAATTCTGCGGAATAATAGTCCAGAGGGACTAATTTTCCTACGGACTATCATTCCTGTCACACCCGGCACCGTTTTAAACGCATGCTGATTATGGGAGTATGACTCATGCAGAACCCCGTAGAGTATAGAGGGAAGGTTACGATGATAAATACCCAACCTGTCTAGCATGGACTGACGTTCATCTGAATAAAGAGAACATGGGAGTAAGAAGTGTCCCGAGTCCTCGTACCGATACCCATAACAGGGCATCACTAATGAATCTGTTAAATTTGTGTCCATTTAGATCACTACATCCCATGCGAGCGCGGTTGCTCAGTGGTAGACTGTTGGACTTCTATGCAAGAGATCCCGAGTTCTATCCCCGTCCGGGACGACCCGCGTTGTGTCCTTGCGTAAGGCATTTTATCCCGGCTGCCAACATGGGGGCACGTTGACACCCCGTACTAAGGCATACTGCACGTCGATTACAATGGTGTATTTGTTCTCTTCTGTTTTCAACATAATAGTTACTAGGTACATTGTAATCATGAAGCGCTATGTAACCCGGGGATGTAGTTCTCCACCAAGAAGAGTATCTGCAGGTCCAAATTTATCATTTATTTACACAAAACAAACCATCTTGTCATAAGCATCATACATACATGGAGCCTATAATACAAACTTTACATATAATAAATACATTGCTCATAATTCACCCGTAGACAGAGTATAATAAATATATGAAATCAAACAATGAATAGAAATTGAAGAAATAATTTTGAGTTATGCGATCGCGGAATTCCAGAAAGTAAAACTCGACTCAAATGTTACATTATAATAAACCTACCAGATATGCAATATCCATATAGTCTTATATTTTACAATATTGTTGAAAATTGATAATAGCAGGAACCTGACCTTTTCAATATAGTAATGTCAACTCACTTATCTGCTGTAAACGGGGTTATTGGAGATACCTGAATATCACCTGGACTTTGAAGTCGTCTTGCTTCTGTTTCTCGGGAAACGTCTGCGTTCTTCCTTCAATTCTGAAGTTCTGCAATCTTGAATGGCTGAGATCTGGCGAGATCTTGTAAATCATCCAATCAGATTGATTCGCCAACATCGGTTCTTCTCACCCGACAAGACAACGGCAACGCAAGTCGGACATACTCTCAATGCTCAAGCGCTATTTAACTCGGGAATGTAGTTCTCCACCAAGAAGAGTATCTGCAGGTCCAAATATATCATTTATGGATTCGGCCAACATCGGTTCTTCTCTCCCGACAAGACAACGGCAACACAAGTCGGGCATAATCTCAATGCTCAATTTCACAACAAGCTTCCCCCTTTTAAATGAACCTTTTGTTGTTGGGAAGAGTGGAACCGAAGGTATTTAGGCCCTGCTAGAACCGAATCAGTAACTCGCCTTAAACAGGTATATTCAATTTCTTATAAAAATCTCTGCCAAAATACTTGGGTAATCCCTGATCACGCAAAATACTTTTGCCTTTACAAGAAGCCCCTTAAAAATCACTTAGATTTTACAATTAAGATATCGGTCAAAGCTGAATTCATTTCAATTAAAATCCGTAAATTAGGGTATCATTTTGAATAAATAATTTGTTTATAATACGCTCAATGCGTTCCCACCGGGTGTAAGCCCTAATTTCACAGGATAGAAAACGGAATGCCGTTACACCTAAGGGAATGTGCCAATCTGAATTGTTTTTAAAACAAATCGTCCCCTGAGTTCCAATGTGTTCTATGTGCCTACTGGCACATAGAACACATTGGAACTCAAGGGACGAAATGTTAAATCCACAGGCCATCCTTGCGTGTGTGCTTAGGCAACCAAACGGATAATTACTGTATTTAACTGTAAATGTTGAAGCCCAATAGCCACCGTTGCATCTGTTTAGGCAATTCACGAGTCGCTTCCAAAAACAGATTAGAAGGCGATCATGATTCCGTAAATCACCTTTGTGTTTGATAGGGTGTCCTGCAGAATTTTCTGCATACCCTCCAGGTATTGGTTATTCACCCTGGCAATGCCTGCCCAGATGAAAGTAACCTCTTGGGCTACCTCACCAATAATCGCTGGGGTAGTCCAGTGTCGCCTTCCCATGGGGAAATAAGGTGAATCTGTTTCCAGCAGTGGACGATTAAGGGGAATCGCTGCTACTGCTTTCTTCAGTTCCCCGCTAAAACCGAGGCACATCCCTGTTAACCCAAACTATGTGTTTGGGCGGTGATGCAGCCAGGCCTCAACATCCCATTTGAGGCATGTAAAACAGTGGATATGGATCACCTGTCCACTGTGTGTTGCCATGAGAACTTCCATCAACGCTGTGTTTAACATATCATGAGACGTCTTGTGGCCTTCAGATTCTCGAATGTGCAAAACCAAGGGCTTATCTTTCGGTGCAAGCTCCAGAAGTTCTCTAAAATACGATGCTGTTCAGCAACTTAGGCTGGACCCTTAACATATGTTCTGTCCAGATCGATCTCACCAAAGGCAGCCATTTCGGGCGAATTAATTAAGACTATAAGCTGCTGTTTGATATTCTTACGCCCTTTTTCTACTGCAACCCTAACTTTCCACATTGGAACTTTTGCCGGGAAAAGTCCCTCCCTAAGCACTTCCGCTGACTTCATTAAGCACCAGGCAAACAACTTTCCAATGGAACGGACAACAAACAGAGTTCACCTGTTCCATCTGGATATTTCTTTGGGGAAGCGGAACTCCCCAATCACTGGCAATTACGTTCATAGTTAATTCATACCCGCTACTGACATTCAAATCCTTTAGAAATTCATTCTTTATCCTGATTAACTTGCTGCTTAGATGGTCAAGTAATCCCCTAGGACCTCCAAGTTGAATTGCTGGATTCCTGCAAGATTTAGCACATTTCTTCCCAGCATTAGCAAATCCTGTACTATACATGCCCGCAACACCTTGGGCGTGATGATCAAATGCTCAATCCACCACATTGCTGGGAAATAGTTCCCGGGAAAATGCCCAGCAACATCACTTTTCAGAATCTTAGCACAGGAATGCAATGGACAGTACTTCCCCTGTAGTCATACCGGGTGGTTTAGTACTGGTTGGGGTGCTTGGTTGTGGTACATGTTCCTGTTGGATACTCCTCGAAGACCCCATAACCTCTATTTTTAAAGCAGGAAATCCCCGTTGGTAACTCCTCGGAGGACTTCGAACAAGAGTCGTCTTGTTCTCAATTGGAGCAGGGTTAGGCACAGAGGCAAAAGACTTATCTGTACTCCAGCAGTCTATCAAGATCCTCTATAACTTTTTGAGTTTCCTGTGCCCCTTCAGGTTTGTCCTGGCCTTTCTGAGACTTGCCCTTGGGATAATACCTTATATCCCGAGTTTCAAAACTAGCTGAAACTGCCCTTTGTACATTTCTCCTTCGACTGCTTGGTATAGGGCCCATGTTAGCTTTCACCCACTCGGGACAGTCTAACTGTTCCACTACTAAATGCCTTATGTCAGACTGCCATAGTCTGTTATTTTTCTCTTTGGCAATTTTAAATTGTTTCAAAAGCACCTCTTGCATCCCCTTAAGGGACCACTTTGGGCCGAGAAGAGCCATAAATCTGCTTGCGGGGCAAACCAACACCTTGTCCCATGTACTTCACAGTAATTAGTGCCAATTTGCTGCGAAGCAACCTCCAGCTCTGCACATTGCCCTGGGCTATGGCGATGCTTTCAGCCAGGCCAGTCCGGTACTCTTCGTGGTTGGCCTAGGAGGAGGAACCTGTTTTACGACACTGGTTGTTGACCCTACATCGGATGATTCAGACACATTTGTGTCGCCCTCCTGCATCTTAACATCTGACTTGACAGGAACCTCATACAGCTCAATAGCTTCTTCCCAAGAAATACTTGAGAGGAGTCCCCATAACTGCATCACGCAACCCTTCAAGGTGCTCTTGGGGGTTTCAGCAGCATGGACCTGACTCGGCACATTCAGGTGCTCGTCCTGCACCACAGTCAAGTTTATCATTCCTTTGGTGGACCCCCTTGGGTGCTCCTTAGGGTCACACCTAAGTCGACCTCCATCTGATCTTCTAAATTTAATATAAATTCGTCTGAAGACATTCGGAAAATAGATGAATTTAACACTGAGGGCAATTGATTGTATTTATCGCCCCCTTCACCTTGTTCGGCTGTTACACCGACACATTTTCCATGGAACCACTCCAGACAGTGGTCACACTGAATCATGAATTGGCCACTGTATGGTTTTCGGCAGATGCAGAACACTGTTGACGGCTTGAGAACAAAAAAATACTTTTAAAAAGATATGGGATATACACTGACCCAATAACCCAATAATACCCAGACCTTTCCAAAAAGTGACATTTTTCTGCCTTTACTTTTCGTAGTGGCATCATCTAACATATAAACCAAATCTCCTAGTTTATACGTATTTCTATTGAGAGTGAGATCATAATTTCGCATCTTTTTCAAAGTCGCAGATTTTAACCCTTTACCCAACGTAACGGCCAAAACCGGCCAGCGCTATTCTCAAAAATCGCCAATTAATTTTCACTATTTTTTTTCATTTTTTGTCTCAAAAACATAGGTTATGACCCCTCGTTGGAACGAGCTCGTCGAGCTCGTTCCCACGAGGGGTCATAACCTATGTTTTTGAGACAAAAAATGAAAAAAATTAGTTATTCAAGAATTTTTTTTGCAAGTGTCGTCTGCTTTTCATGTTAGGTAAAGGGTTAACTGCTGTCGTGCAACTTCATGAGCCTTTTTCATTTCAGTCTCAAGATCACGAACATATTCAGGAACATCCTGTTTGGGAGTTTCTTTCTCATAATTGAAAACCCAAATCTTCTCTTCCTATCATCAGTTTATTTGGAGTATAGCCTGTTAACCGATGTACTGATGACCGTAGTGCACCTGACAACAGAGGAATAAATTTATCCCAATTCTTTTGATTGTTGTCAACAAAACACCGAAACGCATTCATTAAAGTTCGGTTCTGGCGTTCCACCTGCCCATCTCCAACGGTAAGGTGTTGTTCGTGTCTTGTGAATTTGCAAAAGCTCACACACTGCAACGAAAAGTTGGCTTTCAAAACAAGAACATTGGTCCGTTATGATTTGAAAAGGGCACCCAAACCTTGCAAAAAAATCATTTACAGCAGCATATGTTGTAGTTTCAGCAGTTTGATCAGGTAGAGGTATACACTCGACCCATTTGGTAAATTGGTCGGTGATAATCTTAATATACTTGTTCCCTCTTTCCGTGGCGGTCGAGGACCAAGGAAGTCAACATGAACGTACTCCATCGGATTACCCGCATGGGAAATATTCATATTCTATTTTACTTTACGGTTTGTTTTTTTCCCAACAGTACATTGTGGACATGACCTTACAAAGGATCTAATGTCTTCACTCACACCAAGCCAATAAAAGTCATTGCGCACACGATATCTAGTGCGAGCCTCACCTTGGTGTCCAGACGCTGGAATATCATGTGCCAATGTTAAAATTTCTGTTGAGAATTTACTCGGAACACCAAGACTTGGTCCGATGAATTTTCCATAAATTTATATAACAGATTATCTTTCATTAAAAATCTCTTTCGGTTTTGCCACATACACTTGGTAGCTTTACTACAAATGAAAATGTCACCCTCACTGGGTTATCTTCCGGTTTCAAGCCATGTAATAATGGAAGACAAATCTGAATCTGCCCGTTGAGCTTCTTCCATTTCTTTTTGAGAGAATATTGAGGCCAAAACCCAAAGAATCATCATCGATTGCTATTTTTCTTATTTGTAAGCCATAACCTGCGAAACAAATTTCCAATTGAGTATGAATCCAGCCGGAATATGGGCAAAAACTTCCAGAGCAAGATCTAGCATCAACCCAACCACTGCTGAAGCTCCAGGGTGCTCATGCGACCTCGAATAGCAGTTGAGAACCCCAATCATCTCCAGCCTGGCCCTCTGCTAACTGAATTTCTGTATGAAAAGCAGCAACCGACAGATTTTCCGTGCCATCAAACTCACATGAGCCCTGGGCCAGGGCTACTACATAGTCCACTTCCTCCTCAAATTTAGCCTAATGTGCCTGTAAAGAGTACATTGCTTGCACCTGCCACAAAGCAACTTGGAAATATTACAACCTTCCCTATATTCATCACAGACATCATCAACGGGAATTAGAGATATGGCGTCTGCATTGGTATGTAATTTACCTGGGCGGTGTTGGACTATCATATTGTACTGACTTAGTTCTTTCATCCACCTGGCAATTTGGCCTTGAGGATCTTTCAACTTCATAAGCCACCGAACGCTGTTATGATTGGTCCTCAAAATGAAAGGACGGCCTAATAAATAGTGCCTAAATTGCCTGGTGAACCGAACAACCGCAAGGAGCTCTTTCCTAGTAGTACAATTACGAATTTGTTGGGCGGAGGGGATAATATTAAGCTGCCATAGGCTATAACTCTTTCCGCCCCATTCTGAACCTGAGTCAGTTCCGCTCCCCAGAGCCCAATAGCTGGCTCTGTGTCCAAAATGAAAGTATCTGTATTGTTCGGGAGAATAAGAACAGGAGTAGAAACCAAACAAGCCTTGAGCTCTTCAAAAACCTGTTGTTGCTCTTCTCCCCATTTAAAAGGTTACCCGTTTGGTCATAGAGTGGTTTAGCAGTCTTGGCAAATTTTTTTCTAAACATTCTATGGTAATTTACCAAACTACAAAAACTTTCCACCTCTCGCGTATTACAAGGAACAGGCCAGTTTTTTTCAGTTTCCTTGGATTCCTCGTTAACTTCAATGCCCTCTTTACTGACTATCCTACCGAGGAATTCAATCTTATGTTGGCAAAGTTCGCATCTCGTGAACTTCAGTTTAAGGTCTTACTGGCGAAATATATTCAGTAACTCTTCAAGATTTGCCATATGATTTTCAAAAGAGCACCCACCAAACACTACACCATCAAGGTAGCAAAGTGCACTGGTCCAGGTCAGGCCTTGCAGAACTAGATTAATTACCCTGGACCAGGAATAAGGACTTCCAGAGAGACCAAATGGCATTTTAATAAATTCTCAGCTACCATGTTTTGTGATGAATGCAGTCTTGTACCTACTTCCTTTTTTTACATTCACCTGATGATAAGCACTCACGCAATCTGCTTTACCATACCAAACTTTCGTCAATCCGCGGCAGCGGATATGCTTCATTTTTGATAACTGGGTTAATTTTTCCGTAGTCTATGCACCACCTCAAAGATTTATCCCGTTTTCTAACCAAAACTGGGGGAGAGGCCCACTCACTCAAACTAGGCTGGATAACTCCAGTTTCAAGCAATTTGTGAAGGTAGGCCTTTTCCTCTCAACAAAGCAAAGAGGTGTACGCCTCATGGGCTGGCGAACTGCTGGATGGTCTCCTGTGTCAATTGAATGCTCGATTTCCTTAAAATTACCCATATCGAACTCATTTTCGGCAAATATGTCTTCGTATTCCCTCAAAAGCTTTGCCAACTGTTTGGCCTGTTTTTCGTTCAAATATTTCGATGAACGAATAAACAAATCAGTTATATGATCAGGTATTTTATTTGAATCTGTCATTTTTGTTAGTTACCGTTCCGTCTGGTAAGGCAACTTTGACTTTGCACATACCTGTACTTGACTTGTTATCAGCTAATAGATTTGGAATATCAAGGATACCTTGATCAGATTGATGAGGAAAATCTTCTAAAACTGAGTCAATCTCATACGCATGACCAATCAATTGATTTCTCTGTAAAAAAAACCCGATGATTATCAACATTAATAAGACCAATATGTCGATCCCGCGGGTCGGTATACACCGAACGTAAACCTAAAAGGGGTAATGTTTCAGGTGGTTCTGCAACAAAATTCGTGATAAACTGATCTAAATCAAACTTTAATAACGCTGTACAATTTGGCGGAATCACTGTTCATCAAGTTAACTAATTTTTGCAATTTTCATAGATTTACTATTTTTAGTAATAGTAGGTATAACAACATGGTCAATATTAATCAAGTCTTTTTCCGTATCAATTACAACTTTATGTTTTCTCAAGAAATCAGAACCAAGTAGAATTTCGTCTTCGATTGGTGCCACATATAGGCACTCGGTGTATGTACGATCACCACTCCGTACCGGTATTGGACCAACATACTTCCCTAACACCTGTCCGTCTCTGGCAGCTGTATTGAAACGAACAGATTTAAGAACTTGCGGTGCCGGTTTTATGCGTTTAAAGAAAACCGTCGGACAACACCGTAACATCTGCTGCGGTATCACCTGCTGCATATGTTGTCAAACCTGCAATTGCAACTTCTATATGGATTGCAGATGGGGATTTAACTCTACGGACAACTAAATATTCCTCCTAATCAGAAAACTATTAGCTTTATTCTTGAGGTCATTGAATGAGGGTGTTGGGGACAAAATCTGACCTCGTGATTTGCCTCTTTTCAGTTTGTTTGGTCCTCAAAGAACATACTGCGCCCCTTATTCTTTATACTGTTTGCATTTTTCGAGGGCACTGTGACTTGAAGTGGCCAAAACCTTGACACAGAAAGCATTGCACATTTTTCTTATTAGGAGAAGTTGAACTGAATCGTGGCACTCCTTTTGCCCCTCGAGTATCTGTCAGATCAGAGGAAGTTTTGATTTGAATCAAGGAATTCAGTTTATCCAAAAGTTGTTGTAATTTTAGATCAAAAGTTTCTGTCTTTGCCTCTAAGGCAAATATTTTTTTATTTTAGATACTGATAATCATTCCCTAATCCTTTCGGCGAATCACCTCAAGGAGATGACTTATTTCTAAATTGTTTAGATTTATTTCCGGCACGATAGCTAGAACCACCACGATTATCGTTTCGTACTTCCCTAATTTTTATAGGACTTTCACCACTACTAGCACCCGGTGATGTGTCTCTATGCATTGTTAATCTATTATACTGATGTCATTTTAACTGTTTAATCGCCTCTTCCATGCTGGTCGGGCGACTGTTTATGACATATTCACCTGCAATTGTGTCAGTACACTGCTGGTTAACAAATTGCTCTGGACAATCTTTAAAAACATGTGCAGCTAAAGAAAGTACCGTTTCGGCCCAGTCTTCCAATAATTGACCTTGTGTTTGTTTAACGTTTTGGAATTTTAACTGGGTAGTTTCTTGTGTGCTATATTCACCAAAACGGGCCTCTAGCCGCGTTACTTGCTCATCTATGGTCATATTTTGGTTCATTTCACACCATAACGAGTACACCTCACTAGCCTTACCACCAAGACAGAAACATAAAATATTTTTTGGTTCTTCTGGAATCCATTGCTCCATAACAGCATAACGCTTAAATTTAATTTTGAAACTGTCCACGATTCCGTGCCTTCAAATTTTAAGCCTTGTGGTACAATTAATTTTCGTGGAATAGTACTACCAGGCTGCTGAGATTGGGACATTTGCATCCCCTCCCGTTAAGTCGGGTATTGCAAGTCCAAGCTCACTGGTTGACCGAATCCGTTCCGTACCACTAGGGATTGTAACGGCTTTATGCATGCCTGATTTAATGGAACCTGCATACCTGGTATTGCAGATGATAAAGGCTGTGGTGGTTGATATGAGTGTGAAACCTGATTGTTCATTGAGAATTGTGTAGGTTTGGAAATCATTTGACTATCTTGGCTGCACATGAACTCACTCTGTCGTGCTGGCAACGCAAGCCCAGGAATAGGCGACTGGTTATCCATATTTGTACATGTAGTTAACAATTGGACATCAGACTGTCCAGGCAATTGATCCTGGATTTTTAAATTTTGGTAATTTTTATTTGGAAACTGATGGAACTGAGAAGTCTCATAATTATTGATGCCAAAAGCAAACTACAGTTAGGTGAATTGTGCCTGTTGAGTGGGATGGGTTCCCATACACCCCTCCTTGATTAAAATCAGAATCTTGAGTCAATTATTTCTAATAGGAACTTGGTGATGTCTGATGGTATCGCTAAGTACTTGAGGACGAGGTTGGTGACCAAATGCACCCTCTTGCGGACTTACTACACATTCATTCCCTGAAATTTGAACAGATGACCTTGGGGGCACAGGGTTCCCTGATGCCCCCCGATAGAGAATATTTGGAGACAATTGTTGAGCATACTGGCCTACATTCTCGTGACATACCCCTCGAGTTCGGTCAGGATTTTCAACAGGTGTCACATAAGCTTGATTATCTCCAGCCCTTGTAGGTGTAGTCTGTTGAATGTAAGAATGCTGGACCCTCGAGGGTACTTCACTAGGTTTCCATCTTGAAAGACTGGTACCTGATAATTCAAGACTGGATTCACCTGGCATGTTTGATTCATTTGTATTGTAGGACCAGTGTTAACCAACTCTTTATTTACTTGGGAATCAACGCTTCCACTTATACATGGCTGATGAGGTAAAAATGTTTTGTTTTTGATTATCATGTACATTTTGAATCAAATGTACAGATTTGTTACGTTCATCCTGAGTATTAAAGTTCTGATGTACCACAGGATAAATTTTTGTAGCTGTACTTGACGGCATCTGGTATAAAGTCAGTTTACAAGGTTCAGGTAGTCCTCACGCAGATACATTTTGATACACATAATTGGAAGATGCAGCAGTACACAAATTACCTCTTGTGCTATAATGATTTTCACCTGCATTGATAATAGTTCCGGTCACTGCAGATGTAGTATGGGTAACTGCATTTTCTCGTGCCAATAACCTATGACCAGCCAATGTATAATTGGGTTGTGTTGAATAGCTGAATATTTTTGGTGAATGTGCAAGAGCAGTATTTTCAGTCAATGTCTGTGGCCTTCTATTAAATTTACCACCCCCAACACGCGCCGTGCTGGAGGAAAGAGGAGCGTTAATATTTTGTTTTGTCACAGATTCTTATTTATTTATCTGGGGTACTTCAGATAACATACTATTTCTTCCCCCTAAATTATTTCCATTCACCAAAACATGTTCTTGTGCAGGCGAAAGGTGGGTAATCTGGGATGCGTCATCCTGATACCCAATGACCCATAAGTTTCTTTTTAGAGTTGACATATATTTATTAGAGGACATCCTCTGGTATCGACCATCCCAAACCATCGAATCCGGCTGATCAACCTTTTGACTAAGCCCTGCAGTGCTTGCAGCGCCCATAGTCAAATCCAAGGGCACCTCCGATGGAGTACTTCCGGTCCGAGCCCCCTCAGTGTAAAATATTTGGCGATCAGCAGAAGCCGATGCCCCAGAACATATTGACAGATTTGGCCTAACATCCGAGTTATTATTCAGTTCTACATGTAACATCTGAATCTGTAATTGCAATTCAGCAATTTTAACCCGTTGCAGTAGTTTCTCATTTTCTCCACTGATCCTTTCATATTATGTCCTCATATTATCAGAAAGATGGGAGTTCATAATCTGGAGTGGATTTAGGTAGTCTTCCTCCACCTCTACTTTAACCCTTGAAATCTGACCAGTACTATGCATAATACACCTATCAAGGTTTCCTGAAAATGTCAAATGAGGTGGACTCAGATAGCCCTCCTCCACCTCACTCTCTTTAACCCTTTACCTAACGTGAAAAGCAGACGACACTTGCAAAAAAAATTCTTGAATAACTAATTTTTTTCATTTTTTGTCTCAAAAACATAGGTTATGACCCCTCGTTGGAACGAGCTCGACGAGCTCGTTCCAACGAGGGGTCATAACCTATGTTTTTGAGACAAAAAATGAAAAAAATAATGAAAATTAATTGGCGATTTTTGAGAATAGCGCTGGCCGGTTTTGGCCGTTACGTTGGGTAAAAAGGTTAAATATTAGCCCACTTTGACCTATCAGCTTAGTCGATGGAATCACGTCACCATCAACCGCTCGACCGGCTGAAAAATTATGAGAAAACCCAGTTTGTCTCAATAGACTACCAGGCTCTGCCCCTGCTGGAACATACTCTGCACCCGGTGGACTTATTGTGGGCTTAGAACTACTAATCGATAGTGGTGGTGACAACATCGTGTAATTATTTTCCCATTTATCACTTAGCATAGGATTTTCCATGTCTAATGGATCTATGCAAAGGAATTTTCTCATTGAAAGCGGTGGAGTTAAACCCTGTACCAAGACCTGTTCATCTACTATGGTTCTCTCCTTTACATGGTTGCTTAGTTTGCTAAAATCTGTAGTATTCCACTGATCTCGAGAACCTCGAAAATATGGAATTGAAACTAGGTTCTCCCTGGTCAAGACTCATTTTTACTCCATCCTTTCAATTATTTCAGCCGCAATTGTTGGGCCTACATGGGGTATAGAAAGTAGTTCTTCAGGGAAGCAGTATTTATTTGTATTTTATTAGCCATAGCTTTTGAATATGTTCTAGAACATTTTTACAAAAAAATCCAAATGGAAAGAATGAAAAATGTTTTGTTTTTTTAGAAGAAAAAATTAGAAAACAAAAAAACTTTATACACGAAAATAATATTTCTGGCGTTTCGTGCTGGTCAGCCGAAAAATATATTCTCAAAACAAATATTGAGCAACAACTCGATATGAAACAAAATTCAAAATATTGAACTATTTTTAACACCCTTTCAGGAATCACCCGCTTGTTCAAAACAAAGGCATCGACCGCTATTTTAAACAACTCAGGTAAAACATCAAAGAGCACCAACTCAATGAAAATAAATTTCCTTAGGGCAAAAAAGAAAAAACGAATTCAACACGTATTCAAAGGCAATTGAAATGAGGCAACAACCGTATCCCAACTTTAACCTTCAGTTATTTTATCCTAAATTCAAAATGGACAAGCTATCATTTTAACAACAACAACAACAACAAAAAAAAAACACGGCCGCGAGTGGTACTCACCCTGCAGTCAGTTCGAGTCATATCGTCGCCAAATATTGAACAATGATAAAGCAGTTACCTTACTTTTTCAGAATAGTTATGTCAACTCACTTAACTGCTATTACCGAGATTATTGATTATAGCTGGATATCACTTGGACTTTGAAGTCGTCTAGCTTCTGTTTCTCGGGAAACGTCTGCGTTCTTCCTTCCATTCTGAAGTTCTGCAATCTTGAATGGCTGAGATCTGGCGAGATCTTGTAAATCATCCAATCAGATTGATTCGCCAACATCGGTTCTTCTCGCCCGACAAGACAACGGCAACGCAAGTCGGACATACTCTCAATGCTCAAGCGTTATTTAACCCGGGGATGTAGTTCTCCACCAAGAAGAGTATCTGCAGGTCCAAATATATCATTTAATTACACAAAATAAACCATCTTGTCATAAGCATCATACATACATGGAGCCTATAATACAAAATTTACAAATAATAAATACATTGCTCATAAATCACCCGTAGACAGAGTATAATAAATATATGAAATCAAACAATGAATAGAAATTGAAGAAATAATTTTGAGTTATGCGATCGCGGAATTCCAGAAAGTAAAACTCGACTCAAATGTTACATTATAATAAACCTACCAGATATGCATGATCCAAATAGTCTTATATTTTGCAATATTGTTGAAAATTGATAATAGCAGTAACCCGACCTTTTCAATATAGTCAACTCACTTATCTACTATTAACGAGGTTTTTGGAGATAGCTGAATATCACTTGGACTTTGAAGTCGACAAGCTTCTGTTTCTCGGACGTCTGCGTTCTTCCTTCAATTACGAAGTTCTGCAAATGGCTGAGATCTGGCGAAATCTTCTAAATCATCCAATCAGATGGATTCGGCCAACATCGGTTCTTATGGCCCGACAAGACAACGGCAACACAAGTCGGGTGTGATCTCAATGCTAAATTTCACAACAATATAAGTGGATTTGAAGATTTCTATTCAACAATAACAAAGAAAGGTCCGGTCAGGATGAAGGCTGAAAGCGGATTTGAAGTTAACGGACGAATACTACGAATGGCGGGAGAAAGTGACTAGGTTTAATGGAAAGTGCAAGTTAAGTCAGTGGGCAGTCAGCTATTGGTCGAAGTCTGGTTTAACGCTTTCATACAGTAAAACACAGATACAGCTATTCTTTAATGTACAAAACAATTCGCGTTGGTTACATATTCCCCCTCCTCGGAGAAATGTGTCCCGACATTTCCACTAAAGCTCCTTCATACAAAGAAAACAAACCAAATTAATTGTCCCTTTCCCTAAAACAGAAAAGAAAGAAGGTATTCAATCTTTTATACTGATGTGTGCGGTATTTAGTGTGCAGTGAAACATTTTGAAAATGAAGCCATGAAATGGGGCATAAAATTGATTCTAGTAACTGAAATGGCAACACGTTTATGATAGAATTATCAAGTTATTATTATTTGGTATTCTTCTGGGAATTGAATATGAGCTAAACAAATGCTCAAGCTTAGACCTTTGAGCGATTCACACTGTCCAAACATTAAATCTGATCTTATGCAGGAATGAGCAATTTTCGATGTTTCATCATTTTGTAACTGTGAATTATGGAATTAACTCAGGATAACGATTTTACATGGTGTGATTTTCTTGAAGTGTATTTAGAGGATTTTTTTTATTACGATAAGTAAAAGTACTGTAGAAATCTCGTACCGATTGACATCATGCATACTTATGAAGCTCGACACTGTAGTTGTAAATAGTAGAGCTGTAGGTTTTTAAATTTCTTGTTCGGTTTCGGTTTTGGTTTTTCAGGTGGAGAAAAACCTCGGTTCGGTTCGGTTTTCGGTTTGTTCATGAGGCCAAGTAAAATTCAATAAAACTGATTCTAATGTCCGGAGTCACAAGTGAATGGTAGTGAAATTGAGTGAAACTCAATGAATGCCCGAAATAAGCTATAATACATGAAGAATCAGGAAGGCCAATATAATAATTACCTAAATATACAGAACTTTTATTGTGCTTCGCCATTTTTCGAGGTCTGACACCTACACGCAACTTGAGGAAAGCTACAAACACAGCTAAACTGAAATGTCGGAAATTCACAGAATGTAGCCTTCCCAGAGTAGTGAGAGTACCAGACACTGCCATTGGCAGTGTCTGGGTACTCTCACTACTCTGGGATGGCTACATTCTGTGAATTTCTGCAGCAAGAGAGTATTTAATAAAAAACGAAAAACCTTAGATTACGGGATGTCGACGGTTTTGGTTTCGGTTTTTTAAAAAAACTAAAAACCTCGGTTCGGTTTCGGTTAACCTACAGCTCTAGTAAATAGTAACAGTAAGAATTTTTGCCGATTTGAAACCAAGTTGGAATTTGGGGAAGTAAAGAAGACATCAGCATCACCAAAGAAGCTCCAAAATCCTGATAGATGGAATTTCCAACTACTGAACACTTGCCATCCGAGTTTCCAACGATAGGAAATTTTTGCCAGGATTGGATGGGGGGGGGGGGGGGGGGGGCGACAATCCCTCACCACACCCACACCCCCGTCGCCACGTCCCAGCACGACTACTACCTGTTTAGTTTATTTATCCACAAATAAATTTCAAAGAAACTTGAGGTATTTTAACTATCATTCCCACTAACTCATATTCCAACTACATCACCAAGGCACGCTTTCAAGGAAGGCATGCCTTGATAATCGCGTTGGAATATTTAATCACTTGGGAATTGAATCATCGTGGTCGAGACATATTAGGTCAACCCCTTCTCCACACCCATCATCTTCGCAATACTCCCAGATACAGTAAGGCTGTCGTGGACTGGTCGTTATCCACGCGTAGGCAGTGATGTCCTCGCATGCATTTACCAGGTAATAAAAATCATCAGCAAAATTTTAATTAATGAAGCACCATGTGTACCCGGTGCTTCATTAATTGTTAATTATTCCTATAATTAGTGTTTGGAATCTAATATTATTGCCTCCGTGGAAATATTGCCCACCCGTGGAAAGTGACCAATCCAGGATGGCCGTACTGTACACGTGAGTAGGGTGGGAAAGGGGGAGGGGGGGGGGGGGGCTATACCGACGAAACTATAGGCCCACAATGCAGTGTATAAAAAAAAAACCGTGCACAGTAATGCCCTCTTTGGAGATCCGCGTGTTTTCTAGAAGGGTTAGAATCGCCCAAAGCAAAGTTTATACCTGCATACAGCATTCTCCATCAATAATATTGATTGATCTGAACACGACACATGTAACAAGCTATTATTCATTCCACTTCAATTGTTTCAGTCATGAAGGTGATTTTCCTACTTGTATTATCGCTGTGTGGATATACATGGTCGCTACCTTATGGTAAGTTACTAGACTATTTTTAAATCGTACCTGGGCCACCATTGTCCAAATAAAGGCAAGAACTCTGGCACGGAGGAAGCGAGTATGGCCATGACCGCATCGCATTTGGAAGTTGAAATTTTATTTCTAAGTTTCCTCGCATTCGAGCGGAGGTGATGAAGGTCTGACAGCACTAAATATTTTCTTGGGTCGGACGGGTTTGATTGAAGTGTGAGGGTGGATTTGTGAGTGCGAGGATGGATGTGTGTGTGTCCGTGCCAAAAACCTAATTATGCTAGTCACCAAACGTCAATCAGTTACAAAGGGCAATGGGAGAATGTGTATCATACTATAGCCGGCTGCGTAACTTCAAGGTCAAGGTCACATTTGAAGGTCAAGCTAGAAATCGATCAATATTCGTGTCTCACCCATAAATCAGAAAGGAACCAAACTACAATTATCAAGCCTCACACAAATGTTAGAAGGTATATCTCGTAAAATGGTTGTTGCGCATCTTCAAGGTCAGGGTCATATTTGACCTCCACATGTACCAGGTCAGAAATCCCGTCTCAGGCACAATCCAGACACTATTTTAGATAAACTCTTCAAGATTCGCACAGTTATACAGGACATTGGGAGGATGCGTCACACACAATTGCCTGGTCCGTAAGATGAAGGTCACATCCATGGTCACGTTTAGAATCGGTCAGTTTCCGCGTCTTTGCCATAACAGTTATCAAATGTCACACAAACGTTAAGAACAATCAGAGAGTGTATCACCTATAATTGTTGCTTACGTATCTTCAGTGTCAAGGTAATACTCGTCTTCCATATGTTCAAGGTCAAAACTCGTGTCTCAGACACAACTCGTGAACTGTTGAGGCTACTATTTGAGCTAAAATCATCTAACTTCACACATTTATTAAGAGCAATGTGCGAGTCTGTAACAGTAGTATAGGTTGCATGGTTAAGGCCACTTCACCCGGATCACATGCCGGATCTCATGTGACGTCATAGTCATGTGACCCAATGGCGCCATGTTTGGTTGTCGTGGTAACCCGCGTGAGCGGCCATCTAGTGACGTCATCCTCATAGTGATACGTGATGTGAGTGCGCATGCGCAGCGCGTGTTGTTAGGGTGATACGTATTTCCGTCGTCCATTTTGTATACTGGAGGCCGCTATATTGGTTTCTATGGTAGCACGTGGTTGGTGTGTTATCCAAAGGATTCTCATAGGACGGGAGTATTTTCTGGAGGTATGTTCGATTGAATCGGAATATCACGAATTACCCAAAGGAGCCAGAGAATAACCGGAAATCACCAAAATCACCGAAACGGACTTATCCTAACTAGAATCTTTGATGTAAATACTTGAACGTAGTGCTATAAGGCAACTATGGGATGTTTTCCATTGTACTAGAGTATTTTATTACCAAGAATTACCCAAATGAGCCTGAGAATAACCGGAAATCACCGAAATAATCACCGAAATCACCCAAAGGGGTTCGGATTCCCTATGAATCCTTGTCTACTTAGACCACTTGTACCCATCATTCTTTGATCTGTAATGTCTTCTATCTAGTATACTGACTCTCCCGTATGTGTACATACTGGCGATGAAGCTATTTCTCTTGATCTAACCTCAAGCCCGTCGTGTTCTCAGTCAGGTCTTTAAGGTATCGGAATGCTATACCAAAAAGAAAAAAATAACACATTCTTTACATTTGAATTTCCTTTATTGAATAACAAATCACAGTATAACTTTTTATGGTATGTAGATTGTCAAGTATTCATAAACTGTCTTTATGCAGATTGGACATCTTTTCAGTGATTTACAACAGACAGTACACAGGCACAAGTGATTGCATGGTCTCGGGGTGACATTGGCTTCAGTTAATGAACACACACAAAATTTCCGCGAATCTTCTTTTCTGACGGCCTCTTCTTCTTGTTCTTCATTGCATTCTTCTTCCTCCTCAGTCAATTCGGGTAGGTTGTGAATATAATAACATTCTGAAGCATATTGTCCACAGCTATTCCACAATAAAAACAGTGAGTTCTGTCTCCTGTCCCCAAATAAAAGAAGCCAGCTCTCGCTAGTTCTTTCGGGGTTTTTGCACTTTCCCTTTGTAACTCATTTTCAAAAGTCTTGAGGCGGTGTTCTTCCAATGCATACTTGATGTATTTTGGTCGTCTCTGTACTGGCTCGAATTTCTCTAGAGCAATCAGTGAACGAGAGTCTCCACGTAACATCTTCTTCAGTACTTGTTGTGGAACATCACGAAAATACGTTTCAACGTTCATTCTCTCTGCATAGTCTCGTGGAAATGGATTTCGCGAATCTTGGTTAAATTTATTCAGAACCATCGTGATCAAACATGGAATCGTGAACGTTCTATCTAATCATCCTGCTTCTTTATTGTTCTGCCTCTCGTTGGCTTAGTGGTGTCTTCCTGATTCTGTTCAATGTTTCTCTTCTTTTCTATGGTCACTGCTTTGGTGACCCGATCCAAATCTTCTGTGGAAAACTTTCGTTGTTGGTTTTGAAGACAGTTATGCTAGCGGACATCCTTCTCCATCGGCTGTCGGTACACAAATGACGATTTTCGCTGGAAACGCTCCTTTTATAGTTTTTCTTCATAGCAGCGACATCTAGTGGTAGCTTTCATCTATGACGTCATAAACCAACACGTCACTGTCTATTAGATCGGTTGTAAACATACCGACTATTTTGTCCATTGATGCACCTCGACAGCGATGTTTGAGATAAAACAAGCAATACTGTCCACTCACTGGTAACGACCCTTTAAGATGTTTTTGTTGTATTTCCAATATCAGGAATTCTGGATGAGAAAATTGTGGAATGGTCTGTGTCTTGGAGGTAATCCGTAGGAATCAATGTATTCTGCGTCTTTGTGGCTCACTAATATTCTCCTTCTCTGTGTTCTGGATATGTGTTGACTATCAAAGCCACTGGTCAGTGATCTGGTAATCTTCTTGGTAATCTGTTTCTTGCAAATACGTCCAAACAAATTCTCTTTAAACAATTTTCTGATCGGAGGGCGCTCTTCAACTGCAACGTGTTGATGTTGTGTAATCGAAAATGATTTGTCTGTTATTGTCCACCTCTATGGTGTTTTGGAATTCTGCATACACCAGTACGTTGATCGTGGTCGGCATCGGACCCTCGAAATGGACTTCACGTCTCAAATTTCCCACTTCACCAAATCGAAATGTTGTCCATGTGATAGATTTGGAATCAGGTCAAACACGAACAGCGTGTATCCTTTTATGTACTCCTCTCTGCTATTGTGGTTTCCTTCATTCTCGTACATTTGTCCGGTTCCTTGGGACTGGGATGCATAATATCTTGTCACTTCTTGTTGATCGAATCGAGGTTGTAAGGGTTTTGCAGGATTCTGTTATCCGTCTACATACAGAGCAAAGTAATTGATGTTGTAGTTTTTAAAATTGTATGGATTCATTGAAAAATTTCCATTGAAGGCGTCGTTGTCCACGCACCCCACCACGGAAGTTGGCCAAGAAATAAATTTTCTTGTGTGATGCTGAGATTTCCCTTTGGCACTGAGAACACTTTGGTTTCCACGCGGTCGATGAGATATTTTGCCGTTGATTTTTTCGTGAGCCATTCTCTCGAATGAATGGAGTCTCTCTTTACGTACAAACATGGAAACGCCCATAATCTTGAGCTTTTAAGTTTCTGCATCTGCCATCAAAGCCAATGTATCCTTGGCTCTGTTCATTTTTACATGAACGTTAACCCCATTCCGTAGCTAACGTGTTTGGAAAAACATATCG
Organism: Pictodentalium vernedei; assembly: GCA_031216915.1. Lineage (NCBI taxonomy): Eukaryota > Metazoa > Mollusca > Scaphopoda > Dentaliida > Dentaliidae > Pictodentalium > Pictodentalium vernedei. The sequence continues at coordinate 845,220,081 of CM062296.1, read as the reverse complement.
AAGTGCAATCTTCCTGCCTTGTCCAAGGCTTTACTTTCAGCCGTAAACTTTTTTTCTCGTGGCAAATCCATTGTTATCTTCTGTGAGATCTTCCATGTGGCCAGCAGCGTCCCTGTACCATGATGCATTAGTGAATTGTGACTTTTTGGCTGCTGGTCCATATCGTAACAAAGTCTCTATGTAAGCTCTGTAGTGGTAAGTGTTGTTGGAAGGAGACAGCAGTTTCTCGTTCAAACTGATGTTGATTTGACTGAATAGGGATTGCATCCATAAATTGACCGGTCCCACTTTGACATCATTTGTGATTGCTGCTCCATTGGAATCTACAATCTTTGCCTTAACATACAGATATGTCTGTTCCAGATTCAAATAATCATCTCCTAACCCCGTGATACTGAATTCTATCGATCCACTGTATCCTACAGTAGCCAATGGTCTGTGTTCCACCCATTGTCCATGTTCCACATCGGTCTGTGTTGGTGGTATTGAAAATAACTCGAGTTCACTATTTTTACACACCCACAGGATTTGTCGTTGATGAGAGGCATCACGCACCGAGAAAGTCTTGCGACTGTACTGCTCTCTATCTTTTTTTTCGATTTACTGGCAGTGCGTGGTGCACGCCTTTTTATACCTTTGCGGCCGGGTGGAGTCGAGCCACCCACCACTACATTCCAAGCTCCCGCACCAGCTTATTTGAGTCTGTTGATCGCTGCCTGTTTCACATTTTTCCTTTTGATGACATCTCCAGCGAATGCTGCTCCTTTTTTAACGAGATGTTTTCCCACTGTTTTGGCTGTAGTTTTTCAATAAGGGTAACGCCATATTCTTCAGTCGCCCCAATATACTACCCAAACCATTACCGCTGTGTATCTGCGCTCCAGAAAAAGCTGGTAGCTCGTTCCCAGCTTGTTTCGTGTAATACTCTTCGTAAATCTTGGTATTACAACAGTAAGTCATGTCTATGTGAAATGAAGAGATCTTCGATTTCGAAAATGGAGTGTCACTGTCACCTTCCCAAATTCGAATGGCACATTGGCTCCTGTGTCGTCCCTTATATACACCCTGATGGTGACGGTACAAAAATGGATACGTAGTACACGTTCTCAAACGTCTTGGAGATAATTCTCCATATTTGCCTCTAACGGATACGATGCGAAATAGAGGCACCCTCGTATTGCCCACGACTTGGTCACGAACCAAGTCACAGCAGATATACTGCGAATAGAAACCTTGGTTAATATCGGCCACCCGAGATTTGAACACACACTCGTCAAAACCAAATTCTTTCGTAGAGTCCGACATAATGTGACTACGACCCCATCCCGTATCTTGATTCGAACTTTACCAGTGACCTCGTCCAATTCATACTCTATCTTATCATGGCGGAGTAGCAGTACTTCTTTAACACCATTGATGCTCCGTATTACACTGGAAGGTTCCGAATATCGATCTTCTTTCAGACTGAGCTGATAATGTTTTTTCGAAATCCAATACACATTGACAAAAGCTCCTCCCCCCACCCCCACGAATGTTAAACGAAGAGTTTGGAGACTGGATCTCTCTCCATCCCACTTCCCATTCCTCAGTGAGATTCACCGGTTGTGATAACTGTTGTGTACGTAGTCAGCGTGTTCTCTGGGAACACGTTCATTGAACTGTTGGTTGGTAGAGTCAAATAAAACATCACTTTTTCTTGATGGTCGGATTAGGTAATAAATATCCTATACTACTACTTGAAAGAGCCGTCCGCAGCTTGCTATCTGTATTATCGAGAGTGAGGGTAACAATGCGAGCGATGATGATAATGTACAGTATGATTATTTGGGAAAAATAAGTGATTTTGCTCCTGAGAGCTCTCTATCCAAATAGATCCGTTCGTATCTTCTTCCATCTCAGGGGAACTCTTGCTGGTTCACTTCCTTCTTTAGGCGAGCTGATGCTCGTGGATCTGCGAGCTGAAGGATGAAGGGTATCCTAACCACTTCACGAATAATTCCCTTTTCTTACCTCGACCACGTTTCCAAACTTTAATTAATTATAGGTGGCGTCCCTAGTAAATTAATTAATCTTCATCGTTGATCATACGTTTGTTTAGAAAACTACATGAATTCGGAAGACGCGCTTTTTAACAAGATATTGCGGCATATTTAGTGCATTTGTGTGCACGAGGCGTGTTCAAGTATAACAAAATAAAACATGGTGTTGGTTAAAATATAATATATTCTACATGCATGGCTTGTTTTTAGTCGTAATGACATTATCACGGTCTATCACAGATGCATTCCCTATTCAGTCAAATCGACATCAGTTTGAATGAGAAACTGGTGTCTCCTTCCAACAACACTTACCACCACAGAGCCTACATAGAGGCTTCGTTAATTTATGGACCAGGAGCCAAAAAGTCACAGTTGACCAATGCCTTATGGTACAAGGGCACGGCTGGCCACATGGAAGATCTCAACAACGGATTTGCCACGAGAAAAAAAAGTTTACGGCTGAAAGTAAAGTATTGGACATGGCAGAAAGATTGCACAGATCCAAGGATGCATTTGCCTTGATGGCAGGTTCAGAAACTTACAAGATCAAGATTATGGACGTTTCCGTGTTTTACGAAAAGAGAGGCTCCATTCATTCGAGAGAATGGCTCACGAAAAAGCAATGGCTAAAGCAATGGCAAAATATCCCATTGACCGCGTGGAAACCAAAGTGTTCTCAGTGCTAAAGGGAAATCTCAGCATCCAACAAGAAAATTTATTTCTCGGCCAACTTCCGAAACGCATCGTGGTGGGATGCGTGGACAACGGCACCTTCAATGGAAATTTTTCAAAGAAACCATACAATTTTAAATACTACATCAATTACTTTGCTCTGTTTATAGACGGACAACAGATTCCTGCATTCCTGCAAACCCCATACAACCTCGATTCGATCAACAAGAAGTGGCGAGATGTTATGCAACCCTGTCCCAAGGAACCTGGCAGATGTACGAGAATGAAGGAAACTACATTAGCCGAGAGGAGTATATAAAATGATTCACACTGTTCGTGTTTGACCTGACTCCAGACCTATCACATGGACAACACTTCAGTTTGGTGGAGAGGGGAAATTTGAGACTGAAAGTCCATTTCGAAGATCCGTTGTCGACTACGATCAACGTATTGGTGTAATCAGAATTCCAAAGCATCATAGAAGTGGACAAGAACAGACAAGTCATCTTCGACTACTCGACATGAACACGTTGCAGTTGAAGAACGTCCTCCGATCGGATGATTGTTTGAAGAGAATTTGTTTGGGCGTATTTGCAAGAAACAGATTACCAAGAAGATTACCAGATCACAGACCAGTGGCTTTGATAGTCAACACATATCCAGAACACAGAAAAGAACATTGGGTGGCTCTCTTCGTGAGCCACAAAGACGCAGAACACTTTGACTCTTATGGATTGCCTCTAAGACACAGACCATTCCACAATTTTCTCAAGAAGAATTCCAGATATTGGAAATACAACAAAAAACGTCTTCATGGATCGTTACCAGTGTGTGGACAGTATTGTTTGTTTTATCTCAAACATATCTGACGAGGTGCATCAATGGACAAAATAGTCGGTATCTTTACAACTGATCTAATGACAATGACGTGTTGTTTGATAACGTCATAAATGAAATCTGCCACTAAATGTCGTTGCTATGAAGAAAAACTATAAAAGGAACGTTTCCAGCGAAAATCGTCATTTGTGTACCAACAGCCGAAGAGAAGGATGTCTACTAGCATAACCGTCTTCAAAACCAACAACGAATTACAGATTCAACTGTTCAAGAACGACGTTGGATTCAACTTTTCCGCAGAAGATTGGAATCGGGTCACCAAAGCAGTAACCATAGCAAAGAAGAGAAACATTGAACAGAATCAAGAAGACACCACTAAACCAAAGAGAGGCAGAAAACCAAAGAAGGGTGATTAGATAGAATGTTCACGATACCATGTTTGATCACGATGGTTCTGAATGAATTTAACCAAGAAACGAGAAACCGAGATTCGAGAAATCCATTTCCACGAGACTATGCAAAGAGAATGAACGTTGAAACGTATTTTCGTGATATTCCACAGCAAGTACTGGAGCAGATGCTACGTGGAGACTCTCGTTCACTGATTGCTCTAGAGAAATTCGAGTCGGTACAGAGACGACCAAAATACATCAAGTATGCATTGGAATAACACCGCCTCAAAACTTTTGAAAATGTGTTTCAAAGAGAAAGTGCAAAAACCCGAAAGAACAAGCGAGAGCGGGCTTCTTTTATTTGGAGACAGGGGACGGAACAGTATCCTGGCTGTTAACAATTAGGGGCTTGGGGTTAGATCAAGGGAAATAGCTTCATGGCCGTTATGTACACATACTGGAGGGTCAGTATACTAGACAGAAGTCATTACAGATCAATGAATGATAGGTACAAATGGTCTAAGAAGACGAGGATTCTTAGGGAATCCGAACCCCTTTAGGTGATTTCGGTGATCATTTCGGACATTTCGGTGATTCTCAGGCTCATTTGGGTAATTCGTGGTAACAAATACTCTAGTACAATGGAACACACCCTATAGTTGCCTTATAGCACTACGTGCTACTATTTACATCAAAGATTCTAGTTAGGATAAGTCCGTTTCGGTGATGTCGGTGATTTCCGGTCATTCTCGGGCTCATTTGGGTAATTCGTAATACTCCGATTCAAACGAACACACCCCCGTCCTATAAGAAGCCTTTGGGTAACATAGCAACCACGTGCTATCATAGAAACCAAGAGGCGGCCTCCAGTATACAAACTGGACGACGGAAACACGTGTTACCCTAACACACGCGCTATGCATGGGCACTCACATCATGTATCACTATCGAGATGACGTCACAAGATGGCCGCTCATGCGGGTTACCATAACAACCAAACATGGAGCCACTGGGTCACGTGACTATGACGTCACATGAGGTCCAGCATGAGATCCTGGTGATATAGCCTTAACCAACAACCTATACTTCTTGTAACACAAAATAGCTAGGCCAGTTACTTCCAGTTCAAGGTAACATTCATGCTTAAAATCAGTCAATATTCGTGTCTCAGCCATAACTGTGAAACAAATCAAGCTTCAATTATCAAACTTCATGCAAATGTTAAAGACTCCCAGAAGGTGTGTGGCCTATAATAGTTGCTTGTGCATCATTAAAATCAATGTCATATTAACTTTACCTCCGTATGTTGAAGACCACAAATCGCATTTCTGACATACTGCAGAAACTATTGGGCATACAAACATCAAACTTCTCACACTTGTAAGAGAACTAGGGTAATGTGACGCACGTCACAACTAGGCTCATAATTTAAAGATCAAAGTCACGTTACAAGGTCACACTTAAAATCGGTCAATATTTGTGCCTCAGCCATAATTTAGAAACGAATCAATCGATAACTGGATTATATTGAACTCGCAAGGTAATTTCCAGAAGTCATTCAACGAAACACGACGATCACCGAATGGGCCTAACAACGAGGTGAAATGTATGCCGCATTTTAACATACTAATCCGCACAATGACGCACCCACGTCGCTCCCTGTTACCAGAAATGTAATACTTAACTCTTTGCATGCTGCTGGCCAATATTCCTGCCTAGCATAGGGTTTCTCTTGTAACCGAAATAAGTATAATTTCGCCACAAATATTAGAATTTTCACTCACTAAATTGAATGGACCTTTTCCCCAAGGATTTTTAGTTTACATTTGGAATAATTTTTCATCAAATCTAGTCATGACTCCTGTACAGCAGCCATGACTAGATTTGATAAAAAATATCTTGAAAATACTCAGCGGGATACGAGTTAAATAACAGTACCCACCGACGACAGTAAGATTGGCAGTGAAGTGTTGCTAAACTTTTCGCGCAGATTATCAAAATCTTTAGTGTTATTTGTAGGTAGGTAATCCACCTAGCAAAATGATAGCATTTTGAACTCCTGAACAGGGTTTTAACCTTTAAAAAAGCTTAGGGTCCTAACAATCAGGTAAAGAATAATAGAAGTTTGAAGCGACGTACATACGTCACAAAACGGCAATAAATCAAAAAAACTAAAAAAAGCCAACTATCTCCCAATATTTTTTTAGCTCCGCTACATACTAAAATTTAAAAAATAAACCGACGCATGTTAATTTTTAACCGTATGACCCAGAATTAGACCATTACGGCTGGGAAATTCAAAGTACGGCACCACATTTAGATATAGTTTTTTTGTGGAAATTATCTTCCCAAATTTTCGAAAGGCTAAGGCTTAAAATGAGGTTAAAAAGAAAAGGTATAGAAAAAACTCCGTAAAATTGGCACCGCTGGCATCGGGTATGTCCATTTGAAATGAAACAAATGAAACTGCACAATTGCAAATAGCCATAAATATGTGTGAAAGGTTCCATAACTGTATCTCCAATAAACATGGCGCAATAGGAAACACGAGCGTTGGGCTTTTAAGAATGTGGAAAATAGGATAAACTTCAAAGTGATGTAAAAACGTGAAAATAGCGTTAAATCGCCATCCCCGACCTCCCCCACCCCCCCCCCCCCACCCACACACAAAAAGAGAAAAAAAACATCAACAAAACAAAAAACAAAACAAAAAAACAACCTCAAAACAAAACAGCTATCTCAAAATTTTGCTCTGTAAGGTACTGGATTTTCAAAAGAGTTTGATGTATTTTAATTCTTGTCCCTATGATTCTCTCTGACATCACCGGACGAGTTCGACGGAACATTACTTGTTGGAAATTTTCTGCGACGGCACCACATATTTAGATACGGGTTTTATATATTTATATATTATATTCCCGAAATGTCCAAAGGTTTCAGCTCAAAATAAGGTTGAAAATAAAAAGGTATAGAAAGAAGCGTAAAATTGGCATCGCTGGCATCGTGTCTGTCAATTTGAAATAAAAAAATATGCAACTGAACATCTGCAAGTGATCACAAATATCTCTGGCTGCTAAACATAAATATGTGTGAGAAGATTCATAACTGTATCATGTATCAATACGTCAAAAATGGAATCACAAAAGTTTGTTTTTGAATGGTTTTTATTAAAAATTGTAAAATATTTGAAATAAAGTAAAAACGTCAACAAAGGCAATAAATCCAAAAAAAAAAAAAAAAAAAACATCCACTTTTAATTTTTTGATGTGTACAACATACTAAACGTTCATGGAAGAGGCCGACATTTAATTTTTGTTGACGTCGAAGTCAATGACATCAGTAATATATCATGTACCCGAACGTGCCCGATTGGCCTGACCCCTGCCCAGACCCTTAAATGACATCATAGTCACACGACCTAGTTACGTCATGCTTGATTGCTATGGTAACCCGCGTTGGCGGTCTTCTTGTGACGTCATCTTCATAGTGGCATGTGGTCCTAGTGCACATGCGCAGCGCGTGTTGTTAGGGTGATATGTGTTTCCATTGTCTACTGTGTATATGGTAGGCCGCCATCTTGATTTATGTGGTAGCACGTGGTTGCTATTTTACCCAGAAACTTCTTAAAGCCCATGGGTATGTTCTGAGGGCGTGTTCTATTAAATAAGCGTAAATCTAATTACTACAAATAACCCGATAAGCCATTCAAATCACCCCAAACGACTTTATTTGATACGGTTTCTTCAAGAATCCATTTCTGTAGAAAAGTACGTACTGCTGTTGGACCGTCTCCTGGGAGTAACTAGAATAGCTTACTGGGTCGTTTACTTCACAGAATTAGAATTACCCAAATACGCCAGACAATTGTTTTACTAGTTCGGATTCCTTCGGAATCCTCAGTGTCTATCTGTTGTTTGGATGATTTCCCATGACGTATCCTTTTTTCCAATAACATGTGTGTTTCGTTGTATAAGAAAAACTGGTTCATTTACTTTGTAAAATTACCTTAAACAACCAGATAATTGTTTTATCAAGTTCGAATTTCCCCATAAACTCTCGGTTTCAATCTATGCTATAGTGCTGCCTATTCGCTTAATTTCAATGTGGAACTATAGTTTTTTCTTTATAAATTCTTATATTTAGTATTTTCCTTAATTGCCCCCCCCCCCCCCCCCCACACACACACACACACTTAGTCCCTTTATTCCCTCGATTTCAATATGGAACTATAGTTTTATACATTCCTACGTGCATTGATCTATATTTAGTAACATTCTTAATTAACCCCTCATTTTCTATTAAGTACATTAACTTAGTCATTGTATTAATTAATGTATTGCGAGGATCAAGATGTTCCACTGACCAATGAAATAATAGAATTATCGACCAATTAGATTAGTGTATTCCCATTGTGTTTCTTTTCCATTACTATCTTTGTTAATTTACGAATTTTCCCAAATTTAACCTATAATCCTATGGGAAACAAACGCAAATGCCCACCAAGAATGAAAAAGTCAAAGAAAAAACGTTGTGACGTTTTCAGAAACGTCCGTCACGCATAGATAAATTCAATGACGCTGTGACTTCGGCTTCGAAACTTTTCATTCATTCATTCATTCATTCATTCATTCATTCCATCTCCATCTCTTGACCTCTGTATACTCAGGTTATTTAAATAATTTTGTGTGTGTGCTATTTTGTGCATTCATTATTCTATAGATTATGGAAACATCTGGAAATTCATGCGAGGATTGTGAGAAAACATTCACAGTTCGACGGGACAAGAAGAGACATCAACGGGCAGCTCAGGGATAATGTAAGACATTTGACAGTAACAAATACTATAAGAAATGTACTAGGAAAGAAGACTTAGATAAACACAAGAAAACTTTCTCAGATATTTATACATGTTTAGAATGTGGGCAGGAATTCACTCAACTTTTACACTTTAATAGCACAAGAACACCGCCCACCTCACTGTCACCTTTCCCAAGAAACGTAATTCTGAAAGACCGGTTACGACCCTGAAAAAACCCGTACCGTTTTGGACACAGACCTTGATTGACATAAACACGAACTTCATCATGGATCCTCGCTGGAAACATCCAATTACTTGTTTAGTATGTGGTCCCACGGGTCGTGGAAAATCTTTTTTTGTAAATTGCTTTATTCAAAACATTGAAGATATTATCACACCTGTTCCAAGCCATGTACTATGGTGTTATAGTGAATGGCAATCACTATACAATACTTTACGCCAAGTAGAATTCGCAGAGGGTTTCCCTCAAGAACTGAAATCTGATAGACATATTGGACGATCTGATGCTTGATGCAGATGGTCGAGTGTCCAGATTGTTTACTAAAAGTAGTGATCACCGTAAGATTAATGTGATGTACATTGTTCAAAATTGATTCGACAAAAATAAAGTCCACAGGACTGTAGCCCTCAATAGCCATTACATGAACGTTTTTAAAAATCCTAGGGATTGTTCCCAGATCTCACACTTGGCAGCACAGATGTATCCTGGTAATTCCAAGTTTCTGAGAGAAGGTTTTGAAGATGCCACTTCCACTCCACATGGCTACCTTTTAATCGATCTCAAACAAGACACTCCCTAACACATGAGTCGGAGAAGTCAAATTTTCCGGGGGAAACCCAGTACGTGTACCAATGAAAGGTTACAAAAGGGGGCAGCATGTATGCCCCTAGTCAAAAGTATGTGCAACCGTCTCAAGCGCAACATCGCGCTTCTCAAGCTTCTTAATAAATCGAAACCCACACTCGTCAAATCCATACTAAAACATGTAGACAAACATTTGATTATCTGTTTGTGTGACTGAGCCTCGAGTATCTTGACTGGGTCAATAACTATTACCAAATCTCATAGAACCAAACTCGTTCGCCAGAAACAAAATGCGACTGCAGTGGCAAATAAAGGTACTCTGACAAAAGGAAGAGACAGATCTTACAGTGAGGGAGGATTCTTGGGTGCATTACTATCTCCCGTGTTACTGGGTGTTGTTAAAGGTATTTTTGGATGATGAACTACGCAACGAAGATGGCTTTGGTAAAACCAAGGTTACTTGAACGTCTACAAGAGACTCCAAGACAACCGAATGGAATGACTGTTTCATCTTTGGCTGCAGAAATATTCTCGATGCCCCGTTTCTCACATCCGACGAAAAGATGACTCCATATAATCAAGTCTTACAAAGGTACCCGACACTTGAGCAAAAGACAATGTCCACTCGACCCATCAAGTCTAAACTGAGAAAGATAATAAAGACCAAGACATTCTCGATTCTGTACCCATGAGCATGTCTAGAAAGGCAAAGCTGTTGTTGAAACGTATTAGAAATTAGGGCTGTCACAATTAATCGATTAATCGATTGTTTATCGGTCACGGCGAAATCGATTAGTATTTTTCGTTGCCGAATAATCGGTAAATTATCCCGTTTTAGACGTTTAATAATTAAAAGAAAATATGTTGAAAAAACTATTGTTTCAAAAGGTAAAGAGTTAAGAACATCGATGTTAAACCCCAAGAAGCTATTGGAAGCATTTGTCTTTCAGGTACATTCATCAAAGCTTTGATGTTCTGAACTTTTGAACCGTCAGTGTAATAATCAAGACCGGTCGGCAGTTGCGAAGTTCGCAACTGCCGACCTGTCTTGATTATTACACTGACGGTTCAAAAGTTCAGAACATCAAAGCTTTGAATGTAACTAAAAGAGGATCGTCTTCGTTGTTTACTTGAGGTAGGTCAACTGACTTCAACTTGGTTTTTATCGACTTCAAAGAGAAGGAGATGGGGGCCATCTAGGCACGATCAATCGATTATCATCGATTATTTGCGACGGTTAATCGATTCCTAAATTACAAAATCGTGACAGCCCTATTAGAAATGACCCAAATATATCTTGAAATGAGAAGAGCGAAGTAGTCCACAAAGATCAAACAGTCGAATGTGACAGAGATCTTCTAAACGATTTGCTTATAAGACGAATTTTTTTTTTAACCTAAGGGATGGGAAGTGTTGGTCGAAGCCCCGAGAGAGAGTAACATACACCAAGAATTGATTGATAAAGTTCGCGTCACGGTACGCGATGCCGTCGTAGTCACATTGAGCCCCACTCTCCAAAATATTTTTCAAGTCGGGTACTTACAGTTGTTTCCGAGTCGATGTTGTCAACCAATGATTCTATTCGCTCTACGTTTACCTTGACTGGTTCGTGACCACGTCGTGGGGGATACAAGAATACCACTTCTTCGTATCGTACCCAAAATATGGGAACATCATCTCCAAAACGTTTAAGAATCTGTATTATGTACCAGTGAAACGAAAAAAAATTCAGCACCGTCCGGGTGTATATGAGGGACGTCACAGGAGCCATAGTGCCATTCAAATTCGGGAAGGTGACACTTCATTTCCGAAATCGTAGATCTCTTCATTTCACATAAACACGACTTCCTGTTGTAATGCCAAATTGTACGAAGAGTATTACCCAAAACAAGCTCGGAACGGCCTGCCTGCTTTTTCTGGAGCTCCGATACTGAGAGGGTATGGTTTAGTTAGCATAATGGTCGGACTGAAGAGCGTCGTGCTACCCTTATTGAAAACTACAGCCAGGACCATTGGAAAAGAGCTAGTGAAAAAAGGAGCACCCTTTGCCGGAGATGTAATCAAAGGAAAACTGTTAAAAAGGCAGCAATCAAGAGAGTCAAGGAGATGTGAGTACTTGGAACGAAGTGGTTGGTGGTCGAAACCACCTGGCCGGAAAGGTATAAAAAGGCCAGCACCACGCAAATCCAGTAAATTTAAAAAAGGAGAACGGTTCAGACGCAAGAATATCTCGGTGCATGATGTCATGTCTCTTATCAGTTGTTCGCCTTGTTTTCCATACCACCGACGCTGACTAGTGTGGGACATGGGTAATACGTAGAACACAGACCTTTGGCGACCATAAGAAATAGTGGTCCAATAGAATTTCACATTGCAGGGTTGGGGGATGATTATTTGAATTTGGACAACGGTTGTAGATTCCAATGGGGCATAATTGCACCCGATGCGAATGTGGGCCCGGTCAATTTATTGATGTATTCTTTATTCAATCAAATTGATATCAGCTTGATTGAAAAAACTAGTATTTCCTTCCAACAACACGTATCACAGCAGAGCTTTCACAGAAACTTTGTTCAGTTTTGGGTCAGCTGCGAAGAAGTCACAACAGACTAATGCATTATGGTACAAGGATACTGTTGGACACATGGAAGATCTAACAGAAGATAACAAGGGATTTATTATTCGTAAAAGAATGACAGAGAGAAGTAAAATTGTGGACATGACTAGAAGATTACATTTGGACATGTTTTTTTCCAAACTCGTTACTTGTTGAATGGAGTTAACATTGATGTTAAAATGAACAGTCAAAGATGCTGTCGTATTGATGGCCGATAACGAAACGTACAAGATCAAAATTCTTGACGTATAAATGTTTGTACGCAAAGAGAAACTCCATACATTCGTGAGAATGGCCCATGAGAATGCCCTAAGAAAAGCAACGGCAAAATATCCCATCGAAAACCAATGTGTTTTCAGTGCCGAAAGGAAATCTGAGTATTACACAAGAAAATAAATTTATTTTAGGCCAACTACCTAAACGCATTGTGGTGGGATGTGAAGACAACGACGCTTTCAATGCAAAATTTTCAATGAATTCATACCATTTCAAGAACTGCAACAATTACTTGGCTTTGTTTCAACCTCGATTCGAGCAACAAGATGGCAAGATGTTATGCGACCTGTTCCAAGGGACTGGACAAATGTACGAGAATGAAGGAAACCACATCAGCTGAGAAGAGTACATAAATGGATGCACCCTATTCGTCTTCGACCTGACTTCAGACCTATCACACAGAAAACACTTCGATTTGGTGATGAGAGGAAACTTGAGACGAGAATTCCATTTCGCAAACCCGTTACCAACCACAATCAGCTTACTGGTGTATGCAGAATTCCAGAACTTCATAGAAATTGATAAAAGTAGACAAGTGATTTTTAATTACTCGACATGAGCACGTTGCAGTTAGAAATCTCTCTTCGATGAAATAGTTGTTTGAAGAGAATATGTTTGGGTGTATTCGCAAGAAACAGATTACCAAGAAGATTACCAGATCACAGACCAATGGCTTTGATAGCCAATACGAATCCATACCACAGAAAAGGAGAACATTGGGTGGCTCTCTTTGTGAGTCACCACGGCACAGAGTACTTTGATTCCTATAGACTACAACCACAACACAGACCATTCGAGAAGTTTAATACGAAACGCCTTCATGAACCATTACCAGTGTGTGGACAATACTGCATGTTTTACTTGAAATATCGTTGTCGCAATGGACAGTGTAACAACGGAAACCAAAGTCAACATGTTTACAACCGATCTAATGGATAATGATATGTTGGTTAATGACGTCATTGAAAAAAACCTGCCACAAGATGTCGCTGTATTGGAGAAGGACTATAAAACGGGATGCACTTGGCTTTCAGCTCATTTGTTGTGTTTCGACAGCCAAAGAAGAAGAATGTCTACGAATGTGACCGTCTTCAAACTAAACAACGAATTACAGATTCAGCTGTTCAAGAACGACGCTGGGTTCCAGTGTACCACGCGAGATTGGAAACAGGTGAGCAAAGCAGTGGATAATGCAAAGAGGGGCCTTGGAATGGGAGAACCCAAACCAAAGAGTGGAAGAAAACCAAAAAGATTAACCCTTTACCCAACAGAGACGATATCAAAATTTATTATTTTAAATATCATTTTTTTAAATTTTTCAAAAAAATTCAACAAAAGCATATTATATGACCCCCTCATTGGAACGAGCTCAATGAGCCCGTTCCAATGAGGGATCCCATGATATGGTTTTGTTGAAATATTTTGAAAAATTTAATTTTTTAAACTGCTCACTTTGCATATTACGCGGGCGGATGCGGGCGATTCGTTAGGTAAAGGGTTAAAGTATGTTTACTATTCCCTGTTTGATCCGGATGGCGCCGAATCATTATCAATCAAGAAACCAAGAATCAAGAAATTCATTTCCAAGACAACTTTGTGGAGAGAATAAGCGTTTGATTCGAAATGCATTTTCGTGATGTTCCACCACCTGTACTGGAGCAGCTTTTACGTTGAGAAGATGGAGCTCGTTTGATAAGAAAGAAATCAGCGCCGATACCACCAAAACACTTCAAGTGTGCATTGGAGGAAAAATCGTCTCAAGAGCCATGCTACGAACTGAAAGTGTGAAAACTCCAAATGAACTGACACAAGCTGGATTCTTTTATTCAGGGACAGGAGACATAAATCAATGTTTTCACTGTGCACTGTGGCATTATTATTATATAGTTCGTTTTTGGGAAACATAATATTATGTTATGGAAGAGCACAGAAAATATTCTACAAACTGTTATTACATTCATAATTTACCATCTGAATTCATGGACGTCGAAAAGGTTCAAGAAGAAGAAGTGGCCGTCGAAGAAATGGACATAACTGTTCAAGAAGTTCCAAAAATAGAAGTTTCACTGAGGATGAAATGTTGTGTGTTTGCTTATTAGCAGAAGCCAGTTTCGCTCCGCGACAAAGTAACCATTTGTGCATGTGCAAATACTGCTGTAAACCATTGAGAAGATATCCAGTCTGCAGAAAGACTGTTTATGAATATCTGACAATCCACATACCATAGAGGGAAGAAGAAACTGTTTTCATGTATTTTATTCCATAGAATGTTGTAATTTTGTTTAATGTTGAATGAAAGAAATGAAATGAAATGAAATGAAATGAAATTTATTCAACAAAATACCAAATTTACAAGTTAGATTTGTACAGAGAGTTTTACGTATATAGGATACAATGGTAAATTGTTGGGAGACAACATAGCCACATTGGCTGTCTTCCTGTTGCCCCCAGGAAGAGCGAAAGACTATACAGAAATGACTACACAGAAATGGAGTAGGCTGGATATTTTTTGTTCATAAGTACCACTGCCTATGGCTCAACCATTGAATGAATGATGAGAGGAGGGAAGACCTCGAAACTATATTCTAGCCCCTTCCCAGTGTACACGAAAGACTGCACCCGATATACGCGAGTGCAATTTGACGGTAGACTGCAAATTTGGATATATAAGATTAGACATGAGATGATGGGGCAATGTATGATTGGGAGATTAATTTGAGGTCGGGTGGGATGAGATAACTGGAGAAGTCACCGACATGGGCTGACAATGGCGTCCTACGATTAAGAAAGCTTTTTATTGACAGGAAAGACTCGAACAGTCGGCGCCTTGAGCAGAAGTATTTAGAATAAGGCTCGTTTGTAACTAGGAGGGAATGTTATTGGCAAATAGAACGATTTCCTGTTTCCATTGACGTCATACTTAAGGTATGGACGTCAATGGAGAATAAAGATATACCATAGTGCTAGAGTGTCCTATGTCCCACTGGCACATAAAGCATTCAAGCACCCAGGCGACGACATCTTTCCCTCTCTCTCTCTCATATAATGGGTCCCACGGGCGAGTGACGAGACATGTGAGTATCAATGAGCATTAGGCCTACAATCTGGACACATTTGATACGAACAGGTAACATGTGAGGAGTAGTTTGTTAAGCATTCATTAGTAAGCTGTTTCTTGAAAACATACCTGGAAGGTAGGGCTTGTAAGTCAGAATCAATTCCATTCGAAATCTTTGGGAAGCTATGTGTTGGCAGTTTGGCTGAGAATTGGGTTCTAGCTTTCTGCGACTGTATCGTGCCAACTTGTCTTGTTTGAAGTCCAGTTGATGAGTGTACACTAAAAAAAGTTCTGAATGAGTCGGGCAACCTATCGTTTTTCCAGTCGTACATGAATAGAGAGACATTCACTTTGTATAGATCGTTAAATTTTAAAATGTTATTATCCTTAAATAAGGGATCAGTATGGCTATTATATTTTTTACAACTAACTACTCGCATCGCGCGTTTCTGTAGAGAAAATATTAGAAATAAAATGTAAAACATGTGTTGTTATTAACTACCCAACCTATGAATACGACAATTATATAGTCTGAAAGCCTATGGGAGAGGGAGCTGACTACCGAGAAAATAGCTTCTCTACTGGCGAGATCCCCAGGTGAGTATATGGAGACATGAGGTTAGCTTTATGAACTTTCATGTACACATATGTGCGCTACGCATACTTATACTTATCAAAAAATTAAAAAAATAGACAGAAACTATAGCAACGTGCTACTCTACTAAAAAGTATTCTGGGGGAATCCGTTCCAAATAAAGTCGTTCTGGATGGCTTGGGGAGGTTGTCGGGCTGTTTGTGGTTATTAGATATATTTCCGTTGAATCGAAAGCACCTTATAGCACTATATGCTACTATTATAAGCCCAAAATGGAGGAATCCGTACAAAAAAGTGGTTTTGGGTGGTTTGCGGGGATTGTCGGGTTGTTTGTGGTAATTAGCCACATTTCTACTGAATCGAACACACATTATAGCACCACGTGCTAAAATTATAAACCAAAAATGGGGGAATCCGTACCAAATAAAGTCTTTTTGAGTGATTTGGAGGAATTCTCATGATTGTGGCTATGACGTCACTTCCAGGCCTGAGTCCGGCTAACCGGGCACGTTCGGGTACACGATCTACTACTGACGTCACTCAAAAATTCTGCCACTGCCACACCGAATTTTTCAGGTGTGCCCCATATTTTTGGATATGTTTTTTATTGAAGATGATATTTCCAAAATCTGAAAGAGGTAGACTTTATGCAGGCGTAGATATTACAGGACAGAGAGATTATTATCCTTGACGGGGTTGGTGTGAGATCGGGGAAATCTCACCCGAGGGCAAGATATTTGGTCCAGACACGAGGCTTGCTTGTCCCGAAGTTTTCCCCCATCTCACACCCACCCCATCGGGGATCATTTTTCTCCCCTACCAAAACACTCTGACGTCATCAAAAGTAATCCAGGGGCACCTGCAGCAATATCGAACAATTTTGTTGTCCATTTCTGAAAAAACTGATTTGCTTATCGAAAAGAGCGCACACAAGTTATGCATATACCACAAGTATACAGCACGAAATTAAATTCCAACGCCGGGAAGACAGGGGTTGAAGATTTGTAGCGAAATGAACATTGACACATTACGATGACGTCAGTTGGGTGCATGCATCATTCGATCGATGGACGCTTTAGTGATAGGAATTAAGTTAAGAATTTAAACAAACTGTTATTATTAACATCAAGTACAACAAAGAACAATACATTGAACACCAACGAAACATAAGATAGGGTCACGTGGGTCATGTGAGATAGATATCTATCTCACACGGCCGTCTCGCATGAAAGACGCATATCTTATATAGGAAGTTGGGGGAGAAAAAAGTTTTGAAGTGGCGTTGTTTTTGGCCAAAGGTCGAATATCAGAAGTCTGATACCGAAAGGTTCAATGTCAGAACAACATTTACAAATTTTCCAAATGTGGTGGTTGTAACTTTGTACAGCGGTCTTCTCCAATCGTAAAACTGTCCGACCCGAGATGACCCTGGCTGCGGAAATGTGTCGTTAAACCCCGATAAATGAATAATTAAACAATTACATAGGGAGGGGAGGGTGTAGGAGGGCGTAACCCCCACACCAACATTTTTTTCAGTCACAACAGAACATTTCCTTCACGATTTGAGTCTTCGAGTTCAATTCCTACTCGTCAGGATAATAATGAATGAATTTCATTGAAAGACTACAGTACGGCCGCCGCGAACTGGTCACTAGTGGGCAATATTATATCTCACGTGACATTCTAGGCTCTTGACTGAACGAATGCTGCATCCCTATTTCGAGTAGTTTGCATCCACAGAACTGACCAGGCACTACACCCAGGCACTACACGTTTTCTATGTTTAGCACACTACTATATCAGTTTTCTTTTCATACTGGGCGAATAAAACTAATCGCGCTAAATTTACATATCGATTCACAGAAGCACAACATCCACAAAACGACCCAGAAAGAAATCATTGTGGAAAAATGTATCGCTTTTCCATTGTTGAAGTCACATTGTCCGAGGCGTTCATTTTATTCCTTGAGAGATGATCCATATCTCGTTTCGAAGAGAAGGATCCATACCTGGGTGCAACTTTCATGAGAACGCGTCCGGATATGAAAAATCGTTTCTTTTCGCTGCTCATATTATTTCGCTATTTAATTGTATGTTTTGGGCAGTAAACGAATAAATAAGAGTATTCAATTGAATCTTCGAAGTTTGTATCCCGTACTGTCCCATTCCGTAATGTATATGTGTGACAAATGTGTGGAAATTATCAAACTGCGTTGTCAAATTTGGAAATTTTTTGTTTTCATTCGCGAGTTGCGCGATTCTAGAATACACAGTTCCGTTTGGGGGAAATGTTTTGTTTACCCTGCCGACCGATTCAAAATCTGTCTTCTGCTCATATCAATAATCCAAGTTAGCCGTGTTTTGGAAGAAGAAAACGTTTTTTAAAAACTACATGGTATTTTTTTCTATATAACTCTGGTTGGTAGGGCTGCTACCTTGGTAATAGATTAACAAATCGGACAGATGTTTTTCTTGATGGGTGTTCGATATAATATAAGGATTAGTGCATGTCTTGTCGTTGACTACGCCCATATAGTGCCCAGTGAGGTGGTGTAGTTACCTCCGCGTCGCGGCGGGAACTACACCACCTCACTGGGCACTATTTAATAAATATAGCATGGCTTTGAGTTGACTTTGCCAAAATAGTGGTCCTCGAGGAGAGGATAGTCCCGACGCGTAGCCGAGGGACTGTTCTCTCCTCGAGGACCACTATTTTGGCATAGTCAACGAAAAGTCATGCTATATTTATCATATTAGATGTGTGTGTGTGTGGGGGGGGGGGGGGGGGGGTTCTTCATCGGTCATATATGCAAGATAATATTCTTATTCACAGCCAAAGAGAAAAGAAAATAGTTCAGGGTTTAAACAGGTAAACTAAGTTAATTCTGCCACTCATAGTTCTGGGATAGAGAGGTAGAGAACCAAAACCCCAAGAAACACAATACCATTATTCCATTAACCCCCTCCCCGCCCCCAACACTACTACAAACATCACCTTCGATACACATATTTTTATTTCTCCAAACTAAATGTAATAATGTATATGGGACGAGATGTCTTGTAAAGTATTTACGCTTCAATGGAATTTTCTAAGCGAATTCGAATGTTACTATTTATAACCGTGCACTATTACCGTGCACTATTCTTTTTTCAAAATTGATAGTTGGTCTGTGCGATTTCGCTGACGAACTATCGGAAAATAGGGTGTTTCTGTTCAACCAATCAGAACGCGGGAAAGTCACGTGACATCTAATATATATATGGGCGTAGTCAACTCCAAGCCATGCACTATTCCTTAAATATATCCACGGACGCAACAATGTTAGATTCCAAACACTAATTTTAGGAATAATTATCAAAACCCGGTGCTTCATTAATTAAAATTTTGCTGATGATGATTTTTATTGCTCGGTAAACGCGTGAATTACGACCAGTCCACGGCAACAGTACTGTAGATTTGATGCTTGGACATGTGTCACACACACATAGTCGGTCATACAAATAAAGCTATGTAATACATGATTTGGGCTAATGGGAGCTCAGGAGGACTAATGTGGAATACATATAGGATACGTGTTTATTATTTCTGCCTCTGCGCATAAGACTATCTCATCAACTGTACGGCTCTGTCCCCTGATACCGAGAGAGAGAGAAAGAGAGAGAGAGAGAGAGAGAGAGAGAGAGAGAGAGAGAGAGAGAGAGAGAGACGTCAGTAAGAGGGAGAGGCGTCAAAGTGACAGAAACTGACAGTTCGGATCGACCACGGTGACAAAGACAGGGTTACACAGTATATTGCGTCAGTACTTTATGTATATTTTATTTATTCACTAATAAAATTTTCAAGAAGTCTCCAACTACTTATATTACCACTACATCATCATGTGCCTTCGTCGAAGGCATGCCTGGATGATGTAGTTGGAAATTGACTTGAATTGAGCCAAATCAGGACAAATCAAGTTTACCACCGCCCCATCCCCAAATCCACCATCTTCGCAACGTCATTGCATAGCATTTTCTTTATTTCTAACTTCCAAACTGACAAACCACTCAAGCTTAGCCTCCTAACATTTTACAAGAGCGACTCTCCGCAATATTGTGCTGCACACTTGCCCTTTGTCCAAACCTTTTTGCTACCGCTACCGCCTCCCCCAAACACCCCACTTTTGCACTAGAATTGTTGGGCGCCAAACGTTTAGTGAACTTGGATATTTGGCGCCAAACAGTGTTCGATTGCCAAACCCTGACAAGGTGGATGGGTACTTACCCCAGATTTATGCCACCCACCCCACTACATACATTTTCCAAAATCTAGCGTGCATTTGCGATTCATTTTCTTACTCCTTGCTGATGGTTTTGATGGTTTCTACGGGCTTCAGTCTGGTGGGAAGAAATGTGTGTGGAAGGCCAGGTGTATCTGAAAAGAATTACATAGCAGTGCAAAGCAACAGCCTAACGGTTTAGTCTTTCTGCTAGAGCTGTGAGTATCTAGCTTGGTCCATGAGATATTCCGCCTTCCAATTCGCTGTAAGAGGTTCCAGTCATTCCACGTACGGATATATTTATTGATGTTTAAGGTCACATACTTACGTACAACCGCTAATCAAGACCGTGACAGTTTTACGGGTGGAGGAAGCCGGAGTACCCGGAGAGAACCACCGAGCAACGACGAGCAGCTGCCAGCTCCCCAACATCGTAACTCCGCATTGCAGCACAGGCTGGGTTAGATTGCTTGAAGACATGCATACCATTGTCGTGCAGTACGCCTTAGTACACGGCGTCATCGTGCCCCCACGCAGGCAATGGAAATGAAGAGTCTTGCCCAAGGACACAACGCGGTTGTCGCAGGTGGGATTCGAACCGAGGACCTCTCGGCTTGCAGCCTGCAACTCTACCTACTGAGCCACCGCACCCCCATTCCACGTACGGATAATGATTGATAGTATGAGTTGTTTCATTTACTTGTGGTCGTGAAATAGCTGTAGATACAGAATAGATACAGAAAGAGAACGTTAACCTTAATATATACGAATATAAACAGTGGCTGGAGACGCAGACTTTGTATATCTATAAACGGTTGAAACTAGAAGTCCTGTCACAATTAGCGCAGAAAAGGCTGGTTAATAAATTTACTCCTTACAGTGGAACAGCGAAGTAGTCTGGAATACACAAGAGCGTTTGCGCTGTGCAATGCAAAATATATAGAGGATATGGAATGAGTGTTTTTCTCATATAATATTTATGAAACGAGTCTAAGAATTTTCCGTTTTGGCGAGCCTCTGGCGAGCCCAAACGGAAAATTCGGACAAGTTTCATAAATATTATATGAGAAAAACACTCATTTCATATTCTATTTTTCATATGACACACACACGGATAAATTAGCCACTTAGTATGACTTTTTAACCCATCACCTAACTTGAGTTTCAGTCGGCACATGGAAAAAACATCCTGATATAACTAAACAAATTTCATTTTTTTGCTTCCAAAACATAGGTTATGACCCCTCATTGGAACGAGCTCAACGAGCTCGTTCCAATGAGGGGTCATAACCTATGTTTTGGAAGCAAAAAGTGAAAATATAAAAAAAAATGAATGGCCTTTTTCTTGTAGGAAAAGATTAATACAATATAACCCACCCTTAATAGGACAGATAACGTAAATTCCCCCAATTGAAATTATGCAAATGTCACCCAGTTGTATTTTGTTTAGTCAATCAAATTGTCCAGTTTTGCAATTGACCAATGAAGGCACCCAACACCAATTATGCTAATTATGAAAATGTGGCCCAGTTGTATTTTGTTCAGCCAATCAAATTGTCTAGTTTTGAAACTGACCAATGAAATTGACGAAAGGCTTTATTTATCACTGGTTAATGTGAAAACAAAATATCAAATGTTTTAAAGTGAACAAAACGGACGAGGTCAGTAGTGAAATCACGAACTGAACCGATCAAACAGAAAGAAAAAATATTGAGACTACAGTACGTGGGTGGCCGATTACTAATAAATCGCTGTGGGGTAGATCTTAGATAGATCTTTATTTTGCAGTATACTAGTACATTGATTACAAAATAACAACAAACAGGAACATAAGCAAGTATACGGCATGGAAATGGCATAGCCTATAAGGCTGTCTTCCTGCCATTCCCGTAAAAAAGAAAGATATCAAGTTTCTTTGGCATCAGTGCATCGAAGTGCTTTCCCCAAGACGGGGTTGTCTGATCTTTTATTTATAATTCAGAGGGGCTAGAATGTATTTGAGAATTAAGGGATGGGGGTAGGAGGATGAGATGTCAGAAGATTACAGCTGGCGGATGACACAGTCGGGGCACGTTGGGTTGTCACATTTGGAGTTAGGACGCGAATAATTATTCAAGGCTTTATCAATTAAGGACTTTTTAATTCGGGGTCTATTTAATTGCTGGATTTGGGGGTCTATACTATTCCAGGTTCTTGGGAAGAAGTGTAATGGCAGCACAGCAGAGAACTGTGTTCTTGGTTTGCGGGTATCTAATTTACTGGTTTGCCTTGTATTCATTCCTGAGGGGTTTCTATATACTAGATTATTCACTTAGTAATTATTTACAATTTCTGAGGACAAAAACTCAAGAAGCAGTTGCAAACTTCCACCCAGTGGTCCATGTGAAAGTTTGCAAGTGTTTCTTGTGCTGTTAAGACCAATTTGCAATATTTCTCGAGTGGTGAATATATGGCACTGCGATTAAATAGTGATCTACTCTTTTCATTCTTCTATATGCAGTCGAGTTTTAATACATATTTACACCATTACATGTACATGTAACCAGTAGAGGTTAGGAATTATGTTTATGACTTCTACAGTTAAAACTAGAAGTCCTGTCACGAATAGTGCGCTTATCTAGGCTTAATTGCGCGTTGGAATTGCGCGCAATTGCCATGGCATCCAAAGCACGGCAGGTTCTCCTGGTTACTCATAGCAAACACATGCAATGTTTCTGCCAATGGACCTCCGGGTTACCCGGAGGTCCATTGGCTGAAACTTTGCTTGTGCACAGGCCGTATGTGCAGAATTTGATAGCCTTACCATCGTCATAACGCATAGATTAACGCGCAAATAGACGTGCTATTTGTGCGCATTTCAGGACAGGACTTCTAGTTTTAACTGCAGCTGGCGCTAACTCAAAAATAATCCAGGGCCGAACACAAGAAGCACTTCCATCACATGGACCACCAGATTGCACCCTGCGGTCCATGTGATGAAAATTTGCAAGTGTTTCTTGTCGTTTAAAACGGATTGCCGGTCCTAGTACCTATTCGTTTTATTTATACCACGCCCTTCATAAATAATCGACTTTGTCACTTAAAATTGAGGAAAAAAATAACGATACTTTCTATCGCAAACACATGGGTGTGTTTTGTTTACAACGGGGCCGTTGGGCAGTACTTCCGGCTGCACGTGAATACTTGATTGACAGCTAGACGCCATCAAAGTTGATTGAATTTTCCTTTTTCAGTCAAATTATTATTGACAATTCTTAAATTTTATTTTAAATATATAATTGCAGGTATATTTTAATCTTAGTAAGTCGAATGTTTGAATGAAACATCTCCAAGAGTATTACTATAGATGTATTTTTTTGTAATGGGATTCCCAATTGGAAACGTTTTAACCGCAATAGAAGCTTTACACCGGTAGTGGGTTTAAAAGCTAAACTTTAACATACTGGCTTTTCACAGGTAGTAACATGGGTGAGCATGGCATAATGTTATCTGTGACCAACACTGCATACTGGACTATGAAAAAACTGCCCACACGCATTTAAATTTCCCAACAAAACAATAGTTGGGGTCGCTCCGTCCTACCCTGGCACTACCGTCTTGCCGAATATCGTTACTTGCTGACATTTGATGGGATGTGTACTGGGGTGGGGGTGATACACTAAAATAATTACAGGGGGTGGGGGTGATACACTAAAATAATTACAGGCGAAAACAAAGGAAGAAAACTACTCATGCGAGACAAAGAGAATTTGTATTCATTTACGTGTTTATTATTTTTCAGTATGTACACAGCCGAAAAAAGAAGGACCCTGTTTTGCATACTTTCCAAGGTTTTACTTCAACAAAGAGACTGGAAAATGCAAAGAATTCATATTTGGTGGGTGCAAAGGAAATGAGAACAACTTCGAAACACTAGGGTCGTGCGAAGCTAAATGTATTCGTATTCCTCAGTAACTCCCATCCAAGTGATGGATGGTGCTGATTTTTATGAATCTGTTGTAACAACCTGATGATTATGACGTTTGGTTCAGAATAAAATATACATAAAAGTCTTCTCATCTGTTTTATTTACTATATCGTGCACTTTGTTAACCCTTAACTCACACACCCGTCGGGTACATTTATGATCGAATCGCTTTGATACCCGGTATGCTTGTTTGGAGTGACCACTCGATGGGAGCTCACGATTGTCTTCCATTTCCGTCAAAAAACGCTGTCGTTGCCACGACCCTTGAATTTAGTTTAGTCAGGCATTAATATTTTGGCATACCCTGGAGGGCACATTGATAATCGGATCGCTTTGAAACCTGGTATGCTTGTTTGGAGTGACATCTAGATGAGAGTTTCGTCCACTTCCGTCTGAAAACGTTGTCCTTGGCAACGACCTTTGAACTTAGTTTAGTCGGGCATCAATATATTCCGTTAACACGCTCTTCAGGACACGCTTTCAAACTTAGTATGATTGTCTGGGGTGATCTCTAGATGGGAGATGTCATTTGTCTTCCATTTCTGTCCACCCCCCCCCCCCCACCCCAAACTACAGTTGGCAACATCATTTGATGAACTTAGTGCGGTTATGTCTCAATATTTTCCTGTGGCACACTGCAGAATACATTTATGGTCGGAGCGACTTGTTTGCGGTGATGGGAACTATAGATTTTCTTCTCTTTCCGTTAAAAACATTTTCGTTGACAACGACCTTTGAACTTAGTTTGGCTAGGCATCAGTATTCCCATTTGGCACACCCAACATGACACATTTATAATCGGTTCACTTTGGAACCTGGTGCGCCTGCTTAGGGTGACATTTAGATGGAAGCTATCGATTTTCTTCTATTTCCGCACAAAAAAAGTCGTCGTGGCAACAACCTTTGAACTTAATTTAGTCACCCATCAATCTATTCCTTTGGCACACCCTACAGGGCACATTTATGAGCAGATCGCTTTGAATCTTGGTATGCTTGTTTGGGATGACCTGTAGATGGGAGCGATCACCTTTCTTCCATTTCCGCCCAAAACCGTTACCGTTGGCAACGACCTTTGATGAGCTTAATGCAGTTACTCTTCAATATTTTCCGTGGGCACTCCCTGCAGGGCACACTTATGATCGGATCGCTTTGAAAACCTGGTATGCTTGTTGGGGTGACCTCCATAGTACGGGGAGAGTGGATTGTAAATAAATCACCAGTGGAGTGGAGTTATTGCTCAAACTATCATTTTCAATTTTTATACATATGGACAAAAACACAATCAATGTTTCAGCCAATGGACCTCCGGGCTTAACCCAGAAGTCCACGGGCTGTAACTTTGCTTGTGCTTATTATGCTTTGATACAAATTATTCCTTCGGCACGCCGCACAGGCATCTTTATGATCGGATCATTTTTAAACTTGGTATGTTTTTTTGAATGATCTCTCTATGGGAGCTATCGATGTTCTTTTCTTCCATTTCCTCAAAAAAAAAAAAAAAAAACGTTGCCGTTAGTATCGACTTTTGAACTTAGTACATTTGTGCATCAATATATTCGTTTGGCACACCGTACAGGTAGTATTTATGATCGGGTTGCTTTGTAACTTGAAATGATTGTTTGGGCTGACATTTAGATGGAACTATTGATTTTCTTCCGTTTCCCCCAAAACGCTGCCGTTAGCAAGGAGCTTCAAATTTTGTTAATTTGTGCATCGGCGTTTTTATTTGGCAAGTCCCACGAGGTACATTCATGAATGGATGGCGTTGAAAGTTGATATGTTTTTGGGGTTGACCTCCAGATGGGAGCTTCTTTCATTCTTGTCAAAAAGGTTGCCATTAGCAATGACCTTCAACTTTGCCCTTTTATGCGTCCGCAATTATATTTGGTACACCGTACAGGTCACATTTATGATCCGATTTCTTGGAATCTTGGTGTGCTGGTTTGGAACAACCTTTAGATGCGAGCTACTGATTTTCTTTCATTTCCATCGATAAAACGTTGCTGTTAGCAATGATCTTTGAACTTTACCGTTTTTACATCAATATCTTTCTTTGGCACGCTCTGCAGGGTACATTTTTGAATGAATCGGTTTGAAACTCTGTATGGATGTTTTGGGTTGACGAGAGCTATAGATTTTTCTTCCGTTTCCGCCAAAAACGTTGCCCTTAGAAACAACCTTCAACTTTGCCATTTTGTCTGTTTCTTTGGAACACCACACAGTAAACGATCATGATTTGGTCTGCTTTGAAACATTGTGTGCTTGATTGGAGCGACCACTAGATGTGAGCATTGTTTTTCTTTCATTTCGCTCGAAAAACGTTGCCGATAGCAATGACCTTTGACCTCATTGCATTTGTGATTCAACAGTTTCCTTTGGCAGATACTGCATGGTGAATTGATGAATGGATCAATTTGAAACGTGGTATGCATGTGTGGGATTACCTCTAGAGTTGAACTATCGATTTTCTCCCATTTGCGTCAAAAAAAAAGAAAAAAGTTGCCATCACCAATGCCCTTTAAAATTAGTGCATCCATATATTTCTTTTTTAAATGAATTGCTTTGAAACTTGGTTCAAGTTCATCCAAAGAAATTAAGGAAAACATTGCCGAAGAAACGACCTTTGAAATTGATGCATTTGTGCATCACAATATTCATTTGGCTCGAATTATAGGGCACATTTATGAATAGAGTGCTTTGAAACTTGGTATGCGTATTTGGGGTGACCTCGGATGGGAGCTTTTGATTTACTTTCATTTCCATTAGAAACGTTGTTTTTGGCACCAACCTTTAAACTTTAGGGGGAACAAAACATGACCAGGAGCAACGACATTCAAATTTAGTGCATTTGTGCATTAACATTTTCCTTTGGCATTCCCCAGAGAGCACATTCATTGTCGGGTTGTTATTCAGAGTGACCAAGATAGGTTTTCTTTCCATTTCCGTCAAAACCTGTTATTGTTAGCAGCAACAGCCTTTTAATTTAGTGCATTTGTGCATCTTCTTTGACAGAGCTCATTTATCATAGGAATGTTTTAGAAGTTAGTGTGCTCATTTGGCGAGACCTCTTGATTAGATCTATCAACTAGCATTCATTTCTGTTAAAAAGGTTACCGTTTACAGTAATGACCTTTATACTTACTGCATTTGTGTATCAACATTCTTCCTTTAGCCGACATATAGTTTACATCAAAATATGCACGAGTTGCTCTGACACACTGCTGTTATGTTGAAGTTTCACCAAATAACATTGGAACCAATGATTTTCAATTATAACTTACCAAGTTCAAATTTGTCCACCTGATCTACAGTGTCATTGACACTTTCATTTTTTTTTAGTTTTTTTTGAATGTCACTCAGCAGTATGATTTAATTTTAGTGGTTTCGTTTTTAATATTTTAACTACAAGCTCGTTTTTAGGCAAATTTTTTCTGAAAGTTTGGAAATATAACCTCGGCGAATGTCGAGATTATATGGCCGACCTAGGACGTCACAGGAGGGCAGAGGCGAAACCGTTAAAGTTCGTCCGATTTTCTTGAAATTTTACATTTTTGTGGAATTCACGAAAATCAGACATACATGTTTCTTCTTACTTTTTTCGACTTACCGCCATTTTATTGTTTTATGTTTTGGCGCTAAAAATGACATTCATAACTTACCGCATACTTAAGCTGCACTTGAAAAACTTTAAATAACTAACTTTTAGGTAAAAGCTCTAATCAAATGGTTATCAAGTCGCTGTTGATAACGTCATAGTTTTGAGGTGCTTCAGATATCCATGAACAAAGCTGGGAAATCAAAATTCTTCTTCGGCCTCATGGGATACGGCTGGCTTCGGGTAGGTAAAAACCCGTACCACGTGATCAGACACGGGGTAACGAATTTATCCATTGACTTTCCGTTTTAGAAGTAAAATCGATTTCATGTGTGAACACACACAGCATGAGATCTTTTATCTTCCATTGTTGAGCCATACAGGTTTCTGTGGTCTTTTTGTGCAAAAGAGTTTTTGTGAAAATATGCCGATATGACTAGTATTAAAAAACTATTATGTATGGACAATTTGTAGATTTCGGAACGAGGCTTCCACTGGGTATGGGCAATTTGTCAGTGGCTGGGCGGACGTATCGTGGGTTTCAATGAATATGGTCTCATACCACGTTTCTATCAACCAATCAAATCAAAAAATTCACTTTAGTCAATAGATAAATTCCCAAATTCTCGACTTTGTTTTTGTGTTCTCCTGGCATTTCTGTCAAGGTCATCGGGGTCGAAAAAAAGCGAAATACAATGCCGTCTGAAATGAAATAAAGAAACAGATCGCCTTCATACTGCACATTATTAGTGCATGGAGACTGCACAGTTGCCATCTCACTTGCAATGTATCATGCACGTGCTTCAATATTTTTGAATTACGCGATTGTTTTTCGATTAAAATTCGTGGTATCTCGTGACACGCATATTGCCGTCGACCATGGGACTCCACTTAAATAAAAATGCTGACAGTGTTGGCCTTGCTCAAAACGCAGACCTGTCGTTGCATGAAGAATTGTTTTGAATGTTTAGCCTTTTATCCCGGATACCTAAAGCCAATTTGGACACGGGTTGTTCTCCTGAAATATTATTTTAGTTTTAATTCTGGTACGAAAATGGCAGGAGACTTCCAAGAACCATAGGTGCTAGTTGTCAACTATGTGTATTGACCGCATATATTTTTCGTGTTCTATACATCACAACCCTCATTTTCCCGTATAATTTGTATATTTAATGGGACATCCAACTAAATTTGGTCAAATTTCTGGTATTTGTTTCCAAAGTCCAATAGGACCAGAACGGAATAAGAACTGTGATTTGTCTTTTGTTTGTTTACATTTTATGACGTTCACCAAGGGTCAAATCCACACAGTTCAAAGGAACAAGTATGGAGTCATGGTAGAGTGCATCAATGTAAAATTAAGAATGTCCAATGTGGTTTTCGACAGACTGAAATGATCATGCCTCTACCCCTCCTCAACCCCGACGCCCCCACCCCTTTCCAACCCCCGTCGCACAATCTGGGCAATTTCGTATGAGATGTGTGTCAAATTGGTAAAACTATGAGATGGATATACAAAAATGAAAAAAAACTACCTAACTTCCTCATTTGGTATTATCTGTGACCATTTCTAGCGTTGCATGATCAATGTAAACTGCGAAGAGTGCAAGGAGAATCCTCAAGAATGGTCCAAACAACAAAAATGACCTGCCGGCTTGCAGAAGACTTACATCAATCGGCCTCGTTAACCCTTTACTCAACGAATCGCCCGCATCCGCCCGCGTAATATGCAAATCCATCAGTTGAAAAAATATTATTTTTCGAAATATTTCAACAAAACCATATCATGTGACTCCTCTTTGGAACGAGCTCGTTCCAAAGAGGGGTCACATGTTATGGTTTTTGTTGAAAAAAATTAAAAAATGATATTTAAAATAATAAATTTTGATATCGTCTGCGTTTGTAAGCATGGATTTTAATTCGTTCGTTTACATGGTTTGGTATGTTTTGAAACTGCCGCCTTGTAGTTGCTGTTTAGGGAGGTTTGACTGTTGCTTACTAATGTAATTTAAGAGCATTAATAACTGATCTGCTTAACCACTACCAGTTATAAGTGCTATTGATAAATATGTTATCTCCACCTGATTCCATGAACTCTTCTACGCTGGGGAGACTAATATGAATTACTTCCGGTTGGTATGCGAAATTCTTTATTTCAGAGTGTTCGTTTGTGTACATTGTGATTCAATTAAATAACGTTATAAAAATCGCGACATCGACGCCGTAGCTGCGACGGGTGGTGCAATCTGCAAGTCCAAAAAAAATTCTCAGAGGCAATTTACAGGTGATGGTGAAAAAAACCAAGAAAAATATTTGGAACAACATTTGCATCGGACATGGGCTAGACATGAATGAGATACACTTGCATATCAAATATGAAGTCATTCCACCAGGTAGTTTGAAAGTTATTCTTTTTAGAAACTCGTTAGTCACAAAATTCTAAGTTCATCAAGGGCCATAACTCCAAGAAAAATATTTCGAACATCACATGAATTGAACACTGGCTAGACATCAATAAGATACACTTACATACAAAATATAAAGTCATTCCATCAAGTATTTCAAACGTTATTGAGTTTTGAAACTCGTTGGTCACAGGCAGACCGACAGACCGACCGACCGACCGACCGACCGACACACCGACAGACAGACCGACAGACAGACGGACAGATTGACCGACAGACCTACATTGCCACTTATAGAGCTGCTAGTCGCAGCTAAAAACTGCGATCATATTAATGGAAAAAGTCCACCGCGTAATTGTCTATCATAATTACAGTGCAGACGCCGTGGACTGGTCGTAATCCACGCGTGGGGAGTTATGTCTACGCATGCGTTTACCAAGTAATAAAAACTATCTCCAGCAAAACTTTAATTAACGAAGCACCGGGCTGTACCCGGTTCCTCATTAATTAAAGTTTTGATGACTATTCCTATACTTACTGTTTGGAATATACAGATTATCATGATAATGTGCATGTCCTGTGATTTGTATCAGATTCGAGGTGGTGTCCAGAATGGGGTCTCAACGAGCCGGCTTTGCCGGCGAGTTGTGATCCCATTTTTGGACACTACCGAGATTCTGATACAAATCATAGGACATGCACATTATCCTGATACATGTAATTCATTTATCTAACAATTCTGTCACATAAACAGATTAAATCTTAACCCTTTACCCAACGTAACGGCAAAAACCGGCCAATGCTATTCTAAAAAAATCGCCAATTAATTTTCATTATTTTTTCATTTTTTGTCTCAAAAACATAGGTTATGACCCTCGTTGGAACGAGCTCGTTCCAACGAGGGGTCATAGCCTATGTTTTTGAGACAAAAAGTGAAAAAAATAGTTATTCAAGAATTTTTTTTTTTGCAAGTGTCGTCTGCTTATCATGATAGGTAAAGGGTTAAATTATTTTCAAACATTTTTGGGATATAACGTGTGGTCGATCACTGAAACGCACATAGAATGTATCCATGCGCCTCTTATGACAGCCCGTAGCGCTACCGGAAACGAGTCGTCAATGTGATACGGAATCAGAAGGAGTCACCTATATGATACGGAATCGGAACACATGTGATACGTACCGTTTCTCGTGGTTTTCATGGTCAAAATCTATATGACTGTTAGAGAAATAATATTATTGCCTCCCTGGAAATACTGCCCTCTCCGCGGAAGGTGACCAGTCCACGGCGGTCGTCCTGTACAATCCCAAAGTTTTCAACGGTCATATCGATGACTGTGTGATGTGCAGTGTACGAGCCGATGTTGATTGTGATGTCATATTGATTATCATTTATTTATTTATTTATTGGTGTATAAGGTCACATATTTCTGCACAATGGCTAATGGTGATCACGATAGTTTTACGGATATAGGACGCCGGAGTGCCCGGAGAAAATCACCGAGCAACGGCGAGCAACAGTCAGCTCCCCAACATACTAACTCCGGACAAGCAGGGTTAGCATTGATTGAAGACAAGTGTACTATCGACGTGCTGTAGGCCTTAGTATACAACGCCACCGTGTCCCCACGTGAGCAATGGGGTTGAAGTGTCTTGCCCAAAGACACAACGCGGTTGCCGCAGGTGGGATTCGAACCGAGGACCTCTTGGCTTGCAGCATGCACAATACACCTGCTGAACCACCGCGCCCCCGTCATATTGATTGTCAAGCCATTTTTTCCTAGGGGAGAACACCTCGGGACACCACTCCGCCAACTCAATCCTGACTGGGGTTGATTTTAGGGGTCCCACGGTATTCCGTGCTGTTCGCCCCTGGGCGAAAATTGACTCTGCGCTGTTAATCCGAGTCGTAATGTTTACCATACCGCAAATACAAACCGGAAGTAATTAGTCCAAGAACGACAACTCGCTTTCCGATAGACGCTATAGGCAGTGAATTACAGGCCTGAACAGTATCGCGATTATATGGGTTATTAAATTTATTTATCTAAAAACCTCCTAGACGTTATGGTCTCATTTCGGAAATTCACGCTATTTTGTCCGCCATGTGGCTTCATTTCAGGCAACTGATTGTACAATAAACATATATTTTTGCAACCTTTTGGTGCCAATAGCGGTCAAAATCGACGTGAATCCATTTTACACCCAACGATGTTGTGTCAGTAGAAATTTACCATTGTACTGAATTTAATTATATTTGGTGAACAGAAAAAATACTTTCCGAAAGTTTAGTAGCCTTATTGGATTAGCAGACTTCTCCAAGCCTTCTTTACGTCACATATAGTTCGGCTACAATTAAATAATTTTTTTTGTAAATATACAATTAATTGTGAAGACTACAATGTATGTTGATGTGAGTATATTTTTGTTTTCAAACATAATTTTCCAAATTTATGTTTCGCGCATCGACAACCAAATAATCGGTTGCGTATTATTCCCTTGCTGAAACTTGCGCAACTTTCTAGTTTCCGGATTCAACATTGCGACTAAGGACTCGATCTCGCATTCATTACATTGCCAATTGAATATTTTCCTTTGAATTTATCTAACAATCATATAGATTTTGGCCTGAAACCCACGAGAAACGGTACGTATCACATAATGTGTTCCGATTCCGTATCATATAGACGATTTTTTCTGATTCCGTATCATATAGATTCAACTTCCGGTTAACACCTCGCTATGACAAATAATATCATTATATGCATTGTTATTACGCACTAAAATATGAAATTCAAAATTTTGACCAATTCCCACCCAATTTAAACTGAAAAACGGGGGAAACGGGCTTTATGTAACGGGATTGTTAGATAAATGTATTATCATGACCAAATGCATGTCCTGTAATTTGTATCAGATTCTAGGTCGTGTTTACAATCGGATCACAACTCGCCCTGACGGGCTCGTTGCGATCTGATTGTAAACACGACCTCGAATCTGATACAAATTACAGGACATGCACATGGTCATGATAACGTATATGTATCGTGCGTTGAATCGTTTCCATCTTGGCCCAAAAACTACGTGATCAAAACAAGCAGGTCTTCCCAACGCAATCTACATTTCGTTGTCGTTCATTTTCCTCTGAGAGTTTTGAACACATCGGTGATGAAATTGTGAATACGATTTCTAAGAGTATGGAGTGTGGATGCTTTTTATTTACACGAGAGGGAGAAAAGGGAGAGAGAGTGAGGGTGATAGGGAGGATGGGTAGACAGGAAGATGGTGAGATATTGGGCAAACCGGACGTCTTCATTTCATTTTCCCTATCAACTGGGAGCTAATTGTTGTGAGCATAAACTCAACTCAGTTTGGGGCAGAGCTATTTCAAACGAAAAGGCGTAAAGTTGACGGTGGCTTGGAAAATTGATTTACATATGGGCAACTGTGCATCTGGTGCCCGAAATTACTATGAGTAAAACATGATTGGATTCCTTTTCTTAAACTGATAGGTGCTAGGGCATTGTGAATGGAAGGGGGTGGGGACATTTTGTTTTCGTCGCATTACCACCAACGGCCATTTCCGTAAGAACCACATCGCGAATTCGACGAATATTGTATGGTAAAGATCCTTCGTTTTCAATTGTAATACACTTTGGGCTATTATTTGTCGCATATATGATAAAGCGTCTGCAACCTTTATTTGGAAAGGAAGTTGAAAGACGTGCCGCAATGGAGAATGATAGCACATGATTCATCCTGATTATCACTTGAGATCCAGACTCGCCGTAATGTTCGCTAAAGTGTTTTGGGTAAGACATAACATAAGATGTCGAGTGGATCTTTCTAAATAAAACTCAAAGGTGAAGTGCATTTTGACCTCTCACCACTTGTCGTTTGAATAACAAATCCGATTAGATGTTCAACTGTTTTGTGTTCATGTTGGCATTTAACAAAGCACCAGTCGGCGCATTGGTAGAAGCTATTGCTTATGTGATTTATATCAGCCCAGGATAACAGCCTTACGATAACATGTTATCGGCCTGCTACCGGAAGTCGAAAAAGATAACGTTACCGTCATTGATATCAAGACTGATATGGAATAGGGCTGTCACGATTAATCGATTAATCGATTGTTGATCGGTCACGGCGCAATCGACTAGTATTTTTCGTTGTCGAATAATCAGTAAATTATATCCCGTTTCAGACGTTTAATAATTAAAAGAAAATGTGTTGAAAAAACTATTGTTTCTAATGGCAAAGAGTTAAGAACATCGATGTTAAACCCCAAGAAGCTATTGGAAGCATTTGTCGTTCAGGTACATTCATCAAAGCTTTGATGTTCTGAACCTTTGAACCGTCAGTGTAATAATCAAGACAGGTCGGCAGTTGCGAAATTCGCAACTGCCGACCGGTCTTGATTATTACACTGACGGTTCAAAGGTTCAGAACATCAAAGCTTTGAATGTAACTAAAAGAGGATCGTCTTCGTTGTTTACTTGATGTAGGTCAACTGACTTCAACTTCATTTTTATCGACTTCAAAGAGAAGGAGATGGGGGTCATCTGGGTACGATCAATCGATTATCATCGATCATTTGCGACGATTAATCGATTCCTAAATTAAAAAATCGTGACAGCCCTAATATGGAACCCAACAAGAAATAACCTATTTATTAATTATATTTTTAAATTTAAAAGCCTCACACACCGCATTAGTTTGAAACGGAGATATTATTTGCATTTGGCTTGCTACAAAGTTGCAGGCCTAATGTAAATCATATTTCCAACCTTGGTTACTGTTAGTCTCTTAATCTCTTATTCGAAAACGCAGGATGGAAAAAAATCCGTCATTTCGAATTCAAAAGCCAGCCATTAATTTTAAATGGAGACATTTTTACATCAGGCCTGCAACTTTAGTCGGTAACTTGAAATAATATTTGTAGCCTATGTAGTTTCTTATTTGGAAACGCAAGAGGAAAAGGAAAAAAAAACTGTCAATTCGATCAGATTAAGTTTAGCCATACCTTTCTTTATTCATGTTGCTTTAGGTATTCGGGTTATTGACGAGCGATGATTATCCTTATACAGTACGTGGAGAGTGGATTGTAACTAGATCACCCGCGGAGTGGAGTTATCACCCAAGCTATAAATTTCAAATCGTGTACATGTCGACAAAAAAAACACAAGCAATGTTTCACCCAATGGACCTCCGGGTTTAACCCGGAGGTCCATTGGCTGAAACTTTGTTTGTGCTGGTTATGCTTTGCAAAAAAATTGCAATTATTGCTTGGGTGGAATCTCCACTCTGCGGGTGATTTAGTGATAATACACTCTCCACGTACTGTACGCAATATTCAAACGACGACTAGGTTAAGATATCATTTTAGCTTTCATTCGACCTACAAGTTACAGACATTAGCTACAGGTCTATGCCACCTATTCGGAAACATAGGATAATAAAACAACTGTCGATTCAAACAGGTTAAGTTTTGAGATACCCTTCTCTATTCGTTTGTATTCATTTATTGACGTTATTGATGGTGAAGTCCTGTTAAGGGTATTAGATTGAAAATTCTTACAATTTCTAATTTTGTTGCGAAGTTAGCCCCCAGAAGTTAATCGAGCTCCGGAGAAGAGCTACAACTCTTCTATGATTATTGTAGGATAATAGAATTAATAGACAATTTCTATTTGGTAAACGGGACTCAATTTTCATACCAGTTTATGAAAGTTGAAATTACATGGAATTGCACTAGCTGGCGATCAGAGTACAGAAGTACTTTGAATTCCTACACAGCAGTCGGCAGATGTTCTGTTGACAATACCAGGCATAACATTGTAGGCCAATATTGTCAACAAGCAGTAAAATTGATGGTAAGTATAATAACATTCTGCAGTATTTTCTGTGATGTTGGTGTTCGATCTATCACCAAATCATAACATGAGTCTGGTTGATCATCACCAGATATCAGCTGATGCGGCGTTGCAGAATTGTGAATTCCACCGGGACATTCTGCCGGTTAACAGGCATCCGACAGAATATTAATTTGCTGTAGAGATTCCATGGACTGCATGCAGACGGACCGGCAGTCTGCATGGCAGTACAAGAGCCCAACGATAGCGACTGCCACGTCAAGGGACATTCCCTAACTTTACCGCTGACTGGTTGAGGCATGATTAGGCATTGCATCAGAGAATTGGTGAATATAAGCACTGTTTTCTGAGTGTTGGGCCATGTTGTCTCCTGGCTCAATACGCTCAGTGCACCGACATATAGGACTTTTGATTGCTGCCGCCACTGTTGCTCTAAGGTATGAACTTTGTTAATTCTGATACTTTCTGTAAATAGCCAGAGATAACAACGGTAGAGTCGAGAATTAATGAAATAAATGTTAGATAATTAGAATCCAGTGTTCGTTACGTTAAATTTATTGATCCACGACAAGATTCGTGAAGTTACTGGGAACTGAAACTCACCTGGGACCTGCGTCCAATATCGTGTGGAAAGGAAAACCAAAAAGTCACGGGCTGGTGGGACTTCGAGGTTCTATCAGTTAACACAACGACTAGTCCTAATTCACGATCGTAGATCGAGAGACATTCACATTAATTCCGTCACAATTTATAAGTGTGTAAACTTTTTACAGATCGCTTCAATCATTGAGTTATAAATAGAAATACCTCTCAGATGAACAGTTTTGTTTGCCGATTCACAGTATTGGGGAGATCATAATTCTGCATGTTGGGCCACGTGTCTGATGTAGTGTGGGTTGTGGTGGGGTGGGGGGGGGGGGGGGTGGGGGGGGGGGGGGGGGGGGGTACCACACCTTTGTTTCCGAAACAAATCACATGTCGATCAATTAACAGGCACAGTCCAGGTCAAAAAATGACAGACTTGAACTGGATTCAGAATTTCAGAGTCAACTAAATGGATATTGCACCACTGAGATCAGTTGTTTTAACCCTTTACCCAACGAATCGCCCACATCCGCCCGCGTAATATGCAAATTCAGTAGTTGAAAAAATATTATTTTTCAAAAAAATTCAACAAAACCATATCACGTGACCCCTCGATGGAAGGAGCTCGTCGAGCTCGTTCCAACGAGGGGTCACATGATATGGTTTTGTTGAAATTTTTTGAAAAATTTCAAAAAATTATATTTAAAATAATAAATTTTAATATCGTCTGCGTTGGGTAAAGGGTTAAAGTTAACTTTTTGTAGTACGTATCAATTGTAATATTCTTAATATGGTAAATCCGAATTGAAAACAAAGATTTAGGATAAGATTACATTGAAATGTTACTGCGTCTAGTCGGAATCGAGTTGCGTATCTTCGTTGCTTTGTTCAGCGAAACTGAGCTAGCATTTCCAAAGTTGAAAATTCGAAGATTGATATAAATAAAATATAAATAAAATATTGTCAGTACTGGGCCACTACTCTTTGCACAGTTGAATTATAAGAAAGGGCATGAGTGATATATGATATCACTTACGGTCACCGCCATCGCTAACTCGGTATTTCCTTTCACACGTGTTTATTGTTTTGGAGGGAGCACAGTTGTTCAGTGGTTACGGAATTGGATTTCAAACCGAGAGATCTACGGTTCGATCCCCACCAGGGCTTACTGCGTTGTGTCCATATGTAAGGCACTTAATCCCGATTCTTCACGCTCTGACACGGTGGAGCTGTGTACTAAGGCGTACTGCACGTAGATGGTGCACATGTCTTTAACGAATGCTGTGTGGAGTTGGTACGTTGGGGAGGCTGGCAGTTGCTCGCCGTTGGTCGGTGGTTCTCCCCGGGTACTCAGGCTTCCTCCACCCGTAAAACTGTACGACGACACGAGGTGTTCCTGGCGGTCGAAAGTGTCGTTAAACTCAATAAATAAATAAATAAATAAACAATTTAATGTTTTGGAAACAAATGAGACCAACATGGGGAATGCTGATCGAGTCTATTTGGAAATAATTACATTGTTAATGTAGTTATACGTTTTGGGTCCAAATACTCAATTCCCATTGGTCAGCTGGATGAAAACGTCATGACCAAATGTAATTCATTTTCCTATGAATACATTTGGTCGAACTTTGACCCGCATTTACGGTAGAGAGCAGTTGACAGAATGTAATTCGGGCGGTGTTTGGGCGGGTTTTTAACTTTTATCGCCTCTCGCAGTGATCAACTCCGCTGCTGTTTCTTTGGTGACATTTCCCAACTGTGGCATAAAGCCCGTTACTAAAATACTCGTTTCCATTTCTAAAGTTGTGAAAATTAAAGCTTATTTGCCTTTGGAATATCATTTAGACGGAACCGGCGCTCAACTCAAGAGTTATGCGCTTTGTCTTTTGTGTGAGGGTGGCTTTTCGCCTCGTTCGTTCGTACATGTTTTATTTCGTCTTTCTGCTTTGTTGTTTGGTAAAAAGTAGTTTAAGCAGTTACGGAATGTAATTATAAGAATTGAATGCATTTTTTATAATCTTTATTGGAGTATGAACGTGTGGGAATGGGTACAAATTGTATGAATCTCTTCGGGATTCATACATAATTTGTACCCATTCCCACACGTTCATACTCCAATAAAGATTTTTAAAATTGCATTCAATTCTTAATTGAATATTCTCTCTCACTGACCAACGCTTAAATACGTATCTATTAACAGAAAAAAAAAGAATGTACTGTTGCGTCTAATAATTTCATAAATATTAGTTCAATACGTGTTATGAGTTCAAATTTACCGCTTCGAAATGTAATTATAGTTCACAAGGAACTGATCTACACGGAACTGATCCACAATGAACCGGTATACAAGGTACTGGTCCACAAGGTATTGGTCCAAAAGTTACCTGCCAACAAGGAGCTGATCCACAAACAACTGGTTCACAAGCTACTGGTCCATAAGAAACCAGTCCACAAGGTACCGGCCTACAAGGTACTGATGCACAAGGAACTGGTCCGCAAGATACCGTCCAACAAGGCACTGGTCCACAAGGTATTGGCCCACAAGGTACTGCTCCACAAGGTACCAGCCTACAGGTACTGGTCTACAAAATACTGCTCCACAGGGTACCGGCCTACAGGTACTGGTCTACAAAATACTGCTCCACAAGGTACTGGTCCACAATATAGCGACCTACAAGTTACTCGTATACAAAATACTGCTCCACAAGGTACTGGTCCACAATATAGCGACCCACAAGTTACTCGTATACAAAATACTGTTCCACAAGGTACCGGCATACAAGGTACTGTATACAAAATTCTGGCTCACAAGGTACTTGCTTACAATGCACTGGTCTGCAAATTACCAGCTTACAAAGTACCGACCTACAAGGTAATGGTCCACAAGCCACTGTCTACGAGGCCCTGGTTCACAAGGTACTAGCCTACAAGGCACTGGCCTACAAGGTACTTGTCCACAGGGAACTGGTCCATGAGGTACTGCAATACAAGGTTCTGGTCCACATGGTACTGGTCCACAAGGTACTGTTTCACAAAGTACAGCTCCACAAGTTACTGGTGTTCACGGTACTGTCTCACAAGGTACTGATTCAAAAGGCACTGGTCCACAAGGTATAGGTCTACAAAGTACCAGCCTACAAAGAACTGATCCACAAGGTATGGTCAACACGGTACTGCTCCACAGGGTTCTGGGCTACAAAATACGGGTCCACAAGGTACTTATCTGCAAACTACTGATCCACATGGTACTGATCCATGAGGTACTGGTCCACAAGGTATCGAGCCACAAGGTAGGGGTCCACAAAGTACTTGACTACAAAATCCTGGACTACAAAATACCGCCCAAAAAGGTACTGGTCTACAAGGTACTGGCCTACAAGGTACTAGTGTCCAAGACACTGTCCCACAAGAAATTGAACCACTTGTCTCTAAGTTAGTGGTCCACAAGGTCCTGGTCCACAGTGTACTGGTCCACAAGGTACTTGTTCACATGATACTGGTCCACAAGGTACTGGCCCACAAGGTACTGGTCTACAATGTACTGTTCTTCTAGGTACCGGTCCAGAAGATTCTGGTTCACAAAGTACTGCCCCAGAAGGTACTGGTCCACATGGTACTGATGCTCAGGCTACTGGTCCACAATGTACTGGTCTACAGTGTACTGGTCCACAAGGTATTGGTCTATCAGGTACTGGTTCTCAAGGTATTGGTCCATAAGGTACCAGCCTACAAGGTCCATAAGGTATTGTTCCACAAGGTACTGGCCTACAGGGTTTTGGTGGGTAAAATTCTGCCCCACAACGGGCTTGTCCACAAAGTGCCTTTGCGGGTAAATCTAAGTGATTACCACGTGGAAAGGATTAACGAATCACTTTTAAATGTTCAAAGAATCACTTTTATTCTGTTGAGTAAACTGTAAAGAAAATGTTCCTTCAGCATAAAAAATCGACAGACTTTTGTACAGTATCATAGTCGGCATTGAGTCGTAAAAACAACAAACTTTTGGTAGTGCAAATAATATTTTCTGTCCTTTTCGTAAATATTTAATGTTTTAAATCGATACACACGGTACCTTGAAAATATTTTTGGTACTTAAATTCTCTTATTTTGTTTAAAATCAAATTTGGAAAATTCGAAGCCAGTGGAAATGCACCAGTTTGATCATAATAGCAATGGCTGCTTCTCACCTGATGCGAAATAATATCAACTGAGTTACCTGATACGGCGGAACCTTAGATGATATTCCAGCTTTCTGATTGGACAAACCTACTTTGAGGCATACTACATTTTTTTATTGATACATGTATGATGACATTCTTCCACATCGAATTCGGACTCGTCATTCGATTCTGCCTCCAAAGCAAATGTGGTTTGACACAAAATTGGTTCGCGCAAAAAAATTGTATTTTCCAAAGCATATTTCTGTGATTCCAGAGGTTGTAGTGTTTATCCTCTCTATAGTATTTTAGATTTATTTTTGATTTTTAGAAGAATGGGCTCACACCGAAAATTCCAGATGTACGCGAGCATGCTCATATCATCTTCTCTCGTCTGCTTCTCTTACACTAAGTCTAAGAAAGGCAGCTTCTTCGGCCACTTCATCTCTATCCATTCCATATGACCGTTCAGTAGTTTGTAGAAATTGTTGGTACTTTTGAGTCTGACTCAGTGAGGTAACACTCATACAACGAGGTTAGGGTGTCTCCTAAGAGCCCATAATAACAGCACGTTTATGCCCCCTCCCCAACAATTCCAACAGTTTGAGAAGAAAATCATTATTAAGGGCATCAAAGCAGTGTTGAAGTTGAAGCATTGAGCTTGGATGCTTCAATACCAGCTTGTATAAAGAATCGGGGCGATATTCTCTGAAAGCAGTTACGGGGTTGTGTACGTGGCACATGGCAGCATGAGATAATAGTTCAAATGACGAAACAATTTCTTCTGTACACGTTATTACATCAAACCGTCGAAGCAGTATCCCAAACCAACAAATGCCAACATGACTCCATCTCGGGTAAGGGGCTGCCCAACTAACGGAGGGACGAACACAGAAACGAACGAAAGGACAAACGAAAATCCCCATCAGGAAAATTTTAGTTTATGAAGCACCGGATTGTACCAGGTGATTCAATAATTAAATATTTGACTATTACTCCTATAATCAGAGTGTGGAATCTTATCTTTTTGCGTCAGCGGAA
This sequence comes from Pictodentalium vernedei, assembly GCA_031216915.1. Classification (NCBI taxonomy): domain Eukaryota; kingdom Metazoa; phylum Mollusca; class Scaphopoda; order Dentaliida; family Dentaliidae; genus Pictodentalium; species Pictodentalium vernedei. The sequence goes on along the minus strand of CM062296.1, from coordinate 845,178,083 downwards.
ATATTACCTACCCATGGAAAGTGACCAGTTCATGACCGCCATACTGTAACCACTAACCATCAATAGGACTTCTTAAGCTACTCAAGGCCAGATGGATTTTATACTGAATATAATGTTTTTACCCAGTCAGTGTGCTAAAATATAACATTATAATGTATTGAATCATTATGTGGATTAGGGGCCCCAAATATTATTGTTACGCCACTGCTCTGACTACCAGAAATTTGGGACATTTTGTCTGTATTGGAGCCCAATATATCTATTAGGTCTGGCTAGTGATAATGTAATTTGTTACGAGGCTACATCTGATTTTTGGATTTATGTCCCACACACAGTCGGCCTTATAATTGCAGGGCTGTGATTTATATGCTATGTGTAAAAATGAAAGGCTGTGTGTTTCTTAATGTTCTGAATATGGTTCCACTCCTCAGATGTGTTCAAACTGTTGACTGCAAGGGAAGATGATTGGGGTTGGGGCTTGAAGTCGGATTCGTGCCGATTATAAGGGTTCAAGTTCCGATTGACGAATATTTCAATAACATCACCAAGGCGGGAGTAGTAGGAGATGTGGAGATCTTCCCTATTCAGCAGTACCCCGGGCAGGAATCTGGAAGTGACGTCATGTCACGTGGCCCAGTGGTGCCATGTTTGGTTGTCATGGTAGTCCGCCTGAGCGGCCATCTTGTGACATCATCCACATAATGATATTTGGTCCTAGAGCGCATGCGCAGCGCGTGTTGTTATGATGATACGCGTTTCCGTCGACCATTTTGTATGCTGGAGGCCGCCATCTTGGTTTCTGTTGTAGCACCTGGTTGCTATGTTCCCCAAAGGCTTCTAATAGGACAGGGGGTGTGTTCGGAGGGTATGTTTCTTTGTATAAGAGTAATTTTCCGATTCGTAGAATTACTCAAATAAACCCGACAATCCCCCCAAATCAGCAAAAACGACTTTATTTAGTACCGATTTCCCCCATAATCCTTTTTAGGACTGCCATACCATGGCACAGAGAGGCACCCAAGTACAGAGAAGGACCCCCAGGGGTAAGTCCGATTGAACTAGAGTATACTCCAGTAAAATATAAGAGACTATCAGCTGGAACAGCTTTGCTTATTGTTACTATATTTAGATTTTCTAGTCTGTTCAGGCTGGTTCTAAACCCATTCCGAGTACTCATGTTCTTGTTTTCCAGATAATCCAATCAGTTCACTTTACTGCAGGTAACTAACCAATCAGATTGCTTGTTTTCCCATAATCTGTATACAGAGTTATCCCCTTTGTATAACAAAGTCTATATCATTCCCAAAGTCTATATCATTCCCAAAATAAGCTATCGAGTAGTTACTGAAAAGTCATTGCTCAAACGATTCGAAGTCCATCGAGCAAATGAGCTTTAGAGCAATTGCTCGATCGAGTAACTCCACATATTGCTCGAACGACTGGAATCCCATCGAGAAAATGTGCTTTAGAGCAATTGCTCGTTCAAGTGACTCGCACATACGACTCTTAGCCTCATTTCAGAAAAAAGGGGTGTCGAAGGCCATATGTATTCGAAAAAGGAATTCCACAAATGAGATTCCAGAAAAAGGGATTCCATAAGCGGGATTCCGTCTTTCCTCGAGTGACTCGCATATACTGCTCGAATGACTCGAATCCCATCGAGCAAATGTGCTTTAGAGCAATTGTTCGACCGAATGACTCACACATACGACTCTTAGCCTCATTTCAGGAAAAAAGGGATTCCATAGTCACAGGCGTTTTCCAAAATAGGATTCTTAAAATGGAATTTCCGTTTTACAGCAGAACAAAGTTCCTGATCACTTTCACCATTTTGTAAATTTGTTCTGAGTTATCAACCCTTTACCTCACGCACAGGATAACATTTTTTTTATTTTTATTATTTTTTCAAATTTTTCAAAAGCTTTCGACGGGCTTGTTCAAACCAAGGGTCACACAATATACTTTTGTTGATTTGTAAAAAATAATATAGAGGATATCTGGTGTTTTTGAGTGGATGCCGAAAGGTATCTCATGAGCGACCGAGACAACAAATGTTCATTTTTCGAGAGGGCTTGCGCGAACGAAAATAACCATTTATCTCGCTCACAAGTGAGATAATTTTCGGTATCCACTCAAATACACTAGATTTTCTTTTTATTATACGCTTTTTATAGGAATCTGATAATTCCACTCGTTTCAACCTTGAACTGATGCATGAAAGTAAACAGCGCATTTAATCAATGAAACGCGGAAGTGATTTGATTGATACTTGGAACAGATAGCGTCTTGCAATCTGATTCAGCTGGCAGGTTTCTAGTCCAAACATAGCCTGAAAGTCCATAATAGAAGTTTTTGGTTTGGTACGTCCTTTAAAGGACGTACCAAACCAAAAACGTCTATTACGGACTTCCAGGCCATGGTTGGACTAACGGGTTTTATGCATCGATTCAAGGTGAATACGTGTTGAATTATTGCTGGAAATGATCGGTATCCACTTAAAAATACTAGATTTCATTATACGTTTTTAGAATAAATTGATCATTTCCAGTGATAATTTGACTCGAATTAACCTTGAAGTAATGCTTTGAAAGCCACCATTTTGACTGATACCATGAAAGTGAAAATTTCTATATCTTCACAGTGGGGAATACGATTTCTTTCTTTCCTCAAATTCTTCAACAATCTATCGTTTAGCGTATAATAAATATTATTATTCAATTACTTAATTCGCAAATTACGCGCGCGGATGTACCCCAATGGCCGTGTAAAGGGTGCTTAGATTATTCACTTACAACTTTCGAGCGTGTGTAATGGTTTGAAGATGCGTCTTCCCAATACTTCAAATAACACTTATGCAATCATATAAATTCATTCAACATGTCTTATTTCAGAACTGTCTTCACTCGTCGCCTTCTTGATCAGACAACAACGCAGATTTCACCCCTAACCAGGTATCATAGAACTAAAATTATATTTTTTCTAATATTTCTCTGCTACGTTTGTTTCTATCTGTTATATACATGGGAAGTCTGTAATTCCGTCCAGCCAGAAAGCCCAGCTTTTATTATTTCCCTTCATATGCAAAAGGCTCCTTTTCTGTCGTTGTAGTTTGGCTGAGGTGGCACTTTAACCGAAGCAGCTCGATAACTCGCGGGTTACTATTGGGAAAGGAGGGGGTGGGGGTTATTGATGTGTTTTATAATACATTTGTTTTACCTTGTGATGCTGGCACAGATGGCGCAAAATCAGACTGGCCTCTTCGACATCGGCGTCGAAGAATCCTGCTGATGGTTAGATGCATTTAGATCGCCGTTAACAGGCGAGACTAAATGGCAGACTATACGGGCGGGTGAAGTGATGTCTGAATGTGAGTAACAGTGCAAAAAGACTTATTCTGTGACTGATAGTACTGTGCGCCAAGCGACTATTGTGGCAAAATCCTTGTCCTCATCGCCTTGAAATTTCCATATTTATGTGACACATCGGCAACAACCGCTGAACTTTTACACCTCACCTGCAACGCCCACCCATGTGCATCTCTAAAACTGTATCTTGTTTCTTCGACTAATTTCTTACATGAATGCAGGAACGATGTTTGAGCACTTTAACCTTTTACCCAACGCAGACGATAACAAAATTTATTATTTTAACTATCATTTTTTAAAATGTTTCCAAAAATTTCAGCAAAACCGTATCATGTGACCCTTCATTGGAACGAGCTAGAGGGTTAAAGTCACGTTCCTTGCCTATAATTACAGTATTATCGCCATTTATTGTGTCATCTTTTGTGGCACAAACATGTCGCTCCCTCGAAGATAATTGATGGATAAGACACGCCTGTCGCAAATGGTGACGTGGAAATACTTTAGTGCATTTACAGGTTATCTGCAGTTTTAGCGTCATGTTATAGTTTTCAGCTGGATCAAGTAAACACGTGATGGAGCATGATTTCACGAACTGATGCATCGGTGTGTAAAACTGTATCGGGATGTATCGTTTAGTGCCAGTGTGTTTTCACACCTCATATATTTTCACGATGACTTCAAGGGGCGTCGCGAGAATGACCAATTTGGAGGAGGGGGTGTCTACTGATTTTTCCCTGCTGTTGTGGGTCAAGTTCCGATTGACTAATATTCCATCTTCAATTTGAATTATTTTTTTCTCTTTTTCTGTCTCAAAAACATAGCTTGCGAGCCCTGCATGGAACGAGTCCATTGAGCTCGTTCCAATGAGGGTTCAAAGGCTAAATTTTTTACACAAAAATGAAAAAAATAGTTATTCATTAATTTTGTTTGCAAGTGTCGTCTGCTTTGCATGTTAGGTAAAAGGTTAACACGCACTGTAGCATAGCGGGGTATAGCATCGGCGATCGTCTAGTGGATATGGAAGAATAAAGTTAGGAGTTCAAGGATTTCATTAGCCACAAATGTCTTTTAAGAATGGAAAAGGTTCTAATGAGGTGCTCCAAGTTATCCGTCTACCGTCTGTTGGTTCGGCTGTCCGGCAGATATTGGAGGTTAAAGCCAATAGACGTTCAGCAAGCAAGTAAATAAATTGAACGTTCCAACTCTCGGACGGACTTTTCTATGCATACTTATTATTTAAATTCATGATAAAATTTCATCTATTCACTCTTTTCTGCACTACATGGAAACCAGGGAGATGTTCTATTTTTCAAACTTTCCGTGCGAATGGCGGGGGTTCGAACCCACGCCGAGAGAGAGAGAGAGAAAGAGAGAGAGAGAGGAGAGAGAGAGAGAGAGAGAGAGACCGACAGACCCCAACAGGAAACTCATACTTCAACAGGGATTCACACTATAAGTTCACACGGGGAGCCAGTTAGATGACGTGATGCTATCAAAAACTGTTAAACCAAAAGACAATTTCCACGACCGAACAAGCCTGGAAATAAGCAATCTGTCATTTGCAGCATGAAGTCCCCAGAGGGTGAATTTGCAGATGCTATTCCATACAGTGGGCACATTTATCCTTTGACTATCTCTTTCTTTTTAAGCCCGAGACCTTGATTCAGATTGAGGTTCACAGAGGGTAAATTTAGTGATGCGACCTTGCACAGTATTGGCCTACAAGGTACTGATCTACAAGGTACTTCTGTACAAGGTACTGGTCTACAAGGTTATGATCTACTAGATACTGATTCACAAGATACTGGTCCACAAGGTACCACCTACATGGTACTGGTTTACAAAATACTGGTCGATACGGTATTGTTCCCGAAGGTACTGGCCTACAGGGTTCTGGTCTACAAAATTCTGCTCCACAACGGACAAGTCCGCAAAATACCTAGCGAAACGGCACTAAACCACGCACACCACACGGGCACCGACAGACCCCAGAAGGAAATGTTAGTTAACCAGGGATATATGAGGCCAGTACAGAACACACAGAATACTCAATCTTTCATTTAAATTCGTTATACAATTTCATCTAATAAATCTACACTGCACGACATGGAAATCAGTGAGAAGTTCTCTTTTTCAAATTTCCCGCGTGCATGGTGGGGGTTCAAACCCACGCCGAGAGAGAGTTTCCTTCGGCACCAACCGCCTAGCGAAACTGTACTAAACCACGCACACCACCCGGCCACCGGCAGACCCGACAGGAAACTCACACTTGAACAGCGAATCACATTTGAAGTTCCCACGGGGAGCCAGTTAGAAGTGATGTTATCAAAAACTGTTAAATCAAAACAATTTCCAGGACCGATTGTGAGCTTTCCAAAATAAACAAGATATTATTCGTGTTTTGGCTACACAGCTTTATGTTTCTAAAACTGTAAGCATACTATTCGAAATAGAGATTTGTTAAACTAGACAATTTCCAGAACTGAACTTTCCAAAATAATCAAGATAGCATCCGTAGCTGGGGTACACAGAGCTGTAGGTTTTTAAAATGGTGAGCCTTTTATACGTGACAGAGGGCTTCGAAAAGCTGTTCCCATATCAGTTGTGATGCTTGAGTGTGTGGGAGAGTTGTGGTTGCGTTGGTTGGTGGGAATGTGGTCGGGAAATATACAGAACCATACACACGTTTGAACGTATGTGCGGTTCTGTATTTATCACATAACCCCCCCCCCCCCCCGCCCACACCCATGTAACAACCAGTCTACACGAACATTGAACTAAAACATTTTTCTAAGTTGATAACTGGTACTTTTCCTTCATTGCCAAGAAGACATCACTGTTAATGGGCGAGGTACCAGCCCTAATTTGCTTTTTAATTTTTACGGCATTCAATTGGTTGAAACCAACTGACACCGTTCAGTGTCACGGCCACGATGATCGAACTTCAAATATTGACTAAACTTCCGGGAATAACACAACAAAACGATTTTAAATAGCTAATACTTTTAGCATACTCCATCATTATATGACCACTTGTGAAAAGTATTTGTCAAGTACAAGCAATCAGAATGCCTTTTTTTATTTTGAATTTTTTTTACTCGAATCTGCTTGTTTAAGGTGATTCTAAACTGAAGATTGTAGTTTGAGTGGATAGGTCGAAAACATGATGTTTTTTTCATTACTTTTCAATAGTAATAGTTATTTAATACATGAATGATTGCTTCCTACCTAATAGATTACAAAAATGTGATAAAAAATTTTAAAAAAAGAATTTACTCACCAAAAAAATGCTTTTAAAAATCCCTAACTCACGGTCAGCTTCCTGCCACCAAAACTTAAAATATGAATCTCACATTGAAAAATATGTTTTCTATGTGCACTGGAGAACAACAGTTGAGTCATAACTTTTTAAAAAATAAATCCAATTGTATGTTTATTTAAATTTTTGAAGGACCACTGCATGCACTGGTCCAGCCATTTTTTCACAGGGAACTATTTACAGTTCAAAAGTATGGCACACCACACTAATCAGTAATCTAGTTGACCTCCCCTGGAAATATTAGCCATACAAGTGATATGTCTGTTCTGCCCTCTTCCACAAGTAAAACTGTCTTGACATGAAATGACCCTGTTGAAAGTGTATCGTCAAATCCCAATAATAGAAAATAAAAGACTGCGTGGCTACGCCCCCCCCCCCCCCCATTCACAAAAAAATTGAATTTTTCGAAATTGAAAAAGGGACATAACTCTGGCAAAAATTGTTGGATCAAATCCTGATCTGACTTGACCTGCATTTTATTTTGATACACCTACACAACAAATTTTATTTGATTCTGTCAATTATTACAGCTCAAGTTATTGGTTGGAAACTGAAAAAAGAAATGTTGTGTCAGAAACCTACCTTGTATTATTTTTTTTTTTGGTGGTGCTGAGTTGACCCGTGCCGATTTGACCCGGTGGCGAGTTGACCCGTTCCCAAAAAATTGATGCTCGATTGTGCCTTTCGTTGAGAATTTCTATGCAACGACTGATAAAATAATTTTCTAGAGAAAAATTTCATGTTCACACTTCTGTCATATTTTATTTGTGATTAGGAGGTCTAGTGGGGTGGATAGAAAGAAAAAATATTATTTTTCGCACTTTGAACAAGCGACTTACCAACGCATGTGACTTTCCGGTGACAACAACTTCGATCAACAAATACTTGCAGGCATGAGTCTAACAGCCCACATATTATTCGAAATTATCGATGATCTTTGTGGATTGCAAACAAATTTAATGAAATACATCATTTACAATGATTCGCAATGTAAATCACACCAGATCGCAAAATTAGGAGCATTATTTCTGGAACTCAACGAAACCAGACCGAAACGGGACCGAATGACAGACCAATAAGGTTAACCATCAATATTACATGACGAACAATAGTTCCCCCGATTTGCGATTAAAAGAAGTGAAAAAGCAACCAGTTTACGAATATTTCAACAGCGAAAGAATACAACATGGTTTTCTAATTCCACTATATGTCACCGTTTTGTTAATTAAAGAAAATTGAAATTTTTGTTCTCTATTGGTAATTTTGGTGCATGAATACAAACTAATGGCAAGGTCGATCCATGTAAACAAATTTATTGCTTCAGTTGGTGAGGGAAGAATATTTACATAGAACAGACAATCAATGCAATTTGCCTCTATTAGTCTGCTTCCCCTGAGATGTATCGACAATCAGAATTTCAGCAGTGGCATTGTCATGCGAATTTACGGGACATATGGCGAGATCTTTTGTCGCAATGTTGCCCACAACCTTCAGTGTTTTGAATTTCCCACCGTAAACATGGCGGACACTTTTGAGACTGAAACGACCCAGGTTGACAACGTGCTTAGTCCTATCTTCGATGTGTTTTATTAAAAATTAAGACTCAACTGCTGCAGTACATTATTGATAGTTCACGTCGGTTGTTCATTGGAAGGTGAGGCGTCTCGCTATTTTTTGAAATCCTGCCCACGCCGTTTCCGACTTTTTGACAGTACACATTTTCTAATGTCTCCAAATGACTCGTAAATTTGTTAAATGCATATTTTGCGGGTCCCATCACGTTCTATGTGACATGACCATTCCCCCCAACCCTGGTATCCAAGGGCAAGGCTGTTTCGTTGCCAAGTTATTGTTCAATGAAATGTTCACATTTTTCTGTGTTTCTGGCTTCCATTTTGGCAGCCATGACTTTAGAATCACCTTAAATATCCCGGGTAAACAAATCTAACTGAGGAACTTGGAATTTCCAAGCGATCTCGACTCCAGTGTATTCGACAAATGATGACGTGATTTATTTAGACGGGTTCCTTCTCTGTTTACGTTGGAAACGAAACCGAACGTGTTTTGCATCACCACATGTTCGAATCAACTTTATTTTTATCGTACAGGTAGGGGGCGCAGTGGCGTCGCGGTAACCGGCTCTCGTTAGATCACCGAAGTTAAGCAACGTCGAGCGCGGTTAGTAGTTGGATAGGTGACCATTTCAGCGACAGATTCGCGCTCCCGCGTTGTGTCCTTGGGCAAGGCACTTGACCCCGATTGCCTACATGGAGGCACGATGACGCGGTGTACTAACGCGTACTGCACGTCGATGGTGCGCATGTCTTCAACCAATCTAACCATCCCCGAGCCGAGGTGCAGAGTTCAGAGTTACGATGTTGGAGAGCTGACAGCTGCTCATCGTTGCTCGGTGATTCTCTCCGGGTACTCCGGCTTCCTCCACCAGTAAAACTTCCACGGTTACGATTAGCCATTGTGCATAAGTATGTGACCATAAAACACCAATAAATAAATGATACAGGTAGAACAGTGGAAACCCCGTGTTTTCCATTAATGGGTGCGTGTTAAAGCGGGAGGCATACAAATGATCTAGTTATGGTAGATGGAGTATTTCGACCGAATGTATCCACAATTCGATTTTGTCCATAAGACTTGAGCTGAGTGTGTCCAATGGCCGACATCGGGTAGCACACGTATCAACTCGGATCCTTTCGTTCTTCATATATTACACTGACGTGACAACTGTAACTTATTCTCAATTCCCTATTCGACATTCGCTATCAACTGATTTTCGGGTGACAATGATTGTCGAATGGGGAACCTGGAAAAAGGAACGATTGTCACGTCCACAAATACCGTCTATACAGTGAAAACTAGAAGTCCTGTCCTGAAGTGCGCACAAATAGCACGTTATGACGATAGTAAGGCTATCAAATTCTGCACATAAAAGGCCTGTGCACAAGCAAAGTTTCAGCCAATGGACCTCCGGGTAACCCGGAGGTCCATTGGCAGGAACATTGCTTGTGTTTGCTATGGGTAACAAGGAGAACCTGCTATGCTTTGGGTGCCTTCGATATGGCAATTTCGCTCAATTCCTACGCGCAATTAAGCCTAGATAAGCGCACAGTTCGTTACAGGACTTCGAGTTTTAACTGTATGACAGACGTCGCCATTTCGTTGAATGATTCTCAGTTTCTGTATTTAGATTCCACAACAGAAAAGATATGCTGTGTTGCAACTGATGGCGAACACATAATATTGACTGTGTCGGTTCGCGAGTAAATGGAAGCCTCCAATTCGGCTTAATGATAGGGGCTACCGTCCAAACCCAGCATGAATCAATAGTTGTAACATTCGAGGCTAGACAGAATGTCGTGTTTTTCACTTGCCAATTTATTCGGCTGAGATGCTTGTAAAGTTAAAATTCTGTCTCACTGCAATCGACTGCAATATTTAAACTATATATTCTACTTTGACAGTGAATATAAATTTCGCTTGATACGTTTCTCAAATTTTTTCCTGAAAATCGCATTAAACAAAATTTCAATAAGTTTAATTCGACCTTTCAAATTTTCCGGACACCAAACTCAAAATCCAACTCCACACAATGCAAAGTATAAGAACACGAAGCTGAAAGACAGTTGTATATATTGAGGCTATCCATGCGACAAACACTACGTTTAAGTAAACTTCCATAATTAAATACACAATTTTGTTAGGTTGTTCACATTTTTAATTTTTGTTTCAAACATGTCATTAAAATCATTTATTGCACGTCATTTCTAGGCGTTTAGTCACGCTTGTGAAGGAGCGTATTTGTTAAGAGCGAATACATTTTTAATCCCTTCAACACTGGAGCGCTTCAGTGTTTTTGCTCTTCATATCGTCTGCTCGTCTACTACCAGTTTTTCTTCACGCAAAAAAATTATGCCCACCATGTTGGAAGGGTTAAGGGGCCTTTTTACATTTTAAACTTAGTGCTTAAGTTTGTTTTCCGGTGAACAACTGGATATGTCATCCCTGAAGTAAAATTACGAGAATTAGAATGAACCAATGAGTACAGAATGGCACCCGTGGTCAAATTACGAAAACTGGAAAAAACCAAGAGGTAAAGAATGACACCGTGGTCAAATTACGCGAATTGTAATAAACCGAGCGATATAGAATGGCTCCCGTGGTCAAATGACGAGGGATACATAATGGCACCCGTGGTCAAATGATGAGAATTGGAATAGTCCGAGGGATATATAATGGCATCAGTGGTCAAATCATGAGAACTGGAATAGGCCGAGGGGTACAGAATGGCACCAGTGGTCAAATCATGAGAATTGAAATAAGCCGAGGGGAAATCATGAGAACTGGAATAGGCCGAGGGTTACAGAATGGCACCCGTGGTCAAATGATGAGAATTGGAAAGGTCCGAGGGATATAGAATGGCACCAGAACTGGAATAGGTCGAGGGGTACAGAATGGCATTCGTGGTCAAATCATGAGAATTGAAATAAATCAGTGGAAACCAAATGCTTCCGCAAGTGACGTCCACATACCGATTAGACGGGCAAAATTGCTGATTGTGTCAAAGATTCGATTACATTCGAAAAATGCAAGCCGCCTGTCCGCAGGTTATCCTGTAGATACTGTGACATAGCAGAGTATCACCCCCTATGATTGTCTAGTGACATAGCAGGGTATCACCCCGACGACCGTCTAGTGACAAAGCAGGGTATCACCCCCGACGATCGTCTAGTGGCATAGCAGGGTATCACCCCAGCGATCGACTAGTGACATTACAGGGTATCACCCCACCGATCGTCTAGTGACATAACAGGGTATCTACCCCGACGATCGTCTAGTGACATAGAAGGGTATCACACCGGCGATCGTCATGTGACATAGCAGAGTATCTCCCCCGGTGATCGTCTAGTGACATAGCAGGGTATCACCCCGACGATCGTATAGTGACATAGCAGGGTACCACCCCCGGCGATCGCCTAATGACATAGCAGGGTACCACCCCCGGCGATCGTCTAGTGACATAACAGAGTATCACCCCCTATGATTGTCTAGTGACATAGCAGAGTATCACCCCGACGATCGTCTAGTGGCATAGCAGGGTATCCCCCCGGCGATCATCTAATGGCATAGTGACGTACACATCCACGTAATAAGTTTCAGAGAATGTTGCTACGATTCTTTATGAAAGCTGGTATTGAAGCATTCAAACGCAATGTTTCAACTACAACACTCTTTTGAGACCCATAATAATGACTTTTCCCAAACTGTTGAAATTGTTAGGGGGCTCAAAAAACGTGCAATTGTTGGGAGGTGTTACGAGACGCCATAACCTTGTTGTATGGGCGTTATGTCACCGCCTTTATTTTCCGTTACTTGAAAATTTATGCATATCTAATTAATTAAGACCTGGTGAGCGTTCAAGATTCGATTGGGTTTCGAATATTTTCACTGATTCGATTGGACGCGAAAGTTCTCGTTTATTCGAAAAAAATCGAATCTCGAAGGTGTTTTGATTCCATATATGTTTTATTACGGCTTTCTACGGGACGAGCTGGCCGACTCCAATCTAATTAAACATCTCAGATATTGTCGGAAAATTCCGGATTACACATGTCGAGGCCACCCTTTTTGATAACAGTAATTAAATGATAAATAATCAATTTAACGAAATAAATTAGACTAGTTCATTTTTTGTCATGATGGTGTTTTTATATAGGCCTACCATGCGTTAAAGGTGAAAAATAAAACAACGAAATCCCAACTGAGTCGCTGCTGTAAACCCCAGGGGCAACAGTTCATGTATAAGTAGAATAACGAATGTGGATTACGTCATGCATAGTACAAGAACGCAACAGCGGCAATACCATGACTTCATGAGTCACATTCATGAAAAATCAACCCACAGACGCTGAACGATTGTCAAAATATATGCGTAGAAATCAGGAAAGGGTTAAATATTGTAAGATATATTGTTTATTACCACCAAGTGGGTTTCCAAGATGGTGTATTGAAGTCCCAACCTCGAGTTTGGATCATATATCGACTCGCCCAAACGGACTCGTCGATATATGCCTAGAGACGAGGTGTCGACTTCAGTACTCCATAACGGAAACACACATTTTTTACTCATTTCAAGTTTAATCATGGTATAAATACAGAACACAAATCGTGTAGAGTACATGGAGCTGGAATCAACGGTCCCAAGGTGCTCGTGAAATAGAGAGAAAACTTCGAATGCCGGTCGTTGATTTCAGTCCCCCGTATTCCACGCTGGTCGTGTTCTGTCTTATGTTCGTAAGGCATATTATTAGTTACCTCGTGTCTGATCACGTGGTACGGGTTTTTGCCTAGCCGAAGCCAGACGTATCCCATGAGGCCGAAGGCCGAATGGGATACGGCTGGCTTCGGGTAGGTAAAAACCCGTACCACGTGATCAGACACGGGGTAACGAATTTATCTATTGACTTTCCGTTTTAGAAGTACAATCTATTTCATGTGTGAACACACACAGCATGAGATCTTTTATCTTCCATTGTTGAGCCATACAGGTTTCTGTGGAATTTTTGTGCAAAAGAGATTTTGTGAAAATATGCCGATATGACTAGTATAAAAAAATTATTGAATTTCTTTTTTTCTTTTTTGTCTCAAAAACAAAGCTTATGAACCCCACATTGGAGGGTACTCGACAAGCTCATTCCAATAAGGGGTCATGAGCTATATTTTGGAGATAAAAAATTAAAATATAATACATGTACCATGTAAAACTGGAATGATGCGTCTTCTGCGGAGTATGGACAATTTGTAGATTTCGGAACGAGGCTTCCACTGGGTATGGGAAATTTGTCAGTGGCTGGGCGGACGTATCGTGGGTTTCAATGAATATGGTCTTATACCACGTATCTATCAACCAATCAAATAAAAAAAATCACTTTAGTCAATAGATAAATAATATTACCTGCATCCACCAGTCCGTTCCTATACTCTAACACGAATTTCCAGGCTTCAATACACGTCGGTCTGGAGGATGTTCTGTTAGATGTGTACATGGTATTTTGGCTAGTTCTAGTTAACACTGGTTAGAGCTGACTAAGTATCGCGGACCATTTCTGCAAATCAGGTATAACATTACAGAACAATGGAACAGTTGGACAGTTAAATGCCAAGCTAAAATTCCCCCTCATCAGTAGAAGAAAAAAGTGACATGAAACTTGACAAATTAACATAGCAATACGTCGGAAAATCATCACTTCTTCCAAATGGTTTTGGTTTAACTGGGTATAGATGACGTTATAGATGCTTTCTCCCCACCTTTATCAACTATTTTAACAAGACTTTGACACTCTTTTCCCATTTGTACGCACACTCGCAGGCGCATCCGGTGTTCGACAGGTATTTGTAACAAGGTTTTTGATTCTCAGTGGTTCTCACCAGACCTGCTGTGTGTATTAGTGCAACAACATTTTCGCATTTGCCTATGTTCTACAATTTTAACCTGGCCAACCGGGAGCATTCAAATACTCTTATAATATTTGAATACATTTTAATATGGATTCTAATGACCCTTTTAACACTTTGCCTAGCATAATTCTACAACTGTAGCTGAATTTCGAAACAGACACAAGCGGCTTACGTTTTGCAGAAGAAATAGGCTTCTGAGATGATGGGACTCACAAACTCTCCGTTCGGAACAATCGATTAATAATTCAGTTTGCAACAGATATCAACATTGCTCACACAAGAAGCAGATTTATTATTAAACTTGGTATTGAAATTATTTCATATACTACACAAGAAAGTGTTGAACAACCCCAGTTTTCAGAACCTTTTTGAAAGTTTATTCGGCGAAATGTGTCATAAAATGTTAGACTTGAACACATGAAAATGTTAATTTTGAATATTCATCCAATGGTTGCATCACAGTACTTGATTCTACGAACCTCCGCCATGCCAGTCTAAACAAAACCAGCGTCCTTTCTTAATTCTATGGCATCCGGAAATTTGAAAAAGACAAGTGTCGCTGCTTTCTTCTGAGGTGCAGTCCATAAAATTAAGTACTTAGATGCAACTATCTGATGAATAATTAAATAATTGAGTATTCCGCGTGTTCTGTACTGGCCTCGTATATACTTGGTTAACTAGCATTCCCTTTGTGGGGGCCTGTCGGTGACCGAGTGGCGTGTGTGGTTCAGTATAGTTTCGCAAGGCGGTTGGTGTCGACGGAAACTCTCGGCGTGGGTTCAAACCTCCGACATGCCAATGTAAACAAAACCAGCGTCCTTTCTTAATTCTATGGCATCCGGGAAATTTGAAAAAGACAAGTGTCGCTGATTTCTTTTGAGGTGCAGTTCGTAGAATTAAGTACTTAGATGCAACTATCTGATAAATAATTCAATACTTGAGTATTCCGTGTGTTCAGAACAGGCCTCTTATATGTATATGCTTGGTTTACTAGCATTCCCTTTCTTGCGGTCTGTCGGTGGCTGAGTGGTGTGCGTGGTGCAGGTAGTTTTGCTGGGCGGTTGGTGCCGAAGCAAACTCTCTCGGCGTGCGTTCCAAACCTCGCCATGCCAATATTGATTTTGATGTTGACCAACGCGCACTTGTGATTAACCCAGCGCCCCAAAAAGTAGCCTAGGTATAGAGTCAGACTCCCCAACATACTAACTCCACCCAAGCAGAGTTAGTTAGCATTGTAAAAGACAAGTGCTCGAACGACGTGCAGTACGACTTAGTACACAACGTTATCGTGCCCTAACATGGGCAATCGTGATTGAGTGTCATGCCCAAGGAATTAACTTCAGTCAAGGTTCCAACAACTTGCAAAGGTTTGAGCCTTACCTCTCTACTAAGCAAGATCACTGGACAACGGGCGGCGGAACCTGGGTGGGGGGGGGGGGGGGCAGGGAGCAAGTGCCTCTCCACATTTTTCCACAGACATGTTGCGCGGTTACATGATCATTGATTTAAACTATGAACACGCAAGCGTGTCAATATACAGGCTTTCCTGTAATATATTATTTGCAAATCTAAGCGAAATTTGGAAAAGAGAATTCCTCCTTCGGTCGCTTAGGTCTGTTGCTTCTACTTCTCCCACCTTCCGACTCGAATGCTAGTCGGTGGGTTGGAAGACGATTGAAGCAGAAGAAATAGGCAGGACAGTGACCACACCGCGGCATGCTCATGGATTATGAGGTTCAGGCAACTACAGAGCAGCGGCGAGCAACTGTCAAACTCCCCAAAAGGAATAACTCTGCACATGAAAAGTTAGCAGTAACTGAATTCAAGAAAACCATCGACGTGTAGTACGCCTTAGTATACAGAACCAACGTGCCTCCACGTGGGTAATCGTTATGCAGTATCTTGCCCAATAACAAAACGCAGCTACCGAACTGTCAACTTTTCGGTTTCAAGTTCAATGCGCCAAACACTGAGCTACCGTGTTTTTATTTTTGCCATATTGTTTTCACATGAACTTCAGGTCGAAGAGCCTTTGTCTAAAAAAGCTTATGCCCAGAGGGCATATTGCACTGGCTCCGTTTTACGCAAAATTGTGTGAATTCCATTTTAATCCGGTTTTATGGGAGCCCGATGGCTCAGTGGTTACGGCATCAAAGATCGAAGGTTCAATCCCCGCAAGAGGTAATCGCGTTTTGTCCTTGGATAAGGCACTTAATCACGATTTTCCACGTGGAGGCAAGATAGCGCTGTGTACTAAGGAGTACTGCACGTCGATGTTGCACCTGTCTTCAACTAATGCTGACCCTGCTTGTGTGGAGTTAGTACGTTGTGGAAGCTGACAGTTGCTGAACATTGCTCGGTGGTATTTCCCGGGTACTCCAACTTTCTCCACCCGTAAAACTGTCTGACGCAAGGTGACCCTGGGTGTCGAAAGTGTCGTTAGATCCCAATAAATAAATGAATAAATAAATAAATAAATAAATAAATAAATAAATAAATAAATAAATAAATAAATAAATTGTTGTTATATTTCAGCGTGAACAATGAACTCAAAGCTAATCTTTATCCTGGCGATAGCGGCATTGATTGGTACAGGCGTCCACTTGTCTGGTTTTGATAACACAGTCTAGTACGCAGCTCAAACAGCAAATTGTTGGTTTGGAGATCTTGTTCGAATGATGTCGGCGACGGCTGAATGATGTGTACCAATGTCGAATTACAAGAACTGGAATAAACCGAGGGGTACAGAATGGCACACGTTGTCAATAGTAGTAGGAGAGGGATGGATCGGGCCTCATTGGCGGGCCTCGGCCCGGACCCTGGAAGGACGTCATGACACGTGACCCGGTGGCGCCATGTTGTGTTGTTATGGTAACCCGCGTGAGCGGCCATCTTGTGACGTCATCCCCCATAGTGATCCTTTGTCCGATTGCGCAATCACATCGCGTATTGTTAGGGTGATACGTGTTTCCGTCGGCCATTTTGTATACAGGATGCCGCCATCTTGGTTTCTATGGCAGCACGTGGTCGCTATGTGACCTGAAACCTACTTATAGGACAGGGGTATGTTCGGAGGGTGTGTTCGATTGAACAGGAGTAAATTTCTCGATTCGTAGCATTACCACAAACAACCCGACAATCCCCCGAAAACACCAAAATCTCCACCAAACCACCGAAATTGACTTTATTTGATACAACTTCCACATTTTGTCGGTTTAGAACGTAGTGCTATAGAACATATGGGGCCCCTGGGGGTAAGTTCGATTGAACTAGAGCAGTTTTTCTTGTTAGGATTCCCCCAGAATCCGTTTTAGGATCGCCATACTATGGTTTATAATAGTAGCATGTAGTGCTACATGTATAGTACTGAGGGACCCCTTTGCATTATAGCCAACTGATAGACAAGTTCAATGGAAGCCTATATCCTTCCTAATGCCAAGAATCTGTCGAGTAGTTACTGATAAGTCATGGCTCGAGCGACTCAAATCCTACCGAGCAAATGTGCTATAGAGCAATTGCTCGATCGAGTGACTCCACATACTGCTCGAACGACTCGAATCCCATCGAGCAAATGTGCTATCGAGGAGTTGCTCGTTTTAGTGACTCTCATACGACTCTTAGTCTCATTTCGGAATTTGAGGAAACCTATGACCTGGTATTGCATTATTTGAGGATACCTTCTGGAGAATCCCCTTTTTGCCATATGTGCTTATGTGAAAAGGCACAATGTGACACATTGTGCACTAGCACATAGGCACATACTGATGTGCCAATATGTGCTTATGTGAAAAGGCACAATGTGACACGTTGTGCACTAGCACCTACGCGCATACGGATATTTTAGAATACCTATGATCTGGTATTGTATTATTTGAGGATACCTTCTGGAGAATCTCTTTTTGGCATATGTGTTTATGTGAAAAGGAACAATGTGACAAATTGTGCACTAGCACATAGGCACATGCTGGATGTGTCCATATGTGCTTATGTTAAAAGGCTCAATGTAACACATTGTGCACTAGCACCTTGGCACATACGGGTATTTGAGAATACATATGACCTGCTATTGTATTATTTGAGGATACCTTCTTTAGGATCCCTTTTATTGCCATATGTGCTTATGTGAAAAGGCACAATGTGACACATTGTGCACTAACACATAGACCCATACGTGTATTTGAGGATACATATGATCCAACTCCTATACAGTTCCTATATGGCTCCTAGCTCCTATATGACTCCTATACGGGTAGTCTTAACAACGGCTTCCGTCTTACCTCCAAAGCTTCAAACCCACTACTTGTCTATGTTCTATCTGTCCTATCATTAGCTTCAACAGCAGACTTGCGGCCTTGTAGTATTGGCTATACTATTATCCATTAATATTGACTAAGAGTCGTATGTGCGAGTCACTCGAACGAACAATTGCTCTATAGCACATTTCTTGATGGGATTCGAATCGTTCGAGCAATGACTTATCAGTAACAACTCATAGATTCTTGGCATGAGAAATGATATAGGATTTTATGGAGGTTATCTATCAGTTGGCCATAATCCAAAGGGGTCAGTTAGTACTATAGAACTGCATGCTACTATTATAAGCCATATTATGGCGGTCCTAAAAAGGGATTCTGAAGGAATCCTAACAAGAAAAACTACTCTAGTTCAATCGAACATACCCCCAGAGGCACCATATGTACTATAGCACTACGTGCTAAGCCTATAAAATGGGGAATCCGTATCAAATAAAGTCAATTTCGATAGTTTGGGGTGGATTTTGGTGATTTGGAGGGATTGTCGGGTTGTGTGGTAAATCTACGAATCGAGAAATTACTCCTGCTCAACCAAACACACCCTCCGAACATACCCCTGTCCTATTAGAAGGTTTTAGGTCACATAGCAACCACGTGCTACCATAGAAACCAAGATGACGGCCTTCCAGTATACAAAATGGCCGACGGAAACACGTATCACCCTAACAACACGCGCCGAGAATGCGCACTAGGTACACCTATCACGATGGGGATGACCTCAAAAGATGGCCGCTCACACGGGTTGTCGTGACAACACAGCATGGTGCCACTGGGTCACGTGACATAGCGTCACTTCCGGGGTCCGTCCAATGAGGCCAGCAATCCATCCCTCTCCTATAACTGTCAAATTACGTGAATTGGACTAAACCGAGGGATACAGAATGGCACCCGTGAGTAGTATGTAATGTGGTTTTGAGGGAACAGTTGCCGGACCTCGGTGCCGGACCTCGGAAGTGACGTCATGTCACGTGACGTAGTGGCGCCATGTTGTGTTGTCATGGTAACCCGCGTGAGCGGCCATCTTGTGACGTCATCTCCATAGTAAGACGTGGTGTGAGTGCGCATGCGCAGCGCGTGTTGTTAGGGTGATATGTGTTTCCGTCGTCCATTTTGTATACTGGAGGCCGCCATCTTGGTTTCTATGGTAGCATGTGATTGCTATGTTACCCAATTGTTCTGCAATAAGACGGGGTATGTTTTGAGGGTATGTTCCTTTGTAGAAGAGTAAATCTAATTACCACAAACAACCCGACAATCCATCCAAATCACCAAAATCCACCCGAACTTTTACTATTTCGAATTCTTCCAGAATTCTCTGCTTCTATCTATATATGTAATAGTTTTCCTCTACCTAGGCATGTTCCTTTGTTCCAGAGTATACTCCAGTAGCGTAGAAGAGCCTATTAGTTGGAACAGTTTACCTTATTATTACTATATTTAGCAATTTCTGGTCTATTCTTGTTAGTTCTGACCCTATTCCAAGTACTCTTGTTGTTTCATTTATCTAGATAATAACTAACCAATCAGACTGCTTGATTTCCCATAACCTGTATACAGAGTTATCTCCCCTGTGTATAATAAAAGGCTATATCCAACGGCCATATCCCATGGAATCCCTTTTTGAAAACACCTGTGGCTATGGAATCCCTTTTTTGTCATATGTGCTTATGTGAAAAAGCACAATGTGACACAATGTGCCCTAGCACAAAGGCACATGCTTTATGTGCCGATATGTGCTTATGTGAAAAGGCACAATGTGACACAATGTGCCCTAGCACAAAGGCACATACGGGTATTTGAGGATACCTATGTCCTGGTATTGTATTATTCGAGGATATCTACTAGAGAATCCCTTTTTTGTCATATGTGCTTATGTGAAAAAGCACAATGTGACACAATGTGCCCTAGCACAAAGGCACATGCTTTATGTGCTTATATGTGCTTATGTGAAAAGGCACAATGTGACACAATGTGTCCTAGCACATAGTTACATACGGGTATTTTAGGATACCTGGTATTATATTATTTGAGGATACTAGTTGGGCTTTACATCCGGGTACTTCATGCTACATCCGGGTACTTCCGTTGGGAAAGGTATAAAAGGGGTGTTGGTACGCAAATAAATTCATTTGTGTCCTGACCGTCGTCGAGTGAAGACGTTACCAGTTCGATGCAGATACTGTTCCAAGTTATTTTCAAGATCGGATAATGCTCGAAGACACGAAAAGGACCATCGTCGGCTCCACTGCAGATATTGTACTAAGTTGTTCGCACAGCCATACAATAGGAAGAGACATGAAGAACATAACTGTACAAGAAGAAGAGAAGAGGAGAGAGATACTGGACTGACTGACCAGAATAAAGCACTTTTAGAATTTTTACGGGATGCTGACAAGGAGGAAATCGATGCCGTTCTACGTGCTGCTGATGAAGATTTTATTACCTGTTTATGCAAATGTGCTACCAACATTCTCGAAGATAAGATACCACTGAATTTAGCTGAATTTGATGAACTGCGAAAATACGAACATGTATTGAAGCTGCTAACAGATGATGGAATTTCTCCAGATATCAAAAGATGTATACTGCGAAAGAGTTGCTTTCTCTCAGCGCTTATCAACCCAGTCCTAGCTCTGAAAAAAGTATAAAAGGAGTGTTGGAGTGAAAATAAATTGTTCTACGACCACGAAAGAGTACAGTCATGAAAGTCCATTGCTGCAGATATTGTGATAAAGAATTCTCCAGGAGCTTCACACGTAAGAGACATGAAGAGGATTTCTGTCCCATGAAGAAATCGGAAACATCGAGCAACACTACAAGATTAGAAAGAAATTTAGATACACTGCGCATCCTATCTGATGCGAATCGATATGAAACTAAGACTATGCTGAAGATGGCCAGTGATGATTTGATAGAATGTATATGTGATTGTGCTTCAAACATCTTGACGGGCGCAGTGCCTATAACCAAATCTGAGAGAGCAAAGCTGATTCCACACAAGTACGAAATAAGGAGAATTGCCTCACCAAAGAGAGAACTATCTTATCGGAAAAGAAGACGCATCATACAGAAAGGAGGGTTTTTAGGAAAGTTGATCAAACCCGTCATCAATGCTCTGTCCGATATCCTATAAAAAGGTCGTGCTCATAAGAAATTTGTTATTTGTAATCTGACCTTCGAAGAGAGCGGCCACAATGCAATCCAGCTGTGCACCAAAAAATTGGTCAAGAGATTCGGACCCTGATGAATCGTCGGAACTATCAGAAGATATTGAATATGAAGAAGAAGAAGACGAAGAAGAAGACGTTTCTATGATGGGAGGTATCGTTCAAAGTGCCTTTGACAAATACCAAAACGATTTTGACAACCTCATGAACAAATATATCGAAGATGGAATGGATAGTGAAGATGCAGTTGAAACAGCATATAGAACACTTCAAAAGAATGTTAGAGAAGCCATTAGTGAGAAATACATTTATACCCTTGAGTACATTCGAAATTTTTGCAACGACTCAATTCACAAGAAAATTCAAGAAACTGCCAAGCGTCTTCGTGAAGAAGAGGATTTTGACTTTGAAGAATCCCAGAAATATGCCTTGGAAAAGCGAAGATTTCTGTTCGACAACCTTATGACAAACTACTCATTCCGAGTAGATGATGATGAAGAAGAAGACGATTAGAAAAAAAGTATAAAAGGAGTGTTGGTATAAAAATAAATTCATTTCCGTTTTGAACGTCGAAGAGTGAAGATGTCTGTGTCAACAACGGTGCTCAGATTCAAAGATGACTTACATATACAGATCTTCAAGAATGATGCCGGATTAAAGCTAACTTCCCAGGAACTGACCCAAGTGAATCGTGTGGTAAATGAAGCCAAGAGAAAAAATCTGGACATGGATGCTGGTGGAAAGAAACAAAGATGTGTGGATACTGGCCGATCAGTAAACAAAAGAATAAAGACAGAACTGACTCACAATACAAACAAGAATGAAGTTACTACTGCGAACAATGTTTCTACAGAAACAAAGAAAGATGTTTCCACTAAGGACGAAGTTTGTACTGAAGACAAGAAAAAGATGCCAGCTCCCACAAAGAAAGAAGTTACCACTACGAATGAAGTTACTACTGAATTCAAGAAAAAGATGCCAGCTCCCATAAAGAAAGAAGTTACCACTACGAATGAAGTTTCTACTGAAGATACGAAGGATGTTTCCACTCAAACCACAAATGAAGTTACTACTAAGAAGACTGAAGTTACTATTATGAAACAGCTAGAGAAAGAGGAACCCAAAGATGCCAGACAGGAAATTAAAGCAACCAACAAAGCCAAGTTATCAAATGAGAGAATGTGTTTTATCAAGGACCTAGCTATGCAATGGGAAGAAGCTCCAGCCCACAAGAAGATGAAATGGTTAGCCCATGCAAGAAGAACTACAAAGAGAAATGCCTTGAGACATTGAATTGTATACTTGAATAAAATAAATTTAAATTTATATTCAGTGTTGTTTGTTTTTTATCTACTACCCCAACGGAAGTACCCGGATGTAGCATGAAGTACCCGGATGTAAAGTCCAACTAGTATCCTCAAATAATATAATACCAGGTATCCTAAAATACCCGTATGTGACTATGTGCTAGGACACATTGTGTCACATTGTGCCTTTTCACATAAGCACATATAAGCACATAAAGCATGTGCCTTTGTGCTAGGGCACATTGTGTCACATTGTGCTTTTTCACATAAGCACATATGACAAAAAAGGGATTCTCTAGTAGATATCCTCGAATAATACAATACCAGGACATAGGTATCCTCAAATACCCGTATGTGCCTTTGTGCTAGGGCACATTGTGTCACATTGTGCCTTTTCACATAAGCACATATCGGCACATAAAGCATGTGCCTTTGTGCTAGGGCACATTGTGTCACATTGTGTTTTTTCACATAAGCACATATGACAAAAAAGGGATTCCATAGCCACAGGTGTTTTCAAAAAGGGATTCCATGGGATATGGCCGTTGGATATAGCCTTTTATTATACACAGGGGAGATAACTCTGTATACAGGTTATGGGAAATCAAGCAGTCTGATTGGTTAGTTATTATCTAGATAAATGAAACAACAAGAGTACTTGGAATAGGGTCAGAACTAACAAGAATAGACCAGAAATTGCTAAATATAGTAATAATAAGGTAAACTGTTCCAACTAATAGGCTCTTCTACGCTACTGGAGTATACTCTGGAACAAAGGAACATGCCTAGGTAGAGGAAAACTATTACATATATAGATAGAAGCAGAGAATTCTGGAAGAATTCGAAATAGTAAAAGTTCGGGTGGATTTTGGTGATTTGGATGGATTGTCGGGTTGTTTGTGGTAATTAGATTTACTCTTCTACAAAGGAACATACCCTCAAAACATACCCCGTCTTATTGCAGAACAATTGGGTAACATAGCAATCACGTGCTACCATAGAAACCAAGATGGCGGCCTCCAGTATACAAAATGGACGACGGAAACACATATCACCCTAACAACACGCGCTGCGCATGCGCACTCACACCACGTATCACTATGGAGATGACGTCACAAGATGGCCGCTCACGCGGGTTACCATGACAACACAACATGGCGCCACTACGTCACGTGACATGACGTCACTTCCGAGGTCCGGCACCGAGGTCCGGCAACTGTTCCCTCAAAACCACATTACATACTACTCCCGTGGTAAAATTAAGAATGGTAGAGTATGGCTTCCCTGGTCAAATGATGAGAAGTGGAATAGACCGAGGGGTACAGAATGGCACCAGTAGTCAAATCATGAGAACTGAAATAGTCAGAGGTGTACACAATGGCACCACTGGTCAAATCATGAGAACTGGAATAGGTCGAGGGGTTCAGAATGGCATCCGTGAGAATCATAAGAATTGAAATAAACCAGTGGAAACCAAGTACTTCCGCAAGTGACGTCCATAGACCGATTTGTCCGGCAAAATTGCTGATTGTGTCAAAGACCACATTACATTCGAAAAATGCAAGCCTTGTGTCCGCAGGTTATCCTTTAGACACTGTGACATAGCAGGGTATCACCCCCCCCCCCTCCCCCCGCTGATCATCTAGTGACATAGCAGGGTATCACCCCCGACGATCGTCTAGTTGATTTGGAAGAATAAATTGATGACTTCAAGGATTTCAATAACCACAAATGTTTTTCAAAACTGATAAAAGTTCTTTCAAGCTTGACCCTAGTTATCCGCGTGCCGTCTTGGTAATCCAGCAATCAGGTTAATAATGGACGTTTCAGCTAATGAACGGTTCAGGAAGCAGGTAAATAAATTGGAACGTTCGAACTCTCGGCAAGTACTTTTCTATGTATATTTTTTCTGTTATAAGTCTATAAAAGTTTCAACAATTTTCATCAATACAATTTAACACTGGTAATTCAACAAAGTTCGTTTAATTGGAGTGCCGATAGTTATTTCTAAAGGCAGCCACAATCTGGGCAGCCACTAATTTAGCAACAAGATTCTGATAAGCACACCTCCGTCGGCTGTTAGCGCTGACCCTAGCGTGTCTGATCTTGGCTTCTACTGGCTCTTTTATACCCAGTGAAACGTGACTGGCCTTCGGCAGGATTGTGTAATTCCTGCTGCACAAGCATCACGCGACATCGAACAAGTGAACATGATGCATCCTTTGCCAATGAAGATATGCCCTCTCTATATTATCATTATAAAATTCTGGACTCTTTGGACTGTATCGTCCTTTGGGTGGAATAAGGCACCATGTGTAATGCTTATATACCTCTAGGGACGACATAATCCTTTCAGTCCTGTGTTTCAGCCTGTATCTACCAAGACAACAATATATGTCGAAAATGGTAAAATCTATTTCATGTTTGTGCAAAAATCCCGTGATATTTCATCACAGGACTGTATCGTCGCTTTAGTTATATTCATACTCATTCGACTCATGAATGGGATTGTGATGCGTGTGTTCCTTTTACCACATAAACTACCTTTATTCAGTGACATAATAGTAATATTGGGGGCCCTTAGACCACATACAGTAATTATTCAGTACATTATAATGTTATATTCTGGCACTCTGACTGGGTAAAAAAATTCTATTCAGTATAAAATCCATCCGGCCTTGACTAGCTTAAGAAGTCCTAGTGATGATTAGTGGTTTCGTATGGCCGTCTTGGTCACTTTTCACGAGTGGGCTATATATCCGCTGACGCAATAATATTAGATTGCAAACATTTAGAAGAGTAACAGTATTCAGTATTTAGTATTTATTAGAGGCCAACGACACTTTAACAGCCAAGGTCGTATCATGTCGATGACAGCTTTACCGGTGGAGGAAGCCGGAGTACCGGGAGAGAACCACCGAGCAACGACGAGCAGCTGCCAGCTCCCCAACATCGTAACTCCGCACTGCAGCACAGGTAGGGTTAGATTGGTTGAAGACATACGCACCATCGGCGTGCAGTACGCCTTAGTACACAGCGTCATCATGCCCTCATGCGGACAATCGGGGTTAAGTGCCTTGCCCAAGTACACAACACGGGAGTCCAAATCAATCGCTCAGATGGTCACCCATCCGAGAACAAACCAGGCTCGATGTTGCTTAACTTCGGCGACCTGAAGAAAACCGGTTACCGCAGAAATAATAGTAAAAAATGTAATTAATGAACCATCGGGTTGAACCCGGTGCTTCATTAATTAAAATTTTCCTGATGGTGATTTCCGTTCGTCCTTTCGTTCGTTTCTGTGTTCTTTCTTCGTTTGTTGGTCAGCACATTAAACGAGAAGGAGTCGTGTTGGCATTTCTTGGTTTCGGATATTGCTTCGACAGTTTGATTTAACAACATGTGCAGAATGCATCCTCATTTGTAAATGAATTAAAATTTAAGTTGTTTCGTCATTTGAACCACTGTCTCATATTCCAC
Organism: Pictodentalium vernedei; assembly: GCA_031216915.1. Taxonomy (NCBI): domain Eukaryota; kingdom Metazoa; phylum Mollusca; class Scaphopoda; order Dentaliida; family Dentaliidae; genus Pictodentalium; species Pictodentalium vernedei. The sequence goes on along the minus strand of CM062296.1, from coordinate 845,151,659 downwards.
GGATACAAGCCCGTAATTGGCTTCAGAGAATAACGCCCAGTTTCCTTATGCGAGCTGATACTAGAGCATCCAAATTCAATGCTCCAACTACAAGACTGTTTTGAGACCCATAATAATGATTTTTCCAAACTGTTGGAATTGTTAGGGTCCCCCAAAAACGTGCAATTGTTGGGGGCCCTTAGAAGATGCCCTAACCTCGTTGTATGGGAGTTACGCCACAACTTGTATTTTTCATTACTTGAAAATGTGTGCATATCTAATTAACTAAGACCCGGTGAATATTCAAGAATCGGTTGTGTTTCGAATATTTTCTCTGATTTGAATGGACGCAAAACCTTCTCGATTATTCGAAAAAATGTCGAAACTCCAAGATGTTTTGATTCCATCCCTATCACGTCACCATTCCATTTTTACAAATCAAGTATAACATGACAGAACAACGGAACAGTTTGACAGTTAAATGCAAAGCTAAAATTCCTCCTCATCTGTAGAGGAGTAAAATCCCACGATACTTGACAACTTAACATACCAATACGTCCGAAAATCATCACTTCTTCCAAATGGTTTTGGTTTAACTGGGTATAGTTGACGTTATAGAGGTCTTCTCCTCACTTTTGCCAACTATTTTAACAATACTTTGACAGTACTGCACGTATTTATATGTACACCTGCAAGAGTATCCGTTGTTCAACTTGAAATATTGGGTACTGTGATCCATAGGTATTAGTAACAAGGTTTGTGATTCTCAGTGTTTCTCACCAAACCTGCTGTGTATATTTATGCAACAAAACGTTCATATCTTTCTATGTTATACAATTTAACCTGTCCACCGAGTACATTGAAATACTCTTATGATATTTTGATATTGATTCTAATGACCCCTTTAAAACTTTTCCCAGCATAATTCTACAGCTGTAGCTGAATTCGCAACAGATACACGCGGCTTACGTTTTGTAGAAGTAATAGGCCTTGAGATGGGGAGCCTTACAGAACTATCCGCTGGGAACAATCGACTAATAATTCAGTTTGCAACATATATCAACGTTGATTCCACAAAAACAGGTTTATAATTAAACTCGGTCTTCGAAGTATTTTACATACTACACAAGAAAGTGTTGAACCGGTTTTCAGAACTTCTTTTAAAAGTATATTCGGCGAAATGTTTCATTAAATATTAGTCTCGAACCCTAACAGCTTCACAGAAAACTGTTAATTTTGAAGTTGGCCTACGTGCACATGTGACCACCCCAGAGCCCCAAAAGAAGCCCAGGGATGGTGCTTTGAAAATCACAAGTTGACCAGTAACACGTATTGCACGAGGTCTCTGTGTATTTCATCGTTAACCTCTCACAAGAGAGCCTGTATCTAATGGAAATACCAAACAGGTATAAGTGCTAGTATGTGTGCTAGAGGAGTGGCTAAAAGTTTCTATGTAACATTCCTGTCCAAGAATGGAATCAAATTGGTCAGAATCAGCTTCGTACTCTCATTTACAATATTAGGCAGAGGTGTCTAGAGTGTTTATAAGTTAGAAATGGAGACACCCTGTAGTGAATAGTGGAAGTGGGTTCTTTGGATACCAACCACTCGTGCACATGACGGGTGATACCACGGACACTCTTCAGCAAATATGCCTGAAACGATATTCCCTTGTGAATAGATGAATTAGTGTTCACGGGGCATATTGCTGTTTGTATAGTACATATTAGCGTAATACGAGAAATATAGAAGGTATTTTGTTCATCTTCCTTCCTGTCTGTTGGTCTCTTGTAAACTGTTTTGTTTTGATTGTTTTATTGGGGCTTAAAGACACTTGCAACAGCCAGAATCACATCGTGCCGGACAGTTTTATGAGTTCAAGAAGCCGAAGAACCACTGAGCAACGGCGAGCAACTAACTCCACACAAACATAGTTGGATTGGTGAAGACATAGAGAGTAATCGTTTGACTGGACTTGTTACGTGAAATAATTCATGAGAGGTGAGGGACGTTATACAAACACAAGTGCGATAATGCTTACGAGTGTTTTACAATATAGTCCTTCGCCTCGAATGAATTATTCCACGTAACCAGCCCAGTCAAGCGATTACTCTGTTTATTACTTTTCATTATTAACAATAATTATATTATTTAACCCTTTACCTAAGGTAACGGCCAAAAACGGCCAGCGCTATTCTCAAAACTCGCCAATTAAATTTCATTATTTTTTCATTTTTGTCTCTAAAACATAGGTTACGACCCCTCATTGGAACGAGCTCGTCGAGCTCTTTCCAATCAGGGGTCATAACCTATATTTTTGAGACAAAAATGAAAATAATAGATATTCGATAATTTTTTTGCAAGTGTCGTCTGCTTTTCATGTTAGGTAAAGGGTTAAAAAAAGCAAAAAAAAAAAAAAAAAAAAAAAATAAATCCAATGAAGTTCCCATTACACCCACGGCAAAGCGTCTTCGTTTGCGCACACGGATACATGGCCCAATTGTTGATTGCATAATTCACTTGTGAAGTTATCGTTTATAATCAAACCCGGAATCCTAGTAAATCACACTTTGGAAAGTAATAAAAGTGAACATACGGCGTGCAGTACGACTTAATACACAACGCTATCGTGCCCTAACATGGGCAATCGTAATTGAGTGTCTTGCCCAAGGAATTAACTTCAGTCAAGGTTTCAACAAATTGCAAAGCTTTGAGTTTTATCCCTCTACTTAACAAGATCGCAGGGCAAACGGCGGCGGAACCAGGGGGAACCCCTCCACTTTTGTCCACTGACATGTTGCGCTGTTCCACAATGATTGAAAATGGGCACACGCAAGCGTGTCAATGTACATGCATTCCTGTCATATATTACTCGCAAATCTAAGCAACATTTGCAAAATAATTCCTTCTTCGGTCGATTCAGTTCGTTGCTTCTCCTTCACCATCTTTCAACCCGAAGGCTAGCCTGCGGGTTGGAAGATGATTGTAGTGGAAGAAATAGACAGTACGGTGACCACACCGCGGCATGCTCATGGATTATGAGGTTCAGATAACTACAGAGCAGAGGCGAGCAACTGTCAGACCCCCCATGCAAAGTTAGTAGTGTCTGAAGACAAGTAAACCATCCACGTGCAGTACGCCTTAGTATACAGCGCCACCGCGCTTCCACGGGGGCAATCGGGATGTAGTATTATCTTTCCCGGGAACACAACGCTACTACCGAACTGTCAACGTTTCCGTTTTAAGTTCAATGCGTCAAACTCTGAGCTACTGAGAATTTATTTTTGCTATAATTTTTTCAAGTGAACTTTAGCCCGAAGAGCCTTTATCTTATAACGCTTATGTCCAGAGAACGTATTGCCCTGGCTCCGTTTTACGAAAAATTGTGTAAATGCCATTTTAATACGGTTTTAATTTTTGTCATGGACTGCGATGGCTCAGCGGTTACGGCATCAAACCGAGAGGTTGAAGTTTCAATCCCTGCAAAGGGTAATTGCTTTGTGTCCTTAGGCAAGGCACATTATCACGATTTCCCACGTAGGGGCAAGGTGGCGCTGTGTGCTAGAGAGGACTGCACGTCGATGCTGCACCTTCCTTCAACCAATACTAACCCTACTTGTGTGGAGTTAGTACGTTGTGGAGGCTGACAGTTGCTGACCGTTGCTCGGTGGTTCTCCCGGGGTACTCCGGCTTCCTCCACCCGTAAAACTGTGTCCAGCATAAGGTGACCCTCGATGTCGAAAGTGTCGTTAAATCCCATTAAATAAATAAATAAATAAATAAATAAATAAATAAATAAATAAATAAATAAATAAATAAATAAATATTTTTTTGTTATATTTCAGCAACATTGATTTAGGCGATAGCAACATTGATTTATATAATACCCAGAGATGTCCGAGGCTTTCGCCGACATCATTCGAACAAGATGTCCAAACCAACAATTTGCAGTTTGAGCTGCGTTCCAGATTGTGTTATCAAAACCGGACAAGAGGATGCCTGTACCACGGCATGCATCCATATATGTAGAGGAAAGCGGGATGCAGAAATAGTAAGTATATCATAAATCGGAAAGTGAGTTGCCCTTCTTGGACTGACTACCGCCGGTGGGTATTTGAGGTATTGCGAACAAACCGACACCATTGGAGAGTATAATTTCAATTCTTACCATGGAAAAACATCCCTCCTCCGACAAGCCGAAAGTAACCGGAGTGATAATTAATCTTTCAGCAGTCTGAGAGGGTTCACCACATATTTGACACATCATTGTGAAATGTTCTTGTGACACATTTGCGATATTTTTGGTGGATATGATTGAGGAATGTATTGAGATGGTCCCCAGTGTTTACATTATCTCTTGACAGGCAGACTTTTCGTGACAGTCATGGAAAGCATGTAACCCTTGATTTTCATGTTGTTTTCGTGTACTGTCTACATCTACATGACATGTGTAGGGTATTCAGTCTTCATTTTAACACAAACCCTTGTGATTTAATGATTGAATATGGCGAATGCAAATGTAAGAAGACATATGTCTGAAGGAGATATGTGGGGAGGTGTAGGGATGGAGGAACAAGAGGCAACCCATCGTCCGGTTGGTGAAGGCCTTGGTGTGCACCATACGGTGATCACCAGAGCCTGGGCAAGATTTCAGCTGCCAGTCAGACGAAATGGTGGTGGCAGAGACAGGGCAACATCTGCAACTGAAGACCGGTATTTGATCATTCAGGCCGGTAGGAACCGCCTTGACACAGCAACTCAGCTTCGCACTGACCTTCAGAATGCATCCGGGGTAAATGTTTCGACGCAGACTATCCGGACAAGGTTGCACGAAGGTGGTCTCCGATCGAAAAGACCATGTATTCGCATTCAGCTGTCCCAGAACTAGGGCTGTCGCGACTATCATTTTTTGTAATCGACTAATCGTGAGCAGTAATCGACGGTTATTCGATTAATAGTCGCTTCCCATGATTTTTTAGCAAATCATTCTTCTGTTCGTAAAACTCTGAAAATGACAATGGCACCAGTGTGTTCAGACGAAGTGGGGTTGTGTGAACAACAAATCGGTCCCGACTGAAGCTACATGTAGTCCAATCTTGGACCCACAGTCCGTAATATAATTTTTGGGGTTGGTACGTCCTGTAGGACGTACCAACCCCAAAAATAATATTACTGACTACGGGTCCAAGTTTGAACTAAATTGAAGCCGATGAATTAAAATGAATTTACCAAAGAACGTTCCTGCATATGTTTCCTTTCTGCAATAAGTTTCTCGAAATTTTGAACATTGAGATCTATGCATTCCCTCGTCAGTTGTTAAAATTGGATCTTAGTCTGAAGTTCCGAACTTTGAGAAGTGATCTGACGTTCTGACTTTCGTCATAATTTTGTCACTTCCGCGCTTTGGGTTTTCCAATGGGTGCATTCGTGTGTACAAGACTGGAGAAATTCAGAAGAATCTATTCTTCTCGAGTGAGTGAGTGTTCTTTCTTACACAGTCAGTGACAGTCGTACAGTCTTCCGGATATGAATGTTAACTATGGTTAGATATTTAAAGTTATTCACCTTCATTGATCATTCACCTCACAAAACAATGCAATTTAGCCCCGACGTATAGTAGACTTGTATCACCTTGAAAATGAACGACGATCGACTAAATATAAAAAACGTCGACTACTTCAATAGTCGACGGTTAGTCGACTAATCGAATAATCGCGACAGCCCTACCCAGAACCACCACCAGGCACGATGTGAATGGGCCATGGATCACGTTGGATGGACCATAGAAGATTGGCGACCTGTCGTTTTTACAGATGAGTCAAGGTGCTGCCTAGACAACACAGATAGGCATTCTAGAGTATGGAGAATACCAGGAGAGCGATTCCATGCAGCCAACATTGCTGAGAATGACAGCTATGGTGGAAGATCAATAATGGTCTGGGGCGGCATCAGCTGGGATGGACGTATAGAGCTCTATGTCCTTGACCGTGGTGCTTTGACTGCAGAGCGGTATATTGATGAGATCCTGGATGTCCACGTCAGATTGTATGCAGGGGCAGTGGGTGATAGATTCATTCTGATGGACGATAATGGACGTCCTCATGTTACCCATGCTGTCCGAGAGAACCTGCAGAGGGAGGGGATTGAGCGTATGGACTGGACAGCAAGATCCCCTGACCTCAATCCAATCGAACATGTCTGAAATGAGTTGCAGCTTGTAAGTTCAGTCCGCCCAGTCCAACCAAGATGTGTCCAGGAGCTTGGTGCCATGCTGGTAAGAATGGAACAACATCCCACAAAGGACCATCTGGAACCTGATTGGGAGCACGAGAACGTGTTGTCAAGCTGTAATAAACAATAATGGGTCTCATACTCGATATTGAACCCATATCAGTTCGCTCCGTCAACTTTTTTGGCAAATTTGAAACATTTCCTCTTTTAAAAATAATATCCATTTTCCATGGTTATCGTATTCAAAAGCTAAAAAATAATGTCAAACACAAACAAAATCTTAATTTCTGTACTTAAATCATCAAAGATATAATTAAATAAAAAATATATACACTTTTCATAACAATATTTTAACTAAAACGTAAAACAGGTAGTTGGATATACTTGGTGCTTAGCGAACTTCGAGTAGTATACATTATTAGCGAGAATTATTCATGCACTTCATGTACTGATGTCCGGCTGTTAAAAAAATGATCATTTTTTCCCCTTTGTTCAAATCACAAGATTAATTATTTCCCCCCATATAGTTCTATATTAAATCTTGGCATGAAATTGTTGGAGACACAGGGCTGATCATGAGTTTTTCCACACTAAAAAACGTGCACTCCCTCTCAGAACATTTAAAAAAGAAAAGAAAAAGCAGGATGATTTTTAGGAACCAACCTACCTAAAAAGTACACAGTGAAACTGGTATTCGAAAACCATTCCAGTATTTGTAATCGCAAAAAAAACATTTGTCAGTTTATTCAAAGTTAACTTATTACACGTCTATTACTTTTCTTCCAGTTCCATATTTTCAAATCTCACGGAACACATGCATCGTACGAATTTCCGTTGACGGACTATTTTCCCACCTGACATCTTACAGTTAAAACTAGAAGTCCTGTCAAGAAATGCGCAGAAATAGCACGTTGATATGCGCGTTAATGTGCGCGTTATGGCCCAAGTAAAGCTATCAAATTCTGTACATATGGCCTGTGCACAAGCAATGTTTTAGCCAATGAACCTCCGGGTAACCGGAGGTCCATTGGCAGAAACATTGCCTGTGTTTGCTATGAGTAACCAGGAGGACCTGCCGTGCTTTGGATGCCATTCAATATGGCAATTGCGCGCAATTCCAACGCGCAATTAAGCCTAGATAAGCGCACAATTCGTGACAGGACTTCTAGTTTTGACTGTAGATCCATCATACGAACTCAACTCCGCCCACTTTTGCCATCTGCCAATTGAAATGCCGCATTCGGACAAAGTCTTCCCCGGGGAGAAAATTCTCAATTTCCACTTCGAACTGCATTATTAATTTTAAGTTTAATTCCTTATCTCTTCTATTGCTGCCATAATGATTACTTGGTAATCTAAAAATCGAACTGCGTACATCCAGCGGGACATCCGAATTATTGCTGAATGTTCGTGTCTTAACACTTTTAATCCTTTACCCATGGCACATATCGAGCTTGTTCCAAATAGGGGTCACGTGATATGGTTTTGTTGAAATGGCTTGAAAATTATATTTTCTTCAGCTCCTTAATTTGTAAATTACACGGATGGATGTGGCCGATTTGTTATGTAAATGGTAGACCCTTTGAACCCTGGTGGTATCATCCATAATAGTTCAATGATAGCAAGAGTCCATTATTTAGGGGCAGACCTATCAATATTTTCATGGGGCTCCACGTTGAAAATATTGATTGGTCTACTACACACATGCACTTAGCATCCATCCCTTTTAATAACATTATGACGTACATTGTATATCATGTTCATGGCGGGAGCCCGGTGGCTCAGTGGTAAACTGTTGGACGTCTATGCTAGAGGTCCCACGTTCGATCCCCGTCCGGAACTTTAACCGGTTGCCTACATGGGGGCACGATGTCGCCGTGTACTAAGGCATACTGCACGTCGATGGCGCACGTCTTCAACCGCTGTAATCTTGCTAGATCGGAGTTTGAACAGAGTTAGAATATTGAGGAGCTGACAGTTGCTCGTCGATGCTCGGTGGTTCTCTCCGGGTACTCCGGCTTCCTCCACCCGTAAAACTGCCACGGTCACGATTAGCCATTGTGCATAAGTATGTCACCCTAAACCTCAATAAAGAAATAAATCATGTTCCTGGCCGTTCGGGTTCAAAGGGTTAATGCACAAGCTGACCAGTCGAAAGAAGAGAACGTGATTAATTATTTTTCTTGTAGACTGGAAATCTAAAATTGAATGTCATCGGATTTTACAAAATATGACGACAACAGCGATGAGTTCATTGACAAGCAAGAGTGGATACACTATTGGAAATCTACTGCCGATGACCAAAGCGTGGATGAAGTTTTCAAATATGCTGATCTCGATGGTAAGAATATTTCATTTAAAAGGCAACAGTTTGTAACCATGCATTTAAATATTTGCTTCCGTACTCAAATGAGTATTCATGAAAACTTAACTTCCATCCAAGGCCCGCTGAATGATATGTAGATCAGGTTAGATGTTGTATGCAAGCGTCGCCCACGAATTTCCAAAGTGAATACACTTCGACTGTAAGTGATACCCATTGGAAATTAGGAAAAAAATGGCTATGTCTTGAGTTAATGGAATAATTAAAAAAACATTATAGTCAAGAAATTATAAACAGACAGTATAACACAGTGATGGAGCCTTGTGGGTGGGTGGAGCTTAGTTGGCTAAGGTGGCTCTAAGCTTACAGCCCTCGAATTCTATTGAATCCCACTAAATTCAACTTCACTCCTGTGAGCGACTCTGCAGCCTCATGTGATCTTTAATTATGGCCCCTGGAAACTCCAAAATTGCTCTCATCACCACCATTAGGTGCGGACAACCCTCCCTAATACCCTATCCCAGTTCGACCTTTCTGCATTTGAGTTATCCCTACAGTATATTGATCTTGGATTAACCCCCCCCCCCCCCCACCCCCCCACACCCCCAATATTGTAACCCGCCACTCCTGATTTAAGGTCCTAGTTCTTCCACTGGATTAATTCAATTTTATGGAATATACTGAGACAAATACTTTCTGCTTCATACCCCTGAAACAATTGAACCTAACTGTGAGCTTGATATGGAGGGCAGATCTGACAACAGCAACACTGCAATAATTTTAGATAGCCTGACTGAAGTTTTCATAAAAAACTATTTTATCTAATACCAGCTTGGGGTAAACACTTTTCGGCTAATATGATTTTGTTTGGTTTTGTTTGAGGTTGTCTCCAAAAAAATTGGCACACAATCACTTTTTGCACATCCAGCATATACACCTGTAATTAGTACACCAAAACATCTAGAAAAGTAGGAAGAGGTAGACAAGAGTACTAATAACATAGGCAGAACCGATCAAGGAATGGAAAAATAGGGTTAAATGGATAGAAACCGATGATTCAAGGAGAATTCGAGTCAAACAGTTGTCGGGTTGTTCGTGGTTTTTAGTTTTACTCTTATACAACGACCCTACGAGCTACTCTTATCAAGCCTAGATAGTGACTTTTTGCCCCCTCCATGACACACACAAACACCAAATTATCTCCAAAAATTGTATAGGCTGAAATTTTGGTGACGTAAATTCCGAAATTTGGAAATTCAGTAATATCAATTGAAATTGCTCTTGTTATATTTTTTCGACCAGAGCCAAAGTGATTTGCCAATTTGCAATCAAATTCTCCTATTTTTACTTTTAGCTTACAAACTTTTCCGAAATTCCGACACGAATTTACGATCGGTCTGTTTTTTTCGAATTCATCGATCCGTTTCCATTGCCCTGGTCTGGCTGCACAGGGACTATAGACAGCTATTCAGCCAATACATACTCCTGTCAACTAACTATCAGCACAGGAAGGAGTAGGTATTGACTGAATAGCTGCCAGTCTGTCCTTGCGTACACAGGATAGTGTAAGGGCAAACTTATGGAATTATCTGTGGAAATGCATGTTTTGATGGATAAAATGACTAGATCCAAGCCAGAGGGAGCTCAGATTCAATCACAGAGGGGTTCAAAAAGTAAAATTGTTCACATGGCATGCCCGATGGACTCCTACCATCGAGAGGGGAATAACCCCTCTCGAACTCTCCCCCAACTGGGGCTTGCGGCCCTGGGGACATACAGTTAAAACTAGAAGTCCTGTCACGAATAGTGCGCTTATCTAGGCTTAATTGCGCGTTGGAATTGCGCGCAATTGCCATATCGAATGGCATCCAAAGCACGGCAGGTTCTCCTGGTTACTCACAGGAAACACATGCAATGTTTCTGCCAATGGACCTCCGGGTTACCCGGAGGTCCATTGGCTGAAACATTGCTTGTGCACAGGCCATATGTACAGAATTTGATAGCTTTACTTGGGCCATAACGCACATATTAACGCGCATATCAACGTGCTATTTGTGCGCATTTCATGACAGGACTTCTGGTTTTAACTGTACCAACGACATGTCGTGCTGGAACCTTAATCTCCAGTTAGAAACTGGCTACCCCCATGAGGATCTTCCAGCCACGTCTCTGCACCTCCAAGCTTATCACCAATTGCCAATAAGCATTCTATATTGAGATTAACCCTTTGATACTTTTGTACGTCTTATGACGTACGAAATCAAACAGAACGTTGGTACTTTGTGGTCATTTGTTTTGTTATTATTTTTCGATTTTTTAAAGTTTGAACCTCAATTCCTATCCCCCCCTCCCCCCCCCCCCCCCAACAGTGCCCATTGACAACTGTTGGGCCAAATGTTATCGTAGCTTAAAATACTAATATAATCCTGCTGTCAAGACATCTTAACTGGTTGAGTGCTAGAAGCCACTATTGGGGCTTTCAAAAAAATGAGGATACCAGAGCAAAAGCCAACACTTTCCTTGCTTCTATTTCATATTCAGTCAAACACAAATAATATTTTGTTTATAAAAAATTGTTTATTACAAATTATTGGAGAGTGTCTATGGGCACTGTCCAATAATTTATAATGAAAACAAGTTTTGAATAACAAATTCAGACCACCAAAAATAATCTAGCCCTCAACCAGTTAATCCTTAATGTGAAAAATATCTTGTTATTTGTGCTTTCCGACGTTTGACGTCGCATTTTGAAAAATGTTGAAGAAACTGAATTCCCAGTGACGTTTGAACGTCAGGATAATTAAAGTCTTAAAGGCTTAAGTGTGCGAGACGCACGACACATACCAGCATGCAACGGTGTAAAGAAAAACATTCATTTAACTCTTTACGACTGATCTACCTTGTCGTGTACTTGCTGCAGACGATCGCACGAGGCATCATGTCGAGTCGAACCTATTGACTTATGTATGGGCATTTGCACCCAAAAAGGCGAAGAGTTAGCATCGTCCTACCTGAGAAGAGTGGCAGTACATCTGTTAGGCACAAGGAGGAAACCCCGAAGTTGGGCCTTACGAAGCTTAGAGATTCGATTCCATTTCGTATCTTAGGTTGGTAGTCAGGTCGATTCGATACCGGATGTCCAATTCGCTTTCCTTCGAATATTTTCACTGAAATTTCGCTTGGTATCAGCCATCTTAGTCGTCTCACAAAATGTATTGCTGAGATAGAAATTTTACATAAATAATGTTGAAAATAAAGACTGAGTGTAATTTATGCTATATTAACATAAACAACATCTGTACCCATGCTACCATCCATGCTAATTCCAATTTCACATGTCACTACTACTGCTGAAAGCAAATTTAATGTTCCCATGCATTATAGATGATGAACTCAACACCGTACAGTGCCTAGTACAGAATTCTCGCAACCGTTGCTGTTTTCGAACAAAAATCATTAATGGGGAATATTCCAACAACATCATCAAGGCATGCCTTCTAACCCGAACCTAACCCTAACCCTTCGACGAAGGCATGCTTTGATGATGCAGTTGGAATATTTTATCAGTCGGGACGTCAAGACGCCTGTATTCGATTCGAGGTTCCATTCGATTTCGAATAATAGACTCCATTCGATTCGAATCGATAATATGTGATTCGCAGGGACATACCCCGAATATGCCAGATGCAGAAGTAAAGACCTTGTCTCTATATTTATCACAAAGGCACATAAACATTCACACCCTCACACATGCCGTAGAATTGTATTTTTGTTATTATTGTTAGTTACACAGACCGACGGTGACCCAGCGCAGCATACAGTTTGTTAGCGACCTGCACGTCTCACACAGGCTCAATCCCGACGTGGTGTCCGCCGACACCGACTATTATCCCACACTTGGTCACCAAGTTATGCACTGAATATCAATGGGAACATTGTAAATTATTTCTTACAATTTCCACTAATTCAGTTCTTCTGTTGTTTCATCCCTTCAATTACTGTTCACAAATACACGGACCAAATGGAAAAATATGAAGTCTATGACGTACGAACAGGATCATAAATCCGTGAATTAAGCATGATGCTAAAATAAAGAGTATGATACTCAATTAATATTGTATGATACCCAAATAATATAGTATTATACTGAATTAATTCAGTATCATACTCAAATAATTGAGTATCATACTTAATTATTTATGCAGCATTTATGAAATCATACCAAATAATATAGCATCATACCAAATTGTTAGAGTATCATACTAAAAAAACAATTATGACCCTTCCGTACGTCAACCTGATTCCAGTATCATGCTATTTTATTTATGCTGCATTCATGAAATCGTGCACAATAATATAGTATGAATCTAAATTAATTGAGTATCATACTAAAATAATTAAGTATCATACACAAATAATATAGTATGATTCTAAATTAATTGAGTATCATACTAAAATAATTAAGTATCATACACAAATAATATAGTATGATGCTAAATTAATTGAGTATCATACTGAATTAATTCAGTATCATACACAAATAATATAGTATGATGCTAAATTAATTGAGTATCATACAGAATTAATTCAGTATCATACACAAATAATATAGTATGATGCTAAATTAATTGAAAACCTGTCAATCAACACATTCTAACCAATCAGTGGCGCCGATACATACACGCTAGATTTTCAGGCGCCACATTTAAATAACACGATAAGCAAATGGAAGACCGATATAAAAATGAATCTGGAAGGTTTTCTTGAAGGCGAAGGCTTGATGGATGACTCCCGGTTTTTCTTACCACTGGAAGAATTGGAAATAGTAAAACTTGTCGGGTTGTTTGTGGTAATTATCCAGGGAAGTCGTTCCAGAAAATACTCCGATTCAATCGAACATACCATCCGAACATACCCCGTCCTATTGCAGAAAAATCGGGTAACATAGCAACCACGTGCCACCATAGAAACCAAGATGGCGGCCTCCAGTATACAAAATGGACGACGGAAACACGTATCACCCTAACAACACGCGCTGTGCATGCGCACTAACAACACGTATCACTATGGGGATGACGTCACAACATGGCCGCCCACGCGGGTTACCATGACAACAGAACTTGGCGCCACTACGTCACGTGACAAGACGTCACTTCCGGGGTCCTGCAACGGGGTCCTGCCATCTAGGTCCCAAAACCACATGCTACTCCCGTCACCTATTTATGTCGACTTAAACCCCATTTGTTGATTAACCACAGATACCAAGCACTACTTCGCTTACCGGGTTTCGCAAGGGGAGCTATCACCATTACCGTTACCATCTTTGTACAGCCTAATTTTTCGGTTCAAAATCTTCTAACAGTATACTATATTATGAAATCTTACTGTATACATTCATATTACATTGGATGGAGTGGACATTTCAGCTCCATTGAAGTTTGGACGGGAGCGCAATGGTTCAGTGGTGACCGCAATGAACTTCAAACTGACAGGTTCACGATTCGATCCCGCCAGAGGTAACAGCGTTGTGTCCTTGGGCACGGCAGTTAATCCCGTGAGGAATCGGCGGCGCTGTGTGCTAAGGCCCACTGCACGTCGATGGTGCATTTGTTTTCAACCAGTGCTAACCCTGTCTGCGCGGACTTAGCACCAACGGGTGTTCGACAGTTGCTCGCCGTTGTTCGGTGGTTCTCTCCAGGAACTCCGGCTTCCTACACCCGTAAAACTGTCCGACAATAGATGACGTTATCCCAATAAATAAATAAATTTCAAGTTTGCACACATGTTTTGTATAAAAAGTTACCACCAGAGCTTCATCGACTCTTCGAACACAAGACACAATTATTACTCAATACACAACTCACAAAATATAAAACAGTCCAATCTCTGCAATGAATAAATTTTCGTCACCAAGCGTCACTCGTAACCCCCGAATTACTATTACCATACCAAATCGGTTCGAGGCAGTTTCGCATTGTAAACTAAGAAAATCTACGTTAGAATGTAAGTGTGCATGTGTGGCGGAGGATGGGGTGTGTGTGTGTGGGGGGGGGGGGGGGGGGGGGGTTGAACACGTGTGTGGATAGGGGTGTATGTGTATGTATGTGTAAGGAGATATCTGTAAGTTAATGGGTACGTCAAAGATAGTGAAGTATATGCATGTGTGTGCAGTTCTGCGTGTAGTTGCGATGGCACGAGAATCAGGCTTCCACCTCTACGAGTACCACCAATCCACTCAAAATTACTAATTTTGATTTCGAAAAGAATTCCTGAGTTGAATTGTTTGCACACCTCGGTGTTTTGTTTTTCAGCAAATGCATTGTTAATTTAACAAGTGTATCAGGGGACGCGGTGGCTCAGTAGGTAGAGGGGGAAGTCTGCGAGACGAGGGATCCTTGATTCGAATCCCACGTGCGCCCTGCCGCAGCCGCATTGTGTCCTTGGGCAAAGCATTTCACCCCCATTATCCACATGGGAGCACGGTGGCGTTGTGTACTAAGGCGTACTGCATTTCGATGGTGCATCTGTCTTCAACCAATGCCAATCCTGCTTGTGTGCAGTTTGATTGCTTGAGAGCTGACAGTTACTTGTCGTTGATCGGTGGTTCTCCCCGTCAATCTCTTCCAGCCGTAAAACTGTCATGGTCACGATTAGCCATTGTGCAGAAATACTTTACCTTAAACACCAATAAATAAATAAATAAATAAATAAATAAATAAATAAATAAATAAATAAATAAATAAATAAATAAATAAATAAACCATCGTTGAATCTTCGTCTGGGTGTGGCTACAGGGTGTTTAGTGGGTCTTCGGTGGAGAATATTGTCATCTTCAAACGTTTAAGCAGCACCCCCCCCCCCCCCCCCCAACCCGGGCCAGACAAAATTTCCAACCGGTTGGAGATGAATTTGCGTTAAGCGCACCCACCCCCAATCTTTGGGATATAATTTTTCGACTAATATTTCAAGTGTTCTAAGTGTTGCAAAATTTCAACCGCACGAAATTTTCAGGAAACTTTTTCAGGCTAAATTTTTACTGGAAGAAGGAAAATTGAAACGAGTGTTTGACACTAATTACTATGACAGCTACTCACTTTGCAGGGTGAAGTTTCAGCAACTTAGCATGTCCCGCGGGAACTCCTAACCGTTCAAAACCTGTGTCCGGATTTTGTGTGGCGGGGCGTGAGAGCCCCCCCCCCCCCCCCCCCCCCCCCGTCGTAACATCCATATTCTTGTCCATTGCCTTGTTTCAAGCAGTGTATATATTACACCACCACCAACCACCCACTCCTCCACCACCACCCCCTTCAAGGTGTCGCGTCTTGCCTTATTTTGATCGACGAGATCGTTTCAATTTTCCAAAACGTGGAGTTTTCGAAGATTTATTCTTACCTTTTCATTTCTTCAACAATCTGCACAGCCTCTGTTAATACTGGTAACAGGGCTGAACATTCCGGGAACCTCGCAACCATTCTGTTCACATTTCTTTCTAAAGCTTCCAGTCTCATACTTGCTGTTGAAACAGATGCTTCGTTGATCGAGGACTGTAAAGTACGGGTTACCGTAGACACTATACCGCGAGCGCCTTCAAGAAAACCTTCCAGATTCATTTTTATATCGGTCTTCCATTTGCTTATCGTGTTATTTAAATGTGGCGCCAGAAAATCTAGCGTGTATGTATCAGCGCCACTGATTGGTTAGAATGTGTTGATTGACAGGTTATCAGTATGATACTCAATTAATTTAGCATCATACTATATTATTTGTGTATGATACTCAATTAATTCTGTATGATACTCAATTAATTTAGCATCATACTATATTATTTGTGTATTATACTGAATTAATTCAGTATGATACTCAATTAATTTAGCATCACACTATATTATTTGTGTATGATACTGAATTAATTCAGTATGATATTCAATTAATTTAGCATCACACTATATTATTTGTGTATGATACTTAATTATTTTAGTATGATACTCAATTAATTTAGAATCATACTATATTATTTGTGTATGATACTTAATTATTTTAGTATGATACTCAATTAATTTAGAATCATACTATATTATTTGTGTATGATACTTAATTATTTTAGTATGATACTCAAATTACTCAATTAATTTAGAATCATACTATATTATTTGTGTATGATACTTAATTATTTTAGTATGATACTCAATTAATTTAGAATCATACTATATTATTGTGCACGATTTCATGAATGCAGCATAAATAAAATAGCATGATACTGAAATCAGGTTCACGTACGGGAGGGTCATAATTGTTTTTTTAGTATGATACTCTAATAATTTGGTATGATGCTATATTATTTGGTATGATTTCATAAATGCAGCATAAATAATTAAGTATGATACTCAATTATTTGAGTATGATACTGAATTTTGAGTTTTCTTATAAATTTTGTAAGAATTTCAATTTCTATTTTCCTGTTTTCTTCTTTGAATAGAACTTGAATCTGGTACATCTTTGGACAACATTGTAAAGTATGGTCTGATATATAAGCGACGTAATTCCTTTGACCCTTTACCCAACGTAACGGCCAAAACCAGCCAGCGCTATTCACAAAAATCGCCAATTAATTTTCATTATTTTATCATTTTTGGTTTCAAAAACATAGGTTATGGCCCCTCATTGGAACGAGCTCGTCGAGCTCGTTCCAATGAGGGGCCATAACCTATGATTTTGAGACAAAAAATGAAAAAAATAGTTATTCAAGAATTTTGTTTGCAAGTGTCGTCTGCTTTTCATGGTAGGCAAAGAGTTAACTTTTCACAAATAAGTACATTGTAATATTCGTCATCGATATCGTTGTTCCAATGTTCACAAAGATTTGTAAAGAGACCTCCATCTGACTGTACAAACAGGAAGCTCGTTTTTTAACTCTGAACTGAAAAAAACGGCATACTTAAAGACTTGAGAGATTCTTAACAAGATAGTCCCCTATCACAAATCTTGGCTTTACTAAAAAGTAAAACTCATTTATTTTATTTTCGTTCGTTTTTCTTCCCCCAAAACAACTCGTATTCCCACTAACGCTCGCCGAAAATGGTATTCTCCCCCCACTGCATGTGTAACATACGTCTGTCCAGGGTGAGATAGCAGGGAGAGACAGATGTATCCCACCCCACCCACGTTACGTTATAACGTTATTATGACGTTATGCATATCGCATCAGTTTCTAGTTTCTTGCTACCAATTAATTCATATTGACGTCATCAGAATGCTGTGTGATCAAAGTTTGATGCTCTAAAACTCTGTAAACCCCAAGATGCCACCGTTCCAAATTGATTTCGTGGTGTATACCTTTGGTATATACATAATTTTTGCATGCTCTTTCCGATGGTGTCATTAGTTTTTCAAAACAACGAATACCAAATGAGTTGATTATATCAGCACGAGACCGCCGATTACTTCTGGCTAACGTAACCGCTGTATGGTGGGGGGAGAAAAATAATCCCTGATGGGTACGGGTGTGGGATGGGAATTCCACTCCCAGCATAATGTTCCACTCATGTTTCACTTTCAGCGATGGCGAACTATTTTTTTGACACGTTTTCAAAGTAACCATGGAATCAAATACAAAGTGTTCCTTTGGGAAAACAAATAAGGACAAAATAAAATAAATACAAAAGTTCACTGCTCGGATTCGAGAAGGATTTTTATCCTCGAGTGGGGCGCGCGGAGGAATATTTCACGAGGCTTTTACCGAATGAAACAATCAACGCGGCTCACGAATCCAGGCAGTGAACTATTGTGTACATATCTTCTAGGGCTATTTAAAGCTGCTCTCCTGTCTCGTTAATAAATACGAAACATTCTTTGCTTTATTGTAAGATAAAATCATTTTCCATCCCATATGTACAGATTAATCTTTATATCAGAAGACATAATCATACTTCTCAGAACTGAAATTACCTCGTATATAACTATCTTTGACTAGAAGTTAAGGCACCATATCGTCGACTAAGTGCTAGAATGTTCTATGGGACATAGAACATTCTAGCACTCGGACGACGATATTTTGGTGGGGCGCGGTGGCTCAGCTGGTAGAGGTGCAGGCTGCAAGCTGAGAGGTCCTCGGTTCGAATCCCACCTGCGGCAACCGCGTTGTGTCCTTGGGCAAGACACTGCACACCCATTGCCCACGTGGGGGCACGGTGACACTGTGTACTAAGGCGTACCACACATCGACGGTGCACCTGTCTTCAACCAATACTAACCCTGCTTGTGTGGAGTTGGTATGTTAGGGAGCTGACAGTTGCTCGACGCTGCTCGGTGGTTCTCTCCGGGTACTCCGGCTTCCCCCACTCGTAAAACTGTCACGGTCATGGTTAGCCATTGTGCAGAAAAAAAAAAAATAATAAATAATAACCATATTTTGATTATAATTTTAATCAGATGCGTAGCCAGGAATCTACCAGTTCGCGGGAGGGGAGCTAAGATATTCGAAAGGCCATTGAGTGGCGTTTCAGGGGAGGACTAACCCTAACTAGGACCCTCCGGTCATTACCCACCTTCCCACTACCCTGAAGGGAAGCGAAGGAAGTTAATGTACTGGAAGGCCCTGCAGTACGTGTAGAATATTATCACTAAATCACTAGCGGAGTGGAGATTCCACTCAAGAAATAATTGCAAATTTGTTGCAAAGCATAATAAGCACAAGCAATGTTCCAGCCAATGGACCTCTGGTTTTTTGTCCAAATGTACAGAATTTGAAAGTGATACCTTAGGTGATAATTCCACTCTGCGAGTGATTTTGTAACAATCCACTTTCCACGCACTGTAGTTAGGACTAGCACATTCCCGAAAATTTTTCAAAATGTCATGCTCTAAGAGCGGATCTGAGATAATTGTATTGTGTGTAGTGCTATAGTGGAAAACATTTCAGAGCTCTATGTTTGTGAAAGTTGCATTAGACCAATATTTTGTTTGAGGAAGGGAGCGGGGGTAGCGAACATTTTAGGGTAAGACCAAGCCCCCATCCCCTTTCCTGGCTACGCTATTGATTTGAATTGGGTATAAGTAAAGCTTCCCAAATACAGTTGATAATTCAATCTTGAGAACAAATTATTGAGAACTCTGATTGTACTGCAGTTGCAAAGAAAACAGGATAAAACATCTTCAAGGAATTAAATCTACAACCATTACCCGATCCGTTCCAACCCGACACAATTCGTCAATTCCAGCGCATATACCTGCAAAAGTGTGTTTTTTTTATTTTATAGGTGATGCAAAATTGAATACGAAAGAATTTCTGGAAGGTCCGTTTGTATTTGCGGATGAAACCGATGAGACACATACAGAAAAGTAGAGAATTCAACTCTCTACAACACAGCACTGTGCTATAATATCAACATTTTTTAACAGAATCGAGAACAAAGTGCGAAAACATGTATTAGATAACAACGCACAACTTGGAGCTGCGAATTTGTACTTCTCGAATCGAACTATCAACACTTAAAAAGTTTTACAACCCCAGATATTTGTTCTTTGCATGTTTAATAAAGTTTATAATCCTTATTTGTTCCACTCTGCTTCTTTGTGGACCTTCTCCATTGGGGTATTTTGGGTCTCCGTATACGTGTATTGTCTTCGTAGTATATCCGGTCCGATTATGGCATCTTTTTCATGTGCGATTTAGTCCATTTGTATTTTAAAAATGACTTGGCACTAATTTCCAATTTCCCATTCAGAGAATTGTGAAAAATATTTCAAAACGTCATCAACAAAAGAGAACCTCTTCATAAATTTTCAAAATTATTTATTCTTTACAATCACTTCCAGCAGCAGGACTCTCCGCACTATTCTCGCAGATGTTCCATTGACCATTCCGCCCAATTTTCAACGTTGCCAAGAATCTCTTGCTTACTTAAGTCCATGTACACGGTTGTCGAAATATCAAATTTCAGCCTGCAAATTTTACAAATAATGCAATTAGGAATTCGCGGATTTAATCTTCTTTGACAGAGCGTGCAGAGCTGTGTAAACAAAACGTGAATTGCTTACATTTCTAATTCCATAGTCGAAGATTTATTGTTTGAAAATTTGGTATTTTGGCACCAGTTTGAGGAGGGTTAATTTCTCTCTGAGGGGGGGGGGGGGGTGGTATTCTTAGATTTTGTAATCCTCCTCACTAAAAACCGTTACAAACGCGTGTGTCGCGCGATCTCGTTGAAATAAAGGATTTCTCTTGTAACGCGATTTCATATGAAATCGTGTGAATTTGATATTCTTTTTTATCGCTAAACCCTGTGAGCCCGCGAGACCCATTTTCCGGGCCAGGAACACGCTATGTCATAATTTCATTAAGTAGGATGGTTGTAAAGTGATTGTGTGGAGTAGACCAATCAATATTTTCAACGTGCAGACACAAGGCTGCACGTTGAACATATTAATTGGTCTATCCCAAATAATGAATATGGACTCTTCCAACTGCTGCCATTGAACTGACATGGAAGACACTACCCGTGTACAATGGGTCAATATGTAAATAAATCTTCTGCCCAACGTAACTACTAAAACTGGTCCAACGCTGTTCACAAGAATCACCACCAAACAAATTTTTATTATTTTTTTCATTTTTTTTTTTTGCCTCGAAAGCATCACTTATGGCCCCTCATTGGAGCGAGCTTATTCAGGAAATGTCTTCTGAAAATATCATCTGCTATTTGTATCAGGTAGACAGTAGACAATAAGAGAAGATTAATTCAATTCTACTTCGAAATAACTCTCACCTTAATTTATTTATGCATTGTAATTTAACGACACTTTCTACATCCAGGATGACCTCGTGTCTTTCAGTTTTTATCGGTGTACGAAGCCGGAGTACCCGAAGAGATCCACTGATCAACTGCCAGACTCTCCAACGTACTAACTCCACACAAGAAGGGTTAGCTTTGGTTGAAGACACGTGCACCATGAACGTGCAGTACACCTTAGTATACAGTGCCACCGTGTACCCACATGGCCAATCGGGATTAAGTGTATTACCCAAGGACATAACATAGTTGCTCCTGGAGGGGATCCAACCGTGGAACTTTCGGTAATCATTGAGCCACCTCGCTCCCACAGCTGCCACAACGTTACGACGTCGACGTTGAGTTTTAATGTCATTCCCGTATTGGATATGTTGTGAATTATATTTTCCGTTAAGAGATATTCATGAGTGACCGAGACAAATATTTATTTTTCGCGCGCGCGCGCTTGCGAAACTCACCATTTGTCTGGGTCACGAGTGAGATAATTTTCGGTATCCACTCAAAACTACTTTTCTTTTTATGATACGCTTTTTATAAGAATCTGATCATTCCTATCGATAATTCCACTCGTTTCAACTTTGAATTGCTGCATGAAAGTAAACAGCTGATGCGCATTGATACGCGGAAATGATTTGATCGATACTCGGAACAGGTAGCGTCTTGCGATCTGATTCAGCTGGCGGGCTTCATGCATCAAATCAAGGTGAATACGTGTTGAAGTTTTGCTGTAAATGATCGGTATCCACTCAAAAGCACTAGACTTTCTTTTCATTATACGTTTTTAGAACAAAGTGATCATTTCCAGTGATAATTTGACACGGTTTCACCTTGAAGTGATGCTTTAAAAGCCGCCATCTTGATTGATACCGTGAAATTGAAAGTTTCTATATCTTCACAGTGGGGATACGATTTCTGTTTCCATATTTCAGCTGACAGGTTTGTAGTTTCTCAGCGATCAATCAGGAAATGTGGAAACTTCGCACCTCAGATGCTATTCCCGTCTGTTTCGTTTTGTTCTTAATTCGGTCTTGGTTTTGCAAGATGTTTTTAATGAAGTATCCAACTACTGGAATGTATTGCGACCAGATTCCGGACACGGAAGGGCAGGCGTGGGGTGTTTTGCATAAAGATGCTTGCTAACAAGGGCGATCTGAAAGTCAAAGCATCACTTTTCTCACATAATTACATAATTTTAAAAGTTTTATATGGATGAGTGCAGACGTTGTGTACACGCTGTGTGAATTGGGAGGCAATCAGCGGACATGGTTCCGTGGTCCGATGAGCCGCACGGAACATATAGAGAGCAGCATGATTTAAAGGTCTGCCCATTGTATACATAGGACCAATACTATAAAACTTTTAAAACTGTATTTTCTAGTTATGGCTTTAAATAGGTTGAAAAGAACCATTGGGATTTTTAAGATGTAGCAATTTTCCAACTGGCAAATAGCCATATCTTTTAAAATGCTAAGGATTATTTTCAGTCAGCTATACAGTACAGTCGCCGTGGATTGGTCGTAATCCACACGTGGGAAGTTATGTCCGCGCATGTGTTTACCAGGTAGCAAGAACTACCATCAGCAAAATTTTAATTAATGAAGCACCGGGTTGTACCCGGTGCTTCATTAATTAAATTTTTGATGATTATTCCTGTAATTAGTGTTTGGAATCTAATATTATTGCGTCCTTGCAAATATTGCCCACGCGTGGAAAGTAACCAGTCCACGGCGACTATACTGTATTAATAGGGAGAAAATACAATTCTAGAAAATACAATTGTAAAAGTTGTATAGTATTTCCTCCAGGTCTCTTCGTACGATGCGAATGGTTGCTCGCGAACTTATTATTCTTACCAAATTTCCTTTTTAGACATGCTCAGTAGTTCTTGTCCCGTGACTATATCCGCCGGTTGTTGCATAATATTGGTGGACTGAGAGGTTGGCTTAGTCTCTTACCTAATGTAACGCCAAACCCGACCAATTCTGTCCTCACTATTCTTCATTCACATTTTGTTATTTTTTCAGTCTTTTCCCTCAAACACATTACTGATGACATCACACTGTAACGAGCTGGCAGATCTTATTCGAGTGGAGATATCTCAATATTTTAAATAAAGCGAACGTTTGTCTCTCTTTTTGTGGCTTTGTTCGTTTGTTTTTAGGCTATAGACTGCGCTGCGCCCCAACAAATCCACTTGAAATTTTGTATCTAGGCCTTGTTTGATTACGAAAGGGGCATGATTTGAGTCTCGGTCACGTCAGACGTCTCCTTAACCCTTAACAATACCACGACAAACCTGGAGTGCGCTCCTACATTTTCAGAGATATCGAAATAAAATTTGGCACCATGGAGTAAATGTTTGTCGGGAGTAACGTGGATATGGTGGTTATTATGTGCGACAAAGCGTCAACCCTTCAGGCATTGTAGTGTGGATGCACGATTACAAGTTCAGAGGCTTTAAATTTTGCATCTACGTAATTGGGCAGGATGAATGTTACTTGTGGCATTATATTAACCCTTCAACCATAGCAACTGGTGGG
The DNA here is from genome assembly GCA_031216915.1 of Pictodentalium vernedei. Classification (NCBI taxonomy): domain Eukaryota; kingdom Metazoa; phylum Mollusca; class Scaphopoda; order Dentaliida; family Dentaliidae; genus Pictodentalium; species Pictodentalium vernedei. The sequence goes on along the minus strand of CM062296.1, from coordinate 845,127,798 downwards.
TCCACTGCTACATTTACAGAGGCATTGAGCTGAAATTCGACAATAAAGGTTAAAGTAATATAGGAGGAGCTTCGGCAGGTTTAATTGATGGGGGTGAATGTTGCGTGCAACATAGCGTTAACCCTTAAACCATTACAGCGTGGGGTGCCCTCCTATATTTTGAGAGACACTGAGCGAAATTTCTAGGCGTATTTTTTATCAAGAGTAACATGGGCGTGGTTAATTTGTGAGAGGGAATGTTGCGTGCTACATCCCGCGTTACTCCTTTTACAATAGCAGCGTGGAATACATTCGTACAATGACAGAGATATTGCACTAAAATTCGGTATCTAAGAGTAAATGATTATCAGGATTAACATAAGCAGGGTTAATTGTTGGTGGAACATTCAGCACTTAGCCCCACCACTAGCGAAATGCTGGGATGCACGTATAAATTTTCAGGGATATCTAGTTGAAATTCGGCATCTAAGGCTAAGTGATTATAGGGATTAACATCAACAGGGTTAATTATTTGGTGTGCATTAAGCATTTAACCCTACAACAAGACCAATGCTGGGATGCAATTATGAATTTTCAGAGATATCTTGTTGAAATTTGATATATTGTGGCATCTTTCAGGAGTAACATGGCAAGGTACTTTACAGGCAAAGTTGTATCAACCCTTCAAGCATCAACCCCTTTGAACAACGCCAGGACAGGTCTGGAATTCTTAAGGGCTAAAAATCGCTCCTCTCGCATGTCCCATGGGAGCGATTAGCTCTCTCAAGCTTAGAAAAGCTGAAAGTGGCAAAATGAAGCTTTTACTATTACAGAATTCTGCCTAGTGTGCTCTGTACAATTTATTTGGTGCTGCTAACAAGGTAGTCTCTGAGTCTCTGTAAGACGGCTACACTACCCTTCCACACCTCTCTGCCTCGGAATGGTCCGGATGTGTGGGAGGGGCAGTGTGGCCGTCTTACAGACACCACTAACATAGCAGAGATTTGTATAAGGACTTTGGTTTCAGGGATAGGCTGTTATGGGGATCAACATATTCTAAGGCCAGAGGGCGTGTTGCCCTCCTTATTTTTTTTTAAAAAAGCAGTAGGCGAGCGAATGCATCGCTCACCTGAAAATGCCAGGCCTGCCAGGATGCACTTCTACATGGACAAAGATATTGCGCTGGAAAATGGCACCCAGAAGTAATTTGACCAAGCAGGAATGTATGTGGGTTGGGTTTGATTGTGCCTAACGTCACATTAAACCTTCAACTGGTACATCCCTACACTATCAGATGTATCGACCCCTAAATTGGAACCTAGCGGTATTTTGTAATAAGAATATCATAAGCAGAGTAGCTCGTTCGATGTCGCGTTAACCTTTCAACCATTAACATTTCAACTAGAGCAATCTTGTGACGCACTATTACCTTTTCAAAGACGTCAATCTGACATTTGGCACCTGGCAACAAGTTTTGTTATCCGGAGTAACACGAGTAGGGGGAATTCTACGTGTGAGGTCGCATTAACCCTTGAATCCCATCAATAAATGTCGACCTCTGTTGTGTTGAGTCAAGAGTTAAACTATACCCCCGTGTTCTAGAAATTATTTATATAATCACATTCAGGTCTGTACTGCTGATGAGGCAATCACCCTCTAGCCTTAACAATTTGAACCCTGAAGGCCTCTTTTCCGCTCCAGGAATATGATACGTCATAGAAATGTGTAGGGTAACCACTGAATAGTTTTAAAAAAAAAGTGAAAATATTGAAACGTCTAATCCAGGTAATGAATATGGACTCTTCAAATGAGGGTCATGTGAAGCTTCGAGATTCGATTCGAGTTCCTATCTTAAGTTGATATTCGATTCGATTCGAAATCAGCTGCCCGATTCGGTTCCTTTCGAACTTTTACACAGGAGTATAGCTTGGTGCTATTTCTTGTCGTCGTCTCACAAAATGAAAAGTTCAGATGGAATTTGAACGTAAATATAGACAGAGTTTAATTTCATCATTTTTAACATAAATAGAATCCGACCTATGTCACCCATTTACTAATTCCAGTCTCACTAGTCTTTTCGACTGTTGAAAATAATTCAAAGTTTCCAAACAATGGTGACGATAAGCTGTTTCTGGCAGCTAGTCATGTGCGGTGCTTACAGTTAAAAGTAGAAGTCCTGTCATGAAATGCGCACAAATAGTACGTCGATCTGCGCGATAATCTACGCGTTATGACCATAGTAGGGCTATCAAATTCTGTACATATGGCCTGTGCACAAGCAATGTTTCAGCCAATGGACCTCCGGGTATCCCGGAGGTCCATTGGCAGAAACATTGCCTGTGTTTGCTATGAGTAACCAGGATAACCTGCCGTGCTTTGGGTGTCATTCGATATGTCAAATGCGCACAATTCCTACGCGCAATTAAGCCTAGATAAGCGCACAATTCATGACAGGACTTCTAGTTTTAACTGTACTGCTGGTAAGTCTCGCACCCATTCCCGGGTAATATTCCAACTACACCATCAGGGCATGCCTCCCAGGAAGGCATGCCTTGACGATGCAGCTGGAAAATATTTTCAGTCGGCACTTGAGCCGTCGTGGTAAGAACAATCAGATTTACAGGCCCCCTTCCCTTATCGGTCATCTTCAAGACGCCCAGAATTTGATTCGAGATTCGATTCGATTTCGCAAATGTGTGATTCGTAGGGCCCTATTTCCAATTCCAGTTATTGAACTGACGTAGAGGACACAACCAGAGTTTAATGAATAAAGCTTCGTACACATTTATCCGGTTGTCCGGCAATGGTAAAGCGGTGACTGCAACGTGACAACGACCAAAAATAAAAAAATAAAAATCGGTCTAATGAAACTGAAATGGTCCATACATATATCTCGGGCAACGACTGCCGTTCTCGGCAACGTCACAGTACGACTATACGGCTATTTTGGAAATCGGTCTTAGATCGATTTTTAACTATTGCCGGTCATACATCGTACGGCGAGGTTTCTGGAAGTGACTTCATTCCTTATCGAAAACTCCATGTTGGGACCTCCTGGAGTTTCAGGCGGCTAAACCTACCGCGGGAAAATCTAAAGACGATCATCTCACGCCAATCAGATTCCAAATATCATATGTGCATTTCAAACAATATTAGACCAAAGTGAAGCAAGAATACGACAATAAGATTGTGCGGATGAATTCATGAGCATTGAAGCTCAGACTGATCGACATACCATGCACGCCGGCTATCCGTCGCCCTTGGTCTCACTACCACCAATATCCTAGACATCAAACCCGATGGTTCTTGCTAGAGCCCAGCGAATCACGAATTTTTGCTAGAATCGAATTGAATCTAGAATCGAATCGAGCAAAGATTCGATATCGAATTGAATCTCGAATGGCGTACACTTTCCTAATTGTTACGATACCACGGTTGTCTCACTAGTATTATTTATCTCTCGTATGACGGGGCGCGGTGGCGTTGCGGTAACCGGTTGTCGTCAGATCACCGAAGTTAAGCAACGTCGAGCCCGGTTAATCCTCGGATGGGTGGCCGTCTGAGCGATCGATTCGCACTCCTGCGTTGTGTCCTTGGGCAAGGCACTTAACCCCGATTGTCCACATGCAGGCACGATGACGCCGTGTACTAAGGCGTACTGCACGTCGGTGGTGCGCATGTCTTCAGCCAATCTAACCCTGCATGTGCTGCAGTGCGGAGTTACGATGTTGGGGAGCTGACAGCTGCTCGTCGTTCCCCGTGGTCCTCTCCGGGTACTCCGGCTTCCTCCACCCGTAAAACTGTCATGATTAGCCACTGTGTATAAGTATGCGACCTTAAACACCAATAAATAAATAAACAAATAAGTAATCTCTCATATGAACCCAGTAACATTATGTGTCCTGGTTAGACTATTTCTCACCATCGAAGTGCCTGTCCAAGCCGATGGATTCATCGCATGTTTCTGAAATGTTGAGTAATTTATTCATAACGCAACCAACGGTTTTCAGTGTAGATATTTTGGCATGGACCAGTGCATACACCATATGTACAGCGCACATTCATTAATATTAGACCACATATGACGGCGCGGTGGCTCAGTTGTAGACTGTTGGCCTTCTATGCTGGAGGTCCTGAGTTCGATCCTCGTCCGGGACAACCCGCGTTGCATACTTGAGCAAGCCACTTTATCCCGGTTGCCTACATGGGGGCACGATGACGCCGTGTACTAGGGCGTACTGCACGTCGATGGTGCACATGTCTTCTACCACTGTAACCCTGCTAGAGCGGAGCTTGAACAGAGTTAGAATGTTGAGGAGCTGATAGTTGCTCGTCGATGCTCGGTGGTTCTCTCCGGGTACTCCGGCTTCCTCCACCCGTAAAACTGTCACGGTCACGATTAGCCAGTGTGCATAAGTATGCGGCATTAAACACCAATAAATAAATGTAATATAAATAACATAGGACGATGTTTTGGCGCGTTGACATTCAAAATACTCGAAGCTATTGCTTTGAGTGTTTCCACACTGTTCAATTGTTTAACCGTTCACCTAACACCAAAGGCAGAAATACTTGCAAACAAAATTCTTCAGTAACTAAAAATTTCCATTTTTGTGTCTCAAAAACATAGGTTATGATCCCTCATTGGAACGAGCTCAACGAGCTCGTTCCAATGAGGGGTCATAACCAATATTTTTGGGACAAAAATGAAAACAATAATGAAAATCGTATGGTCATTTTTGTAAATAGCGCTGGTCCTTTTTTCCGTTATGTTGGGTAAAGGGTTAAAAAATTCGCTGTGCAATCATTGGATCCGTTGTGAATACTACGAGATTCTCTGTAAAAATATTATTTTCTTTGATGAACGCAAAAGAAGGCTAAGGCATTTTTACAGTTACGGCACACATATGGACAGGAAGATACCAACAAATTACCTTTATCCAGTTGTTTGACTATTCCTCGAAGACCTGTTTGCGAACAGTGTATGTTACCTTCCACTAAATGAAAAATTAGGCTGCACAAGATGGGAGGGGCGGGCTGAATTTTGGGTGTTGCTTTAGTACGTGTAGTTTTGTTTTATGAAACTTGCGGGTTTTTCAAATCAGTTACGCTTATAATCACGGTGGAACATCTTCCCAATCCGGCTGGTCAGGTTAAAAGATCTTCGCTGCTCTGAAATATCAAAAATTGTATGATGTTCTGGGGGTTGTGCAAAACAAAGATTGACAACGCATCATTGCTGTGAGTGACAACGAGGTTTCGTGGGGGCATCGGGATTATCGCGGCAGCTGTAGCTACTCTGGTGAGATGGAATTTGTAACTATCATGTGTCCTTCGTCGTTCTTTTGTTGCACTGATCGATCGGTCAGAAGAAGTCAACTCGATTGGATGGGAGCAGCAATTTTCCACCCCTTACAACCATGCTACTGTAAAAAATGCCTTACACCTCGTTTGCGTTCTTCAGAAAAATAAAGATTTTCAGAGAATCTCGTAGTCTTCACAGCGAATCCCACGATTGCACAACGAATCCTTTAAACGATTGAACAGTGTGGTATCACTACCAAAACAAATTTGGTATTTGCTGTTATTCTACTTGAGACAACTAACTCATCGCTGTAATCTTAGCAAATGAGATAGCTTCAAGCGAGAATTGACCAGGTTTCACCAAGGTGGACGACGAAAAAGTCACATATCGTCTTTCGAGAGGAATAATGCACCACCTGCAATACTAAACTGGACGCAACGCGACATCCATCATTCAGATGAAAGAAAACAGCAGAATGAGCTGTCATCTTCAGAAAGACGACAATAAAGACATCCATCATTCAGATGAAAGAAAACAGCAGAATGAGCTGTTATCTTCAGAAAGACGACAATAAAGACATCCATCATTCAGATGAAAAAAAAACAGCAGAATGAGCTGTCATCTTCAGAAAGACGACAATAAAGACATCCATAAAATAATCAAAATGATTTCAAATCCAATTTATGAAAAGATTCGAAACCGAATCGAATCTCGAACATTCGCCGGTCGTAGTTCTCACCTCTAACAAAAGTGAGGCCATAAACGCAACCATACTACACCACATACATGAATGGAAAGCCCAGAGCAGCTCCTCGGGCAGATTGAGACCAACCTGAAGATTTGGCTGAAAGATTATCCGTGGTAGTTGTAGAGACCTTACTTAAACAAATATCTTCTGTGTTACTAAGCACAGCACCGTAACAACAGTTTGATGTATAGGCGCCCATGCCTGCACCCAGCGTTATTTTTTAAGCCTTTCTTAGACAAAAGAGTACCTTTCACACAAAATGTTTTTACACAGTAAATAAAATGACACTATTAGCTACTTCTTTCCTAAAGTTTCCACCCGCCCGGTGCCACTGAATGTTCCCTATCGAAACTATTATAATTAATGAATGAACCAATGCAAATACCAAATGCCAGTACGAGGTCCAGAGGCTGGACACCAATATAAGTGTCAGCATACCACGAACCACTCCAAAACCTCCCAGGAAACACACCCTTTCATTTCTCCCAACGCAGTTCACAATACCAGCCCTGGTCTGCGATTTTATTGACATTAGCACTGGCACCCGTCTTCAACCGAGTACCAGACACGGGCGCCAATCACTCATATGGGGTATGTACAGACACAACCCAATTTCATCACCGAGAACCAAATCCCCATTCAGAGGTACAGTGACATATTACCCAGAACCCATTGGAAAGCCTTTACACCTTGATGTACATGATACTCACAACTGAAATGGGCGTGAAGAATGGTTGTAGAAGTCGGTTGATAGCCATTCAATTTCTACTTCCGCTTTCAATTTCATCCATTAGGCTACTCTTTGTTCCTGGTCGCCGAATGTTACCCATTTCCTAAACACCTTGATAGGGTAATCGCAGTAACTACCATTCAGAAAACGGAAGGGTAGATACTCGCTTCTTTTACCTTCAACAACAGGATAGTGGGCATCTCTGTAGTGTCAAATGGATTTGGGAGTGCCCATGTCATCAGTAAAATGTTTTAGTGAACAGTCTTCGGCTAAGCGCAATTTGTCCGTTAGCCATGACATGCATGCACCAGGTCTTCCGCTGTCGACCCACAGACTTTCAGTTACCCAACCCCTTTTCAACGACCGTTGTCGTATATTTGTTCCATATTTACTGACCAACCAGTCTGTTCATAATAGATTGACAGCGAAAGTATGCATTGATAATCCAGTGTACCGCGGACGCGTTCTGTTTGCTCTCATCCCAGAGGTTGCTGTTAAGAATTAAAGGTTATTTGCAGGATATTTTTCATCAAATTTAGTCATGGCTGCTGTACGTGATTAATCTGATGAAAAATTATTGTAAATGTAACACAATAAAGCATTTGTGAAAAAAAACATTTAATTTACAGGGTGAAAATATGATTAAATGTACTCAGATTATATTTATTTCAGTGACAAGAGGAACCCTGTGCTGGTCGGGAATATCTGTCTGCGGCATGCAAATAGTTAACTTCCTTTTGATGTTACAGTCATGGCATTTTGACCAGCCATCTAACGTAATTCTGAGTAGGAATGTTTGCCTGCTGCATGCGTAGAGTTAAACATATTACCTTACTGATGTGTACGCTATAAGCGCTGGAAAACTCATTTGTCGTTCCCGTAACCGTTACTCTGTGTATAATCGTTGCCGGAAAACTGGATTAACGTGCACGAAGTTTTCACATCCATGCGGTTACGTTGAACATTTTCACATGACTGCCGTCCCCATGGCTTCCACATTGCGTATACGTAGTGCAAGGAGTAATGACACAGAATACACAACTGCAGGAAAGGGAAAAATCTACGAACATTACGTTACCTCAAAATATCTCAAGCGATAAACATATCGAAATATGGCAAAGTTTGAAAGTTTCGGCGTCCCCGCATTTATGTGAACCCCCGAGTGCTTTCCGATATTGTATGTCACCTTGCGTTCTGAGTGCGTTACCCGCATGTAATGTCCGAGGTGCGAGGAAAGCACAAACTGTGAATGCTGTGACTTTATTGTTTTATATAATTTTCCGAGAAGTCACTTGTCAATAAAGTACAGTCATTTTACCGATATCGAACCACTTTCAGACCATATCCGATTTCGTTTTGAAAATGTTCTCCACCAATAACTTTTCTATGCTGTTTCAATTCAGAAAAGTATCCCAAATCATGTGACAAAAAATGGAAATTATTCTGAATGTTATATTTTATGGATAAGGAAATCGTTGGACCTACCCGTTTTACCATTTTCAAACCAATTTATGATAATCGAATCACCACAAATCTTTTCGTAAATTGAACTTAATTGCTGGAATTTTTTTGTTTTAAATGCCATAGTTTGAAACGCGGTTATGTTCTTTCACATACTGAGTGAAATCGTTGGCCAGTTTTCTCTTCCGTGCGTTGATTAACATGGATTTCAACTTGGGGATGTTTTAAAACGAAATTAGGCGACAACAATGAGCGCTACTGACGTTCCAGGGACTAAATATTCGTGTAACCAGTACTAACCACTGGGAACGGATTAGCACATTAAATATTTCGTTTCTGGTGCACAGGAGACACATCTGCTTGCTTATTCTGAATATTTTGTGTCGATGAGCCCCAGTGACCCGTGGGGGGGGGGGGAGGTGCATCCTCAACTTTAATCCATGATTATCTAGTTAAAATAATAAGTAACAAGTAAAACATTTACAAATACCGTTCACACTTTAGCTATGAAAAAATATATCTAATATTGTAATATTGCTACAAATTCCTGGAGAATGCCACAAGGCATTCTGCAGGAATTTGGACCAATATAGGCATACTGTTAATCAACATAAGGCTCTTCCAAGTCGAATAGGCTTCTACGACCTGCTGGTCCAACTTGACAATGGGAACATTTGCATGGGCTGTGCTAGGAAGAATGAATATGGTTTACCCATGCATAGACATGGTGTGTGTAAAAGAGAATTTGGGCCTCTGATCAACTTGACATGCCTTCCAGGGGCGTAGGAAGCATATTGGACTTGGGAGGGCATTAGCACATACCAATACAGCTGGAATTCACCACAATAGTGGCTTCTCCCTCCAATACTACATACGTTATATGTGGTTAAAACCCACAACTTTGTTCATAAATATTATATTATTACAATTTCCTGGAGAATGCCTTAAGGCATTTTCCAGGAAATTATAATAATAATCTTTTATGAACAAAATATTTTGCATAAAATCTAGCATTACTACATATTTATTCATATTACCCATACATATATCCATGGAGGAAAGTTGGAGGGGCACGTGCCCCCACCCCCTCCCCTGGTTCCTAGCCCCTGATGCCTTCTATCTCTGAACACCTGTATACACAGGGTGGTGGTATCAACGAGCCGCTGAAATGTTGAGGCATGCTTCAAACTCCACATATGGTAACAAATGAACCAATATTTTTCTGGATTGTGATAGCAAAGGGATGAGTAATTTAAAATTCGAAATCTGCTGCCGCGTGGTAGCAGATTTCAAATTTTAATTAGCTCACCCCTTTTCACGTCTTAGGAACTTTCCCTAACAGTAATTTTGTATGTGGATGGAATAAACCCCTCACAATCCCCAGGAGTAAAACTGTTAACTCTTTGCACAACATCACTCCACCCCACCCTATCCAACCACCCCAGTCAGTGACCCCACCCATCCTTCTGTAGGCCCACTTTCTGATTTCTTGTTCCATGTAAATAATTTTCCCCAAGTTTCATTGTTTCTCAAGTTTATTGTTAAATTATGACATGGCTGCTGCTAAGCAGCCACGGCATAATTTGAAGTGAACTCACAAGAAATGGAGATGTGCCATAATTACTGGTACTTGGCTTCAAGCAAACTTTTGTTCCCCTCACTGTTTTCACCTCCAGCACATTCAGCAATCCCTGATCATGAAATCACAAGAACTCTTTAATATAATGATTAAATTATGATTTAGTTTTATTTTTAAAAACAAAACGGTTAACAATATAAAATAGAAAACATAAAACTCCGTATCTTGTGTGTTAGAAAATCATAAAATAAAATATCACAGTACTTCTGTGTTATGTTATAAAAAATAAAATAAAATTACATGTAAAATACTCAAGTCTTACAGGTTATTTGTATGGGTGAGGTAGATAGTCATAGTGCAAAATGATGCAATAAATTGAATTTAGGGGAAAGATGCCCTAAAAGGACCCCCTGCCCCGCTGATGGAATCCTTGGGTCAGGAGACATGTAATTTAATTTTTGTACCACGGCCGGTCTCCCATAACTCTCTCTCTCTCTGTGGAGGGGGGGGGGGGGGGGGGGCGAGGGCGGGGGGATGCAAAATTGCAGGAAACCATGCTATTCCTCCAGACACCACCCCCCAAAAAATGACAAAAAGTCCCCACAAACTGCTTCCACCACCCTGACGGCCGTGATCTGGATGACTTTAGAGCATCCCAGTCTGGCGAGTGTGTGTGGGGTGGGGGGGGGGGGGTGAGGGTGTGTTTGTGTGTGTGATGCCCAGGTCACGCTACCACTAATTTTAAATGTGACCATATAATATTGACCAAGATAAATGGCGTTTTGCCTATGACCCCCCAACTCTTCCCTTGATCACAAGTGGAGAGGTGATGGCACAGGTAATAGCAGGGTTACTTGATCACATTCAAAAAAGTTTGGGGTTGTGCGGCCTGGGAATCACACAAATCCCCAGCCTATCCTCCCACTCCACCATTTACACAATTATTCTTCACCTTATGGAATTCTGCCATTGCAACCAACCCCCACCCCACCCCACCCCACGTAATTTGTCAGTTTGACAGAGCTGTTACAAACACTGACACAACATACTCCACAGAGTCACCCAGATACAGTTCACGTCTCTTTGATTCACGCAGTTGTTCTAGCTGACCGAGAAAAGTTCGGAAAAAACAATCTCGAGTTATTTCTTATTGATTAAGTGTGGATTTTGCCGATTCGAAATAGGTAAAAATACACACAAGCAAATCTAAATTCATCGTGAAAAATAGAATGCAGATAAATATGTACTTTTCCTCCTGCTAAAAGGTGAATGAAATGGCGATGCTTTCAGCCGAAAAGTAAGTCTCAGTCCGATGGAATGACCCTGTTGTCGAAGAGTGAAAAAAATAGAACGGGGAATTCCCATACACGAAATTTGGAAACTAGACAGGGTGCTAATGATTTCCAACTAAATAACATAATATGCAGATGTCAGATAACACTGTAACTTTATCATTTAAAGAGTAAAATATTAATGAAACTTTTGCTTCAAAGTTTTGTTACCTTTCGATTTTTGCGACGTGATTAAAGTTGAAGTGACCCGCATTTGGTAAAGATTCGATATCGGTAAAATGACTGTATGAACAAAGATGGCGTAATGTTTTCGTCTCATCAAACTTGTTCTAAAACAACACTATACCGACCCTTCAATATCACAAATGGCACCGTGGATAAAGAAAAGGTAATTTTTCATGAAGTATAAACACGTGAGAACTGTTCGAAACAATCGCCCTCAGTGTATAAACTTTCACAAAAATTACAAAAATGTTTAGCAGAGAATAAATTTCGAAATGTATTCAAACGATAAAAAGAAAAAAATATAACATTAAATAAAAAGAAATGTGAATTCAGTGAAGACTTAATTGAATTTTTCGTATCGTGTTCTCGAAAGATGGACTTTCTGCACACACCCAAAACATTGAAGCTCTAAAGCAGCAATTTGACCAATGAATGAAGCTGAAGTTTGAAGCTTCTTGGGATTAGCAAACTATGTTTCACGATTTATACCTGACTTATACAACAATAACTGCACCCTTAAGACTCTTAACACATAAAAATGTGAAATGGTATTGGGACAAAACAGAAGAACTGAAAGTAAAATTGCCAGCTGAAGCAATGACTTACTTTGCTCCTACAAAATCCACTGAACGGATATTTGATGTCAGTCCAGTTGGCCCAGGGGCAATACTTACACAAACTGGCAAAATCATCTCATATGCTAGCAAAAGTTTATCTGAAACAGAGAAAAGAATACTCTCAAACAGAGAAGGAAGCTCTAACCATTGTATGGGCATTTGAACATTACCACCTTTACCTGTATGGATCATCCTTTACCCTAGTTTACAGATCACAAGCCCTTCGGAACAATATTTACAAATCCAAAGAGTCGACCACTTACAAGAATTGAACGATGGCGACTAAGACTACAGTCGTATGACTTTATTGTTCAGTTCCGCAATGGTAAAAGCAACCCAGCAGATTAAATGTCACGCCATCTAACAAGTCACATGAATATTTTTAGACATTCTAAAGTTGCAGAAGAATATTTAAATATCATTGTAACAATGGTAGTACCAAAAGCAATGACATTCGATGAAATATCACATGAAACAAAGAAGATCAAATTCCACTAGAAGTTATAAATAAACGTATAAATGGGAATTGCAAAGGCACAACAAATAAAACTGTTCAAAGTTACTTGAAGGTTCGTGATGAACTAATTGTGGCATCAACAGAAAATGGCAGTGTACTACTATATGCAAGCTGAGATTAATTATTCCTACTACTTTGCAAAATACAGGAAGGATTGTAAAGACCAATCAGCTATTAACCCTTTACATAAAATGAAAAGCAGACGACACTTGCTAAGAAAATTCTTGAATAACTAATTTTTTTCAATTTTTGTCTCGAAAACATAGGCTATGATCCCTCTGTGGAACGAACTCGTTCCAAAGTGGGGCCATAACCTATGTTTTTGAGACAAAAAATGAAAAAATAATGAAAAATAATTGGCGAGTTTTGTGAATAGCGCTAGCCGGTTTTGGCCGTTACGTTGAGTAAAAGGTTAAGGGAAAAAGTGTGCTTCCTTGGAATAAATGAACTCGTTGAAAAAACTTGTAAACAATCTAGTCCATGTTTAGCAAGCACACCTGATACTAAAAATAAACCATTGATTATAGCAGCTTTATCATCCAAACCTTGGACACATTTATCCACGGATTTTTATGGACCTCTTCCAGCAGGGGAATATTTGCTTGCTGTCGTGAATAACCACACACACTATTCGGTCATAGATATTATTAACACATTATCAACCAAAAGAGTTATGCTCAAATTGGATAAAATATTCTCACAGTTTGGAAAACCTGAAAATCTGAAAACCGATAATGGTGCCCCATTCCAAGGGAGAGAATTAAAAAATTTTGTAACATACTCAGGCTTTGTACACAAACGGATAACTCCATCATGACCCAACGCTAACGGAGAAGCTGAAGAAAGATTCTTCAAAAATCAATAAAAACTGCTACTGTTGAAGAATTAAATTGGAAACAGGAACTATTTTCATTTTTGAGAATATATCGGGTAACACCCCATAGTTCTACAAACTTGCCACTTGCACAAGTGCTATTTAGAAGAAACATCTGAGTACAACATAAAAAAACTATGTTTTAAAGATATTGTGAAAAATGATCTCAAATCAAAAACAATCATGAAAGAAAATCCTGATAAAAGAAATAATGCAAAACCGACAACATTGAAAGAAGGTGACTTTATCCTTATTAAAACACTGACGAAATACAAACATTCCACACCACATGACCCAAAACCCTACAAAATAAAAGGAAAAATGGAACACAAATTATTGCAGAAAGAGGAAACAAAATAAGTTCCACAAATTCATCGCACTTCCAACGAATTAAAACTGAGATAGACATTGACATCTCAACAAATGAACAATCAGACCATTAAAACAGGGTTGATCCTCGAAAATAAAGAGAAGAATTCTGACACCGTTCTTACAGAAACTGATCTTCAATGATCAACTTGACCTGTAGAACCCGGAAACGACCTTCGTATCTCAATGATTATGTTTGCTTGTGTGATCAATGAGTATATTTGTGCTGAGTAAGAACAAACTCTCTTCTGTCAGTCATTGTTTAGTATTCCCCCAAAAGTAGCCTTTTTTATTTTCAAGGCTGATTGTATTCTAGAGTCATAAAAAAACTCTTGTGGGCCTGATTGAGGTAAATAATCTCATTTCCTAAAATAGTACAAGTGCTATAATTTTCATTTGTTTTTCATTTAAATGCATACACCATACACATATGTAACTGAGTTATATTTTCATGAACTACAGTTTTGAACTTTGTAACAAATAACTTGGAATAGCCGAACTTTATTATCTCCTACACAGAGGATATGGAATGAGTGTTTTTCTCATATAATATTTATGAAACGAGTCTAAGAATTTTCCGTTTTTTTTCGGACGAGTTTCATAAATATTATATGAGAAAAACACTCATTTCATATTCTATTTATCATACGACACACACACGCACAAATTAGCCACTTAGTATGACTTTTTAACCCATCACCTATCTTGAGTTGCAGATGGCACTTGAAAAAAACATCCTCGTTTTACTAAAAATGTTCATTTTTTGCTTCCAAAACATAGGTTATGACCCCTCATTGGAACGAGCTCGTTCCAATCAGGGGTCATAACCTATGTTTTGGAAGCAAAAAGTGAAAATATAAAAAAAATGAATGGCGTTTTCTTGTAGGTAAAAGATTAATACAATATAACCAACCCTAAATAGGACAGATAACGTAAATTCTCCCTACTGAAATTATGCAAATGTCACCCAGTTGTAGTTTGTTTAGCCAATCAGATTGTCCAGTTTTGAAATTGACCAATGAAAGCTCCTAACTCTAATTATGCAAATTATGAAAATGTGGCCCAGTTGTATTTTGTTCAGCCAATCAAATTGTCTAGTTTTGAAATTGACCAATGAAATTGACAGAAGGCTTTATCACCGATTAATATGAAAACAAAATATCAAATGTTTTAAGGTGAACAAAACGGACGAGCCATATGATAAAACACACTATTTTATTTCAGTGGTAAACCATAATTAACAGTTAAAGAAAATTCTGATTGATATAAGCTGACATATATCACATATACATGTACTACGTTTTACCAAGCTGCCCTTAAAATTTTTTTTCACTTGATCTTTGGCAATTTTCTAAAAAAATAAATTAAAAAGAGTAAAATGTAATGACCGAGTTACGAGGAACACACGAACTGTGTATGCTGTGACTTTGTTTTATAGAATTTTCCAAGAAGTCACTTGTCAATAAAGTATGAACTGTGATGGCGTAATGTTTTCGTTCCCGTCCAAGTTGTTCTAAAACAACACTCTATCGACCCTCCAATATCACACCGCATAGGAAAATGCATGCCGATTATGTATGCACATGAACGCAGCTTTACGGGTGTCCCAGTTTTTGCGTAAGACGTGCGATTGATAACCTGTCTTACATCAAATTCTTGATAGACTTTTGAAGGCAGAACGCGCCCAACCCGTTGATAAATGGTCACCGTAATGTTGACCGTCCGTCCGGAAAAAAACAAGGAGAAATTAAGATATCGATTGTCTCACCAGTTGTTCATAATAAATGGGTGAAATTCGTCTCCACGCACTATCTATTTCAACGGTCCCAGATTGTTGCGAATTGTCCACAATTCCATAAAACCCGACTATTGTCCGTGTTAGAGAATGACGGGAGTTTTGACAATTATATATATATTCATTATTAGTTATCTCCGACAACATCTATGGTATATGGAGGTTTAATACCTGGCGGTTGGTTTTTAAAGGCGATAACGTTTTGTCCCGTTTGAAACATAATAGAAATATAGTGGAAACAAATTTGTTGACGCTTTTCTCACGTTCCACTATCAGTTGGACCAAATTCGTGAATACTGGAGCGACTATAATTTTAATCTAAAAATAACTCTTGAAAAAATCGATAATGCACTGTGCACTGTCAAATCTGGCCCGTTATTTTGTTGAAAGATTTGATTTGATTTTAATTTTTTCAAGTTGTTTGATTTAGTTATTCGACTATTTAATTTGTAACAGTAAAATATGATCGAATTCTCGAAAAACTGATGATATTTCTTACTATTTTCAATTTTTTTCTTTCGATTTTAATATCGAGGCGAGCGAAAGCGAAAAGCTTTCATTTAAACCATGTAACCCCGATGTTTCACGCACCCTTATACCCAGAATGTTGCACGCTCTCATATACCATGGATGTTGGGGTGGGGCCTTTGCCATGGTTATTTGTCCTAGGTATCCGGACCAATCAGAAGAGAGAATTTATCGGGATACAGGGTTAAACACGTTTTGATTAGAGTTGGGCATTTTGATTTTTCATATTCAGTTTCGGTTCATTTTCAGGAAACAACTGTTGGTTTCGGTTCAGTTACGAACATACAATAAATGGCACTCCAGGCTTCTTAACTTGGAAAGAAATCCGAAATAATTTGTACGGTACCACTCATCACCAAAAGTCTTGTCTGCAAGTATCTCTGTTGAGCTGAACCTAACCTTTCTTTGATCATTGTTAGGGGTTCTACAGTTAAAAGCAGAAGTCCTGTCATGAAATGCGCGCAAATAGCACGTCGATCTGCGCGTTAATCTTCGCGTTATGACCATAGTAAGGCTATCAAATTCTGTACATATGGTCTGTGAACAAGCAATATTTCAGCCAATGGACCTCCGGGTAACCCGGAGGTCCATTGGCAGAAACATTGCCTGTGTTTGCTATGAGTAACCAGGAGAACATGCCGTGCTTTGGATTCCTCTCGACATGGCAATTGCGCGCAAGTCGTACGCGCAATTAAGTCTAGCTAAGCGCACAGTTCGTAACAGGACTTCTAGTTTTAACTGTAGGTAATTATCTGCTAAGCCAATTCAGCCAGGTAAAACACAAATTATGATAACAAATGAATACGGGTATCTTTTCTGTGTAGTGTTCTCGTTGTCACATTTTTTCCCTTATTGACTCGTCCTATGGACGAGTCAATAAGAGATAAATTGTCACAAAGACAACACGACGTATTCTGCCCTTTGCACGACAGACTAACTAAGGAGAATCCACAGAGGCCCTAACCCAGTTCCCTCACAGGAAGATAATTTGATTAGTTTGTGTAAAATCACAGTAAAACAGTTTGGCCGGCATTTTGCTCTCACGGTTCAGTTTTCCGGATAACTGCAAAAACGCGGAATCGAACCACCACACCAAAAACCACCCAGCACTAAATTTGATTGGATGTGGGTTATTTTCAGGTACCACGAAACACCCTAAGTGTGAGCTATTTTAAACAATTTTTAAGGGGTGAATAAAATTTATAAAACCGTGATATGAGGTATACAAAATACAAACATATCCCACGCAACTGTTTAGAATTAAACCTGTTAGGCAAAGTACTAGAAATACTTGAGGCGACCAAACAAAATGTGATGTCGATACATGTCCCATAATATTTCGCGCCCCACAACTAGGTATTAATTATACAAATACCCCATGTCTGGATCAAGTGATGTTCAAACGTACATTTTTAGATGCAGTGGAGCCCACTTAACTGGATATCTCTTAACTGAATAACCCTGTTAATTGAATTTAATTTCCCAACACAAAACCATTTACCATACCTCCAATACAAATTTGACCTGTTAATTGAATATAGATTGTAGAGTAAACTCCTGTTAATTGAATAAAAAATCTTGTTACCTGTTGAGAAATTACCCCGACTCTCCCCAGTTTTACTTTCTTTATAGACCTATTTTGCATCAGTACATCCAATACAGGCATTTAATCTATTATATCTTGTTTGACAGAGCTCATGCGGCTCTGTCAAACAAGATATAATAGAATAAATGCTAAGTTTATCTCCAGAATACAGGAAAATAACACAATCCCTGTTAATTGAATACTCCTGTTAACTGAATAATTTCCATTGGCAAAGTGGCTATTCAATTAACAGGGTTCGACTGTACTACATTTGTACATAATAATACAGCTATAACAATTATAATCCTGTTCTAGAAATATTGAAGGAAAATAAAGTAAAAACAAAACAAAAACAAAACAAAACAAAAACATTTTTCTGACCATAATGCATAATGCCAACGTTTAAAGCCCACCTGTGTATTGATCCATTAAAACAGAGGTATGCATAATTTTAAAGCTTCGACAGCTGCTGATCTCCGTTTCGTGAGTCTTTCCCAGCTTCCTCCTTACTACAGACGGTCTACCTAAATAAAAAAAACATATAGCCATTATTTATTTATTTATTGGTGTTTACAGGTCACATATTTCTGCACAATGGCTAATCATGACCACGACAGTTTTGCGGGTGGAGGAAGCCGAAGTACCCAGACAGAACCACCGAGCAACGGCGAGCAACTGTCAGCTCCCCAACATACTAACTCCACACAGACAGGGTTAGCATTGGTTGAAGACAGGTGCACCATCGACGTGCATCACGCCTTAGTACACAGCGTCACCGTGCCCCCACGTGGGCAATGGGGGTGAAGTGTCTTGACCAAGGACACAACGCGGTTGCCGCAGGTGGGAGTCGAACCGAGGACCTCTCGGCTTGCAGCCTGCACCTCTACCTACTGAACCACCGCGCCCCCAAAATAGCTGATAATGTCAAAAAAGACTAGCTCCACCAGCCAGTTAAAACATTAGACATTCAATTCAGTATTCGTGTATATATAATTAACTGATAATAAATTCCATGGTTGTTCATAAATTTATATTATTTTGATACCAGGTGTTAAAAAATACTAATATCTGTGAACGCAATCTCCCATTTACAACCAGTCCCTTATCATAGTAAACCAACAACTTCAAGTTGTGTGCTTACATCAAGTAGCTAACATTAGGATAGAATAATGTACTTTCTAAGAAACTTGATCAAGTATGGATGTCAAACAACAATTTTCATTACTGGTAATGCAATAATATTTTCAAACATCACCCCTACGTTTTTGTTCAGTTATGAACTAACCAGGGTATTTGTTTTGTTTCTAAAAAATTGATTAGCAATTTCCATCTTGGTTTAAAAAAGTGATGATAAATAGTTAATTTTAGGCCAATATGAAAGAAAAATGGTTAGCATTTGGACATTTTTGTATAACATTTACGATGCGAATCCACTCATCAAATACCCTGCTAACATTAAATTCTGTGCTTCGTCATGAAAATATGTTGTTACTACATGTTAAAAATTCATTCCAGGACATTATAAAAAATATTTGTAAAAATAATAACATTTGATACGCAATTATGTCAATTTTTTAATGTCACTTCTTAGACCCTGGTCATTTTTATTTCAGCATAGTTAAGTCCCCCCCCATTATTTTTTAATATTTATTTATGTAAAATAAACTGAAGTTGAAAATTAAAAATACATTTACAATTTGTGTTCTGTAACTTCTGTTACTTCTTTACTATTTTATCAATAAGAATTGGGCTCAGTGGACAGAGGGGCAGGCTGCAAGCCGAAAGGTCCTTGATCGAATCCCACCTGTGGCAACCACTTTGTTTCCTTGGTCAAGACACTTCACCCCCATTGCCCACGTGGGGGCAAGGTGACGCTGTGTACTAAGGCGTAATGCACGTCGATGGTGCACCTGTCTTCAACCAATGCTAACCCTGCCTGTGTGGCTTCTTGGGGGGGGGGATCCCCCACCCCAAACCACCTATAGTCGCTCATGCCTTAGGCATCTGCATCGGGGGTGTACAGAAAATGATGCGCAGCATCGTCCCAGCCGTGTAGCGGCGAGAGGTGGTGCCTCCTCTCGTTGGACGTTCCCGTTGCCTTCCAAGGGGAATAATTTTCAAATTCTGGAAGAACAAAATTTTAAACACAATTTCCTTGCCTCTGTTGGTTTGTGTCTATAATTTATAAGTTGCGAAAGACGTCAGTAATTATGCCACATTACCACCAAATATAATCCGAATAAATTATGAAATATTTCACATGTAAATTTGCTGTTACACGCCCCCTCATACAGTACGTGGAGAGTGTATTATCACTAAATCACCCGCAGAGTGGAGGTTCCACCCGAGCAATAGTTGCAAATTTGTTGCAAAGCATAACCAGCACCAGCAAAGTTTCAGCCAATGGACCTCCGGGTTAAACCCGGAGGTCCATTGGCTGAAACATTGCTTGTGTTTTTTGTCGATATGTCCACAATTTGAAAGTTATAGCTTGGGTGATAAGTGCACTCCGCGGGTGGTTTAGTCACAATCCACTCTCCACGTACTGTACGGCTTATTCCCAACAATAACGAATGTTGAAATTGGTCATCCCAACAAGACGAATCCCAACAATAATAATAATTTAACCTTTTATATATAATCGCACGTTATTTATCCTTCATAAAATTGCGAGGAAAATTTTCCATTCGTCCACGATAAGTTGTGGTAAAGGTTCAGTTTTGAACTGCGAATTATCCTCTCAAGTTTATAAAGAGTAAATTATGTGGAGATGGAAATTATGACAAGGAAGATAAAAGAAGTCTATTAAAATATTTTACCAGAAATGTTTTAACTTTTGGGTTCAGTATCAGAATTTATATAAAAATCTCTTTTTTCGAGCATTTTTTTTCAACTATGTCGGCAATATCTGTTTTGTAAAATGCGCTTTTAGTATCACAAATGCGTTTTCATTAAATTGCTGACTGAAAGTTTTACTGCATTTAGTGAACATAAAGTACTGACAAAGTAAGTTATTTATTGGTGCTTAAGGCCCGAGCACGAGAGGGGTTGCGGAAAAAATTTGAAATTCGAGACAAAAACAGCAATTTCTTTGACTTTGAGGCCATTTATGCCCATAATTAGTTAATAAGTTGTGAAAGGCAACATTAATTGGGTTCAACAAACATAATCCGAATATTATTATAAAATTATAAAATATTGTAGAGCTGAAACGGTTAACCGGTTAATCGATTAACCAATGATCAACGACTTAATCGATCAAAAAAGTAATTGATCGATTAACCGTTGCCTTAAGCTACTGCATTATATGGGTTAACAAAGGAACAAACTTGTTCTAAAACAGGCAAACATTGTCACACTGACTTGCATCAATTATTATGAGACAGATTAAAGCTTGCAAGTTATGGGCAGACATACTTGTTCACTTGCATGATCATTGTACTGAACAAGTAGCTGGAAATGGTCATCCTTAATCCTTTGTCCGTTGCGGACAGCAGACGATACTTGCAAAATAATTACTAATTAATAATTATTCTTGAATTACTAAACATTTTCAATTTTTGTCTCAGAAACATCGCTTATGACCCCTCATTCAAAGGAGCTCGTTCCAATGAGGTGTCATAAGCTATGTTTTTAGACAAAAATTGAAAACATAATAAAATTTGAAGATTTTTATATAAGCGCTTGCCGGTTTTGACGTTACTTTGGGTAAAGGGTTAATGCTATAAATCATCAACGGTTCGGCAATAATTCAGCTACCTACTAAAACAAGTGATTAATCGGTTAACCAAGGGTAATCCATATGATTAATCGATCAAGAAAACCCTTTAACCGTTTCAGCTCTAAAATATTGTAACCGGTTGCTTGCAACACAACACGGCAAAATATCAACCAACATGTGCACTGTTTGGTGCAGCGCCATTTCAGTCTTCTGTTCGACGCTTTTCTGTATGGCTGTATACACAACACACGTGGATACACACTAAAGTTCACCTCAAATATTGTCCGAAGCATGTGAAGTTTCGAATGAATTAGAAAAAAATAACCACGGAAGAAATTAGTACGGCAGCGTATTAGCGCCATTTCGTTTTTTTTGCGTAACTCGTGTTAAATTGTTAAATTGTAATTACAATTGAGCTAAATGGTAATTAAAACTTAATATATTGTAATTACAACTTAATAAATTGTAATTACAACTTAGCTTAATTACAACTTAATAAATTGTAATTACAACTTAGCTTAAATTGTAATTACAATATAGCTTAAATTGTAAATACAATATAGCTTAAATTGTAATTACAATATAGCTTAAATTGTAATTACAACTTAATAAATCGTAATTACAGCTTAATAAATTGTAATTACAACTTAGCCTAACTTGTAATTACACTATAGCTTAAATTGTAATTACAATGTAGCTTAAATTGTAATTACAATATAGCTTAAATTGTAATTACAGTTTATTTATATTGTAATTGCAACTTAATAAATTGTAATTACAACTTAGCCTAAATAAATTGTAATTACAATTTAAGCTATATTGTAATTACAATTTGAGCTAAGTATTTGAGCTAAGTTGTAATTACAATTCATTAAGTTGTAATTACAATTTATTAAGTTGCAATTGCAATTTAGCTAAGTCGTAATTACAATATAAATAAGTTGCAATTGCAATTTAAGCTATATTGTAATCACAATTTAAGCTATATTGTAATCACGATTTAAGCTAAGTTGTAATTACAATTTATTAAGTTGTAATTACAATTTATTAAGTCGTAATTACAGTTTAGCTAAGTTGTAATTACAGTATAAATAAGTTGTAATTACAATTTAAGCTATACTGTAATTACAATTAAAGATTTGGGTTAGATTAGTATCCAATTTGGGCAAAATTGTTGGAAGACAGTTTGGATGCAATTCTCACGAATTCCAGTCACTTTGGCCTCAAGTCATTTCCGTCCCAGTGAGTTCGACATCAAGTCAATTCAGCCCCAGGTTACCAAGTTATTTTGGCCTCTATAAATATGTTTAAATATCTTTTTAATTTTAATTTTTTTTTTACTTAATGGTTTTTCAACATTTATACCACAAATAGATATCCAGGTATACATATAATATATGCTATTCCTTCATACCTAGTAGATTTTCTTTTATGATGAATAAATGAATGAAAAGTTTCAGCATGCCGAAGGTGCACATGGCCGATGTGGGATTTGAAATCCCTTGCGACCTGAATAATTTGATTTGCTTATGAATCCACGAGAGTCGGAAGCGAGGGTCAGTAATGTTATTTGGTTTGAGTGTGCACATTGGGAGGGGAGACTGGGGACAGATCCCCGCGGACCTCGAACTGGAAGGTGACTAGGAATTGCGCATAAATACAAGAATTCTGCTCTGTGTTTTAGAAAACGTGGATATATTTATGGTAGTATCGAAATCGCAGTTTGGTGGTTGTTTTAGAAAAAAGAAAAGAAAAAGAAACCCCGTGAACCTCGAACTGGAAGGTGACTAGGAATTGTCCATAACAACATGAATGAATGAGATAACTACATATACTTGTAAAATTGAACACATGGATAATTTTTAATGTCATGTACAGTTAAAACTAGAAGTCCTGTCATGTAATTACAATATAGCTTAAATTGTAATTACAATATAGTTTAAATTGTAATTACAATTTATTTATGTTGTAATTACAACTTAGCTAAATTGTAATTACAACGTAATAAATTGTAATTACAACTTAGCTTAAATTGTAATTACAATATAGCTTAAATTGTAATTACAACTTAATAAATTGTAATTACAAATTAATAAATTGTAATAACAACTTAGCTTAACTTGTAATTACAATATAGCTTAAATTGTAATTACAATATAGCTTAAATTATAATTACAATATAGCTTAAATTGTAATTACAATTTATTTATATTGTAATTACAACTTAATAAATTGTAATTACAAGCTATATGGTAATTACAATTTAAGCTAAGTTGTAATCACAATTTTAAGCTATATTGTAATTACAATTTAAGCTAAGTTGTAATTACGATATATTAAGTTGTAATTACAATTTAGCAAAATTGTAATAACAATTTAACATATGTTACGCAAAAGAACGAAATGACGCTAATACGCTGCCGTACTAATACGCTGCCGTAATTTTCCACAGGCGTACGAAGCGTCCGTGTTTTGATATTTTGTTGTGAGAATTGACGTGATATACAAGTGAAACTGTGTTCAACAGAAAACAGAAATATTTGGAAATCCAGTTGCTAATTTTACTTTCCGTGCTATTCACGTATAAATTTGCAAGCCTATTAGGCACACCCTCTACTCAAACATTTTACAATTATAAATATCTAGATTTTAAGATTTCTTGCCTGATGTTCCCTATATCAGGCGTATGGATTAACATGGTGGGTGTGGTGACTCAATGTTTTTTGGGGGTGGGGGTGGGGGAGGGGTCCAGGTTCCACTGGATCGTACGCCTTCAACCATTGCTAACCCTGCTTGTTCCGGGTTAGTAGCTCTGATAGTTACTCGTTCCGATCAGTGTTTCTCCGGATTTTCCGGCCTCACCCGTAAAACTGTATGATACTGGCTTTCGAAAGTGTCGGTGCGGCCCAGAAAACAAACAAATAAATAAATAAATAAATAAATAAATAAATAAATAAAAATAAATAAATAAATAAATAAATAAATAAATGTCGCGCCCTGGTAGCAAAACCAAAATGACAGAAGGAACCTAAAGTATGCCGGTCGACGATGGGCTGATCAATTAGATTCGATACGTCGGTGATGCGTCTGTATATTTCAAAACTTCTCCGTGTCGCATCAGCGACGGATTTAATACAATTAGATTCAACGCGTCAAAAATCCGTTCACTATTTCAGGTCTAACCCTGCTCGAGTAGGTCGGGCCCGAAAGTAAGATCACAACATTTCCAACAGGGAAGTGAGAGTTAATGTTTTCTGAAAGTATTCTGGGGTCATTGACAATCAGTACGAACTAGAAATCTTACTCAATATAAAGTTTTCAATAATAAGAAACAAAAGTAGTTCTGTAAAAAAATAATAATAATAAACTAACGTTTTCCGTGGGTATTACCACTCGATTGTTATAAACTTTAATTGTACGACCCTCGCAGGTGTACCATACTTCACGAAACTTGCGAATAATCCATTATTAAGGGACATGCCATTATTAATATACATTAATGCCCGGGTCACACAAAGTGTGGAAGAATTTTGTAAACCTTACTGCCTTTCAATTGACTGCCTTCGGAGAGCATTTAGGTTTTCGGGCGTCCAACTATTTTTCTGACAGACAATAAACAGCCCCCCTCCCCCGCCCTCCCCCCCCTCCCCCGCCAAAAACAAAATATATATATCATTTCCAAGGGGGAAAGAAACTTCTCATCTGCTGCCGTAGGTTTCCGATTGGGGGAGGGAGGGTGTAGGGTAGAGAATTTCCAACCAGGTGGAGGGACCGGGAGGGGAACCCCCCTCTCGGTCCCTCGCCGTAGTTGGAAATTTACTATCGAGAAATATTTTGAAAATGAAGCCGGGAAAGGGGGCATAAAATTGATTCTAGTAACTGAAATGCCAACACATTTGTGATAGAATTTATGAGGTTATTATTATTTGGTATTATTCTGGGAAATGACCGTTAAATCAGATATTACGCAGGAATAATAATTCCCAGATAATCACACCTCGTCTCTTTTATCTGTGTGGAGAGATGTATTTTAAAGAAAAATGCCCCTCACAGCAGCATACGAACACCAGAATAGCCTCCCTTTTTCCTGGTGGTGTGATTTGTAAAGGGAGCTGGACGTTTGAACCGTGAGTCGTTTCGGCCCTGAGACATCTTAGTCTTCAAACGTTTCGATCTGGGATATTTTGGCCGGGGCATTTCAGCACCTCTAATGTTGAAGAAAATGAAATACATCAGAACACACAAAGTATCTTAAATTTCGAAAGAAGGAGTTTCTGGCTTTAGTAGTTTTATTGGACATTAATACGATTTACGATCAAAATACCACTTTTAACAACGGGCTAAGCAGCCAACCTTCAGTTGATTGAATACATTACAAGAAATAAAAATTAAAAAAGCCCGGACAGGCCTAAAAATATAGGATGGACAAAAGAGAGAAGTTAAAGAGTTAGTAAATTGAAGAATTCAACATTCACTCAAAGCTACTTGCTGGGTTTCTTCAGCTCATCCACACGCAGGGCTGTACGAAACGATATGATCATGTCGGATAGAGGGTTAGTAAGTGCAGAATTCGACAGTTACACGCAGCTGCTTAGTGGTTCCTTTCGGCTCATCAGCCCGTAAGGTTGTCCGACACGATATGATCACGTTTGATAGTGTTACAAGGTCTTAACGATCATCTAGGTTAGGACTCTAATAGCGTCTTCAGGGGGTACCTTTGTTTTACATCAAGGGTAGAGAGTTTGTGTTTGTGGCAAACAGTTTCTATTCTGAAATGGCAGCCACTGCTGAACAATCGGCAAATCAACAAACACACTTAAACTCGTGGATTCAGTTTCTTCCGTCGTTTATTAAGTAAAGTTCAAGAAAGCTCTCAGAGCTTAAAATGCAACGACATCGTTTAATATTACACCACTCCAGTCGGACGTCAGCTTCTATACCAGTAGACCATGACTTCTTCAGTTCTAAAAGTTTCAACACATGTTCTCCCCGACGGCATGGGACACATGACGACGAGCATTATCGTCCATCAGAATGAATCTATCACCCACTGCACCTGCATACAATCTGACGTGGACATCCAGGAACTCCTCAATATACTGTTGTGCAGTCAATGTACCACGTTCAAGGACACAGATCTCTGTACGTCCATCCCAGCTGATGCCGCCCCAGACCACGATTGACCCTCCACCATAGCGGTCATGCTCAGCAATGTTGGCTGCATAGAATCGCTCTCCTGGTCTTCCCCAATACCCTAGAACGCCTATCTGTGTGGTCTAGGCAGTACCTTAACTTATCTGTAAACAGGACAGGTCGCCAATCTTCTCAGACCCATCCAGCGTGGTTCATGGCCCATTCATATCGTGCCTGTCGGTGGTTCTGGGAGAGAGGAATGCGAATACATGGTCTTCTCGATCGAGGACCACCTTCGTGCAACATTGCCCGGATAGTCTGCGTCAATACATTTACTCCGGATGCATTCTGAAGGTCACTGTGAAGCTGGGTTGCGGTGGCAAAGCGGTTCCTATTGGCCTGAATGATAAAAAATCCGTCTTCAGCTGCTGATGTTGTCCTCTCTCTGCCACCACTATGCCGTCTTACTGGTGTGCCATACTGCTGAAATCTTACACAGGCTCTTGTGATCACCGTATGGTGCACACCAAGGGCTTCACCAAATTGACGATGGGTAACCCCTTGCTCCACCGTCCCTCAAGCCCGCCACATTTCTTCTTCAGACAAATGTCTTCTTACATTTGCATTTGCCATATTCAAACATTAAATCACAAGAGTGTGTGTCGAAATGAAGATTGAATACCATGCACATGTCATGTACATGTAGACAGTACAAGAAAACATCATGAAAATCAAGGGGTACATGTTTTCCATGACTGTCACGAATAGTCTGCCTGTCAGCAGAGCTAATGTAAACACTGGGGACCATATCAATGCATTCCTCAATCATATCCACCAAAAATATCACAAATATGTCACAAGCAAATTTCACAATGATGTGTCAAATATTTGGTGCCCAGCAAACTTTGAGTAGTATATTATTAAATCTGAGAGGGGAATATCTTACATCAGGCGGAAATTCAAATCCAATTCAGCAAAATATATTATCTGGCTTTTCCTGAAAGGAAAAGACATTTGTTATTCTTCTCGAAAAAATTATTTCTGTTTTTCTTTTTTTTTCTCACTCTCTCTTCTTCCAACACTTTGGGAAAGAAGATTTCTCGAAGGCTCTCTTACAGATTTTTCTGACATTTCGTTCAGTCATAGACGCTTGTAAGTTGTTGAGTTGTTAAGCTTTTTCACCTTCAACTAAGCACACTGAAAGCCCAAGACGCCTCAAAAACGTTCATTGACCAATATCTTGTGGCCTGAAGAGGCTAATGACCTGATATTATTACAGATTCGTCATAAATACACTTTTTCATGACGATCTGGTAACAAAAGATTACAAAAGAATTTTTTTCTGTCAACATTTTCCAAAATATAAAAAAAACCCTGAAAATCGGACATTTTGTCTTACAGTCTCGGCACTTTGAATTAGCAGAACACCCGTAATATCTGAATGGTAAGAATGTAATGTATCGTTATCATAAATACAAAATAAATTTAGATTTTATCCACGTTGAGTCCAAAATGGCCGCCAAAGTTTATAAAACGCCCAAATTTTCATTGACCAATATCTCCTGGTAAGAATGGGCTAATAATTTTCACAGATTTGCCATAAAAACACTTTTCCTGCGGGGTTGCTTTGTAGCATATGTTTACTGGAGGCATGCAACCCATTACACCCGTCCTTTATGCGTTTTTTACTGAATTGGTAGGCCATGGTCTATGTCGAACAGGCCAAGGGAGAGTGCCATCAAACCACCGGAAGCAGATAAGACAGACTCACCTACCCAGGAAACAAACTAGGAAAGGGGAGGAAGAGGGCGGGCGGCCACAGTCAACAGACGACCTCGGGGGTTCGTTGTGGGGCGCTAAGGCCATGATTGTCGCAATCAAGTCCCAACAGCGAGATTCGGGGACGAGGTTGCAGCGAGGCTTACAGCAACCGTGTTCTCGGGCCCAGACGCATGAAACTTAAATGAAATCTTAACCTACAGGGCGGCACTATTAGTCATTTAGCAGGCCTGAGCGTGTCGGACCCGCAATGTGCGCCGTGAACAAATATATTGCTCACATTTACTTAAGACATTCGACCTCCAGTCCTTTGCTGGATGCTACGTGGACGGCACGCAAACTTCAGAAACACTCATTTTCAACAAATGAAATGTTCTGTGTCCTTGGGCAAAACACTCAATCCCGATTGCCTATGTGGGGGCAGGGTGGCGCTGAGTACTGAGGCGCATCGCACGTCGATGCTGCATCTGTCTTCAACCAATGATCAATCTGCCTGTGTAAAGTTAGTTCGTTGGGGAGTCTGGCAGTTGATCGCCGCTGCTTGGTGGTTCTCTTCGAGTACTCCGGTTTCCACCACACGTCAAACTGCCGACAAAAGGTGACCCTGGCTGTTGAAAGTGTCGTTAAACTCTAATAAATGAATGGATAAATAAATAAACTTGAGGACAAATCGTCCCTGTCTCTATTAAGTTTGGTCCCGACAAACGCTGTGCTGACGGGAAAACATTCGTAACACTGGCCTGTGCCGATGCGTGTTAATGGAATTTACATATTGGAGCTCATATTAGATTACCAGTAAACCACCGCGGAAGGGTATTTTCCACCCAGCGATTATTTTCAGGTTTAAGGGATTTGCAGAAGGCAGCGCCAGTGGGATTTGAAAGATTACCAGCGGTGCCTAAACTTTACCTTTTACTCATAAAAGTAAGTATAAGCCGGGTGTGACATAATGAAATTACACCACACAACAGATGGCGTAGAAATCGCTTGAGAGGATTAAGCATCTTCTTCTCCCTCCATGAAAAAAAAAACACTCTTGAACCATCTTGTTACTGGCAACCTCCATCCCACCTCTGCGATGCATGGATGCCCCAGTCCAGTGCCTCTTTGTCGTCCTGCCTCACAAACTTACGAGTTTCAGTGCTACCTCCTCCTCTCTAATTTTAATCTAAAGTTCCACAGAGAGAGAGAGAGAGAGAGAGAGAGAGAGAGAGAGATTGGGCGTTTGGGGTCATATTTTACATTTTGTGTTCAAGAACGTAGAATGCAGATGAATTCCCAAACAGTCACCAGAAAGCTCTGTTTGATAATAAATTTAAAAATCCCCCAACACCTTTTATGATCGCCTTCGGCATCTACCTGGCGTAGCCTCGGTATGCATTTTTCATCAAAGTAGAACCACTTTTGAAAAAAACATTCCTCATGACCTCTTAGCCCCAGATTGGGGAAGGTCTATTTGGATGAAGTTATTCTGCTTAAAAATGACTAGTGAAGGATTTAGAGTGATTTTATGCAAACAAACGGAAATTCAGAAAGCGCTAATACTCCCCCCCCCCCCCCTGTTAGGATGAGGGTCTGTTTTAATGTTGAAACAATTAGTCAACTAGTCGTTGTCGTTGCCAATGCTGATATTGCCCAACGAGCACCTATCGTAAACCAATGCTAAGCCTGATTGTAGAGTTAGTATGTTGGGGAGCTGAAAGTTGCTCTCCGTTGCACACGCAAAGTTTGTTTCAGGTAAGCCTGGTTTTGTGGCCGGGTAATGCAGGGTGACTACAGCTACGGTTTATAGGGGTTTAATGACACTTTCGACAGCCAAGGTCGCCTTGTGTCGAACAGTTTCACGGGTAGAGGAAGTCGAGATACACAAACGAGTCACTGTACTATCAGACTCCACAACGTACTAACTCCACACATGCAGGGTAAGCACTGCCTGAAGAAAAGTTCACCAACGACTTGCCCTACGCCTTAGACTGAACGCCCCCACGTGGGCAATTTGGATTAAGTGTCTTGCACAAGGACACAACGCTGTTTCTGCAGGTGAGATTCGAACCCAGAACCTACCGGCTTACAATCAGCATCGCTACCATCCGAGGCACTGCACTTCAACCACAGTTATGATGATTCATCACTATTATGGGGAACGATTGCGGCAGTCATATAAATTGCGAACGACCGTTTACACATTGGCGATTTCCATAGGAACTCTTTTCATATTATGATTTTTAACAAACTCCACTGTGGGGTAATTTCACATAATTTCCGGCCACAATTTTTTCATTCGTAATTATCTCGTCATGCATTGCCCACAAACTTGGGCACGACAATTCACCCCCGTTGTCCACGTGGAGCTACGGTGGCGTTGTGTAATTAGGCGTACTGCACGTCGTTGGTGAACTTGTCTTCAACCAATGCTTGTGTGGAGTTAGTATGTTGGCGGAGCTGACAGTTGCTCGCCGTTGCCCAGTGGTTCTCTTCGGATACTCCGGCTTCCTTCACCCGTAGAATTGGCATGGTCATGATGAGCCATTGTGCAGAAATATGTGACCTTTCACACCAATAAATCAATAAATAAATAAATTGCCCACAAAGTTATAATCTGTTGTGTGTGATGAAATATATCGATCACATATTGCCAGCCATATAAGGCTTGTTCGGGTCTCACTTATCGTGGACGTGAACAGTTTTATACAGCAAATCAATTTCACAAATGCCGGACACGATCAACTTATTCTCGACACAAAGCAATCCAATATCGACCACATGCACAACATGCTATGGGCCTAAATATTGTTTTGTAGGTGTTATGGCAATAACGAAACTTGGAAAGATTGGTCCAGTTGTAACAATACAGTTAACTGGTTGAGGGCTAGATTATTGTTGGTGAACTGAATTTATTCAAAATTTGTTTTATTACAAATATTAACTGAGAGTGACCACAGGAAGTCTCCAGTGATTTATAATAGAACAAAGTTATACAAGCAAAATAGTTTTTCCGTTTGCTTGAATATGAAACATGAACAAGGTAAATGCCGGCCGTTAAATACCTATTACTATTGGGTGTGATCGTAGAAACCCAGAGTCGTCGCTACTGGGTTGGGGAAGGGACTGCGAGAATGGATAATAATCTATATCTTACGTCCTACAAGTATCTGGGAATTTCATTGGTCCAAAGACGTCACATGCAGACTGCATATAAAACCATTTTCTGCCTGTCAACATCAATATACGCTGACAGCTATGGGTAATCTCCCATTTGTTCATTGATTATTCAAAATGGCGGCAGCCGATAAATGCTTCAAGTTGAAAGATTAAGTGCTGGAAGCCCATATTTGGTCTGAAGTGCAAGTTAGGCAACTTAAAAGGCTTCATATTCTGTGGATGTGTGTCATGTTACCTTCGAAATGAAACTGTTTGGTATATATGAATTTGCCTTGTTACAATATATGTAGGCACTCTCCCATAAATTGTAACAAGGCAAAGACACGTGAACACATTGTGAGAATTCTCTCATTTGATTTGGTCGCTGTTGTTATTAGTTCTGTGCATCGATGCAGCAGTCAGTAAGATATATTCGTTACACAGTTTGTTGATGACCTAATATGGTATATATGGTGTCTGTTAATTCCATATTGGACTCAAGCTTCACTCTCATCCAATAGGAAATTAACTGGCACCATATATACCATATTAGGCCACCAACAAACTGTGTAACTAATAATATGGGGTCTAAAATCGAGGAGGAGGATAACTTTGTAAATGTCCCGTTGGGAGAGTACCACACATTCTTGCTGGTGTAGTGTTCAAGCCACCAATTGCGAGGGCTTTGTGGGCCTTGATTGTAATCAAATATCACTGATATTTGAATATAATATAAATAAGACCTAATGCCTGTAGTTAAACTGCGATGGCTAAATGTGCCAGCTTGCACACCTTGCTGACCACTACTCGATCGTCGACATGGTTTACAGCGAGCGAAGACCCATGGATGAATACACAATATCCGTGCATTTCCCCCAAAGTTCATCATTTCATAGTCCACGCGATCTGACAACACGAAATACTCCACGTTGTGTTAAATGCACGTGGACGCAGACTAAAACTGATTTGATATCAGGTGGTATAATTTTGCTCCCGGTTAAATTTCACCCCGGGTCAAATCATCCTCATTTATACAGGCCTTAAGATTTTAATGGCATCGACGATCCATCATCCAGGAGTGGCATTCGTGTTTTCAGGGACGCTTTAGGGGCATGTGTATGTGCACAGAGAGGATCCGCACCCTTTCATGTGGATTTGCCAAAAAGGCTTCGGTAACAATCGTTATTGAATTATTCGGTAACGTAAGATCATTTTACATGTATTGTGATTAAGATACAATTATTGTCAATAGTTGGGTTTTATAACGTTACAAGAAACTCCCTGGTTTTACCTGATCATCAAAGTATTAGTCCCAAGGCACGTAGCTAGGATTCTACAAAGGAGATTGCCCTAAACAGTTCTTCGGAGGAGATGGACGAGCAAACATGATATTTGGACGGTTGGGAGGGGTGGGGGAGTTCACGGCTTCCCTCACTAGGACCCTCCCGTTGTTACCACCTACATCCACTTCCCTAAATGGAGGTGACTGTACTGACTGAAGGGTTCTTGTTATTGTTACCTCCTCCAGAGAAAACTCTACAAAAGTTAATGCCTGAAGACCGAATATGATGCAGTTGTTGAGAGTATGGCCTTATACTGGAGACTGGTTTGGGCTCTTGGATATAGGATATCTGAAAGTTATATCTGTTCAATTTAGGAAGGGAGGCGAACAGTTAGAGGCCAAGCCCTCATCTCCGGTTCCTCACCCATTGGTGCTACTCCATTGTTTGGTCATAACTTTAAACGTAACACATTGAATTCTTGATGTAAAAACTACGGAACTAAATTTAGTGAAACACCTATTCGTTCAGCAAGGGACCCTATGAGTGGGCTTTCCATTGCGGCAGTACAACATTTAGGCCCATGTATCCAACCGAAAAAAAAAAATCTGACCATTTCTCCACACTGCGATACCAGGTTGACTTGCCCCAACCCCTTCCATCATTCTGCATTCTGTTTTGTTCCCACCCACTCATGATCAAAGTGATATCGCATATAGGAAGGGCCGCCTACAGCTTATAAATAAAGTTGGGAGACTTCGCACTTAAGTTTGAGGCTTCGAGTCGAATCCCTCATCTTGATAGTAACTAATCGTTACCCTGTGTATGTCGGTATTTTGTATCATTGGATGTTTTTTGTTAACTATGATTTGAAGGCCTATATATGTAAGATAGATGTCTCAGAATAAATATTGTTTAAACTAAACTAAATAAACTTCCCCTTGTTGAAGCCGAAAAATATAGCGTATGCTTGATGCAGATCAGACTGAAGGCAGCATTGGGAAATTGAAAACATCCGAAAATAGATCAATGGCCGGAATTATGTGAAATTACCCTAGTTGCATACGACCTTCCGTTGGGGTACAAATATATCGAAAATAACAGCAGACTACTGAACAAGCGACCCACACGACATAAAGCGCGTTGTACATCGGACCAGCGACGTAGCTAAATAGGGGTAAGCACGAAAATAGATACCCTAGTCATAACTGCAGACCCAAAGAACCTCCTCAATGAAAATTTTTCATTCCTTCGTTGTAAACAGGGCCGTAATTAACAAAAAAATTGAAGTTTGGGAGGGGGAGGACAATCGCCTCTATGACAAGAGTTAGGACGAAAAGTCACTTCTTTCCACCTGCCATCCACAATTTGAACAAATTTCGCGAGAAACAGTTTCACATGTAGTAGCACACTATTAATTACCATAATCCTCCCCAGGGTTGTCTATGTACAGAATCACTCGTCTAATTTTGAATGTTTTCCCAACGCTCACTATGTTGGGAAAAAGGGCGGGAAAACATGTGTCACCCCGAAGAATTGCTATACGATCCGTCTGGAAAGGGTTCAGAAAAAAGACTTGCGCCTTTCGGGTGGATTAGAAGAACGTGGGATATCAATATTGTAGGTATCGGTTTGAGGAACTGTAGGCATAGGAATAGTCACAATACCTTGAGAATTTGGTGTATATACCTTAATTCCAAACGACTCGGCCATCATACTGTCGCTAGCGTCCAAATCAAACTGTCCAGTTGGACTCTATGGTCATTGAAGGCGAATTCTTTGCCACACTGGCATTGAGATCTGTTGGAACGTCTAAAACGTTATTGAGAATGGTCGCACATTGTCTTTTCTGATCATTTGATATGTCACTGATATAATAATCTAAACTGTTAACGTATTTGTGACCAGTTATGTTTTTTTATGTTTTGTTGTGAAACACCCGCTTGATATAAAATGGCAATGGTCGATGCACGCACACTGTGAAACGAATATATTTCAGAAAGTCTGGCATTGGTAGAAATATTCTGCATCGTCTGAGCGAGTTTGTTTTTAACCTTTAGTATTTTTTTTATCTCACAACCGGGGCGTTTTGTTACGCAACTAAAGTTTAATGTTTCTGGGCCCTTGTTCTGAATCCGTATAAAGGGCCCCCTGATACAAGCTCGTGATTCTGCTTTTGCTAAAACAACACCGAAATACCACGTTCTGTGCATTTTTTACAAAATAAATGTCAACAGATCATTTTCTTATCAACTTTAATTCAGTTTCTGACGATGAGAACGTAATGGGATCACATATTCAGTGAATTCGCTTTTCTAAGCGACGTTACGCTCGATTTACCAGAAAGAAGCCGACAGACTGACCAAACATTTTTTCAACCAAAAAATATTAAATAAATCTTTTCTCCGTGATAAAATAATTTTTCTGGCTTTATTTATTTGCCCTTTACATAGTTTTCAAGTTTTTAGCAATGTATTGAAGGGTTATATATTTTTTTCATTGCTTTGAAAATGACGAGGCGAACACTGTACTAAATAGGCTTATACCAACTCCTGTCAGTCCTGATCGGCACGCCGAAAACACAGCATTATTTTCACTTCAAAGCATCAAATTACATTACAAAAAATAATTTCACAATAATTTTCTTTACAAAATATATTTTACGCACTTTATTTTATTTTATAATATCACTTTCCATGTTGAAATACCCTGAAAAATATTTATTTTTTTCATTTTTATGTACAGTCGAAAACACACTTGAAGCGCTTTGGGGATCAAGATTCCAGCTCTAATAGCGAGCTTACCAATCAGATTGCAGGATTTTTTACCTTTTTGATAGCTCTTTTAAAGAACCAATCAGATTGCAAGAAGTGTCAGCTCGGTCCCCCCAAAAAACATAAATACCAGCGAGCAACTTCATTTGCCATTCGAATCTCGGGGTCTGGATCGCTGGTTGACTACCTAAGCTAGCTTGGAAAAGAGCTTGGTTTTCACCAATTGACTAATTCACCAGTTGTGTTTGAAAAACTCAGTGTTTTGCTTTGTTTTGAAAACATATTGTTTTTCTCATAAGCTGTACTTGGAAAAAAATTTTTTCCAGAACTGTCTTTGAAAAACGAAGAGATTTGGATTGCTCCAACAAAGTGTTTTTCTCATAAGCTGAACGTTTGAAGAAACACCTAGTAAAAATGTTACGACTTGGTTCAAAGCAAACGTTTATGAATATCACTCGTTATCAGGGTTATCAGGGTGAAGTAAAGATTCACATCCGAAGATTTGTGGACGATAAAATTCCTACAAAGACAGGAATTGCTCTGTCTCTTGGAGAATGGAATTCGTTAAAAAGTAAAGTTGAAGAAGAGGAAGCAGCCATCAATGCCAATTTGTTTCCACAACAAGATAGTAGAGTTGTGATAAGTGTTGAACCACGGAAACCAAATGGCGAACCAAGTGGCGACCTGCCACTTGACATAGAAATGACAAGAACAAAGTGGGATGAGTTAAAGTCTCACAAGATCCCTGTAAGGGTAACACCTTGGCCAAACTATGGAAATATTGTTGATGAAGTTGATAAAGAGTTAAGAATGCGAAGAAATGAGAATGAGATGAATGCGGCATAAGCTCATTTTGTCGAAGAATTGATTGACACTGTGGCTGTTGAGAAGTGTTAT
This sequence comes from Pictodentalium vernedei, assembly GCA_031216915.1. Taxonomy (NCBI): domain Eukaryota; kingdom Metazoa; phylum Mollusca; class Scaphopoda; order Dentaliida; family Dentaliidae; genus Pictodentalium; species Pictodentalium vernedei. The sequence goes on along the minus strand of CM062296.1, from coordinate 845,091,469 downwards.
GGGTGTAGTGTGAATCATCCGAGCCAAATACAACACGATGTTTGTCTAATGATGACTCTAGAAGAGAGAAATGATGCGTGCTTTGACGCAGCTCTGGTGAGAGTCTGTAAAGACAAAGTCTATACATTGTGGCACACGCACATGAGTCTCATGAACCCAACACCAACACCTTGTGAATACTCTCATTTCATTAACTAACAGTTAAGTGCTGAACAAAACGCAAGCATACATGATATGGGTTTTAGTTCAATGACAGCCACAAGACCATTGACAACTGGTTTCTGAAAAGTTGTTGCAAAAAAAAAAATTACAAAAAAAAAATTACAAAAAAAAATTATAAAAAAAAATAAAAATTACAAAACAAAAACAAAAAAATTACAAAAAAAAAAACCCAAAAATTGTTGTTGCCCACCTGATCAGTTTCCCTTGGGCAAGGACGAAACATTTTATTCTGAATTGTGTTTTGGCAACCACAGAGAAAGGTGTCGTGGATGTCTTTAAGTGGCCTGACGAGCCTTTTTCTTTCAACAAAAATGAAAATTAGTTCCCTTGCATACAGTACACTCATACACAATTTTTTTTAACTCGCTAGATGCCCCCTTCCCAAAAACGTATAAAAGGGTGAGTAGATCATGTTCTTAGGTAAACATGGATCCCCGCTGGAAGCACCCTTTTACTTGTTTGTTGTGTGGGCCAACTGGTAGTGGTAAATCATCTTTTGTGAAAAAAGTCATCCAACACATTGCAGAATTATTTTCTCCTACTCCCAATCATATAATATGGTGTTATAGTGAATGGCAACCATTGTATGATGCTTTGCCCCAAGTAGAATTCGTAGAGGGAAATAAAATCTGACAGTCTGGTAATTTTAGATGTGCTGATGCTCGATGTGGATGAGCGAGTGTCTCGGTTGTTTTCAAAAGGAAGTCATCATCGTAAAATTAGTGTGATTTGTGTCGTACAAAATCTGTTTGACAAGCGCAAAGTTCGTAGAACTGTGGCTCTCGATAGTCATTACATGATTTTATTTAAAAAAAACCCATGGATCGTTCCCAGATCACACACTCGGCAGCCCAGATGTATCCTGGTCATTTCAAATTTTTGCGAGAAGTATTTGACGAAGCCACATCTCTCCCATATGGTTACCTTTTAATAGATCTTAAACAGGACACACCCGAACACATGAGACTAAGAACCCAAATATTTCCTGGGGAAACCCAATATGTGTACCTCCGGAAGGTATAAAAGGGGAGTGCAAATCTGCTGTCGAGTCGAAATCATGTCTGACCGTCTTCACCGCAACATCGCGATTCTCAAGTTACTAAGTAATTTAATTTCCACTGTGGTCAATTCTGTCTTGAAACACGCCGACAAAGACTTGCTCAATTATATTTGTGAGTGTGCCTTAAAATAGTGAAAGGTGCCGTACCTCTGAGTAAAGCTCACAAAGTTAAATTAGTTCGACACAAAAAACTTGAGTGAACAATTGCCAAGAAAGGTACGTCCAAGAAAAAAGAAGCAAATTTTGCAAAAAGGAGGATTTTAGGTGCTTTGTTAGCGCCTGTGTTACTTGGTGCGGCTAAGGGTATTTTCGGACAGTTGTGATGGAATACGTAAAAAAGATGGCCTTAGTAGAACCGAGGTTGCTCGAACGTTTGCAGGAGGCCCCTATCAGCAAACAGCCCAACGAGATTGCCGCAGGTTCTCTTGGCAGGGAAATGCGCGAAATTTTATATTCGAATAACCTTACAGAAACTGATAAGGTAACCCATTATAATCAGATTCTTCAAAGATTTTTAACATTTCGCGAAAAAGCCATGGCCCCTCGCCCTATTAGGGTCGAATTCGAGAAAGATACTAGAGACGAAGTCTCCATTCCAATAACCATGAAAAGAAAAGCCAAACTGCTGCTGAACCGTATAAAAGCAGACACCAATCTGTCGTGGAATGAGAAGGGAGAGTTGGTCCACAAAGACAAAACAGTCGTAGGTTCCAACATAACCGATCTCTTGAATGATCTATTTAGAAAGCCAAAAACTTTTCAACCCAAAGGATGGAAAGTGTTGGCACAGGCCCTCGGAGAAAGTAATATTCCTCAGGAGCTTGTGGGCCACAGGGAACGTTGGAATTTATGCGACGTGAGCCTGCAGTAGAGAAAAAGCCCCAAACCCCATCTGCTAAAAGAAAGGTGAAAGTTAGACTCTTAGCCGGTACGTCAAAGTGGTCGAAATATTAATCCAATGAAAAGTGTGCATTACGATCCTGAAGCTCCCGAGAATTTTGGTGGTGTGGATGCTCTTCGAAGAGCATCCAACAAAAAAAACTAAGCAAGTTGTAAAATGGTTGCAGGGGCAAGACACGTACACCCTTCACAAACCCGTTCAACGCACATTTCCAAGAAGGAAAGTGATCGTTAGTGGTATCGATGCACAATGGCAAGCTGATTTAGTTGATTTAACAAGCATCAGTAAATACAATAAAAACACACAATTCCTACTGACTTGTATCGATGTTTTCAGTAAATATGCGTGGGTGATGTCATTACAAAATAAATTTGGTGATTCCATAGTGCAAGCTTTTGCTAAAATTTTCAAACAGGGGCGAAAACCTAAAAAAGTTACAAACTGATCAAGGCAAAGAATTTTTGAATTAAAAATTCCAGAAATTTCTAAAACAACGAGAAGTTGAATTTTTCACGACCCATAACGTAGAAACAAAATGCTCCATAGATGAGAGATTTAAAAACTTTGAAAACCAAAATGTGGATATATTTTACAAAGAACGATACACTGACTCTCCCACTTCAAACTTTGGTAAAATCGTATAACAACACCCTTCATCGCAGCATCGGTATGCCCCCTGTTGACGTGAGTTTGGAAAATCATGAAGAGGTGTGGCAAAAACTTTATGGGAAGCACATAAAACACAAGTCTCCAAAGTTCAAACTGGGTGACAGGGTGAGAATTAGTAAAGTCAAGAAAACTTTTGAAAAAGGTTACTTGCCCAATTGGACAGAATAATTATTGACAGTGACATCTGTCAAGAAAGGTCACCTCATCACTTACGTTCTAAAAGACGATAGTGGGGAAGTATTGAAGGGGTCCTTCTACACAAAAGAGCTTCAGCGTGTCACACCAACAAACATTTATAAAATTGAACATGCTCTCAAAAGACGTGGTCGCGGAAAGAAGAGAGAACTGTTTGTAAAATGGTTGGGGTATCCAGCATCGTTCAACTCATGGATCAATCAAAGCCAGCTAGCCTATAAAAGGGTGTGAACGAGCTCAATTTCCCCTAAAATGGAAGAGGAAGGAACTCCGAACGGATCGTGGCCTTTGTTTGGAAAGAAAGTCCCAAGGAGCGAGGTTACTTACTTTTCCCAAATTATCATACTATACATAATCATCATCACTAGCATCGTTAACCTTACCCTCGACAATACGGACAGCAAGGTGTGGACGGCTTTTTAAGTAGTAGTATAGGATATTTATTGCCCAATCCTACAATCAAGAAAACGTGAAGTTTTATCTGACCATACCAAGTAACAGTTCCATGGACGTGTTTCCAGAAAACACACTGACAACGTATACGACCCAGTTATCACAACCAGTGAACCTCACGGTGGAATGGGAGGTAGGTTTGTCGGAGATCCAGTATCCAAACACTTGGTTTAACACTCGTGGCAAGGAAGTTCTTTTCACAGTGTACTGGACTTCGAAAAAACATTATCAGATCATTCTGAAAGAAGGTCGATATTCTGAACCTTCTGATGTGATACGAGGCATCAATGGTGTTAAAGAATTGCTGCTACCGCGTCACGATAAGATAGAGTTTGAATTAGACGAGGTCACTGGTAAAGTTCGAATCAAGGTACGAGATGGGGTCGTACTCACACTGAGTCCCACTTTGAAAAACATATTGGGTTTTAACGAATGTGTGTTCAAGTCGGGAGCTTTTGAATCTTCTCGAGTCGCAGATGTCAGCCAAGGATTCTATTCACTCTACGTATATTGTGATTTAGTTCGTGATCAGGTAGAGGGAGATACTAGGATGCTGTTACTTCGCAAAGTACCCGTGAGAGGAAAATATGGAAACATCATTTCCAAAACGTTTGAAAACGTGCACTATGTACCGGTTGAAAGGAAGAATTTCAGCACCGTGCAGGTGTATATAAGGGAGCCACAGTGCCATTTGAGCTTGGGAACGTGACAGTGACACTACATTTCAGAAAGCGCCGATCTTTGCATTTTCTTTGAAAAAACAATGCCTTACTGTTGTAATGCTAAATTATACGAAGAAAATTACACGAAACAGGCTGGTAGCGGTCTGCCAGCTTTTTCGGGATCACAAATACAGATGGGTCATGGGCTGGGTAGTTTACTTGGAGGACTGAATAATGCAGTCCAACCCTTACTGAAAACGACAGCCAAAACCATGGGTAGACAGTTATTGAAAAAAAGGAGCCGCCGCATTTGCTGGAGATGTCATCAGAGGGAAAAATGTGAAACAGGCAGCTATCGGGAGACTTAAACAAGCTGGAATCGATGCTCTGAACGAAGTGGTGGGGCGGGTCGAATCCTCCCGGCCGCAGAGGTATAAAAAGGGCAGCACCACGCAAAACTGGCAGATCGATAAAAAGAAGGCGAACTATTAAGACACTTGACGCTCTGGGTGCATAATGTCTTTGATCAACGAAAACTTCTGTGGGTGTGTCAATAGCGAACTCGACTTATTGTCGATACCACCCCCACAGACTAATGTAGAACATGGTCAATGGATAGAACATCGACCTTTGGCCACCGTAGGGAATAGTGGACCGATAGAATGTAACATTTCTGGATCTGGGAACGGCTATCAGAACTTGGCTCAAACTTAGCTGTACGTGAAAGCACGTATCGTCGATTCCAGTAGTGGACCTATTGCAGACGACGCAAAGGTGGGTCCCGACAATCTCTGGCTGCATTATCTTTTCAACCAGGTCGACATCAGTCTAAATGAGAAACTGGTGTCACCGTCCAATAATACTTACCACTACAGAGCATACATAGAGACTTTGTTGAGTTATGGCTCCGATGCCAAAACGTCACAGCTGACTGGTGTACTGGACACGGCGGGACACATGGATGATCGGACGGATGGCAACAGGTGATTTGCCACAAGAAAACAGTTTACGGCTGAAAGTAAAGTCGTGGATATGACTGGGAGGTTACATTTGGACATGTTCTTTCAAACACGTTATCTCCTAAATGGAGTTTACGTTCACTTTAAAATGAATAGGTCAAAAGATGCATTTGCCTTAATGGCCGATGGGGAAACATTCAAAATCAAAATCCAAGACGTATCCCTATTTGTGAGAAAGGAGAGACTCAACCCTTTTGTGAGAGTGGCTCATACTAAAGCATTGGAAAAGGCAACGGCGAAATGTCCCATTGACAGAGTAGAAACCAAAGTGTTCTCGGTGCCGAAGGGAAATCTGAGCATCACACAAGAAAATGTATTTATAGGCCAACTTCCTAAACGTATTGTCGTGGGTTGTGTGAACAACGATGCTTTCAATGGGAACTTTTCAAACAATCCCTTTAACTTTAAAAATTACAGCATCAATTACCTGGCATTGTATGTGGATGGACAACAGATTCCAGCAAAGCCCCTACAACCGCGATTCGATCAACAAGAAGTGGCGAGGTGTTATGCTACCTTGTTTCAAGGAACTGGTCAGAATGTACGAGAATGAATAAATCACATCGGCAGTGAGGAGTACATTAAAGGGTACACACTCTTCGTCGTCGACCTGACACCAGACCTGTCTCATGGTCAACATTTCAATTTGGTGAAACGGGGAAAATTAAGAACGAAAATTGATTTTGAAGAACCGCTGCCCACCACCATAAACGTACTGGTGTATGCCGAATTTCAGAACATTATAGAAGTAGGTAAAAACAGGAGCGTCGTCTTTGATTATTCGACATGGACACTTTGCAAATAGAGAATGTTTTCCGCTCGGATCGTGTGTTAAGAAATATCACTCTGGGAGTCTTTGCAAGAAACCGCTTACCAAGAAGATTACCCAGGCACAGACCATTGGCTTTTGTGGCCAACACGCATCCAGACCACAGAGAAGGGGAACATTGGGTGGCCTGAGGACCAGTCGTAGCATCTCTGCATTATCATTCCATTCGTCGAAGAGTGAAGATGTATTCGGAAGTGACTGTGTTCAAATTCAATGATCAATTACAAATTTACCTGTTCAAGAACGATGTTGGAATGGAGTTTGTATATAACGAATGGGAGCAATTGACTCAATCTGTTGAAACGGCGAAAAAAAGACATATGGAACAATCTAAATCTACAAAAAGAAAGACAATCAAAACAAACGAAGTCGTAGAAAAGAAACCTATAAATAAGGGGTTGCAGGTGATCAGATGTTTACAATCCCGTGTTTGAGTCAATCTATTCTAAACGACTATCGTGGACAAAGAGTTCCCAGAAACATTTTTCCTAGACGTTTCGAAGAAAGAATGAGCCTAACGGGGTTGGTATTCGCAGGAACTGGTCCTCAACTGATAATTGCTCGGAGAAACTCTGATATCCGTCGACCCAAACATATAAAATATGCTTTGGAGGCAAACAGACAAAAATCTTTTGAATCAATGTTAGCAAGTGAATGTGCGAAAACCCCCAAAGAACTTGCAAGAGCAGGATTTTTCTACCTAGGAACTAAAGGCAGAAGTGTATGTTTTCACTGTGGGGTCGTTGTACGCTATTGGCAGGCAGAAGACAGTGTCATACAACAACACAAAATATATTCCCATGAATGTTGTTACATTCACAACTTACCTGATACAATCGACGATGGAGAAATGGAAAACAAAGACGAGTTACAAGAAAAAGTTCAAACGGATTCACAGAAATACTGTGTGTGCTTTACAGCAGAAGCCAATGTCGTACCGCGACCACGCCGTTATTTGTGCCTGTGCAAGGACTGTTGTAAACAAGTGAAAAGATGTCCAATGTGTAGAAAGACTGTTTATGAATATTTGACAATATATGTTCCATGATGTTTAGTAATAAAAAAAATTTAAATTTATATTCAGTGTTGTTATTTGTTATTGGGAAAGAAATATGTGTTTATAGGGATTATTTGGGGAAGTCGTTCCAAACAAAAGTACTCCCTTTCAATCGAACACGACATTTTAAAAGACCATAGCACTACGAGCTACTATTAAAATCTATGGTGTGGGGGTCGTAAAAAGGATTCTGCGGGGAATCCATATCAAATAAAGTCGTTTTTGGTGATTTACTGGTATTCTCGGGCTCATTTGGGTAATTATCTAGAGCCATAAATACGCCCATCCAATCGAACACGACCTTTTAAAAATCTATAGCTCCACGTGCTACTCCAAACAAGTCCGTCGCGGTTAAAAAAAATACTTTCCGGTGATGTACGCCCATTCTCGGGCTCATTTGGGTAATTATCTAGGGAAATCGTTCCAGAAAATACTCCCAGTCAATCGAACATACCTGTTACAGGCCTCTTAGCCCTGTTGTAGATATTTCAGGCTCATAGCAACCACGTTCCACTATAGAAACAAAGACGGCGGCCCTCTTCATACAAAATGGACGACGGAAACACGTATCACCATAACAACACGAGTTGCGCATGCGCACTCACATCACCCATCACCATGACAATACGTTACAACATGGCCGCCCACATGGGTTACCATGACAACCACGTGATACCCATAATACATTGCGGTATGACGTCACTTCCTAAGTCCCCCGGCCTAGGTCCCCCAAATGAGGGTCGAAAGGAACCTCCCATACTACTAATGAATAACACAATTTATTATATGCTAGCCTGAGAATTATCGTAAGTTATCTAAAAAAGTTTTCTAGTTATCCATCGACTCGATGCATATCGAGAATTATTATCAATTTGCTGTGCGTTACCTGCACATTAACGCTTCTTTACGCTGACGATAAGGAAGTAAAACTGTCGGGGCGAAAATGGCTAAAAATAGCAAGTGGGACGATAATAGCTAAAATATCCATTATCGACCCGTGAAGTCATTTAGGAAATTTCCGGTTTGTTTGTTTTGGTTGCAACTTGCAGACGGTTGTCAAACTGCTGGTTCTAAAAGTTCATAATTATTAGTCAACTCAAATGTCCCAATCTTCCGAAATAAATTAAGACGCTTTACAGCGTATGGAAAATTATGCGCGGCCTTTAAATACAAAGAGATCGACGACGTACGGCATACATAAATTCACCAAATGGGAAAACGTTTCTGACTTTTGGACTGATACGGCAGCTAAGTTGAACAAGCTTCTTTGTAAATTCTACGCCGAGGTAAAGAGTGACAAAGCAGTAAATACGCTGTCGCCCAGTACTCTCACTTGTCTCAGAGCGGCTATCCACCGGCATCTGACATCTGCGCTGAACAATAGAAGTATGAATATAATTTCTGATCGAGAGTTCACCACTGCAAATATCATCTTTGCAGCTAGATGCAAGTTATACTTCAAAGCTGGTAACAACAAACCTCAGCACAAGCCGTCGCTTGAGGAAGAAGATATTCATAGGCTGGGAAAGTACTTGCTCACATGAACAGTTCCCCAGATGTGTTACTTGAAGCTACCTTGTTTGCTTTATGTTATTCGTTCAGACGAAGACGTCGAGAAGGATGGGCCGACATGACTAAGGACTCATTGGAAATAAATCTGGATTCTAACGGACATGAGTATGCTTGTCTATCCAGAGCAGAAGTGACAATAAACCCCATGGCGGAAATAAACAGAAAGATTCGGACTATAATACACAGCGTATGTATGGCGTGGGAGCTGATATTCTGAAGTTTTATATCAGTAAATTAAATCCGGAACTAGACAGGCTGTTCCAGAAGGTTTTGTGTACTTACTCCAAAATCACTGATACATATATGCGAAAAAGAAATAGTTCCTATTAAAATATTATCTTAAGACAAGTTGTGGTCAAGGATTGTGAGATAAATTTATCATCACCACAGTGTGTGTGTCCAGGAATTCGGATCAAGTCGAGTTGAAGGAACAGAATAGTATTTCGACGAGCCCGTGAGGGTGAGTCGAAATGCGATTCCGTTCCTTCAGCGAGAATAATATTTTAATAGGAACTATTTCTTTTTCGCCGTGGGTGAAAGAACGCCAATTTAAAAATACAATGACGTCACGCTTCTGAGAAATTCCCTGTCGCTGGGATTCACTGTGCTTTTGTAAAATTGATCTGACGTGTATTTTGTCAACGTGAATTTGATTGTTAATTGCAGTAATAACTGATGAATTAAATGTTTCTTTTCGTGTAAAAGTTTATTATATTTGAAAGGATTCCGTTAATCGGTTATAGAAGGAGTTTTTCACAATTTACAGCGAATACAGCTGCAACTCTGCTTGCGAATGTGAGTCTTCAAACTCTAATAGAACATTGAAAAACCGAAATGAGCTTCCTCGTCTTCTTGAAAGATGGAACCAGTGGCATTGGAACCCAGAAAAAATGGGGCACTAATTCAATAAGACCATCTTAGAAGTTGTATAACCATTTGCGTTCTTCTTATTGTCTCAGAGTTCCATCACTTGTCATGTGTGATACTTTAACTTGAAAATTACACACTTTAGTGGCCTATTTAATTTTGCCTGAAAGTTTCCACAACAAGTCAATATTTTCCAACCTATTTGGAATGGAGATATCACTGAAATAAATATTTTTAGACAATGTCATCTGTTAACAACACCTAAAAAACAGCTTATGACCCCTCATTGGAATGACGTAATGATGTCAATGAGGGGATTCCATTCAGAAGTCAAATTTATGTTTGATGGCAAAAAACGGGCGAATATTTAAGTAGTTACGGACTCCAAATGAGGTTTGCTGTTCATGTTGGGCAAGTGGACAAATAATAATTATATAAATACAGGGTATTGATTGAAAATTGTGGGAAATTTGTATTAAACAAAAATGTTTGTGGGAGTGGGGCTGAATATTTTCTTTGAAAAATTAAAGGGGGACAAGCACCCTCCTCATTCTATTTCCACAAACACTTCATTTCACCAAAGACTCCTGTATTGGAAGAAGCATATATATTTCATTATTGAAATACTCATTAACTATTATATTTCAAGCAAATTAAAATAGTTTTAACACATCACTCTTGATATCTTAGTCAGAATCACTGTCATAAATTATTCGTCTGAATTTTTTCGCCTGAAGGGACTCAGATTGCCTTTCACTGGTACTGGTATAATTATTATTAATGTACTGAATTGTACAATTACCACTGATGTTAATGACATTTGCTAAGGGCTTGCCAGAATGATGTGAATCAGTCCGAGTCAGTATTTCATAGTTTTTTTCAGTGACTGAAGTAATACACTTTCTTTTGGGATTTGAAGCCAAACGCGAAGCACTACTACATGTAGTAGATTGCGGGTGAGAATAATTAAGATTTTGTTCAGGTACGTTGCATAAAATATTGGACTTCTGTCTCTGCATTTCTACACTTGCAACAGAGTAATTATTGATACATTGAATGTTCTTGTGTCAGGATAGTTGAGCTACAGTTAAAACTAGAAGTCCTGTCATGAAATGCGCACAAATAGCACGTTGATATGCGCGTTAATGTGCGCGTTATGGCCCAAGTAAAGCTATAAAATTCTGTACATATGGCCTGTGCACAAACAATGTTTCAGCCAATGGACCTCCGGGTAACCCGGAGGTCCATTGGCAGAAACATTGCATGTGTTTGCTATGAGTAACCAGGAGAACCTGTGTCGTGCTTTGGATGTCATTCAATATGGCAATTGCGCGCAATTCCAACGCGCAATTAAGCCAACATAAGCGCACTATTCGTGACAGGACTTCTAGTTTTAACTGTATTGTGTTTGGAGCCACACCTTGATAAAGAAGTCTTGTATATAATGCCTTCCTTGCACTACTGTTAGTTTTCTTTCCACACATTTCACCTTTTTCTGTCAATTGTTGCATTATTTTGGCCAAAATGTGTATTCCTACAAGTTGTGCCTTAGCCCAAACTGAAGCTGCCCCCTTTCGGTTATGATTAATTTGAATATAAAATGGAGTTTCGTCCTTTAATGTATTGTTCATTCGTCTATTACGATATTCTTTGTATGTCTGAACATGGCACAATTCTGGTAGGACATTAGCAATTGCAAATACTTTCGGTGTGAAAGCCCTTAAATGACCTGTGGTGCTCTCACCTGTGCGGGTCTTTGTACAGCGTTCATTGTACAGTAAACATTCATTGCCATTCTCATCTTCTTGTAGCTGAATATCCCCCACCGTAATATGTGGTGTTCTTTGACACCCCGCATTCTAAATAATTTTGTGTTGTTCAACAACATTAAGTTTAGCAAACTCTGAGGGGTATCAAAGCCTCTCACGCCTTCTTCGGGTAGTTTATTTTCTTCGCTTTCAGTTAAGGGATCAGCTTTGTTTGGCCGATTCCCTTTTCCCTTCTCCTTAAATTCTTTTCTCTTACTACAAAGAACATTTCTTGAATTTTCAAAAGGACGGTCAATCATAATTTTGAAATTTGACTTTATTTCCTTAAGATGTTTGTCTATAGCTCTGTGGTATGAGGTTAATGTGTCCGGCTCGTACTCGCTGAAATCAGCTTTTCGAATTGACATAAGAAAAGTCTCCAAGTGATTGTCTAATTCATATGGGTTCAGTTCTCCTAAAGGTACAGTTAAAACTAGAAGTCCTGTCACGAATAGTGCGCTTATCTAGGCTTAATTGCGCGTTGGAATTGCGCGCAGTTGCCATATCGAATGGCATCCAAAGCACGGCAGGTTCTCCTGGTTACTCATAGCAAACACATGCAATGTTTCTGCCAATGGACCTCTGGGATACCCGGAGGTCCATTGGCTGAAACTTTGCTTGTGCACAGGCCGTATGTGCAGAATTTGATAGCCTTACCATCGTCATAACGCTTAGATTAACGCGCAAATAGACGTGCTATTTGCGCGCATTTCAGGACAGGACTTCTGGTTTTAACTGTACTGTCACTCTGCGTGACCTCAGAAAATTTTCAAATAAACTGACAACATAACGGGTCTTTCTGCAAGTGTTCTTATTTTTCATAGATTCAACAAATTCATCCTTCTCTGAATCATCAATGTCCATAAACACTGGGGCCCTGCTTTTTGAATTATTAACCATCCTATGATCTTTGCTAGGTCCTGCCTCTCCTAAATTGTCCACATGATTAGCTTGTGCATTATTTCCACTTCTTACACCATTAAAAGCAGATTGGGGTTGTTCACTATGCTGTAGTGACTCAGCCTGGCCACTCGATCTCCATCCCCAAAGGGGTGCAGGACTACTACCAACACTTAAAAAATTGGCTCCAAGTTCCTGTGAGTTTGCATGTGAGTGGTCAAAGTTAAAATATACGTTTCATCATTACAATCCATTAATGATTTTGTCTCATCGGAATTCAAATCGTCCATTTTAAACTAGAAAATTAAACTATTTCGGCACGAACTGTAATGTTAGGCTTTTGGAAAATCGTAAACAGCAGACGACGGCGCAGGGGATTCGTTCGTATATTTTATTCAAAAGAACCATATAACATTTTTCAAGTGGATTTTAAATGTCATTTGCTATAATTTGTGATCCAGATTCATAATAGTTGGAGTATTTTTGTATTTTTATTTATCGTTCTTTTCTTATTACTTTCCATTCCATTGGCTCATTATCTTTTCTATTTCCGACTGTATCACCGGTCGATAAATTCATTGATTCGGTTTAAAGGTCGTGGGATTCCCAACCTGACGGACTATAATATTAATGCGCGGAGCATTCAGTTGCCGTTCATTCGTAATGATTCACATACAAAGTTGTGGCCAGAAGATTTGGAACGTTAAAATTACAATTCCTGATGATTATTACAACACTCCTTCATCAACGAACCGGGAGATGTTTTAAAGACATTTTATTTCAAAACTAATTAATCACCCAAGGCCTGAGCTGAAGGGAAAAACACGAAGCGATCGAAAAATGATATTAATGCTACACCCAAAACAAGGTTAGAATTTGCGAACAAAGCGTTTCTCACTGTTGACTGTGTTGTCAAGGAGATATACACAAACACGAAGGGAGATAACTGAACCAGTTTTACGTTCTCACCAAATTATCAGATGGCGGTGTTCGATCCAACATTGCATATGCAACGAATTCTTCAGAGAGCGCAATCTTATGAAATAATTGATTAACATTGTCATTGTGGCAGAAGAAAATATAGCGGGGCTGCAAAGCATTTTTAGCCTACAGGCGTTCGAGCTGTAAGAGAAAGATCCTATATATGATAAAACGTGGGTTTGGGATATAAAAGACGTAGTAGGGTTAGGTGAAGGGTGGTGAGTGGGAACTCTTCCTTTAAAATTAAATAAAAAAAATTAACATCATTTATATAGGTTTGGGGGGGGGGGGGTGTACGTTAAACAAAAATCCGAGCCTTCATAAAATGCGTGCTATTGGAACATTCTGGTGTACTCCGTACCAGAAAAATTCTCCTGTTGAATCGAACACGACCTTTTAAAAGTCTATAGCACTACGTGCTACTCTAAACAAGTCCGTTTCGGTTAAAAAATACTTGCCGGTGATTTACGGCCATTCTCGTGCTCATTTGGGTAATTATCTAGAGCCATAAATACTCCCATTCAATCGAACACGACCTTTTAAAAATCTATAGCGCTACGTTCTATTCTAAGCAAGTCCGTTTCGGTTAAAAAAATACTTTCCGGTGATTTACGGCCATTCTCGGGCTCATTTGGGTAATTATCTAGGGAAGTCGTTCCAGAAAATACTCCCAGTCAATCGAACATACCTGTTACATGCCTCTTGGCCCTGTTGTAGACCTTTCAGGCTCATAGCAACCACGTGCCACTATAGGAACAAAGATGGCGGCCTATTTCATACAAAATAGACGACGGAAACACATATCACCATAACAACACGAGCTGCACATGCACACTCACATCACCCATTGTCATGACAATGACGTCATAACATGGCCGCCTACATGGGTTACCATGACAACCACTTGATACCCATAATACATTGCGGTATGACGTCACTTCCTAGGTCCCCCAGCCTAGGTTCCCCAAATGAAGGACGAAATGAACCTCTCCTACTACTTTTATTGTCGTCAGTGTGCATCGTAGCGAGAAAACAAAATTAAAAAATAAAGATAAAAATGTAAAACAGAGAACATGAAAACTATATTTCTATGCATTGATTTATTTGATCTCTTGTTGTTTGAGACTAAAATATATATACGATATTTCTAACATCTCTTTGCTTTATCAGCTCTTCTACAAAATTCCAGTTTGTTTTTATCATTGTCATCGTCATCATCACTATCTGAAAAACAGAAATAAAAAATAAGCTTGATGTGATTATCCTGTTAAATCAGACGTCAACACCAAGCATGTGATTTGGGCTGAGGAAATAATAAAACGAAATTTATTTTGCTGGCGATTTCAATTTTAATTTGTTTGATTATAGCATCTCCTAGTGGAACAGTGCGACACCTGCAATGTAAATTGCAGAGAACGCCTTGGACCTCTCTAGGGACGATATACCTTTCTGTTTACCATTATATATTTACCTATCAGTTTCCGTTTTGTTGTGGGTTAGTTTTTTATGCCTTTGTGACTTTTTCGTGGAAGAATCCAAATGACATCGATACGAAACAGAAAGATGTGAAAACTCGAAGATATCAGTCTTTAACCCTTAATGTAATAGTGTTATTTAATGTTGTCTTCAGCAAACTTGGCGAATCATTTTGTATTTCGGAAGAGGTTCAGTAAATCATTAAGCATACAGCACAGTAGGATGGCGTATTAAAGTTTATTACACACCCGTAACTGTATTTGTCACGATCACATAGATTTTAACCAGAAAGCTCTAGTGCAATCCGATAAAAAGTACCCTTCGCGTGCACAAGTTCTCTCGTTAGACTGGTTCTTATAGTTTGCAGCGTTCAGTGGAATATAACCAATGAGAACCATCGGCTATATTTATCTGTCGGAATTACCGATTCTCATTACAAAATGTTTGATGCACAACTAGGCTAAAAACTGTTGAAAGTCACGAAAGACACATGATCTCTGCCAAGAAACTGAACAGTGAAACTCAACCTTTGCTTTCGTTATTGAAAATAGAGAAAACCTTAATTAATTTTATTGCAAAAAAGTCCAATTGGGTTCGATATTGCAGCCAGCCACTAGTACAGTTCCCATAAAACTTTGTTACAACGTTGCCCTCACCGCTGTGTGCTGCCGACGAGTCGACACGAGGCCTTCTGTGTAAGTGTAATCCAATTCGATTCACACTTCGGTAATGAAGCAGCACGTTTGCCAACGCAAACATACTTTGAAGAGCATGTAAAGTTGAAGTTGTTCTCAGGAAGCAAGACTAAATGAATCTTGAATACTGGTTACCATGAAGTAGAAAAACAGATGACGACACACCGACAGCGCCTGGAGATGTTTGACAGCTAGTACATGTACATGCAGTTACTAATTAACTATCTCCAATGCCACCCTTACTAGATGACCACTCCCCCCTCCCCCGCTCCACACTAGCTGAATAATGAAAATAAATTCGGAAGAATGAAAAGCCTGGTTTTATAAGAAAAACTCGGTAGTTTACATTTGTGGAACCAATGTTTTTTTACGTGCTAGTGGGTGTTAGGGCAACAGGTTCATTTTATTTTTTTTTTTTTTTGTTGGTGCAGGGGGAAGGGCTTTTTTAGGGGGATATAGTATTGCTAAAATATGACTTTCTGGAGTTTGTACTGGGGAAATTAAAAAATGTTACCAGCTACCCACTACAGAATTCTTGAGTAGGGTGGGAGAAGAGGGGAGGGGTGGTAAATACATGTGGTCTGATAAATGCAATATATTGTCAGTTTTATGATATGACTTCCATGAAATTCAAAAATAATTATTAGAATATTTAAAACATAGACAATATGACAATATTTTCCAGATACAGATTGATGTGTATTTTTAAATGACAAATTAAGGATTTTTGCTAGTATTTCTGTTTTATACAAGGATATTATTTTGCTTTAATTCTCAGCAACAAACTTAAATCGAATGCCACCTATGTGACTTAACTACATGGGTGTATGGAATGGGGGGGGGGGGGGTTTGGGTGAGGCACTCTCACCCCCCCCCCCCCCCTCGCCAATAAGCAGTTAATTTTGCAGTTTTCATTGAAAGGGACTGGTATTTTCAGAACAGATTGTTCAGAGGGAGGGGGTATTTTTATAATTTTGGCAAATATCAGGGCAGTGGGAAGAGCATTTTCAAAGGCAAATTCGTGGCAAAGGCCTGCATTTTGATTTTGAAACAAAAGTTCATGGCAGTTTGATTGCTCAGCCCCCATCCCCAAGAAAATGTAAACCAAAAGCCTATCATTTTAGCCACATTCTACCAGTGCTCTTTAAAACTACTTACTAAATGCAAATACAGAATACCAAATTCCAAATTTAGGATTGACAAGATGTTGGAGCAGACACATAAAAAGTTATTTTGTTTTGAACCAGATACCAAGAAAAAAATATTGACAGAACCGTTCAGATAACAAACTGG
Organism: Pictodentalium vernedei; assembly: GCA_031216915.1. Taxonomy (NCBI): domain Eukaryota; kingdom Metazoa; phylum Mollusca; class Scaphopoda; order Dentaliida; family Dentaliidae; genus Pictodentalium; species Pictodentalium vernedei. Next base: position 845,074,810 of record CM062296.1, on the reverse strand, counting down.
TGAAGTATAGTACTAGTACAAATTAATGTAAACATTAATCAGTCTTTGAAAATATTATCAACCAAAATAAGATGAAGCTTACTGGTGAGAACACCAACCCCCCCCCCCCCCCCCACACCCCTCCTCATATCTCTTTCAGCCTCTGACTAAGACTGTTGGATACTCATTTCGTGACCTTTCGAGAAAATGCTGACAGGTTATAGATGGGTAGGGAGCTTGTGAAAAGGTGTACAAATCAAATTACTTGTGGAAACAAGACATGACATTGTCTTGCAGTTATTGCAATATATTTCTCCATTTGTATATCTGTAGTATTATGTGGACAACCTAAAGCTTTTATTTGTAAGTGCAGCCCATTTCAAACAAAGGTTGTCAAGACTTGAGGTAAAATAAAAAGAAGGCTAAATTTCAAGTCAGAAACTTTATAATGTTGAAAAATAAAGTACAAACTTACCAAGACTGCAGAGTTCACTCAGAGTCAGAATGGAATCTCAAACTGCCTCAGGCTCAGTTACTCCCAAACGATCGAAGGTTAATTGTTTTACAAAATGTCTTTTCTCGCCCAGTGTGTACTTTTGTTACAGTGCAGAACAGAAATGACCGATGTCCACATGCGATAGCCTAGTGGCAGTAGTGCATGTATCGTCAAGCCGAGTTCAAACTTATATTTTTACTAGTAGTAGTTTCAAATTCTTTAAAAAGCACGAAATTTAAACAGACCGGCCAGTTCGCACCGTATTCAAATTAAAATCCTTTGTACATTTTCCATCCTCCAGATATAATGATGCCTGTACACACACTTTTGAAAACACATTTGAGACCTCAACATCTATGACGTCTGATATGCTGAACGCAATCTTTTGAGTTTTGAGTGTTCGGATCGACATTTTTTAACGAATAAAATCAATCAACAGCGATTCTACAGGTGACAAGGTCAAAGACTTAAGACTGGTTCTCTGACAAAATTGCCCGTTTCTCTCTAAAATTCTTTCAACCGTTCAAATTGTCGACTATTTAATTAAATTAGCGATTAATTGCAGTGAATTCTTTTTCATGGTTGGGTGTGTAATAAACACAGAACCACACTTATGTTTGAATGGGTTAACGATTACTGGACTCGAGCGTGTGGCGCATGAATAACCACTCGAGCCTACCGGCTCTCGTGGTATCCCTACGCCATTCGATCTCGTCCAGTAATCGTTACCTATTCAAACATAAGTGTGGTTTTGTATATATACTTACCCTCGATACAGTCTCGTAGGATTAACGCATAAAATTATACTGACCCTCGATACAGTCCTGCAGGATGATCCTATTAAATTAAACTGACCCTCGATACTGTCCTGTGGAATCATCGTATTATATCATACTGACGCTCGATACAGCCCCATTGTATTACTCTATTAAATTATAGTGACCCTCTATACAGTCCCGTAGGATTATCGTATTAAATTACACAGCCCATTTATATAGTCCCTTAGGATTATCGTATTAAATTATACACACACTCTATACAGTCCCACAGGATTATTGTATTAAATTAGACGGCCCCTCTATACAGTCCTGCAGGATTATCGTATTAAATCATATGGACCCTCTATACAGTCTCATAGGATTATCGTATTAAATTACACGACCCATTTATATAGTCCCCTAGGATAATCATATTAAATTATACGGACCCTCTATACAGTCCCGCAGGATTATCGTATTAAATCATACGGACACTCTATACAGTCCCGTAGGATTATCATATTAAATTACATGGCCCATTTATATAGCCCCTAGGATAATCGTATTAAATTATACGGACCCTTTATACAGTTCCATAGGATTATTGTATTAAATTATATGGACCCTCTATACAGTCCCGTAGGATTATCATATTAAATTACACGGCCCATTTATATAGTCCCCTAGGATAATCATATTAAATTATATGGACCCTCTATACAGTCCTCAGGATTATCGTATTAAATCATACGGACCCTCTATACAGTCTCATAGGATTATCGTATTAAATTATACGTACCCTCTATACAGTCCCGTAGGATCATCGTATTAAATTACACGGCCCATTTATATAGTCCCAATGGATAATCGTATTAAATTATATGGACCCTCTATACAGTTCCATAGGATTATCGTATTAAATTATACGGACCCTCTATACAGTCCCGTAGAATTATCATATTAAATTACACGGCCCATTTATATAGTCCCTTAGGATTATCGTATTAAATTATACGCACCCTCTATACAGTCCAATAGGATTATCATATTAAATTATACGGCCCCTCTATACAGTCCTGCAGGATTATCGTATTAAATCATACGGACCCTCTATACAGTCTCATAGGATTATCGTATTAAATTATACGTACCCTCTATACAGTCCCGTAGCATTATCGTATTAAATTACACGGCCCATTTATATAGTCCCATAGGATAATCGTATTAAATTATACGGACCCTCTATACAGTTCCATAGGATTATCATATTAAATTATACGGACCCTCTATACAGTCCCGTAGGATTATCATATTAAATTACACGGCCCATTTATATAGTCCCTTAGGATTATCGAATTAAATTATACGCACCCTCTATACAGTCCAATAGGATTATCATATTAAATTATACGGCCCCTCTATACAGTCCTGCAGGATTATCGTATTAAATCATACGGACCCTCTATACAGTCTCATAGGATTATCGTATTAAATTATACACACCCTCTATACAGTCTCATAGGATTACCATATTAAATTACATGGCCCATTTATATAGTCCCATAGGATAATCTATTAAATTATACGGACCCTCTATACAGTCCCGTAGGATTATCATATTAAATAATATGGACTCTCTATACAGTCCCGTAGGATTATCGTATTAAATTACACGGCCCATTCATATAGTCCCATAGGATAATCGTATTAAATTATATGGACCCTCTATACAGTCCCGTAGGATTATCGTATTTAATTACACGGCCCATTTATATAGTCCCATAGGATTATCATATTAAATTATATGCACCCTCTATACAGTCCCATAGGATTATCGTATTAAATTATACGGACCCTCAATACCGTCCCATAGGATTATCGTATTAAATTACACGGCCCATTTATATAGTCCCATAGGATTATCATTTTAAATTATACGCACCCTCTATACAGTCCCATAGGATTATCGTATTAAATTATATGGACCCTATATACAGTCCCGTAGGATTATCGTATTAAACTACACGGCCCATTTATATAGTCCCAAAGGATAATCATATTAAATTATACGGACCCTCTATACAGTCTCATAGGATTATCATATTAAATTACACAGCCCATTTATATAGTTCCATAGGATTATCATATTAAATTAGACGGCCCCTCTATACAGTCCCACAGGATTATCGTATTAAATCATACGGACCCTCTACACAGTCTCATAGGATTATCATATTAAATTACACAGCCCATTTATATAGTTCCATAGGATTATCATATTAAATTAGACGGCCCCTCTATACAGTCCCACAGGATTATCGTATTAAATCATACGGACCCTCTACACAGTCTCATAGGATTATCATATTAAATTACACAGCCCATTTATATAGTCCCATAGGATAATCGTATTAAATCATACGGACCCTCTATACAGTCCCGTAGGATTATCATATTAAATTACATGGCCCATTTATATAGTCCCATAGGATAATCGTATTAAATTATATGGACCCTCTATACAGTCCTGCAGGATTATCGTATTAAATCATACGGACCCTCTATACAGTCTCATAGGATTATCGTATTAAATTATACGGACCCTCTATACAGTTCCATAGGATTATCGTATTAAATTATAGGGACCCTCTATACAGTCCCGTAGGATTATCATATTAAATTACACAGCCCATTTATATAGTCCCTTAGGATTATCATATTAAATTATACACACCCTCTATACAGTCCCATAGGATTATTGTATTAAATTATACAGCCCCTCTATACAGTCCCGCAGGATTATTGTATTCAATCATACAGACCCTGTATACAGTCTCATAGGATTATTGTATTAAATTATATGCACCATCTATACAGTCCTGTAGGATTATCATATTAAATTATACAGACCCTCTATACAGTCTCATAGGATTACCGTATTAAATTACACGGCCCATTTATATAGTCCCGTAGGATAATCGTATTAAATTATACGGACCCTCTATACAGTCCCGCAGGATTATCGTATTAAATCAAACGGACACTCTATACAGTCCCGTAGGATTATCATATTAATTTACACGGCCCATTTATATAGTCCCTTAGGATTATCGTATTAAATTATACACACCGTCTATACAGTCCCATAGGATTATTGTATTAAATTATACAGCCCCTCTATACAGTCCCGCAGGATTATTGTATTAAATCATACAGACCCTGTATACAGTCTCATAGGATTATCATATTAAATTATACGCACCCTCTATACAGTCCCGTAGGATTATCATATTCAATTATACGGACCCCCTTATATAGTCTCATAGGATTACCGTATTAAATTACACGGCCCATTTATATTGTCCCGTAGGATAATCGTATTAAATTATACGGACCCTCTATACAGTCCCGCAGGATTATCATATTAAATCATACGGACCCTCTATACAGTCTCATAAGATTATCAGATTAAATTATATGCACCCTCTATACAGTCCCGTAGGATTATCATATTAAATTATACGGACCCTCTATACAGTCCCGTAGGATCAACGTATTAAATTACACGGCCCATTTATATAGTCCCATAGGATAATCGTATTAAATTATATGGCCCCTCTATACAGTCCCGTAGGATTATCATATTAAATTACACGGCCCGTTTATATAGTCCCATAGGATAATCGTATTAAATTATATGGCCCCTCTATACAGTCCCGTAGGATTATCGTATTAAATTACACGGCCCATTTATACAGTCCCATAGGATTATCATATTTAATTATATGCACCCTCTATACAGTCCTGTAGGATTATCGTATTAAATTATACGTACCCTCTATACAGTCCCATAGGATTATCGTATTAAATTACATGGCCCATTTATATAGTCCCACAGGATAATTGTATGAAATTATACGGTCCCTCTATACAGTTCCATAGGATTATCGTATTAAATTATACAGACCCTCTATACAGTCCCGTAGGATTATCGTATTAAATTACACAGCTCATTTATACAGTCCCATAGGATTATCGTATTAAATCATACGGACCCTCTATACAGTCCCACAGGATTATCATATTAAATCATACAGACCCTCTATACAGTCCCATAGGATTATCGTATTAAATCATACGGACCCTCTATACAGTCCCATAGGATTATCGTATTAAATTATACACACCCTCTATACAGTTCCATAGGATTATCGTATTAAATTATACGGACCCTCTATACAGTCCCGTAGGATTATCGTATTAAATTTCATGGCCCATTTATACAGTCCCATAGGATTATCGTATTAAATTATACAGACCCTCTATAGAGTCCCATAGGATTATCGTATTAAATTATACGGACCCTCTATACAGTCCCATAGGATTATCATATTACATGATACAGACCCTCTATACAGTCCCGCAGGATTATCATATTAAATTATACGGACCCTCTAATTGTTTTTAACGTTTGGGGTATTTTTGACAATAATTTGTGTTTTAACTATTTTTTTTAGTAAACTGCAGGCGTGCAATAAATACAGAACAGCATACGCGTTCTTACTGTCATTTTTTTACGGCATAGGATAATATTGAACTCGAAGCCCTCGGCTTCTCGTGGGGGAGGGGGGGGGGGATAATATTGAACTCGATGCCCTCGGCTTCTCGTGGAGGGATAATATTGAACTCGAAGCCCTCGGCTTCTCGTGGGGAGATAATATTGAACTAGAAGCCTTCGGTTTCTCGTTCAATATTATTCCACCGCCCAATTTGATCTCATGCGGTAAAAAATGACAGTTCGAACGCGAGCGCGAATATGAATGCCGTTTTGTCTATATCACAAGTACATGTACATGTACTAACTCTTATCCAACATTCTACCAGTCACGGAAATGAGAAAATACAATTAACGTACATAATGTTTGACGGAGAGAAACTATCTCTTCGAATGTTTCAATCACATAAAGGGGTGGCTTGGCACAATTCGACTAAACAAGATATTACCTTATGTTCTCATCTATCTATTCTTTTCCTTTTCTACTGAACACAAATGGACCATTTGAAAACTCCGCACGGCTTAATTTACCATCATCTGCGAACGAAACAAAGATGTTGCGACTGAATCAAAATATTTCATGAAACAAGCTATCCGCGTAATTCATAGAACCCTTGCGTCATCAATGCTATACTGTCCAAAACAAGTTAGGCACCCCACCCCCCTATAATACCTTTGGGTATACGAATAGCTCATATTGTGACATTCTGCATTTCTCTATCGGATCGGGTATACATCCTTAAAACAGGTGAATATTTCTGGCTATTGACCACTTCACTGCGTGTGCTTATAGAAAACTGAGGCAACATCACAAGTGAGAGAAATTCGTAAGGTCATGGGCAGCATGCCACGCCGATTAACCCTTTACCCAACGTAACGACCAAAACCGGTCAGCGCTTTTCTAAAAATTAATTTTCATTATTGTTTTCATTTTTTATCTCAAAAACATAGGTTATGACCCCTCGTTGGAACGAGCTCGTTCCAACGAGGGGTCATAACCTATGTTTTTGAGACAAAACATTAGAATTTTGTTTGCAAGTGTCGTCTGCTTTTCATGTTAGGTAAAGGGTTACGGTGTGTTAGATATGCTCGTTCCATCAGGTACTGAACAACGTGATGTTTTTTAACGTTGTAATGACGTCGGTGGTGCCTAATATTCATTCAATAAAAAAGAAAGCTCTAGAAACCCTTGCTTCACTAATAAGGCATATTTCCCCTACTGCAAATAGCAGGTTTTCTCAGGAGAATTTACCCATTTACCGTATACCCACTGGTATTATAGGGAGGTGGCGGGGAGGGGGGGGGGGGGGGCTTAACGTTTTTGGACAGTATATTTCTATTTTCTTTTAAATGATATGATGAACAAATGATGGAATGTTAGTGCAAAGAAGCCCCACCCGAGTGGTTGTCAAATCGATCGACTTTGTAACCCCTTCTAATCTGTGACGTTTGGTGACGTGAAAGATGCTACAGCATTCACTTCATCAAACATTAATGCGTTTTACCTAGCACGAAAACTACTTACATGTTATCAGTTTTCCAATTTCGACTCTTGTTTTGTCAATAACTAAAATATGTTGGAAATATTCAATATGTATTGCCGTGAAAAATATATATCGTCAACATATTGCTTTTGTCCAGGCATCAAAGTGTGCTCTTTAAAAAAAAAATCGATCGACCATTCTGATTACGATGTGTCGGGAAATTGAAAACAGAGAGAACGTGTTGGTGCCTTTAAGCATTGTTTATTTATAGTAATATCCGCTCCCACTCTTAGATCTTGGCGGTTGAGACACTTTTTCTGTATATGGCCAATGCGCGTCCCAGCAGTTCAGATGAATAAAGATCTGTGGTGCAGATCAATACTGGAATCTGCGAATACAGATGAAAAATTTACGAGAGATACTGCAGTGGGTGTAGATATGTGAATTGAGCAGACATAATCTAAAACCACTCCGTTGAAATTTTAAGGTGCACGATGGCTCTATGGTTAGGGCAGTGAGCTTTAAACCAAAACGTTCATAATTCTAGCTTTACTTACGCCGCTTCTGCCCGGTTAGTGATTTGGAAAGTTTGACAGCTGGTCACCGATACATTGTTGTTCTCTCAGAATACAACATGATGTGAGCCTCGCTTTTCAAACTGTTGTCAAATCATAGTAAACAAACAATGAACTTTAAGGAAACAAAACATAACCAATAGTTTAACCATTTACTTAACATGAAAAGCAGACGACACTTGCAAATAAAATTCTTAAATAACTACTTTGTTCATTTTTGTCTCAAAAACACAGGTTAGGACCCCTCATTGGATCGAGCTCGATGAGCTCGTTCCAATGAGGGATCATAACCTATGTTTTTGAGACAAAAAAAAATGGAAAAAAATAATGAAAATTAATTGGCGATTTTTGAGAATAGCGCTGGCAGGTTTTGGCCGTCGCGTTGGGAAAAGGGTTAACATGTTCTAATAGTTTTTATCCCATTGGCAATTGAACGTTTCCACTATCTCTATTAGGTGAATTGTAATGACGTAAATTGGTTAAAAACCGAAAAATTCTACCAGATTCCTTAGCAACAACTAACGTACTATCTCGCCTCGGCGGTATCGCGTGTCTATTTTCGAAATCTCAACAACGGAAAGGGTGCGGAGGACGGTTGTTCCAAAGCAGAATGTGCTGGACAAGGCAGCAAAAAATAGATTATCTCCAACAAGTCACGCTTTCATACGAAATTTCTGTACCGAGTTCACTGAAATCTGTCTTATTCTTATGAACGAGATACAGAAATTCCATGTCAAATCGTGGCTAGTTTGAAATTCTGTTTATTATATGCTAGCCTGTGAATTATCACAAATTATCGAAAAGATATTTCTCGATATCCATCATTCCTCAGTAGCTTCCTAAATGACTCCACGCTACGTCGCTTCGCGTCGCCTTGAAGGAACGATCAGCTGATCTTTGTCATTGTTTTGAAAGGTACGCATTTGGGGTCGAATTGGGCTGAGTATTGTTCAATAAAATGCCCCGTAACATAACAATAAAAAAAGAAAATCTACTCTATTTTGCTTTGTCAGTATCTAGAATTATCTCATCAGCGTGGACCTTAAAAATTTATTTTTCACGAGCGCTTGGGCGAGTGAAAAATAATATTTTCAGGTCCACACGATGAATTTTTAGGATGCTTCCTAAATGACGTTACGCTTCGGCGCATGACGTCGCCTTGAACGTCGGCTTCAGGGAGTGATCAGCAGCTTTTTGTTTTTGTCTTCAAACTCTCTGCTGCCGAAATGAGCTGAATATTGCACAGTAAAATGTCAGGTAGCATATAATAACTATAAATTCTACGCTGTTTTAGTAAATATTGGGCATGCATTATCTCATTTGTGCAGACCTGAAAGTATTATTTTTCAGTAGCGTAAGCACCCGATATTCACTATGACAGCATAGATACTCTCTATTTAATCATTTACGTTACGTAACTACTAAAACTGGTCAGCGCCGTTTGAAAATTCGCACACCCGATTTTTAATGTTTTTCAATCATCATATCGAGAACATAGTGCATGACCCCTCATTGGAAAGAGCTCGTCGAGATTGTTCCAATGCGGAGCCATCATATATGTTTCCGAGAAGAAGAATAAAATATTTAGTTATGTCGGAAATGTAGTCTGTCATTTGTATTAACACTTTACCTAGCACGAAATTCAGACGACACCTGCAAACAAAAGTCTTGAATAAGTAAGTTTTTTTTAGTTTTTTTTTGTTTCAAAAACATAGCTTATGACCCCTCATTAAAACGAGCTCGTCCCAAAGAAGGGCATAAGCTATGTGTTTGAGACAAAAAAATGAAAAAAATAATGAAAATTTAATGGTATTTTTGTGAATAGCGCTGACCGATTTTGGCCATTATATTGGGTAAAGGATAAATGATCTGACAACATTTTATTTCCAAAAAATATTTAAAGTGCAAAATAAAGCTTGCCGACGATCACATTTTTATCATGTCTCTACGATGGTAATGTGAAGAGGTGAGGTTACGTTTGGTAATATACGGGAGAATTGAGACAAGGTTGGATTGTGAATATTTATTCATTTATTTATTGGTGTTTGAGGTCACATACTTATGCACAATGGCTAATCGTGACAGTGACAGTTTTACGGGTGGAAGAGGCCGGAGTACACGGAGAGAACCACAGAGCATCGGCGAGCAGCTGTCGGCTCCTGAACATTCTAACGTGCAGCACGCCTTAGTGCATGGCGCCATCGTGACCCCATGTAGGCAACGGGGACAAAGTGCCTTGCCGAAGGACACAACGCGGGTCGTCCTGGACGGGGATCGAATTCTGGACCTCTAGCATAGAAGTCCAACAGTCTACCACTGAACCACCGCGCTCCCTGGATGGTGAATGTTGTAGTAAGAGGTAAAGGTTGAATTTGTTGAACTGGTCGAGTGCAGGCAGCCACTAACGTGGCGCTCATGAGATGGACTGATCATGACCGTGACAGTTTTACGGGTGGAGGAAGCTGGAGTACCCGGAGAGAACCACCGAGCAACGACGAGCAGCTGCCAGCTCCCCAATATCGTAACTCCGCACAGCATCACAGGCAGGGTTAGATTGATTGAACACATGCGCACCATCGATCGACGTGCAGTACTCCTTCGTACACGGCGTCATCGTGCCCCCGTGTAGACAATCGGGGTTAGGTGCCTTGCCCAAGGACACAGCGCGGGGGTCCGAATCGATCGCTTAGACGGTCACCCATCCGAGGATTAACCGGTCTCGACGTTGCTTAACTTCGGTGATCTGACGAGAACAGGTTACCGCAACGCCACCGAGACCCCTAGTTAGACAGTAAACTGTTAATGAAATAAAAGAGAGGATTAGTTCTACCTCCGAGACCAACTCACCGTGAACGATATTTTCGGCAGTGAGCTATTTGGTGGTGAATATGTGATAAACCTAAATACGTTTGTGGGTGGTACACAAAGTTCAAATGGAGGGGCGGAAGATAAGAGTGGTTAGGAGGTCCGGTTCACGGATGAGTAACCAAAACAACCAGAAAAACACTTCACCTATCGAATATTCTAATTAAATAACCACAGCATATACCATATTTCCTTTCAAACCCATTTCAGAAGTCCAGCAATGCGTTCCTCTTCCGAGTTGGACAAACCAACTAGTTAGTCTGTGTGAAACACACAAACTATTGTTTCTCTATGTTTTTATTGTTCTTCTTCTTCTAGGTGTTGAAAGTGGGTCACGCCCATATTTCTGGCTTGGTATGACCCGTGGATCTGGGACCAACATCAAATGAGTCAAAACTCAATGGAAGTTCAAAATGTGGGTTAATGTCACTGAGGTCACCCGGGGGTCATTGAGTGCATTTTTCAGAATTGCTGGAAATCACATTTTACGCTAAAAAAGCGGACGGGACCAACAATTTTGAAGGTAGGTCACGCTCATATATCAAGCATAAGTCGAAACTTAATGAAGGTTCAAAATATGTATCAAGGTCACTGAGGTCACCCAGTAGTCATTGAATGCATTTTTAGAATTGCTGGAAATCACATTTTATGACTTTTTAATGCATTGTCAATGTTCATACATGCATATTTAGTCTAAAGATATTTGGTGTGGGGACACACATTATGAAAGTTAGTCACAATCATATCTCAAGCATGATATGACATATTGACCTGGGACCAACTCCAAATGAGTGGAACACCACGGCAGATAACATTTTGGGTCCGGTTCACAGGCGTCACACAAGCTTCATTGAGAGCAGTTTTCAGACGTTCATACACATATTTCATCTCTCAAAAAAGTAGGCAGAGTCAAAATTATCAAAAGTTGGTTATTTTATAGAACACATTCAATGCTGTGCTCAAAATTTGTTTCCGGTCTCTTGAATTATTTTATCCGAATGCTGTATGAAAATGTTTAAACGCTGTTCACGAAAACCAATTTCTGATTTCTTTAAAAATATTTACTCCTGAAAATAAGTCTCCAACAATTCTCTTTCCATATAATTTAGTTCTGCTTTCATCATTTTCACACATACATGTACTTTAATTTACTTGGAGCAGTAAATTATGTTTCTCTAGCATTCCAACTGCATTCGTGAAAGGCATGACTTGGCGATGTAGTTGGACTATTTCAGTCTTCTTCCACCTGCTGTCCGCACGATAACTCGAATACAAACTACCCTATCAATGTTCTTTATTATACTGGTAGAGAGCCACTAATACTCGAACATCTATTATTTTCACGCATTTGGGTCTTGGATGTGGCTCTAATTTGGAAACAACTCTTCTATGGTTTCCGTATTAATTTCCGTATTAATTAACTCCAGCAAACGTTCATACCGCAGAACCCCAAGAAAAGAGCAAGTCGCCAGTTTAGTTTCCGAATGGTTTTCCTAGGACTGTAAGTTCAGTATCGTTTTATTTATTTTCCACATCATGTCTAACCGTTCCTCTCACAGAAGCCCCATGTTCGGTCATAGATTAGTAAAGCGCTTTCGAGAAGTTATGGCCTCAAATCACAAATACTGTCGGAATGGCTGTGGTTGTCCTGATGATGCCTTACCTTACTTTGGTCTCATTGGCTAAACTATGTGTCGACTGTACGATGAAAGACAGGATGTTGTGGTATCTTTTCATCCACCAGCAATCATTATCCAGCTGCAGAAGGGAGGTGGGGAATGACATGGGCAGCGACCTAGCCATTGGCTGTGGTTCTCTCCTTGGCTTAACTATTGGTCGACTGTACGATGAAAGACGCGAAGGTTGGGGTATCTCTTCATCCACCAACAATCATTATCCAGCTGCAGAAGGGAGGTGGGGAATGACATGGGCAGCGACCTAGCCATTGGCTGTGGTTCTCTACTTGGCTTAACTATTGGTCGACTGTACGATGAAAGACGCGGAAGTTGGGGTATCTCTTCATCCACCAGCAATCATTATCCAGCTGCAGAAGGGAGGTGGGGAATGACATTGGCAGCGACCTAGCCGATGTGGCCTACGGACTGGTCAACCCAACACCTCTCCTCCTCCCGTCGTACGTGGTCAAGCTCGTGGTCTAATGTTCAAATTTCTGGAGAAACAATTGCGGCCATAATTCAAAACTGTGGAATGTTTCGATGCCTTGGAAACAGAGACGTTTCAACGATGCGTCAAACAGTTTATTTGTTGAAGATTTCGACCACCTTCCCTGCAAACTGAGGAAACAATATTTAATGACTGTAGACGCTTGCGTTCCTAAACGCATTCTCGATCGGGGTTCTAGTTCGTACGTACCATGACTAGGGTTTAATCCGGGGAACGGTAATTTCCTGGTTCCTGTTTAAGAAAACCGGTAACGGTGCCCGGAAAATCGACAGCAGAGAACCAGGAATCAAGCTAGTGTTGCCCGTATTTTTTTGTGTGTTGAACGGATTTTTTTCTGAATTGACAAAATACTCTAACGTAACATTGTAAGACCTTGTTAGCCCTTCCTCACCTGAACGTTTTACAATCCAGATGTTTCACGAACCTTTTTCACCAAATCATTGTACCTCTCAACCAGTTCTGGGGGTCTTCCAACTCAAGATCTGCTTCAAATTTAAGAATCAATAAATTTTCACTTTTCAATACCTTCTTCAACCTGTCACCCTGCCGTCTCACTACTCCTATCACTCTCCTCTGCTTCTTGCTGTGAAGAGGGTGTTCATGTTGGAGGAGGAAGTGGCGATGAGACTGGTGATTTTGAAAATGAAGACAAGTTTGAAGCGAATCTGGGTTTTCACACTTTTCCAAGGAAAAAACTGTGGGCTCGGCATATTGTCGATACAAAATGTTAATTTTCTTGACAATAAATACGTCTTGTCCTCCTCTTAAATGTACTGGACAATACCTGGGATATTATCCAGTTCCCGGATCTGAGGGTAATTTCATTCTCATTACAGGTCCCTAGAAAAACAAAGAATATTTAATTCAACATTCCTATACCGATTTTCTTCTGGATAGCTTCTGGATGAGATTCATGTTGGAGTTTTCAAGCTCTCTTCCCGTACAATCAGATGTTTGGTCTTAGCTAAGCTGCGACAGGGGGTTGAACATGGCTGCCTTATGGGTCCCTTCTCGTTTGATCTTTTCGGTTCTTTCATCACAGCTCCACAAGTGCTAGCTCCCTAGAAACTCCCGAGCTCATTCAGTTTGAAATACCCTCCCCCTTACCCGCATGCGACATCCCTAGCGATCTATCACAATTCTCCGTCTTTTCCTTACTGAGTGCCAAAGGCCAAATAATTGTTGGGAGTCCGGCGTATATTTCTAAATTGGATATGGAAAATGTTCTCCGCCAGCTCTCTTTCTTCATCCGTACAAATTTCGACTGTTGGATTTCTATTTGTACGATGCTTTCTGTTATAACCGGTCACTCCTGATGGGAAGCTCTTCCGAACACTGTAGCTATGTGGTACATCAGATCGCGGATAAGACAACACCTGAGCCGCCGGTTCATTTACTTCAGTATTTTGCAATGGTCTACACGTCTGAAGAGCGTGGTTTTTGTTCGGCTCTCCAGACATTTCAGGTTGTTTACGTTTCCCTTTCTCATAAAAAATAGTCATCCCCACCCAGTACCTTAGTTTTCTGCCCATTCCCTTTTGTATCGGCGCCATGCAGTATCTCAAACCAGTCACAGTGCGACAACTGATAGATCTCACATGAGGTACCTCTAAACCCATCCACCACACTGCACACGACCTCTCTACACGTTTTTTTTTCTCTCCAGCACTTCAATGACAATTCATTTTTCCTGCACAACTGGTGAGGTTCGAGTGAAACCATTTCCTTATTGGATGCCGCTTTATCGTGGGTTTTGTTGCGAACTTTGGTTCTAACTGGGCATATGATCTGTGATCTGATCGGCGTGAATCTCCACACATCTATGTACTTGACCTGTATCCTATGTTTTGGGGAGCGCGGTGGGTCATTGGTTACTGCATTGAACTTCAAACTGAGAGGTCCACGGTTCGATCCCCGTCAGGGGTAACTATGTTGTGTTGATGGGCAAGTCACTTACTCCAGATTGCCCGCGTGGCGTGCACGGAGGCGCTGTGTACTAAGGTGTACTGCACGTCAACGGTGCACCTGTCTTCAACCACTACTAACCCACTTTGTGTGGTGTTAATACGTTAGGGAGTCGTACAGTTGCTCGCGCGGTGGTTCTCTCCTGGTAATCCGGCTTCCTCTATCCGTAAAACTGTCAGACACGACTCCAATAAATAAACAATCATACCGTTTTTGGCCCTTGGGTTGGGAGACCAGAATATACCAATCCATGTGTAATTTTTTACCACCGACCACGAGGCCTTTGGACCCATTCTCAAACGCCGGGCGTCTAAAACATCCGCTAATCATGGCATTGGTCCGTACCACTGTCGACCGGAGCCTCGGATACAGCGTTTTCTTCGAAGCCTAGAATTTCCCTAGTGAAGCAAATATTCACGCGGACGATTTGTCTCGTTTACAGCTTACACAACTCCTCGATCGGTAACCGTCGGTTGACCGGCAACCTACAGCTCTTCTTCCACGTCTGCAGTCGAGCGTTTTGACCAGGTGATTCAACAACTGCTGCAGCCATCATAGCCGCTACTCACAAGACATTTGATCAGATCGTTTGGTACTTTGCCGATGTTTCCACGCCACTTTCATTGCGCACACATCATACTTTTAGAATCATACTTGTTCATATTTTGATTGTATACTCACAATTTCAATCACAATACTATGTGCACATATCTTTGTCATCTGTCACTGCATATGTCCATGAACGTTGAGCGCTTGTTTATGTCGCCTAGTTTGTTAACATGAGGCAGTCATCTTAATTTCGATGATGGCCCGTGGCTAATATGGGCTTGTATTGGATGCCCTAAAACAGGGTGGGGTGAGTTCTGAGGGTGTTTTCGATTCAAATTGAGTATGTCGAGTAACCAGAAATGAACCTATGGCTACCTAAATGTGCAACAAACGGACCTTTGCAGACTACCCGTCGGATGACACATGGCTGCTATGGGACTCGAAGGCACACAATACGGGCGAACAGGTTCTAAAATGTCTTCCTTTCAATGAGAATATATCCAATTACTGGGAAAAAAATAAACGATAACAGTTTATCTTGCACGAATTGTCCAAGTAATGTCGGTATGTGCATATAGCATTTTCTATTCTTAGCTTTGCCAAGCTGCCCTCAGCGCAGTTATCTTTAAAGGCCTCCGACCTCGACCAATACCGATCACGGGAGTCCGTCACTGGGGAAGCCCTCAATCAGGCATAACAGCAGATCCTTTATATCCACACCTTGGATACTTGCGAGCCGGTAATTTACCTTTAAAGCATACAGTCCCTCGTACAAAGCCATAAGAGGGCTATTTGAAAATCGTTCAAAGGCGTTTAGCGTCTAACCCTTTATATATACTGATCCTGAATAGTTACCATATGGTAATCAACTATCCTGGATACTTATTACAGGTAATCTACTATCTGAGGATACTGGTTCATAGCTCCTACTACTAGGCTACTCTCACTGCTAGGTATCCAATTACTACTCCATAGTACTACTAGAAATGCTTTCCATCCCAGCTGCTACTTCCCACCCCACCCCACCACCTCTACACTACACTAGACTTGATGTCAACTAAAGCTAATTTGGCCAATCATTGTCTCTTCTCATTACTATCAACTATACGCTGACAAAACGTCCCCAGCCTCTATTACTACATTTGATGGTCCCCTCCACTTCCAATCTAATATTTGCTATGATAGTAAGTACTAGCTGCTATCAACAGTACTGCTAGCCCACATTGTCTTCATATTCTCTTGTACTACACCTAGAACTTGGGAAAAAAGTTACAAAAAAGGAAATGTACGGGCATCTGGTATACTACTGCGGTCATACCATAACAACTTTCGCGTCGCCAAACATCACCAAGAGGAGAAAGTTACACGCGTTGTCTGACTTGACGCCATTTTGAGGGAGGCAGGTTGGCATACAATCTTTGTCACTGACTTTCAGGAAATCCAGTTGTCATAGAATATTGACCTTTGCTCTTTTATAATGACAGCAGCAGAAAGCTTTGACAAACTGAAAATTAGGCCAATTAAAAATCTGAATTAAAACCTAAATAGAGTCAACGACGTCATTTTATGTTGACCACAAACTCCAGTAAAGCCTCAGGATCGAGAAAGCAAATCATCTTGAAGGAGCCTGCTATCGAGGCAACCAACCCCGATCGGACAAAACGTAGACTCAACCTTAAACTATGTCTGTTTTCCATAGGGGATATATAGAATATACCCATAGTAGCTTGGTGTACCAAATGTTCAACACGAGTGGTGAAGTGGTCTTAACCGCGAGTCTCTGGCACGCGGGTAACACCACTTCACCACGAGTGGTGAACATTTGGTACCAAGTTACTTTGGATATATTTTCTTTCTACCATGATCATCAAATTAATGAGGGTTTAAATGTTGAACAAATCAATATTCATAAGTGCGATTCTGTTTTACATTACATGAGCATCGGTGGACAGTACTTCCGCTGGCAATTTTATAGCAGAAACGAAACAGAAAACGAAACGCGCAAATTACGTGGCCTTTTTCATTTTACTAACATAATAACATACTATTTCGAATTATGGGTGCTTTATTAATATGAGACAGCGTATGTTTGTAAATGTTTGGTATCTTATTAGGTAACCTTATTTAAAAGAGTAATAAGTAATGCCGGTTTCATTTCATTCTTCGCGAGGCTACGGGTGGTAAATTTAGACAAGTGTGCATTCAAGGAGAGGTCACCAAACGTCAACTTGGATGTAGTTCCACTGTAGGTGTAATTTTTACCATTGAAATCCCATTACTGGTGTGTTCTCCAGGTTTGGTATGTAAAGCTACAATTGATGTCATGGGCTTTTTGTATATAGTAGAATTGGTAATCGTGGTGTAAGACCCCATTAAAATGGATTCTAATAAATTAAACAGATGCATAATTTTTTATGTGCAATGAGATGTTTTCTTTCCCCAAATGCAACTGTCGAAAAATCTTTGACGGTGCCAGATATCATTGTTACCGGACTACATATTTAGTGATTCATCTCTGGGAATTGCTTGTTCAAAATACCTTTCAAAGTGGAGACCGATTACCGTGAAGATTACTTTTATTTCAATCTTTTGAAGACTACACGAGATATCCCCAGCAATATCTCGTTTAACAGGTTGAGAGCTAAATTATTTTGGTGGCCTGAATTTGTTGTTCGAAATTTGTTTTATTACAAATTATTAGAGAGTACCCACAGGCTCTCTCTAATAATTTATCAAAAAACAAAATATTATTTGCATTTGCTGAATATGAAATACAAGCAAGCTAAATGTCGGCTTTTGCTCTGGTACCCTCAATTTTCTGAAAGCCCCGATAGAGGCTTCTACATGTAGCTCTCAATCAGTTAATTAGACATTCTAATGAACCTTTTGCATTGATCTCTATATAAGTGGATTTCTGTAACATGTGTTGGTTATATGTAGAATAGTGTCTCAGTTGCCGACATCTTGGGTGAAAGGAGTTGATAATGTGCATGTCCTGTGATTTGTGTCAGATTCGAGGTGGTGTCCAGAATGGGATCGCAACGAGCCGACTTTGCCGGCGAGTTGTGATCCCATTTTTGGACACCATCAAGAATCTGATACAAATCACAGGACATGCACATTATCATGGTAATTCATTTATCTAACAATTCTGTCACATAAACAGATTAAATCTTAAACCTTCACCCAACGTAACGGCCAAAACCGGCCAATGCTGTTCTCAAAAAATCGCCAATTAATTTTCATTTTTTGTCTCAAAAACATAGGTTATGACCCCTCGTTGGAACGAGCTCGTTTCAACGAGGGTCATAGCCTATGTTTTTGAGACAAAAAATGAAAAAAATTAGTTATTCAAGATTTTTTTTTGCAAGTGTCGTCTGCTTGTCATGATAGGTAAAGGGTTAAATTATTTTCAAACATTTTGGGGACATAATGTTCGGTCGACCTCTGAAACGCACATAGAATGCATCCATGCGCCTGTTATGAAAGCCTGTAGAGCTACCGGAAACGAGTTGTCTGTATGATACGGAATCAGAATGAGTCGTCTTTTCGATACGGAATCGGAACACATTTTCAGGCCAAAATCTATACGATTGTTAGATAAAAATTAACAGTGCTGAACAGAAAAAAAAAAAAAAAAAACATTATCGAAGGTTGCAATTTCCCGACGCCTCTCAATCGTCGAACACCTTTCAAGGAGTATACTTTGATGTCTGTGAAAAACGAATACGTTAATAACATGCTAATTTTTAGGGACATTTCCAACTGCAAATTTACAACGCCCTATTCTGTTATTATTGTCAGTAAATAAAGAGAAAAAAGTACCAGATTGGAAAGTTGATACAAGGTTATATAGAGAGAAATAGTCTGACTGGACTGGTTACGTGAAATAATTCATGAGAAGTGAGGGACGTTATACAAACAACCAGTCCAGACAAGCGATTACTCTGATTATTACTTTTCATTATTAATGATAATTATATTATTTAACCCTTTACCTAACGTGACGGCCAGCGCTATTCTCAAAAATCACCAAGTAATTTTCATTATTTTTTTTCATTCTTTGTCTGTAAAACATAGGTTATGGCCCTTCATTGGAACGAGCGTGTCGAGATCGTGCCAATCAGGGTGTCATAACCTATGTTTTTGAGACATAAAATGAGAATAATAGTTATTCTAGAATTTTTTGGGCAAGAGTCGTCTGCTTTTCATGTCAGGTAAAGGGTTAAAAAAACAAACAAAAACAAAAACAACGAAGTCCCCATTACACCCACGGCAAAGCGTCTTCGTTTGCGCGCACAGGTACATGACACGATTGTTGATTGCATAATTCACTTGTGAAGTTATCGTTTATAATCAAACTCGGAAAACCCAGTAAATCACACTTTGGAAAGTAATAAAAAATACAATGCAACGCAAACACCAGGACGTATGGCGAAGTGAAAGTTGTTACGCTGTGACTATATCCAAAACAAGTCTTGGAGTGATACCTTTCCTCAAATATATGCTAACTCGGGACAAGATTTAAAGAGAGAGATCGTACCATTAAAACGCCGGTCCAAGAAAATCTTCACTTTCGAATATCCAGATAATAAATCGGAGTAAGTAATATTTTTTTCCGCTCGATAGTCTTGGACTTATAATTCCAACTGCAATTTGAACAGCATGTGGACAAGTTTAAACCAATGAAATCGAAGTGACATCTAGAACAACCCATGTGATAATACATCTTTGCCAATAAGCTCTCTGGACCAGTATTTTTATTTATCATATGACCCGTCCGTTTTGTTCACTTTAAAACATTTGATATTTTGTTTTCATATTAATCAGTGATAAATAAAGCCTTCCGTCAATTTCATTGGTCAATTCCAAAATTAGACAATTTGATTGGCTGAACAAAATAAAACTGGGCCAGATTTTCATAATTTGCATAATTAGAGTTGGGAGCTTTCATTGGTCAATTTCAAAACTGGACAATTTGATTGGCTAAACAAAATACAACTGGGTGACATTTGCATAATTTCAGTAGGGAGAATTTACGTTATCTCTCCTGTTTAGGGTGGGTCATATTGTATTACCTACAAGAAAAACGCCATTCATTTTTTTATGTTTTCACTTTTTGCTTCCAAAATATAGGTTATGACCCCTCATTGGAACGAGCTCAATGAGCTCGTTCCAATGAGGGGTCATAACCTATGTTTTGAAAGCAAAAATTAACATTTTTAGTTATCCGAGGATGTTTTTTCCAAGTGCCGTCTGCAACTCAAGTTAGGTGATGGGTTAAAAAGTCATACTGAGTGGCTAATGTGTGCGTGTGTGTGTCATATGATAAATAGAATATGAAATGGGTGCTTTTCTCATATAATATTTATGGAACTCGCCAGAGGCTCGCCAAAACGGAAAATTATTAGACTCGTTTCATAAATATTATATGAGAAAAACACTCATTCCATATCCTCTATATCTCTCATTATAATGTTTCTTTGTGGATTATCAAAACGTTTGCAAAATTAAAATGACACAATTTTTGGAATTTAAGAAAGACCTATGCTCTAGTCTTGTGGAACATCACATGCTTCGGCCAATACAAAAAAGGACAGCATCATACAGTTTGTCCAAATAACGATGGCTATGAATGCCTAAGACCCTCTCCAGTTACTGAGTACACAACGCCAATCCATTAGCTTTATTCAAGCTAAGCAGAAAAAGAGTTTGAAAAAGAACCAGCAGGCGCCTCTGACCAAAGAATTGAACATATGATTCTGCAAAGGCAAAACGCCCCGGCTTGAGGTTTGTCTGGCTGGCTATGTCAATTCATATATTTTATTCTTGCAGCAATATGTGAATTGGCCGAGACAGATACATCTCATTTCCTGAGCAGCTTTGCTTGTGCAGAGCACTATAGTCATTTGTTTAGCCTCAAGTACACTGACTATGCAGTTCCTATTTCTTACTTCTCATTTCTTCTCTTCATCCGCCTGACCCATACTTAATTTTATCAGCAATTCGTCATCATACAAAACACACCACCACGCCCGGTAACGCGAATTTTCCTTATTGCGTTCAACTAATAGCTGAACATTTCGATATAAAGAAACTAGTTGTACGTAGTAGCGCATCAATGGGAAAAAAGTCTACAGTTAACACTAGAAGTCCTGTCATGAACTGCGCGCTTATCTAGGCTTAATTGCGCGTACGAATTGCGCGCAATTGCCATATCGAATGGTATCCAAAGCACGGCAGGTTCTCCTGGTTACTCATAGCAAACACAGGCAATGCTTCTGCCAATGGACCTCCGGGTTACCCGGAGGTCCATTGGCTGAAACATTGCTTGTGCACAGGCCATACGTACAGAATTTGATAGCCTTACTAGGGTCATATCGCGTAGATTAACGCGCAGATCGACGTGCTATGTGTGCGCATTTCATGACAAAACTTCTAGTTTTAACTGTAGTTTAGGTCATATCGGTCGAGATCACCGTCATATTATCCGAATATGAAGCTATGCTATTGGAGTTTGATAATGGGCACGTCTTGGAAAGAAAGTCATATCAAACCGAACGAGTGATTCTGTAGAACTGCAGGCTTTTCCGGGCGTACAAAGACTTGTAGCCTTTTGAATGAATTATGGGAGTAATTGTCTAACTCTTTGAAATTCTCCGTCGTGCATTGTTTGTCTATAACAGGGTGCTGACAGGTCGCTTTTTATTTTCATCCAAATACTCTTTTGAGAGGCGTTTATGACAATGCTCAGAGTAACTTTGTTAGTCAGAAAAATGCGTCAATAATGGACTGTACTCGCGTATCTGCGCTCCAACTTTTCGAAACAGCCATGGACGCAATGACAGGGGAATGTTTGAATGGAAGAATCACTGCGAGCTGGTGTGTGCTCTCTTGTATACCTCTGATGAATGCCGTATCGTTTAAAATGCTAATGATTAATTTTAGTCAGTTATATTAATACGTAAAAAATATAATACTAGAAATTAAATTAGTAAAGGTTTTATAGTATTGGCCCCAGGTTGTGTCACCTGAGGAACCTTTTAGACACGTCCATAGAAGTCGAAAATGTTCTAAAAAGATGCGTTGTTATGCAGTCTCTCTCTTAGAGCCAGTTCATTTATCCAAATGTTCTTGATTAATTTCTTAGAATTGAAAATTAGTAAAAATCCTTAGAAAGAGAGACACATTTCTACTGACTGCAAAGCAATTTACTATGTACACTTTAGAAGACAATAGTTCAATGATCGGATTCGAGTACGATTTTATTCTCGCATAGAGGGCGCGGAGGATTATTTCACGAGGCGTTGGCCAAGTTAAATAATCTGCACGGCCAATGAGAGGATAAAATCGTACTCGAATCCTAGCAGTGAACTTTTGTATTTATTTTATTTTCTCTTTACTTTTTTTCCAAAATAACCATTTCCAAATGATTCTGTGGTTACTTTCAAAACATGTCCAAAAATAAAAAAAAAACACTCCATTTTCTCTGAGAGTGGCGCACCATGCTGAGTGTAGGATATCATGGGAATATGATTTATTTTGGAGCAAGAAAAATGAATGAAAATAAAATAAAACATTATGTATTTTTCCCTGTTTGTTTCAATAATCCTCACGTACCGTCTTTGTCGGCGTGTTCAAACACATCATCAACATTCTCTGCGTCAGAATTCCAAAATCCGCCCCATTCTCCTTTGCTGATGAACCCATCTCCATTTTTATCATAAGTGGAAAACTTTGGTGAAATTGTGCCCTCAGTCCCAGCATCCTACAAATAATTCCAATATTTTGTTGTCGTGTTAACGAAAAGTAATAACATACATGAGGGATTTGCAAGTCTAACGAATGTTTTAAGCCCCTGTCACATCTTTGCAAGTTTTAACACAATCTACTACGACATGAAAATCGTGGGCAATCGGGGATACTCGTATTGCTTCGTAATCATTCTTGAGTATTCTTAGTTGATAGACATACACGTAGGAAAGTTTTAAATTGTACTCCATCGTACGATTTTTCAATTATATACTATGTCGTACCGCTGTCGTACTACCAGACCGTGCTGAACTAGGGCTACACGATATTCAAAACTGAATACCGGTATCGCTATTCAAAAAAAATACCGCGGTATACCGGTAAATCGAAAACTGTTCAGATTTTTGAACACAAGTACCACAATCGAGATTTGAGACCTCACAGCTGGAACGAATTAACATGCTTGGATGATGCGGTTCGAAAAATCTCTACCCAACGCAGACGATATCAAAATTTATTATTTTCAAAATGAGTTTATCCGATTTTCCCCAACGATTTCAACAAAACTATATCATGTGACCCCGCATTGTGACGAGCTCAACGATCTCGTTCCAATGAGGGCTCACATGATATAGTTTTGTGAAATGTTTGAAAATTATTTTTTCAGCTGCTGAATTTGTATATTACGAGGGCACAAGCAGACGATTCTTGGATAAAGGGATAATATTATTCATTCAGGGCTACAGTTAAAAAACTTAAGACATCTTGAAAATGTGGGTAAAATAAATAATGACGATAAACCGATATTTTTGTAATTACACCGGTATTCAATCGATATTGGTTTGAATACCGGTATATATCGCGAGTGTTCGTGGGTCTTCTTGCCCACTTGTGGACAAAATTCTCCTTATCTTAGAACTCTGGATGTCCCTGAACCCAGTCTGCCTACATGTCATAATCTAGTTCCAGTCTCCTACCCTTCTTCCCTTTCTCCTTCCACTGATTGGCTGGCACTCTAGCTGTTCCCCAGTCTCGGCAGACGCGACCACAGCAGGCTGGCACGTTTCCCGATCGCCCTCCTACACACCAGGCTGGCTGATGGCCTTCACAACCATCTCCTGGATCTCCTGATTCTCTTCCTCTTCTTTCTGGACACTGGCTTGCCCCGTGAGCTGACTGCTCTTCTTTCCCGGCACTTAGGCTTGGGGTTGGTGGCTTTGCCCTTTCTGACACCGCCTTCCCCTACCTTTTTAGTTTTGATCATGTGGATGTTGCTCCGCGAGCTGATAAAGCTGATCTATTGAGGTGAAGTTGATCCCCCAAATTGATGTGAACAGCTCTAAATTCAAAAGCGCAATGATTTTTATGCCGACCGTACGACATTCTTATAGCAGGCGTGCGGCCCTCGTGGTAAGCCGTTTTACGTTGTAGTATGTCGTATTAGATCGAAATGTTATATTCTCTTGGTCTTGCGTCATCTTACTAGTTCGTACTAATTCGTACCGGTGCCGAACAAGCATCATACACGGTCGTATCGATTCGTACTGAATTGGCTTGGAGAATCTTAGTAGATTCTTACTGCAGTCATGATGAAACGTACAAGGCCATAGGAAGGTCGTGAGAGAAGTTGATTCAAGGCGATTGTTTCAAAAAATCGTGGTTTATCGTGCAAATTTGAATTAGTGGCTATTCTGAGCATTCGTACACAATATCGCACAGATGTGGCAGAGGCTTTACTAAACGACAATTCGTCCCTTCAGTTCCAATGTGTTGTATCTGCCTACTGGCAGCCTACTGGCACATAGAACACATTGGAACTCAGGGTACGACTTACATTACAAAGATCCAGTGTTCACACGAAACAATAACAATGGTTTGATATTTTTTACCCAATTCACATATCTCCTTCCATACCATCAGTTATGGTAAGACAAGCATTTGTGATGACTAAATGGTGCAAACAACCAGAATTGTTCCTGCCGCTTGAATAAATCCACATGTGTGTCAAAAAACGTTATCATCAGAAAAGTTCGACAATTCATAATGAAACAGATCATACCGTTGCAACAGATCTCATGTCTTCTCAAAACCCCATCCCCAGAACCGCAAAACACCTTAATGTCGTCATATTGATTGTATATTTTGGAGGGGAGGGGCTAGCAATTCAAAGAAATAACAATAAATGAAAAAACTAAGAATACAATAATTTTTAAAATCAATTCAGGGGCAGTTGAACTAAGAAGAGATGTTTTGGGGGCCAGTAGTTGGAATAGGTCTATACGATTAATTTTTGTTTTTGAAGTATTTCTTAAAACATAGCAATAAACGGAAAAAATTAGCTATTGCAGATGTATTTTGGGCCAATGCTGTCTGCTATTCGTGCTAGGCAAAGGTTAAGTAACAAAAAAATGTTAACTAAATTTCCATGGATAATTTTTATTCATCACAAGTGTTGCTGGTGGCAAGGGGTAAGTGGACAAAATAGATTCAGATTCAAAAGCTTTTTTCACAGTATGCAAGAATATTTTAATTACACTATACCCCCAGATTACAGCGAGGCGCATATCATAGGGAATAACATAGCCAGATTGACTGTCCACCTGGCGTCCCCTGACAGAAGATAAAAACAGTTCAGACAAATGCCAACTATGAGAGAATATCGTAGTCAATAATAATTCGAACTTTCAACCAATGCTTATCAAAAGAAGAGAGAAAAGGATCTATGATTCATGGGCGTTTTGAAGGGCAAACTTTCCGTGCATGGATCTGTTTAGCACCAACAAAAACAATATACAATTATGTGCAATATATCCAGTGAGAGATCAGGTGGATTATCGGGATAAATAAACTTGTATGCCAGCTCACTCGCGTTTTTGTATGTACATATCATCGATATTATTTATTTATTTATTTATTTATTTATTTATTTATTTATTTATTTATTCATTTATTGGTGTTTAAGGTCACATACTTATGCACAATGGCTAATCATGTCGGTGACAGTTTTCGGGTACAGGAAGCCGGAGGACCCAGAAAGAATCACCGAGCAAAGACGAGCAGCTGCCAGCTCCCCAACATCGTAACTCCGCACTGCAGCACAGGCAGGGTTAGATTGGTTGAAGACATGCGCACCATCGATGTGGTGTAGTACTCCTTAGTACACGGCGTCATCGTGCCCTCATATGGACAATCGGGGTTAAGTGCCTTGCCCAAGGACACAATGCGGGAGTCCAAATCGATCGCTCAGACGGTCACCCAACAGAGGATTAACCGGGCTTGATGTTGCTTAACTACGGTGATCTGGCGAGAACAGGTTACCGCGACTCCACCGCGCCACCTATCATCGATATAATCTTGAAGTTTCAACAGCAATATTGACAGGCACCTTTCAGTACGTAATAAGTGTAAGTTAGAAGACTCTATGGAGTGGGTGTTGACAACAAATTTATGGGAGACGCGGCATTCAGACAAAGTTTAAATGACGGACACTACTTAGGGCAACAAACACAAGAAAATATTTACATTGGTAGAGAGAACATAGTCGGGTTTATTGGCGAACAGGCAAGATCAAAAGCCTACAATTCCCGCCTAAGCCTCACTTGAGACGTATGTTCTAAAAACTATAACATCACAACAAATTTATGTCTTAGTCTCCATACACACTCCAGAAACCACTACGATTCTTTCTCTGTTTAATCCGTTTCGGATTTCATAATCCCTTGAATAAGCGTGCACAGTTAGGCTTTTCCCTCTGGAAAAGACTATTGTTTTTGTACGCATTATTATTTTTGGGGTTTTTTGTTTTTGTTTTTTTTTTCCACACATTTTGTCGATACAAATTCAGAAGCCATTTTCGGACCGATTTTCACAAAGTTTTGCACACTCATCGCGGAGCACAAAATCTAAAAATGTACCGAAATAGAATTTTCGATTTAACCCTTATACGTCAGAATTGGCCAAAAATGCCAAAATTGGGGTTTATAGGCACTTTCTCGAAACCCGTCTTGTAGATTTTATTTAAACATTCATCATTATTAGACCAGTCTGTGACACGACGATTCATATGCAAGAGATATTCGGCAATGCATATGGTAACCCTTCACAGGCTACCAAACATCGGCATTTTGATGAAATGGCTGTTTTCGGACCCACACAGCACCCAAACGATACACGAGAGATAAAGATAACTTCATTTATTGGAAGTAAGATTGATCGTGGATCATTTTTCTAAGTAATAAGGGTATTCATAAAACCAAGCGTTAACCCGTTTTGGGCTGGTTGAACCCCTCAAAAGCTTAACAATTGATGTTTCCTGTGGCTTTCTCTGAACGTGTCTTGCAGATTGCAAGAAAAATAGACCACGCACAGGTCTTGGTGTGACAATACAAGTTGCATGGACAAAATACTCTGGTGAGCATTTGTTAACCCTCCACGGGCTGCTAAAAGTGAAAATTGTGATAAAATGGGCTGTTTTGGACACCAACAGCACCCAATGGGTACGGCACAAAGAAAATTACCTTCTTTTATTGAGCGCGAAATCTATACAGAAACATTTTTGTAAGTAGTAAGGGTATTCAAAAATCGAAGTCTTGACCCTTAAAAGCTTAAAATTCCCATTTTCTGTGGATTTTTCTAAAAGCAATCTTGGAAGATTTTAAAGACAAAATGGCCATTCGCAGTTCTTGGTGTGACATTACAAGTTGCATGGAAAAATATTCCTGTTAGCAATTGTTAACCCTCTAAAAATTGTCACACATCTGTATTTTGGATCTATTTGAGATAAAGTGGACCATTTTCAAATAGCAACAACACTCAGTGGGGTATGCGTCAAACAAACATAACTCCTTTTGTCGGTCATTAACTTGTCGGGCGACGATATTGATATTAACCCTCTCCACCATTAATGATGATTTTTACCTCAACAATTTTTTTATCAAACTGAGTTATTTGAGACTATTGTACCCACCTTTCCCACAACATCAATAAATGAACGTCAGTGAGACAGTTAAAACAATGCATCAGACACTCTGGGGTCATAACAAATCATGGAATCTCATCTGGAAAAGCCATGATTCTCCAGAATCATAAAGTCTAGTTTTTTTGTTTTTTTTCCACACATTTGTTGCGTACGATTCAAAAGCTATTTTCAAACCGATTTTCACAAAATATTGCACACGCATAGAGGGGCAAAACATCTAAAAATGTACTGAAGCGGAATTTTCGATTTAACCCTTATGTCGCCAGAATTGGAAAAAAAAACTGCCAAAATTAGGGTTTATAGGCACTTTCTTGAAATACTTCATCAGATGTTTTTTTAAACATTCATCATTGATAGACCTGTCTGTGACACGACCATTCATATACAAGAGATATTAGGCAATGCATATGTTAACCCCCACAGTCTGTCAAATATCGAAATTTTGATGAAATTGGCTGTTTTCGGGCCCCTAAAGGATCCAAACGATACACGAGAGATAAACATACCTTCCTTTATTGGTAGTGGGATTTACCGTGGATCATTTTTAAAAGTAAGTAATAAGGGTATTTGAAAAACTAAGCGTTAACCCGTTTTGGGCTGGTTAAACTGCGATACCCCTCCAAAGCTCAAACATGCATGTTTTCTGTGGATTTCTCTAAACGAGTCTTGTAGATTTTCAAGAAAAATTGACCACGCACAGGTCTTGGTGTGACAATAGAAGTTACATGGACAAAATACTCCGGTGAGTATTTGTTAACCACCCACGGGCTGCTAAATGTCAAAATTGTGATAAAATGGACTGTTTTTTGGACACCAAGAACACCCAATGGGTACGCGATAAAGAAAAGTGCCTTCTTTTATCGAGCGCACAATTTATACGGAAATATTTTTGTAAGTAGTAATGGTATTCAAAAGTCGAAGTCTTAACCCATTTTGGGCAGGCTAAAGAGAGATACCCCTTAAAAGCTTAAAATTCCCATTTTCTGTGGATTTCTCTAAAAACATCTTGTAGGTTTTCAAGAAAAAATGGCTATTCGCAGATCTCTGTGTAACATTACAAGCTGCATGGACAAAATATTCCGGTGAGTGTTTATTAACCCTCTACAGACTGCCAAGCATCGTAATTTTGTTGAAATGGGCTGTTTTCAGACACACACAGTTCCCAATGTATTCCCGAGAAATAAACATAATATCCTTTGTTGGAAGTGGAATTTACCGAGGATCATTTTTGTAAGTAATAAGGGTATTCAGGAAACCAAGCGTTAACCCCTTTTGTGGTAGTTAATAGCGATACCCATCAAAAGCTTAAAAATCGTGTTTTTCCTGGATTTCATTACAAACATCTTGTAGGGTTTTCAAGAGGAAATGGCTGTTGATAGGTCTAGTCAAGTTACCAGCTGCATGGATAAATTATTCCGGTAAGCATTTGTTGACCCTCCATGGGCTGCTAAATGTCACAATTTCGAAACAAATATTCTGTTTGTGGACACAAACAACATCAAATGGGAATGCCACATAGCAACCTAACCTCTTTTACCGGTGTAAAAGGAATGGAAGTCCGTAGGAACGTTAGTCCCTCTGGACTATTATTCCGCGGAATTATAGTCCTAGGTCTAACATTTCTAGGAATAGTAGGAATAGTAGTTTCTTGGAGTGACATGGGGGGTCAACAAATGCTTACCGCGGAATAATAGTCCAGAGGGACTAATTTGCCTACGGACTTCCATTCCTGTTACACCGGGCGCAAAACGGGTAGGGAAACATTTTTATAAGTAGTAAAGGTATTCAAAAATCGAGATCTTAACCTATTTTTGACTGGTTAAGGAGATATACCCCTTAAAAGCTTAAAATTCCAGTTTTCTGTGGATTTCTCCAAAAATATGTTCAAGAAAAATTGACCATTCGCAGGTCTTGGAGTGACATTACAAGTTGCAGGGACAAAATATTCCGATAAGCATTTGTTAACCCTCCAGAGGCTGCCAATCACAGACATTTTGAGAAAATGGGCTGCTCTTGGGCACCCATAACCCCCAATGTGTTAATGCGAGATAAACATAACCCCCTTCACTGGAAGTGGAATTCAAGAGGGATAATGATTGTAAGTAATGAAGGTATTCACAAAACCAAGCATTAATCCGTTTAGGGCTGATTGCAGAGCGATACCCCTCAAAAGGTTAAAAATTCATGTTATCCGAGGATTTCTCTAAAACCTTCTCGTAAAAAGAAAAACTGGCCATTCTCAGATCATAATGTGCCATTACACGCTGCATGCACAAAATATTCCAATAAGCATTTAACCCTATGCAGATTCTCAAACATCAAAATATTGATAAATTGGATGTTGTTTGCGTACCCACAACACCCAAAGTTAAGAGAAGAGATCAACATAAGTGGAAGTAGAATTCACTGGTAATTATTTTTGGATGTAATAAGGGTATTCAAAAAACAACCCTTAACCCATTTTGGGCTGAATAAACAATGATACCCATTAAAAGTTTAAAATTCATGTTCTCCCTGGATTTATGTGAAAACATCTTGTAGGTTTTAAAGAAAAAATGTACATTGCAGTTCTTGGCGTGACAAGTTGCATGGGAAATATCCCTATTAGCACTTGTTAACCCTCTACATATTGCTAGACATCAATAGTTTGGATACATTTGAGATAAAATGGACCATTTTCAAATAGCCACAGCACTTGGTGGGTATGTGTCAAACAAACATATCTCATTTTGTCGGTTATTAACTTGTCGGACGACGATATTGATATTAACCCTCTCAACCATTAATGATGGTTTTTACCTAAACTTTTTTGTCAAACTCAGTCATATGAGACTACTCTACCCACCTTTCCCATAACATCAATAAAGGAACTTCAGTGAGACAGTTAAAAACAATTCATCAGAGACTCTGGGGTCATGAAAAATCATGGAATCTCATCTGGAAAAGCCATGATTCTCCAGAATCATAAAGTCTAGTTAGTTGTGTTCTTGGTCGTTTACATCAAAATAACGCAGGTTCTTAATGTCTCTGTCCTGACCAAGAGATACACAGAACGACACGCATCTGTGAATGGGTTAATCGATATAACACAGCTAGCGCGGAAGGATAAAAAGAGAGGCCGGGGCCTCAGGTTTTATCCTTCCGCGATGGTGCAAGTGCCATATCGATTAACCCATTCACAGATGCGTGCCCTTCTGTTTTTATTTCACACCTTCACATCTATAAGAAAAAACATTATTAGAAGGACACTCAGCAATTCATTTTGACAACTATCAACAAAAAGAACACATTTTATCGCCAACCAAATTTGCGAAGAGAGCCCGAGTTACTATTTCGTCCCCTGAGTGACAATGTTTTCTTTGTGCCTATTGGCACATAGAACACATTGGAACACAGGGAACGATTTTTAGCTATCGCTAGCGATTCAAATTGTAAATTGCGGTGCACGATTTGTAGAAAATTCCAGTAAAACTACGCTTCTTTATAAATATAGCACGTCAACAATTTCCGTTCCGCACATGTGTGCGGAACATATTTTAATTTTCCAAATGGTTTGGTGTTGCTGTAGATGGGGATTTCATAGAACTGGCGTGTAATAAATATAAGCAGTCCTTTTGTTTTATATTTCCTTTGAAAGAGATTCAGGACTGGCAAAAAAGATGCTTATGCCCTGTAATAAATAGTCAGTTATAGGTTAGGGATAACAAATATAAGGAAAATCAATTTTCCATCCGCGAACTGATTGTGAAATATCAAAATTTCAATCTGCAGATTTTTCTCATAATGCACAGAGGTTTGTAACCAATCCAATCTTGTTTGACATAATTGGGTAAATTACTCTTAGTAGAGTTATGGGATAAAATTACAATTTGAAGATTCGGTGTTTCGACGTCTGTGAGCGGAGAGTTAACTGATTTTCTTAATATTAGATATAATTCACCAGAAATGCCAGAGGGTTAATATACATTGTAATCACCAATGGTAGAAAGAAGGAGCCAAAATGAAAGGTTAAAAGTTTGCGAAGATTCAATAGAAAAAGGTCTGCAAAATTCGGACCCAGACCCTATGAAAATAGAGCTGTATGGATTATGAACCTATTTCTGCGTCTCAAAGAAATAGGAGTTAATGCGCTCCTTACTGCAGAAGAACGAAGTAGTCTGAAATACACAAGAGCGCTTGCGTTGTGCAATTCAAACAAGGAAGAGCATGGCAATAAAACACTAGATGGTGCCATTTGTGTGCGAAGCACACTATAGTATATCCCCGCATTTGCACTTTCCTTTTTGGTTAGTGCAGGATACAGACTTGGATAAAAAGGCTTCACGCATGTGTGTGATTTAAAATAATAAAACAGTATTTAATTTCCTTCTGAAGACTCACATGTGAAACTACTTCAATATTTCAAACAAGATACTTCACCCAACATGATGTATAAAGGGTAGTGTTCTGATCACATCATTGTCACATGATTGAAAAACCACTTGGACCCAAATCAAAATTCCGAAACCTTCATGCACATCTACAGATGCTCTCTGAACATGTTAACATGGTTTAAACGTTTCGAATTCAATACCCTAAGAGCCTTTGAGCGGACAAAGACTTTCTAAGGATAAAAGTGGTTCCACTGGAACCACTTGGACCCAAATCAAAATTCCAAAACCTTCATGCACATCTACAGATGCTATCTGAACATGTTAACATGGTTTAAACGTTTCAAATTCAATACCCTACGAGCCTTTGTGTGGACAAAGATTTTCTAAGGATAAAAGTGGTTCCACTGGAACCACCTGGAACAAAATCAAAATTCCGAAACCTTCATGCACATCTACAGATGCTATCTGAACATGTTAACATGGTTTAAATGTTTCAAATTCAATACCCTAAGAGCCTTTGAGCGGACAAAGATTTTCTGAGGATAAAAGTGGTTCCACTGGAACCACTTGGACCCAAATCAAAATTCCGAAACCTTCATGCACATCTACAGATGCTATCTGAACATGTTAACATGGTTTAAACGTTTCGAATTCAATACCCTAAGAACCTTTGAGCGGACAAAGATTTTCTAAGGATAAAAGTGGTTCCACTGGAACCACCTGGAACAAAATCAAAATTCCGAAACCTTCATGCACATCTACAGATGCTATCTGAACATGTTAACATGGTTTAAATGTTTCGAATTCAACACCCTAAGAGCCTTTGAGCGGACAAAGATTTTCTGAGGGTAAAAGTAGTTCCACTGGAACCACTTGGACCCAAATCAAAATCCCGAAACCTTCATGCACATCTACAGATGCTATCTGAACATGTTAACATGGTTTAAAAGTTTCGAATTCAATACCCTAAGAGCCTTTGAGCGGACAAAGATTTTCTAAGGATAAAAGTGGTTCCACTGGAACCACTTGGACCCAAATCAAAATTCCGAAACCTTCATGCACATCTACAGATGCTATCTGAACATGTTAACATGGTTTAAACGTATCGAATTCAATACACTAAGAACCTTTGAGCGGAAAAGATTTTCTAAGGATAAAAATGGTTCCACTGGAACCACTTGGAACCAAATCAAAATCCCGAAACCTTCATGCACATGTACTGGTGATACCTGAACACATTAGCATAGTTTAAACATTAATGCAAGTGAATGTAACACCGGACGGACGTACGGACGGACGGATAGACGGACGGACGTATGGACGGACGTACGTACGTACACGTACGTACGTACGGACGGAGATAACGACAATATCCCCGACAATACCCTAAGATGCTATCTGAACATGTTAACATGGTTTAAATGTTTCAAATTGAATACCCTACGAGCCTTTTAGCGGACAAAGATTTTCTGAGGGTAAAAGTGTTTCCACTGGAACCACTTGGACCCAAATCAAAATTCCAAAACCTTCATGCACATCTACAGATGCTATCTGAACATGTTAACATGGTTTATTTAAATGTTTCAAATTCAATACCCTACGAGCCTTTGAGTCGACAAAGATTTTCTAAGAAT
The DNA here is from genome assembly GCA_031216915.1 of Pictodentalium vernedei. Classification (NCBI taxonomy): domain Eukaryota; kingdom Metazoa; phylum Mollusca; class Scaphopoda; order Dentaliida; family Dentaliidae; genus Pictodentalium; species Pictodentalium vernedei. Next base: position 845,040,663 of record CM062296.1, on the reverse strand, counting down.
AAAAGTGGTTCCACTGGAACCACCTGGAACCAAATCAAAATTCTGAAACCTTCATGCACATCTACAGATGCTATCTGAACATGTTAACATGGTTTAAACGTTTCGAATTCAATACCCTAAGAGCCTTTGAGCAGACAAAGATTTTCTGAGGGTAAAAGTGGTTCCACTGGAACCACTTGGACCCAAATCAAAATTGTGAAACCCTCATGCACATCTACAGATGCTATCTGAACATGTTAACATGGTTTAAACGTTTCGAATTTAATACCTTAAGAGCCTTTGAGCGGACAAAGATTTTCTAAGGATAAAAGTGGTTCCACTGGAACCACTTGGACCCAAATCAAAATTCCGAAACCTTCATGCACATCTACAGATGCTATCTGAACATGTTAACATGGTTTAAACGTTTCGAATTCAATACCCTAAGAACCTTTGAGCGGACAAAGATTTTCTAAGGATAAAAGTGGTTCCACTGGAACCACCTGGAACCAAATCAAAATTCCGAAACCTTCATGCACATCTACAGATGCTCTCTGAACATATTAACATGGTTTAAACGTTTCGAATTCAATACCCTAAGAGCCTTAGAGCGGACAAAGACTTTCTAAGGATAAAAGTGGTTCCACTGGAACCACTTGGACCCAAATCAAAATTCCAAAACCTTCATGCACATCTACAGATGCTATCTGAACATGTTAACATGGTTTAAACGTTTCAAATTCAATACCCTACGAGCCTTTGTGTGGACAAAGATTTTCTAAGGATAAAAGTGGTTCCACTGGAACCACCTGGAACCAAATAAAAATTCCGAAACCTTCATGCACATCTACAGATGCTATCTGAACATGTTAACATGGTTTAAACGTTTCGAATTCAATACCCTAAGAGCCTTTGAGCGGACAAAGATTTTCTGAGGGTAAAAGTGGTTCCACTGGAACCACTTGGACCCAAATGAAAATTCCAAAACCTTCATGCACATCTACAGATGCTATCTGAACATGTTAACATGGTTTAAACATTTCGAATTCAATACCCTAAGAGCCTTTGAGCGGACAAAGATTTTGTAAGGATAAAAGTGGTTCCACTGGAACCACTTGGACCCAAATCAAAATTCCGAAACCTTCATGCACATCTACAGATGCTATCTGAACATGTTAACATGGTTTAAACGTTTCGAATTCAATACCCTAAGAACCTTTGAGCGGACAAAGATTTTCTAAGGATAAAAGTGGTTCCACTGGAACCACCTGGAACAAAATCAAAATTCCGAAACCTTCATGCACATCTACAGATGCTATCTGAACATGTTAACATGGTTTAAATGTTTCGAATTCAATACCCTAAGAGCCTTTGAGCGGACAAAGATTTTCTGAGGGTAAAAGTGGTTCCACTGGAACCACTTGGACCCAAATCAAAATTCCGAAACCTTCATGCACATCTACAGATGCTATCTGAACATGTTAACATGGTTTAAAAGTTTCGAATTCAATACCCTAAGAGCCTTTGAGCGGACAAAGATTTTCTAATTTTCGGACGTACGGACGGACGGACGGACGGAGATAACGACAATATCCCCGACGAAAGCGGGGATAAATATAATGCGCTATTAGCGATTTCGGCAGTGAAATCACGAACTGAACCGATAAAACAGAAAAAATATTGAGACTAGAGTATGTGAAGGGTGGATTACTACTAAATCCATGAGATAGGAAAGGAGGTAGTGGCTGTCTTCTCAGTCTCCATCGCAAAACATTCCGCCACCTTCTTCGCGAGAAAAGTGTCAAAGCGGCGAATGTCCTGTCTCTTGATCGAATGACCCTTCCTTTCTTATTTGTCTTGGATGGGGTTGTCGTTCCGTTCTCCTTCGGCTGGGCACCAATCTGGGGTCAAGACATCCCATTAAAGACCCCCCCCCCCCCCCCCCCAGAATGAAGTGGTGGTAGTGTCCTGTGTCGCGAATTCCACGTCAGATAAACGGTCTCGCTTTTTACATAGAAAATCAAAATAAGAGGACTGGAGGTGTTCAGAGCTTCCAAGATTCTCTGCAAATCAGCTGTGATTTGCATCGTACAGGAGCGTGTGTTCCCATCATGCGCATGGTGCATGTATCCTAGTAACAATCAAACCGTAATTGAACTGCTGAGCTCATTCCATTGAAGGGACGTATGCTATGTTTTTGAGGCAAAAATGAAAATCGAATAGCAATTTTTGTGAATAGTGCTGGCCGGGTTGGCCGTTAGATTGTGCAATGGGTTAATAGACTGTTATCTATATGCATATGCACAGACCGGTGTTATCACTTCAAGAACGTCGGCATCTGCACCAGTATACCACAGTTTCGATAATATCGAAAATGGCGCGTCACAGAATTAACCCCGGGGCCCGAATTGCTTATCCCCGGACCTTTGTTTCTGAGATATCGACGAAAACAATAATGGTTTAGATTTTTTATCCCAACTTGCCTGAACTTGCAGTGTTTTTCCAATACTTTCGTGACACAGAAAAAGGGTAGCATGGTAGGGAAGAAGGGGTGCACATCACTGAGGGATTCAATTCCAGTTTCTAAAAAAGCAACAGCATAGTTACTGTTCTGACATTACCGAGAAGGGCCTGGGTCACTGAAGCGGAAGTTTCGCAGGTGTCTTCACATTTTTTTTTTAAATTAGCTTTTTTCGATGAAATAATAAATGATTCATTGGAGGAAAAGCAGCTAGCCTGCTTTATAATAAAAATAGAAATTCTCTATCAACGTAATTTGTGTAAAGTGTGTATCCAGAATTCAGTTCCTGGCAATTATGATGGAAGCAGAAGTATTGTTATGATGTCTTTTAATTCTCGATAAGAAATAAACAAAAATAAAATATAAAAAGAACTCACTTTATCAACACTTCTTTTGCCGTCACACAACTTGTCACACCCAAAGTTACATCCAAGAGCCCCAACAACTCCCCCTGTTACAGAGGCACAAGTGGGTTTGCAGGTCCATCTGCATAAAGGTCTGATCCATCTTCGCAATCGTAACCAACCATCGCAAATAGGCACCGTAGTTATCATCATAACAATGGTCAGAGTAATAATTACTTTGAAGTTCATGCTGTAAAGTTTGTTTTTTTTTAAATTAGATACTTTATTCACATACATTGTACATACAGTACGTGGAGAGTGGATTGTAACTAAATCCCCCGCGGAGTGGAGTCATCACCCAAGCTATAACTTTCAAATTTTGTACATATCGATAAAACACACAAGCAATGTTTCAGCCAATGGACCTCCGGGTTTAACCCGGAGGTCCATTGGCTGAAACTTTGCTGGTGCTGGTTATGCTTTGCAACAAAATTGCAATTATTCCTCGGGTGGAATCTCCACTCTGCGGGTGATTTAGTGATAACACACTCTCCACGTACTGTAAACTACAGTTATAAATGCAGACAATTCATAAATATATAAAACTCAATCACAAAACCCAATAGAGAATTACGATCGGATCATGACTACATCTGATTGTGGATCTGAAAGTTTTTTTTTCACGAGAGCTTGACACAAATTAGAAAATTCCCGATATTCACCACAACAGCGGTGATTTTCTTTTTATTATATGCTGCGTGACATTTTACTGCGCAATATTCAGCCCAATTCGACTGCAAATAGTTTCAAGACAATAACAAAAAAGCTGCATATTGTTCCTTTAACCCTTTGCCCAAGGAATCGCCCGCATCCGCCAGCGTAATATCCGCCAGCGTAATATACAAATTGAGCAGTTGAAAAAATATTATTTTTCAAAAAATTTCAACTAAACCATATCATGTGACCCCTCGTTGGAACGAGCTCGTCGAGCTCGTTCCAACGAGGGGTCACATGATATGGTTTTGTTGAAATATTTTGAAAAATTTAAAAAAATTATATTTAAAATAATAAATTTTGATATCGTCTGCGTTGGGTAAAGGGTTAAGGCGACGTTCAAGGCGTAACGTCATTTAGAAAGCTACTGAAAAATTCATCGTGTGGACCTGAAAGAGTAGATTTTCTTTTTATCATATGCTACGAGATATTTTATTGTGCAATATTCAGCCCAATTCGACCCAAATACGCACGTTTCAAAATAATAAGAAACATCAGCTGATCGTTCCTTCAAGGCGACGTGATCTGGCGTAGCATGACGTCACTTCGAAGGAGATATTGCTTGATATCCATCGAGTCGATTATCGCCCCCCCCCCCCAAAAAAAAAAAAAAGTATATAATCGCATTAAATCTGAGATACTATTCCTGTTTTGATATTTTTTGTTTGTTTGTTTGTTTGCTAATTTGTTTAGTTAATGTGTTCTTTATTTCACTGTATGGTATTTAGGCATGCTTGGCCCACTGGAGTATATGTGTCGCTACAAAGTCAGATCTGATTGCGAAATAGATAGGTTTTGTGATCAAAGTCATACACTACTCAAAGTTTGCTGAGCACCAAGAACATCTAACTCCCTGTTTTTCGTTTTAGTTGAAATATTGTTATGAAAAGTGTATATACTTTTTATTTAATTATATCTTCAATTTTTCAAGTACAGCATTTAAGATTTTATTTGTGTTTAACATTATTTTTTAGCATTTGAATACGGTAACCATGGAAAATATATTTTTGGTAAAAGAGGAAATTTTTCAATATGCCAGAAAGTTGACGGAGCGAACTGGTATGGCTTTAGTATCGAGTATGAGACCCATTACTGTTAATTACAGCTTGACAGCGCCTTCTCATGCTCCCAATCAGGTTCCTGGTGGTCCTTTGTAGGATGGCGTTCCATTCTTAGACCAGCATGGCACCAAGCTTTAGGACACTTCTTGGCTGGACTGGACGGGCTGAAATTGCAAGCTGCAACTCTTGTCGATTGGACTGAGGTCCGGAGATCTTGCTGGTCAGTCCATATGCTCAATCCCCTCCCTCTGTCTGTTCTCCCCGACAGCATGGGCAACATAAGGACGGGCATTATCGTCCATCAGAATGAATCTATCACCCACTGCACGTGCATGCAATCTGACGTGAACATCTTGAATCTCATCAATATACTGTTGTGCAGTCAATGTACCACGTTCGAGGACATTGAGCTCTGTACGTCTATCCAAGATGATGCCGCCCGGACCATAATTAACCCTCCACCATAGCGGTCAAGCTCAGCAATGTTGGCTGCATGGAATCGCTCTCATGGTCTTCTCCATACCCTAGAACGCCTATATGTGTGGTCTAGGCAGTACCTTGACTCATCTGCAAATAGGACAGGTCGCCAATCTTCTCAACGTGGTCCATGGCATATTCATATTGTACCTGGCGGTGGTTCTGGGACTGCGGAATGCGAATATATGGTCTTCTCGATCGGAGACCACCTTCGTGCAACCTTGCCTTGATAGTCTGCGTCGAAACATTTACCCCGCATGCATTCTGAAGGTCACTGCGAAGCTGGGTTGCTGTGGCAAAGCGGTTTTACGGGCCTGAATGATCAAAAACCGGTCTTCAGCTGCAGATGTTGCCACCACCATGCCGACTTACTGGTGTGCCATACTGCTGCAATCTTGCCCAGACTCTGGAGATCACCGTATGGTGCATACCAAGGCGATGGGTAGCCCCTTGCCCCACCACCCCTACAGCCCGCCACATTTCTGCTTCAGACAAATGTCTTCTTACATTTGAATTTGCCATATTCAATCATCAAATCACAAGGGTTTGTTTTGAAATGAAGACTGGAAACCCTACACATGTCATGTACCTGTAGACAGTACACGAAAACATCATGGAAATCAAGGGGTACATGCTTTCCATGACTGTCACGAAAAGTTTGCCTGTCAAGAGAGCTAATGTAAACACTGGGGACCAACACAATACATTCCTCAATCATATCCATCAAAAGTTTCGCAAATATGTCACAAGCAAATTTTACAATGATGTGTCAAATATTTGGTGCTTAGCAAACTTTGAGTTGTATATATGATTGACTTTGGCAATATAAAATTAAATTCAAGCAGTTGCAATTTCGTTCCATAAACTGAGATTTCATTGTTTAAAGTTGAGACCATAGACACAAAATGTATATAACAACAAATGCTTAGGGAAACGATCCATTGATAAATCTCTCAGTGTGACTACAGTCGAGATTCGACAATTGTGAATCACCGTTCAAAACAATTCCAATTAGTCAGTAATTGTCAATTATCGGATATCGTCTCGGTGGGGGTTGTGAACTAACATACTGGCTGAACTAATTGCAACTTTTCTTGGGGTTGCCATTAGGGTTTAATATATTCCCTGGTTTTCTCGGAACCGGAAATCGGAATGAAATTTCTCTCCGAACCGGGAAACGGGAAATTTTCCGGGTAATACCAAGCAAATTTACAAGGGTAACATAACGCATTCATTTTAATGATAATGAGCATATTTCTTTGGCAACCCCCCATCTCCAAACGGAAAAGTTATTTTCCTAAGATAAGTATGAAATCCCAAACCCGCTTCAATCTCGTCTTTATTTTCAGAATCACTCGCATTATCACCTCTATCTCCTCCATCATCAACACTCTCTTCAACACCCTCTTCACGGCCACCACCAGTCTCCTCTGCTTCAAGCAGAGGAGACTGGTGACGGCTGTGAAGGTGATGTTGATGTTGATGTTGGAGGAGGTGGTGAATAGTGGTACTAGTAATTCTGAAAATGAAGACGAGTTTGAACTTTGAAGCGGGTGTGAAGATCTTGCTGTTGAAAAGGATGGGTGTGGGGGAGGGGGGTGGGGGTCCAACCAAAACTGGTTGAGAGTTACAGTGATTTGTTGAAAATGGTTCGTCAGGAATGAAGACTGTAAAAATTTCAGTCGTGGAAGGGCTCACGATATCCTATAATGTTTCGATTCAGTAAACTTCAGTTCAACACACAAACAGTGCCACGCTTCATTCCCGGTTCCGTGCTGTAGATTTCACGGGTATCGGGTCCGGCTTTCGGAGCCAGGAACCCGGGAATTCTCGTTCCCGGGATTAAACCCTAGTTTCCGTAAGCTCTGTTGGTATGGTGGCAGAGCATTCATGGCTAGGCGATTGGGTGCCGTAGATCGATTCCCGTTAGGACCAACTTCTGAAAAACTTTAGAGTTTTCAGTCCAGTGGCTCGGTCCCAAAACCATGCCTGCGACGCGGTTTCTAGAAAATATTGGTACTGTACTTCTAACAGTTACACCCCATCACCAGCACATCTGAGCTTTATCCCTTTACCCAACGAATCGGCCACATCCGCCCGCGTAATATGCAAATGCAGCAGCTGAAAATATATTATTTTTCAAACAAAATTAACAAAACCATATCATATGATCCCTCCTTGGAACGAGCTCCTCGAGCTCGTTCCAGCGAGGGGTCACGTGATATGTTTTTTCTGAAATGTTCGGAAAAAAAAATGAAAATGATATTTAAAATAATAAATTTTGATATCGTCTTCGATGGGTGAAGGGTTAACCGATTTTTTAATATATAATCATACCGAATTCTCAACTTATAATACGACACAAGAATGTGATTGGGGAAAATATCCAATGTCCTAGTCACACAAGAGCGTGAAATTTAAAATAACAATCCAAATTGAATTTGTTCGTCCGCAGCCCTACACATAATTTGCAACTGTCACCTCGATGTTACATTTTCGATTGAGTTATCCATTGTCAGTAGCGTCGTGTCTGTTCTGCCATTTTTGCGACACAGAGCGCCTTACTTGATATTTGCAGTTATTCGACATAAATCAAACAAAATTGAGAAGACAATATAAGAAGAAATGGGAATGGATGAACTTGTACTTGGAAATTAAAGTAAGGTTTGATAAAAACGAAAACAACAAGAAAAATATTGTTCCTCTGAATACTCTCTGGCTCTATGGAAAAGGTTTGGCATTTGGAATGTGAATACTGTTTCATTCAGGGATTGGGTAATTGTAATTTGTAATTACCCACAATGAATCACTCTTGTAATCGCAGCATTTTCTTCATTTACATGTAGCTGAAAATATTCTTATATTTTTTCCATCAAACATTTTACAGCACAGGAGTAGTATGTCTCGGGCTTTTCACCCCCATTCTGGATGATCTCATGGATGATCTCATGTGACGTCATAGTCACGTGACCCAGTGCCGCCATGTTGTGTTGTCATGGTAACCCGCGTGAGCGGCCATCTTATGACGTCATCTCCATAGTCATACGTGGTGTTAGTGCGCATGCGCAGCGCGTGTTGTTAGGGTGATACGAGCTTCCGTCGTCCATTTTGTATACTGGAAGCCGCCATCTTGGTTTCTATGGTAGCACGTGATTGCTATGTTACCTAAGGCCAACAATAGGACAGGGGTATGTTTTAGGGGTATGTTCGATTGAATCGGAGTAAATCTGATTACCACAAACAACCCGACAATCCCTCCAAATCACCAAAATCCACCCGAAATCACCGAAATTGACTTTATTTCCCCATTTTATCGGCTTAGCACGTAGTGGTATAGTACTTAGGGGTACAAGGGTGCATTCGATTGAACAGGAGTAATGTTCTGGCTTAGAATTCTCCCAGAATCCCTTTTTGGATCCTTATCCCATGACGTTTTTCCCTATTAAGAATAGCACGTAGTGCTATAGGACAAATTTACCCAGAATTCTCTGCTTCTATCTATATATGCAATAGTTTACGTCTATCTGGCCATGTTCCTTTGTTCTATAGTATACTCCAGTAGCGTAGAAGAGCCTATTATTTGGAACAGTTTACCTTATTATTGCTATATTTAGCAATTTCTGGTCTATTCTTGTTAGTTCTGCCCCTATTCTAAGTACTCTTGTTGTTTCATTTATCTAGATCATTTATATAAATTATAATTAACCAATTAGATTGCTTGATTTCCCATAACCTGTATGCAGAGTTATCTCCCTTCTGTATAATAAAAACCTATATCAATGGCCATATCCCATGGAATCCCATTTTTTGCAAAACACCTGTGGCTATGAAATCCCTTTTTTGTCGTATGAGGCCATGAGGGCTATGTAAAAGCCCTCAATGAGTCCTCATTTATTATCCCTCATACTCTCATTGAATCTTGGGGTTATGAGGACCTTGAAAAATCCCTCAATGATGTATAATTTACTACGACTCTTATCCTCATTTCAGTATTTAACAGGTATATCCTATGGAATCCCATTTTGGAAAACGCCCGTGGAATCCCTTTTTGTCGTATGAGGCCATGAGGGCTATGTAAAAGCCCTCAATGAATCCTCATTTATTATCCCTCATAGCCTCATTGAATTCTGAGGTTATGAGGACCATTACAAATCCCTCAATGAGGCATAATTTACTACGACTCTTAGCCTCATCTCGGTATTTGAGGATACCCATGGCCTGGTATTGTATTATTCGAGGATACCTATCGAGGATACCTTTTATAGGATACTTATCTGAGGATACTATATATGCTGTTCATATCCCTATAGGTCTCTTGCTGGCCCTTAGTACTATTAATCCACCTGATGCTTTATGCTATCCTATGACTGGCATAGGTAGTATGCAATGCTAGGCATAGGGGTATTGTGGGTAGGGGTACTGCCTGGTAGTTTATAACGGTACTATAGTATGGGCGGTATATACACTTATAGGCCCCTGTTAGTGCTTGGTACTATTAACCAACCGATTGCTTTGTTTTATTATATGGCTGGTATATGTAGTACGTTATGGTAGACCTAGTGATTTTGTGGGGGTGGGGGTAATGCTTGGTAGTTTAGAACGGTAGTGTAGCATAGTCTGTACATATCCCTGTAGGTCTCTTGCTGGCCCTTGGTACTACTGATCCACCAGATGCTTCATATTATTGAGCGGTATTCTGGGGTCGGGGTCAATGCCTGGTAATACAGAACAGCAGCAGAGTATGGTTGGTATATTTCCCTATAGGTCCCATTCTAACCGTTCATAGTATTAACCTACCAAATGCTTTGTATCATCCTGTTACTGGTAAGGTGGTACGTAATACCAGTAGTTCCTACCTTATTTCGAGTACTCTTGTTATTTCATTTATCTAGATCATTTAGATAAATTATAATTAACCAATTAGATTGCTTGATTTCCCATAACCTGTACTTAATCGTACAGAGTTATCTCCCTTCTGTATAATAAAAACCTATATCAATGGCAATATCCCCGGCACCCCAATTTCGGCACCCCTTTTTTGAAAAGCATATGGCCTTCGGCACCCATTTTTTCTGAAATGAGGATAAGAGTCGTATTAAAAATCCCTCATTGAGGGATTTTTAATACGACTCTTATCCTCATTTCAGAAAAAAGGGGTGCCGAAGGCCATATGCTTTTCAAAAAAAGGGTGCCGAAATTGGGGTGCCTTCTGAAGAATCCCATTTTTCGGAAATGAGGATAAGAGTCGTATTAAAAATCCCTCAATGAGGTTTAATTTACTACGACTCTTATCCTCATTTCCGAAAAATGGGATTCTTCAGAAGGCACCCCAATTTCGGCACCCTTTTTTTGAAAAACATGGCCTTCGGCACCCCTCATTTCAGAAAAAAAGGGGTGCCGAAGGCCATATGCTTTTCAAAAAAGGGGTGCCGAAATTGGGGTGCCGGGGATATTGCCATTGATATAGGTTTTTATTATACAGAAGGGAGATAACTCTGTACGATTAAGTACAGGTTATGGGAAATCAAGCAATCTAATTGGTTAATTATAATTTATATAAATGATCTAGATAAATGAAATAACAAGAGTACTCGAAATAAGGTAGGAACTACTGGTATTACGTACCACCTTACAAGTAACAGGATGATACAAAGCATTTGGTAGGTTAATACTATGAACGGTTAGAATGGGACCTATAGGGAAATATACCAACCATACTCTGCTGCCGTTCTGTATTACAAGTCATTGACCCCGACCCCAGAATACCGCTCAATAATATGAAGCATCTGGTGGATCAGTAGTACCAAGGGCCAGCAAGAGACCTACAGGGATATGTACAGACTATGCTATACTACCGTTCTAAACTACCAAGCATTACCCCCACCCCCACAAAATCACTAGATCTACCATAACGTACTACATATACCAGCCATATAATAAAACAAAGCAATCGGTTGGTTAATAGTACCAAGCACTAACAGGGGCCTATAAGTGTATATACCGCCCATACTATAGTACCGTTCTAAACTACCAGGCAGTACCCCTACCCACAATACCCCTATGCCTAGCATTGCATACTACCTATGCCAGTCATAGGATAGCATAAAGCATCAGGTGGATTAATAGTACTAAGGGCCAGCAAGAGACCTATAGGGATATGAACAGCCTATATAGTATCCTCAGATAAGTATCCTATAAAAGGTATCCTCGATAGGTATCCTCGAATAATACAATACCAGGCCATGGGTATCCTCAAATACCGAGATGAGGCTAAGAGTCGTAGTAAATTATGCCTCATTGAGGGATTTGTAATGGTCCTCATAACCTCAAAATTCAATGAGGCTATGAGGGATAATAAATGAGGATTCATTGAGGGCTTTTACATAGCCCTCATGGCCTCATACGACAAAAATGGATTCCACGGGCTTTTTCCAAAATGGGATTCCATAGGATATACCTGTTAAATACTGAAATGAGGATAAGAGTCGTAGTAAATTATACCTCATTGAGGGATTTTTCAAGGTCCTCATAACCTCAAAATTCAATGAGGGTATGAGGGATAATAAATGAGGACTCATTGAGGGCTTTTCCATAGCCCTCATGGCCTCATACGATAAAAAAGGGATTCCATAGCCACAGGTGTTTTGCAAAAAATGGGATTCCATGGGATATGGCCATTGATATAGGTTTTTATTATACAGAAGGGAGATAACTCTACATACAGATTATGGGAAATCAAGCAATCTAATTGGTTAATTATAATTTATATAAATGATCTAGATAAATGAAACAACAAGAGTACTTAGAATAGGGGCAGAACTAACAAGAATAGACCAGAAATTGCTAAATATAGCAATAATAAGGTAAACTGTTCCAAATAAAAGGCTCTTCTACGCTACTGGAGTATACCCTAGAACAAAGGAACATGGCCAGATAGACGTAAACTATTGCACATATAGATAGAAACAGAGAATTCTGGGTAAATTTGTCCTATAGCACTACGTGCTATTCTTAATAGGGAAAAACGTCATGGGATAAGGATCCAAAAAGGGATTCTGGGAGAATCCTAAGCCAGAACATTACTCTTGTTCAATCGAATGCACCCCTTGTACCCCTAAGTACTATACCACTACGTGCTAAGCCGATAAAATGGGGAAATAAAGTCAATTTCGGTGATTTCGGGTGGATTTTGGTGATTTGGATGGATTGTCGGGTTGTTTGTGGTAATCAGATTTACTCCGATTCAATCGAACATACCCCTAAAACATACCCCTGTCCTGTTGTTGGCCTTAGGTAACATAGCAATCACGTGCTACCATAGAAACCAAGATGGCGGCTTCCAGTATACAAAATGGACGACGGAAGCTCGTATCACCCTAACAACACGCGCTGCGCATGCGCACTAACACCACGTATCACTATGGAGATGACGTCACAAGATGGCCGCTCACGCGGGTTACCATGACAACACAACATGGCGGCACTGGGTCACGTGACTATGACGTCACATGAGATCATCCATGAGATCATCCAGAATGGGGGTGAAAAGCCCGAGACATACTACTCACAGGTAGCCATTTTAATCGACTGGACAAGTATAGCATACAACAACCATGTATATAGTACACGAATTTAGTATAAGAGCAGTAATATCTTTCGCAGTATAATGAATGTGATAAATTTACCAACCTTGACGACGCTAGGAGAAATATATACTGTCTAAAAAAAGTTAAGCCCCCCCCCCCCCCTCCCCGTCACCTCCTTATAATACCAGTGGGTATACAGTAAATGGGTAAATTCTACCTAAACAATCTGATATTTGCAGTAGGGGGAATATGCCCTTTTAGTAAAGCAAGGGTTTCTTGAGCTTTCTTTTTTATTGAATGAATATTAGGCACCGCGGACGTCATCACAATGTAAAAAAACGTCACGTTGTTCAGTACCTGATGGAACAGCCTCGAGAATATCTAACACATCTTAACCCTTTACCTAACATTAAAAGCAGACGACACTTGCAAGCAAAATTCTTGAATAACTATTTTTTTTTTCATTTTTTGTCTCAAAAACATAGGTTATGACCCCCCGTTGGAACGAGCTCGACGACGAGCTTGTTCCAACGAGGGGTCATAACCTATGTGTTTGAGACAAAAATGAAAAAAACAATGAAAATCAACTGGAGATTTTCGAGAATAGCGCTTTGCCGGTTTTTTCCCGTTACGTTAGGTAAAGGGTTAATCGGCGTGGCATGCTGTCCATGACCTTCCGAATTTCTCTCACTGTGATGTTGTCTCATTTCTCTATAAGCACACGGAAGTAAAGTGGTCAATTGCCAGCAAATATTCACCTGTTTTAAGGATGTATGCCCGATCCGATAGAGGAATGCAGAACGTCACAATATGAGCGATTCCTATACCCACCCACAAGTATTATGGGGGGGGGGGGGGGGGGGGGGGGTTAACTTGTTTTGAACAGTATATTTAAAAAAACACAAACTTCAGCGCCTTTTGAAAGTTAGTCATGTCAGCATTGCGGGGAATGCTTTGAGAACTGTCAGATGTTGAGTGAAACTCCCCCCCCCCCCCCCCCCCCCACACACACACACACTGCATGTGTAACATATGTCTGTCCAGGGTGAGATAGCAGGGAGAGACAGATGTATCCCACCCCATCCACGTGACGTTATACATTTACAACGTTATTATGACGTTATGCATATCGTATCAGTTTCTTGCTACCAACTAATTCATATTGATGTCATCAGAATGCCGTGTGATCAAAGTTTGATGCTCTAAAACTCTTTAAACCCCAAGATGCCACCGTTCCTAATTGATTTCGTGGTATATAACTTTGGTATATACATAACTTTTGCATGCTCTTTCCGATGGTGTCATTAGTTTTTCAAAACAACGAATACCAAATGAGTTGATTATTATATCACATGACCGCCGCTTACCTCTGGCTAACGTAACCGCTGTATGGTGGGGGAGAAAAATAATCCCTGATGGGTACGGGTGTGCGATGGAAAAAACTCACCCTCGAGACAAGATATTTGGTCCAGACACTCGGCAAGCCTCGTGTCTGGCCCAAATATCTTGCCCTCGGGTGAGATTTTCCCATCCCACATCCGTACCCATCAGGGTTTATAATAATCCCTTTCCCCAACTCACACGGTATCAAAATTAATTATTGTGCAATTTGTAATGAATTATATTTTAAAGTAATTGTAATTGTGATTAATTACCTTTGAAAGTTGGAGTAATTGTAATTGCCCTGTCTACATCTAATAGTAATAGTAATATTATTTTTCCGCGTTTCGTAGAATAGCGGAAAACATTTGTCTTCACGTTGTGCAGAACGTTCACATATTTTAGTTTGGTCATTTTAGACCAATGAGGAAATTTGAAAATTGTTAGCCAATTAGAAAATTAGAAAGCAGTGACGTTACAAATAGGTTATTGTAAGAGCCAATAGTTTTGTAAATTTGGGGCATGTGATAGTTTGTAGAAGGCGGTAAAATTAGTATTTTTAATTCTAGCCTTCGCCATTGCTTTGACCAGACAACTTTGAATTCATAATTTTATCTGAAAATTTGTGTTTAAGGCTACAGGTGTAAAATTATTTTCACCTTTCTGATTTCAAGTTGCAAGTCCAGTAACTTCCCTGAGACGTTCTTCGCACCTGCTATTGGATACAGGTTTCTAGAGTTTTTTCCTTTCAAATATAAACAGGTATTTTATCTCTAGTTCTTCCTGGGCGGCGTTGTGCGTCAAGGATGGGTATATAAGCATTACAGTTTGTTTATTTACTGTTATTGTTTACAAAGTGTATCTTGAATACCAAGTATGTCTTATTTCAAAATAAATGACTTTCGGGCGGTCTAAGCTGCTCGGTCGGCTAGTTGGCTACTATGTAGTAGTTATTGAATTGTAGCATATAGTTAAGACTTAATTACGTTTGAAAGTACTCGACTTTTATTGTACATTTCTACAGTAACATGTTTCACTCGGCATACCGTAACTTCGAGTTTTCTTTCCATTATGCGAATTGTTTGTCTTTGTAGATGTTTTTCTCTCCTTTCAACATTTACTTAAAGTAACAGCTATTACGATCACAGCCATTGCTATGTTGAGATGACGTCATTCAAGATTTTTTGACAAATTTTTGTTCTTCACCCCAAACACAGTTTTTGAAGCCTTGATGGAACAAGATGATTCTTGGAAGTGGTCAAAAAAAAAAAACGTTCAGTTTTTTCGAGAAAATTTAAAATTTCGTTTTAGAGAGACCATTGTGATGGACACTGTTTTGATCACCCTTCGTTCAAGTAATGCCTAACTACTAGGGCTGCACGATATATCGATAAACCGATATATACCGGTATTCAAACCAATATCGATTGAATACCGGTGTGATTACAAAAATATCGGTTTATCGTCATTATTTATTTTACCCACATTTTCAAGATGTCTTAAGTTTTTTAACTGTAGCCCCGAATGAATAATAGTATCCCTTTATCCAAGGAATCGTCTGCTTGTGCCTTCGTAATATACAAATTCAGCAGTTGAGAAATTTTTTTTCAAACATTTCAACAAAACGTTGAGCTCGTTCCAATGAGGGGTCACATGATATAGTTTTGTTGAAATCTTTGGGGAAGATCTGATAAACTAATTTTGAAAATAATACATTTTGATATCGTCTGCGTTGGGTAGAGATTTTTCGAACCGCATCATCAAGGCATGTTAATTCGTTCCAACTGTGAGGTCTCAAGTCTCGATTGTGGTACTTGTGTTCATATATCTGAACAGTTTTCGATATACCGGCCTACCACGGTATTTTTTTGAATACCGATACCGGTATTCAGTTTTGAATATCGTGCAGCCCTACTTACTACACGGAGTGGGGAACAAATCGATAATACGAACATTGACAATCGACCATATTGGAAGTTAACGATATGCAATATTACGGGTCATGTGGGTGAAATCATCGCCAAGTACTTTGTTCTGTACACAAGGCCAAGACGCTTCCAAGACCAATTTTAAAGCATTAACCGTTCCGCCTTCCGCTGGTTTTATTTATTGCATGAAAAAAATGTTAATGACTTTGGAGAACATAACGGTGCGGCTCTCTCAGAGCTGGCGTACTTTCTACTGGTGCATTGGGAAGGATGGCTGGTGGGGCGAGAAAGAAGCTATCAAATATCACTCCATTCAATAATATAATCACCGGCATTTAATGCTGCTGAAAGATGATAAACATACAGTAACGGAATGAATTCAAATAAACGACTTTTATGTAGGCAATGTTAAATAGTGAGCTGAAAGAACCCTTTGCGATTAGAATAAAAAAAATAATTAAATTAAAATAAATATGTTAAAAGCCTCAATTAGTATCATAAATCATTCGCTACTGCACTCTAGTTTAAATAAATAAATAAATAAATAAATACAAATTTAAAAATGATGAAACACGTAGAAAGAAAAGACGTTCGTGTCACAACTCCATGTAATTAAAATGTCTTGCTATGGACCCAAGTACGACGCAAAAAAATTCTCCGAGACGAATATTGAAAAAGAGGAACCAACTCACTTGTAGTGGATCAGGGTGTATCTCCTCACGGCAACAGCAGCAAATTACTTTTGTCACCCGTGCAGGGATTTTTATATAGCGTGTATGACCTTCACTAAAAATTGTTCCAGAGGGTGATTACGTAACTTCAGTCCCGTTTGCAATTTAACCTTGTTTACGTCTGATATTTGACATTTGTAATTACATTTAAAAGATATTTATCAAAGAATCATGTTTACAGATTGTTTAGATTTTCTTAAATATGTTCTTTCATTCTGTCAACCCTGATACACGCAGTGAAAAATTTCGGTTGACACAGTTTTGCTCATCTGTTCAAGAATAAGAGAGTTTCTCTCTGATTTTGAATTAGTGCTGTCTCAATTGCTGGAAGGAAGAATAAATTGATGTCATTCCAGCGATTCCGCAATAAGTTTTTTAATGTCATGGCTGAAAGAAAATCCGTGAGATACAGTACCGTCGCCGTGAACAGGCCACTTTTCTCGGGTGGGCAATGTTTCCACGGACGCAATAATATTAGATTCCAAACACTTATTATAGAAATAATCACTAAAACATTAATTAGCTAAGCACAGGATACAACCCGATGCTTCATTAATTAAAATTTTGATGCTGAATGTTTTTATTACCTGGTAAATGGCGTGGACATCACTGCCCACGTGTGGATAACGACCAGTTCAGGGTGACTGCACTGTAAGGTCCATAGACATAATGTCCATATAAAACTAATTGTCCCTGCATCAGTATGCATCGCGTCTTAGAAGAACTGATTGGTCAACGTAACCGAGACAAATAGCCATGGTATCGGCTATCTTCAAACATACGGGTGATAAGAGTACGCGCCGTTATTCCCCGTTTGTCACTCGAGAAACATCCAGGTGATAAAAATAACCTTTGACCCCGACTGGGTCACATCGATTGCAGAAACTCCTATTAGAACTGTTAATTAAATTGTAACGGGGTAAATCCCGGCCATAAAGGTTTTTTTTCAATGAGGGTCACAATTTCAGTGAGGGTTTTGGAGCCAAACTGAGGTAAAAGTAGGAAATCCACGGCGGGTAAATATACGGACACAGTTAGTGTAACTACTGTAAGACTTGGTGTCAACAACAAATTAACATTACCAGGTCATTAAATCTCGGCGCACTTCATAATTTATTTTGCGGTTTCCGATGATCAGCGTAGAAATGTATGCTATTAATTCCACCTACCTTTTACAAAATTCAATGACTGCGGCTCAATTCAAAATCTTCAAGTTTAAACCCAAGTGGAGTCTGAAATTGTGAGACATCGTTTCCGAAATTCAAAATGTCACCTTCCCTGATGTCCAGCGTCGTTTTAAGTGAATATTTAAGCTATTCTCTCAAAGACATGAATAAAACACACAACACAACACATCTAACATGCTGAAGCTTGTTCCATGGAAATACAGTGCACTCTGGAAGGCTGAATTTACACGGTTTTAAAACTTTCAACGAATTCAAATTCACCAAAGTGAAAAACTTCGCCATGTGTGACCCGGTTTATAAACAACGATTCGAAAATAGACGCGTCTATTTATAGTTTTGCTGTGACGTTTGTTACGCTGTTTGGTTCAAAACCAGAGGCCCAGTGTGGGGTTTAAACCTCGTCGTCTGAGTCTTTATGTGGGATAATATTTTCCATCTCGGCATTATTTCTGTGTTAGGAGGTGGGACAAAATCGTTATCTCGGGCAACATCCAGGGTACATGGAGATTTAATACCTGGATGTCTCCTTTTCAACCATTCGGCTTGCGCCTCATGGTTGAAAACTGACATCGAGGTATTAAATCTCCATGTACCCTGGATGTTGCCCGACATAACTTATACTGTCCATGGACATTAATTATTTACCCAGCGAATCGGCCACATTCACCCGCGTAATAAGCAAATTCGGCAGCGGAAAAAATACTATTCTTAAAAAAAATACAGCAAAACCATATCATGTGACCCCTCTTTGGAACGGGCCCGTTCCAAAGAGGGGTCACATGATATGTTTTGTTGAATGTTTTTTTAAAAATAATATTTTTTCCGCTACTGAATTTGCATCCAATGAGGGGCCACATGATATGGTTTTGTTGAAATTTTTTGAAACATTGAACAAAATGATATTTAAAATAATAAATTTTGATATCGTAGCTTTGGGTAAAGGGTTAAAGTCTATCAATATAATGTCTCGGTTATTATGTCATTTGTTTGGAATAATGGACTTAGATTTGTTCTTAACGTGCATACATGTGTCTACACTTTTGAATATTTATGAACTTGCAGTTTTTCGGGGAGCAGGTTAAACCTACTGACCGACGTTTACGGTGCCCGAACGAGTCGATCACTGTATACCAATTTTCACCATTCTATGAGAACGTTATCAGATATAGGGCAACTACTGTTTTTTTACCTTTCACTTCGGGGCTGCATGTTAAAAAATATTATTGAATGATGAATACAATGGGGATAAGGACAAAATCCATCAATAATTCTAGTTTGTGAAAAACACAACCAAATCATTAATTTTATGCCAGAATTTATTAAGTAATCCCAGGAAGTCGGAATGACTTATTGCGAGCGTCAGCCTTTTTTAATTTATATTTATTTGTTTATTATTATTATGCTTCATATTATCATGTGGTTGGTACAGGTAGCACGTAGTGCTAGGTCATGCGGTATTAGGGGGTCGTGCTGCACGGTATATCGATAAACCGATACATTTATGAACTTGCAGTTTTTTCGGGGAGCAGGTTAAACCTACTGACCGACGTTTACGGTGCCCGAACGAGTCGATCACTGTATACCAATTTTCACCATTCTATGAGAACGTTATCAGATATAGGGCAACTACTGTTTTTTTTACCTTTCACTTCGGGGCTGCATGTTAAAAAATATTATTGAATGATGAATACAATGGGGATAAGGACAAAATCCATCAATAATTCTAGTTTGTGAAAAACACAACCAAATCATGAATTTTATGCCAGAATTTATTAAGTAATCCCAGGAAGTCGGAATGACTTATTGCGAGCGTCAGCCTTTTTTAATTTATATTTATTTGTTTATTTTTTTTATTCAGTCCTATAATTGAAACTAGAAGTCCTGTCACTGTATTGTGCACTGTTCTGAAGAAATAGCGCACTGGATAAGTGCACACCAGTCTCTATCAATACCACGAGGAATACTTGTAAACTTTCATCACATGGATCACCGGGTGGAACCCGGTGATCCATGTGATGAAACTTTGCATGCGCTTTATATTTTGTATCACGTTGCTTGTATCCTTGTGTATTTCAGTGGATTATTTCCTTTTACTGCAGTAAGGAGTGCGTTAACTAACGAGCATGTTCTGCGCCAATTATGACAGAACTTCTAGTTTCAACTGTAGTTTGCGGACTTCCCTTGACATTATATCCTCAACAGTTCGTACACGTTTAATCCTTTATGTCTAGTACTTCACCAAGGCTGCGATTTTTGACTTCGCGCCTTTATTAAAACAATTTAGGCGTTTATCTTTAACTTTTAATTTCAACTTAAATATTCAAATTTCGCTTTGCGAAATTTTGGAAACATATTCTCCAACACAGATCATATCTAACACCATTGTTCCGTCCTGGGAAATTCTGAACTCGTATCGTCAATTTTTCCGGTGACACTTTTTGACACTGGTGTCACCAAAAATGCAATTAAGTCCGATTTTCCTGAATTTTTAATATACTGAAAAAATATGTGTGTTTTGGGATTTTCAAATTTAAGGTCACATTCAACCCTTTGAGTATTAAATGAGGGAGAGATCGTACCTGATTACTCCGTGCTTTGCCGGCACAGCTAGTGTTAAATTCCCACAGAAGCAATATTTTCTTGTGCAAAACTTCGGCTCCATCCAGCTATATCCGGCAAGTAGCATATATAGTATTCTATGGTATGTATAGCGATACATGTACACTCGAGTCTCTGAGTATACAATATGGGTATTGGACGGAAAATTGATTGTGAAGTTAGGTTTTCTTGAACGTTTTCCACGCGAAACAATTGACGTTGCTATTGACGTCATTGCATCTTGATACACACACGGCGTCATAGATACGTTGACCACTATTGTTGTCCACTACACAATACGACATTACGGTGTTCGGATCAGGACGTGTCGGGCTTCTCGTACTGGGCTGGCATGGTAGTTTAGTATAAGCGGTATGTTGACTATGTTCTCCTGTTGGTCCCCTGCTAGCCATTGGTACGAATAACATACTAAATGTTTCATATTATCTCGGGACTGATATAGGTAGCATGTAGTGCTAGGCCGGGTGGTATTGTGGGATGGGTGGGGGTATTGCGAGGTAGTCCTTGATAGGTTAGAAGGTAGTATAGGATATACAGTCTGTAGTCTTGTTGTCTAGCGTTGGCCCTTAGTACTATTAATTAATAACGACTCTTATCCTCATCTGGGTATTGGAGGATACCCATGACTGTGATGTAACACTGGAGGAAACTTTTGAGGATACCTTTTGCAGGAGATCTTTTGGGGGACACTTTTGAGGGATACTTATCTGATTATAGTTATGGTTCCTAGTACCTGACCAGCTTCGGTTTTGTAGATCTTTTTATTAATTTCCAACGTGTGATTTACTGGGATTTCCGGGTTTGATTATAAACGATAACTTCACAAGTGAATTATGCAATCAACAATTGTGTCATGTATTCGTGCGTGCAAACGAAGACGCTTTGCCGTGGGTGTAATGGGGACTTCATTGTTTTTTTGTGTTTTTTAATCCTTTACCTATCATGAAAACACAACGACACTTGCAAACAAATTCTTGAATAACTATTTTTTTTATTTTATGTCTCAGAAACATAGGTTATTACCCCTTCAATTGAACGAGCTCGTCGAGCTCGTTCCAATGAGCGGTCATTACCTATGTTTTAGAGAAAAAAATAGCTATTTTTTTTAGAATAGCTCTGGACGGTTTTTTGCCGTTACGTTAGGTAAAGGGTTAACTAATATAATTATCGTTAATAATGAAAAGTAATAAAGACTAATCGCTTGACTGGACTGGTTACGCGAAATAATTCATTCGAGGCGAGGGACTATATTGTAAAACACTCGTGCTTATTCGCGCACTCGTGTTTGTACAACGTCCCTCACCTCTCATGAATTATTTTACTTACCCAGTCCAGTCAAGCGATTACTCTCTATATAATTCTTAGTAGTCCTACCTTTGGCTTCTATTGCGACTTCAGATATCGTCCCTGTGGTCAACTTCTACTACAGTCATCCAATAATATCGTCTTCAACCCCTTTTGCGGCCTTGTAGGATTACTATTGACTTGTAGCATTTCTACAGGCTAACTAACTGTCTCAGATCACGACATCTTCCCTAGAATCTCCAAAAGACCATCCATAATCTACTATGATTTTAGAAATCAAGCATAGCACCACGTGATCTAGCATTCCCACTTACCCATAGAATAGTACAAATTATTAGGTGGTTTTGTAAGGATAATACTAGACCATCGGGGTAAATATGGTGCTATGTATACTACTGTCCCAGACAACAAAACGTACTCCATCACACCGCAATAAACGTAGAACACAAAAATGCACACAGTACGCCCTATATATTACCGTACCAGGCAACCATGTATACCCCCACAACACTGCACGAACCAGCACCATGCATTACCTATACCATCTGCCGTCCAGAATAACGATTTAGATTGATAGTGGTATTAAGTAATAGCAGTAGACCTATGGCGTACATATAGTTCATCCTATACTACTCAACCAGACAACCATGCATTACTCCCACCAGCAATACCGCTGTACCTAGCATGACGTAATAGCTATATCAGACATAGGATAATACGGAGCTGTCACTAGTTCAATACTATCCAGTGCTAAGGTGGTACCTCGGGGGTAAACACCCGACACCTTACACTACCGCACTAGACAATAATACATTACCCACCCCTCAGTGCCGCATGACATAGCATTACGTACTACCCATACCTGTTATAGAGTAATATAAAGTGAATTATTTACTACTTATTTATTGATGTTTAAGGTCACATATTAATGCACAATGATTAATCATGACCGTGACAGTTTTACAGGTTGAGGAAGCCGGAGTACCCGGTGAGAACCACCGAGCAACGACGAGCAGCTGCCAGCTCCCCAACATCGTAAGTCAACAGCACAGCCATGGTTAGATTGGTTGAGGATATGCGCTCCATCGACGTGAAGTACGCCTTAGTACACGGCGTCATCGTGGCCCCATATGAACAATCGGGGTGAAGTGCCTTGCCCCAAGGACACAACACGGAAGTCCGAATCGATCACTCAGACGGTCACCCATCCGAGGACTAACCGGGCTCGACGTTGCTCAACTTCGGTGATATGGCGAAAATATAAAGTAAAATGAGGATTTATAGTACTAAGGGGCTAACACTAGACCATCAGGGGAACAGACCGTACACCATATACCAGCAGTTTTTTTCTACCAAAGACTACCTCACGATACTCCCACCCATCCCCTAATCAGGGCTGCACGGTATTCGAGACTGAATACCGGCATTAAAAAAAAAAAAAAAAAAAAAAAATACAGCGGTATACCGGTATATCGAAAGACTGTTCAGATATCTGGACATACGTACCATAATCGGGACTTGATCATTCACAATCAGAACAAATCAGCATGTCTTGATGATACAGTTCGAATAACTCTTTACCCGACGCAGACGTTAACAAAATTTATTTTTTTAAATATTGCTTATCGATTTTTTTAATTCAACAAAATCATATCAAGTGACCACTTTTTGGAACGAGCTCGTCGAGCTCGTTCCAATGAGGGGTCACATGATATGGTTTTGTTGAATTTTTTTGAAAAATAATGTTTGTTCAACTGTACAATTTGTGTATTACCCGGGAGTATGCGGCCAATTTGTTAGGTACAGGGGTAATATTATTCGCCCGGGACTATAATTAAAAGACTCCAGATATCTTGAAATTGAACTGTGGGTAATTAAATAATGACGATAAACCGATATTTTTTTGCAATTGCACCGGTATTTAATCGATATTGGTTTGAATACCGGTATGTATCGGTTTATCGATATACCGTGCAGCACGACCCCCTAATACCGCATGACCTAGCACTACGTGCTACCTGTACCAATCACATGATAATATGAAGCATTAGGTGGATTAATAGTTTCAGTGGGAAACAAGGGACATTCAGGGAAATATATCGCCCAAACTGCACTACCATGTCAGTTCAATACTAGAAGCCCAACACACCCTGACCCGAACAACGTAATACCGCACTGTACAGTGGACAATAGCAGCAAACTTTTCTGTTACGTCGCATGTGCATCATGCGGTCACGAAGTCAATAGCAAAGTCAATTGTTTCGTGGGGAAAACTTTCAAGAAAACCCAACTTCACCATCAATATTTCCACCACATACCCAGACTATACACCAAGAGCCCTGAGTGTACCTATATCACTATACAAATCATAGCATACTATATATACAGTGGATATGCCACTTGCCGGATCGACCTGAATGAAGTCGAAGATTTGCACAGGAAAGTGTTTCTTCGACAAACTACTCGTTTAGGATATTTTGATGTTTCGCAGGTACCCTAGTAAACTACAAAACATACTCAAGTTTCCATTTCAGACGGCAAAAAGAGTAATTGTCCGAGTGCATACCCGCATTTTGTTTTTCTCCCAATTATACAGACATTGTTCAAGCTATGACGTTAATACCCATCGGGGACCGCAAAATTAAATTTAACTTCACCGAGTTGACCTCTAAGAACATAAGGGTACTCGTGGTCCCAAATACACAGGCTAAAATATTGAAAAAAAAAATGAAAATCAGATGTCACATACCGAATATATGAAGTAATCAACGTAGGAGTACCCCACACACGTCTCCACTGTCACCCTACCCCCAAACTACAAACCATATTCTCAAATATAAATAACGGGCGGCAAAACGGATAATTTTGGGAGTGCATTGCTGAAAATGCCTAATACTTTTCGAAAATTCGTCGCATGAGTGCTAGAATGTTCTATAGAACATTCTAGCAGTCAGCCGACGATTGTTAACGCATGTACGTTAATACCCATCGAGGGT
Source organism: Pictodentalium vernedei (assembly GCA_031216915.1). Classification (NCBI taxonomy): domain Eukaryota; kingdom Metazoa; phylum Mollusca; class Scaphopoda; order Dentaliida; family Dentaliidae; genus Pictodentalium; species Pictodentalium vernedei. The sequence continues at coordinate 845,015,775 of CM062296.1, read as the reverse complement.
CGGAACGTATTAGAATTAAATTTCAATCCACGAAGTCCAACCCTTGGGAAGTACTCGTTGTCCCAAATACAAAGGTGGGGAAAGTTGAAAATCTTACCTCAGACACATGAGAGATGACGTCAGCAAACATCGGGGCACCAATCTTAAGCTTTTTTTTTATTTAGATTATATTTTAAACCTCTTTTTCAGCATTTGCTTTTCGCAATTCATACAATGTAATCACAATACACAGCAGGTTTGGCCGCAAGAAACGCCGTTCGCTTCCTAAAGAGCGTCGGTAGGCCTCTAGACGTTGGCCATGCTTCGTCGGATGACTTCTGGCAATTTGGATTTTTGTCTTATTTTATTTCATCAACGTCTACAAACGATTGGTTAATTCTCACTTTGTATTACAGTAAATGGTCTGCTTAAGAAATTTGCAAACGTGTGTAGTAAATACAGAACCGCACAAGCATTTTAGTGGGTTAATGTTTATCGCACTCGCTCGGTATTGCGCAGAAAACAACGTGATGCTTCGCCTCCCTTTTCAACTTTTGTAAAACTAATCTCTGACAAAAAACATATCTAAAATTGTGATATCGACCTGGGAAATTCTCAATAGTTATGGTGCAATTTCCGGAAACCGTTATTCAAGCCTGGAAATAAGAGGTCGGACACGGACAAATTCCGACTCAGTTATGCGTTTGTCAGACGGCCAGTTGCTTGCGCCCGTCACTCTGTCCGAGGCAAATTTTCATCGTTAAGTGGGCAGTGACGAGTGGGAATGGTGGATGAATTATCTCACGTCTACAAATCCATAACAGTTTATTTCCCGTCATCATTATAGACGACAATCAATTACGAATATAAAAATTCAATGCAAAACAAAAACACAAACCAAGGATTTTGTAGGCTGACACTTTTCCAGGGGATTACTCTAGCAACGTATCGAACATGCAGTGCTTCCGCTTGATTTGAATTTCCGTATTCAGAATTGTTAAAATCAACCCGAATGCAATGTTTTCAATTGAAGTACTGTCGTCACACTGACTTTATATATGGTATAAACCCTATAAGGTATGTGTAAATTCTCATTAAACTGCTTTGAATAGACTGAAAAGTACTGTTTGCTATTGATGCTAAAAAATGTCCGGCAGGATCTCTAAATGTCCGACAGAAGTCAGTTTGTACCTGTCATTTTTTCGGCACTTCCCCCCCCCCCCACCCCCCAAACAAAAAATGATATCCTGGCTTGCCGTTATTGACGCCGCCGTCACCAAAAATTTAATGTCGGCCGATTTCCCTAAAATTTTAGTATGAGCAGAACCCATAGAATAAATAGTTTCTTTGTTTTTCCGATTTATCGACGTTTCCGAGGTTTTAACCCTTTACCTAACGTGACGTGTCTGAAAAACATAGGTTATGAACCCTCTTTGGAACGAGCTCGTCGAGCTCGTTCCCATGAGGGGTCATAACCTATGTTTTTGAAACAAAAAATGAAAAAAAGCAGATATTCAAGGATTTGTTTTGCAAGTGTCGTCTGTTTTTCATGTTAGGTAAAGGGTTAACGTCACTTCAAATTTTACACATTTTTCAGTAAAAAGTTAAAAACGCCACTTTAATATATTACTAATACACACGTCTATGAAATTGTATACAGTATAATCTTGATGGTGTGTCTATTCAATACAGCTGTTATACTTTCAACGTTCAATCTTTAACTAAAACTAACGTCATTACTGACGTCATTTCATTAACGTTTAATATTGACCTTGCTATTGAACTCTCCTCCTCAAAATTTAGTCTCCAACAAAAATTATATCTAAAAATAGTGTCACTTTTTAGTCGTCAAAATATTTTCTCGCCTCCCGTCGCAGCGACGGTCGGACGTCAGCGCCGAAAAAGGAAAGGTTAGTCCGATTTCCATGAACTTTAACCCTTTACCTAACATGAAAAGCAGACGACACTTGCAAAAAAAATTCTTAAATAACTAATTTTTTTCATTTTTTGTCTCAAAAACATAGGTTATGACCCCTCGTTGGAACGAGCTCGACGAGCTCGTTCCAACGAGGGGTCATAACCTATGTTTTTGAGACAGAAAATGAAAATATTTTGAAAATTAATTGGCGATTTTTGAGAATAGCGCTGGCCGGTTTTGGCCGTTACGTTGGCTAAAGGGTTAACATCATGTAGAGCTTGAAAAATAAAATAAATGTTAGCTTTTTCTTTAATTTTTTGAATTAACGCCATTTTCGACGTTTTTAAGTCAAATGACGTTTTTTCGCCCAAAACAATCGTGCCAAGCCTATTGCCATTATCATAGAACTGACAGACATCAAACGCTTCATGTTGGCGTGGCAGTAACTGCTCCCTGGTATTCACAAGTTTCTTTGAGACTTACAGTGCAAATAACACAAATATTGAAAACAATTTTTGTCGTGTTTCAAGCGTACAGCGATTACCATAGCATTTACGGTGATCATAATTCGAATATTGACGATGCGGTCACACTTCTGAAGCGTCACAAAATAGTTTAAGAGTTGCAACTTAAATAACATTAACAAAGGGAAAAATACAACTTTCGGCTTGTATCACGCCTACAACGATTGACTTAGCACTCACAGAGACCAATCTTCGTATGCAGATGCGGCAATCACAAGGTGACAATTCTGAAGCTTTGCCAAGTTTGTTTTGCTTTTTTTGCCATCGACAGGAAAGTTTGGAACTTGCATTGCAAATCAAGCCAAAAAGGAGAAAAAAAAAACTTTAAATTTGTGTCAATCCTGTATATAACAGTACCACTGAGGGATACTAAACTTCGCACGTGGACGCCCCAGCGCCAGTTCTGTAGCTTTGTGTCCTCTGTTTGCGATCTACCCAAAACTTATCAAGTTACAACGCAAACAACGACATTGGGATACAATACCTCTTTCAATTTGTGTCAAGCATACATCCATCATATTGCATCATCATACTTGGCCACTTAAACAGCGTTGGCCGCCTTTTGTATGACTTCTGGGAATTAGCTTGAGAGTTGAAAATAATCTAGTAAATTCTTAGTCATATTTTTAACCCTTTACCCAAGGCAAACAATATCAAAATGTATCACTTTTATTATTGTTTTCAAATGAGGGGGGGGGGGGGGGGGCATGGTTTTGTTGAATAGTTTTTGACAACAATTTTTTTTCGACTTCTAAATACTTAAATTACACGGGTGGATATAGGGGTGGGGGGTGGGGGGGGGTGTGGGTGGGTAACCCTTCACCTAACACCTGCGTAATTTTCAAATTTATCAGTTGAAAAAAAAATCGATTTTTTAAAACAGTTTCAACAAAACTATATCATGTGACCCTCATTGGAACGAGCTCATCAAGCTCGTTCCAACGAGGGTCACATGATATGGTTTCCCTGAATTTTTCTGAAATTTGAAAAAAAACAAAAATTAAAACAATAAATTTTGATACTGTGTACGTTAAGTACAGGGTTACATCATTTTTCATGAAGTAATTCATTTGCAAACGCCCTGTTACACTTATTTTCACATCATTTATTTGATAATGGAGAAAGGGGTTAATCTTCAAATTAACTTGAAATGTATGCAGTTCTAAATATGTTTGTGGTAAAATATGTTCAGGGACCTCGGGTCCGTAGAGATTGTTTCCATGAGCATTTTGTCTAGATAACACAGAGAAACTATTATACCACATTTTAAAATCCTATAGAAAAAAATGTCATTCGGTTTGGTTTGCTAATCTGCAATATTCTAGGGTGATATTCCCGTGTGACATTTTCGGCAATATTTCTCGCTTGGGCCGAGATTCCCGAAAGTGATGCCAGAAACGATAAAGAAGCATGCTCCTTCAATATTGTCTCCTGGCTATTTGAAACTCTTGAGTTGAACAAAAATAATAATAATAAATACAAGGCAAGAATTTAAATGTTACTGCTTAATAATAATAATAATATACCCATTTATATTGCACCAAAATTATACTTCGATGGATAAAGAACCATATTCTAGGGCGCTGCACATGTTACATAGCTCATGCAAAGATAGAAACAGAATATATACATTATTTTACAGTCCAGAACATCACTTATAGGCTTTTTGAAATAGATATGTTTTGAGATCTTTCTTGAAAATTTTTTACATTTGACAGTTTTGTTGGATGATCTAAATTAATCCACAAGTGAGGACCAGCAAATGAGAATGACTTCTCCCCAAATGTCTTACACCGTATTTTTTGGAACATGTAGTATTTTACCATCAGACGTCAGGTTGTATTGAAATGCATTCCTGGTATTGATGAGTTGTTCTAAATAGGCTGGTGACATGTTATTTTGTGCCTTGAAAACTAATTATAAAGTTTTTAGGGCTGTCACGATTTTTTAATTTAGGAATCGATTAATCGTCGCAAATAATCGATGATAATCGACTGATCGTACCTAGATGACCCCATCTCCTTCTCTTTGAAGTCGATAAAAATGAAGTTGAAGTCAGTTGACCTACCTCAAGTAAACAACGAAGACGATCCTCTTTTGGTTACATTCAAAGCTTTGATGTTCAAGTTCGCAACTGCCGACCGGTCTTGATTATTACACTGACGGTTCAAAAGTTCAGAACACCAATGCTTTGATGAATGTGCCTGAAAGACAAATGCTTCCAATAGCTTCTTGGGGTTTAACATCGATGTTCTTAACTCTTTACCTTTAGAAACAATAGTTTTTTTCAACATATTTTCTTTTAATTATTAAACGTCTGACGGTTCAAAAGTTCAGAACATCAAAGCCCTGAATGTACCTGAAAGACAAATGCTTCTAGAGGCTTCTTGAGGTTTAAAGTCGACGTTCTTGACCTTTTAGAAACAATAGTTTTTTCAACATATTTTCTTTTAATTATTAAACGTCTAAAACGGGATATAATTTACCGATTATTCGACAACGAAAAATACTAATCCATTTCGCCGTGACCGATCAACAATCGATTAATCGATTAATCGTGACAGCCCCTAAAGTTTTGAAAACAGGAATGATGTGTTGAGATCGCGATACCCTACATACCACTCGGGCTAAAGCATTCAATACTTTCTGCAAGTAAGGCTTTAGAATAATTAAAGTGTGAAGATAAAAAGGCACGAACTAGAGTTTTTTGTAAGGAACTGCGTTATCTGTTTCATTTCATATGGACTTTTGAAAGCCGTGTTGCACATATTTGTAATATGTTTGTCCATAGACATGTTTGAGTCGAAGAAGGCGCCAAGATTACTGTCACTTTCCCTGGTGGTGGAATCTCCTACCTTCATTGAGTTGATGTCAGTTTTAGTGAGTTGCTGATGTGAACCAGTTATTAGGAATTCAGTCTTATCATCATTTGTCATTAATTTTATTGAAATCATTCAAGTGCTAATGTCCAAAATACACGATTCAATAATTCCTCGAGCTTTAGTTTGATCCCTGGTGATGGTCGAAAAGGGTAGTAGACCTATGTGTCATCAGCATAAACATACACTTCAGGCAGGTGAGATTCAATGATGGTGAACATTTTGGAAATATAGAATAGAAACAGTACATGACCAAGGCAACTGCCCTGTGGGATACCACATTCCAGATGGAAGTCTTTTGACAGATTACCGTTTATTGATACACCTTGATGTCTGTTCTTCGGGTATGATGATCGCCAGCTATCGGTAACATCACTAAGTCGAAATTCGAAGTTCGTTGTCTCTAGCAGAGTTTTATGGCAAATGGTGTCGAAAGCAGCACTGGGGTCTAACAAAACAAGCAAGGTTTCCATTCCAGACTCCTTATTAAGCAGGGTGTTATTCTTAAAATTGAGCAATGCCGTTTCTGGTGGGGAACATTTTCTGAATCCAGATGTGTTGGCCGGTAATGAAGCATGCATATCTCTATGTAACATTAGATGGTCAATGACAGGTTTTTCACACAGCTTAGAAACGAAAGGTAAGTTATTCATTGGTCGGAAGTTTTTAAACACAAGTTCTGCAACTTGTTTTTTCAGCAGACGGTTCACAATCGCGATTTTCCACATATCAGGCACATGTCATTCTAGTAGAGACACGTTGATCAATTAGTGATTATAGGAGCCAAAGGCAAAGAGTCCACACATTATTTGATAATAGATGTTGGCAACATGAATTCAAGTGTTCAAGTACAGTTAAAACTAGAAGTCCCGTCATGAACTGTGCGCTTATCTAGGTTTAATTGCGCGTAGGAATTGCGCGCAATTTCCATATCGAATGGCATCCAAAGCACCGCAGATACTCTTGGTTATTCATATCAAACGCAGGCAATGTTTCTGCAAATGGACCTCTGGGTTAACCGGAGATCTATTGACTGAAACATTGCTTGTGCACAAGCCATATGTACATAATTTGATAGCCTTACTATTATGAGTAATATTTACATTTCCTTTTTATCACCATAGTAGACAGCAGTTTTGCAATTTCATGAAATATTATCTCTCTCTTGTCACTCATTTCTTGACAAAATAAGCCCTGCCTTTAGTTCTACACACTGGCAGCGGGAACTCTATGGACGTACCAGTTTTGGAGTGTCTAAGAGGGAGCAGGGTAAATATTTAAGCTGCACTGTATCTCCTATTGTTTGGCCTTTCCTGATAAAAAATTGACGAAATGTCTGAAAGGACCAGTTATTTCATTGATTTCGGTTTTTACTGAAAGCGACGGAAACTGTTTCGAAAATACAGACCTATAATCACAAAAGCTGACTCAGAATGCCTATCAGATTGCAGCCAGATGGTGATCCTGCCTTTATTACAGTTGCATTACGCATTCCATACCCGCTATTTATTTTATTTATTTATTTTTCAATAAATTAATTATTAATCTGGAGAACTGCTTTCTCTTGTGTCATCACATACATACATGTATATTACATTTTTTGTAAACACATTGTTCACTGTATCATCTACATCGATTGTGTGCAATATAGAATATACATGTACTGCAAAACAAAATTCTTCCAGGGAGGCAGGCCTTTATATTACCCCAAAATCAAGCCTTTAAAGGTGTCCATAAATTAGGAGATGGCTACAATGGTTGGTGTAACATTCTGAAATGAAGATATTTGTGAAGAAATACCTGTGCACTGTGCAATGTAGATCTTAGAAAGCCCTGTATTATGTTCTGTTTGTGAATTGACTAATCATGTAGTTTCTCATATTTTGGGGACATATTTGACTTGAAGCCGGTGTCCCCAAATTACACCAATCTAAAGCACTGAAGGAGGCCGCAATAATCATTTCCTTTATTTTTGTCCCTGGTCGCCCTATCTTCTCAACATGTCCCATTTTTAAAATTTTGTCATGTTGCTTCCCCTTAGGATAACCACTAAAACATTACCCTTGACCCCCCCCCCCCCCCTCCTACCCTCAACCCACTAGCTCCTAGGGCTGTTCTACATGTACGTTATCCAGCGTCCACAGTGTCCAGGTGAAATAAGAAATAAAATTCACCAGCCTGCCCCAGTTTGAAAAAAAGTTGGATGAAAATCCAAGAATCTTTTTGCTGCTGCCTAAAGGAAGGGAAACAATTCACACCGTTTGCCCAAGTGATTTCCATGGGAATAAAATGAGTGCTTTCCCTTGATCGTCTTCACCTGATTTACTTCCAGCCACGTGATGGACAGCACGTTGCTTTAGTGTATTCTCACAGTCTTTTTTAACATACGTACCTCGAAACAACTTGACTCCCCATTTCGTTTGTTTCTTGGTTCCTTCTTCAATTTGAATCATTTCTTCTTGATTTATGAGTGGAAACCTTCGGTTTGGACCACAAGAAGTTTTCCTTGAACTCGATACCTCAACTTCGCACGCGGAACGTTCAGAAATATTTGACATTGAATAATTAAATTCATTATTGCTAGTTGTGAAAAACAAGTCAGGATTTGGGTTTTCTTTTTCGCACATAGCGTCCATAAATTCTTCATCGTCCGAAAAATCGCTAGTATTATTATCTCTAATGCCGGGTTCCACGCGGGTACCCGTTAATCCTTTCGGAATCAGTTTTTCAATGTTTTCAACTTCCTTCATTTCATAACTCGACATTTTCTCCCAAAACTCTTCCGCATTTATATCAAAGTTTCCAACTTCATCCATATTAATCACAGTTAACTTCAATACAAATAGAAAACGTTTTTTTAAAGAAAGTCAAAGCGTCCGAAGCATTTATTTACCTTGGATACTGTAGTCAAGGACAGTAGTATAGGATGCAGAGATCTGGCTTTTTTTTACCAGGACCACGGGGGTCAGACCATGACCGGGGTCATTGACCCCGACGCCCAAATCCGTTAGGCCTCCCCTCTCCCTCTCCCCCTCTCCATACTAGGCCTAGGCTATTTTTAGGCTCCCCTCACCCTACCCGCCCTATACGTATCCCATGTTTTAGGCTAACCTTCACCAAAGCCTATTTTAGGACCCTCTAAAGGGATCCAGGCTATGTACAGCCCATTTACGCTTTCCCCACATTGTTTAGGTTTTCCCTGTATGTGGGCTACCTCCTTCCCAAAGCCCAGCCCCTCCCCACCAAAGGTCTGGACTGTTCCTCCCCATTCCAAAGGCTAGCCCAAAGCTGGGGGACTTCCAAATTGAGGCGTTCAGTGAGTACTAACAAATAGTTCCCCCTCCCCTTCCCCCACGTAAATTTCGAGCTCTGTTGGTGTATCTAAGGTAAATGTTTTCAAGGACACGTACACGTAACGGCATACAAAATACGTTAGACATAAAGACTACCTGGTTTGTTTAGACATGTCATAAAGGAATTAAGATAGAGAACACCTGGTCTTTGTCAATACATAGATTATGGTGATTAAGATAGAGGGAAACTTTGTTTATGAGAAGATATGATAGTGTAACGTTGTATAGTTATGCAAATGGACAAGGGGCAGTTGGTATGTTTGATTATGTCACAGATAAAGGAATTATGATGAAGGTGTCCTTTGCTTATAAGAGGCTTAATATGGTAAAGACCATGTACACTGTTTGATTATGTCATAGATAAGATGGTGTCACGTCGCAGGTGTTTGATAACCCAGTAAGATCGCGGCGGTGTCTGATTGGTCAAACAGTTGTCCAATCAGATCATACCACACGGCAGTATGTTCCATGAACCAACAGATAAGCGTGTTGTAAAATTATCCCACGCAGGCGTTCTCTGATTGGTCAAACAAATGTCCAATCAGATCGTGCCATGCAGTATTTTCTGCGTGGCGAATAGATGAGTGATCCGGAATGTTGTAGTAAACTACTATAACATGCTCAACTCATAGGTAAGCTGAAAAGGAATGAACAACTCTGAATTTTCTCTCTATTAACTTTTATTTTCACATAAAATCAGTTTTATAAGTAATTAATTGGTTTTACAATAGTCAAAATGGATTTCCAATCAGACTTAGAAATTTACAAGTAATTTTTTCAAAGCGAAAATGGTTTTACAATCAATTAAAATGGATTTACAATCAGTCAAAATGGATTTTCAATAAGTTTTTACAAGTAATTTTACAATTTTAAAAGTAATTTCTACAATAAGTAGTTTTACGATACTTTTATAGGTAAGCATACAATAAACATAAATGTTCTGTAACTGTCTTTTGTCCCTGAAAAGGGGCAGTTTTTGTTGTTGTCGTTCTTCTGGATTTTCTCTAGTTATGATCCCAAGCTGTCTACACATCCAGAAACCGTGTATTTACTTAATAAAGGATCAACCAAGTATTTTCGTTTCTCAATTGCGAATTTTTCAGCTTCGTTCACTCCGTAAACCTCCTCGTCGCGATGTCGCTGAGCAGTTTTTCTAATTTTTTCATAGACCGGATGTTGTCTGAAGTGCCTTACTGGACTCATTGCCTTAAATAATCTTCTACAGAGGGAAGATCTCATGCTGTCTCTAAGAGCTTCCCTGGCTGCTTTGGTGGCCTAGTCTGTGGGCAAGCCATTTTCAATGTACGACACTTTCAATCTCTGAAATTTAGCTGTATTATCTTCATATGCTCTTATGATTAAAGTGTCTATTATGTTCGTTTCGCCATCTTCCTCTTCAGAATATTCACTTTCAGTGGTTGTATCACTATCGTCTGACTCTGAATATGTGCTCTCGTTAGAATCAGACGAGTTATAATCTTCGTTTGTCTGATTGCCTTCACCCGTCATCCCAAACCTCTTGAGGCAGTAACCATCTTCGTGTCTATTGCGTGTAAAGGTTCTTGAGAATGCTTTCCTACAGAATTTACAGTTGTGGCTCGGCATGTCTTCTCTCTGTGAACGCTCTGAGAACAAATGAGAACTGGGTGGACATCACGATTTATAAGACAGTGAAGAGTATCCTCAAATAGGCGCATGCGTACATCAATTTTACACATGCGCACATCCGTTTTACATACGGGCACATCGGTTTTAAACATATACACATCGGTTTTAAACATATACACATCAGTTTTACATATGTGCACATCAGTTCTACATATGTGCACATCGGTTTTATATATGTGCACTTCGGTTTTACATACGTGCACATCGGTTTTACATACGTGCGCATCGGTTTTACATAGTGCACATCGGTTTTAAACATATGCACATAGGTTTTTCATATGGACGCATCAGTTTTACATATAGACACATCAGTTTTACATACGGACAAATCGGTTTTACTTACGGTCACATCGGTTTTAAACATGGGCACATCTGTTTTAAAGCACATAGTGAATTTTCACATAAGCACAGACGAGTATTTGAGGCTACACGAAGGAGCAAAATGAGCTAATATGAAGGTGTAGGAATACGAAATTGGATGTAATTAGGTTATATGGTTGGCGGAGGTATAAAACATTGGGGGTGTAAGTGGGTTAGAGAAACTAAATAATTGTCCAAAACAACAGGCTTTTTACACTCAGAGTAGAGCAGGTCTGTCCTACTTCTATCCAAAACGACTAGTGAGAGATGATGGATGCAGTGCGATGCCATTGGACATATAAGTTAAACGAAAATTGTGAAATAGGGGCGGTGTGTGGATGACGAGTTGAACAGGTAACATCATTATTCCCACATATCCGTCGTGGTCACCAAAATACAGATATTCTCTACTATTCTTTCGACCCTTCAGTTCCTAGTTTGCGTGTATAACAGTGGGTGGTATAGTGTATCCGGATCATGTTTTGGATGGAGAAAGTTGATACCGCTAGGTTACAAGGCCGATGTTTGGGTTGTCAACAATCGGATGACTTGGTCCGAAGCTCGAGCAGTCATGATTCAATTTTTATGTATATTCCCCCATAAAACCGATTTTTTTTATGTCCAGACAGGATATCGAATGGCTTTTCTACTAGGCACTGTATGACTAATCATAATTCGGACGAATTATATTGCTAAAAAATAAACAAAACTAGCTTCTGATACAAAATAGCTCCTGTAAACTGTCTTTTACCCCACACTCGAGTTGGGAGAACCGTTTTTTTATAGAAGGTAAACGAAAATTACAGAATATAAATATAGACTCTGCAAAATCGAATACAGGGCGTAATAGCTATTCACGATGATCAAATGTCACAACTTGTATTGATGGGATAAATCACATGATCAACTGGTATTCATGGGAAATTGACATAACCTGGAATCCACTGACAGTACAGTGTTCACTGAAGGTGTAAATATATCTTGTTATTGTTAATGTTTTCCAATACATAAATCGGCTCATCTTTTGATACTCGGTAGGTGCATTGTCTTGATTGTTGAATCGTATTAGACGTTGAAATTCTTCTGTTCTTCTTTTTTAGAACCAGCCTCCATCAACTGGTTGATGATTCGGCTGGTTTGGTTTCGGGGGGTGCGCACGGATTTGCCCTCGTGGAGGGTTTATGGATTTTGTTTCATAGATATTTTCCAATGGCAGTCAATGGTAAGGGTGGTTTGCATTTGCTGAAACTGTAGGGGTTTGGTAGAGTTTTATAGTATGATGGTGACTGTTAGATTGTTTTCGTATCATTTGGCAGTTATATCTATATACTTGTAAGTTATGTTCTATTGGACAGTGTAGCGGAGATAATGCTCCACTGACTGCTCCAATTTTAGTATTTTTAAATAAAAAGAAAGAGAAAAAAATGTTTTGCGACATTTTACAAATTCCGTGTCTATATGCACATATGTATATCTATTTTGTTTAGGCTTTTGGTGGCGAAGGGCTGCAATTTACACCCGGGCAGTCCTCTGGCATGTCACCACAAGTGTTTTCTGTTTCGTCCTTATTTGAGTCAGTTTCTAGTGCTTCTTTGAGTTTATTATAATTTTCTAAGGCGGCAGTTTTTTGTGGAAGATTGTTCCAATCCTGTATTGTGCGTGGAAAGAAGGACCATTTACGTACATCAATGCGAGACTCAAGCACACAAAAAGCGTTGTGATGTGAATGGCGAGTGGTACGACGTGGTTTGTTTAGTCTATATTTATGATCAATTGCTACTGTATATTTTATGAAGCATTTGAAGTCTAGCATTTTTACGTCTTTCTTCAAGTGTTTTCCAGTTTTGGCTAGCTATCATGTCTGAGACACTTGATCTGTTGTGATGTCGGTTTGTCACATATCTAGCTGCACGCCTTTGAATTTTTTCAATTTTATTTATCTCATTTTTTGTGTGTGGGTCCCATACTGTACTAGTATATTCGACCAATGGTCTAACTAGGGCTTTATATGCTTGTTCTTTGATTTTAAGAGAGGCAATATTTAGGTTCCTCCTAAGGAAGCCAATAGTTTTGTTGGCTTTATTGTAGATATTGTTTATATGTATGTCCCAGTTTAGATCAGATTTTATTGTTAGGTCAAGGTATTTGATGGTGTCCATATGGCTGAGTATATGATCGTGTAATGCATATGTATTTACTTGCTTGTTTTTCTTGTTTGTAACTGAGAGAATGTTACACTTGTCAGGGCGGAATTGCATCATCCACTTTGTTTCCCATCTCCCCATTTCTTGCAGGTCATTTTCGAGCTGTATATTTGAAGATGGTTTGTTTATGGTGGTATATGCAAATGTGTCATCTGCAAAGAGGCGGACTGTTGATTTTATTTTGTCCAGAAGGTCCATTATGTAGTACAGGAAGAAACATGGACCAAGGACTGACCCTTGTGGAACACCTGATTCTACTGGTATGGGGGTCAGAAGATTGCCCTTGCACAACAACGGATTGTGTTCTATTACTAAGCCAATTTTGGATCCAATCGCAGATCTTTTCGTGGATCCCGTAATATTTGAGTTTGTGTATAAGCAGGCTGTGAATTACTTTGTCAAATGCTTTAGCAAAGTCCATAACGATGACATCAGTTTGAACTTTGTTCTTTATGTTTTCTGTAAGATCATCAACAAAATCGAGCAGTTGCATTTCACAGGATTTGGCTTTTCTAAAGCCATGTTGGAGGCTGTAAAAGATATTGTTTGTTTCGCCATGTTTCATGAGGGCACTTGTAATTATGTGTTCAAAGATTTTACAACAGATACATGTCAAAGATATTGGTCTATAGTTTTCTGGTGATGGGCGTGAGCCTTTTTTAAAGACAGTCGTAACTAGAGCCCTTTTCCAGTCTGATGGTACATTGCCTGTTTCGAAGCTTTCCAGGAAGATCATATTGAGGATATGGGCTATTTCATGAGAAAATGTTTTTAGGATGATTGGTGGAATATTGTCTGGCCCTGGGGCTTTATGTGGTTTTTATTGGTTGAGTAGCTTTTGGATCCCCGGGAGTAGTTACGTTTAGTGATGGCATGGTTGAATAGTTTGCAGGTTGTGACATGTAGTCTGATGTTTCGAACTGCTCCTTTGATATTGTAATATTTGCAGAGAATGCAGAGTGGAATTGATCATTTAGGATGTTTGCTTTGTCTTGTGGATTTTCATGTAGGATTCCATTTACTTTAAGGGACGAGGCTCCTGTGTAATCTTTTTTTTATGTTTAACAAAGGTCCAGAAGCGTTTGTTCTTCTGGGGCATTCACATAGGTTGTCATTTTCTTGTTTGCTCCGTGTGTTATCTGTGTTCTGACTTTCCGAATTATTAAATAGGTTTTCAGCATAGTTCCAGTATGCTTGTCTCACGCGTTTTTGGACTAGCCTTTTTATGTTTTTATAATCTATTTGTGATTTTTCGTCTGCGTTTTTCTTCTTTATTTTATACAGGCGTTCCTGTTTTTTTAATGGGTGTTTGAGTTCGAAGTTGACCCATGGCAATTTAGTCTTTTTGTTAAAGGTTTTGTGCGGGATGTACTTGGAAATGCCATCGGTAATGGTGTGATGGAATGCTTCCTACATTTTATTCGGGTCTCTTTCTTGATCGGCTAGATCAGAGTGTAGAGATAGCAAATCATCTCGAAATGAATCCCAGTCTGCTTTTTGTACTGTGGTATTTTACGAGGTGGTTGATCCAAACTGGCTGGAATATTGTTGCATTCTGCGAAGACAATGTCATGGTCAGACAGGCCAGGGATCACATCAAGTTTTGTTAGTAAGTTTGGTTCATTTGTGTGTAGAAGGTTTAGGGTGTTTTGTTTCCTTGTTGGTTCCTTGAGAAGTTGGTTTAGGCCGAGGTCTTGAATCAAACCGAGAAAGTCAAGATGTAGATTTGAGTGTGAGGTATTAGCTTTTAGGGTGTTGTCTCGCCAGTCCCATCCTGGGACGTTGAAGTCCCCACCAATTATGTTTATTGAGTTGTTTGTATTTATACCTCTCTCCAAGGACATTTTTAGACTTGTTTCGTCAGAAACTTTATTTCTGTAATAAGAACAAATTTGGATATTTCTAGATTCTTTCAATTTTATTTTCACCCAGATTATTTCGCAATCAGTGTCAAGTTCTGGTATTTCTTCGCTTTCAAGGCTTGCCTTGATAGCGAGCAGTACCACCACCTCCGTGTTTTCCAGTTTTGTCTTTTTCTAAAAACTTTGTAGTCTGGAGGGAATAATTCTGATGACTTGATGTCGTTTGTTAGCCATGTTTCTGTACCAATGACTACGTCAGGGTTGCAGCTGGCAAGCATATTTAGAATCCTGTCTTCCTTCATTTTCACTGATTGGAAGTTCACATTTATTATTCTTAATAAGGGTTTATTTTTATCTTGATTTTTTCTCTCAGGAGTTGAGCTATGCAATGGTTTCATGACTATAATTTCAGGGCTTTTGCATGTATTTAATGTGACTGACAATGATGTTGATTTTGAGTTTTCAGGCAGGTAGCATTGCTCTTTTATGCTCAGTGGGTCAAAAATTACAGAACTATATTTGGATTTAGGCATACTTTACAATGCCAGCTTACATCAAGTTTTGTGTCGCTTGACAGATTGTAAGAACTAGAAGTTACGCTTTGACATGTGGCGTGGTACCACTGATCGCAGGTGTCACAAACAATTCCGCGGGCTGACCAGTTGACCGTTCTATCGCAGGTTCCGCAACTGTAGGATCTATTGTGTTTTGTATCTGGCATATTGAAAAATAAAACAGTAAATATTTGTATACTTGTCTAAACTGAGATAAAATTGATAAGTAGTGTTTGTAGGGTAAATAATGTTTGTACGGCACACATACCTTAGATGTTTTGGGTACTGTGTTTGGATGGTCAGTCTAGCGCAGACAATACTACATTTACTGACTAACAGCAGGAAAACAGTCCAAATTTATTTGGTTGTTAATTTTTCTGTACCATGTTTTGGCTAGTAGGCCATGAGGATGTAATCCGTCTGCATACAGGTTATAATTATGGTATGTTTTCTGTTCTTTATTTCTGTTGCTGCCTTTTTTTATAAATTCTAGATCTTTTTAGGTCCCTAGAGAATTCGGGAGAGTGGACGTTGTTCAGTTTTGGTGGCGTATATATGAGTTGAGTTCATAGACTTGGTTTTCGAGATTTTTGTCCTGAGACTCGAAATCGCTCCAATTTTGGAGACCGACATTTTTCTTTTTCTTTTGAATTGAGTACACTGGTAATTCTAGGAATGTTATTTTACAGTTCGGATGATTTTGGAAAATGTTTGATAGATTGTCTAATTGGCTAAGTAAATGTTTGTTATTTCCATCTTGATTTCTTAGTGATATCTGTTCATTTTCACTACGGCTGGTAAGATCACAGCCAAAGATAATACAAAACTTTATTATGTGATTGTATGTCAGCTGGTATGCTACTCTGGATTGAAGAGCAACCGTTTGCAATGTTTCTTCCTCCCTTACAACGCCATATTACGTCTTTGTATTCAGGGTCTTGATCTTCTCTCAGAATCCAAGTACCTTTACTATCTGTGACAATAATTGGAGTAAAATGTTTTTCATCCGCTCTTGCAGTGGGTGGTTTATTTAAATATTTCTTTAGGTTGGCGTTTGACATGGATGGTTTCAGATTTGAATATGTCCGGTGTTTACATTCAGGGTGACACTGCACGAAAATAGGGAATGTGAAGGATCAAAATCATGTAATGTGCTAAAGAAACGTGTCAGTGTAGATACTTTTGATTTAGCCAAATGGTGGGAAGGATTTGGCAATTTTTATACTTATCCTGTTTTAAGGATACATTTTAAAAGATGTTTTTTTTAAAAAATGTTTCCCTCCACGCGGCAGAAAGATGTTCACTCGTGCGCACCCGGAAGTGTATGAGAGTACAGAATGTGTCATAATGTTCACAAACTCGGCATTGGTAATAACACATGTAGCACATAGCCATATAGTCTTATATGATGACAATTATGTTATATATGCAGTGGAAGACTTAGGCTTAGATAGTTGCCGGAATGTTCATGTATGAAAGTACAGAATGTGTCGCAATGTTCACAAACTCGGCATATGTGAATAGGGTCACATTCCATCAACTACCAAATTCACGTAACGCAGAACCCCTTCTAAACGCTTTCTTTGTCCAGGTAATCCCTTTACCATGGTATGTAACTACGTGCTGCATTTGGTGGACATATATTGTGCACTTGCACACAAACATATATCGGCACATCCAGCGTGTGTGCATGTACTACATTCAATGTGTACATACTGCTACACATTGATGCAAATTGCATCCTTGCACAAATCGGAATGGCAAAGCAGAAAGAAGTCATAATATAGGCAAAACTGATTTGTTGTTTAGTGTTAAACACTTAGTTTACCTTCATCTCCTCCAAATATACAAGTACGTATATTACATGGCAAACACAATTTTAAATACCAAAATGAAATAGCAGTTTCAGAAAAATAACACAACCAGAGAGCGAGAGAAAGGGGGCGGGGAAGCAAAAAAAAGATAAAAAATAAAAAATAAAAGGACGGAGAGAGAGCGAGGATTGGTGATAACAAATGAGAAATCTCCACACCTGGTGTTGTGAGAAGATACACATATTTTACCATGGATTCGTTTATATAAACCAAGTTTCGAGATGCTTGTCTTTAGACATAAGGTGTTCATTGTGATGTAAAGTCATGTTGAGTTAGAAGTCATTCTTCAACCAGTAGATGATAAACATGTCTCAAGAAAGGAAAATGATGCTAATCGTGAATTGTACATTCTTTCTTGTGTGAATATTCAATCTAATGGGTTTATGCTTCAGTTTAGATTTAGGATAAAGTGAAACGTGAGGTGTCTGGAACATATTTTACACAGCTTTGAATATATAAACAGGTGCAGTGGTGCTTGAGAGAGAGCAATCAGAATAGAGACTGAAGTAGTCAGTGGTAGATGAAAGATTCTTCTACTTTAACAGAGCACCCAAGAACCTTAACCAGAAGGAAAACTATGTTCAGAACTAGACAGGACGGACCAGAAAAGCCACAGTTAGTAACAATAAGCTAAAACTGTTCCAATAGGGAGGCGTTTCTACGCTACTGAGTATATTCCAAAAAAAAAACGAGGAGGATTGAACAGATAGAAAGAATAACATACATGATACACGATCGGGGAAACAATGTCCGGGGTAGACAGAAACCATTAATTCTAAAATAATTCGAGGTAGCAAAAATACTGCCATTTAATTGAGCACACCTCCGAACACACTCCCGTCATATTAGAGACTATTGCGACACATAGCGACCACGTATCACCACAGATACCAGGATAGCGACCTCCAGTATACAAAATTAACCGCAAAAACACTTGTCACACTAACAGCACGAGCTACACATGCGCACTGGCCCCTTGTATCACTATGGTAATGGGGTCACAACATGACCGCTCACGTGGTCTATCAGGACAACCCTACGGACGTACCTGTGTCACGTTACTATGACATCACATATGATATCCAGCATGAGATTCGGAAACCTGGAGGCGAAACGTGAGAGATATACTACTTACAACGAAGTACTGGAATTTTTCCAAAGTTTGAAAAATTAAACACTAACTCAACATTTATCACTGACAGATTGGCTACTCCCGGTGTTTGGGTATTTTCCAATAGCAAAGTGGCTATTCAGTTGACATGGATGGTGTTTTCTGATGTTGTTTATCCGTGCGCGCGATTCATTTCAAACGTGCATGTTGCAGTGACAATTTTCGTACACTCTTGGTAACAAATATAATGCTTCCGGTAATGTTTTTCTCTAAAGTAATTATACTTAGACATCACACATTTTGCAGGAAATGTTTACTACTTGCTGCATGTGTTGGGCACATAGTGTGCAATTGCACATAAACATATATCGGCACAGCCAGCGTGTGTGCATGTACTACATTCAATGTGTACACATTGCTACACATTGAAGCAAATTGCAGCCTTGCACATTTTGAGAAAAACGAAGATTATGTAAGACTCGGAAGTAGATTAGGGCTGTCACGATTTTTTAATTTAGGAATCGATTAATCGTCGCAAATAATCGATGATAATCGATTGATCGTACCTAGATGACCCCCATCTCCTTCTCTTTGAAGTCGATAAAAATGAAGTTGAAGTCAGTTGACCTACCTCAAGTAAACAACGAAGGCGATACTCTTTTAGTTACATTCAAAGCTTTGATGTTCTGAACTTTTGAACCATCAGTGTAATAATCAAGACCGGTCGGCAATTGCGAACTTCGCAACTGCCGATCGGTCTTGAGTATTACACTGACGGTTCAAAAGTTCAGAACATCAAAGCTTTGATGAATGTACCTGAAAGACAAATGCTTCCAAAGTTTCTTGGGGTTTAACATCGATGTTCTTAACTCTTTACCTTTAGAAACAATAGTTTTTTCAACATATTTTCTTTTAATTATTAAACGTCTAAAACGGGATATAATTTACCGATTATTCGACAACGAAAAATACTAATCGATTTCGCCGTGACCGATCAACAATCGATTAATCGTGACATCCCTAAAGTAGATAAGTATTTTGTTTTTGTTTGTTTTTTAGGTGGTAATTAGACGTACTCTTATAAAACAGAAAGTATCTTCGGGTGGACCTATAGTCTTGTAGCACAATGTGATAGCTGAGAAGAAATTTAAAAAAAAAATTGAGATAAAGTCCTTTTTGGTAGATTTAGGTAACTATTCAATCGTTTTCGGTACTTAGGAATACTACCATCGATATGAAGACACATTGGGAACAGGTATGTAAAAGTACCGCCGGTACTAACATTACCGGTACCGGGACGGGACCGAGACTGTCCCGCCGAAACCGGTACCGGTACCGGGACAAATCAACAGTTGGATGACATATCGCAATCAGATGGCAGAAATTCGCATTTAAACCGCCCCAGTCTATACGTTCGCAAGACAAACAGGGCATCGTCCAATTATTCAGCGGTGACATCAAAGTAACCATACAGCACAAAGTTCGTGCTTTATGATTACTTTGATGTCACCACAGAATAATTTCTTTGAAGTTGCCGACGACGGCGCTTCCAGTGTCTTTGATGAGTCGTATGAAAAGTCAAAATGGTCGGCCTTATCGAGATTATGGTGTAGACAGTACCTGCACCTGTAGAGTTTTTTGATATGTTCATTCACAAATAAGTTAAAAGAATGTCATGCAAGTGTGCCATACACGATTATCAGCCTGTTCACCCTAGTACAATTAGGAATTTCCCCATATAATAATTTGTCCCGGGACCGGCGGGACAAAAGCGTCAGTGCCAGTACTGGTTGGAGCATGGGAGAAACAGCGGTGCTGGTACAGGTGCCGGTTAACATGCCTGATTAGGAACACGATCCCTTCCTATTATAAGACTGTATGTCCCCTAACAACCACGCACCGCCATGGAAACCAACATAACGGCATCCAGTATACAAAATAAATGACAGTGGTATGTGATGTGGTTTTGAGTTACTATTTGGGGGATGTCATCGGGGGATCTTTTGTGACGTCATAGTCACATTACCCAGTGGCGCCATGTTTGGTTGTCATGGTTACTCGCGCGAGCGGTTATGTTGTGACGTCATTCGCACAGTTATACGTGGTTTTAGTGCGCATGCGCATCGCGTGTTGTTAGGGTGACACGTGTTTGCGTAGTCCATTTTGTATACTGGAGGCCGCCATCTTAGTTTCTATGGTAGTACGTGGTTGCTATGTGACCCAAAGGCTTCTCCTATAGGATAGGTGTATGTTCGGAGGGTATGTTCCTTAGTACAGGAGTAATGTCCCGATTCAGAGCACTATGAAACAGTTAAAAGACAAGAAAGTGGAACCCAAAAAGAAGAAAGATGACAGACAGGAAATTAAAGCAACCAACAAATCCAAGTTACCAGCTATCAATGAGAGAACGTATTTTATCAAGAACCCAGCCATACAATGAGAAGAAGCTCCAATCCACAAGGAGATGAGATGTTATCCCATGAAAGAAGACAGAAGAACCACAAAGACGAAAATGCTGCCTTGAGAAAATGAATTGTATTCTAGAATAAAAATGAATGAAATGTTATATACTGCTGTTTGTTTTTTATCTACTATCCCAACAGAAGAACCCGGATGTAGCAGGAAGTACCCGGATGTAAGGTTTCTGCAACAAGTATCCTCCAATAATACACTACCAGGCCATAGGTATCCTTGAATACGCGTATGTGCCTATGTGCTATTCCACAATGTGTCACATTGTGCATTTTCACATAAGCACATATCGGCACATCCAGCATGTGCTAATGTGCTACACATAATGTGTACACGTTGTGACACAATGTGCAATAACACACAAGCACATTCCACCAACCACCCAAGCTACATGGATTCCTCTTTTTTTGAAAAACGTCCCTTTTGTGCATTTTCACATAAGCACATAGCAGCACATCCAGCATACAGCATGTGCCTTTGTGCTACATATAATGAGCACACATGACATAAAGAGGTCTTCGGAATACTTATGGAACATGATAGTAATGGCACAAGAAACTGTACTAGTTTTTTACTACAATAGAGCCAAATCATAGGACATATAGTAAGATTACCTACATAGGAGCTTGGAATCCCACTAATGGAATCCTTTTTTGGAATCGACATAGAATCCCTTTTTGGGGAAACGTCGGTGGTTATATAATCCTTTTTTAGTCTTATGTGCCTATGTGCTAGTGCACAATGTGTGACATTGTGCCTTTCCACATAAGCATATATCGGCACATCCAGCATGTGCCTATGTGCTACCTGTAATGTGCAAAATAGAACATAAACATGTTTAGGGAAGTTAGAATAAATAGAACAAAGAAGTCATAAGAGAGCTTGGGATACATAGGTAGAAACAGAGAATTTACGGGGTAATCTTCGCCAAATAAACAATTATCGGGTTGTTTGTGATAATTCTACGATATAAATATGGATTATGGGGGAAATCCGAGCCCGAAAAACTACTCTAGTTCAATCGAACTTATCCCCGGAAGCCTCTTCGGTACCGTGGTGTGGGGGTGGGGGTGGGGGTGGGGGTGTGGAGGGGTGGGTGGGGTCCTTCTCGATACCATGGTATGGCGGTCCTAAAAGAAAGGATTCTGGCGTGGGGGGGGGGGGGGGCTTCTCGGTACCATGGTATGGCGGTCCTAAAAGGACTCGGGGGGGGGGGGGGGGGGGCTTCTCGGTACCATGGCATGGCGGTCCTAAAAAGGATTCTGGGAGGGGGGATCCGTAGTGAATAAAGTCAATTTCGATAGTTTGGGATGGATTTTGGTGATTAGGGGGGATTGTATTGGGTTTATTTGGGTAATTCTGCTAATCGGGAAATTACTCCTATACAAAGAAACATACCCTCCGAACAAACCCCTATCCTATAAGAAGTCTTTCAGCCACATAGTAACCACGTGCTACCACGGAAACCAAGATGGCGGCATCTGGTATACAAAATGGACGAAGGAAACACGTATAACAAAACCCGATGCGCGTGCGCACTAACACCACGTATCACTATGGGGATGACGTCACAACGTGGTCGCTCATGCGGGTTACCATGACAACCAAACATGGCGTCACTGGGTCATGTGACTATGACGTCACATGAGATCCCCCGATAAGATCCCTCAACTAGTGACTCGAAACCACATTACATACTATTGACGCAAACACGTGGGTTCGGTGCGGGTACATGGCATACTAGTATTAAACCTTTTGGCTTTCGTTTTCGGACAATGAATAGACCCTGAACGCCTATCGGATAATACTATTTCTACGGTTTTCGCAGATGTCGGGCCTCACAGTAAATATGTTTCCCCCAAAACATACTCAAACGTGCTTTGGCGTCCATGTTTGCACTTTTCTGATATGGATCAGTTTGGGAAGCATTGATAAAGACGTGCAGCGTTTTTGATTCTGATAAGAAATAATCAAAACATTATTCTGTAATGTCTTGTGATATACAGTTGAATAACCTTAACCTAAGGGGAGGTCAGTGGACCGTGGTGTGCTAATTGTCCAATGGTGGTGTTCTGGTTGATAAATAGAAATTATTATGACGGTAAACCGATCTGGTTTGTCGTATTCTGCGCCTCTGACTTCATCATCTCGAAGGAATGCACGGAATACGACAAACGAGATCACTCCACTGTCACAATGATTTGTTTATTATATGCCTTTGTGAAATTTAACACAGGGAATCAATATAAGGGTAAATAACGTGTAGTTAGAATTACATTTATTTTCAAACAAACACTTGTAAAATTATAGGGACTTCCCAGAATAGCGTTTCAAGTTTTTTTTAAAAATTGACGTCATTCAGAATTTAATTCTTCTACATCAGAACCATAGTTAGATTCACGCATTAAAATAGCAATAAACTTAAAAAAAACTTAAAACACGAAGATATGTTTGTCATTAATTGGGGGTTGTACACATAAAATTGGTTAAGAACAAAATTAGAAATTCACGTTATTCGATAGCGTTTGTTTACACATATGAAGCGTACCTAGGAATGGTTAGCAACTTGTCGGACTCGATCGACGTTTTCGAAATGCCCTTCTCGTTATTGAACGAACCATCTGATATGGAATCTGAAAACAACTCATTGTGATCCAACAATCAGGATTCGATGGGTGAAACACACGGCGGTTCAAAGACTCTTCCCAAGTGTTTTAGGCCATGTGATCAAGAAATTGTTATATCATTCTCAACTGGCAGTGACAGAAAATATAAAGGTGAAACTTCGTGAATCACGAACATGTGAACACTTAATCTGATACATTCCTCAACACGATCAACGTCTTCTGTCATTGAAACACCAAATGCACGAATTCATGGTTGGCAAACTCCATTGGTAGAGTTGCCAGTGAAGTGAGATCGGCGGATATAAAACTAAGTTAATTAAATTAGAAGGAAGTGGCAGTAACATGATATTGCTCAATGACATCAGAATAGAACGATCCGTACCCATCAACTTTAAAATCAGTCGAGAGTTTATTATCTATTAAAATGAAACTATTGGTGTGATAGTAGCAGCTTATAACGCAATTTTACCCCATTTGTCCCTTCCCTTCCTTTTTAAGGGCCTTTTTAAGTAATGAAATTGTGTTTATTTTGAAAATTCTCACCTCTGATATTCCTTCAATTCAAATTAAATACACACACAATGTACATCAAAATGAAGGTTGGGGTGTATAGAACACGAAACGCACGTGTAATCAGCTCATAGAGTCGACTGTGGGCACCACTGGTTCCTGGAAGTCTGCTGCCGTATTCGCACCAGAACTGATAATTTAATAATATTTCACGAAAACAACTTGTGGCCAAATGTGCTTTACATATCCAAGAACAAAGCTAGGGGATAAAAAATCTTCAAAACACGGCGACAGAGCTGTATTGGGGAAAATTCCAAAGCATCTGCTTTTGTTTACGAGGAGTATACTTTCGATTTCCGGTCGACGTCATCGGACAGAAAAAGCATGTAAAAACAACGCCGTCTAAAATCAAATCATGAAAAAGATCGCCTTAATACAGTATACTGTTATTAGATAGAGACTGTACAGTTGCCATATTCAATGCAAGATATCATGATACCTGTTGAAATTTCTTAGAATTACGATTTTGTTTTTCGATGGAAATTCGTGGTTACAAGTGATTTGCGCATGTCTGTCGAGCATGGAAACCATCTTCAATAAAAAAAAATGCAGACAGTGTTGTCCTTTTCCAAAATGCAGTCCTATCGCTGTATTCGAAAGTGTTTTGAATGCCTAGGTTTGTTCTTGGATATATGAAGCACACTTGGCCACAAGTTGTTTTCGTGAAATATTATTAAATTATCAGTTCTGGTGCGAATACGGTAGCAGACGTCCAGGAACCAGTGGTGCCTACTGTCGACTCTATGAGTTGATAACATATGTGTTTCGTGTTCTATACATCCAAACCTTCATTTGTATGTATAATTTGTGTATATTTAATCTGCATTTAAGGAATATGAGAGGTGACAATTTCAAAATAAACAAAATCCCATTACTTCTATAGGCCCTTAAAATAGATAGAATATAAAGTATTGGAATCCACTCTGATCATTCTTATTTTGAACGAATCGTACAATATTGCTTGATTAATTTCAATTCTTCAACAAAATAAGGACGCATGTGTCAAGAAAACAACGTGACTGAATCCATCTTGTGAGTTTTTTCCATGCCATGTTAAGTTAAGCAACGTCGAGCCCGGTTAGTCCTTGGATGGGTGACCGTCTGAGCGATCGATTCGGACTCCCGCGTTGTGTCCTTGGGCAAGGCACTTCACCCCGATTGTCCACATGGGGGCACGATGACGCCGTGTACTAAGGCGTACTGTAGGTCGATGGTGCACATGTCTTCAACCAATCTAACCCTGTCTGTGCTGCAGCGCGGAGTTACGATGTTTGGAGCTGGCAGCTGCTCGTCGTTGCTCGTAGGTTCTCTCTGAGTACTCCGGCTTCCTCCTCGCGTAGAACTGTCACCGACACGATATGACCTTGGCTGTTAAAGTGAGGTTAAACCTTACTAAAAAAATATGAATATTTGGATAAAAATGGAAAACTGGCCAACAGATAAAGATTTTGAAAATAAAATAATACCTTGGAGAGTTCGACCTCCAGGAATACATAAATGTACATATATTAAACGGTGTTTAAATAACGGAATAAATGTAACTCTTCAAAATGCGAACACCAGAAGAGTTGAAGCATGGATATCACAAAGGCTTGTAAAATCACTTTCAGGTTATCCGGAAACACAATTCATAACACATAATGGTCTGGTAAACAGTAATGTATACTACCAGACAGTATTTTAGCTTTAACATGCAGGACTGAGAGCAACAAACAAATTGCAGAGGAAAATTTGCACATACATAGAGGATATGGAATGAGTGTTTTTCTCATATAATATTTATGAAACGAGTCTAAGAATTTTCCGTTTGGGCGAGCCTCTGGAGAGCCCAAACGGAAAATTCGGACGAGTCATTTCATATTCTATTTATCATATGACACACCCACGCACAGATTAGCCACTTAGTAGGACTTTTTAACCCATCACCTAACTTGAGTTGCAGACGGCACTTGGAAAAAAAAAACATCCTCGTATAACTAAAAATTTTCATTTTTTGCTTCCAAAACATAGGTTATGACCCCTCATTGGAACGAGCTATGTTTTGGAAGCAAAAAGTGAAAATATAAAAAAATTAATGGCGTTTTTCTTGTAGGTAAAAGATTAATACACTATAACCCACCCTAAATAGGACAGATAACGTAAATGTTCCCTACTGAAATTATGCAAATTGTCTAGTTTCTTGTAGGTAAAAAGATTAATACAATATGACCCACCCTAAACAGGATAGATAACATAAATTCTCCCTACTGAAATTATGCAAATATCACCCAGTTGTATTTTGTTTAGCCAATCAAATTTTCCAGTTTTGAAATTGACCAATGAAAGCTCCCAACTCTAATTATGCAAATTATGAAAATGTGGCCCAGTTTTATTTTGTTCATCCAATCAAATTGTCTAGTTTTGAAATTGACCAATGAAATTGACGGAATGCTTTATTTGTCACTGATTAGTATGAAAACAAAATATCAAATGTTTTAAAGTGAACAAAACGGACAAGTCATATGATAAAAAAAAATATCTTTTTGGAAAGATAACATTTCACATGAAAATCTTTTTTTTTCTGTTGTTGTTGTTGTTTCAAATTTATATAAAATAACGTGAACATTTTTTCTGTGTGTTTCAAATTTATATAAAATAAATTTTGTTTTGTTTACTACTGACTGATGTATTCGCTAAGATGCTACTCTTTCATCTGATTTTAATTTTTCATTAGATTGAACTTCATAAAGTGTATGCCTGTCTGTAGACAATCAAGACAAACGAGCTTCGAGTTTTAGTCATTATTATAGCTCCCAAATATTTTCGTATGGAAGCAGAGTACATCACGTCAACTTCCTTTTTAGACAGTTTCGCTATCCCTATTACATTTGTCCGACAATATTTCTTTAGTTAACCTGAGGTTGTCATAGCACAAAGTCTCGCATGTTGTGAATCAAGATTCAGTGATGCTTCGGCAGTTAGCATCTCATCGACACGTTTGTCTCAATTCATCATTATATCAAGATGGTGATAATTCAAAATATAATTTAGCAGATGCTAATAGGAATGCCAAATTACAACATCAAACAATAAAAAAAGCATAATCGAATCAAGCATTTCGCTACAGAGTAATTATGTATATCTAATCATTTACAACGTGAAACTGACAAATTCGCAGGACAGAGAATGAAATATGTGTTGATATCATATCACACGCACTATATATATGTTAATATATATGTATGTGGTATATATATGATAGAATAAAGAAGATGAAGTCTAATCAACTGCTCAGCAAATGTATACCAGAACGGGGTTTTCCCGTTTAACCAGCTTCTACTGTTCTGGTAGAGGTGTGATTAGTTTCGGCATCAAAGGGAGGCCGACTATAGTCTATATCATATTAGTTGAGCATAGCAAACTTATCAAACTAGCACTCTGCTGTGGCATAAATTTAGAAAACAACTAGTAAAAGTTTGGCAAAATTATAAGTTGTGGGTTGATCAGTTTTTTATAACGAGATTTAAAAGCCTAATTTCGGGTAATATTTTTCTGACTACCTTTCTTACCATCAAGTGTTAATACGTTATTTGTACTAATATGATACGCCATAACGTCATTAAATAGGATGGCTGTTCAGTAAATATATGGGGTAGACCAATCGATATTTTCAACGTGCAGCCACAGGGCTGCACGTTGAAAATATTGATTGATCTACCCCAAATAATGAATATGGACTCTTCTAATTGCCGCCATTGGACTGGAATGGCAGATACCACTAGTATCCAAAGGGTTAATAGGTCAAGAGCAAATTTCGTCTTGCCACATCCTGTTACACCAGCGATTATTGCAGAATATGATTCTTTAACACACAATGCTTTGTTGTCTTCCATTTTTATATTTAAATCACAATCTTTTGTAATAAGAATATTTCCTTTTAAATCACCTTACCTTTGTGGTTTTTCGGTTATCGGCGAAGATATACTATCAATTATTGCTCTACCTGCATCGTGTAGATTGTAATCACCGATACTTCTAAAAGCTAGTCAATGTCCATTGTGTGAAGAATAAAACTTTCGACCTGAAACAGTCTCAACACACCAAATTTTAGATCAAATTCCAATACATTCATGGATTGCTTCCCATCGATCGACCATGCACATACCAGAACTGTAGAGTTGATTTGGCAAACCGTCAAAAGTAATTTCAATTTTTTCATTAAAAACTATCAGATCTCCTTGCATGCTTCTGGCAGGCTGATTAATTTGTATAGTCCATATGTTTTCTTTCTTATTCAGGGAAAGTACTCATTGATGGTGCAACTGTTCAGTATTACAGTGCTGTTATATCTTTGTCTGACTTGACTCACGAGATCTTAGTTAATTTTTTTTTTTCAAATTCTAAAGAAATTCCAGATAACGTATCTGACGATTCGCCTGCAGCGGCATCCGCTGTCTCCATAATATTATTTGCCGGACTGGAGGTCAATTCAAAGCAAAGTCCGTCATCTAATGAAGATGAACAAAAAATAGCTTGGTCAGATAATGCAAAATCTAATTAACCCTTTACCTAACGTGAAAAGCAGACGACACTTGCAAAAATAATTCTTGAATAACTATTTTTTTTCATTTTTTGTCTCAAAAACATAGGCTATGACCCCTCGTTGGAACGAGCTCGACGAGCTCGTTCCAACGAGGGGTCATAACCTATGTTTTTGAGACAAAAAATGAAAAAAATAATGAAAATTAATTGGCGATTTTTGAGAATAGCGCTGGCCGGTTTTGGCCGTTACGTTGGGTAAAGGGTTAATAGTACATAGAAGCTAGCGTTTGTGTCTCCAACTACATTAATTCACTCTCACCGATCCCACAAGATGATTTTTTTTGCCAGCATTGATTCGTAATTATTCCATAGTAGCGTCGGATGTTATTCCCCTGTAAACCTCACATCCATTGTACCTAAAAGGAGAGCCCTTGTAGCCACCGTTGTGACATTTTTAAGACGTCAACAGCATCTATTTCTGAGAATGTCTGGCCTTCCAAAGTTACTTTGATTTTGTTAAAAATCGCCCGTCCATATTATTAACGAGTGTGCGATACGGATCGTTATCCCATAAATGGCCGTTTATTCGAACAAGAGAAAAAAACAACACCCCAAAAATAATAATCCGTAAAAAATCGATAGTCTTTTCCAGAGGGAAAATCCTAATAATTATCCGTAGGGGATGACTGTGTAGAATCACGAGCTTTCCCTGTAGGTAGACAACCCTGGAAAGAGTTATGATAATCAATAGTCTGCTACTACATGTGAAAATGTTTCTTACGAAATTTTTTCAGTTTGTTAATGGCAGGTGGAAAGAAGTTCCCTTTCTTCCTAACTCTGTCAGAGAGGCGTTTGTCCTGCCACTCCCCCACTTCCATTTTTTTGTTTGTTAATTACGGTCCAGCCATTGATCTATTTTCGGATGTTTTCAATTTCCAATGCTGCCTTCAGTCTGATCTGTACCAAGCATACGCTATATTTTTCGACTTCAACAAGGGGAAGTTTATGTAGTTAGTTTAAACAATATTTATTCTTAGACATCTATCTTACATGTATAGGCCTACATTTCATACAGTACGGTCGTCGTAGACTGGTCACATTCCACGGGTGAGCAATATTTCCACGCACGCAGTAATATTAGATTCCAAACACTAATTATAGGAATAATCAGCAAACATTTAATTAATGAAGCACCGGGTACAACCCGGTGCTTCATTATTTAAAATTTTGCTGCTGAAATTTTGATTACAGGGTAAACGCATGCGTGGACATTACTGCCCACGCGTGGATTATGACCAATCCACGGCAACTGCACACTAGTCTAATTAACAAAAAAAGGTTTAATGACACAAAATACCGACATACACAATGTAAAGATTAACAAATTATTGTCAAGATGAGGGATGAGACAGGAAGTCTCAAACTTAAATGAGTCTTCTCCCAACTTTATTTATTAGCTGCATGTGTCCCTCCCGATATGCAATATCACTCTGATCATTTATATTGGCCGTTACGTAACTTACATTTCAATTCAATCTACACATTGTGTGGGTGGGAACAAAACCGAATGTGTAACTAATTCTGGAGAATCATGGCTTTTCCAGATGAGATTCTGTGAATTTTCATGATCCGTGAGTCTCTGATGAATTGTTTTTTTCTGTCTCACTGAAGTTCGTTCCTTTATTTATGTTATGAGAAAGGTGGGTTAGTAGTCTCAAATGACTCAGTTTGATAAAAAATTGTTAAGGTGAAAACCATCATTAATAATCATCTGGCAGCTTGTGTAGGGTTAACAAGTGCTAACAGGAATTTTGTTCCATGCAACTTGTAATATCACACCAAGAACTGCTAATGGCCATTTTTTCTTAAAAAAAAGTTGTTTTCAGAGAAATCCAGGGAGAACATGAATTTTAAGCTTTTGGTGTGTATCATTGTTTATCCAGCCCAAAACGTATTAAGGGTTGTTTTTTGAATACCTTCATTACATACAAAAATAGTTCTCAGTGAATTCTATTTCCACTTATCTTGATCTCTCCTCTCAACTTTGGGTGCTTTGGGTTCGCAAACACAGCTCATTTTATCAAAATTTTGATGTTTGAGAACATGCATAGGGTTAACAAATGCTTACTGGAATATTTTATGCATGCAACTTGTAATGTCACACTAAATTCTTAGAATGGCTAATTTTTGTTGAAAATCTACGAAATATTTTTAGAGAAATCCTCGGATAACATGAATTTTTAACCTTTACAATGGTTTTGCTCAGTAACCAGGCCTAAACGGGTTAATGCTTGGTTTTGTGAATACGTTCATTATTTACCAAAATTATCCTCGGTGAATTCCACTTCCACTGAAGGAGGTTATGTTTACCTCGCAGGCACACTTAGGGTGTTATGGGTGATCAAGAACAGCCCATTTTCTCAACATGTCTATACTTGGCAGCCTCTGGAGGGCTAACAAATGCTTACCGGAATATTTTGTCCATGCACCTTCTAATGTCACTCCAAGATCTGAGAAAGGTCAATTTATCTTGAAAGCTTACTAGATTTTTTTGGAGAAATCCACAGAAAACGTGAATTTTAAGCTCTTAATGGGCATATCTCCTTAACCAGACGAAAATGGGTTAAGACCTCGATTTTTGAATGCCCTTACTACTTACAAAAATGGTTCCCTCTCAGTTTTGCGTCCGGTAAAAGAAGTTACGTTTCTCTGTGGCATTCCCATTTGATGTTGTTGGTGTCCGTAAACGGACTATTTTTGACATTTAGCAGCCCATGGAGGGTTAACAAACGCTTACCGGAATATTTTATTCATGCACTGGTAATGTGACACCAAGACCTATCAATGGCCATTTTCTCTTGAAAACCGACAATATGTTTGTAAAAAAAAAAAACATGAATTGTTTAAGCTTTTGATGGGTGTCACTTTTAACAACCCCAAAAGGGGTTAACGCTTGTTTTTTTTTTTTTAAATACCCTTAATACTTACAAAAATGGTCCTCTCGGAATTCCACTTCCAGCAAAGGAGATTATGTTTATCTCTCGGGTATACACTAGGTGCTGTTCTTGTCTGAAAACATCTCATTTCAACAAAATTACGATGCTTAGCAGTCCGCTTTGGTACATTTTTAGTTTGTGTGCCCCTCAATGCGCGTGTAAAATTGTGTGAAAATCGGTTCGAAAATGGCTTCTGAATTGTACGGACAATATGTGTGGGGAAAGAGAAAACAAAAAAAAAATAAAAATAAAATAAAAAAGTAGGTAATAAACCGTAGAAAAACAATAGTCTTTTCCAGAGGGAAAAGCCTAATTATGGAAGGGGTAGGGGGTAATTCAACTTGGCATGACAGTGCGGAGAAAGGGTCAGAAGTTTCTGGTTGGACACATGCGTCTATATGTCTTTAGTGCCACAGTGGTAAGCCCACTCATAGAGCCTTTTGCTGAATGAATCAGTGTTCCAAAGATTTTACATCAAGAATTCAAAGTGGTACGTTTAAAGTTTGAACCCAACAATGGAGTAGCCACAAAAGTGTGTAGGGGGCTGGGAGGCCCTTGACCCCTAACATTTTCGCCTCCCTCCCAAAAATTGAACCAATGTAACTTTCACATCTCCAAGAGGCCAAATATTGGTTTCCAGTATAATGCCACACACGCTACAACTGCCTCAAATTCGCTCTTAAGCCATTGACTTTTGCAGAGTTTTTTTTCTAGAGGAGGTAACCCTAACTAGGACCCTTCGGTCATTATAGTCACTTCCATCCAGGCAATGACCGGAGGGTCCTAGTGAGGATTAGTGGAAGCCCCGACACCACCTCCACCCCCCCCCCCCCTCCCTTCAAATATCATGTTTGCTCCCCTTCCCGAAAAAACTGTCTATGGCAGTCTCCATTGTAGAATCATACATGTAGCTACGTGCCTTGGGCCTAATACTTTGAGAGTCGGGTTAAAAACAGGTATTTTTGTAACGTTGTAAAACCCAACTACTGACAATAATTGCATCTAAATCACGGTACATCTAAAATGATCTTCTATTACCGAATAATTCAATAAGAATTGTTACCGAAACCTTTTAGGCAATGTCAAATCCACATGAAATGGTGTTGATCTTCTGCGCACGCACACATACCGCTGCGGCAGCCTTGAATATACAAATGACACTCCTAGATCGTCGATGCCTCTAAAATCTTACATTCTTTATTTCCACTGGTGAATTTAATGGTTGACACCTAAAGTAGGTGGAACAACATCGGGTTTCGGACACGACCACGAGGAAATTTAGCGTTGTGGGGAAAGATACGGTGGGAAATGTACGGTTGGAAAATGCACGGATATTGTGTATTCATCCATGGATCTTCGCTCGCAGTAAAGCACTTCTGCTATCGAGAAGTGGTCAGTAAGGTGTGTCACCTGACACATTTAGCCATGGTAACTTAACTATAGGCATTGGGCCTTACTTATGTTATATTCAAACATCAGTGATATTTGATTACTTTCAAGGCCCACATAGCATTCGTAATTGGTGACTGAAACACTGCACCTGCAAGAATGTGTGTAACTCTCCCAACGGGACATCGACAAAGTGATCACCCCCCCCCCCCCCCCCTCGATTTTAGGCCCTCTATCAGCCTATATCCATCCTCGCAGCCCCCCCCCCCCACCCCCAACCCGGTAGCGACTACTCTGGCATCCTACGATCACACCCAATAGTAATAGGTATTTAACCCTTTACCTAACATGAAAAACAGACGACACTAGCAAAAAAAATTCTTGAATAACTAATTTTTTTCATTTTTTGTCTCAAAAACATAGGTTATGACCACTCGTTGGAAATAATGAAAATTAATTGGCGATTTTTGAGAATAGCGCTGGCCGGTTTTGGCCGTTACGTTTGGTAAAGGGTTAACAGAACAACGAAGATACCAGATCAAAAGCCAACATTTGCATTGTTCATGTTTCATATTCAGTCAAACGCAAGAAACATTCTGTTTGTATAAATTTGTTCAATTACAATACATTGGAGACTGCCTGTGGTCACTCTCTAATAATTTGTAATAAAACAAATTTTGAAAAACAAATTGAGTCCACCAAAAATAATCTAGTCATCAACCAGTTAAGTGCATTGTTACAACGTTCCCAATCTTTCACAGTTTCGTTGTCGCCATAAAACCCCCAAACAATATTTAGTCCTATAGCAAGTTGTGCATGTGGTCGATATTGGATTGGTTTGTGTCGAGAATAAGTTGACAGTGTCCGGCATTTCGTCTCTTGAGTTCCAATGTTCCTACTTGCACATAGAACACTTTAGTAGTATGTCTCGGGCTTTTGAGGGACCATTTGGGGGACCCCGATGGTGGACCCCGGAAGTGACGTCATGTCACGTGACCTAGTGACGCCATGTTGTGTTGTCATGGTAACCCACATGAGCAACCATCTTGTGACGTCATCCCCATAGTGATACGTGGTGTTAGTGCGCATGCGCAGCGCGTGTTGCTAGGGTGATACGTGTTTCCGTCGTCCGTTTTGTATACTGGAGGCCGCCATCTTGGTTTCTATGGTAGCACGTGGTTGCTATGTTACCCAATTTTTCTGCAATGGGACGGGGTATGTTCGAAGGGTATGTTCGATTGAATCGGAGTAAATCTAATTACCACAAAGAACAATCCCTCCAAATCACCAAAATCCACCCAAAATCACCGAAATAGACTTTATTTGATACGGATTTCCCATTTTATCAATATTTTATTTATTTTCCAAAACATGCACTTTAAACTTTTATTCACACTTACAAGCTCAGTTCATTTTCCACCAATCGGATAATTCCAGAAACGTTTATCCTCCATTAAAGGCGAGAGGTGCTGTTTGCACGGACACACTGTATTGTAACCCTGTTTATACTGCAAATTACGAATTTTAATTCTCCAATTAATTCTCTCGTTTTGTATTTATTCATTCTAACTAGCAATTGTCTAAGTAGAGTTTATTTTCCGGGCTATTAACCCTCTCGTGGGCTGCATTTCGCTACAAATTGACCAGCTCCCTAACTGGTGTCAAAGGGTCATGGTGAATGTCTTTTTGTGTTTTGGCATAAAATCGCTTTAAGTGTGTCAAAGCTCATTTTAAAGTGGGAAATTATCATTCAAATAAGACCCCCCCCCCCTCGATTTGGGGGGGGGGGGGGGGGGCAAGGAGTCATATGATGATTTTCTCTTTTTTTGCTGAAAATCTCTCCAAATCCTTTAACCCTTTACCTAACGAATCGCCCGCATCCGCCCACGTAATGAGCAAGTTGAGCAGTTGCCAAAATTAACTTTTTCAAAATATTTAAAAAAAAGCATATCATGTGACCCCTCATTGGAACGAGCTCATTGAGCTCGTTCCAATGAGGGGTCACATGATATGGTTTTGTTGACATTTTTTGAAAACTTTAAAAAAATGAAATTTAAAATAATAAATTTTGATATCGTCTGCGTTGGGTAAAGGGTTAAAAAGTATTTCAAAGCAGAAAAGGAAATCACACACGTCGACCCTCACACTTACTGGGTGAAGGGTCACATGGCACAGGATGAATTTCTTTTTTCTTTTTTTTGGGCATAAAATCACTTGAAGTCCTTCAGAAATCATTTTAAAGCAAAAATTATCATTCAAATAGACCATCCCACAATATTTATATTTATTTATTGGTGTTTAAGGTCACATTCTTAAGCACGATGACTAATCGTGACCGATGACAGTTTTACGGGTGGAGGAAGCCGGAGTACCCGGAGAGAACCACCTAGCATCGACGAGCAACTGTCAGCTCCTCAACATTCTAACTCTGTTCAATCTCCGCTCAAGCAGGGTTACAGCGGTTGAAGACATGTGCGCCATCGACGTGCAGTATATACGCCTTAGTACACGGCGTCATCGTGCCTCAATGTCGGCAACCGGAATAAAGTGCCCTGCCCACTGACACAACGCGGGTCGTCCTGGACGGGGATCGAACTCGGGACCTCTAGCATAGAAGTCCAACAGTCTACCACTGAGCCGCCGCGCACCCAGACCATCCTCCAAAACTCATTCTGAAGCAGCAAAATCCTCACTCCAATTGACCCCCACCCTAATCGGGTCAAGAGAGGCATACGACACATATGAAGATTTCTTTTTTCATAAAACATTATTTATTTATTTATTTATTTATTTATTTATTTATTTATTTATTAAGGTTTAATGACACTTTCGACAGCTAGAGTCATCTCATGTACGGGTGTAGGAAGCCAGAGTACCCGGGGAGAACGACCGAACAGCGGCGAGCAACTGTCAGACGCCCCAAGTAACTAACTTCACACAAGCAGGGTGAGCATTGGTTGAAAAAGGTGCACCACCGACGCGCGATATGCCTTAGTACTCATCGCCACCTCGTCCCAACGTAGGAAATCGAGATTGAGTGCCTTTCCCAAGGACACACCTTATTTAATTTGTTGAATGTGAATGTTTCTGAAGGTTGCGTTCCGTCCACATAGCACTCATCAAAGGACTGGAGGCCGGATGTCACAAATAAAAGTGAGCAATATATTTTTCCACTACTCATTTTGCTGGCGCTGCACGCTCAGGCTTGCTAAATCACTGGTAGTGCCGCCCCTGTAGGTTAATATTTCATTTAAGTTTCAGGCCGCCTGGGCCCGAGAAACACGGTTGCAGTAGGCCTCACTGACATCCCGCCCCGGATCTCGCTATAGGGACTCTGTTGGGACAATCAAGGCCCTAGCGGCCTACGACGGACCCCTGAAATAATCTGCTGACTGTGGTCGTCCTTCCTCTTCTTCCCCTTCCCCACTTTATCTCGTGGACGCGTGAGTTTCGGTGCTTTTGTGGCCCATCTGGTTTCTCTGCTTCCGGTGCTTTGGTGGCGCTCTCCCTTGTTTGTTCGACCTGGACCATGGCCTACCAATTCACTAAATATCGCGTAAAGGACGGGTGTAATGGGTTGCATACCCCAATAAACATGTGCTACACAGCACGCCCGTGGCACGCTAAAACCCTTGGCTCCCCAGTCCCCAGAGCACCCCCCCCCCCCCCCCCCCCCGTTCTCCAAACGGTCCATTTGGACAAATGTTCGAACGAGAAGGGCTCGACCTTTGGCGTGTTCGTTTAGCTTGTGATTTGGAGATATGGTCTTTTGCAACTCCAAACTCTCAGTCTGATCAGATGCAGTTTAATAGCGGGGCTCAGAAATTTCTGTTTCCTTTTTTAAAATAAATTGTAATTTTGGCTGATTTTACACATTTAAGTAGGTCAATTCGTTGCTTTCACGAATATGTTTATTTCATTTTACATCACCCAAATTCGTGCTTTATATCGCTGTTATCGAGCGCGGAGAGAGGACTCACCCCACCCCCATCCCTTGGACTTTAAAGACTGAGAGCTTTATACTTGTAAACGTTTTAATTTCAATTATATAAACATACGCTCTAGAACGTTCTTGAAGCCGGGTAGGCCACGGAATATCCAAGCTTCAATTGCATCGACATCAACAAATGCATCGACCACGTCAGTTCGTTTAACATATAAAGGCTTTGCATGGCTCAAATCGTTCATTAACCCTTTACCCAACGTAACGGCCAAAACCGGCCAGCGCTATTCTCAAAAATCGCCAATTAATTTTCAAAATATTTTCATTTTTTGTCTCAAAAACATAGGTTATGACCCCTCGTTGGAACGAGCTCGTCGAGCTCGTTCCAACGAGGGGTCATAACCTATGTTTTTGAGATAAAAAATGAAAAAAATTAGTTATTCAAGAATTTTTTTTGCAAGTGTCGTCTGCTTTTCATGCTAGATAAAGGGTTAATATTATAAGTGTGTTCCCTCCTCTTCTATTCATCCAAGCAATTACGAACAATGGCTGTGAAAACATCGCGCCAAGCGCGTGTTTGTCTTAACCGGGTTCAAACCGGTTATCCGATTAACCATTTCAGTACTAGATGAGAAGATAAAATAAATGGCTTATGGTCCGAGGCGTTGGAATATCCAATATAGGCAAAACGACAAGAAGAAAACTATATTTGTATGCATTGATTTATTTGATCTCTTGTTGTTTTAGACTAAAATATATGTATGATGTTTCTAACATCTCTTATCTATATCAGCTCTTCTTCAAAATTCCAGCTTATTTTCATCATTCTCATCATCACCATCAATATCTGAAAAATAGAAATAAAAAAGACGCTTGATTATCCTGTCAAATCAGAGAATAGCACCTATAATACGATTGAGGCGGAGTAAATAATAAAACAAAATGTATTTTGCTAACTGTAGCATTTTAATAAGCTTGAGTTCAATGGAACAATGCTGAAGCATTGCAGATGAAGCCTGGAACCACGCAAGGGACAATGTACCGTTTCGTTTACCTTTATATATAGTTAAAACTAGAAGTCCTGTCATAAACTACGCGCTTATCTAGGCTTAATTGCGCGTAGGAATTGTGCGCAATTTCCACATCGAATGACATCCAAACCACATCAGGTTCTCCTGGTTACTCATAGCAAACACAGGCAATGTTTCTGCCAGTGGACGTCCGGGTTACCCGGAGGTCCATTGGCTGAAACATTGCTTGTGTACAGACCATGTGTACATGATTTGATAGCCTTACTATGGTCCTAACGCGTAGATTTAACGCGCAGATTGACGTGCTATTTGTGCGCCTTTCATGATAGGGCTTCTAGTATTAACTGTGTGTTTACTCTTTGGTTTCCGTTTCATTGTATTTTAGCTTAGTATGTCTTTGTTACTATTTCGTGGATGGATTCAAACGACATCGACACGTAAACAGGAACACGTACATGCATGTAACACCCGAAAACATCAGTGTTTAACCCATAAAGTCCAAATATGCACAATGTTATCGTGTTTACTAATGCTGTTTTCAGCAAAATTCGCGAATGCATTTTGTATTTCTAAATTGGCTCAGTTATGCATTAAGCACACAGTCCAGTAGGATCATCGCATTAAATTATACTGACACTCGACTCCACTAATCATACCGTCCTGTAGGATTATTGTATTAAATTATACTTACCCTCAATACAGTCCTGTGGGATTATCCTATTAAATTATACTGACCCTCGATACAGTCCTGTGAGACTATCATATTAAATTATACTGACCCTCGATGCAGTCCCGTTGGATTATCGTATTAAATTATACTGACCCTCAATCCAGTCCCGTGGGATTATTGTTTTAAATTATACCAACCCTCAATACTGCCCTGTGGGATTATCGTTTTACATTATACTGACCATCGACACAGTCCAGTAGGATTACCGTTTTAAATTATACTGACAGTCCATACAATCTCGTAGAATTATCGCCTGAAACTGTTCATAGTGCTGCGGCTTACCCAAGACTCTTTGTTGGTCACAGCACACATGGCTGACAATTTTCGTCATTGGAAGAGATTTACATGAAAGTTAGATGCCTATTAATTCCGAAAGCTGTCAGGTAACTTAACAACATAGCTAAGGGGAATTTATTAAAATTGAAATTTCGAAATGTTAGCGAATCTGGCATTTTCGTGCAGAGCAGTATTAAAATACAAAAGGTGACTTTCTGCAATTTTTCCACAACCAGTTTGTACGTTTGACTATTATTCCCTGTTGAATATAAGTTATCTCCCCCTACATATATGGTATATGGAGATTAAATACCTGGATGTCGATTTGTTAAACACCGAGCTGCAGGCGAGGTGTTTAAATGAGACATCCAGGTATTAAAGCTCCATATACCATACCTGTTGTCGGAGATAACGTTTTTGTCCCGTTTGAAACGCAACACAAACATAGTGGAAATAAATTTATGGACAAATTTCTCAGCTCAACAATCATTTGGATCAAATTCGTGATAATAATTTTGTTTCTATAATCGCAGAAGACAACAGATAGAGTTAAATCCCTTGGGTCGTTAAGCAAACGAGTAAACAGCACCTTGTTGACATATCGTCCCCTGAGGTCCAATGTGTTCCATGTGCCTACTGGCACATGGAACACATTGGCACTCAGGGGACGCATTATTTGCTCTTATTTTATTTTTATGATTGTATTGTCTGATGATATTTGTGACTATTTTCGGGTTTTTTGGGGTTCGAGTTTTATAATGAGGCGAGCGGAAGCGAAAAACTTTCATCGAAACCATATACACCCGGTGTTTCGCCTGGATGTTGCACGCTCTCATATACCTTGGATGTTGGGCGCGCACTTTGCCATGGCTATTTGTCCAAGGCATTCGGACCAATCAAAATACAGAATTTATCGGGATATAGGGAAAAAGCCATTTAGAAAAACGAAAACGTCGTTTTGATCACCTAGTTCCTGTATCTGTTCGTTATATCAACAGTGTGAGCACAGTGGAATATAATACAGACACTTTGTCTTTTCCATTAATATAAAAGTGTAATGGAAAGAATAAAATCCTGCAAATTACTGCAAACAAAGAGTCTAAAGTCGATGTTAGTTAGTGTCGGTAGATGAGATAATAATAATAATAATAATAATAATAATAATAATAATAATAATAATAATAATAATAATAATAATAATAATAATAACATTTTAGCCGGCCGCTGATTTGTCGCAGTTCTCTGGTGAGAAGATCTCGGTTACCCATGTGCTTCCAACTGCCTCCCTATTTCTACGCCTCTTCTCTCTTCCCATCACTCGGATACGATCTGCTGGATGACATACTGTACCCCATTCTTTCCAACATCTCCGATAAGTATACTAACCCCCTCTTTTGCGTCACCCACTAACCACATATCCTTCATTCTCCCATCCCACTTCCCCACTATACCCCCA
This sequence comes from Pictodentalium vernedei, assembly GCA_031216915.1. NCBI lineage: Eukaryota > Metazoa > Mollusca > Scaphopoda > Dentaliida > Dentaliidae > Pictodentalium > Pictodentalium vernedei. The sequence continues at coordinate 844,975,478 of CM062296.1, read as the reverse complement.
GCGAATCTTAATCTGTTAGACTGGTAGTTTGGACATTCTAATAAAAAGTGTTACAGGGTCTCCACTACGCCTAGATTACACATTTGACACTTCTTTTCACTGTCTTTTCCATTTTTTTCCTTAGGCTCCAGCGACCTCGACCTGAACTTGAACAACAGTTGCCCCCAACGATGCCGCTAAGATACTCTTCAAAACCTGGCTCCTCTCTATCACACAGTCAACCCAAATACTTTTTGATTTGACCTACCTCGTCTCTTGATAGATATTCAGAATTATGGATTAGCTGTGAAGTAGTTGCTTCCAGTTAGCTTATCGTAAAAAGAAAAAAAATCCTTTTGTAGCTTTTGGTAAACGAAAACAACATACAACTCAAAAAGCTGTCTATTTTGTTTATTAACCCTTTACCTAACATGAAAAGCAGACGACACATGCAAAAAAAATTCTTGAATAACTAATTTTTTTCATTTTTTGTCTCAAAAACATAGGTTATGACCCCTCGTTGGAACGAGCTCGACGAGCTCGTTCCAACGAGGGGTCATAACCTATGTTTTTGAGACAAAAAATGAAAATATTTTGAAAATTAATTGGCGATTTTTGAGAATAGCGCTGGCCGGTTTTGGCCGTTACGTTGGGTAAAGGGTTATGAGTAACAAAGAAAAAATCTTGTCTTTATTTTCTCCTGATGTCATAAGTGACACCCAAACCACATTCAATGACTGCTTCCTTCTTAATTGGACCTTTCTCGCTCGTCTAATAATTTTATGGGAGATAACTTTACCGAAAGTTGATTTTCATGACGATGTTCCTCAGCTTTGACACTTGTATTTATCAAAAAAAGAAATTTCGAATCACATAATTCGATGTATCTTCCTATGAATTAATGTAAGACACGAATATTCTCCCTTGTTCTGTTGCTTCGCCTCTATAATACCGGTAGTGCGGTGCTTCATTATTTAGGGCATCGGACTTGAAATCGAAAGGTCTATGGTTCATTTCTGAACCGCTTCATCTACTTTATGTCCATGGGCAAGATACTCCATCCTAACTGCCCAAGTTGTGGCGGGGTGGTGCTGTGTACTAAAGAGTTGCGAACTACAAAGGTACACCTTCTTTCATCTGTTGCTGACCCTTCCTGTGCTGGACAAGTAAGGTGGAGAGTCCAACAGTTACTCGCCGTTGCACGCTGGATCTTCCCCGGTGTTCCTCCACTAATTTTCAAAATAATACATTTAGTCTACAATCTCTATTGGAAGTCTAAAATTAAGTTATATCGTGTTAAATCTTAACCGGTAGAATGGGCTTTACTCTGAAGTACAGTTACCACAACTTAAAGACCTCAGTTCAATGGATGTGCTTCGCTTTATCTTTGAACTGAAATAATTTAGTCTCTTACAGTTAAAACTAGAAGTTCTGTCATGAAATGCGCACAAATAGCACGTCGATCTGCGCGCTAATTTACGCGTTATGACCATAGTAAGGCTATCAAATTCTGTACATAGGGCCTGTGCACAAGCAATGTTTCAGCCAATGGACCATTGCCTGTGTTTGCTATGAGTAACCAGGAGAACCTGTCGTGCTTTGGATGCCATTCGATATGGCAAATGCGCGCAATTCCTACGCGCAATTAAGCCCAGATAAGCGCACAATTCGTGACAGGACTTCTAGTTTTAACTGTAGGATTTGCTTTGTTACAATTTACGGGAGAGTGCCTATTGGCGTGTCTCTAGGTGTGCCTATTGACACTCTCCCATAAATTGTAACAAAGCAAAGACATGTGAACGAATTCTGATGACCAAAAATAACTTAGCACTCTACCAGTTAATGAACCTTCCTTTTAATCATGATCATTTCACAATAACGCGAATAATTACTTCAAAACGGCGTATTAGAATGATATTTTTGGACCCTGAGTTTAGATTCCTGACATGAAGAATAATTCCAAGACATAGATCTGTGGGTTGAAGGTTGATGACAGTGTGAGTCCGAATCCGGATAAAAAAAAACAAACGTGTTTCGATTTGGAAGGACGCAGGTGACCTAACCAAATCTGCAAAAGATTCGGACAGTTAAAGACCTCATGAAGCTGGTGGATGACGAGTGTACGTTTTAGAGAAGTGTCAAGGTTCATCACAATATTAAGCCAGTATTACTCCGGTATATCATCATAACTAGCGACATTACATTGTGAGTGTGTTCCCTGTCACTCTTTTATACGAGTGGTCCAGCTGCTTCCTTGGTCTTATTCTTACACTTAAATTTACCAGCACGGTGGATTATCTGTGGTAAACATTTTTCTTTTTTTAAGTGTTTACACCGTTAATCAGAAAACAAAAAAACGTAAAAAATGCTCACTAACGGGAGGACAGGGGGTGGGGGTGGGGGTGTAAGTTATGGCAGTGTGTATGCATTTGTTTGTTAGTTTATTTACAGTAGTTTAACGAAACGTTCAACAGCCAGGGCCATATCGTGTCCATACTCCGATGCCGATGGTCCGTAGAATGTTTTTTTTTTGGTTACTAACACAAACCTAACCACTAATAAAGGAAAGGAATTACCACTCAAGACAGCAATCTCGAATAGGCAGACGTAAGAAATATTCTACGTTTGGCCTCACTTCCTTCCACTTAATTTACTGACTGTCAACCCGGACAGACAGACGGACGGACGTGCAGACACTCACCCAGATGGACTATTTGTACAGACGTAACTCAAAACTGTTTTAAGGAAAATGATTTACAACTTCAAGAAGAATGTCTAATATTTAGCAATAAATATATAAAGGATATCTACGCTGTTTTAGTGAATACCGGGAATTATCTCATGAGTATGAACCTGACAGTTTTATTTTCCCGCTATTCACTAAAACAACGAAGATGTTATTTTTATTTTATGCTACATGACATTTTAATGCTCAGTATTCAGCCCAATTCGACTGCAAACAGTTTCAATACAAAAAGCTGCTAATCGTTTCTTCATGGCGACGTTCAAGGCGACGTTATGCACCGAAGCGTAACGTCAGTTAGGAAGCTACTGAAAAAATTAATCGTGTGGACGTGAAAAATAAAACTTTCAGGTCCACACTCATGAGACAATTCCAGATACTGACTAAAATAGAGTAGATTTTCTGTTTTGTTATATGCAACGAGATATTTTAGTGCACAGTATTCAGTCCAATTCGACCCCAAATGCGTACTGTACTTTTCAAAACAATAACAAAGATCAGCTGATCGTTCCTTCAATGCGACGTGATCCGGCGTGGCGTGACGTCATTTGGGAAGCTACTGAAGGATATTTATCGATATCCATAGAGTAGATGGATATCGAGAAATATCTTTTAGATAATTTGCGATAATTCACAGGCTTACATATCCTACATTATGTGTTAGATCATTCCCTGTACCATTTAGGGAGTGAACGCAAGCCAGGACGGGTGGGTGGGTGGGTGGGTGGACGGACGGGCGGACGGACATACACACCAATAGCATAATACGTTCATTCCTAAAATAAATAAAAATCATAATAAACATTACCCGTTGTATCTTCCTAATTTTTATCATCATCTTCAAATTCAAACGGTCCATTTGTAAACTCTTCATGACTCAACTTACCGTCCTCTGTAAATAAAAATCAAATTTTAGAGCAAAAAGCATTCTGCCTTTTTTCCACCACAAAATGGGAAAAAAATATAATTTACAAACCTCAAAATGCACTCATCCGGGTCAATATTCTATTGTATCTTACCTCTTACAAGTATCTGGGAATTTCATTGGTTCAAAGACGTCAAATGCAGACTGCATATAAAACAATATACTGCCTGTCAACATCAATACACGCTGACAGCTATGGGTAATCTCCCCTTTGTTCATTGATCATTCAAAATGGCGGCAGCCGATAAACGCTTCAAGTTGAAAGATTGAGTGTTGAAAGCACATATTTGGTCTGAAGTGCAGGTTAGGCAACTTAAAAGGCTTCATATTCTGTGGATGTGTGTCACGTTACTTTCGAAATGAAACTGTTTGGTATGTATGAATTTGCCTTGTTACAGTTTATGGGAGAGTGTCTGTAGGCACTCTCCCATAAATTGTAACATGGCAAAGACACGTGAACACATTGTGAGAATTCTCTCATTTAATTGTGATCGCCGTTGTTATTAGTTCTGTGCATTGATGCAGCAGTCGGTAAGATATATTCGTTACACAGTTTGTTGGTGATCTAATATGGTACACATGGTGTCAGTACCATATATGTCATATTAGGCCACAAATTCCATATTGGACTCGAGCTTCGCTCTCGTCCGATATGAAATTAACTGACACCATATATACCATATTAGGCCACCAACAAACTGTGTAACTAATAATACTCTAAACGATAGATTATCGAAGAAATTATGGAAAGATACAAATCGTATCCCTCACTGTGAAGATATAGAAATTTTCACTTTCACGGAATCAATCAAAATGGCGGCTGTCAAAGCATCACTTCAAAGTGAATACGAGTCAAATTATCACTGAAAATGATCAATTAGTTCTAAAAACGTATAATGAAAAATAAATCTAGTGCTTTTGAGTGGATACCGATCATTTCCAACCATGATTCAACACGTATTCACCTTGACTTGATGCATGAAACCCACAAGTCCAAACATGGCCTGAAAGTCCGTAATATAAGTGTTCCCGCAAGTCCAAACATGGCCTGAAAGTCCGTAATATAAGTTTTTGTTTTGTACGTCCTTTCAAAGGACGTACCAAACCAAAAAACTTATATTACGGACTTTCAGGCCATGTTTGGACTAGAAACTCGCCAACTAAATCAAATTGCAAGACGCTATCTGTTCCGATTATCGATCAAATCACTTCCGCGTTTCAATGTTTCAATGCGCTGTTTACTTTCATGCATCAATTCAAAGTTGAAACGAGTGGAATCATCAGATTCTTATAAAAGGCGTATAATAAAAAGAAAATCTAGTGTTTTTGAGTGGATACCGAAAAATATCTCATTTGTCTCGGTCACTCATGAGATAATTTTTGATATCCACTCAAAAACACTAGATATATTCTATGAATTTATTCTTTATTATTATTATTATTATTATTATTATTATTATTATTATTAGTATTATTATTATTATATTTATATTCTTTAAAAAATACAGATACAAAGAGATGTATTGAAAACAACACAGTCCTAAAATATATTACGGGGCATCAGAAAGTAAAAAGAGCACATTTTGTGGATTTTAGGCTGAAATTTATTATTATTATTAATATTATTAAATAATCCTTATTAGACCTCACATATCTAAACATAGAACGACGCGTACATAAGTTAATATTTGGTATTGAATTTTCGTTCCGTTCAAGATTGTAGTCCGACTGAATCCGATCGTTCAGGCATTAATTTAATGGATATCGCTTCGCAAAATTTGAGATTCATTTTTCATGTTAAACCATACCCTTCATCAAGAACACCAGCAAAACGAGAAACCAGAAATTAGACACAAGTACATGTACTGTTTGATCATACTACCAGTGACAATCATTCCCCATACAGTTCCCCGACCAATTTGTTTCTCCAAATCATGGTGAAATAGGATTATCCAAGTTGTAATGAGCAGCAACAGTCACTATAAGAAAGATGAATTTAACATTAATCTACCGAAGGGGCCAAACAGCCCTGCGGGGTGTGATGCTGGATTCAAGGTCGGTTTATTACATCAATTTTGATTGTACAACTGGCCGTTAACATACTATAGCTATTGCGGTGGCTGTGACAAAATATGAGCATAACTGGGCCAAATTTCACTATTCATTTAGAAACATAGGTCAGTTACGGGTATAAATAATATCTATGCTACTGGTAGTAACACTATAAAACAAAAAAAAATTTGACTGGAAATCCAACATTCGGCGGATGATATATCATCATAGATCGTGTTCAACAAGGCGCCATTAGCAATGTTTCAGTTTTGAAGATGGCGCATCGTTACACTGAAGGGAAAATATACCACCAATGGCTCAATCAGCTATACAATATCAAGATACGCTGGTGAAATGTACAGTTAAAACTAGAAGTCCTGTCATGAAATGCTCAGAAGTAGCACGTTGATATGCGCGTTAATGTGCGCGTTATGGTCCAAGTAAAGCTATCAAATTCTGTAAATATGGCCTGTGCACAAGCAATGTTTCAGCCAATGGACCTCCGGGTAACCCGGAGGTCCATTGGCAGAAACATTGCATGTGTTTGCTATGAGTAACCAGGAGAACCTGCCGTGCTTTGGATGCCATTCAATATGGCAATTGCGCGCAATTCCAACGCGCAATTAAGCCTAGATAAGCGCACAGTTCGTGACATGACTTCTAGTTTTAACTGTAGCAAGCTGCGCCACTTGGAAAACGTTTTAGACACGTCATACAAATCAAAGTGTTTCAAGAAACATGCTCTGTAATGCCATATCTGTCAGAGGTCAAGTACATCTATCCAAATGAAGAATGTTTTTACTCATGTCTGAGGATTGAAAATTGCTATAATAGAAATTAAAGGGTGCACGACGGCTCGGTGTGTACAGCGCTAGAATTCAAATCGAAAAGTAAACGGTCCGATATCCATCAGGTGGACTGCGTTGTGTCATTGGGCAAGGGACTTAATTCCAGTTGCTCATGTCACGACACGATGGCGTCGTGTACTAAGGTGAACTTCACGTCGAGGGAGTACTTGTCTCGAGCAATGCTAACACTGCTTGTGGGGAGTTTGTATTTCGGGGAGTCTGGTTATTGTTCGCCGTTCTTTGTCGGTTCTCTCCGGGTACTCCGGGTTCTCCAACCCGTAAAACAAACGATTCTGGCTGCCGAAAGCATCGTTAACACCAATAAAATTGAATTGGAAAAAGCAAAATAATTCTGGTTACTGTAATGTAATGCAAAGCTTTAATTAACCCTTTACGCAATGAATCGTCCGCATCCACCCGCGTAATATGCAAATTCAGCAGTTGAAAAAATATTATTTTTCAAACAATTTCAACAAAACCATATCATGTGACCTCTCGTTGGAACGAGCTCGTCGAGCTCGTTCCAACGAGGGGTCACATGATATGGTTTTGTTGAATTTTTTTTGAAAAATTTAAAAAAATGATATTTAAAATATTAAATTTTGATATCGTCTGCTTTGGGTAAATAGTTTATGGGTTTGATACAGTGATGAGTCGGAAACAAAACGACGCCCTGGATAACAAGGTGTAGAAGCTAAGAGTACATAAATATATGAGTATACAAGTCTTTCTTTGTATCCGTCGTCAAAAAGCACCAGCAGTAGTTTGTCCGTACGCCTGTTCACAGTCGAACAAAACGTTTACAGCGGTCAAAAAATATCTGGACCCGAAAAGTTAGCTTTGAGTAGTGAATTCCAAGGTCAGTAGCCTTATCCCCTCCAGGCTACTTGAAATACGAATGGCATGAGCATTGTAGTACCTATCTCGCACACAGAGTAAGAACAACAATCGGCATTCTAGTGAAGCCGCCATCACACACAAGCCGTAACAAAACCTACAGTACGTGGAGAGTGTAATATCACTAAATCACCCACAGAGTGGAGATTCCGCCCAAGCAATAATTGCGAATTTGTTGCAAAACATAACAATCACAGGTAAAGTTTCAGCCAATGGACCTCCGGGTTTAACCCGTAGATCCATTGGCTGCAACATCGCTTGTGTTTTTTGTCCATATGTACAGAATTTGAGGTGATACTTTGGGTGATAACTCCATTCCGCGGGTGATTTTGTTACAATCCACTCTCCACGCACTATATATCGTCAGAAACAATAGATACTAACACACGAATAACAGGACATGCTGTATAAATACGCTAGCATGCTCTAGATATCAATTACATACCCTTTCAGTTTATTTATCGTGTCGTAATTTGATGAACTGGCGCACACCACACGCATTATTGGATGTAACTGGAAAGTACTGGTTCCTATTATCCTCATCAATAACGCTAAACATTTTCAGATCGTCATTGGTGAAATTTATAGGTACCAGGAACTTGCCACTGGAGCATTGCTAGGTACGCCGGAGAGCGGTAATCTTTCGTCGGAAGGTAGATTTTTTATATAAACTAAGAGTGGGAAGCTGCAGAACATCAGTGGCGTCGGCATTTTGTCCCTCGGAAGGAACGAAGATGACGCCTTGTTCCACACAGCACGAAATTCAAAGATCAGCTATTTGTGTTACGGGAACAGGTTGTATTGTGACCCCGCCCAGGCTGGGCGTGAAGTTCGTTCCCGGGCTCGAAGATTAAATTTAGCAATGGAGAATGAAAAGTGATGCATGAGCACCCTGGAGGCATAAGTCTTTGTCTGTCAGTATATCTGAAGAATTCTAATTTTAACTCCGGAACATTCTTTCACAAACCGACACGGTGGAATCAACTCAATTGATTTAATATATCCAAAGTTTACGTACTATCGACGTCAGCTATGTCGTAAACCTCATTAACACTCTTGACATCAGCTTTCCAGTGTTCGCCCCATTCATCTTTATCAATGAACCCGTCTCCATCTTCATCGTACTTAGTGAAATCTCGTGAAATTTTTGCGTTGGAATCATCACTCTATAAAGTACAAACATCAATATACATTGTATGACAACCAGAAATAGTTACCAACTGTCGATCCGTTGTGACATTATGGGAAACGAGAGTCTTACGTTTTTCAAATTCATATCTTCCTTGTATCAAACGAGGCTCGCGTAACAATCACAACATTTTTTGGACAAAATATTGGCAGTAGTGAATAAAAAACGACGTTCTTGCGATGAACGCTCTGGACAAACATTCACTTCGGAGTTTGTTTGCAAATGCTTTGGCCGACCATCTTCATTAATGTAATCCGCCATCATTACCACTTTGCAGGGCAATTACTGGTATATTAATAGAGTTTTATTCCAAGTTTATACGTCCGTAAAGCTTGATCGATCACCTGGCGAGTTAGGCCGTTAACGAGTTATCATCGCCTTAACAGCCCAAAACATCACGTGATTGTTATTCGTTCGACCGATAGTGCTCTGCATTCCTCTTCGCTTAAAATTCGATTCTCACTGGCATTGTGGAAATAAGTTTCACATCGGAGTGTTTTTGTCCTGTGGCGGAGGGAGAGCGCACGGAGATTATGATAGATTTATGACCTCATAAACTGCGTGTTTAGCTACTGTTTGGCCACTTGTAAGTTTCCTAAATTTTCCGCAGACAAAACACGTGATAGCCACGTGACCATCAGACTTCTCTTTGACTGCAAAGCAGAAGATAGTTGTAGATGAGCTGTCGAAACGTAGTGGCTGCCCGAGTGGGCAGCCACTACGTCCCAAGAGCTCAACTAACGATAGTATTCATATTTTAAAGATATTAAAAAATGATGCGTCATCTAATTCTTATTGTATAATCCCATTCCAGCCTTCTTTCAATTATTTCTTGTATTTTACTGGTAGCAGAGGTAACAAGAGAAATACCAGGACTATGTCAGGTATTGCGGTTTTTAACAGCACACCGGACATGATAACTGACTCTCCGCGTTATTAGCGGTACTCGATCGCGTGTCGGGCTGTTTATAAGCGTTTATAAAATGTCGGTCTGTTTCTCATTTCTGCTGGGCCGTTAATAAACCGCAATGCACTCCGAAATCATGCTGTTAAAATAGTGTAACCTTTCTTTGAAACTGTTTGCAGTAAAGTTTATAACATACATTCAGACTCTTTGGGAAATAACTACGACGAAGCTGTTATTTAGAAGTTATTAGGTGTGATCTGGATGATTCATTCTTTAATTTTAATTTTTGTTTACTCATTGTTAATGAACAAATTATCGCAATTACGAAGGTCAATCAATCTCAATAGGAAACGCTTATCGGTCGGATCAAACACGACGCTTTCGGCTGATATTTTTACGTGTGCTGAACAGATTGCAATTCTTGAAAAAAATATGTATTTCTTTAACTTTTGACGCCAATTTGTTATTGAAATATTTTTTTTTTCGAGATAATATCTAACACAAAATGAAATTATACTGTAATCACGTAAAGGATTGTAGGATCGGACTTTTTTAGATCGTGTGAATTCGTCGTGTCTCTTGTACAATTTAAACTAGAAGTCCTGCCACGAACAGTGCGCTTATCTAGGCTCAATTGTGCGTAGGAATTGCGCGCAATTGCCATATCGATTGGCATTCAAAGCACGGCAGGTTGTCCTGGTTAGTCATAGGAAACACAGGCAATGTTTCTGCAAATGGACCTCCGGGTGACCCGGAGGTCCATTGGCTGAAACATTGCTTGTGCGCAGGTTATATGTACATAATTTGATAACCTTACTATGGTCATAACACGTAGATTAACACGCACATCGACGTGCTGTTTGTGCGCATTATATGACAGGACTTCTAGTTTTAACTGTAGATATTTAATAATAAAAATGATTGTGATGAATTGCCTTCTGCAAGGCGACTTTTAATGATCACAGGTTTCGTAAATAAACCTCCCGTGTATCCACGACGGCAGTAGATAAATAACCAATAAACCAGATAAACTCATTTCATCTTAGTTCAAATCGTAAATCGGTTTGTATTTTAAACACTTTATCCGGAACATCTTCTACTGCTCGTGTGAAAAATTAAAAAACAAAAAATGAATCGGCTTGCTAGTTACTCTGTTGATAAAGCAATTACGAATGTCATTTCAAATATTTCGCGTTGTGACTTCAGACGGTAATATTTCCTACTGGAGCCGTAAACATAAAAGAAACTTGCTAGTTACCCTGTTGATGAAGCAATTACGAATGTCATTTCAAATATTTCGCGTTGTGACTTCAGACGGTAATATTTCCTACTGGAGCCGTAAACATAAAAGAAACTACGTCAGCTCCCATCCATTCAGAGGGCGGGAATTTTTCTCATATTGTAACATTACATATTCCTGACAACTGATGGACACGATTATTAACACTTTTTGTGCAGTGCATTCGCTGTAAACACCGCAACGAACAGATAGAAGCTTCTTCTTTATTCTATGTTTCGAGAGAGATTGTTTGAAAGCTAGACAATTTGAGAAGAGAGCGCCATATCCCGCAGTGTAATTTCGGGGACAGCCTTTCACCTCACAATTATGCTCACTTTTTCAGAGAAGAAAAAAAAAATAAAGAAAAAGCCTAACTAAAGGGAATTCCTGTTCTAGAGAGCTACACGTGATATTTGACATTTATAACATTCGAAACATCAATATATATTACGAGTTGAATATCCCGTTTGAGACAAAAAGGTTGGTTGTTCTAGGAACACTCCACACCTACCCTGGAGGTGTTGCCTCCTAAAAGTTCAAAGTTGCACATTTGGAGGTGGGGTCCCAAAATACGCTACCGAATAGCCAACAGCTGATGATAGCGTACCTTTCGTGAAGGAGAATCAAAAAACAATTTCATTAAATCAGATGCCAGCCAAACATTTAGTTTTCCTCGATCGCATTGTGACCTATTCTATGAAAACATTCTTTTGATAGAAATATCTACTGTTGTCCAATATGGAAGAGAAACGACAAAATAATAGTTCTAAAAATATGTGTGTCGACGATGAGGCTATCTGCCAGCGCTACCTTTCCCCCTCTCTCACACATGCAACACACACTTGACAGCTTGATTTATCAGAAGTAATCTACAATTCCATTATGTAACAGTTTACCTGACTTATCAATAACATCCGTTCGAGTAATATGCAAATTCAAAAGTTGAAATTTTTTAAAAAATTCAACAAAACCATATCACGTGACCCCTCATTGGGGCAAGGTCATCGAGCTCGTTCCAATGGGGGGGGGGGGGGGGGGGGATGATATAGGCTTATTGAAAGTTTTGAAAAAATTGAAGAACTAATATTTAACAAATACATTTTGATATCGCCGTGTCCGTTTTTTACTAATACTTCTGAAAATAATGTATAAAGATGTCGAAAGGAAAACGTGGTGGGCAAAACAAATCGCTGAGGTTTCAGAATGAAGAGGTTGAACTTTCATGTCTCCAGTGATCGAAAATCAAACAGTGTGCCGATTATTCTTTTCTGAATAGTCCCTCTGTGAGTCACGTGATATAAACTAGAAAACGATTGCCGTTTACATGTTAGCAACTTACACCATCGACTGTTCTCTTTCCGCATATTCTATGACATCCCATACTACATAAACCTTTGGTTTGAAGATAATGTGTGCATGCCGGATTACATACTGTCCTGCACAGAGGTTTAAACCATCTATTAAAACGACGACGTCGCCATGCACCGGCACCATCTGGAACTAAAACTACCATCGAAACTACTATTAGGACCAACATAACTCTAAAATTCATTGTGAACTCTGTAAAGAAAGTACATAAGTCATTAAACACGGGACATTCATCAATACTCTGGGGTTACTTAATATGTCTATTGATTTGTGTGATCTGTGACGAGGCAAATAGATACAAACCCTTTGGGGACAGCAGGAGGTCAGCACTGCAGATGAAGCAAAGTTTAGAAATAATCGCGCTTTCACTCGTAATGCCTTTTTTACACGCACAAAACACGAGCACCAAAGTCGTGCTTCTGATGCCAAGTTGCGATGGCTGTTTACAAAATATATTCACACACATCAAACTGTGTTCTCTTTATAAAATGTGTATACAGTACGTGGAGAGTGTATTATCAATAAATCACCGGCAGAGTGGAGATTCCATCCAAGCAATAATTGCATATTTGTTGCAAAGCATAACCAGCACAAGCAAAGTCTCAGCCAATGGACCTCCGGGTTAAACCCGGAGGTCCATTGGCTGAAACATTGCTTGTGTTTTTCGTCGATATGTCCACAATTTGAAAGTTATAGCTTGGGTGATAACTCCACTCCACGGGTGATTTAGTTACAATCCACTCTCCACGTACTGTACTTGTATTCTCTATATCTGCATGGCAAAACAACATGGACAATATTTTTTTCTTGAAAATAATTTCAACGAGCCTCCATTCACACCAACGTGTGCAACGCCGAGGAACGTGAACAAAACATTTCCTGATAGCTTTGGCGTGCACTATAGTTTCCAAGGTAAGGGTAAAGTTGGTAAAACAAAAGTGACAACGAACCGTTTATTCTATCCAAGAGTCTGGTTTCTTGGGTGTGCATGTGTGTGCGCGATGGTGGGGGTGGGGATGGGGCAGCGACACATTTTCATCATGGGCATGATACAAAAGTTTCATCGGATGCACAAATGGGTGCTCATAATATTGCCATTTCGACATTCTTTGCAGGATACGGGGCCTATCCGGAAAAACGTTTGGAAAATGGACGATGGCTTCTTTGCACATCCCTATTGTCTTTTTAGCCCAACAATTTGTTATGTCCACTCCACGTGAACCTAACAAGGACAAACCCGTGTTGTCTGGGCGCGGATCTCGTGAAATAAACTAAATTAAAACAATGGTGTGGGGAAAGGGCGCTATCCCATCCCAGATACATGGAGTCACTAGGTAGTTAGTTAGTTATTAGTTCTTAAGTTTTAAAGACACTTTAACAGACAAGGTCATATCGTGTCGGTGACAGTTTTACGGGTGGAGGAAGCCTGAGAACCCGGAGAGAACCACCGAGCAACGACGAGCAGCTGCCAGCTCCCCAACATCGTAACTTCGCACTGCAGCACAGGCAGAGTTAGATTGGTTGACGACATGCGCACCATCGACGTACAGTACGCCTCAGTACACGGCGCGATCGTACACCCGTGTGGACAACCGGGGTTAAGTACCTTGCCCAAGGTCACAACGCAGGAGTCCGAATCGATCGCTCAGACGGTCACCCATCCAGGGACAAACCGGGCTCAACGTTGCTTAACTTCGGTGATCTCACGAGTACCGGTTACCACAACGCCACCGCCCCAAATGGAGCCACTAGAGTTCACGTGTGTTAATAAAAAAAAAAATTAATAAAAGAAATAAAACCATTCGTCTTCACTCTTTACCAAATGGTTGCCACGTTTGAAAATCGAGGTACATGTAGAGGTCAAGTTTCACCTGTTAATAAACGTGAAATGGAATGAGAATTTGTGATAAATGAAATAGTAACTATTTTTGAAATCCCGAGTTTACATAAAATTAGGAAAATTTAACTGTTTCATTTCGTCCAACAGTCTTTCAGTTCCTTTGGTTAAAGATAGAACAGTTCTGTTTTGATATGAAGCTGTCTAATGTTCGTTTATAAAAAAAGGTGCAGTGATTTCCAGCAATACAGTTATGCTTATGTTTGTATCAAAATGTAAAACAATTCCTGTTTGTATTATTTAACACTTCACCTAACATGAAAAAAAGACGACACTTGCCAAAAAAAATCTTGAATAACTAATTGTTTTCATTTTTTTGTATCAAAAACATAGGTTATGACCCCTCATTGGAACGAGAATGTTTTTGAGACAAAAAATAATTAAAATTAATTGGCGCTTTTTGAGAATAGCGGTTTTGAACAGATACGTTGGATAAAGGGTTAAAACAACAGAAAAAAATAGATTTCGGAATCGTTTTTATTAGTAGAAATTCTCTTCCCTGCGCCGTGTCATTTTAGTACCTGTTGAATGAATATATTTACTTGTCTAACATCCATTGCGAACGTTTATCTTTAATATATGAGAATTTGGTGAACATAATCTTCAAAACAGTGTCATTCTGTTTAGGAGAACAATACATTGCGTTATTAATATTGTTATCAAGCTGTGTATTGCCTGAGTAATGGTTAGTTGGCAGAATGTATTTGCATCAGTCTACAGTGACAAAGTAAAAAATACTTAACTTTTTGAACGCTGAGCTGCACGTTCGAAATATCAGTTGGTCTACATCGAAAATTTGTGAGTTGCCATTTACTTTTAGAAATCGAACGAATCGCGGCCTCAACTGGTAGAGTGCTAAATTATTTTTGGTTATCAAAATTTGTTCACATATCTTTGCCTTGTAACAATTTATGGGAGAGTGCCAGAAGGCACTCTCCCTTAAATTGTTACAAGATAAATCTTATCAGACTAAATAACTTCACTTCAATGATATATGGAGCATATTCACACAATATGGAGCCTTCAAGTTATGGTGTCTGCACTAAAGAATAAAGCCCAAATATGGGCTTCCAGCACTCAACCAGTTAACTAGCAATGGCGGTAGATTTAAATATTGTCCCCCTGATGACCATCGCTTTATCACCAGTTGGTTAATTGCGAAATGGAAACATCGAGGCATCTTTAAGGTTTCAGTTAAATAACATAAGTTTACAAACAAATGATTGGACTACTGTCAGAAGTCTCTCTGTCCGACACGAGTAATTCATCACATCGCTTTCGTCTTACAACTTATAATCGATTAACAGCAAATGTACACATATCCGCGAACGTTTTCTGTTGGAGAAGATGCCAATATCCGATTGTGGTTCATGCCATTTTCCCCAGTTTACCTGTCTTTCAGCCTGAAGGGTAGGGCTTGCACGGTGGTAGATGAAGACGAAACAACCCAACCTTGCCTAGCAGTGAATTCATTAGATAAATGGAACTAAATTTGTGAACAACATATCGTAAGAAAACATGTCTATTGACAAATGCGCACACTCACAAAATTTGGATATCGACGTGTACTTACGGGAAATATGTACAGCGAAACATGTTAGTGTGTGTGTGGGAGGTTGGAGTAGCAATCGAGGTTCAAACGTCTCTTTATCAGTTTATTAGTTTCAACATGCAGAACATTTATATGTCTCTAGAAACAGTACGGAAGAAAAACAATCAGGTGTGATTTTCAAATCGACGCAGAAACCGTTTGTATAACGTAATGCGTTTTATGGAAGGGAGCGTTATGTATGACGTTTGGGCATGATTGAAATAAAATGTGCCGTTACTCACTCTCTGACAATCGGTACATTGAAAACGTTTTATGTGTGTGGAGTGATGGAGTTGAGGGTTTTAGTTGATACTATAAATATTTGGCAGAAACTACCACGATAGTGAACCGCATCTACTCGAATCAACGCCACGAGGAGAGATTTTTCCTTGTATTTCAAAAGCCCTGAAAGCGCGTGTGAAATACATGGAAAATTCCTACAAGATCCGTTATTTCCTATTCCCTGTACTCTACCCAAGTCGTGTTCTGAATATATTTTAAGATTTAACTAGAATTATGTTGATAGATATAAATTGTTTAATGAAAAGCATCACCCAGGGGCGGCGGAATCGGGGGGGGGGGCGGTGCGTGGGGCTACAGCCCATCACTTTTTTGCCGGGCCATGTTTTTTGTATGCATATATTTTAACTCAAACAATGACTGGTGGATGAAACAAGGGGCGGATCCAGAGCCTCCCCCATATTTTCGCCAGCTATGTTTCTCTCGTACTGGTTCAGTTTCGATGAATTCCGAATCAATTTTTGCAATAAGTGGCAGCAAACGCTAAAATGTATACAGTCTGTTAATAAATCGGTTAACAGAAGTAGACCGTAATCTTAAAGACATACAAGTACCAAATCCACCCATAGACAATATAATCCACAGACAGTATAATTGCTGTAAATGTCTGGTAAATGTCTGGTAAAACATTTAGGTGATGTCTATTTACCAGCTTTGGTCGTTACGACCAAAGCTGATAAATAGACCTCACCTGTATGCTTTACCGGTGTTTTTTAACGGCTCTCAAAGTGTGAAATCCTTCTCAAAATATCCACTCAGATGCATGGAAATGGCGGTTTTGGGACCCTGGAATTTAAAATTTTCATACCGACGACCACCCATCGCCCGATCCAGCCCCACTTTGAAAATTGTTCTGCCGCCCCTGATCACCTTCGGCGATATGTTCACATTCTCACTGTTTTGTGTCAAAGCCTTTCATTTACGCCATGACGTCACTCGAATGCGCAACGACTAATCGCACGCGTTGTTATATGGCGCTATTAAGCGTAGGCGAGATTCCACGCGTTATTTATCCAGAACATTTATCAATATATGTATTGTATCGGAACAAAATGTTTGATAGAAATAACCACCACACCGAGTTAGTACTGGACATGTTCTGCGTGGCTACTTAATGCCATAAGTTGTACTGTCTTAACCTCCTCCTCAACACGTATTAAAACATTTTCGAAAAAAATGTTTTCTAAAGCAGGTGTCCAAATCGTCCAATTATTTTAACGTTCACTGGCGATTGTAAATATATTATATTGTGACGTGTAAGTAAATCAATACAGTAAAGCTGCTCTCTCCGTAAATCATCTATATTTATCATATTACTAACATTACCGCACGAGTATATAGGGTATGTGGAGAGTGTATTATGACTAAATCACCCGTAGAGTGGAGATTCCACCCAAGCAATAATTGCAAATTTGTCGCAAAGCATAACCAGCACAAGCAAAGTTTCAGCCAATGGACCTCCGGGTTAAACCCGGAGGTCCATTGGCTGAAACATTGCTTGTGTTTTTTGTCGATATGCACAAAATTTGAAAGTAATATCTTGGTTGATTAGTCCACTCCGCGGGTGATTTAGTTACAATCCACTCTCCAAGTACTGTAGGGTAAGCAAAACAGTACATCAAAGCTAAACTTCGGACAAAATCATTGGTTGGGAAGTGCCTCTCCGCATACCACCTCTGGGTCTGGATAAAAACGTTGCCGGACTAGTTATTGGTGGCAATGGCAACGGGAGAGAGGCGCCGGACTTAGTCCAACGTTGGGAGAGCTGTATATCTCTCCTACTGTTAAAATACTGTAGCCATTCTAAAATAGAGTGTATTACTACAATGCATAACCCCATTGGTGTACTATTTCGGAGAGTTAAAAAGAATATGCAACAAACTGGTTTACCTTATCTGTCTGGAAACTGCTGGAGGAGTGAGTTGTCTATTGTGAAGACTTCAGCTCTGGTATGAGAACTTCAGCTGCGACTCTTCCTCTTATACCCTTCGCACCCGGTCATCATCATCTGACGCAATATTCAACTGAAATCAATAGTTATTTTATTTCATGTAAATAATATCTTAATGAATTATGTCATATTTCAACCTGTTTCCGCCGGCTCAGTAGTTTGTTTTTTTCCTATCTGGAAAAGACTGCTTTTATACGGAATTTTTTTTCCTTTTTTCCCCACAGATTGTGTCTGTAGGATTCAGAAGACGTTTTCGATCCGATTTTCACACAATTTTGCACACTCTCAGAGAGGGGCACAAAATCTAAAAAAGGTCCAAAGCGGAAGTTTCGCTCGGCAAAAAAAAACTGTTAAAATTAGGATTTATATGCACTTTCTCGAAACACGTCTAATAGATTTTTTTTAAACATTCATGATTGTTAGACCTGCCTGTGACGCGATCATTCCCATTTATATACAAGAGGTATTAGGCAATGCATAAGTTAACCCTCGACAGGCTGTCAAACACCGACGAAATTTTGATAAAATGGGCTGTTTTGGGGCCTCTAAAGTATCCAAACGATACACGACAGATGAACATAACTTCATTTATTGAAAGTGGGATACACCGTGGATCATTTTTGTAAGTAATAAGGGTATTAAAAAAAGCGTTAACCCGTTTTGGACTGGTTAAAATGCAATACCCCTCAACAGCTCAAACATTCAAGTTTTCTGTGGATTTCTCTAAAGGAGTCTTGTAGATTTTCAAGAAAAATTGGCCACGTGCAGATCTTGGTGTGACAATAGAAGTTGCATGGACAAAATACTTCGGTGAGCATTTGTTAACTCTACACGGACTACTAAAAATTAAAAATGGTGATAAAATGGTCTGTATTTGGACACAAACAGCACCCAATCGCTACGCCGCAAAGAAAAGTGCCTTTTTTATCGAGCGCACAATTTATACGGAAACATTTTTGTAAAGACTAAGGGCATTCAAAAGTCGACGTCTTAACCCTTTACCCAACGAATCGCCCGCATCCGCCCGCGTAATATGCAAATTCAGCAGTTGAAAAAATATCATTTTTTCAAAAAATTTCAACAAAACCATATCATGTGACCCCTCGTTGGAACGAGCTCGTCGAGCTCGTTCCAACGAGGGGTCACATGATTTGGTTTTGTTGAAATTTTTTGAAAAATTTGAAAAATTGATATTTAAAATAATAAATTTTGATATCGTCTGCGTTGGGTAAAGGGTTAACCCATTTTGGACAGGCTAAAGAGAGATACCCCTTAAAAGCTTAAACTTTCCATTTTTGTGGATTTCTCTAAAAATACCTTGTAGGTTTTCAAGTTAAATTGACTACTCGCAGGTCTTTGTGTGATATTACAAGTTGCATGGACAAAATATTCCGGAGAGAGTTTATTAACTCTCTTCAGACTGCCAAGCATCGTAATTGTGTTGAAATGGCTGTTTTCGGACACGCACAACACACAATGTATACCTGAGAGATAAACATTACATAATCTCCTTTGTTGGAGTGGAATTCACTAAATGACCATTTTTTGTAAGTAATAAGGGTATTCAAAAAACAAGCGTTAACCCCTTTTGCGGTTGTTAATAGCGATCAAAAACATGTTTTCCCGGGATTTCTTTACAAACATCTTTTTCAAGAGAAAATGGCCATTGATAGGTCTTGGTGTCACATTACCAGTTGCGTGGATAAATTATTCTGGTAGGCATTTGTTATCTCTCCATGGGCTGCTAAATGTCAACATTTTGACGTTTTTGGACACCAACAACATCAAACGGGAATGCCACAGAGAAACGTAACTTCTTTTACCGGACGCAAAACTGATAGAAAACATTTTTTTAGTAAGGGTATTCAAAAATAGGGGTCTTAACCCATTTTCGACTGATTAAGGAGATATACTCATTAAAAGCTTAAAATTCCCGCTTTCCGTGGATTTCTCCAAAAAATCTAGTAAGTTTTCAAGAAAAATTGACCACTCGCAGGTCTTGGAGTGACATTACAAGTTGCATGGACCAAATATTCCGGTAAGCATTTGTTAACACTCCAGAGGCTGCCAAGTATAGACATTTTGAGAAAATGGGCTGTACTTGGGCACCCATAACACCGAAAGTGTACCTGTGAGATAGACATGTACATAACCTTCTTCATAGGAAGTGAACTTTACAGAGGATAATTTTTGTAAATAAATAAATAAGGTATTCACAAAACCAAGCATCAACCCGTTTAGGGCTGGTTACAGAAGAATAGGCCTCAAAAGGTTAAAAATTCATCTTATCCAAGGATTTCTCTAAAAACATCTCGTAGATTTTCAAGAAAAATTGGCCTTTCTCAGATCCTAGTGTGACATTACGAGTTGTATGTACAAAATACCCCAGTAAGCATTTGTTACCCCTATACAGGTTCTCAAACATCACAATTTTGATAAAATGGGCTGTGTTTGCATACCCACAGCACCCAAAGTTAAGAGGACAGATCAACATAAGTGAAAGTAGAATTCACTAAGAACTATTTTTGTAAGTAATAAGGGTATCCAAAAGACAACCCTTAGCCCGGTTTGGTCTGGGTAAACAATGATACCCATGAAAAGCTTTAAATTCATGTTCTCCGTGGATTTCTCTGAAAACATCTTGTAGATTTTAAAGAAAAAATGGCTATTTTCAGTTCTTGGTGTGACATTACAAGTTGCATGGACAAAAATTCCTGTTAGCATTTGTTAACCCTCTACAAGCTGCCAGACATCAATATTTTGGATTCATTTGAGATAAAATGGACCGTTTTCAAATAACCACAGCACTCGGTGGATATGTGTCAACCAAACATAACTCCTTTTGTCGGCCATTTACTTGTCGGACGACGATATTGATATTAACCCTCTCCACCATTAATGATGTTTTTTACCTAGTCATTTGAGACTACTGTACTCACGTTTCTCAAAACATCAATAAAGAAACTTCAGTGAGACAGTTAAAAACAATTCATCAGACACTCTGGGGTCATCAAAAGTCGTGGAATCTCATCTGGAAAAGCCATGATTCTCCAGAATCACACAGTCTAGTTTTATAATGCCTTTGTATTATTGTCTCTGAGAATCTTCACACCGACTCCTTACCTGCCATTTGTTTTGTCAATGAGGAATGGAGTGTGACCTCTCACTCGCACGAGCTCGCCGAGATCGTTACAACGAGACGTTATTAGTTTTGTTTTTGAGACAAATGAAATGTTTTGTTGCTAAGGAAACTATTTTTAAAGTGTGGTTCGCTAGTCATTTAAAATGAAGTGTAAACATATGTCTCGAGGTCCTAGCACTGGAGCTGTACAAATGTATAGAGTGAAGACAGGGGCATTTATTCAAGGGATAGCAATAGTACACGATGTCCAGTTGGGTGTTGTGGTGTACAGTACGTGGGGAACGGGTTGTAACTAAATCACCCGTGGAGTGGAGTAATCACCCAGAATATCACTTTCAAATTCTGTAAAAATGGACAGAAAACGGTAAGCAATGTTTCAGCCAATGGACCTCCGGGTTTAACCCGGAGGTCCATTGGCTGTAACGTTGCTTTTAATTGTTATGATTTGCAACAAATTTGCAATTAGTGCTCGGGTGGAATCTCCATTCTACGGGTGATTTAGTGATAATACACTCTCCACGTACTGTAGCTGCGTTTTATTCGTTTTACAACTCCAAAAAATAAAAATCATACCTTTGTCTAAATGAATTATTTGTTGATATTTTGGACGTATTTTTCAAACTTCTTTTTTTTGGGATGCGAGATGGGAGTGGGGAAGGGGAAAAAACTAATTAGAACTGAGTCTAATTGTTCACTGCATATTACATTGTTAACCTTTTACCCAACGCACACGATATCAAAATTTATATTTGAAAAACAAAACTCAAAAAAACAATATCAAGTAACACCTCATTGTAACATGTTTGTGGAGCACGTTCCAATAAGGGGTCACATAATATAGTTTTGTGGACATGTTTTGGAGAGTAGTATTTCCCGAAGTTAATTTTGCTAATTACGTGAGTGGATGACTCATTAGGTAAAAGGTTAAAGTAGAAGCATATATGTCGTTCCATCACCATCATTTGTTCGACAAACATTGGTTTATGTTCATCAAGAAAGCCCAATGCAAAACCGTATTTTCATCAGTACATTAAACATATTTTTTTTTTCTGAGAAAATGGAGATAGCTCTTCTTTGTACGAGTCACTGACTCTCTGCGAGTAGTACCACCTTTAGTTGAACAGAGCTATGCGTGTATAATCCATATCCAATTGTGCCAACTAATATCGACTGAACATATGATGCAGAGTCCCTACAACTTTAAAATTAAAACAAATTACAAACAAATCAGTTTTACACTCTCATTTAGTAGTACCCCCTGGAGGGGAGGGGGGGGGGGGGGTACCGGGATATGATTTGTAATGTTACCCTACAAATCATGAATCATTTGGTTTCCATGTAACAAACGACACGACAGATGACACACGGAATCAATGCAACATTCAGAAATTCTCACACCCAACATGAACAATTCCCGATGTTCGTTTTGTGGTCGGCTTAGATTGTTTGTAATACTCTTGAGAAGGTGTTACTTGTGTGCGATTAATCGTCTATAATCTATTGTTTTGATACCCTTGAAAATGTTTCACTTGGGTACAATTAGTCGTTTTTAATCGATTATCTGCAACGAATAATCGATTAGGAAATGGAGAATGTCTTCGCTGTTTTAGGGAATATCGGGAATTGTCTTATGAGTGTTGACCTGAAAGTTTTAGTTTTCACGAGCGCTTCCGCGAATGAAAAATAATACTTTCAGGTCCACATGAATGGAATAATTCC
This sequence comes from Pictodentalium vernedei, assembly GCA_031216915.1. Classification (NCBI taxonomy): domain Eukaryota; kingdom Metazoa; phylum Mollusca; class Scaphopoda; order Dentaliida; family Dentaliidae; genus Pictodentalium; species Pictodentalium vernedei. The sequence goes on along the minus strand of CM062296.1, from coordinate 844,952,691 downwards.
TGATATTCCCCAAAACAGTGTAGATTTTCTTTTTGTTATATGCTAGGTAACATTGTTCTGCGCAATATTCAGCCCATTTCGACTGCAAACAGTTTCAAGACAATAACAACTAGATGGTGTCACTTGTGTGCAAAGCATACTATAGTGTATCCCCGCATTTGCATCCTTGACTTTGTATGAATGCTTGATACAAAGATGAAATGTATTATATGACACACTAAAATCATATTGAGTGGCACAGGTGACACAGCTTCGTGCGCACCTACAGACTCCACTGCAACATTTGGGCATGGTTTTAGCGTTTCGAATTACATACATGTACCCTGGGAGCCTTTCGCCGGAAACGGTCTAAGAAAACATGAAAGTGGCAACGGTGGCACCCCAAAAATCCGAAACCTTCGTGCACATCTACAGACCCTACTGCAACTTTTGAGCATAGTTTTAGCATTTCAAATTACATACTCTGGGAGCTTTTCGCCGGAAATGATCTAAGAAAATACGAAAGAAAAACGGTGGCACCGCCACGTGGCATCTGAAAAATCTGAAACCTTTGTACGTATCTACAGACCTTACTGCAACATTTAAGCATGCGTTTAGCATTTCGAATTACATACCCTAGGAGCCTTTCGCCGGAAACGGTCTAAGAAAACACAAAAGTGGCAACGGTGACACAGCCACTTAGCACCCAAAAAATCCAAAACCTTCCTACACATTTACAGACTCTACTGCAACATCTCAGCATGGTTTTAGCGTTTCGAATTACATACTCTAGGAGCCTCTCGCCGGAAACGGTCTAAGAAAACACGAAAGTGGCAATGGTGGCACAGCCACGTGGCACCTGAAAAATCCGAAATCTTTGTGCACATCTACAGACCCTACTGCAACATTTGAGCATGGTTTTACCATTTCGAAATACATACTGTAGGAGCCTTTCGCCGGAAATGGTCTAAGAGAACATGAAAGAGGCAACGGTAGCACAGACACGTGGCACCCCAAAAATCCAAAACATTCGTGCGCATCTACAGACCCTACTGCAACATTTGAGCATGGTTTTAGAATTTCGAATTACATACCCTAGGAGCCTTTCACCGGAAACGGTCGAAGAAAACATGAAAGTGGCAACAGCACAGCCACTAGGCAGCTGAAAAATCTGAAACCTTCGTGCACATCTACAGACCCCACTGAAACATTTGAGCATGGTTTTAGCATTTCGAATTACATACCCTAGGAGCCTTTCGCCGGAAACGGTCTAAGAAAACACAAAAGTGGCAACGGTGGCACAGCCACGTGGCACCTGAAAAATCCGAAACCTTCGTGCGCATCTACAGACCCCACTGCAAGATGTGAGCATGGTTTTAGCATTTCGAATTACATACCCTAGGCGCCTTTCTCCGGAAACGGTCTAAGAAAACACAAAAGTGGCAACGGTGGCACAGCCACGTGGCACCTGAAAAATCGGAAACCTTCGTGCACATCTACAGACCCTACTGCAACATTTGAGCATGGTTTTAGCATTTCGAATTACATACCCATGCAGCCTTTCGCCGGAAACGGTCTAAGAAAACACGAAAGTGGCAATGGTGTCGCAGCCACGTGGCAGCTGAAAAATCCGAAACCTCCGAGCGCATCTACAGACCCCACTGCAACATTTGAGCATGGTTTTAGCATTTCGAATTACATACCCTAGGAGCCTTTTGCCGGAAACGGTCTAAGAAAACACAAAAGTGGCAACGGTGGCACAGCCACGTGGCACCTGAAAAATCAGAAACCTTCGTGCGCATCTACAGACCCCACTGCAACATTTGAGCATGGTTTTAGAGTTTCGAATTACATACCCTAGGAGCTTTACGCCGGAAATGGTCTAAGAAAACACAAAAGTGGCAACGGTGGCGCAGCCACGTGGCACCTGAAAAATCCGAAACCTTCGTGCACATCTACAGACCCTACTGCAACATTTGAGCATGGTTTTAGCGTTTCGAATTACATACCCTAGGAGCCTTTTGCCGGAAACGGTCTAAGAAAACACAAAAGTGGCAACGGTGGCACAGCCACATGGCACCTAAAAAATCTGAAACCTTTGTGCACATCTAGAGTCCCTACTGCAACATTTGAGCATGGTTTTAGCGTTTCGAATTACATACCCTAGGAGCCTTTCGCCGGAAACGGTCTAAGAAAACACGAAAGTGGCAATGGTGGCACAGCCACGTGGCACCTAAAAAATCTGAAGCCTTCGTGCGCATCTACAGACCCCACTGCAACATTTGAGCATGGTTTTAGCGTTTCGAATTACATACCCTAGGAGCCTTTCGCCGGAAACGGTCTAAGAAAACACGAAAGTGGCAATCGTGGCACAGCCACGTGGCACCTAAAAAATCTGAAGCCTCCGTGCGCATCTACAGACCCCACTGCAACATTTGAGCATGGTTTTAGCGTTACGAATTACATACCCTAGGAGCCTTTCGCCGGAAACGGTCTAAGAAAACACAAAAGTGGCAATGGTGGCACAGCCACGTGGCACCTGAAAAATCGGAAACCTTCGTGCGCATCTACAGACCCCACTGCAACATTTGAGCATGGTTTTAGTGTTTCGAATTACATACCCTAGGAGCCTTTCGACGGAAACGGTCTAAGAAAACATAAAAGTGGCTAAAGTGGCACAGCCACGTGGCACCCGAAAAATCCGAAACCTTTGTGCGCATCTATAGTCCCTACTGCAACATATGAGCATGGTTTTAGCATTTCGAATGACATTCCCTACGAGCCTTTCGCCGGAAACGATCTAAGAAAACACGAAAGTGGCTACGGTGGCACAGCCACGTGGCACCCGAAAAATCCGAAACCTTTGTGTGCATCTATAGACCCTACTGCAACATATGAGCATGGTTTTAGCATTTCGAATTACATACCCTACGAGCCTTTCGCCGGAAACGGTTCAAGAAAACACAAAAGTGGCTACGGTGGCACAGCCACGTGGCACCCGAAAAATCCGAAACCTTTGTGTGCATCTATAGACCCTACTGCAACATATGAGCATGGTTTTAGCATTTCGAATTACATATCCTACGAGCCTTTCGCCGGAAACGGTTCAAGAAAACACAAAAGTGGCTACGGTGGCACAGCCACGTGGCACCCGAAAAATCCAAAACCTCCCTGCGCATCTATAGCCCCTACTGCAACATCTGAGCATGGATTTAGCGTTTCGAATTACATATCCTACGAGCCTTTTGCCGGAAACGGTCTAAGAAAACACAAAAGTGGCTACGGTGGCACAGCCACGTGGCACCCGAAAAATCCGAAACCTTTGTGCGCATCTATAGTCCCAACTGCAAGATATGAGCATGGTTTTAGCATTTCGAATTACATTCCCTACGAGCTTGTCGCCGGAAACGATCTAAGAAAACACGAAAGTGGCTACGCTGGCGCAGCCACGTGGCACCCGAAAAATCTGAAACCTTCGTGTGCATCTATAGACCCTACTGCAACATATGAGCATGGTTTCAGCATTTCGAATTACATACCCTACGAGCCTTTCGCCGGAAACGGTTCAATAAAACACAAAAGTGGCTACGGTGGCACAGCCACGTGGCACCCAAAAAATCCGAAACCTTCCTGCGCATCTATAGCCCCTACTGCAACTTCTGAGCATGGATTTAGCGTTTCGAATTATATATCCTACGAGCCTTTTGCTGGAAACGGTCTAAGAAAACACAAAAGTGGCTACGGTGGCACAGCCACGTGGCACTCGAAAAATCCGAAACCTTCGTGCGCATCTATAGACCCTACTGCAACACCTGAGCATGGATTTAGCATTTCAAATTACATATCCTACGAGCCTTTTGCCGGAAACGGTCTAAGAAAACACAAAAGTGGCTACGGTGGCACAGCCACGTGGCACCCGAATAATCCGAAACCTTCCTACATATCTACAGATCATTTAGCAACACCCTAGTGTAATTTTAGAACTCCGAATTACATAGGTTGGGACTATTCAGCAAAAAGTGAAAAAATAACGCATTTTTTAAGTGGCTCCACAGAAGCCACCTGGTGGCACAAAAATTTAAAAGTTGTATTTTTGGGTTGCACAGACCCTATCGAACAACTGTAGAAAGTTACAGCGTTTCGAATTACAAAACCGGCCGCACGGAAGTACGGACGTTCGGACGTACGGACGGAGATCATGACAATATCCCCGCATTTTTTAAAATGCGGGGATAAAAAGCTGCCGATCGTTCCTTCAAGGAGACGTTCAAGGCGACGCCATGCTCCGAAACGTAGCGTCATTTAGAAAGCTACTGAAAAATTCATCGTGTGGACCTGAAAATTTTATTTTTCACTCGCGCAAGCGCTCGCGAAAAATAAAACTTTCAGGCCCACACTCATGAGATAATTCCAGATACTGACTAAAATAGAGTAGATTTTCTTTTTTGTTATATGCTTCGAGACATTTTATTACACAAAATTCATCCCAATTCGACCCCAATTGCGTACGTTGCAAAACAATAACAAAGATCAGCTGATCGTTCCTTCAAGGCGACGTGATGCGGGGTGGCGTGACGTCATTTAGCGTTATTTAGGAAGCAACTGAGGGATATTCTTCGATATCCATCGAATCGATATTCATCGAGTCTGAGAATATCGAGATATATATTTTAGAAAATTTGCGATGATTCACAGGCTAGCTTATAATAAAACAAGTTATCATGGCACACAAGAGGGACAATATAAGAGGACAAATGACGTTCACTATCATTCTGCCTTAAATTTATATTTACTTATCATTTATCGTGGGCAGGGTTTGATTAGAAGAGGTTTCATTTTTGTTACAAACTACATGCATTTCTATTCAACAGTTGGTTGTACATTTCTCAATATAAACGACCTATAATTAAGATCTTATTCTACGTGCTTACCAAACAAAGACAGTTCTCAAATTCGTACAGGACCAAAATAGCAAGGAAGGGTTTTCTTGGAAAACAATGCATTCTGTTGTATGGTGTATGTGAAACAGAACAACAATCTTAAGAATTTCGTTGCTTTTGTGAACTGTGACACCGTCAACCAGTTCTTTCTTCCTTGCTGCTCATTTCCAGTCGCTTTCGTCACACACTTATTCGCCAGCACCTTACTTCGAAAGAGCTATTTGAACCTAAATACCGATCTTGATGAGTTAAATGACACTCTACTATTTTATCGGTGGGTGCCCTAGTTCAGCTAAAACGTTACCATGCTCGTGGTTTTGTTTTCGACACACATGCCATGGTACTAAGGTAGAGCCCAACGCGGGTGGAGAAAGGGTGAAATGAATCAGCGATCCGAGCTGACGATTTTCTTGTGTTTCACTTGCGCCGCCGAAGGCGTTCGTGAAATACAAAAGCAGAATACTTCAACAAGAGTCATTAACTCCTACCCCCGTACTCTACTCAAGTTGTGTTCTCAATTCTTTCCACGATTAGACTTAAATTGACCCTTTGAACCCTCGTTTCCTGGAATGGTATCGCATTTGTGTACACTTACAGTGAGATGGGTCAGTCCAGTATCAATATACATGGAGGATAAAATAATAACTGCAGTCTGCAGCCGTCTGGCTGCAGACTGCAGTTATTATTTTATGATCAAAGTCCCTTGTATAGACCTCTTACAATAAGACAAAAATGGGACGAAATTATGCCTTGGACCTAAAATTCAGTCTTACGGGTTCAAAGGGTTAAGCTGTTATGTTGAGCGGTCTGTTTACATTCTTACCTGACACTGTTTTGAGTCAAATAATTTTATTTACGTGATATTGCTACTCAGTTACATAACGACCAGTCGGGTGCCTAGGGAGCGCGGTGGCTCAGTAGGTAGAGGTGCAGGCTGCAAGCCGAGAGGTCAGCGTTGTGTCCTTGGGCAAGACACTTCATATCCATTGCCCGTGTGGGGGCGTTGTGTACTAAGGAGTACTGCACGTCGTTGGTGCACCTGCCTTCAACCAATGCCAACCCTGCTTGTGTGGAGTTAGTATGTTGGGGAGCTGACAGTTGTTCGCCGTTGTTCGGTGGTTCTCTCCGGGTACTCCGGCTTCCTCCACCCGTAAAACTGTCACGGTCATGATTAGCCATTGTATTGTACATAAATATGTGACTTTAACCACCAATAAATAAATAAATAAATAAATAAATAAATAAATAAATAAATAAATAAATAGTCGGGTGCCTTCTTACATGGCATCTTGACGCGGATACTGGATTCCACTGGTGGTGTACCTAGAACATTTCTCAATGCCTATGTTGTATCGGGTAATGTTTAATACACACAGTAACCGTGGCGTAAAGTCCAAAATATGTCCATGACTGATAAAAAAGTGACAATTTTAATCTTTGTGTGCACCTGGAACTTAACTGAGCTCCCTATGTTTTTATACCGCAGTGATGTTAATAGAAATGGTCTCTACTTTCATGCTATCTTTCAAATGGCCAAAGGTGATTGGTTGCGGAAATAATGATCTATTGACAAATGAAAGATAACACAATAATGAAAATATGCAGTATTTTAATGGCGCTAATTACACATATCTGTCACTGATGTTTCTGATGGAAAAATGTTCTCTCGACAAGTATGGTGCTGTAAAGGTCCATGATGAAACAAATCCGGTAATTACTGACAAAAAAATGTAACTTGTGAATTCCTGAACACAATAGCAGTGTCTGAAGTCAGTAGCGAGTGTATCCACCACTTGCCCGGATGACAGCCTGCATCCTCCGCCCAATGTTACACAAGGTACATGTGAGCCTTCTGATACGGCCCAAAGGCAACTGCTGCTACTCCTCACGAAATGAAGCTTCCGAATCGGTCAAATTCTGTTCAGGCGGATCCCTTGCTTGCACACGGCGTCCATGAAAGTCCCAAATGTGTTCTAAGGGATTCAGTTTGGGGCTCATTGCAGGCCAAGGAAATCTTATAATAGCGTTGTTCTGAAGAAATGCTCTCAGGGCATGCGAACAGTGTGGCCTTACATTGTCGGTCATGAATACAGGGCGAGTAGCCAACGGGTGGTTGTCAAAATGAGGCATGTCAACCGGATTGAGAATGTTCCGGATGTACTGATGACCACTGGGATACAGTCACCATATCAAGTTTACAATCATGACAGAGGCATCTCCAGATCATTACTAATCCCCCACCATAAGGAACAGGGGGTCCGATTTCCTGAGTACATAATCAGTACTCCTGTGCCTCCACACTCTCATGTGATCACATTTGATATAAAGCAGGAACCTACTCTCACCTCACCAATGAACTCTCCTCCACCTCCTGAGTTTCCAATGTTGTCCTACCATACACCACTCCAAACATCGCCTTTGACGCTGATCGGACAGAGTTGGACGCTTGATGACCCTCCTGGACCACATACCCATTGCTTTGAGACGGTTTCTATCAGTTATGTTGCACAAGTGCCTGTTGGGGAGCCAAATGCGTTTCAAAACCCCACTTGAAGCAAAGTGTTCACACCTAACGAGGCGCGCCAGACTCCAATCTTCCCGAGGAGAGGGTTTTTGGGGTTGTCCAGGCCTTGGTCGGTCCTTAGCATCGTTGGTTTGTTTATGTTTTCGGACAAGTCTGCTGATGACAGAATGACTAGAGCTAAGTTGCCTTCCAATAGCTTTGGATTACATGCCTATTGCATGTATGCCAACGATTTGCCACCTTAGTGCCTCTGACAGTCTCCTCCTTGACATGTCAACATTTATTGATAAAAGTGACACATTGTCCTGTTTTATACCCAAATATTGCATGCGTATGATAGAGTATTTTTGTGACCTTTGTGTGAAGCATGCTTCGTGTGGACGAGGTGATGTGTTTGGGGTACGCTATCAACCCGAATCATCATGTTTGACTTGATGGAATGTACTGCAAGACATAGCAACCATTAAAACATAATAACCAGTAACAGCAACTTGTCATGAAACATTTCTGGGGTGCTTGATTAAGTTCCAAGTGGAAAGAATAGAACCATTTATAACCATGGACCACCCACGGCACAAAATATGATATGACCATGCTCGGTAAAACAGACAAGTATTTATATAATATAATTTAGTGCCCTTTTGAGCTAAAGACATTTTAATACAAGAAGACATTCAGGAAAAATGTGACGTTGAATTCGACATAATACTCTCGGCTAACTTCGATACATCGAGGTTTGATTACTGTTCATTTGTTTGTTTCCACAAAGGCGAAGCGGACAGAACTCATTCTAAAATATACATTGCACAATGTGACTGTACTCGGGTGACTTCATGTTTTGTTCAATGTTCTAGCCAGATTCAATTAGGTTGATCTTCCTGGAAGAAGTAGTATTCTCTCTACTGTTATATGTTTATCTGAATAATAATAATAATAATAATAATAATAATAATAATAATAATAATAATAATAATAATAATAATAATAATAATAAAATAATAATGGCATAAATCCTACATTGTTTGCATTCAAGAGAAGGGGGGACAAGCAACGAGAGAATTATTCGCTTTGAACACGCGATCTGAAATATCTTACCGAACACAACATTGAAGATGCACTCCCTTAGTTTAGTATAGAGTTCATTTATATTTGCAATGAGGTTTATCCAACATAACTAGAGTGCATATTGCCACATACAGTACGTGGAGAGTGGACTGTAAGTAAATCACCCGCGGAGTGGGCTTATCACCCAAGCCATAACTTTCAAATTTTGTTCATATGGACAAAAAACACAAGCAATGTTTCAGCTAATGGACCTCCGGTTTAACCCGGAGGTCCATTGGCTGAAACATTGTTGGTGCTGGTTGTGTTTTGCAACAAATTCGCAATTATTGCTTGGATGGAATCTCCACTCTGCGGGTGATTTAGTGATAATACACTCTCCACGTACTGTAGGAACAAACATCTTTCATATTTGCTTTCATCATATGACTCGTCCGTTTTGTTCACTTTAAAACATTTGCTATTTTGTTTTCATATTAATCAGTGATAAATAAAGCCTTCCGCCAATTTCATTAGTCAATTTCAAAACTGGACAATTTGATTGGTTGAGCAAAATACAACAGGGTCACATTTTCATAATTTCAGTAGGGAGAATTTACGTTATCTGCCCTATTTAGGATGGGGTATATTGTATTAATCTTTACCTAACGTAACGGTAAAAACCGTCTCGCGCAATACAAGAAAAACGCCATTCATTTTTTTTTATATATTCACTTTTTGCTTCCAAAACATAGGTTATGACACCTCATTGGAACTAGTGTGTCGCGCTCGTTCCAGTGAGGGGTCATAACCTATGTTTTGGAAGCAAAAAATGATTTTTTTTAGTTATACGAGGATGTTTTTTCCAAGTGCCGTCTGCAACTCAAGTTAGGTGATGGGTTAAAAAGTCATACCAAGTGGCTAATTTGTGCGGGTGTGTGTCATATGATAAATAGAATGTGAAATGAGTGTTTTTCTCATATAATATTTATGGAACTCGTCCGAATTTTCCGTTTGGGCTCTCCAGAGGCTCGCCCAAACGGAACATTCTTTGACTCGTTTCATAAATATTATATGAGAAAAAACACTCATTCCATACCCTCTATTTATGCGATGCATATTTTGGACGAATAATTTAAAAATGCATTACTCTTGGATAGATATTGATAAAGTTGTCTCCAAATGATGCCGAACAAAAATAGAGAAAATATCAGACTTATTCTCCGTCTTCCCCTTAAGACATGTCAGACCAAACTATGGATAGGTAATAACCCATCGTGTCGATGAGTTTGTGTGTCTGAAATCCGTTGGTACATAGGGGAAAATAAATAATTGGAAAAAAGGGGTCAGCTGGATTGGCTACACGACGATTGGAATTCCGTTAGAACTGCGTTGGTTAACCCTTTACACAACGAATCGACCACATCCGCCCGCATCATATGAAAATTCAGCAGCTGAACAAATATTTTTTTTCACAAAATTTTAATAAAACTATATCATGTAACCTCTCTTTGGAAAGAACTCGTCGAGCGCGTTCCAATGAGGGGTTACATGATATGGTTTTGTTGAAATGTTTTGAAAAATTAAAAACAATGCTATTTAAAATAATAGATTTTTATATCGTCTGCGTTGGGTAAACGGTTAAATAGTGAATATTGGAGTAGCAGACACCGCAAATTGATTCTTATGAGTCGCGATCTCATGAGATTTCTGTACTACTTAGTTCGCCAAAATCGATCTGAGGCGACATTTACCGTTTTTATGAGCGAGATTAAAACAATTCATGTTAAATTGAGACGAATTGCTTTCAGTTTTATTTGGATTTAACAACACTTTCGACAATGAGGGTCACCTCGTGTCGGACAGATTCCGGGTGGAGGAAGCCAGGGTACCCAGAAGTAATCACCGAACAGTGGCGAGCAACCTTCTCAATTCTCAGCGTACTAACTCAGCACATGAATGCTTAGCATTGGTTGAAGAAAAGTGCACCATCGGTGTGCAGCACGCATTAGCACACAGCGCCACCCCCACCCCCACTCTGCGTGTGCAACCTGAATTAAGTGACTTGAACAAGGACACATTGCAGTTACCCCTGATAGGGATCGAACCGTGGACCTTACGGTTTGAAGTCCGATAACCACTGAGCCACCGTGCTCCCAAAGTCCTGTCGAATTTGAAATTCTTTTTTTATCACGTGATATGTAATGTAACCTCTAATGTGACGTAACTTTTAAAAATGGTCAGCCCTGTTTACAAAAATCACCATCCACATTTCATTTTTTTAAATTTTTGCATCAAAAGCATTATTACGAACCCTCACTCACTTTTGATGTCATTCTAGTATTAGACGTGTAGTCACGTATTGTAAACGAACTGTTCCGTAATGACCTGTTTGACAGTTATTAATTGATAAAACATTATCTTGAATAACGGAACAAATTCATTATATCCTTCAAAGACGTAGCTTATGTTCCATCATAGTAACGTATTCCTCTGGTCGGTCACGCTCTTTGTTTTTGGTGTTTTAGCGGGAATAGAGTATAACGAATTGGCAGGGCGATTTCATGCCAGCGCTGCCCATGGTATAGCCGTTACGTTGAGTGAAGCATTGCCCAGTTTAAAGTTCTAAAGACTCAGCAAAAAACGCTCTTACAACTTTTCGTCTTCTTGACCACTGATTGCATCCCGGTGTTTCATTCTTTTACTCAGAAATTCAATTGTGTGTTGGCGTGAAATAATCGTTCGGTGGTGTTTTAAATGTAATCTACTGTTCACACAGTGCAAATCGGTTTCATATTTGACATATACAGTTAAAACTAGAAGTCCTATCATGAAATGCGCACAAATAACACGCCGATCTGCGCGTTAATCTACGCATTAGGAAGATAGTATGGCTATCAAATTCTGTACATATGGTCTGTGCACAAGCAATGTTTCAGCCAATGGACCTCCGGGTCACCCGGAGGTCCATTGGCAGAAACATTGCCTGTGTTTGCGATGAGTAACCAGGAGAACCTGTCGTGCGTTGGATGCCATTTGATATGGCAATTGCGCGCAATTCCTACGCGCAATTAAGCCTAGATGAGCGCACATTTCATGACAGGACTTCTAGTTTTAACTGTATCAGCATTTAACAAACTCTCCTTCTATTGTTCTCATGTGTCCAGATTAAACTATTTCCGTGCTGATGTCGGAATATTACAATTTCAAGTTGCAAGTTTTCCCTATAATTGAAAAAGGTATTTGGCCATTTCGATCTTGTCTGGTGGAGCTCAAAATGCACTGACTGTCAAACAAAACTGAACTGTTTAAATTTCTAATTCAATTATGAAACAACTTTGCTGCTTGTAATTTCGGTGTTTTGACCTCAGCGAACAAATAAATATAGAATAAACGTACAGCGTTTTCAAGTAAAAAAAAATATCCTACGAGTAGGATTAAGAATGAAGCCGACGAGCCTCTGGCGAGTCGGTTTCATTCTTATTTCTACGAGTAGAATAAATTTTTTACTTGAAAACACTATACGTTTATTTTGTTTATCCCACATATCTTTTACAGGGCAGTCGCGGTGAAATCGTGCTGTTACTCGCTACAAAACACAGCGGGAAGTGAGGAGCACATAGGTCCAATTCGAAGACAAGAAAATTGTCCAAAATAAAAAAGGCGCAATGATACATTTCTGTCTAAAAATAATTCCCCTACAAATCTAAGTTAAACTTGCAAAAATACTTTATTAAATGAACAATGTGTAGTGTTTTCTACTGGTATTGTGTAATACTTTCAAACAGGTTTAAAGAAAACAACAACTAAACTGTTAATTATACTACACTAATGCGGTAGAGGTCAGATATCAACACGTCCGTCTCTACTGTAGGAATAAATTATTTCGGTGTCAAACCTATGGGGAAAATGTATCACCCCTACCAGGTGAATAAAAAAATTCATCCACGGCATTTATTGTTCGAATAAACAGACATTTGTGGGATAAAATACGCTTTCCATCGCTATCTCATCAAGACATCTACTTCTTCTCAAATTAACCGGGATCTGTAAAGGTGAAATAAACCATCCACTATTTGTTGACAACTGGCAGAATATATTATTACGTCATCTCCGGTGTCATCATTGCATCAGATCCGGCTACAATACATTAGATTTTACATCATATGACACCGTTCTAATTTAATCACGGATTCATGTATGACAAATCCTTTTGATGCTCTTGATCTTGAACCATTGTTAGCGGATGTAAAACTAATTTATCAAATTAAACTAATGTGCCAGATACAGCATATTGTGAACAACTGCAAGTTTGTCCCTCGTGGTTTTATTGAATTTCATCAAAATGTTTTCCAGCCAAAGTACAATTTTATTGCGATGTTTTCAGATTTCGCAAAGGAATGATTTCGCGCGCCGTAGGCTCGCAGGGACGGTATGGGGGACAAGCCCCTTTCGACCCTCGGTAACTGTATATGACTGGCTGTCACATGTCTAGACGTGTTGAAGGAGGAAAAGGGTCCGGTACTCGGCAGGTGTCTCCAGTTGTGGTTAGGCGGTCTCGTTGACTGATGTCGGTTGAACCCTCGGGTGAGGACCAGTGTGGGAGGTTGGGTCCTCCCACAAAGGTACTACCTCTCCCCGAGGGTGCAGTCTATCTAGATTTTCGGGTAAGTATAGTCTGCCACTTCGGAGATGATTTTAAGTGATGGCCATCACTGGCAAGTATAATCTGCCTCAGGCTGTCTCTGTGTGATAGGATGTCTTTGAAGGAAACAACAACGACCCCTTTCGGGGACCACCAAGAAGAAGACCCGAACTTCCCTGGTTCGGGGGCAGGCCTGCATTGTAATCCTATTGGGTTGGGACAAAAAGATGCGCAATGCGCTTACAAAAAGGGGCAGAGGCGGGACGCAGGACCAACGCTCGCCTCCCTTAAAGTGGTCGACCACTTTTAGGGATGGAGCGGAGGATGTTCAGGAACCGTGGGGGTGACTGTTTCCATAACGGTTAGACTGTCTGTAGCGGTTATTGGGGTGCTGGTCAAAAAAGCATCTTCTGTGTACCTGCTTAAAGAAGAAGGCAGAATTAGTTTTCATTTGAATAAAAGATAAAAGTAGCACATTATGTTTCAATTGTGATCACAGTTAAGCTGATGATCAGCCTGTTAGATCACCTTCATAGGGTGATAGTGAGTTTGTAGCGGGAGGGTAACAGGTTTAGACACTAAACCACACCCGAGGGTGTTTCTGTTATGCCCTTCGCTGGTTTCGACCATATTTAGATTAATTTGAGTTTATTTTGGATCACGATTAGACACTGCAAATCCCACCCCCAGCCGGGGAGGCCCAGCCCACACAAAACGCTCTCGCCTGGTATCGCGAGGTCCTGTGTGGGCCTGAGCCCCCCCTCCCCTCCCACCCCCACCCCAGGCCGGAAATGAGATCTGCAGTATCCAATCGTGATGTAATTTTGGTTGAGTCGGTGAAGGCAGCCCTTTCTGGTAGAAGGCCACAGTTAAGCTGTTTTTCTGCCTGTTAGTTCACCTTCTCGTTCCCTAGATTTTTTTCTTTTTTTTTTGAGCGGTCTTAGTTTTGATTGCAATTTTTGGGCTTTTGTCGACTTTCGCAAATGGTTCCAAGTTCAGAGATTAGTTCGCTGTCGGCTAACCGGTCATGATTTTTCGCGGCCAGTGTGGCTAGGCGGTCTTTAATGGTGGGGATATCGGCCCTTTCGTGGAGTGTTTTGATGGGTGTATCCCATGGGGCGCGGAGGGCAACTCTAAGTGCGTGATTTTGGACCTTCTGGAGTTTTCCCATGTTAGTTTGGTTGAGGTCAGTTAGTATGATTGCACCGTATTCGAGTACTGGGCGCACAAAGGCTTTGTATAGTTTGAGTAGAGTTGGCTGGTTGCCCCCCCCCCCCCCCCCCCCCCTATGAAGTTCCCTTAAGCATTTTCAGTAGGTTAATGCGTTTGGTAGCTTTTTTCGCCATGTCGTCGGTATGTTTGTTGAAGGACAGTTTTTGATCAATGGTGATGCCCAGGAATTTCGCTTCTTTGCTTTCTGGGAGGAGGGTGTTATCCATAAGTTTTAGGTCAAAATCCCGTTTAGTTGTCTTGCGAGTAAAGGTGATTCGTTGGGTTTTATTGGCGTTTACCTTTATTCTCCATTTGGCACACCATTGTTCAAGCTCGTCGAGAGCGCGTTGCAGGGTTTTTTGGAGCAGATTGGCCGTATTGTAAGAGTCCCAGAGGCCCTTATCATCCGCGAATTGGGAAACCTAAACGCAGATTTTGAAAAGGGGCAATCTATTTACAATGGCTCACAGGATACACTCGGTGTATGTATTACGTATGAAATTAAGAGCGATAACAACAAGGACAGTCACTTCATTCACGCCTTTGTGCTTCGAAAAATTTAGTTGTCAAAGATAGGAGAGAGGACGATCCGCCAATGTGTATAAATGCGGACTTTTACGTCGCACAGGTTAAAGAATGTGGTTATTCGGTGTTAAGGTTGTGCTTATTTCTTTTTTTATCACCTTAACCCTTTGAACCCTAGTGGTATCTTCCATATCAGTTCAATGGCAGCAACGGGAAGAGTCCATATTATTTATTTGGGGGTAGACAAATTAATATTTTCAACGTGCAGCCTTGGGGCTGCACGTTGAAAATATTGAGTGGTCTTCATCTCACCTTCACTCAAAAACTACCTACTTAATGAAATTATGAAGTATCATGTTACTGGGCCGGAAAAGCGCCCTCTGGTGTTCAAACGGTTAATAAACATAAGAATTGAAAATGATTGATACCCGGCGGGGAGGGGGGGGGGGGGGGGGTGCGGGGATGACACAAATTCATCACACGAATGTTGGCTTTGAAGCGAAGCTCTTCGTGATTTTATGGTAAATGTGTATGTGATCTAATTGTTTTATGGCCTCAAGGTCTTCAAGGAATAGTACTTTAATTTTTAACCCTTTACCACAGGCTCTGGAAATTAACATATTTTCAAATAACCAAATCTTGTGATCAACACTTTTAAACGAGCTCGGCGAGCTCGTTCCAATGAGTGGGGTTCACATGATATAGTTTTGTTGAATGTTTTTTTTTTTCAACAGCTTATTTTACAAATTACGTTGATGGATGAGAAATAAACTAGGCCCCATCATTACATTGTGATATTTCAAGCGGCACAAACAAAGTTAATTTAATTTATGACTCCATGCTGGGCAAACTGCCACGTATATTAGTGATTAACGGATGTTCGGCAATCGTATCTGACATTGGCCGATTCAAGCCATCGATTGACCATCGGTAGAGGTGTTTGAACATCGGTTCATGCCGATGGTTACTTGGGACACCATTTGGTCAAAACTGTTTTGTATTATTTATGTTTTATTCACGATTTTATGCAACCAGTATCAAGCTTAATAAGTGTTTTTAAATAATATTTTATTTCTTTTGTGAGAAAAAGGTTTGGCGAACAGGCTAGGCCTACCCTAACGCCTTACCTATACATGACAGTACTTTACAATTTTTCGTGCTAGTGCAGCTGTGCAAAAGTAACAGAAATACAATCTAACATATAACAAAAATCACCTTAACTAAATAAATATGTGAATTAATTAATTAAATATAAATAAGTAAATAAATATCTACAGTAATACTTTCTTGCATTATAATATAGTGCGAATCTCGAGTAATGATAGCGATGAAGAAAAATCCTAGAGTGAAGAAAAATACAGGACTCCTATTTTTTTTTTGTCCAATGTTTGACTATTTAATTCTGGGAGATGATTTCCATATATCAAAACGTGAAGGGGAAGGTCTTGAAGAAGGGACACATAAGGATAAAATAACGGCTAGTGTTATAAATCGAATCTTGAAGTGTTGTTAATATAGTACCAAAGTACCAGTCTAAAAGAATAAGATTCACTGGGAGTATAATGGGGAAGTGGGGTGGGAGAATGAAGGACATGTGGTTAGGGGGAAACTCAAAGGAGAGGGTTAATATGCTAATCGAAGAGATTGGGAAGAATGGGGCAAGGGATGTCATCAAGCAGTTCGTCTACGAGTGTTGGGAGGAGAGGAGAAGCATGGGAATAGGGAGGCAGCTGGGAGTACAGGGGGTAACCAGGGACTTCTCGTCCGAGAACCACGACAAATCAGCGGCTTGCCAAAGTGTTATTATTATGATATTTATTATTATTATTATTATTATTATTATTATTATTATTATTATTATTATTATTATTTTTATTATTATATATTCCTGCACCGTTTTAAACACATGCTCATTATGGGAGTTTGATTCATGCGGATCCCCATGGAGTGTAGATCGAAGGTTAACAGTATCAGTACCCAAACTGTCTAGCATGGACTGACGTTCAACTGAATAAAGAGAACATGCCATGCGAGTAAGAAGTGTCCCGAGTCCTCGTACCGATACCCACAACGGCAGGCAGGGTCACCACTAATGAATCTGCCAAATTTGTATCCATTTAGATCACGACACCCCATTCGAAGTTTACAATGAAGTATTTGTTCTCTTCTGTTTCCAACATAATAGTAGCTAGGTACAGTTATGACTAGAAGTCCTGTCACGAAATGTGCGCTTATCTAGACTTAATTGCGCGTAGGAATTGCGCGCAATTGCCATATCAAATGGCATCCAAAGCATGGCAGGATCTCCTGGTTACTCATAGCAAACACAGGCAATGTTTCGGCCAATGGACCGCCGGGTTACCCGAAGGTCCATTGGCTGAAACATTGCTTGTGCACAGGCGATGTGTACATAATTTGATAGCCTTACTATGATCATAACGCGTAGTTTAACGCACAGATCAACGTGCTATTTGTGCGCATTTCATGACAGGACTTCTAGTTTTAACTGCACATTGTATTCATTTAGCGATAGTTTTTTTTTTTTTAATATTTCCACACTCTTAGAATTGTTGGTACTTTCGTCAAATCTATTCCAAAGCTTCACAGTCGATGGCAGAAATGACTTAGCAAACCTGTTTGTATTACATTTTATTTCGCGAAGTAGATCGGGGGATCTTCATGGGTACCGGCTTATGGTGCGAGGGACAAGTAATCGAATATAATTTGGTACTTCTGTGAACTTAATTTTGTAAAATATAGTAAGTTTATGCCGTTCCCGTTGTCTTTTTCGAGGCATGAATCCAGATTCTCCATATATTAGAGCTTAATAAGTTGCCACAATGATTGGCAGGAATCATGGTTGGTCTTATTTCATTGATTGGGCTGATCTTCCCCTTGATAGCTGCACATGACGCAGGTGCCACGTGTCATGTGATGACTCTATGAAATACGACATCAACAGAAACAAATTCACCATTTACCCAAACTCGACCAGCGCTATTTACAAAAATCACCATTCAACTTTCATTATTTTTTTAAAATTTTTTGTCTCAAAAACATAGCTTATTATCCCTCATTGGAACGAGCTCGATGAGCTCGTTCCAATGAGGGGTCATGAGCTATGTTTTTTTAGACAATAAAATGAAAATATTTAGTTATTCAATAATTTTGCTTGCGGGTGTCGTCTGCTTTTCATGTTAGGTGAAGGGATAACTGCATGGCGTCCTTGATCATTAATCAAAGACGCTGCGCTGTTAACTTATTTTCGATGATGTTGTATTTTTATTTTAATACACACAGTGACATACTCTTGAGGTCAACGAACCAATCAACCTGACTGTACTTATTTATTTATTTATTTATTTATTTATTTATTTATTTATTTATTTATTGGTGTTCAGGGTAAAATACTTATGCACATTGGCTAATCGTGACCATGGCAGTTTTACGGGTGGAGGAAGCCGGACTACCCGGAGAGAACCACCGAGCATCGACGAGCAACTGTCAGCTCCTCAACATTCTAACTCTGTTCAAGCTCCACTCATGCAGGGTTACAGCGGTTGAAGACATGTGCACCATCGACGTGCAGTACGCCTTAGTACACGGCGTCATCGTGCCCCCATGTAGGCAACCGGGATAAAGTGCCTTGCCTAAGGACACAACGCGGGTCGTCCAGGACGGGGATCGAACTCGGGACCTCTAGCATAGAAGTCCAACAGCCTACCACTGAGCCACCGCGCTCCCACCTGACTACTGTAAAATTAACCCTATTCTATGCATTCTTGAGCATACTACCCCTTTTGGTTGTGACTATCTGACACCGGCACTCACAATCGGCCGATTGTGCGCTCATCTAATCGGCAAGCAGATGACGGTCGCAAATCCTTATCGGTTAATCACATATATACTTCTCCTCAAACAATCGGACCGTCATTAAAGACCGAGTGGACGACAGAAAGTTTACCGATTTGGGATGTGTAATGTACTCAGATTTGGTCCGACTGTAATGACTCAGGTCCTGATTTATACAATTTTTCAAGTACATCAGTAGGTCATGCCTTCGTGGAATGTCTGCACTATTGGTGTAGATGGAATAATTGTTAGTCGGCATTTTAGTTAAAACAAACTCGACTTCTTGGAAGTGGTATTTATTTATTGGTGTTTACGGTCACTTACCTATTCACAATGGCTAATCATGACCGTGACAGTTTTACGGGTGGAGGAAGACGGAGTACCCGGAGAGAACCACCGGGCAACGACGAGCAGCTGCCAGCTCCCCGACATCGTAACTACGCACTGCAGCACAGGCAGGGCTAGATTGGTTGAAGACATGCGCACCATCGACGTGCATTACGCCTTAGTGCATGGCGTCATCATGCCCCCATGTGGACAATCGGAGTTAAGTGCCTTGTCCAAGGACACAACGCGGGAGTCCGAATCGATCGCTCAGACGGTCACCCATCCGAGGACTGACCGGGCTCGACGTTTCTTAACTTCGATGATCTGACGAGAACCGGTTACCTCAACGCCACCGCGCCCCTTCTTGGAAGTGAATCTGTGGATAAATAACATGCACATAAAAGTATTCGTGGCGCAACTTGCTTTCCCGGTACTCTAAACTGGTCATACTGGAATCTCAACAGTCCGAATAGGGTACTACCATCCTCCAATTTGTATGAACGGACTGTGAATATGAGTGAATGTGAGATTAGTGTATGCATCATATCTGGTTTAGTAAGAATACATACGATTACTGAATCCCGATACTCTAAATTGGTCATACTGGAACCTCAATAGTCCTAATAGGGCACTACCATCTTCCATTTTGTATGGACGGACTGTCAAGGTGAGATTAGTCTATGCATCATATCTGGTTTAATTAGAATACTCTCGATTACTGAATCCCGGTACTCAACAGTCCTAATAGGGTACGACCATCCTCCAATGTGCATGACCGGACTGTGAATGTGAGATTAGTCTATGTAATATGGCCCCAACCGTTCCTGCTATACTACTCATGTATCACGTGTGGTTTAGGAGGAAGTTACACGATTACTAGGTCTCGATACTCTAAATTGGTCATACTGGAACATCAAGAGTCTTAATGGGGTACTACCATCCTCCAATGCGTATGACAGGACAGTGAATGTGAAATTAGTCATTGTAATAGGGCCCCAATCGCCCCTGCTATACTACTTATGTATCACATCTGATTTAATAAGGAGGTACACGATAACTGGCAAGAGTAAATTGATACCTATGAGATTTATTTATGGCTTACTTGTCCAGATTTATCCATTATCTAACTCGACTGAAATGACTTCAAATTAGGCTGATATGACACAAATCTCAGTCGATAGGAACAAAGCTAAAGCTGTCCCCAGTTAAGGTGCTTGACGCAACTAGTTTAGGATTTTTGGTTTATTATTTCAGCACGTCAGTTTTTTGATAGAATCGCTGTCTGGCGACACAGACGAGGTGAGGTTCACGTCTGTTAAGGCATATAGACGAGACAGTCATAATCATGAGACCTTTGTTATGGGTCAACTGAACTAACAAGTTATCCATTTAACCCTTTACCCAACGCAGACGATATCAACATTTATTATTTTAAATATCATTTTTTTAAATTTTTCAAAAAATTTCAACAAAACCATATCATGTGACCCCTCGTTGGAACGAGCTCGACGAGCTCGTTCCAACGAGGGGTCACATGATATGGTTTAGTTGAAATTTTTTGAAAAATAATATTTTTTCAACTGCTGAATTTGCATTATTACGCGGGCGGATGCAGCCGATTCGTTGGGCAAAGAGTTAATCTGATTGTTCTTAAAACATTTCTTTGTTACTTAAACAAATTAAATGCTACTAGTTTGAGTGGAGTGAATAAACAGTGAGTACTTAAAAATCATGAAATTATTTTAAACTTAAATAATAACGTTTGTATTTATTTATTTATTTATTATTTATGTATTTATGTTCCAATAAGAGTAAAATCCTCGCCCTCCCATTGGATGAGAGCTGGCGTAGTTTATTTTATGTTTACGGCTCCAGTAGCTAATGTTACCGTCTGACGTCACCACGCGAATATTTGAAATGACGTCGCCCGTTTCGTAATTGTTTCATCAACGGAGTGACTAGCAAGCCGCTTCATTTTTCTGGATGCTTCAGATGTGCAGCAGACGGGGTTCCGGGTGAAGTGTTATTTAAATAAGAAACCGATTTACGATTTAAACTGAGATGGAGTGAGTTTATCTGATTTATTGAGTTTTATTCACTGCTGTCGTGGGGTACACGAGAGGTTTATTTACTAAAATTGTGATCGTTAAAAAGTTGCCTTGAACAAGGAAACTTTTAACGATCACAAGTTCAGTAAATAAACCTCTCGTGTTTCGCGATGAAGGTTTTGGGCTGTGGCTAAGGTCGCATTGGAACTAATACGTTATTGTGATAAATTGACGGTAACGAGGTCTGAGGTTTACGGCTCGGACCGTATGTTTAACCTCGACGCTTCGCGTCTCGTTTGAACATAAGCCCCGAGCAGCAAACCTCAGACAATGTCAATTCATCACAATAATTTATAATGTATTTATATATTTATCATTTGTGGGTTTGTTTTGCAAGTAAAATACTTAAGAGAGCTGCGCAATACATAATTAAAATGACGTATTTTGAGAAATAGGGTAGGATACAAGCAAACGAAACTGGAAAATTCAAAAGTATTAATTTTTTTTTCCCAAGTATAGTTTGTCACGTCAGATTGGGTAGTGCACGGCGAGCTCGTTCCACTAATTGGCAAAGCTATGCTTTAATTCAAACATTTTAAAACAATACATAATTTGAAATTCGATGTTTGTGAATAGCGCTGGTCGCATATGGTTGTTAACGTAAGGCAGAGCGTTAACGCAGTCCACAAAGTGATTTCACCAGTTTACACAACTAGACGCGAATACATGATGTAACAAGACTGAGACATTTTGAGCAGTCGACATAGTTAATATCTGGAAGAGGCTGATTTATTTCCTAACGAAAACCTTAATCTAAAGGTACAATAAACCACGAATTTGAAAAACAAGTAGACATTTGACCAAACCACAATTTTTGATACTATAAAGTACCCTTTATTTCACATACTTCACCTCAGGAATTTCCGGAGCGCGGTGGGTCAGTGTTCATGGATCTGGATTTCAAACTGAAAGGTCTATGGTCCAGTCCCCGCCAGGAGTTACAGCGTCGTGCCTTTAGGTAAGACCCTTAATCTCGATTGTCCACGTGCGTGCACGGTTGGGCGGTGTTCTAGGGTATGCTAGCCGTCGATGGTGCACTTGCCTTTAACCAATGCTACACAAGCTTGTGTGTTGTTAGTACTTTGGGGGCCTGACAGTTGCTCACTGCTGCTCGGTGGTTCTCTCCAGGTAACCCGTCTTCCATGGCCCGTACACTTGTCTGGCACGAAATGACCCTGTTGTCGAAACTGTCGCTAAACCACATTAAAACGTTCCAGGAATTGTGAATGAAAATCAGTCCAATTCAATATATTTTCAATACGCACAGATGCGGCAGATGTGTGGTCCATTGATTTACAACCACGATGAATATACAGTGAACTCTAAAATTGCAGGCGCGTTTTGAAGGGGGTTTAGGGTTGTAACACGAACCAATACCTGTTCAGTTTGATGATTGTAGTCAAGACTGGAGTCTTAGATATTGATTCGGTCTCGCAAGAAATCATGTTCTTAACCCTATAACACTTGATTTGATATATACAGATTACTACAACAGTCAATTGATCTGTGTTGTTGTATTCCGACGAGTTGACGAGATGAGATCGGCAAGATCAAACGAGAAGCCGCAGGCGTCGAGTTTGATCTGGCCGATCTCATCTCATCAACGAGACGGAATACAACAACACAGATCAATTGACTGTTGTAGTAATTTGTTTATTATATGACAATTAGTATTTTAAACTGATCACAACACCTGACAAATCAAATACAGCAAAAATTATATTAGCCAAATAACCATTAACAATTTATGGAATTGGGGAATCCCAAACGCATAGTAATATCGAACGTTCGTGTCGAACATGAAACTTGAAGGTCAAAACAATGGAAGCAAGACTTGAATTTCAATCGAAATCGCTTTCGATAACACAGACTCTTCTACGTGTTATTGGAATCGCATCTTGAAAGTAGTTGTTAATTGTTATTTTTTGCAGCTGTTCAACCCGGCATTTTCAAACAGACCTGTTTGTCAAAGGAGTTTAATGAGGAGACACTCATGTTTATGTTCGACGCAGAAATATCCCGTTCTTTTGAGACATGCATGATAACTATCTGGAAAACTTGACACTTTTGTTTTCCGGAGAGCTGGACTTGATGGGCAAACTGCAGTGGTACTGATGGGCTATTTGTGGTAGGCAAAAAATAAGTGTGTTTATGCCACACACGGTCGATTCAGTGGCGGCCGGTCCATAGGGACTGGGTGGTCAGTGGCCAGGCGCCCCGGGCTCCATGGAGCCCCCAAGGGCTCATAGGAAAAATAAACTTGTAGGTGTTTTGGGGGGCCCCCTCTTTAAAAAATTGGGCCCCCAGTTAATAATTTACAGGCTCATGTGCATAAATGAAATTTCTCCGCGCGCTGGAATAGAGTTTTTCAAGTTTTTCATCAACACACCGTTCCGTAGTCTCCGCTTACAGTAAACCGAAAGTAATACATGATGACTCTAATTTATCTGTTGAGTTTCCTTAGATGTTTTTTATTTTTATTGGAAGAGTATATTTTCATTTATATTTTATTTCGTTTCAGTGAAGTACACTCCATTGTTCTTCCATTAGTTTTCTGTTTTCTTTTGTTATTTTGCTTAATAAAAAATCAAGCGTAATCTACATCTCCACAGAAACCCCAGACATTCATGCACAGAGTTCGATATTGCAAGTGAAATGTGGGATGCTTCCATTAATAGACAACTGAATTCTCCTCTCTAGAATGAAGGATTTGGCGTTTTTCATCCATAATTTTCAAAATGGTCGACCCGGTGCGTCCTGTGTCCGAGGGCCACATCATAATTATGGCTAGAGGCCCCCAAGGGCCTCCGGCCGCCACTGGATCGGTGATACAAACAGAGGACTGTAGTAACCGATTCGGGCTGTTGGAGGCCCAATATTAACAGTTTGAAGTAAGAAATAAGAAATCGCGTCATAACCACTGCATAAATAAACAATATATTTATCCACAAATAAATTCCCTAGAAGTGTGAATTTAAAAAAAAATATATAATTTCGACTGACTAGTATTCCAACTACATCCTTAAGGCCTGCCTTTGACGAATGCATACCTTCAAAGGCTTCATGGTGCAGCTGGAATATTCTATTAATCTGACTGCTTCATCGTAGATGGACAAATCAGCATTACAAACCTACCAATAGTGTTCACGCTGGCCCGAAATTGGTTGGTGCCAAGGGAAATTTGTGTTCTTGCAGAAATGAAAGAGTTTAGTGTCAAATTGAATATGATGGTAAATGAGAACAAATTAAACGTGTATCATCCCTCGAGTGCATCAAGACGCCATCTGCACGTTGTAGATGGCGCCCTGTTTCACTCAAAGTACGATTTGTTTGGTGTTACCCGGCTCTGTTATTTTTTTTATTTATTGGTGTTTTAAGGCCACACATTTCTGCCCAATGGCTAATCATGACCATGACAGTTTCACGGGTGGAGGAAGCCGGAATACCCGGCGAGAACCACGGAGCAACGGTGAGCAACTGTTAGCTCCCCAGCATATTAACTCCACACAAGCAGGGTAAGCATTGGTTGAAGACAGGTGCACCATCGACGTGCGGTACGCCTTAGTGCACAGCGTTACCGTGCCCCCACATGGACAATGGGGGTGAAGTGTCTTCCCCAAGGACTCAGCGCGGTTGGCGCAGGTGGGATTCGAACCGAGGACCTCTCGGCTTGCAGTCTGCACCTCTACCTACTGAGCCACCGCGCCCCACCGGCTCTGTTAAGTACTGTAGTTGCAAAAAAAACATAAATCGTCGCCTGAGTTCCAATTTGTTCTATGTGCCAGTAGGCACATAGAACAGATTTGAACTCAGTGGACGAAATGATAAAAATATAGATAATAATAAAGTAAAAGATTATTATTAACGTTTATAAAATAATTAATTAATTTCATTATTTACTCACTGTTTATTCATTCCAAATAAACTAATAACAAAAAATTTATTATCTACCAGAAGGATTATAAAGGAAATGATTAAGCAAGATAAAAAGGATTAAGTGTGAAAAAATGTTTTGATAAGAATCCGATGAAAGAGCTAAATTGTTAACAAACAGAACAATATGATTATATCTAGCTGTTACCGTCTGAGCGATCGATTCGGTCTCTCGCGTTGTGTCCTTGGGCAAGACACTTAACCCCAATTGTCCACATGGGGGCACGATGACGCCGTGTACTAAGGCGTACTGCACGTCGATGGTGCGCATGTCTTCAACCAATCTAACCCTGCCTGTGCTGCAGTGCGGAGTTACGATGTTGTGGAGTACACCGGCTACCTCCACCCGTAAAACTGTCACGGTCATGATTAGCCATTGTGTGTAAGTACCTATGTATGTGACCTTAAACACTAATAAATAAATAAATAAATAAATAAATAAATAAATAAATAAATAAATAAATAAATAAATAAATAAATAAATCTAGCTGTTTCCTATAGAATACTTAACAGGCGCGAACTCTGTCGCGTCTATGTCATCAGACTGCGATTTTAGCGAAAACGACGGACCGAAACAATAAACCACAATGGTTTTGAGACCTACCGAACGTATATGTTTGGTCACACATTTTACTTTCCAGTACTTTCTTATTTATGCTAAACGAATTTTCTTAGTACAGTTGGCACCACTGGCATCCGACGGTGTAAAGACAACCCACTAATCAGCCATCTTCGCAATGGCCCTGACAAAAATGCCATCCGAGTGGTAGACCGGAGAATCTCGGTGGCCCTACACAAGGAGGCGAACAAAGAAATATCCCCATAACTGATATGACCGATCCGCCACTGATGTCAACCCGGCATTACTATTGTTTCAATCATTTGCACTTTAGTTTATTGGTTGAGTTTAGTTTACTATATAGTGATTATTGAATGAGTTACACAAACTGCTTTGTCTCCCTAACAGAGTGCTTTGTTTTCTTTATTTTTCAGATGATGGTAAGATTAGAGATTTCTGTGTTGTAGTGAGATTTTACAATATATTTTGATAAACACGGGTTTTTTCCATCGAGTATTAATGTTGCCTCTCTATAGGTGTAGCCTTTGCTAAATGTGTGCTGTTTTCTAGCCATTGTCCAGCAATGGCATATTAACCATTGTATATTTTATTATGTATTGTTAAAACAAGCCAATCACATCTTCGTTGAAGACCTCAGTCCATCTGTAACATAACAGTGAACAAAGATTAACAGACGTATCTCAGAAAGGATTTATTTTAACCATTTATCCAACAGAACGGCCAAAACCGACCAGCGATATTCACAAAAAATCACCATTCAGTTTTCATTATTTTTTTTAGTTTTTTTTTGTCAAAAGGTAGAACATAATTGCCGGAAGTACGACCCTAAATCATCACCATCTTCAACTTCCGGAAACAGACTAAACTTCCCAATGAAGGAAGTGGACCTTCTAAACGAGGTAGACTATTTTAGTGGTGGACATTACATGACTGAAGAGCACCAAGAAACACCTACTAGACTAAACCGGAGAGGTTGCTGACTGGTACTGGTGGCTTTTCTGGCTTCTTTGCTTCTGGTCGTGTGTGGTTGATGGATGCGAAATGTGCCATTGTATTACTAAGGGGGTCGTAAGAGGCTAGTTTACCCCCACACAATCAATGCGCGCCTTCGATTTATTTGTTTGTTGTTGTTCTCACTTCATTACACTCGGTCCATTCTTCTGTCAGGTATTTCATATTTTTTACCAACTCCGTAAAAGAGTCAGAGTATAAAGATACCCAAGTAAAACTGATTTACCCTTTGACGATTTGTTGTAAAGTTTTAATAAAAATAATCATTTTGATTTCAAAAACATGAACACAAGTTTGGAGTTGCTGTTGGTTTAAACAATGGTTTTCTCCAAATGTGACAGTTAAAACTAGAAGTCCTGTCATGAAATGCGCACAAATAGCACGTTGATATGCGCGTTAATGTACGCGTTATGGCCCACGTAAGGCTATCAAATTCTGTACATATGGCCTGTGCACAAGCAATGTTTCAGCCAATGAACCTCCGGGTAACCCGGAGGTCCATTGGCAGAAACATTGCATGTGTTTGCTATGAGTAACCAAGAGAGCCTGCCGTGCTTTAGATGCCATTCCATATGGCAATTTCGCGCAATTCCAACTCGAAATTAAGCCTAGATAAGCGCACTATTCGTGACAGGACTTCTAGTTTTAACTGTAGTAGTAAAACCTCAAACAGACTCTCATAGAAAATAAAAAATTAATCTCTCAGTCCAAACTCGTCATGTTTTAATTGCACGTACATGTTATTAAGAAAACAATCAACCTACTCATTTCAAACACGAAGTATTATTTCGATTTCGATTGAGACTGTAAATAATTAATTGATTAAAAAGTAGAAATAGGGCTGGGTTTGAGGGCTTCGTTGTATATATCTGAGTTCCCCTGACATATACCCGTCAATTATGCTAGCGAGAATTCGGCTGCTTTGCCTTGACCTTGTAGACAGGCACTCCAACCTTATTTGTGACACACCCTCTGGTGGTGGGCAACATTAATGTAATGTATCATTAATATCCTTTAAGGCCAAAAAAGTTACGAGCCAGACACGACTTGTATATATTTGGATATAGGTATGTGACCTTGACATTGTAGACAGGCATTCCGACCTTATTCGTGGCACACTCCCTGGTGCTTCCTATATACCCCATGAACTTCATTTGTGGGGGATATAAAAACTTATTTCTCATGAACTCATGCCTATCATTTTGAAAATTATATGAGAGTGGCTGAGATCCTCTTGGAAAAAGGTTCAGGAGGGCATTTTCGTTGTATAGTTAAAACTAGAAGTCCTGTCACGAATTGTGCGCTTATCTAGGCTTAATTGCGCGTTGGAATTGCGCACAATTGCCATATCGAATGGCATCCAAAGCACGACAGGTTCTCCTGGTTACACATAGCAAAACCATGCAATGTTTCTGCCAATGGACCTCCGGGTTACCCGGAGGTCCATTGCCTGAAACATCGCTTGTGCACAGGCCATATGCACAGAATATGATAGCTTTACTTGGGCCATAACCCGCACATTAACGCGCATATCAACGTGTTATTTGTGCGCATTTCATGACAGGACTTCTAGTTTTAACTGTATATATCTGAGTTCCCCTGACATATACCCGTCAAGTATGGTAGCGAGAATTCGGCTGTTTTACAAAAAAAAAATCGTCATTAGTTACGGGGTAGAACCAAGAGACAACGATATACAACAGAGGGGGCATTACAAAAACCGCAAAGTAATTTACAACATGTTAATTAAATAGAAGGTTACAAATGAATTCCCATATATACTACTCAAAGTTTGATAAGCACCAAGTATATCCAACTACCTGTTTTACGTTTTAGTTGCAACATTGTTATGAAAAGTGTATATATTTTATATTTAATTACATCTTTAATGATTTAAGCACAGAAATTGAGACTTTGTTTGTGTTTGACATTATTTTTTAGCTTTTGAATACGAAAATCATAGAAAATGGATATTATTGGTAAAAGAGGTCATTTTTCAAATTTGCCAAAAAGTTGACGGAGCGAACTGATATGGGTTCAATATCGAGTATGAGAGACATTATTGTTAATTACAGCTTGACAACGCCTTCTCATGCTCCCAATCAGGTTCCAGATGGTCCTTTGTGGGATGTTGTTCCATTCTTGGACCAGCATGGCACCAAGCTCCGAGACACTTCTTGGATGGACCGGAAGGACTGAAATTGCAAGCTGCAACTCATTCCAGACATGTTCGATTGGATTGAAGTCAGGGGATCTTGCTGGCCAGTCCATACGCTCAATCTCCTCCCTCTGTCGGTACTCCCGGACAGCATGGGCTACATGAGGACGGGAATTATCGTCCATCAGAATGAATCGATCACCCACTGCATCAGCTCACAATCTGACGTGGGCATCCAGGATCTCATCAATATACCGCTATGCCGTCAATGTACCACGTTCAAGGACACAGAGCTCTGTACGTCCATATCAGCTGATGCCGCCACAGACCATTATTGACCATCCACCATAGCGGTCATGATCAGCAATGTTGGCTGTATGGAATCGCTCTCCTGGTCTTCTCCATACCCTAGAACGCCTGTCTGTGTGGTCTAGGCAGTACCATGACTCATTTGTAAAAGGACGGGTCGCCAATCTGCTCTGGTCCATCCAACGTGGTCCATGGCCCATTCATATCGTGCATGGCGGTGGTTCTGGGACAGCTGAATGCGAATACATGGTCTTCTCGATCGGAGACCACCCTCGTGCAACCTTGTCCGGATAGACTGCGTCGAAATATTTACCCCGGATGCATTCTGAAGGTCACTGCGAATATGGGCTGCTGTGTCAAAGTGGTTCCTATGGTCCTGAATGATCAAAAACCGGTCTTCAGCTGCAGATGTTGCCCTGTCTCTACCACCACCATGTCGTCTGACTGGTGTGCCATACTGTTGAAATCTTGCCCAGGCTCTGATGATCACCGTATGGTGCACACCAAGGGCTTCACCAACCTGACGATGGGTAGCCCCTTGTTCCACCATCCCTACAGACAACCACATTTCTGCTTCAGACAAATGCCTTCTTACATTTGCATTCGTCATATTCAGTCATTAAATCACAAGGGTTTGTGTTGAAATGAACACTGAATACCCTACACATCTCATGTACATGTAGAGAGTACACGAAAACGTTATGGAAATCAAGGGGTACATGCTTTCCATGACTGTCACGAAAAGTCTGTCTGTCAAGAGAGCTAATGTATACACTGGGGACCATCTCAATACATTCCTCAATCATATCCAACAAAAATATCGCAAATGTGTCACAAGAAAATTTCACAATGATGTGTGAAATATGTGGTGCTTAGCAAACTTTGAGTAGTATATTACGGAATTTACGAGCCGATGAGATCAAACAGATCAATATTGAATTAGTTGAATGTAATGAATTATTGCTATATGTCATCTACAAATTTCAGGCTTTGTTTTTTTCTAGAATCGTGACTATCATTCATTCGAATGTCTGCTTTTTAAGACAAACAAAATACTTTAATTTTGAATGTCCCTGGTAACAGTTTTTTTTTAAAAATAATTAAGAGTGAGTTAAAAGACGAAAACTGCTAATTTTCAAAATAAAATTGGACGAACCAAAGCATCACCCGATCTCAGTTGAGTATCACTGAAGAAAAGAACAGATATTACGAGTAATGCTTCTATTGAGAATATACTATTTAAAAAAGTAGAGATACACGAAGAAATATATTCATATTTTCATCAAAAACAGAGTTGACGCATTGAACTGGGACACCTGTTGAATGATTTGCGGCGATAGTTGGGTGTCTGACAGGCGCACATTTCACACACTGAGCTGCAGAAGAAATGGACGGACAGTCAGAGAATTTACCACATTCAGTCCAAGACCTGAATACCTTGTAAATCCTCCTCGATTCGCGTGACAAGCGCGGATCCGACGTGGCATCTCCTCACCAAACGTCCAATATCAGCTTGACTTATGCTATTCTATTCTTCCCGCAGTACTGGACAGTAGTAGGGGGCTGTTGGCGTTGTTCTTCGCACTTGCCGAGCATATCCCAGACGTGCTCGATTGGTGGAAGGTCTAGACTTAGTGCTGGCCAAGATGGTGTAGTGATGTTCTGCTCCTGGATGAAGTATATAGCGACACGGGCCCTGTGTGCTCTTGCATTGTCATCTTGGAAAATGAATCGACGGCCGTGACGTCGCGCAAATGGCGCCACACGAGCTGCTAACAAGTTGTTACGGTGGTACTGCCCTGTGGCACGCCCTTGGATGTCATATAATGCTGTTCTGCTTGTGTCATGGTTATGGCACCCCACACCATAACCGTTCCACCACCAAAACGATCGGGCTGCCTAACGGTTACGTCATGGTATCATTCGTTCCGCCACAGCCACACTCTGTTTGGCCTGTCGTGGAAGTCGAGAGTGAACCTCGATTCATCGGAAAACATGACGTTGCTCCACCGACGATTGTCCCAGCGCTGACGGGCTCCATACCAATTACGTCTTGCTGCGATGTGACGTTCAGTAAAACATGGAATTATTCGAGGTCGTCGAGCGCACAAATACCAGATGTGTAGGCGATTTCGGATAATCTGACCACTGACTCGCACATCTGTCGCTCGGTGCAATTTCTGAGGCACTTTGATGGCGATTAAGTAATACCGTGGTTCGGATGAAACGCTCCTGGTTAGCAATTGTCGCCCTTGGACGACCTGGCCGACGTCTGTCATCAAAATTGCCTGTCTGACGGTAGCGTGACCACAACCTGCTAATCACCGATTGATTAAAGTTGAGAATTTGAGCCACTGCAGTCTATCTGTTGCCAGCATACAACATGCCGACGTGTCACGTGTCAGTCTTCGAATACCTCAATAGTTTCGAATAGAAACTATTGATGAACGAGTTGATACAAAGAAAGGAACGACAAGACCTCCGAAAAAGCCCGTTCAGTACAAATGAAAGTTTCAAAACGTACCACACAGACATTAACGCGGCGCTCGTGCAAAAAACCTGCGCGAAGTTTTCGTGGGCCGGTGAAATTCATGATCCACACTAAACTTGGTAACATAGAGTTGTGTCTAATCACGCGTATCCAACACCATTTTCCGAAAATATCAACATCAGTTTGGATATCCCCTACTTTTTTTGAATAGTATATTAAAAACAAAATTAAATAAATAAATAAATTAAATAAAACAAAATAAAAAAATCTCCCAGAGACGTTACTCGGGATGTTGAACGATCTTCCACTGATACGGCAGTTCCAAATGACTGCTGATATGAGCTAGAAGTCAGTGTTTGGACACCAGGATAAGCCTTCATGTTTTTTGCATACGCGTCCTATTCAGTTAGTTTGTTCGCTTGGACACTGCACCACCCTCACTGCACCACCCGAATGCCCCCGAATAATCCTTCATATGGTTTTGGCCGAACAATAAACTCAAAATAGTTCCTGTCCACTTACATGTAAGTCCCTCAAAAATGAGGTTAGTCTAATACAGACAAAAACGTCTGCCACAGCAGTAGAGTGTCCAAATGGCTGAGCGTGTAGTGTAAACTATTTTATCATTCTTAGAATACACGCGCTATTGGTTATTATTAGGTACACAAATACTGCCTCAAACTCTCAGGGCACCAGCCAATTTCTTTAAGGAATCGAACACTCTTATGGGTTGTTTGTTGACCAACTTTTCATGGAGTTTGCGCGGAGACTATCTTTAGTGTAATGTGATATATTTTCACTCACATAGATACACGGATATTATTTCGTACCCGTGTTCTGGATATTCCAATCAATAAGTATTTAATTCATATCACAATTATGAAGATATGAATACACTTTGTGGAACGAATTACACAAAGTGTATTCATATCGTCCACTAGAATTTGACCCAAATCGTCCGCTAGTATGTTATTTTTATTTTTACTTTATTTTTTTAAATTTCTTTTTGTGACATTTTATTTAAAACATGCATTTTGAAGTCAAAAGGTATTATTACAGTACAGCCTATAACAAAGTGTACTGTTAGGGTATATTCTTTTGTAAATGGCGCCTTATTGGCGCCTTATTATGGCGGCATTCCTATAGCATTAACGCAATATTTTCAACGTGTTGTGGCAAATATCGCAAGACAAACGTGCGGGAGGGGAGATATTTTCATATCTATCATTCATAACTTGTTTGATGAAAAGAAAAGGATCGTATACTGATAATAATATGGACGATTTCAGTTTTTTATGTTGAATAAACTGACGTAGTCAATGTATGCGTTGATGACGATGTAACGAAAGCTCGGATTTCCCTTGACCTACCAGCCTTCACGGGCGTTCTCGAGTACATACTTGCAGTTCAGACTTTCATAAAAGTAAAGCTCTGACTCTTTAACGGCAGAGGAAGAGGGGTGGACGAGTCTTCCTTTCGCGTTCGATAACGACAATATAAAGGTCGAATTGGGTTGATATAAGGTAAAACAGAACTAGATAAACATAATTTACTGCAACCAGTAAATTCAAGTCTGTGTAAAAATGGTTAAAGCATCAGAATTGCACAAAATAGAAAGATAATTTAAGGAGGCTTATTTTTGGAAGGTAAAGTATTTTTAAAAAAGTCAGAAATAGGTTTTCGTTAACAGTATTTTAAGATATTCATACAAAAATCAGAAATATTTTTTCAAGAAACCAGAAAAAACATATATGTGCATAACATTGAAAGGGTTCGATCTAGGAATCAGAAATGGAAATTTTTGGTTCTGTCACTTATTTGAATGATATATAGAGCAGTAATGTGAGTATGGAGAAGGTTATCAGTATTCTCGAATTGCATGAAATAAAATCTTTTGAACCCACATTGAAGTTTTTAGAGGGTTAAAAGCATTCAACTGAATAATGTTTACTGAGTCTAAGATGAAAGTATAATACAAACAAATGTGAAAAATAGTCTAAAGGATGAAATATAATAGTTCTAATGCTGCATGTTTGTGGACAGAAGTCGTGCCAAGAGTTTAATGACATGTTGTTGTTGTCCACCCAACCGTGTACAATTTTGCTGCGGATTTCAAAATAGCACGTGCTACCCGAGAATGTCAAACTGAATGGGTAACCGACGATTTTCTTTGTATTATGTTGTGCAAGAGAGCCTGGGTTATTGAGAAAACACGCTAGTTTTTGTCTTCCGACATTTTAAAAAAATGCCAAGGTTAACCGAAAATGAGAGGTTGCGTGCCACTGGATCTACTGCCGACCGACCGCGTCCAGGTCGACCAAGAGTTATGACCCAAGCTCAAGACCAGGGCGACTAGGACGTCTCACTTCCGGGATCGCTTCCTTCCGTCGACGGGGACAGTAGCAATTACTACTGGTAGAACTAACAACAGAATCAGTGCACAAACTGGCCACAGCAGACTCGCTGAGCACAGCATCCGATGTAGGCGTCTATACCACGGACCAAATCTTACCCAACGTCATCGTACTGTCAGAATGGAATGGGTACGTCAGCATGTTTGCTGGACCCAGCAAAGTTTGAGCACAGTTCTTTTATGAATCAAGATTTTGTCTACGGCGCGCTGATAGTAGGCAAGAGTGTTTCTCCGACGAGAATGGTTTTCGGATGCTTGCGTGCGGGAATGCGACCGTTTCGGCGGGGGTACTGCAATGGTTTGGGCAGGAATTCCCTTGCACCATCGAACGCAGTTGATCTTCATCGATGGTAGTTTGAATGGACAGCGATATAGAGAAGAAATTATTAACGCTGTTGCTGTCCTGTTGTTCAACGCTAACGTAGGACTGCAGTTATTCCAGCAAGCCAATGTCCGATGTCACGTGGCGCGTATCTGTCGTGACTTTCTTGAGGAGCAGAGCATCGAACTTCTTCTCTGGGCCCCATTTTCGCCAGATTTGTCGCCAATCGAGCATCTTTGGGATTAATTGGACCGTCGGGTACGACTTCAAGAGCTTCAAACGTTAAGCGATTTACGAAATGTTCTAAGGCAGGAGTGGAACGCAATACTACAGGGTGATATCCAAAAACTTATCATCTCCATGCACCGTCGATGTCTTGCCATCCAAGAGTCAAACGGTGGACATACACGCTATTGACTGCATTTGTGAAGTTTTTATTTCACCCTATGTCTGAATTGAGACGTCCTGACGTGACGCTGGCAACAGTAAGAACACGAAATTATGCAAATTCATACAGCTAGACTCGAAATATAAATTTACAATAAATTGTTTGGGATTAACGTCGATAATACTAAAAAAGTGCTCCTCAAAGTTTATTATACTTTCTTTTTTGCCTCAGTATATATATATCCTTGTATAGCAAAGGGTTTTTCTAAAAATGTTGAGAATGAAACGGACACCTGATTAAAATAACAGATAACATCTAATGTTTGACAGCCTACTCCACTTCTGTAATATGATTGTTTGCATTGTTCCCCAGTGTGAATAAATATAACATAGTATTGCTTGAGGATAATTTACTGTTAAGGAAATTAAAGGCTGTGAAAACCCCGTGGCCGACTGGGCCATACTCAAGGTCCCCGGCGACCTGAAGAACATGGGTGGACAAATACTTGTGACTGTCTATCAGTATGCCAAAATTAGCGAGTTAGGATAATTCGTTTTGGAGTTGTAGTGCGGACAAGGTTGAGTATAAAAGACAGAAGAAACAGTATAATAGCAAACAAATTAGAGAGGTTTATGATGGAAGCCTAAAAATTCTAAGTGTCCCACAATGCAGAAAAGCCCTAAATCCTAAAAGTATTAAGTATTAATTATATTCCACGTATGTCTATTCGCAATTACTCTAACTATAAAAACGAAACTTCTGAAAGAATTCGTTATTGATATAATGTACTTTTTGTTATTTCATGTTCTACTATGATATGCTAAAATATAGAATAAATAAGTAAAAAAAGAGTCTAAGTAGCTGTATTTCCCACAGTTAATATATATATATCTAAATTTCTCTGATTATTTTGCATTTATTCCGAATGATTGGAAAATAATTACAGAAATCCCTGTTTTTCTGGCGGACGGTGTGAATAAAGTTGCTGCCGGGCGACTAGGGCTTGCTGGCCGACGAAATGCGCGATTTGGATAGTGGACAAAATGGGTGTACACGAGTGGAACTTCCAAGAGGGATCATAAAACCACTGCTGGGACGAGTCCTTATTCATAATTGTTTAATAAATAAAACCATTTGATGGCATTGGTAAATTTAGAAATATTTCTTGCATTGATTCAAAGAAAATTAATAGTTATGGTATTTTAGAACCAATCATCTGGAATATTGTAGTAGGTTAGCTTTTCCACCCAACTGAAATATTCCAGGTGAATGAATCTAAACATAGACGATGAGCTCTCTGAAGCCTGGTCTGGTTCCGTGTGTCGAAGTTATTGCTAAATTAGACTGATAACTTGTGAGCTTGATGCTTTGTCAGTGAATTTCAAATGAATAGTGAAACCAGGCCACATTGGTTCTGCAAGTTGTCTATCGAACACACAGTGATTGGCCTACTTTTTCCACATATCAATTGAACCACTTGAACACTGAGGTCTGAAAAGGAATACTGAATGCAATAGTAGCTATGGGCATTTGGTGATTTTTTTTTGTTTTGTATTTATAAAGAGGTTCGGTAAGACGTTTGTCCAACTGCCCCTTTAGGCAACCACGAACTAGACCTTGTGTTTTTCAGACATTTTTGGTAAAATTGCATATGGGTGGGCGTTTCTTTCATTCTATTCTTTTATATTTGTAATTATTTCTTTGCCATCAAAAGTTCATGATCTTGGTTTCTTTTATGTTTTAAGCCTCATAATCTGCGGAATAGCATGAGTAGTGGTGCAGTTCGTCCCTTGAGTACAAGAAGGCTTTGCAATGCTAAAGCATTGCAAAACCTTCTTGCACTCAAGGGACAAATTTGTTAATTTTATTAACTTGGGAAAACTATCGGACATAAACCATTTAATATTTTCTTTTTATGTTTGCATTGGTTATAAAAGGGGAGCCCGAGAAACAAATATTTAACGTTTTAGGCCCTACCTATCCTTTATACTGTTTGCTTACCAATCACATATTTTTTTTTACTTTAAAGTCTTTGCGTATTTACCGAGGCGGTTTACGGCGGCGTAGAAGCGACATGTGATGTTTAGTTACTAAATTGAATATTCATTTTACTAAATTGAATATTCAATTTACTAAATTGAATATTCAATATATTACAAGACTGTTTATTCACTTTATTACGAGACTGTTTATTCAATTTATCACGAGACTGTTTATTCAATTTATTACAAGACTGTTTTTTCAATTTAGTAAATTGAATATTCAGTTTAGTAAATTGAATATTTAATTTATTACGAGACTGTTTATTCCATTTATTAGGAAACTGCTTATTCAATTCATTACAAGACGTTTTTTCAATTTACTAAATTGAATATTCAATTTATTACAAGACTGTTTATTCAATTTATTACAAGACTGTTTATTCAATTTATTACAAGACTGTTTATTCAGTTTACTAAATTGTATATACAATTTAGTAAATCAAATATTCAATTTATTACAAGACTGTTTATTCAATTTATTACAAGACTGTTTTATCAATTTATTACAAGACTGTATTTTCTATTTAGTAAATTGAATATTCAACTTATTACAAGACTGTTTTTTCATTTTATTACGAGACTGTTTATTCAATTTATTACAAGTCTGTTTTTCATTCAATTTACTAAATTGAATATTCAATTTATTACAAGACTGTTT
Organism: Pictodentalium vernedei; assembly: GCA_031216915.1. Lineage (NCBI taxonomy): Eukaryota > Metazoa > Mollusca > Scaphopoda > Dentaliida > Dentaliidae > Pictodentalium > Pictodentalium vernedei. The sequence continues at coordinate 844,915,233 of CM062296.1, read as the reverse complement.
ATTCAATTTAATACAAGACTGTTTTTTTTCAATTTATTACAAGACTGTTTTTTCAATTTAATAAATTGAATATTCACTTTATTACAAGACTGTTTATTCAATTTATTACAAGACTGTTTTTTTTCAATTTATTACAAGACTGTTTTTTCAATTTAGTAAATTGAATATTCAATTAATTACAAGACTGTTTTTTCAATTTATTACGAGACTGTTTATTCAATTTATTACAAGACTGTTTTTTCATTCAATTTACTAAATTGAATATTCAATTTATTACAAGACTGTTTTTTCAATTTATTACAAGACTGTATTTTCAATTTAGTAAATTGAATATTCAACTTATTACAAGACTGTTTTTTCAATTTATTACGAGACTGTTTATTCAATTTATTACAACTCTGTTTTTTCATTCAATTTACTAAATTGAATATTCAATTTATTACAAGACTGTTTATTCAATTTAATACAAAACTGTTTTTTCAATTTATTACAAGACTGTTTTTTCAATTTACTAAATTGAATATTCACTTTATTACAAGACTGTTTATTCAATTATTACAAGACTGTTTTTTCAATTTATTACAAGACTGTTTTTTCAATTTAGTAAATTGAATATTCAATTTATTACAAGACTGTTTTTTTCAATTTATTACGAGACTGTTTATTCAATTTATTACAAGACTGTTTTTTCAATTTAGTAAATTGAATATTCAATTTAGTAACTAAGCATCACATGTCGCTTCTACGCAGCCGTAGCGGTTAACTATGAATATAAAATATAAATATACTCTCCCAAAAAAAAGAAAGTGTGCATGCTAAAAAATAACACTAAAAAAAGATATATATCATTTTCATTCATGGAAATTTTATTCAATCACAGATGAATCAATTTGTGATCAACACGAGAAATTTCATTACGCTACGACGAATACTCTTGGTGCCATGGAGAGTCAAAGACACTAAGGGTCAAACACAAAAGTCACACACTCAATATCTGGTACGACCTCCGTCTGCATCGACTACTGCTGTGCATCTACGCCCCATGGAAGCGAACAAGTTAGCATGGAAGTGTTGTGGGATGTTGTTCCATATTCTGATAAGCTGTCTTTGGAGTTCCACAAGCGTTGACGGTGCATGTGGAAGCCGGCGTAGCTGACGTTTCATTGCCTCCCATACTTGCTCAATGGGTGAGATATCGGGCGAATTTGCGGGCCAGGGAAGAACATCCACTTGTTGTTGCTGCAGATACTGTTGAATAACACGAGCTGCGTGGGGTCGGGCGTTGTCCTGTTGTAGAATGATGCCGGGGCCGTGACGTTGCAGAAATGGGACAACAACAGGTGTAAGCACTTCATCACGATATCTGGCTGCGTTGAGATTGCCATCAATAATGACCAGCTCAGTTCTGTTACGGGCAGTGATGCCACTCCACACCATGAGAGACCCTCCCCCATAACGGTTTCGCTCCACGACACATGGATCTGCGTAGCGTTCGTTTCGACGTCTGTACACTCTCTGGCGGCCATCTGATGATGAAAGATGGAAACGACATTCATCTGTGAATAAAACACGTCGCAACCAGTGTAAGGGATGCCTGAGATGTTGTCTACACCATTGCAGTCGAACACGACGATGACGTAACGTCAAAATCGGACAAATTGCAGGTCTTCGAGGGCGTTAGCCGTATTCTCTCAGCCGGTTGATTACTGTTTGAGGATGTATCCATCTCAGGTTAGGGATGTTCCTGGCTGTCGTCATTGCCATTTGTTGCCGGTTCCGGAAATGGACGACACGGGTATACCGATCTTGTGCAGGGGTGGTAACTCGGGGTCTCCCGGAGCGAGGTCGGTCTCGAACGTCATCATGTTGTGCATGTCGATGGACTAGCCTGTCTACAGTGTTACGGTGGCAGTTCAAATGCTGGGCAACCTCTCTGTGTGTTCTGCCACCTATAATCATACCCAGGGCAAGGAGACGTTGATTCATTGACGTTGATTCATTGCTAATGTGGAGTCGTTTTAACACCAGCGCAAGTTTGAATGTGAACGATAGGAAGGCCTTACTTTAGTGTTTAAATACCCAAGGATTCACACTGCTGCATGAATTTTCAGACTCTCCACGTGCAAAACATGCCTTTTCACAAACGTGCAGCACGTCATTTAACGTTAATGCAATTTTAACGGGGAAAGCTGTTTTTGTGTTCAATATAACTTATTCATGAACAGGTTAACACTCTTTACACCTACGAAATTATTTGTTTGGAGTTTGATCAATTTCTGCAATGCACACTTTCTTTTTTGGGCGAGTATATATAGTACTCATTTTAATTTTTTCGTGGTCAGTTTGTTCAATTTTTCAAACAGATGATCATTCAAGGTGTAAGCGATGCGGAGGTTTCAAACTGTATATGGTAACTGCATAGCTTGCACACGCCGTCCCAAATTCAATTTATTTTAATTATTTATTTATTGGGGTTTAACAACACTTTCGACAGCCAGGGTAACCTCGTTTCGGGCAGTTTTACGGATGGAGGAAGCCGGAGAACCCGGAGATAACTACCAACCAACAGCGAGCAACTGACAGACTCCACAAAGTACTAACTCCACACACGCAGGGTTAGCAAGACAAATGCACAATCGACGTGTAGTACGTCTTAGTACAGAACACCTCCGTTCCTGCCTCCCCCACACTACCACCACCTGGGCAGTTAGGAATAAGTGCCACTACCCAAAGACACAACGCTGATACCCCTGGCAAGGTTCGAACAGTAGACCTTCCGGTTTTGAGTCCAATTCCATAATCAATGAGCGACCACAATCCCTGCCCCAAGTTCAATGAAATTCGGATAAAATTACAGGGGTTCGGTTATTTACTTCAGTTTTCTAAATAATTCATCAGGATATCTACATTTGGTAAAGTATAGACTATTCACTGTAATTCCCACATGTTCAATTTATCCCGTTTTTCAAATAGAGGATCATTCGAGGTATAAGCCACGCAGGGGCTTCAAATGACTACAGTTTGTGGAGAGTGTATTATCACTAAATCACCCGCAGAGTGGAGATTCCACCCGAGCAATAATTGCAAATTTGTTGCAAAGCATAACCAGCACCAGCAAAGTTTCAGCCAATGGACCTCCGGGTTAAACCCGGAGGTCCATTGGCTGAAACATTGCTTGTGTTTTTTGTCGATATGTACAAAATTTGAAATTTATAGCTTGGGCGATAACTCCACTCTGCGGGTGATTTAGTTACAATCCACTCTCCACGTACTGTATATGGTTACGGCTAAGCGTGCACGTGCTGTCCCAAATACACTGAAATTCTGATAAAAGTGTAGGAATTGAGGTTATTTACTTCATTTTTCTAAATAGTTATCTTTATACTTGCAGTTTGTAAACTACAGAAAGATTAAGATCCAGGTCCAAGTTGGACGTTTAATGTTAGGTACTACTACAGCTCGGAGAGGCAAACATGTTGGAGGTTCATCTATAGTGGTTGTGGCGGAAAGGGAAACATATTCTTTGACGAACGCGCATGCATGATAAAATCAGCAGATAGAAAGACTTCTACTCCAAGATCGTGAAAGACATGTGCAATAAAATACAAATAAAAAAAGTGTTATGTATTTACTTCTTCTTTGTATTTATCCATCAAGGTGACAAGATATATTTACCCTATAAATGGCGATTATTTGAACAATAAAGGCCTTGGGTAAATTTTTGCTTTATTCACCTAGTAGGGTGATAAATTTTCCCCGTAGGTTTAACACTGAAAGAATTTATTGCCCTAGTAGCGACGGACTTGTTGACCTCTGGCCTCTACAACATTTCTCTAGCATAATTAATAGTTCGATTGTTGATTTCTTTAAATCTTTTTGAAAGTATTACACAATGCCAGTAGAAAACACCACCCACTGCTCATATAATAAAGTATTTTTGCAGGCTTAGCTCAAGTTTGTTGGGGGATACTTTTTAGACAGAAATGTATTAGTGCGCCTTGTTTATTTTTGCCAATTTTTCTGGTCGAGCGAATTGGATCAATGTTCTCCTCACTTCTCGCTGTGTTTTGTAGCGAATTATTGCATGATTTTGCCGCGACTGCCCTGTAGAAGATTTATGGGATAAACAAAATAAAAGTATAGTGTTTTCAAGTAAAAAAATTATTCTACTCGTAGAATTAAGAATGAAACCGACTCGCCAAAGGCTCGTCGATTTCATCCTTAATCCTACTCGTTGAATATTTTTTTTTACTTGAAAACACTATGCGTTTATTCTGTATTTATAGGTACATTAGTAACATGTAAATTCTCACCCTAATGGAAGATCCTCAAGGATTCACATGTCGAAATTCGACTTATAGTGCTCTTGCCAATGATGACATACAGGTCTTTAAAATAATGTAAGAATCAGAATCGAGTCACATTCATATAGTTTCCGAACATATCATCGCTCGAGTGCTAGAATGTTCTATGTCCCATAGGGGAAATAATATATAGTCCCATAGGGGACATACAACATTCTAGCACTCGGGCGACGATATGTAGCTTTAAGACATTCAACTATTTACAAAGATTTTTTTTTCTTTTTATCAGTTTCACTGTTGTGTGCCGATGAATTGGTGTGGGTCGTGTCGCGGACTCTTTATCAAACAAGGGGGGATGATTTAAGAGACGGAAAACAAACTGGGTACCATTTATCTGTTCCGTGAGACTGTCATTCAAAAACGGTGGATTTGTCGTCATGTTGGAGGTAGGTTCCGAGTTCTGAATTTTAATTAATTAAAACGATCAAATCGCCGAAGGCTTTCGACAACATTCGACATTCAACTTCTATTACGAGAAACGGTCAATAACCTGCTGATAATCAATTGGTCTTCTGAATGATATATAAAATCGTTGGGATGGATGTTTAAATTCGTCGTATTCGTTGTGACTTAGTGCAATATTAGAAGCAATATTCAGCATTATTAGGGGGTCAGATTCACGTCTGTTCAAATCAAGACTCTGGGATTTAATGGGACCCAAATTTTAATGAAATATGAGAAATATGCTTTCAAAATCTTATTCGGACCCGCCATTTACAATAGAAAGTTATGGTGGTGATGTGCCTCTCGTGATGATACTGTTAGGGGTGGGGTAGTATGCTTTTCACAACTTTCTCTAAAGAGGTCCAGGGCTGGGCCTCTGCTGAGAAATGTTTGAAAAATATGCCCAAATGTCAATATTTGGAGAATCCGAGGCCCGATAGAATGTAAATTGTGGTATACCATCTGTAATTTCATTAGTTGATGCCCATGCTGATCGTAATATTCAGGATATTTTAGGAAAGCCTGTGGGTTTTTTTAGAGGTTGGGGAGGGCTAGACCCATCTTCCCCTTCTCATAGCTAACGCCTTCAAATTAGTTGCCATTAATATTGTTAGAATGATACGAAGCAGTTCTAAATTAATTCGTTCTTGTACATGCTCTTTCCTACTATAGAATACTTTACAACTTATGCAGTGTTTTTATTTATTTACTGGTGTTTAAACTCACATAATTTTCCACAATGGTCAATCTTGACCGCAACATGGATATACAGACGAGTTTAGTCAATCGTTTATACCCATGTTGTCCACTTTAGGGGACTCAAAACCCAAGATTTGGTGATTGGGTCCTATTTTACCTGTAAAACAAAACATATTTCCCACAGTCAGCAAGCAGTACTTCACTTCCCGGGCTATCCACGGGGTATTGTGTATTACATAACTTTGATCATGTTGGCGCATGGCGACACTGTGTACTAAGGCGTAGGAAACGGCGATTGTACCCTTGCCTTCAATCAATGGTAACCCTGTTTGGGCCGGGATGGTAAGTTGTACAGCTCGACAATTACGCCATGTTTCTCAGTAGTTCTCTTCTGGTACATGTGCTCCTGCTATCCAAACCAGAAAAAAATTCGGACACATTATAAGTTATTGTGATAACTTGACTGTAACATGGTCGCGTCTCGGTTGAACATAAGCGTCAAGCCGCAATACTCAGATCATGTTACCGTCAATTCATCACAACAACGTATATGTTCCACTAGACATTACCCATAGCCCAAAACCTTCATCGTGAAACACGAGAGGTTCTCTTCGGCTACTACGGCTTCCCAAACCAGACAAAAATAAATGTCGGATACGGTATGTGATCCTGGTTGTTGACACGTAGTTGAATCCAAACAAGCAAACACGACACAGGAACATTTTATCCCAAAATACCAGGTTAAGTCATCGCATGCGAAATAAGATTGTACAAGAGCCCGTGAAGTTCTTTCATGCTTCAGCTCCAGAAGCAAGTATCGCCGTTTTACGCCACTACGCTAAATGTTGAAATGAGGTTGCCCGTTTTGCAATTATTTCCTCAACGGAGTGACTTGCAAACCGCTTCATTTTTTTTCTGGACTTTTCACACATGTAACACACTATGTTCTATAGAATTGTTTTGCCTCCTACGTTAGAGAATATCTCTTACGTAAGAGTTAATGTGTCTTAGGTAGGAGTTAGTATGTCTTACATAGGAGATAATTTCTATTACGTAGGAGTTAGTATGACTTACGTTGGAGATAGTATGTCTTACGCAGGAGTTAGTATCTTTTACGTAGGAGTTAGTATTTCTTACAAAGCAATTATTTTTATTAAACTATTTCTGAGAGCTGTATTTAAATATTTGGAAGCATACTAGCAACGCAGGTAGACAATGGACGACGACCCAAAGAATTTTATAAAATTCAGACGATTGGGGGAAGAAAGAATTGAAAAAATGATAGATGAAATGGTATTATTATTTCGGATTGTACGCATTACAGCATACTGGACAATCCTTTTCGATGGCTGAAGAAAATAATGCAAATCGAGTCCAAACGCCCGAGGTGAGTAAAAATGTAGCTGAGCCTTTATATCTTACAAAATCGGCAAAATATTGCATTGTCGACGCTGATTGTTTGGATACTTTTGGTCCATTAATGCGCTTTATATGAGGTGCAAAATTATTTTGCATATTTTAATTTTTGTATAACGTAGACTGAAATTTATAGATTAATGCGCTTTATATGAGGTGCAAAATTATTTTGCATATTTTAATTTTTGTATAACGTAGACTGAAATTTATAGTGAAAAAACTCACTAAAAAGTGGAGCCGAGACAGTGGTGGCGCAAGGGGGGGGGGGGGCAGAGGGGGCTACAGCCCCCCCTCCCCCCACCCCCCCCCCCACCCCCCCACCGGTCGTCGGAGATTTTTAGTCAGTCCGTCGGAGAGTCTCGTAAACCCGACTTCACGAAAAATTTCCGACAATCGAATGTACATATCTCGTCTTGTCAGTCTCGAACCCGTGCAGCACTGGGACTTTGATAGAGAATAGTGATTCTCACGAAATTCCTTAATGTCGTTCGTCAAACTGGCTTTATAGATGAAATATTTCCCGACCTTATTATAATATGTTTACTTTAACCCTTTACCTAAGGTAACGTCCAAAACCGGCCAGCGCTATTCTCTAAAATCGCCAATTAATTTTCATTATTTTTTTCATTTTTTTGTCTCAAAAACATAGGTATGACCCCTCGTTGGAACGAGCTCGTCGAGTTCGTTCCAACGAGGGGTCATAACCTATGTTTTTGAGACAAAAAAATGAAAAAAATTAGTTATTCAAGAATTATTTTTGCAAGTGTCGTCTGCTTTTCAGGTTAGGTAAAGGGTTAAAAAATCAAGAAACATACTCAATTTGCTTCTATTTTGGTTCTCCGATTTACCAATTTTAACTCATTTTCCTTCGTTTGTGAGGTCAAATGTTATAGCCCCTCTGTCGGAGAGGTCAGCCCCCCTGTCGAAAAATCCCGGGCGCCACCCCTGAGCCGAGAAAGGCCGAGTTGGCGTACTCGTGGCATGTCGATATTCGAATAATTCTCATTCTACACGTTAATGTTTGTACTGCATTATGTTGTTGATACTGAGAAATATGCACAAAATAAAAGAATGACATCGTTACGATTGCTATACACTCTTAACATCCACTTTATATGGATGGGACTAAAACACCCGAGTCCACGATTCGGGGAGGTGGGGGAGGGGCGAAAATAACTGGAAGACAAAAACGGAAGCGTGGAATGGCATGCAGAACCCCAAGCCCCCTGCCTATCATATATGGGTGGTGTAGCAAGACTTCTTATCCTGGTACATCTGTCAGGGGGAACCACGACTCAAAGTTTCACCTGTATATGACAGGCATGGGGGCTTGGGATTCTGCATGTCCTTCCACGCTTCCGTTTGAAGTATGGTTTTTCAAAATACCTCAAAAACACCAAATCTTGGTACCATCATTGCAACGAGTTACTCCCACTGAGGGGTCACCTGATATATTTTTTTTTTTGCAATTGCTTGAAAATGTTTTTTTTCAACCGCTTAATTTGAAAATTATTTCATGCTCTCGATTCGTTAGGTAAATTGTTAAATAATACTAGATTGGGGTGAGGTGTGAACATCCGATTCATACCCTACGATAGAAGTCAATTATAATTATATTTACAGAAAGGCGATAAGAACTTAATGAAAATGGAGAAATAAAAATATCCAACATGAACGGGATCTACCATAGTTCGGCCCAACGGGAGAAATATTGAAAACTGTGTCAACAGAAACGTCATTGTTTAATTATCTGGTCTTGACATCTGTCTAGATTAAACCATACGCAGAAAACACCGCAACAATAACCTCATCCAGGTACACTTCATGTCTCGTTATAGTTATTCTGTTGAAAACGCATGTTTTCACAAAGTATCCGATCTGCAGAATTTTACGACTTGAAGAAATTCATTTTTGAGTTATCTCCCTTACACCAGAGTTATCCATTTTCGAAACTGTATTTTTCCGCCCAGCTGAAAGGATTTGATAGGCCTGGCAATCTAGAAAATCAAGGAGTGCAAACAGTTGCCCTCCTCAGATTGCTTGGGAGTGCAATTGCACCTGAAATTTTCAATACAAAAACTTCTATGCTATTTTGGTTATATTCACTCAAAGTAGTACTATTGTGACTGAAAAATTGTACAATATTCAGCTGCATAGTGGAAAAATTCGCACCCACATCTTCTCGTTATTCAAAATGTTGCATTCAATTATCTTCTGACTGTCATCTCCACTCAAAACCTTTCGAAATGCGACACAGAATGGGGTCATGAATTATTGCGAATCAATGCAAGATTGACAAATCGTCCCCTGAGTTCCAATGTGAGAACACATTGGAACTCAGGGGACGAAATAATAATAGATTTTAAAGGCAGTTCCAAACAGGTCTGGCATTCCAGAAAATCAAGGGGTGCAAAAAATGTCCCTCCTCGATTTTTTTCTAGGCGTGCAGTAGACTTACAGCACTTCTGCACCCATAAACAATGCCAGGCCTGGTTAGATCACAAAATATAACCCTTACTTCATCGTTGAAAATGGTTGTCTGAATGGCTCAGTTAATTGCTTGAAACTTTGCCAATATTCACTCATTAGGGGAATGAAATATACATTTTTTTAATCTCCACCAATTGTTTTAAAGCTTTTAAAACTCCGAATTATCCATTTACCCAACGAATCGACCGCATCCGCCCGCGTAATATGCAAACTCAGCAGTTGAAAAATATGATTTTTCAAAAAAATTCAACTAAACCATATCACGTGACCCCTCGTGGGAACGAGCTCGTCGAGCTCGTTCTAACGAGGGGTCACTTGATACGGTTTTCTTGAAATTTATTGAAAAATTTAAAAAAATGATATTTAAAATAATAAATTATGATATCGTCTGCGTTGGGTAAAGGGTGAATCAACAAAACAAAGGTGATCTTTCTATTCATTTTTCAAGAAGGAACAGCAAGAAAACCAAATCCATGAAAAATTGTCCAGTTTCTCACCAGTGAAAAATCAGACCTCAGTATGTGACACTGACATGTAACCAAAATGTGAACATGCGTAAAGACGTTGGTAAATATCGTCATTTCTCTCTGTCAAACTGTATTGCAGAACAAGTGATCGAAGGGGCAGTTTAGGTGAAATGGATTGGGGGTTCGATTCGGGGGGGGGGGGGGGCATTGGCTTTCGGCAGATGGTAGGTGCATCAGGTTTGGGGGCCGGTTTGGACGAATAAGTATTCGTATGTGTTGCGATAAGTGTTGGAACGGTTGGTAAGAGGGCGGTTTGGGTGACATCCATATGCGTTGATTAGGCGTGGGGCAGCAGCCTTAATGCAACTGATACACTTTCAAAAAAAGCCATAATTGTTGAATTTTACTGGAATTTTACAATTATGCAGAAATATTATGGGTTACCCGAGACCATGGTGGATTATTTGGTTTTAGATAACGGTTTGGGTCGCTCATTTCCGGACGGTTCGGCTAGGGAGCCGTTTTGGTCAGGCCGCTCCGAAGCCAGACTGTCTCCCATAGGCTATAGAGGTGATGTTGGTGGGCGGGGGAGGGCGGGTGGCGGGGGGGGGGGGGGTGGTGGGGGTATTAGAAAATTTCCGACAAAGGGACAAAGCACTTCGACAAAGGTTGCCATAGGGTGGCGGTTAGCATACCTGCCCACCCACCCCCATCCATCCACCACTACCCTCGGGCCTGAAGTCAAGGTACTTGGTCGGTTCCGCCCTGGAAAGCACACACCATGTCACCATTGATGATTGTTCTGTTCGATGTCTGCTGGCCATATATTTTGGCTTTCAGCCTACTGTGAACGCATGGTGCTTAAATTTAACATTAATCAAAATGCAAGGTCCATTTCCAGCCGAAAGAAGGCTGTGATCGTTTCTTGTAGTTTCTGGTTTACTCTTACACTCCGACGAGTGGCCCGATCCGTAATTACCTGTCCTCTTCCGTTTCTAGTCGTTACCGAAATAATCGTCAAATTTCAGTAATGGCGGCTTAATCTTTTGGGAAATCTGCTTTTCACTGGTAAATGTTCAGTTTGTAAGGGGTCAAATAATGGAGTTAGAACAGTACGCTTTGTACCAGTGTTAAAAACGATATCTCTTGGTCAAGGGAATATAATCGAGTTTATGAGAGCATAGCGTTTCGGCGTTCGGCGAGCGATTATTCGGAGGTCACCTAATTTCGTGAGAAGAAAACAGTTGCCAGCCTGTCAATATTATTAGATATATTATATAAACTATTTATTTTATGGCATTATATTCATAATTAGAACGTCCAACGCCTGTGTTCTATACTAGAGAACGCACACTAAAGTGGTAATAATATTAGAACGTCCAACGCCTGTGTTCTATACTAGAGAACGCACACTAAAGTGGTAATAATATTAGAACGTCCGACGCCTGTGTTCTATACTAGAGAACGCACACTAAAGTGGTAATAATATTAGAACGTCCGACGCCTGTGTTCTATACTAGAGAACGCACACTAAAGTGGTAATAATATTAGAACGTCCAACGCCTGTGTTCTATACTAGAGAACGCACACTAAAGTGGTAATAATATCAGAACGTCCGACGTCTGTGTTCTATACTAGAGAACGCACACTAAAGTGGTAATAATATTAGATATATTATATAAACTATTTATTTTATGGTATTATAATCATAATTAGAACGTCCAACGCCTGTGCACACACGACTAGTCTTTGCACAATCTTGCGTCCTATTTCTCGACCTCCTCAGTAGTAAGAGATGTGGAGATCGTGCCCGGTTGGATAGATCTCATACTGGATCTCATGTGACGTCATAGTCACGTGACCTGGTTGCCTCATGTTGTGTTGTCATGGTAACTCGCGTGAGCGGCCATCTTGTTACGTCATTCCCGCAGTGATACGTGGTGTGAGTGCGCATACGCATCGCGTGTAGTTAGGGTAATATGTGTTTCCGTCATCCATTTTGTATACTGGAGGCCGCCATCTTGGTTTTTATGGTAGCACGTGGTTGCTATGTGACCCAAAACCTTCTAACAGGACAGGGATATTTTCGGAGGGTATGTTCCTTTGTAGAAGAGTAATTTCCAGATTCGTAGAATTACCCAAATAAACCCGAAAAGTTGTACTATTTCGAATTCTTTCAGAATTCTCTGCTTCTATCTGTATATACAATAGTTTTCGTCTATCTGACAACATTCCTTTGTTCTGGTGTATACTCCAGTAGGGTAGAAGAGCCTATTAGTTGGAACACTCTATTCTTGTTAGTTCTGACCCTATTCCGTATACTCTTATTGTTTTCATTTATCTAGATCATTTATATAAATTATAATTAACCAATCAGATTGCTTGATTTCCCATAACCTGTACTTAATCGTACAGAGTTATCTCCCCTTATTACAACGAAGTTGTATCCGATTCTCATCACTTCTATATCCAATAGCAATATCCCCGGGCACCCCAATTTCGGCACCCCTTTTTCTTGAAAAACATAACCTTCGGCACCTTTTTTGTCATATGTGCTTATGTGAAAAGGCACAATGTGACACAATGTGCCCTAGCACACAGGCACATGCTTTACGTGCCGATATGTGCTTATGTGAAAAGGCACAATGTGACATAATGTGCCCTAGCACATAGGCACATGCTTTATGTGCCGATATGTGCTAATGTGAAAAGGCACAATGTGACACAATGGGCCCTAGCACATAGGCGCATACTGGCATTTGAGGATACCTATTGCCTGGTATTGTATTATTTGAGGATACCTATCTAGGTTACCTTCTGGAAAATCCCTTTTTTGTCATATGTGCTTATGTGAAAAGGCACAATGTGACACAATGTACCCTAGCACATAAGCACATGTTTTATGTGCCGATAGGTGTTTATGTGAAAAGGCACAATGTGACACAATGTGCCCTAGCACGTAGGCACATACGGGTATTTGAGGATACCTATGGCCTGGTATTGTATTATTTGAGGATACCTATCTAGGATACCTTCTAGAGAATCCCTTTTTGTCATATGTGCTTATGTGAAAAAGCACAGTGTGACACAATGTTCCCTAGCACAAAGGCACATGCTGGATGTGCCGATATGTGCTTATTTGTGCTTATGTGAAAAGCCACAATGTGACAGAATTGAACCGAGCTACAGTCAACCCTATGGATACGCCCCTCCCACTTTGATACACCGATTTCTGAAGGCAGAGATAAGAAGATGATAAAAAATGCAACTGAAATTACCTCCATGTGGATTGCCATTGATTACTCAAATGCAAGGAAGCCACATTCCTGAAATTTGAAATATCAAAATTTTGTCGGCTCCATCCCCTACCCCCCCCCCCCCCCCGGGTTCATTTCCCGGTAACATTTTTTGGTCCAGTCCTTACTGACAGTCGCTTGATATTCTCGTTTTTTTCAAATTATTGAGAAAACAATTACGGAAGCGTATTAGGGACATGATAAAAAATAAAAAAATAATTACCAGATCAAGAAAGTCGAAATTTCGACTTTTTATCTCGAAATTTCGACTTTTTGTCTCGAAATTTCGACTTTTTGTCTCGAAATTTTGACTTTTAATCTCGAAATTTCGACTTAAAGTCTCGAAATTTGGATTGAAATCTCGGAAGTTTCGACTTTTTATTTCCAAATTTCGAGATTTCATCTCGCTAGGTATACACGTGGTCTTTTGTTCAGTAGCAGTGTGCGATAGATTCCGATACACCAGGTTCTGAGTTCTAACAAATTCTCACCTAACCGACAAGACAGAAATGCTTCCCACCCCACCTGCGGCCCTTCAGAGAACCGTTAACTCACATTTCAATAAAATCCAATACTTGAGGTTCATTGAAGACTTCCCACATGCCCTTGGAAATCTTCCCTACCGCGCCAATATAGACCACAGAGGTTCAGTGAAGACTACCACTTGACATGCCCCTGGATGCCTTCCCCATCCCGCCATTATTGATCACAAAAAGAGCGATACATCCAAATAATATCAGTGCAATCATGAGTCTCACACCCTCTGATAAGTAATGCTTTATCAGCCAGACACCTCACCCCCCTCCTCCCCTCACCCCCACACCAATCACATAACTTTTTACCCAGTAAATATCACTGGAGTATTTTATTTATTTATTTATTGGTGTTTAAGGTCACCTATGTCTGCACAATGGGTAATCGTGATCGCAACATGGAGATAAAGTCAAGTTTAGTCAATCGTTTATACACAGTTTAGAGAACTTCCACCCAAGCATTGATGAATGGCTCCTGTATTTCAACAGTAAAACGGAACTTGTTTACAACAGTAAACGAGCGCTAATCACTACTTCGCGTCCTGGGGTACCCGGGGTGAATTACAGGAGTAGTCTACCCTTACGAAGATATGCTGCCCAGTAAATATCACTGGGGTATTTTCCCGTACGAAGTGGTGCTACTTTTTACCGAGTACACTCCCGAAATATTACAGAAGTAAAACAAAAAACAAATACCCCCCCCCCCCTTACAACTCCCCCCTCCCCCCTCCCCCAACACATCCGACCACCACCAAGTTAAATTATAGGGGATGCACTGCCAGAAGTGTATTCTGTTAGTATTTGAGCAGCGCACTGGGTAAAATTGATATTTATTGGGCAGCACTTTCCGAGGGTGGGAGAAGCATGTGCGCACTGAGATCGTTTCGATGTATTTTGCCGTAAACTTTAGGAAGCTGTGTATCGGGTGTGTTGCATTCTTATTTACCGTTAGCGAGCGTATTGGCAAATTCGATGTATAAAACTGGACATGTTACGGCCGTGGACTGTTGTACTCTTCCGGAAAAAAAATAATATATCGCGTGGAGGGCCATGATTGTTTTATTTTTTTACTGGGGTTGAACGACACTTCTAACAGACAGGGGAGCGTCATGAATGGTTGAAAAAGGAGGCAGTGACCGCCCAGACCCAGTTAGAAATCTCAAGGGGGTGAGGGGGGGGGGGTGCATTCGTGTCCGTTCGATAGGGTGAGAAATTGTAGATCATTCTACTCGTCCTAGCGAGTCAACACATTGTGGTGGTGGCCGCTCGCGCGTGTGTGTGAGGGGTCGCACATTTATTCATTTCTGGACAAGACAGGTATAGGGAAGGTGTATAGCCATCAATTTACATATTTGAAAGGGTATACGTATGTGGATATTGGTAAGGAGGTTACAGTTTTCAAAGTTATGAGGCTCCCTCTGGATGCGGGCTGAACCGGTTGGATATCGATGTTTGTTCTCGGGAGAAGTTTGTATTTAATCATATTTTCAACAGCCTGGATGACATTGTGTTGATCATTTTAACGGTGGGCGGAAGCCAGGGAGAATAATCGTGCAGCGGCGAGCAACTGACAGACTCTTGAGCTTACTAACTCTGCACAGGCAACGTTAGGTGCGGTTGAAAGCAAGTGAATCATCGACGTCCACGCCTTTGAACACAACGTCTCCGTGTCCCACATGACGGGATAAAGTGTTTTTACCCAAAGCAGTTACCTCTGATCAGGATAGAACTGTTGATCTTTCGGTTTAAAGTGCAATGCTCTAAAACTTCGTCACCGCTCTCCTCATGGGGGAGGGAGTGGCATCCGTATGCGTCTGTTTTTTACATGTTGTAAAGGGTTAGGATAATGGATTTTTTACTCTTCGAAATTTAGCATATACTTATATGAATCTCGGCAAAGGTAGTGGAGGGGGGGGGGGGGTAATGTTAATATCAATGTGTTAAGTGAACAAGTGTTCGTTTCAAACATTTCGATGGCCCTGATAAGGGCCGTCTTATGGATGAACCAAGGGGTCCATTAAAGCTTGCCAGTGGTTGGAGCTTTGAACTTTAAACCGAGAGGTTCACCGATTGATCATGACTAGCGGTATCGGCATTGTGCCCGTGGGTAAGGAACTGAATCCCGATTCCCCACGTGATGGCAAGGTGTCGCTGTGTACTAAGGCGCACTGTCTATACGTCTAAGGCGCACTTGCCTTCTTCAAGCAATGATGACTCTATGCAGAGTTAGTACATTGGGGAGTCTGACAGTTGCTCACCGCTGCTCGGTGGTTTTATCTGGCTGGCCGTAAGTAACGTTAAACCGCAATAAAAATAATTCAAGCTTGCAGTTATTCCCAAACCAAAACAAGGCGCGGGGATAGGCACTTAAAATGCCACCCCCCCCCCCCCCCCAAACACACACACACACACATGGTGGGTCGTGAGGTAAATATTCCGACAGTGTTCCTGGATCGCTGACCATCAGTACGAACTTGAATCCTTATTCAATATTTTTTCGTAAAACAATAATTAACGAAACGGGCCACAAACGTTCGTTTATTATTATTATTATTATCGTTTCACAAAAGTAATTCTTCAAAATAATAATAAACGAACAAGCGTTTACACACAAAGGAAAAATGAAACTTAAAGATAGTTTTGCACAATGAAAATTGTGTCATCGTTGTCGTGCGAGCGGCTACTATTTTTTTCCGGCAGACAACTTGAAAAGTTACGACACGGACAGGGTTACGAGACGAACACCCTCTCTCCATCCTTTTAGCTTGAGGCCTGAGACATACCATTCTAGCATTAGTTTCATTAAAACGTTAGGCACCAGTGTAAATAAACTATGGAAGAGTGTTAGTGCCACCAACACAAGTGATGGTTAGCACGCAGCTCTGTCAGTCAAAGTGACTGAAGCTTTGCTGAAATAACCAACAGTTATCTGAGTTATCTGGTTATACCTACCCTATACCTGTCATATCCAGTATTGAATACAGGTGTGCCCCCCCCCCCCCCCACCCCATTGCCATAATGTTATCCCCAAGACGAATAACATAATTTCCCAATGCATTAGATTGCACGACAATACACTGGCTTCTGATTTCTAACAAACTATCGCCCTACCGACCGGACAAGAATAATACCCCCCCCCCCCCCCTAATACCCGAACCTTGACATTTCTGCCAGATAGGCCTCCTTTTCATTCATTAACGACCACTCCAAGTGGAATATTGTTTTTCGAATGAGTACAACAGACCTCATCCACACCAATGCCCAATGTTGTCCATCGTCTTTGCCAACCGTTACTTAACGGTTAATAAGAATTTAGTGCAACCCCGCCTAGCATCCTAAAGTTGATGATCAAATAAACTGACGCTCTATTCCAAACCGTATTTACAAAGGATGCAGCTTGACAAATGCTGTTCCACGTGAAATTTACCAAGACCCCCCCCCCCCCCCCGCCCCCTTCACACACACATACACACACTCACAGCTATGTCCTTCCAGTGAACATTCTAATAAAATACCAAACAACACACGTTATTGACAAGTACCGTTAAATCACGTTGCAATAAAAGTCCAAAGAGTGCTTCTATAATATACATGAGGCTCCGTGAAGATGTCCCACAACTTCGGATGCCTTCCCCATCCCGCCATGATAACCCACAAAAAGAGCGATACACCCTAAAGATACCAGTGCATGCACGTTTCTCCCACCCGCCAATGCGCAATGCTGCGAAAGTTGCCTCCTCCTTCTCCCCACACACACTAATCGAAAAGTGCTGCCGGTAAATGTCACCACTGGAGTGGACCACCCTTACGAAGATATGCGACTTTCACCCAGCGCAGTGCCCCCAAATTGTAGCAGAAAATAGAAGATCGTGGAAATAATGGCCTTCCACCTCTAATTCAACTTCCACCCCACCTAGCATTTCCTCATTTCGAATCCCGACGCACCAACACCCATAATAGATGAAGATCAAAATGGAACACATCCCACAAAAGCAAAGTGAAGCTTCATTGTGTGCATTAACAGTAAATACGCAAAACCATCGCAGCTGATAAGGCTACCAAGTGTACAATAAAAAGTCGAAATTTCGAGATAAAAATTCGAAATTTCCAGATTTTATGTCGAAGTTTCGAGATTTTATGTCGAACTTTCGAGACAAAAAGTCGAAATGTCGAGATAAAAAGTCGACATTTCGAGATTTTAAGTCGAAATTTCGAGATAAAAAGTCGATATTTCGAGATTAAAAGTCGAAATTTCGAGATAAAAAGTCGCAATTTCAAGATTTTAAGTCGAAATTTCGAGATAAAGTCGCAATTTCGAGATAAAAAAGTCGAAATTTCGACTTTCTGGGTTTGAGAATTATTTTTTATCACGTCCCTAATACGCCCACGTAACGAATCCAGTTTTTGGAGTCGAGTGGCGGGTTTTCGTATGTCGTCTTTCAGTGCATATCATTGACTTCCAATAAATGTCATCTGAGAGATTACAAGAGTGACAATAGGTTACGTTCACTGCATCACAAGAGTGACAATAGGTTACGTTCACTCCATTACAAGAGTGACAATAGGTTACTTTCACTCCATTACAAGAGTGACAATAGGTTACGTTCACTCCATTACAAGAGTGACAATAGGTTACGTTCACTCCATTACAAGAGTGACAATAGGTTACGTTCACTCCATTACAAGAGTGACAATAGGTTACGTTCACTCCATTACAAGAGTGACAATAGGTTACGTTCACTCCATTACAAGAGTGACAATAGGTTACGTTCACTCCATTACAAGAGTGACAATAGGTTACGTTCACTCCATTACAGGAGTGACAATAGGTTACGTTCACTCCATTACAAGAGTGACAATAGGTTACGTTAACTCCATTACAAGAGTGACAATAGGTTACGTTCACTGCATTACAAGAGTGACAATAGGTTACGTTCACTCCATTACAAGAGTGACAATAGGTTACGTTCACTCCAGTACAAGAGTGACAATAGGTTACGTTCACTCCATTACAAGAGTGACAATAGGCTACGTTCACTCCATTACAAGAGTGGCAATAGGTTACGTTCACTCCATTACAAGAGTGACAATAGGTTACGTTCACTCCATTACAAGAGTGACAATAGGTTACGTTCACTCCATTTGCGCCCTGCTACTTGCTGGAGAATTTCGAAAACGTAATCCTCGACAACAAAATTGAGATTCGCCCAGTTCTCACGCAGTTAAGCATAGAACTGTTGCTATCAGTTGAAGGCGAACAATTCTTGACATAATTATAACAACAGTCTCGATTGGTTGGAAGGAATGTTCATTTTAGTTCAAGTGGGCACGTAAATGCCGATAGTTATCATGCAATTTGAACCCAGATGTCGCCCACGCCCGACGCCCCACTCCACTCCACCCCTCACCCTCAAATACTTCACGATAATATGATAAGCAAATAATATAGCAGCCTCCGCGATCGACTTGATGCTTCAGGGGTGGACACCTATGTTTGTGCAATGCGGGAGAGGCCATTGCAGCTCTGTGTATGATGTAGGAACTAAACGGTCATTGGATAATGCCAGTGTGGTGAATATTGACGCATGGAGACATGATCTCGTATCTCCAGGCGGGGCGCCGCCAAGATATCACCCCTGTTGGAGGGGTGCGGTGTCGTGTGTGCAGAATAATGGCCTACGTATGATCGCCAGGTAAGTGGGGTTGTTTGTGAAATAGATGCACAATTTTACAGTGATCTGTGTTTTAGATCGGTTCTTTAAAATATGTTGGGCAATAGTACATATTCGGACTGTTGCCAGCGTTGTGATGGATGGAAGTATTAGTTGGTGGTTCAATGTAATGTCCCCGATTTTCAAGATTGTCGGGCCGGTGACCAACTCGATGTTATTTAGAACTGCTGTTTTTGACATTGTAAAAGTAGCAGAATTTATTATACGCTAAGCCATAGATTATCGAAGAAATTGCAGAAAGACAGAAATCGTATATCCCACACTGTAACGATATAGACATTTCCACTTCCACGGTATCAATCAAAATGGCGGCTTTCAAATCATCACTTCAAGGTGAATGCGAGTCAAATTATCACTGAAAATGATCAACTTGTTCCCAAAAACGTATAATGAAAAGTAAATCTAGTGTTTTTGAGTGGATACATATCATTTCCAGCAATAATTCAACACGAATTCACCTTGAATTGGTGCATAAAGCCGCTGGTCCAAACATGACCTGAAAGTCCGTAATATAATTTTTTGATTTGGTACGTCCTTACAAAGGACGTACCAAATCAAAAAATTATATTATGGACTTTCAGGCCATTGTTTGGACTAGAAATCCACCAGTTAAATCAGATTGCAAGACGCTATCTGTTTCGAGTTTCGGCCAAATCACTCCCGCGTATCAATGATTCAATACGCTGTTTACGGTCATGCATCAATTCAAGATTGAAGCCAGTGGAATTATCAGATTCTTATAGAAAGCGTAAAATAAAAATAAAATCTTGTGTTTTTGAGGGAATAGTATACTGAAAATTATCTCACTTGTGACTGAGATAAATGGTTAGTTTCGCTCGCGCAAGCGTTCGCGAAAAATAAACATTTGTCTCGGTCACTCGTGAGATAATTTTCGGTGTCCACTCAAAAACACTAGATATCATCGATGTATTTCGGCCAAAAGGATTATCCACCACACCAACGCTATCAATGATGTACATACCAAAACTACACCACAGAGACGTTATACCCCACAATGCAACGCATACTCTGACTTCTGTTTAATAACCCGACTACTCATGCTTCGGGAGGCAGATGCTAACCGACAATGTCTCCTTAACCAACAATGCACTTTACAGAATGCCGTTTTTGTAGACCACATCGGATGACGTTAAAAAGCCTGTTACCAATCTCTCCAGCCAATGGACATCTTATTGTTAACTGATGTTACCAATATGATGTCCATTTACTTAAAAATAATACATGCTGACCTACAACAGCGCCCCATTAACACTAATGAGTGCCTTCGTCTGCCAAGAACAAAATCTCTGCAATACCACCACAGCTACTTCTTTCGAGGAGTAGCCAACTGGTTGGGCCACCACAACTAATACTGTTCCATTACCTATTTCCCAGCTGGGTCAACATGTCTGGAATACCACCAGGCACTGAAACTGTTTCCTACCAGGAACAACCGGCTTGCTAGGCCAACGCCAGGATAACCAATAGCATCGCTCAATTACGTCTTTCCTACCAAGTCCACCGGAGACAGCATTGCTCTCGGATCTTCGTAGCACATGATCGCTGGGCCAACACTTCCAACAATTCCAAACATGCGTCACTGATGGATGGAAGAGGACGACTGTGTGCCGCATATGATCCATAGTATGTCTCGACGTCGGCTAGCTAAGCGACCACTAGCTCCATAAACTGCATTACGGTCAACAAAACATTTCAATCGGATTGCGACCAGTCTACGGCGGCCGTACTGTACATGTTTACTTCTGTAAATATAAAACAATCGATCCACACAGGCCCCGGAAATAAAAAAAAAACTATATTGTAACCCGTTAGCAGATTGCGTACAGTGCAGCCGCCGTGAACTGACCGTAATCCATGCATGTGCAGTGATGTCCACGCATGCATTTACCACGTAATAAAACAATCATCAACACAATTTTAATTAATGAAGCCCTGGGTTGTAGCCGGTACTTCATGAATTAAATTTTGATGATTATTCCTATAATTAGTGTTTGGAATCTAATATTATTGCGTCCCTGGAAATTTTGCCTCACTGTTGAAAGTGACAGTCTACAACGGTCATACTGTAGGTCGCGATCCAGTCTAAATTTTCTGACCGCTTACCTTGCCATAACACAATAATCTCACTTGTTAAAGAGAACATTGTCTCTAATGTCCTATTTACTTTTGTTCTTATGCGATGTTGATTTCGCCGTTTTTATTTACGAAACCTCGACTCGCTGGGGTAAGTGTGTTAGTTCCGATCGCAAAGGGATCGCTTTTGTGAACACAGTCCCACAAAAAAAAAACGACAACGAGTCGGCGATAAGAGTGGAATAGCCAAAATATATTATTGACACTGATCTTAGCAGACGATTTTCGCCCCCCCCCCCCCCCACACCCACCCACCCCACTCACACACACTTCTGTCATCAAGTACACCAGCGAATTCGCCCTAAATTTATCTGTATTGTATGGGTGGATGACTAGTTGACTTTCCACGACAAAACCATCTTGAATTGAATGTGTGATGTAAACTGCGATTTTTTTTTCTCTCGACAGCAAAAAATATTGATATGGATTTATCTTCGCTTGATAGTGGGGTGTATTGCGGTATAAAATTACAACAAAATCAATATTAGTTTTTTGTGCGGTTTAAATGATGAATTAAGATGTTTTTTTATATATTTACTCACAGTAAATATTAAAAAAAATAAATTAGTTTATTTCCTTGTTCAAAACACGACAATTTACAGGTTGTGCGCTGCGGACAAGGTGGGGAGGTCCAAGAGGAACCATTGTTTTTCTTTCATGGATAGAGGCGGAAACATCTGTTGTCCATATATGTATATATATATATATATATATATAAGAAAAAAATATTAAAGTTCAAAACAAATCCACCGACATCACTGACTATATTCCTGCTAGCGCTTTCACCGCTCTGTATGCGGATCTTCAGGCATTTTTATTTTTATAAAATACGTTATACAAATATTTACAAAATAACGTTATGACGTAAACCACTGGGTGTGGTGTATCGATTTTGGAGACGTTGTTCCAGAAACTGCATATGCAATAATTATTTCATACATTTGAACAGAGGCGTGTTGATCCTTTATCGAAAGAAATTATAACGAAATTAACATAACAAATAAAATAATGATGTTTCTTTTATCCTAGAAATTAAGTTATAAATGTTGTAGGCTCCGAAAAAAAACCCGGTATTTTTATTTCCCACAGATGCTTCCCACTCCAACTCTCTATATATTACTATGTTGGTAATACCCATATTTCTGCATAATGTAAGGGAATGAACTCCTTACTCCCGACTCTAGCTCGAACCCCCGAGAGTGTTTGTCATTCTCGGGGAGTCGCGCCAGACTCGGGGCAAGCGCCACTGTACATGTAACTCTCTGGCTAAGGGAGAAGAAAAGGTTGGGTAAGTAGGGGGCTATACACAAAGACTCACTATGCCAATCGTGTTATTTCTATGAAACATAACATATAATACTATGATATGGCCTTTATACTAGAAGTAAAGTTTATGAACTCAGAATATATGTGTTTTTCCACGAATTTTCCTATGTTAACCATCTATTTATATTTATTTTCACGATACCAATATTTCCGCATAATTTAAATTAATGGCTGTGAGCGCCTTACTCAGACTCCAGCTCGACACCTCCTGGAGTCGAGCTGGATCCGATGCAAGCGTTCTTGAACAGAGAACTAATCTGACGTAAACGGAGTCAAGCATGATATTCCGATAATTAAAGTCAAGTTATACCTATAAGGGGGGGGGGGGGGGGGGGTGGATATGAATTTGTTTTATGAGGTTTCTTAAAACCATGGTCGTATATACATTTATTTTGAGACAAAATCAAATATTTCTATATCGGCCAAACTAAAATCTAATTGCGAAAACGCATTACATTGCATAAACAGCCAACTATATCAATTGTTCACATATAATTATATCTTACGTGACGAGAAGGAATTATTATTATTTTTTATACGCAGTCTACAGCCTTAATTTAACTCATGCACGTGATGTCGATCTATGTGGCTCGGCCGTTGTTCGTATCTCCCGTGAATTTACGGTTTGGGCTCATTCATGCAACGGTCAATTTAATGCTACTGGGTGGCGCTATTACAATCCAAACGTAATGTAATGCGTGTAGTTTAAAGCTTTAGATGGGTGGTGGTGGTAGTAGGGTGGGCACCCAAGGTTTTCAAATTATGCGCTATATTATTATTTTTATAGTCTTAACTTTGGAGAAGGGTGGGGGGGGGCGGGGGGGGGGGTGTATAGATAATTAATCCATTTTAAATCGTTTGGGATGGCTCTTTTTATAATAGTAATTACCTACACCTGCTTGTTTTTATAAGGCTTTTGTCCATGTTCACTTGGGGGGGGGGGGGGGGGACTTCCTTTGTTGAGACTGAGGATGAGTTTAAGTAATGTAATATAATGGGGATGATTGTAAGCATTAGTTTGGTGTAGGGGGTGACGGGAAGGGGGTGGGTGGATTGGATGACCAGCTCATTAAGAATTATTTATTTGTTCATCCTTATAATTCCAATTTTAATTCTTTATCTAATCGTACAATTTTTCCTTATTACAGGAGTGGCGTCAACGGGACACATAATGGCTACGGATTCCCGGAGGGGGGGGGGGGGGGGATTAAACCACGGAGTTACAAAAGTATAGTCTCCTTATAGGAATAACTTGACTTTAATTATCGGAATATCATGCTTGACTCCGTTTACGTCGGATTAGTTCTCTGTTCAAGAACGCTTGCATCGGATCCAGCTCGACTCCAGGAGGTGTCGAGCTGGAGTCTGAGTAAGGCGCTCACAGCCATTAATTTAAATTATGCGGAAATATTGGTATCGTGAAAATAAATATAAATAGATGGTTAACATAGAAAAATTCGTGGAAAAACACATATATTCTGAGTTCATAAACTTTACTTCTAGTATAAAGGCCATATCATAGTATTATATGTTATGTTTCATAGAAATAACACGATTGGCATAGTGAGTCTTTGTGTATAGCCCCCTACTTACCCAACCTTTTCTTCTCCCTTAGCCAGAGAGTTACATGTACAGTGGCGCTTGCCCCGAGTCTGGCTCGACTCCCCGAGAATGACAAACACTCTCGGGGGTTCGAGCTAGAGTCGGGAGTAAGGAGTTCATTCCCTTACATTATGCAGAAATATGGGTATTACCAACATAGTAATATATAGAGAGTTGGAGTGGGAAGCATCTGTGGGAAATAAATATACCGGGTTTTTTTTCGGAGCCTACAACATTTATAACTTAATTTCTAGGATAAAAGAAACATCATTATTTTATTTGTTATGTTAATTTCGTTATAATTTCTTTCGATAAAGGATCAACACGCCTCTGTTCAAATGTATGAAATAATTATTGCATATGCAGTTTCTGGAACAACGTCTCCAAAATCGATACACCACACCCAGTGGTTTACGTCATAACGTTATTTTGTAAATATTTGTATAACGTATTTTATAAAAATAAAAATGCCTGAAGATCCGCATACAGAGCGGTGAAAGCGCTAGCAGGAATATAGTCAGTGATGTCGGTGGATTTGTTTTGAACTTTAATATTTTTTTCTTATAACTACCAGCACAAGGATTTGTTTATAAACTTCTGATATATATATATATATATATATATATATATATATATATATATATATATATATATATATATATATATATATATATATATATATATATATATATATATATATATGTCACAAACGTCTATATTTATTAAAACGTCTCTTATCACTTCTAGTTTATCAATAAATTATGCATTTGTGTATTAAAATTGAAAAAATATGCATTTTTAAAAGATATATGATTTTGCGTTGCCCAAATCCGGTTGCCTTAATGTTGGTTGCCTAAAGGTCAGAAAGTGTTTACTATATAAACGTCCTTTGGGCAACATTCTGTATATATTTATTTTCATATGGGAGTCATTCAGGCAACGTTATATATATGTTCGCTTTCTATATGAACGTCATTCAGGCAACGTTTTGCATTATTATCAATAATAAATAGACGACATCTAAATAACAAGTATTTGTTTTTTAAAAGTGCGAAGTGGATCAGAATCTTGAATATCTGTCACAAATACAACATCAGAGTCGCGTTTGCGAAGTGCAATCATTCCTTGATCAGCACAGTGAACTTCAAATTGAAAGATCACGAGGACGGTTCGCTCATGATCCTCATTCCTCAACTGCAAAGTGACCTTAGACAAGGCTCTTGATGTCATTTGCCCATGTGAGGTGTGGTGGCATTGTTTACTAATGCACAGAGCATGATAGTACAGTATGTGATGATATATTTGGCTTCTGACACTGTCAACCCAGTTTCCACCGGAATAAAATGTTGGAGAGTCTGATAGTTACTCGCCCCAGTTCAGTGGTTTCCTCGGTCTTATAAAGGAGTTCCTCGTTCTGCAGTGTACCGTGCGTTTTTACCGAGAGGAAATACATTGAACATTTTTGCGAGGGGCGGGGACTCTCCGAGGAGAGCCAGCTACTTTAGATACTTTTGACGAGCGGCCTCAACTGCGATTTTCTGGGGGGCTTCTATTGAGTGGGGCTCGTGAGATACACAACGAAGGTCCCACTTTAGGCCCAGGTTTCAATAAAATCCTTATCTTGAGAGCCTGTAATTGTCTCAAAGATAAGAGATGATTCAGGTGAATACGATTTGGGGTCATTGGCATAAAAACCAGTATGCGCCGGTGCTTCGCTAACGCATCCACAATTCACAGGAGGATGGGAAATTTAAGAAAAATATGCATTTTGGCTGGATTTAAAAAAAGACCACATCTTGTGATCACGGAGTGACCCAAATGGCAACAAATAACATGTTTATCGTTATTTGGACTTGTTCGGAGAAAAGCAGACAGAGACTGAAGTCCGGTTAAACGTCATTTGGGCAACGAGTTGTATATATTTTTATCATATGGGAGTCATTCAGGCAACGTAATATATATGTTCGCTTTTTATATGAACGCCATTCAGGCAACGTTTTGCATTATTATCAATATTAAATAGACGACATCTAAATAACAAGTATTTGTTTTTTTTAAAAATGGCAACAAATAACATGTTTTCGTTATTTGGACTTGTTCGGAGAAAAGCAGACAGAGACTGAAATCCGGTTAAACGTCATTTGGGCAACGTGTTGGATATATTTTTATCATATGGGAGTCATTCAGGCAACGTTATATATATGTTCGCTTTCTATATGAACGCCATTCAGGCAACGTTTTGCATTATTATCAATATTAAATAGACGACATCTAAATAACAAGTATTTGTTTTTTAAAGTGTGAAGTGGATCAGAATCTTGAATATCTGTCACAAATACAACATCAGAGTTGCGTTTGCGAAGTGCAATCGTTCCTTGATCAGCACAGTCAACTTCAAATTGAAAGATTACGAGGACGGTTCGCTCATGATCCTCATTCCTCAACTGCAGTGTGGCCTTAAACAAGGCTCTTGGTGTCATTTGTCCATGTGAGGTGTGGTGCCATTGTTTACTAATGTACAGAGCATGACAGTACAGTATGTGGTGATATATTTGGCTTCTGACACTGTCAACCCCGTTTCCATTGGAATAAAATGTTGGAGAGTCTGATAGTTACTCACCCCAGTTCAGTGGTTTCCTCGGTCTTATAAAGGAGTTCCTCGTTCTGCAGTGTACCGTGCGTTTTTACCGAGAGGAAATACATTGTCCATTTTTGCGAGGGGCGGGGACTCTCCGAGGAGAGCCAGCTACTTTAGATACTTTTGACGAGCGGCCTCAACTGCGATTTTCTGGGGGGCTTCTATTGAGTGGGGCTCGTGAGATACACAACGAAGGTCCCACTTTAGGCCCAGGTTTCAATAAAATCCTTATCTTGAGAGCCTGTAATTGTCTCAAAGATAAGAGATGATTCAGGTGAATACGATTTGGGGTCATTGGCATAAAAACCAGTATGCGTCGGTGCTTCGCTAACGCATCCACAATTCACAGGAGGATGGGAAATTTAAGAAAAATATGCATTTTGGCCGGATTTAAAAAAAGACCACATCTTGTGATCACGGAGTGACCCAAATGGCAACAAATAACATGTTTATCGTTATTTGGACTTGTTCGGAGAAAAGCAGACAGAGACTGAAATCCGGTTAAAATCATTTGGGCAACGTGTTGTATATATTTTTATCATATGGGAGTCATTCAGGCAACGTTATATATATGTTCGCTTTTTATATGAACGCCATTCAGGCAACGTTTTGCATTATTATCAATATTAAATAGACGACATCTAAATAACAAGTATTTGTTTTTTTAATAGTGCGAAGTGGATCAGAATCTTGAATATCTGTCACAAATACAACATCAGCGTCGAGTTTGCGAAGTGCAATCGTTCCTTGATCAGCACAGTGAACTTCAGATTAAAAGATTACGAGGTCGGTTCGCTCATGATCCTCATTCCTCAACTGCAATGTGGCCTAAAACAAGGCTCTTGGTGTCATTTGCCCATGTGAGGTGTGGTGCCAGCGTTTACTAATGCACAGAGCGTGAGAGTACAGTATGTGGTGATATATTTGGCTTCTGACACTGTCAACCCCGTTTCCACCGGAATAAAATGTTGGTGAGTCTGATAGTTACTCGCCCCAGTTCAGTGGAATCCTCGGTCGTAGAAAGGAGTTCCTCGTTCTGCAGTGCACCGTGCGTTTTTTACCGAGAGGAAATACATTGTCCATTTTTGCGAGGGGTGGGGGCTCTCCGAGGAGAGCCAGCTACTTTAGATACTTTTGACGAGCGGCCTCAACTTCGATTGTCTCGGAGGCTTCCATTGAGTGGGGCTCGTGAGATACACAACGAAGGTCCCACTTTAGGCCCAGGTTTCAATAAAATCCTTATCTTGAGAGCCTGCAATTGTCTCAAAGATAAGAGATGATTCAGATGAACACGACTTGGGGTCGTTGGCATGAAAACAAGTCTGCGTCGGTGCTTCCCTAACGCATTCCCAATTCACAAAACGATGGGAAATTTAAGAAAAAAATGCATTTTGGCCGGATTTAAAAAAAGACCACATCTTGAGAGCACGGAGTGACCCAAATGGCAACAAATAACATATTCATCGTTATTTGGACTTGATCGGTGAAAAGCAGACAGAGACTGAAATCCGGTTAAACGTCATTTGGGCAACGTGTTGTATATATTTTTATCATTTGGGAGTCATTCAGGCAACGTTATATATATGTACGCTTTCTATATGAACGCCATTCAGGCAACGGTTTGCATTATTATCAATATTAAATAGACGACTTCTAAATAACAAGTATCTGTTTTGTAAAAGTGTGAAGTTGATAAGAATCTTGAATATCTGTCACAAATACAACATCAGAGTTGCGTTTGCGAAGTGCAATCGTTCCTTGATGAGCACAGTCAACTTCAAATTGAAAGATTACGAGGACGGTTCGCTCATGATCGTCTTTCCTCAACTGCAATGTGGCCTTAAACAAGGGTCTTGGTGTCATTTGCCCATGTGAGGTGTGGTGCCATTGTTTACTAATGCACAGAGCATGACAGTACAGTATGTGGTGATATATTTGGCTTCTGACACTGTCAACCCCGTTTCCACCGGAATAAAATGTTGGAGAGTCTGATAGTTACTCGCCCCAGTTCAGTGGTTTCCTCGGTCGTATAAAGGAGTTCCTCGTTCTGCAGTGTACCGTGCGTTTTTAACGAGAGGAAATACATTGTCCATTTTTGCGAGGGGTGGGGGCTCTCCGAGGAGAGCCAGCTACTTTAGATACTTTTGACGAGCGGCCTCAACTTCGATTGTCTCGGAGGCTTCTATTGGGTGGGGCTCGTGAGAAACACAACGAAGGTCCCCTTTTAGGCCCAGGTTTCAATAAAATCCTTATCTTGAGAGCCTGCAATTGTCTCAAAGATAAGAGATGATTCAGGTGAACACGATTTGGGGTCGTTGGCATGAAAACCAGTCTGCGTCGGTGCTTCCCTAACGCATTCCCAATTCACAGAAGGATGGGAAATTTAAGAAAAAAATGCATTTTGGCCGGATTTAAAAAAAGACCACATCTTGAGAGCAACAACTAACATATTTATCGTTATTTGGACTTGATAGGCGAAAAGCAGACAGAGACAGAAATCTGGTTAAACGTCATTTGGGCAACGTGTTGTATATATTTTTATCATTTGGGAGTCATTCAGGCAACGTTATATATATGTTCGCTTTCTATATGAACGCCATTCAGGCAACGTTTTGCATTATTATCAATATTAAATAGACGACATCTAAATAACAAGTATTTGTTTTCTAAAAGTGCGAAGTGGATCAGAATCTTGAATATCTGTCACAAATACAACATCAGAGTTGCTTTTGCGAAGTGCAATCGTTCCTTGATCAGCACAGTGAACTTCAAATTGAAAGATTACGAGGTCGGTTCGCTCATGATCCTCATTCCTCAACTACAATGTGGCCTAAAACAAGGCGCTTGGTGTCATTTGCCCATGTGAGGTGTGGTGCCACTGTTTACTAATGCACAGAGCGTGAGAGTACAGTATGTGGTGATATATTTGGCTTCTTACACTGTCAACCCCGTTTCCATCGGAATAAAATGTTGGAGAGTCTGATAGTTACTCGCCCCAGTTAAGTGGTTTCCTCGGTCTTATAAAGGAGTTCCTCGTTCTTCAGTGTACCGTGCGTTTTTACCGAGAGGAAATACATTGTCCATTTTTGCGAGGGTTGGGGACTCTCCGAGGAGAGCCAGCTACTTTAGATACTTTTGACGAGCGGCCTCAATTGCGATTGTCTGGGGGGCTTCTATTGGGTGGGGCTCGTGAGATACACAACGAAGGTTCCACTTTATGCCCAGGTTTCAATGAAATCCTTATCTTGAGAGCCTGTAATTGTCTCAAAGATAACAGATGATTCAGGTGAACACGATTTGGGGTCATTGGCATGAAAACCAGTATGCGTCGGTGCTTCGCTAACGCATCCACAATTCACAGGAGGATGGGAAATTTAAGAAAAATATGCATTTTGACCGGATTTAAAAAAAACCCCACATCTTGTGAGCACGGAGTGACCCAAATGGCAACAAATAACATGTTTATCGTTATTTTGGACTTGTTCGGAGAAAAGCAGACAGAGACTGAAATCCGGTTAAACGTCATTTGGGCAACGTGTTGTATATATTTTTATCATATGGGAGTCATTCAGGCAACGTTATATATATGTACGCTTTCTATATGAACGCCATTCAGGCAACGTTTTGCATTATTGTCAATATTAAATAGTCGACATCTAAATAACAAGTATCTGTTTTTTAAAAGTGCGAAGTGGATCAGAATCTTGAATATCTGTCACAAATACAACATCAGAGTTGCGTTTGCGAAGTGCAATCGTTCCTTGATCAGCACAGTCAACTTCAAATTGAAAGATTACGAGGACGGTTCGCTCATGATCCTCATTCTTCAACTGCAATGTGGCCTTAAACAAGGCTGTTGGTGTCATTTGTTCATGTGAGGTGTGGTGCCATTGTTCACTAATGTACAGAGCATGACAGTACACTATGTGGTGATATATTTGGCTTCTGACACTGTCAACCCCGTTTCCATCGGAATAAAAGGTTGGAGAGTCTGATAGTTACTCACCTCAGTTCAGTGGTTTCCTCGGTCTTATAAAGGAGTTCCTCGTTCTGCAGTGTACCGTGCGTTTTAACCGAGAGGAAATACATTGTCCATTTTTACGAGAGGGGCGAGGACTCTCCGAGGAGAGCCAGCTACTTTAGATACTTTTGACGAGCGGCCTCAACAGTAGTTGGGGGAGGCATTATAGCCCCAAGATTTTGAAAATTATAGCCCCAAGAACTTATAGCCCCAAGATTGTGAAACTTATAGCCCCAAGATTTGTGAAACTTATAGACCCAAGAACTTATAGACCCAACATGTATGCACTGGTTGCTTTTATGAAAAAGTTTTTTGTGAAAATAAATTTGCAAACACAAAATATATTTTCTAAGAAAATATTTTTTGTGTTTGCAAATTATTTTTCTATTTTGCAAGTTTTTATTTTATAAGGAAATATTTTATGTACCCCAGACCTGGATTTTTTCCCACACTCGATCGAATTGTCGCATGAGAGTTCTTCAGTGCATTTTCGATCCTCAGATTGTCTATAGAAAGAAGGTGAGTTGAGGGTTTGGATACATTTCATCGTCTGACTAAAGAAAATCATCTTTTGACAGAGAGGAAAAAGACATGGAGCCAACGAAGATCAATTACAGTTCCGTAGAGAGTTATGAGAGAACCAAGAAACAGAGAGCCGATGAAGAATTCGCCTTGGCTTTGAGAAAGTGGTGGTCGGCAACACTTTCGATGGAAGAACAACTTAAGAAGATTGAAGACCACCCTTTCGTCAAAGCCGCCACACGTCCGTTCGGGGAGATCCAGTACAAGAATCGACCTAAACACTGGTTTGATCTCCCCGTACATTTGCAGGAGGAAGCTCTTGTAGGACGAAGCTATGCATGGGAACAAGATTGCTTTACAGATGAAGAGATGCTAGCAACAACCATAGGCGTGTGGGAAGGTGAATTCTTCACCGAAGCAGAGATGGCTTTACCAAACAGCTCTCTACGGAACTGAAGATGTTTTAAAAACGGCCCTTCTAAGGGCCAACCCACACTATTAGAAAGAGATCTTCTCATGTACACAATCAAGTCTTTGTTATAAAAAGACAAAAAACAGTTCCCTCCTTAGAGTGTGACCCAATGTCTATATTAATTTAAAATCATTTTATATTAGGGGTTATCCATATGGTTTTGGGTTGTCATCTCTCCACCCTGTGTATACAACTTCTATAAATGGGGAAATTTTGTGTGTCTTCTTGTGTTTTGTTGTAAGTATAAGGAAATTATGCTTACAATAAAACACAAGAACACATGCACAAAATAAAAAAACTTAGTGATTCGCGTTGTGGTCGAACTCTCTGTGATAGTTGTTTTTTTCTATAGTAAGAATAGTATTCATTGTATGTTTAGCAATCAAAATTATCTCTACAGTATAAACTGTATATCAGGTTACACTATAAAAGTTTTTGATAAGTATGCATACAATATTAAAACCTAATACTCTCAGTGAAAAAGAGAAGTGACTCTTAACTCTTTTTTACTGTTGGGAAATAATAGGGACACAGTGATAAAAAAGGGATTATAGGACTAACCTAACAAATTCGACAAAACTCTCACAGAGGTTTTAACAAAAGACAAAACTGTATTTAAAGTTGAATCATTATATTGAAATGAAATCTGAACATATATACACCGAGATCTGAGTTTGCCTATCCATGAGAAAACCTATTTACATCAAGATTCTTTTTTATGCTAGCTTTTTTATTTGATACCCAAGATTGTTTTTTGAAAACAATCTTGGGAGTCAGATAAAAAACTGATATCACTCAAGTGATCTGATTTTGAAACAAATATAAAAAATAACTAAAAGAACCCTATCTCTCTGTTTACACAAATGTCTGGCGAAAATTATATAATAGATGATTGACTTTTAATAAAAAACTTAAAAAACTAAAAGATGTAAAAAATTACCTCTGTGGGATTGTTTTGACACCTGATATTTATTACAGTTATTTCAAATAATGTCTATAAGTTTGCTCAAACCATCGTCGAACATCTCTATCATTCTCTTGAAAATTTCTTGGATCAAATTTGATAGTAAGAACTGTCTCTAAATCATATCCTCTTGCAAGATGATCTAAAGCAAATATACAGTACATTCCACACACAACAGTAAATTCACTTTGTAGTCTCATTGTATTTATTGTCCAGGAATCTGTATTTTTCACTATGAAATTGTATATGTCTCTATCTAATGGTGGTAAACCATATGAATCAAAGTAGATAGCAGAATGATTGTCTTTAAAATATATTGCTATCCAATGTTCTCCTGGTTCTTTTGATGAATCTGTGTTCACAATATATGCTTGTCTGTGTTTAGGTTTTCGTTTTGGTAACAAGTCTTTTGAACACACTTTTCCTTTTAAGGATGATAACCTTTGAGAACTGTCAAGTATAGTTTGTAATTGTATGGTTTCCATCTTCTTAGCCTTGAAAAAGGCTGGCACGGAGCCATTAATCAAGATATCCTGTATAATATGACCAGTCTCTTTTCACTAAATCTGCCCACTTTTGAATGTCTTTTTGGCAGTCTATTTCAAAGTCTATATGAGCACAATATTCTAATAAGTTTATTTTTCTTGCTCTCTTTTGTAGATTATATAGTATAGTCACTGGACACACTTTCTGTAAACACTCTGCAATGTTCATATCTATTAATGTTGTTGTGTTGGTTCGATTTTCTTCTTCACAGATATTTTTCATTTTCTGTTGAATGGATTTTGTCAGTTCTATCACTACACATTCTTGAAATAATGTTTGTATTTTTTCTTTACACATCTTGCAATGTTCACACTGACTCATCTTGTTTAATAGTCAAATATCACTTCTCTGAATTTGTTGATTTCTATCTCACTATCAAATTCTGCATAGACAACAACGTTGATCACCTCTGGAAGAGCTTGAGCAAACTGAAGTTCAAACCTAAGATTGCCAGACTTTATTGGGTGAGCCAAGGGCCCATTACTACTCTGATCAGGTGTCAAATCAATACCCCAAAGGGTATACCCTTTTGCATAATCCTGCAAAGATAAATTAAATGATTGATTTTGTCCAAAATAGCCCATGGCTTCATACAATGATAAATATGAATTTAGATAAAGTCCACCTTCAAAATTCGGTTCAAAGGGACGTGCTTTAATGGAATGTCCATCTATTGTGATTTCCAACTTATTCAAATCGAAATGTTGAAAATTAAATGGATTACTGCCAACATCTCCATTTATATCTCTATTACTAACTAAACCAAGAATAATTCGTTTTGGCATCTGTTTATGAAACAGATAGTCTTCTATTTTTGAACGAAGACCACTTCCAATAGTAAAAGTTTTAATTTCACTACGTCTTATGGGCATTTTATAATTTGTTCGATCTATTTGTGCATTAAGATCATTCGCAAATTTTGGAAATAAATCCAATGCCGGTATTCTGAATATGGCTTTTTGAATTTCTATTTTTCCATGTTCACTACCAATCAAACAAAATTTAGTTGGAGCACGATGCAATTTAATTCTCATCTCAACTCCATTTGGTAAATACTTATCTTGCACAAACAGATCTAAATGCAGTTTTCCTCTTAGTTGTACATTTTTGCTACCACCAATTATTTTAGCTCGCTCAGTCAAACCTTTGTTCGACGAAGCTTTACTTGTTTCTGTGAGGTGTCCAGGAGTATCTCTATACCACAACTCACTAGCAGCTAGATGTGTTTTTTTCACATCTTTTGAATAACTAAGAAAATTCTCAAAATATGCTCTATAAGGATAAAGATCTGTATTGGTGGTGATAAGATTGCCGTTCAGTGTAACATCAATTTTACTGAACATGCTATGAAAAAAATTATTGATAGGAGCAATTTGTGTATCTCCAGCCAAAACACTCCCATCTTGTTTTGTAATTTTAAATTGAACTTCAAGTGTAGATGCTGCAAGATCTAACCACTTGGTTGTTTGTCTTGGAATTAAAAATTCTATTGGTGAAGAATTATTTAAAGATGCAATAGGAAATTGTTCAATTTCACCAATATTTTCTATACCACTTGATGTTGGTGATACATTATCTGGATCAAAACTACTACCAAAATGTTCGCAAGATCCATGTAACATCATGATTTTTTTCAATCAAATATATCAAGTGGTCTTGATTTTCGTTTTGAATAAGCTTGTCTTTGACGTGTCTTACCTCTACGAGAACGAACCACAGACTGACGTTTTCGTTCTTGTTTTTGTCTTTTTATACCTAAAGCAGATTCACCAACTGATTTCAAAAGATCTTTTCCATGAGTTAATAAAATGTCTTTAGGTGCTTTACGTTTTTTTATCAATTCATTTGCTATTTCTAAACCATGTCTTAATCCATCTCTCTTTAAGGTTTGAAATGCATTTTTTGCAATTGGTTTTATAAATGGTGCAGCTGTTCTTATTGCTGTGCGAAAAATAGACCCTAATCCATATCCATATTGCCGTGGTACACCTTGATACACCGGCATCATTTTTTACAAATTTAATTTATGTCTCTGTCTAAAATGCAACTTGACAACTGTCTTGCCACTTGCAAACTGAATGGGTTTACCAGTGTTCCCATTTATATTTATACTAATCTGATCAAAATAAGATTTTGATACTGGTACATAATGTACATTATCAAATTCTATATGAGTATGTAGAGACTCTTTATGTGATTCAAATGGAATCACACGTAAAATAGGTGCTTCAATATCACCTAAAAATGTATAATCTGCTATGTCAGCATAAATAAAGATTTGATTGAAATCCACATTTAAGTCCACATTATATTTAAATGCATCTTTTGATGTGTTTGGAAAAATGACAGGAAAAATATTGTCTTTACATCCCATTTTTTGTAATAAACTTTCTGACATTTCAATACCCACTTTCCCAATACTATTTCCTACTATTTTTACACGCCCTTGGAGAGTTGAAAATCCAACATGAAATAATACATCAAATGATTTAAATATGTCTCCAAGTTTTTCTTGAATTTCTGTTTGCATTGCATCTATGACATGAGCGCCATTTGAATATGCACCTGATAAAATATTTAATTCAACAACAGCAACACCTTTGTGTAATGTATGTTTCAAATTCGTTTTATTAATACGATTTGATATTTTGCTATCTGTCACAATGATTTTAAAAACAGATTCTTCATCTGTAATATTTTTTGCTTCCGAAGGTAAAATTACTTCAACTAATCCCACTTCCCAATGTTCTTTATCAACATGAATGGGTTTAGATAATTGTGTTTGAAAACAACATTGGCTATTACTTGGAAACATATCCATAGAACTATCACTGAGAAGTGTTACGTAAAATGAATTCATTTTTCTTATCTTGTGGTTGTTTCAAATATTTTAAACCTGGACTTGGAAGAATATATCCTAATGAACTACTTAATAACACTAACCACAATTCTTTATCAGGGCTTTGTAAACTCAAATGTGCAATGGCAGTAATTATAATACCATAAATGATAATAATCTGTGTGAAATAAGTGACTTGATTTTTTGCAACACGATTTCCACAAATTTAAAATTGTTGACTTTGTTGACTTTGTACATCAACACTTGTGGTTTCATTAGGTAATGAAGTTTCATTTAATGACATATTCTTTTTATATCAAATCTGATTCTGCTATCCAACTATCAAATTTCTTTGGATAACCTTCCCAATGTACTTTAAGTTCTTTGATAATTTTCTTTCCCACACGTCTTGACCGTCTATTAAGAATTGATTCAATTATATATTTTTTATCATCTTTTATACTTTGAATTTCTTGTGGATAAAATGTCCCTTGTATATTTTCACCACCCATATCTTCAAGTTTATAAGTGGGTGGTATTGTATGTTTTACATGAGTAATTTTAAATAACTCTTTTGTCCAATTTGGTAAATACCCTTTTTCAAATGTACGTTTGGT
The DNA here is from genome assembly GCA_031216915.1 of Pictodentalium vernedei. NCBI lineage: Eukaryota > Metazoa > Mollusca > Scaphopoda > Dentaliida > Dentaliidae > Pictodentalium > Pictodentalium vernedei. Next base: position 844,878,091 of record CM062296.1, on the reverse strand, counting down.
TTTATTAATACGTACTATATCACCAACTTTAAATTGTATTTTTTTCTTTTTAGACTTTTTTTTACCATACAAATGTTGAGATACTTCTACTTCATTTTCTAATGATACTGAAGCAGGAGTTCTCTGAATACTTCGATGAAAACTATGATTATATCCATCAACTAAATTTTCCAACACATCAATGTACCTTAATGTACGTTTGTGTGTAAAATATTTCCACATTCGTGTTTTCAATGTACGTTGAAAACGTTCAACAATACTAGCTTTGGTTTCAGGATTTTCTGTTGTGAAGAAATGAATGTTTTGTTTCTTTAAAAATTTTTGCACGTCTTTATTTTTAAATTCAGAACCTTTATCAGATTGTAATGATAATGGTTTACGTCCAGAAGTTTTCAAAATACTCTGAAAAGATTTTGTTAATGTCTCTCCTGTTTTATTGTGAATGGGTATTACCCATGCATATTTGGAAAATACATCAATAACACAAACTAAATAACGAAATTGGTCATTGTAAGATTGTAAACTTTGTAAGTCTGCTAAATCAATCTGCCATTGATGATCAATACCACCCACTATAGTCTTACGTCTTGAAAATTTTTTACGGATGGGTTTATGTAAAGTATAAGTTCTTTCTCCTTTCAACCATTTTTTCACTTGATCAATTGTGATGGAATTATCTTTACTATGAGCTGCTTTGTACAATTTTTGTATACCACCATAACCAGCAGGATGTTTTGTATTGTAATATATTTCAGTTAATAAATCATTCAATAAGCTTCCCATTTTTCAGATAATCTACGTTTTCTCAATTTACGCTTTAGTACTGACTTTGGTGTGTCTTCACTCCACTGCACTCTATGACCTCGACGAACTTTACGTTTTGGAGGGGAGGATTGAGGAGTTTCAGACCAACTATCTTCTGGAGAACTTTGATATTTACTGGGTTTGGGTATAGGTTGTCTATTCATCCATAACCAACGTTCACGATTACCAACAAAATCTTGAGGGATATTTATATCTTTTAATCCACGACTAAACATTTCCCATCCACTCGGTTTAAAACCTTTTCGGTGTCTAAGAACATCATTGACTAAATCTATGATATTTGAACCTTTTATGACTTCTCCATCGTAACTTAATACACCCTGATCATCCCAACTCATGTGTGGATGAGATGATAAAGCAGATAATAATGAAGTTGCTTTACGTCTCATTGTAACAGGGACACTTTCTATAATACGATCTCGTAAAAATAATGATTTTTCTCCTGACTCAGGCAATGGAACCAATGTTGGTTGTAATGCTTTCTTATGTGACATTTGAAATTTTTGTAAGGTTTCCCCATACTTTTGTTCTTTCTCACTTTCGGACAACTCTGAATTTCCTAACACAGATGATAAATCATTTTGAAGTTGTGCAGTATTTGTAACTTGTGGGTTAGGGGGTAATCTTGGTCTTTGAGCTTTTTCATTTCTAAAACGTTGCATATCTTCTAACATTTGATAAGGTACAATAGCCATCTTTTTCATATTTTATCGACTAATTTATTTGCAAGATTTGTTGCAACTCCTATAGCAGGTCCAAGTAAACCAAGTAATGGTAAAAAAACACCTTTTTGATTTAAAATTTGTTTTTTCTTTTTAAGAGTTATTGATTTACTAGCGAGTGCTCGTAGTTGTTGACGCTTTGGATGTAATTTTTGTTTCTGATTTTTTGTTAGATGTATGTTGCCTTTTAAAAGATTATGACAGCATTCTGACACACAATTAATTAATTCTTTAGGTGCATTTTTCATAATTTGTTTTTGAAATGCTGGAGGAGTTTGACTTAAACCTATTAACATACCACCATATTTTTTAACTAAAGGAATTTTTTGTTTCTTATTTTGTCTCACCATCTTGCTCTTATAGAATCTAATGATTAAATGAAACAAATATAAAAATGTAATGCTATTTATATATGTGCAAACTTTATATTATTTAAAGTAAGACCTTATCCCTTTAACAGGTTTAGGTGTATTTAAAGCTGTAAAACGTGCCATTGTGGGAATCTTTTCTTTTAATGGTACATGTTGTGTATTTTGTCTAGAACCCATTGGGTCATGCAGTACATTTTGACTTGGTTTTATTACAGAATACATTGGTTCATGATTTTTTTTAACACCATCTTTTGTTATTGACACTACACGTGTTAACTTAAGTGGTGATACTTTTCTTTGTCTTTGAAGATTTTTCACAAGTAATGCTTTTGTTTTTGTAGATGGAGATCTATGAGGTGCAATTTCAAAATTTGTGTACATATATTTAGGTCCTACCTTTCGTTGATTTTTTATCTCTCTAGAGCTTGATGAATTATTTGATCTTTTTTTAGGGGATTTTCGTTTCCTTTTAGGTGACTTTTGTTTCTTACTCTTTGTTTTTTTGAATGGTGAATAGAATGATCTACTTGTCTTATGACCATCCCATCGAATTAAATTACGAATGATAACACCACCAAAAAATCCACCACCTCCTGGTTTTAAAATAATGTTTCGTTTTGTTGCAAGATCAACTCTGGGATTTGCAAGTTGTTCAAGATCTTGTTTATGTTTATCCATATAGGTTAAAGTTTGTTTTGGCAATTTAATTTTCTTATTAAGTATGATTCTACTTGCTAATGTAAACCATTTTAAAATTTTCTTAAAACCTTTCTTAAGTAATTTTTGTCTTGCAAATGGACTTGTTTCTTGACCAAGTTGTTCCAAAGATTGTATGAATGATACCATGATGATGTGTAGTTGTTGACAAACTTTGACTAACTAACATCAACTCATTAGAACATGGGGAATTTATAGTTTTGTATAAATGATGGGACCACGTTCATTTTGTGTTACCCAAGGATGAAAAATATCAGTTTTTAATCTCAAAGACTCAGGAGTTCTAGGATAAAAATCAATTAATAAATAACCATGATCAATACTTGTTGCATCTTGATAACATGCATTTAAATGTGGTAATTGAACTTGATTTGCCAATACTTTAATTTGCCCTTTATCTCTGGTATTTTGAAATAAAATCATATAATGTGCATTTAAACTTATGGTACGACTAGATTTAGATTGTTGAAACATATTTTGTGTAATGTAAATGACACTTGCATTTCTATGATGTCCTTTTCGTGTGAACCATAATTTAATTTTTTCTTCATCTTTATCTCCTAACATATCATCAAAAACTACAAGATGGGGAATAGTGACATCACTGACAATTTCATATTCATCATCAGGGATACCATCTATGAATTTAATATCTTCACTTTCTTTAAGTAAAGTATATGTATTTTGCCATTCTTTATAACACCAAATGATTTTTTGTGGGGGAATTTGAAATAAGTCATGTTTCATATCAATAAGCTTTTTGACAAATTCTGTTTTTCCTGAACCACTAGGTCCCGAAATAAAGATATTACAAGGGTGTTGAAACAATAAACATTCACTCGATGCCATAATTGTATTTGTGTGAATAAGAGTTGTCAAATCATTCACTTATATACTTTCTGATTCCATACCTTCTTCATGTCTTTTAGTAGGTATTCGTTTTAAGGGTGCTTTTAACTCAAATACAGTTTCTGAAGAATCTATTCTTCTATCTATTTGTGGTACACATTGTCTATACAAGTAATTAATGATTTCTTTATCATAAATTATATTACCCCACACAACTCTTGTCCAAATATTTTCTATATTATCTTTGTAAAAAGCATTCATGATTTGTAATGCATTACAAAATTCCCCATACATTTCATCTTTTCCCAATTGAATATGAATAAACTCTTTTGTTATTGTTAGATAACCAGGAGTGATCAATTGAAATGCATATAATAATGCCTTACGTGTAATCTTGTTGTCTAAGATACGTCTTACTGGTTCCATGGTTGAAATCAAAGTGATGATTCTTTTGTCTCTTCTGATGTATTTTGTCCATCAGGTACTATATTACCTGATGCACAAAATACATCAGGACGGTCAGGAAAATCATTTCCTGCATTATCTGAAAACATTTTATCAAACTTAGTTTTGAATTGTCCTGCAGCTTGTCTTGCAATTATGGTACTAAATGATGTACTTTGATCATTTAGCACCATGAGTGCAAATAAAGACTTAGAATCTGGAAAATCATCTAAACACTTGTCATATTTTTTCATTGTTGAAAATATTTGATTTAAAGTGAATCCATAATCCATCACTGATAATATTTTATCTGGGGGTGTTTGCATACTTGTTGGTGGATTGTATAATTGACAATTTCTTATCAGTTGAATATAAGAACAATTTGGTGACCACTTAACATGTTCTTGCAAAGGAATATCTTTTTCTTCCCAATTCATTAAACCTTGTCCACATACAAAACATTTTACTTTACCATCTCCCACATAGAAAAATCCAGCTTTAGCTAAGTCTTCTTTCTTGGATTTTAAAATAGGGTTTGTAGTCATGCTAAAACTCGAAAGTCTTCTTAACTCTGACAAGTATATGGGATAAGTAGGATTGAGTGGTAGAGACATCTTGCCTGCTCAGTGTTCAATGTTGAAATGAGAAATCTGAAGGGTTCTTTTATACCTTAGGCCCATAAGGTTTTGTGTCATATTTATCCACTACAAAATGGTTTGTGTACACAGATCTGAATGTTTTGGTTTGTAATTCAATTGTGACATGTCTGGTCTTGTTCAAACTTGAAAATGAGAATTCTAAAGAGTAATTTTTATACCTTAAACCCATAAGGTCTTGTATCATATTTATCCACTACAAAACGTTTTGTGTACACAGATCTGAATGTTTTGGTTTGTCTTTCACTTGTAACTTGTCTGTTCTTGTTGCGTTTAATTCTATGTGTGTATTCAATGTTCATTTTATAATTATGTCTGTCTTGTACACATTCCACCATGGATTCAAAATTGACTTTCTGTGATGTATTGTAGTCTAATGTGATTCCTTTAACTTTACATGAAGTGTGTATTTGACCATCTTTAATGTATTTGTAACCATAATTTTTGGGACCTAAACCTACATATTCAATAATTTTTGCATCTGGATGTTCATCTGTCCATTGACCTAACCTACTGTTTATAATTTGTGGATTCCAAAGTGTGGGGTTATGGATGTAAATACAACTGTCTGTGTCAAAGTATAATACCCGTCTACCCAAACGTCCTATTACTTTATATAATTCCATTCGTGCATAAGCTGTGACAAAAGATGCAACTGCAACATTAGCTGATTTGTGAGGTTCATAAACATCTGTAGATTTTGTGTAATTGACTAAAATAAATTTATCATGATCAAACAATTCAACATTTTTAATAATGATGTCTTTATCTTGTATCAGGTCAAAATATTTGGATGGGTCTTGTATGTATTCTGTTTTTGTTTTTAAATTGTTTTGTGCACTTTTCCCCCATAAACAGTTTAACATGGTTTTAGCAAATGATCTTTGTCCTGGATTTTTTTCAATATTTTCCAAACGTATGTTTTCAATTTGTGCATAGTCTTTCTTAAATGTATCTTTGTCTGTTTCTGTTTTCACCCAATCTGGATATCCACTGGCTTCTTGTTTCATTTTTAAATATTTGTTCACATAATGTTTGTAAATTTCTGAAGACCATTCTCCCCAATGCCAAATCTGATAAGTGTCAAGTAATGTGTATCCCATCCCCAATGCTTTAAAAAGTTCAACAGATGTCCATGTACCTGTAATACTGCGTTGATCTGGTGTGTGTTCACATTTGTCTAATTCTTGTTCTGCACATGTATTGCAAAGTGTAAAAACCATTTTCTTGTTGCAATGAATTGGTAATACTGGCATGTGTAGAGATTGTGGTGGTAAAACTTTACATTTGATAAGTCCCCTGTACTGTCTTATAGCATCCATGTTTATGTTTTCTTTTGTGAGTATATGTGGATGACCTACTGGATATTCTCTGTGTTTATTGACATAAGGATAGAGTGAACAGATGTCTATGTATTTTATTTCATTGTCTGTGCTTTGGTCTATTTTATGATGTAATTTAATGGCATTTGTTCTCCCCCCAAATAATGCTTCACGTGGTTTAATAGGATCCATGTTTGGAAAAAATGAATTCAATGTTGATTTTACTTCAGGATTTGATTTGCAAAAATCATCAAGTTCATGTTCCCATGTTATTCTCATGTTATACCCTAATGATTTTAAATGGTGTATGCGTTCCTGTGTTTTGTTGTATAGAGTTTGGTAATTTAGCAAATTGACTGGATTTTTCTCATGTCTGTTGTCTTTGTAACATGTTATACACCCATGCCACATACATCCATAAAATTCAAAGATTGTATTTGTGTCTTTGTGAAACCCATCAACATAATATCCCCCTATTTTAACCTCCCCACCATTAAGTGCATGTTGAATATGTATGTTTTTTTCCTGTGCAAGTGTCTGTAAAAATCTAATGGCTTTAATGGAGTATTTGACTTTAGCTGGGTAACCTATGTCTGAAATGATTGCCATTTTGTTTTCTGGAAGTGAATTTTTTCTCCAAGCTTTTGTACATGCATCGGCTAAGGTAAATGCTTCTCTCAAGGGGTCTATGCCATCACTATCTATAAATTTTTGTCTGAATTCCCCACACCCCCTACGTAAAATATCTACATCTGATTTACAGTATAATTCCATTTCTTTTTGAAAATCAAAACTGGCATGACTAGTAATTTTTTGTTTGTACCACTTGATAAAATCCTCCCTATCTGATGGAGACATTGAATCTGGCATATACAATGTTGAATCTAAATAAGGGCCAATATAATTTTGAAAAGCTTGTGTGTTTGCCAAATGGGGGAAATAACCTTTTGCTAATTCTGTCAAGCCAAATGTTTTGGGAAATTGTGCCAATCTCATTGAAAGAAAATTTAAAGAATCTATAAGTCTAATACCACAAGCTTTAAGTGAAAGAATTTTGTTCCCATTCATAATTACATCAGGAGTTGTTGTACCAGTTTCAATGAGGTGCCTTAAAATAAACTGTCCATCGAAACCTCTTAAATTGTGAGCAATAGCTGTTGTCCCTTTATGTTCCTTACTGAAAAGCCAATCACAAAAATCTGATAATGTAGATTCCCCTTTAAATATTGATTGCCTATATCCAAATTTGTCACAGGAAATACATTCTTGATCTATAGATTTGCAAATACATTCCCCACATGCACGATGAGCAACACAGAAATTTGGGATATGAACTCCTGAGTCTTGTGTGGTTTCAAAATCAAAAAATACAAATGGAATGTTTGGTATTTTTTCATCCTCGGGTGAAGTGTATTTTGGAATGAAACATTGGTGATCAGAATTAACTACTTGTTGACAATATTTGCATTTTTTGAATCCTTCACAGATGTGCTTTCCTTTTGTTGGATATATTAGTGAATTGCATGTTTTACATTTTTGAACTAATTGACAAATTGTTTTTTCTTCTTTTCCCTTTCTAGTGATATGGTTATTATAGCATGATAAACTCCTAAATTGTCTATTGCAACTGTAACAGGTAGTGGGATGTTCAGGAATACATTTTGTTGGAGCATAGCAAATACAACCAAAAGGGCACATGTGACGTTCTCTCTGTTGGACCCCTTTACTGCAAAGTTCACAATAGTAGGAGCATCCTAAAAACCCTTTAATTGTTGTGATAGTATCAAAATGCTGGTCATGGTGGTAAATATGAATAACTTTACTATCAGCGGTGGTAACTGGAGGTTTGAATAAAAATTCACTTTTTGCATACTGTGGATGAATTTTGATGACATACTCTGGGTAAAGCAGGTCTTGTATTTTATAATATTCTTCATATCCACAAGGAATATTATAATCAAGACCTGCTTTGTCCATCAATGCCTTAGCTTCCAACTCTTGTGTCGGTCTATCAGAATTTCTAATATTTTTCCATTTCTTTTGCCAAAGATCAGAATTATCTCTATCAACATGACACTTTCCCACTACAATGGCCCGTGCGAGACACATTGAATCATTAACATTTTTAATTTCAATAATACTTTTCTTGTTTCCCACCATTTTATCAACAGATGAAAATGAAATTGGTGCGTGTCGCCCAGACCCTTGTGGTAGAGAAGTGTGTGTTATTTCCAAAGATAATTGCCCATCATGGATAGTAAAGTTATCATTTGATTGTACAACCTTTTCTATTTCATCTAATATGGTGTTACCAGTGATACCTGAAGCCTTAGTAAATGGAATAAATATACCTATTTCTAATCCTGGGTGGTTAACTGATATTCTCATTGGATCGTTGTCTTCTACTCCACATTCTTCTTTAATATCATCTACCAAACTGTCAAATACTTTTCCAAGGGTGTCAAATGGATTTTTTGATTAAATTGTTTGAATGTTATTCTGCATACATGGCATTTGGAACGGAATTTTCTTGATGTTCTTTGTAGAAGTGGGTGAATGGTGTACATATCTTTAGCTGACTCTACTCTCTGCTTCTTGTTATCTACTTCACTCTCTGTCTCACTATATTCTTCAATGGCTCTCTTCATCTTTTTCTTCTATCGTCTTCTAGCTTTTGAAAATATGTCTTGTCTTCTTGAAGTCAAAAACCCAAGTGTGAATCAACCTAAGATTCTTCCTCCTTTTATACTTTTTGAATGTACATTTAAATGTGCATTTAAATGTACATTTAATACCCCACTGAATTATACTGTTAATAAATGTTTCTTATACACATTTGAAAAGTCATAAAATGTAATCCATTCACTGTATGGGAAATATTCCTATGGTAAATATTTTATTTGTTAAGTGTATCTTTCAGTCAATATTTAACAACAGCAATATAGTATCCAGAGATTATTGAGTGCAAAAGATAGCATAACTGTTTGTAACCAAATGGATGTACATTTAAATAGTGTGTCAGTGCATTTTATGGTTTTGTGTTTCTTTTGGCAGATAACAGTCGATAACATTTTATGTTCCGAACCGACTGTATCGCTTAAGATACCATCTTAAACTGCAGTTGACAAGCTTTACGATGGTATATAATATGTCCAGATAGAATAATTATGAGCGAAGATATTCGAATAAATATGTAAAAGTACGGATATGTTGGGAGTGCTTGACCCGTTGTTCTACAAAAATAATAAATTGTTCTGCTTGTTAAATGCATGGTATAAGTCGTGGGGAAACTCATTTATTTAAAACATTAAGTTGGTCGATCACATTTCATTGATGGAAAGTAATATTTCGGGAGTTATTCTGGTGTCGATATAACACGCAATGTTAAGTCAGTATTGATTTTTTGATTTGGCTTTCAGTGAAGCCGCGCTATATTTAAACCACTTCCCAGAAAATGACGTTGTGTTTCGTGATGTTTATTTTCCAGGAAAAATCGACTCTAACACTGAACACATTTAACAACTGGTGTATAGTATCCAGAGGTTATTGAGTGCAATAGATAGCAAGACTGTTTGTAACCAAATGGATGTACATTTAAATAGTGTGTCAGTGCATTTTATGGGATGCCTGTGTTGAATATGGTTTTGTGTTTCTTTTGGCAGATAACAGTCGATAACATTTTAAGTTCCGAACCGATTGTATCGCTTAAGATACCATCTTAAACTGCAGTTGACAAGCTTTACGATGGTATATAATATGTCCAGATAGAATAATTATGAGCGAAGATATTCGAATAAATATGTAAAAGTACGGATATGTTGGGAGTGCTTGACCCGTTGTTCTACAAAAATAATAAATTGTTCTGCTTGTTAAATGCATGGTATAAGTCGTGGGGAAACTCATTTATTTAAAACATTAAGTTGGTCGATCACATTTCATTGATGGAAAGTAATATTTCGGGAGTTATTCTGGTGTCGATATAACACGCAATGTTAAGTCAGTATTGATTTTTTGATTTGGCTTTCAGTGAAGCCGCGCTATATTTAAACCACTTCCCAGAAAATGACGTTGTGTTTCGTGATGTTTATTTTCCAGGAAAAATCGACTCGAATACCTAACATTACAATTCAATACGCATTTTGTTTTATCATAGGAGTATAATTGTTCGGATAACTTTTAGATTACAATTAATTCATCGCTTATATTGGATATTTTACTTGAATCATTTTGAAGGTATTGGTGTATTTTCTTCACTACATTTGTAATAGGATTGACAGTAAATTTTTTACAACTCAAATAACAGATAGTGTTCTTGTATTTGCAAATTCGTATTCGTACAAATATATGAAATATGATTTGTGTGAATATGAATTTACATTACAACTAGGGACTATCGACTTGATATTGTAAGTTGATAAGCATTCAGAAAAACTCAAAGTACCGCCGCTATTGTGTCATTTTTTAAAATCGGAGAGATACCCATGGGACAAACAAATGTAACTTGAGTGGATATTTAACAAGACGGGAAGGAAGGGAGAAATGACAATTTCTACATCTTATCTGATACAGAATTGAACAGCCTTTTTCAAGGCTACAAAATATTGGAAAGAGATTTTTTTCTTTCTAAACAAATAAAAGTCTCAGAAAGAGAGACACAGTTCCATTACCCATTCTGTGAGTGACTGTTGATAATGAGAGTTGTATCAATGAGAGATATCCTAAAACAAGTTTGGAATAAAAAAATGTTGCAATTACCCCTCCAGGATTGTCTATGGGGAAAAACAGTGGTGACAAACACAGATTTAACAGTGAAAACTCCCAGAGACATTGGTTTGCCAGAGAAAAAAATCCAGGTCTGGGGTACATAAAATATTTCCTTATAAAATAAAAACTTGCAAAATAGAAAAATAATTTGCAAACACAAAAAATATTTTCTTAGAAAATATATTTTGTGTTTGCAAATTTATTTTCACAAAAAACTTTTTCATAAAATTATGAAAAAGCTTTTTGTAAAAATAATTTGCAAAACAAAATATATTTTCTTAGAAAATATTTTTTGTGTTTGCAAATTATTTTTCTATTTTGCGAAACACAAAAAACAAAAAATATTTAAGCTAAACAAAAATTATATTGCAAACCACAAAAACATTTAAGCTAAACAAAAAATTAATTTGCAAACTACAAAAAATAAATTAATGTACAGTGGAAACTTATAAGCCAGAAATGTACTATAGGATCTGGTCATAAAGCATGATGCGGAGGCATTATAGCCCCAAGATTTTGAAAATTATAGCCCCAAGAACTTATAGCCCCAAGATTGTGAAACTTATAGCCCCAAGATTTGTGAAACTTATAGACCCAAGAACTTATAGACCCAACATGTATGCACTGGTGGCAACCAGTGCATACATGTTGGGTCTATAAGTTCTTGGGTCTATAAGTTTCACAAATCTTGGGGCTATAAGTTTCACAATCTTGGGGCTATAAGTTCTTGGGGCTATAATTTTCAAAATCTTGGGGCTATAATGCCTCCCCCAACTACTACTCTCAACTGCGATTGTCTGGGGGGCTTCTATTGAGTGGGGCTCGTGAGATACACAACGAAGGTCCCACTTTAGGCCCAGGTTTCAATAAAATCGTTATCTTGAGAGCCTGCAATTGTCTCAAAGATAAGAGATGATTCAGGTGAACACGATTTGGGGTCGTTGGCATGAAAACCAGTCTGCGTCGGTGCTTCCCTAACGCATCCCCAATTCACAGAAGGATGGGAAATTTAAGAAAAAACTGCATTTTGGCCGGATTTAAAAAAAGACCACATCTTGAGAGCACGGAATGGCCCAAATGGCAACAAATAACATATTTATCGTTATTTGGACTTGATAGGTGGAAAGCAGACAGAGACTGAAATCCGGTTAAACGTCATTTGGGCAACGTGTTGTATATATTTTTATCATTTGTGAGTCATTCAGGCAACGTTATATATATGTTCGCTTTCTATATGAACGCCATTCAGGCAACGTTTTGCATTATTATCAATATTAAATAGACGACATCTAAATAACAAGTATTTGTTTTCTAAAAGTGCGAAGTGGATCAGAATCTTGAATATCTGTCACAAATACAACATCAGAGTTGCGTTTGCGAAGTGCAATCGTTCCTTGATCAGCACAGTGAACCTAAAATTGAAAGATTACGAGGTCGGTTCGCTCATGATCCTCATTCCTCAACTGCAATGTGGCCTTAAACAAGGCTCTTGGTGTCATTTGTCCATGTGAGGTGTGGTGCCATTGTTTACTAATGTACAGAGCATGATAGTACAGTATGTGGTGATATATTTGGCTTCTGACACTGTCAACCCCGTTTCCATCGGAATAAAATGTTGGAGAGTCTGATAGTTACTCACCTCAGTTCAGTGGTTTCCTCGGTCTTATAAAGGAGTTCCTCGTTCTTCAGTGTACCGTGCGTTTTAACCGAGAGGAAATACATTGTCCATTTTTGCTAGGGGCGGGGACTCTCCGAGGAGAGCCAGCTACTTTAGATACTTTTGACGAGCGGCCTCAACTGCGATTGTCTGGGGGCTTCTATTGAGTGGGGCTCGTGAGATACACAACGAAAGTCCCACTTTAGGCCCAGGTTTCAATATAATGCTTATCTTGAGAGCCTGTAATTGTCTCAGAGATAGGAGATGATTCAGGTGAATACGATTTGGGGTCACTGGCATAAAAACCAGTATGCGCCGGTGCTTCGCTAACGCATCCACAATTCACAGGAGGATGGGAAACTTAAGAAAAATATGCATTTTGGCCTGATTTAAAAAAAAGACCACATCTTGTGATCACGGAGTGACCCAAATGGCAACAAATAACATGTTTATCGTTATTTGGACTTGTTCGGAGAAAAGCAGACAGAGACTGAAGTCCGGTTAAACGTCATTTGGGCAGCGAGTTGTATATATTTTTATCATATGGGAGTCATTCAGGCAACGTTATATATGTGTTCGCTTTCTATATGAACGCCATTCAGGCAACGTTTTGCATTATTATCAATATTAAATAGACGACATCTAAATAACAAGTATTTGTTTTTTTAAAAGTGCGAAGTGGATCAGAATCTTGAATATCTGTCACAAATACAACATCAGAGTCGCGTTTGCGAAGTGCAATCGTTCCTTGATCAGCACAGTCAACTTCAAATTGAAAGATTACGAGGACGGTTCGCTCATGATCCTCATTCGTCAACTGCAATGTGGCCTTAAACAAGGCTCTTGGTGACATTTGCCCATGTGAGGTGTGGTGACATTGTTTACTAATGCACAGAGCATGATAGTACAGTATGTGGTGATATATTTGGCTTCTGACACTGTCAACACCGTTTCCACCGGAATAAAATGTTGGAGAGACTGATAGTTACTCGCCCCAGTTCAGTGGTTTCCTCGGTCGTATAAAGGAGTTCCTCGTTCTGCAGGGTACCGTGCGTTTTTTACCGAGAGGAAATACATTGTCCATTTTTGCGAGGGGTGGGGGCTCTCCGAGGAGAGCCAGGTACTTTAGATACTTTTGACGAGCGGCCTCAACTTCGATTGCCTCAGAGGCTTCTATTGAGTGGGGCTCGTGAGATACACAACGAAGGTCCCACTTTAGGCCCAGGTTTCAATAAAATACTTATCTTGAGAGCCTGTAATTGTCACAAAGATAAGAGATGATTCAGGTGAATACGATTTGGGGTCACTGGCATAAAAACCAGTATGCGCCGGTGCTTCGCTAACGCATCCACAATTCACAGGAGGATGGGAAATTTAAGAAAAATATGCATTTTGGCCGTATTTAAAAAAAGACCACATCTTGTGATCACGGAGTGACCCAAATGGCAACAAATAACATGTTTATCGTTATTTGGACTTGTTCGGAGAAAAGCAGACAGAGACTGAAGTCCGGTTAAACGTCATTTGGGCAACGAGTTGTATATATTTTTATCATATGGGAGTCATTCAGGCAACGTTATATATGTGTTCGCTTTCTTTATGAACGCCATTCAGGCAACGTTTTGCATTATTATCAATATTAAATAGACGACATCTAAATAACAAGTATTTATTTTTTTAAAAGTGCGAAGTGGATCAGAATCTTGAATATCTGTCACAAATACAACATCAGAGTCGCGTTTGCGAAGTGCAATCGTTCCTTGATCAGCACAGTCAACTTCAAATTGAAAGATTACGAGGACGGTTCGCTCATGATCCTCGTTCCTCAACTGCAATGTGGCCTTAAACAAGGCTCTTGGTGACATTTGCCCATGTGAGGTGTGGTGACATTGTTTACTAATGCACAGAGCATGATAGTACAGTACGTGGTGATATATTTGGCTTCTGACACTGTCAACACCGTTTCCACCGGAACAATATGTTGGAGAGTCTGATAGTTACTCTCCCCAGTTCAGTGGTTTCCTCGGTCGTATAAAGGAGTTCCTCGTTCTGCAGTGTACCGTGCGTTTTTACCGAGAGGAAATACATTGTCCATTTTTGCGAGGGGTGGGGGGCTCTCCGAGGAGAGCCAGCTACTTTAGATACTTTTGACGAGCGGCCTCAACTTCGATTGTCTCGGAGGCTTCTATTGAGTGGGGCTCGTGAGATACACAACGAAGGTCCCACTTTAGGCCTAGGTTTCAATAAAATCGTTATCTTGAGAGCCTGCAATTGTCTCAAAGATAAGAGATGATTCAGGTGAACACGATTTGGGGTCGTTGGCATGAAAACGTGTCTGCGTCGGTGCTTCCCTAACGCATTCCCAATTCACAGAAGGATGGGAAATTTAAGAAAAAAATGCATTTTGGCCGGATTTAAAGAAGGACCACATCTTGAGAGCACGGAGTGACCCAAATGGCAACAAATAACATATTTATCGTTATTTGGACTTGATCGGTGAAAAGCAGACAGAGACTGAAATCCGGTTAAACGTCATTTGGGCAACGTGTTGTATATATTTTTATCATTTGGGAGTCATTCAGGCAACGTTATATATATGTTCGCTTTCTATATGAACGCCATTCAGGCAACGTTTTGCATTATTATCAATATTAAATAGACGACATCTAAATAACAAGTATTTGTTTTTTTAAAGTGCGAAGTGGATCAGAATCTTGAATATCTGTCACAAATACAACACCAGAGTTGCGTTTGCGAAGTGCAATCGTTCCTTGATCAGCACAGTGAACTTCAAATTGAAAGATTACGGGTTGGTTCGCTCATGATCGTTATTCCTCAACTGCAATGTGGCCTTAAACAAGGCTCTTGGTGTCATTTGCCCATGTGAGGTGTGGTGCCATTGTTTACTAATGCACAGAGCATGACAGTACAGTATGTGGTGATATATTTGCCTTCTGACACTGTCAACCCCGTTTCCACCGGAATAAAATGTTGGAGAGTCCGATAGTTACTCGCCCCAGTTCAGTGGTTTCCTCGGTCTTATAAGGAGTTCCTCCTTCTGCAGTGTACCTTGCGTTTTTACCGAGAGGAAATACATTATCCATTTTTGCGAGGGGTGGGGGCTCTCCGAGGAGAGCCAGCTATTTTTGATACTTTTGACGAGCGGCCTCAACTGCGATTGTCTGGGAGGCTTCTATTGATTGGGGCTCGTGAGATACACAACGAAGGTCCCACTTTAGGCCCAGGATTCAATAAAATTCTTATCTTGAGAGCCTGTAATTGTCTCAGAGATAAGAGATGATTCAGGTGAACACGATTTGGGGTCGTTGGCATGAAAACCAATATGCGTCGGTGCTTCGCTAACGCATCCCCAATTCACAGGAGGATGGGAAATTTAAGAAAAATATGCATTTTGGCCGGATTTAAAAAAAAAAACACATCTTGAGAGCACGGAGTGACCCAAAGGGCAACAAATAACCTGTTTATCGTTATTTGGACTTGTTCGGTGAAACGCAGACAGAGACTGAAATCCGGTTAAACGTCATTTGCGCAACGTGTTGCATATATTTTTATCATATGGGTGTCGTTTAGGCAACGTTATATATATGTTAGTTTTCTAAATGAACGCCATTCACACAGCGTTTTGCATTTTATCAATTTTAAATAGACTACATCTAAACAACCAGTATTTGTTTTTTTTCAATGTACGAAGTGGATCAGAATCTTGAATATCCTTCACAAATGGAATATGATAGTCGAGTTAGTGAAGCGCAATGGTTCATTGATGGCACAGTGATTTTAAAATTGAAAGATCACGGTGACTGTTCGCTGATGATCCTCATTCATCATCTGCCATCCGTAAGCCCTTAGACAAGGTTCTTGGAGCCTTTTTCCCATGTACTATGTGGTACCATTGCGTTCTAATGCACAGAGCACAACAGAACAGCATGCGGGGTACAGTGGCTTCTGACACTTTCAACACGGTATCCACCAGATTAAAATGTTGGGGAGTCTAATAGTTACATGTCGCAGCTCGGTTGTTTTTTTTCGGCTGCGTTAACCAGCAAAATAGTCGCGTTCGTGTGTATGTATGCGTGCCTATGGTTCAAATGAAAGTGTCAATGACACTTTAGCATAAACTGACTTTGTGTTGTGTTTTGTGAAATGGATAATGTTGTCTATGAATTGATTATGAAATACGACAAGAAGTTTGATAAATGAGAATATGTTAATTTCTGTTCCCTGTATGCTATGTTTCCAATAAAAATAGTTTGAAGTTTAGACTGTACTAAAGAAATGAGGCCTGGGTTAATGTGGCACTCACAGTTAATGCATGGCGACCAAAGTTACCAAGTTTCAGTAAACTTATTCCAAAACAAGCCATTTTACCAAGTTGCAATGAACTCCCTTGTTAAATATAGCTGGAAGACGTTGCTGAAGGAATCTAGTTCACACGACAGCTCGACGGTCACGGTTGGCCGATCATGCCCAAAATAGGAAAAACTCACTTAGAGATCATACCACGTTATCCTACCAACTTGCAATGGAATCCTTTCATAAAAAACAACCTGTAGACAGTACTAAAGGAATATAGGTCAACTCATCAGGCGGGATAACGGCTGAACGTTCGTGACCAAAACAGAGCAGACTCATCTAAACATTATACCGAGTTATCCGTCCAAGTTAACATGAAATCGCTGAACAAATATGAACTGTAGACTGTGCTAACAAATCTACGTCATAGGCGTCGATCATGACATTATACTGAGTCATCCTACAATTTTGCAATGGAATTCCCTTAATAAATGCAATCTGTAGACTGGGCCAAAGGAATCTAGGTAACGCGCCTCTGCGATAGTCACGGTTGACTGAACCCAACCAAACAGGACGTTCTCATCCAGTAATTACGCAGAATCATCCTACGACGTTAAAATAAAATCCCTTCATAAACATGACCTGTGAAGTGTGGTAAAGATTTTCGGGCTTCGGGACTTGTAGCCGTCACGGTGGACCGATCGCTATCAAAAGGGCGCGTTCTTGTCTAGACATCATACGGAGTCATCCTATAAAGATTCAATGAAATCCCTTCCTAAATACGACCTTTAGACTATGTTAGTTTTTCGGGCTTCGGACCCGCGTAGCCGTCAGGGTTGACCGATCACGACCAAAATAGGACGTTCTCGTCTAGATATAAAACGGAGTCTTTGTACCGAGTTATGATGAAATCCCTTCATAAATACGACATTTGGATTGTACTAAAAGATTTTGGGTTTCAGCCTCGGGCATTTAACTCGGCGTACTGATGCGAACAAAAGGGGGAAGCCTCACCCAGACATGACCGTGAACCCACATATGGAATTTTGTGATGATCTGACAAGTACTACGGGGTGTAGACTGTGGAAAAGAAAATCTGAACAGACTGACAGACAGACTGACTTCCGTACGAGTGGTGGTAATAGCTTATCTTGACATTGTCAAGTTCAGTTATAAAGCAGTATGAAATAACGATCCATTGGAACAAATTATATGGGATGTGGATGCTATGCCAAAGTAAAATGGCAAAAAAACAGGAAAACATATTTTATGCAGTTCAGCAAGCGTAAGCTATTGTCCCTTCATTAATTCCTACTGAAAGTGAAATCATGAAAAATATGGCAGAAGATAAGTGGTGCTCGAAATATTCCCCACAATATATCCGGTAAGTACAGACACCTGTCGATGTATCTGCCGAGGAACCTGCTCACACATTGATTTGGGATGAAGTTGGCAGACTGGTCGGCGAGTGGATTTCATCTGGTCAACATGCCCATAGCGCGTTGAGGATACACCATTCAGTAAAGAGAGTGCTTTCGCGTACAAAGCACTCCGCATTCTAACGAGGGCTGGGTGCACTGTTCACTCTCAAAAACTCATTCAACTGCGCTCCCTCATAGTAAGACGCTCATCTTCTGAAGAGAGTATTAGTTACTGCCGTGGCTTTCCCGCTCATGGTTAGCTATATTCCGACCTTACCTTCCACTTTGTTAAGAGGAAGCCCTCGCCTAGAAGTACGGTCCGTGTTCTGATGAAAAAACCCTCACCTAAAATGCACAGTTCGTGATCAAAATCGGTGAAGCTCTCGTCTCTCTGTTTATGAAATGAAATACAAGAACTGATAACTGAGAATATGTTAATTTCTATTCTCTGTTTGCTATGTTTGGAATAAGAATAATTTAAGGTTTAGACTGTGCTAAAGAAGTGAGGCCTGAGTATAAATTATTTTAAAAAAAGTCATCCTACCAAGTTCCAATGAAATTCCTTTATAAATATAACTCGCAGACATTGCCAAAATAATCTAGGTCACATGACAGCTCGGCGGTCATAGTTGGCCGATCATTACCAAAATAGGAGAGTTCCATCTAGATATCATACCAAGTTATCCTACGAAGTTACAATGGAATCCCTTCATAAAAGCAACCTGTAGACAGTTCAAAATGAATCTAGGTCACGTGACAAGCCGTGGTAACGGCTGAGCGATTGTGACCAAAATAGAACAGACTCATCGAGACATCATACTCTGTCATCCTGCCAAGTTACAATGAAATCGCTTCATAAATATGAACTCTAGACTGTGCCAAACAAATATAGGTCACAGGCCTGTACGGCCGTCACGGCTGATCAATTTTGCAATAACAAAGCTTTATTAAATGCAATCTGCATACTGTGCTAAAGGAATCTAGGAAACGCCCCATGCGGCCGTCACGGTTGACTGAAACCGACCGAAAAGTTCTCATCTCGACATTATACAGAGTCATCCTACGAAGTTAAAATCAAATACCTTCGTAAAAACGACCTGTAGACTGTGGAAAACATGTTCGGGCTTCGGGCCCGCGTAGCCGTCAAGATGGGCCGATCGAGAGCAAAAGGGGACGTTTTCTTCCTTCTGCACATTATACGGAAGAATCGTCGTACAAAGTTACAGTAAAATCACTTTATAAATACTACCTGTAGGCTGTGTGAGTGGTTTTCGGGCATCGGACCACGTAGCCGTTACGGTCGATCGGTCGCGACCAAAAGTGGACGTTCTCATCTAGACATTCGAAGTTATCCCACCAAGTTACAGCGAAATCCCTTCATAAATTCGACCTGTGGGCTGTGCTGAATGTTTTCGTGTTTCGGGCTCCGACAGCCGTCACAACTGACCGATCACGACCAGAAGTGGATATTGTCATACGGAAAGGACCTTAAACCAGCATGTGAACATTCGCGAGGATCCGAGTAGAACTGTGGAGTGTAACCTAAAGTAAATGTAAACAGACTGACAGTCTTCCACACGCGTGATGGCAATAATAGCTTATCTTGACTTTGTCAAGTTAAGCTAAAAATCCGTATGAACATACGATCCACTAAAGCAAATATAGGTGGGATGTGGTGCAAGGCCAAAGTAAAAGGGCAAAAAAACCTGAACAGATGTTTCATGCATTTTAGTAAACGTAACGTATCTTCCCATCATCAATTCCTACTGAAACTTGTATCAGGAAAAATATGGCTAAAGATGGATGGTGCTCGAAATATTTCCCACGATATAGCCGGTAAGTACAGACACCTGTCGGAGTAACTGTCGAGGAATCTGCCCACACATTGATTTGAGATTAATTTGGTAGACTGGTCTGCGAGTGAATTCCATCTGGTTAAATTGTCCCATACCGCGTCGAGGATACACCACTCAGTGAAGAGAGAGTGTCTTCACATCTACACATACAACCGGTATAGGTTTATGAACCGACAGATAACCCGCCCTACCCAAGCATACACATACCCTCACTCAAACACACCAACATCTGTCCTTGTTTACTTGAGTTTAAATGAAGAACGTACTATTGGACGAAACTATATATTTTACAATAACAAACAGAGAAATTTATTAATTTATTATAAATGAAGAAGATTGGTCTCTTACAGGGTGGTTATTTAGCACTGTCCACAATACATCAAAGTGTGTGTGTGGGGGGGGGGGGGGGGGGGGTGGATCGTACAGAAACGGGCCGTATTCACTCAACACAGTGGATGTGGGTTAATTTGTAGCCTAACTGATTTAAGAGTATAAGTCTGCAGTGAGCCGTGGGTGAGCTTTTTACCTAACGGGACCTCGTCCAACAAGACACTGTCGGGCAGTCCACTATTTTTCGAACGGGTTCCAAGTCTGAACTGTACCGATCCATCCCATTTTGACATGGAGGGTCTTCCCCTGCCATGTGTGGGTCATTTTTATGGGGGGGGGGGGGGAAGGGGGTTGCATGCATTCAACTGTCCACCTCCCATCGGATTGGGACCTTGTCTCTGCTGCACAGTCCACGTCTTATAAAAAGGGTCCCCATTCTGCAATGTGCAGTGTGGTTTTTCCTACGAGGGCCTATGCCTGGGTGTATACAGTGTCACTCTCTTTGCGAGGAGGGTGGGTGGGTGGGTGGGGGGGGGGGGTCTTATCTGAGGAAAGTCAGCTGCTTTCCACCTTTTTGTTGAGAAGCAGCACCTGTGATGGTTTGGAAGGGTCTTTACTGAGAGGACCTCTTCTTAAGATGCAAGTCCATTTTTACTGGGATGGGGGTGTTTCTTGCTATTAACGAACTGTTTTCACCGAATGGGGTGTGGGGGGGGGCGGGGTGGGATTTGAATTAACTTCGACTACAAGACCACTTTTACCGAGTATGTGTATGTGTGTGTGTGGGGGGGGGGGGGGGGTGGGGGTGGGTAGATGAGTGAAGGAAGCTATTATCCATATTAGAAAGTCGACTGAAATTTTCGGCACAGAGGGCGGTGCTCGTGTACTAAGCACTCAGCATTCTATCGAGGGCTGGGGGCCCTGTCCACTCTCCATTGTCCACTCTCCAAAACTCACCAAACAACGTTCCCTGCTTGCAAGAATCTCATCTTCTGAAGAAAGTGCTAGTCACTACTGTGGCTTGCTCGCTCCTAGCTACCCCTATCGAAGTTACCTTCCACCTTGTAAAAGGAAGCCCCCGCCTGCAACCTATGGTCTGTGTTATGGTGAAAAGTCCCTCACCTGAATTGTTCAGTTCGTGATCAAAATCGGCCAAGAGGTTCTCGTCCTCCATGCGCTGATGTTCAGCATGGTGGGGAGGACACTTCTCAAACGACACTCCTATAATTACTCTTCCAGTGTTCCTGCTAACGCCTTTTCGACGCTGTCCCTTCGCCTGCTACGGTGGGTAGGATTCGAAATGAACATATTCGGGATCAACATGGGGATGTTAAATGAGAATAGTCCAATTTTAGGCTCAGATTTAAAAAAAAAACAACTTTATCTTGAGGGCCTGGAGTGCCCAAATGAATAGTCCGATTTGGGTACAGAATCATTTAAAAACACTTATCTGAGAGTGAAGGGGTTTAAAATGCAACATATGGCTCGTGTATTCATAATTTGGACTGTTCTCTACAAGGACAGATCAGGCGTATCCGAAGTTCACAGGGGTTTGACAAAGTATAGCCTAGTCCGTCTTAGCCATGGTTTACATTCCAAGTAAACCCATATCTTGAGAGTCAGCAGTGCTGACAAAGGCAACGATGAATCGTCTTGTCATTGAGGTGAGATCATTTCGACGAAAACCAGGCAAGCTCAGACTCGGTTTGTGTACATCCCGAGTTCGCAAAAGTATGACAAGTAAGAAAAGTCCGATTTTAGGCATGAAAAAAAAATAATGATCGACATTATTCTAAGTTGATTCATTTCCATGAAAACCAGGCCCATTCTGACCCTGGTGGAACATGTTCGACGTTGGGAAATGGCTGCCAACTAAGGATAGTTCCATTTCATGCCCAGATTTCAATAAAAAAAAACTATCATCTTTAGAAACAGGAGCTGTCTCAGGGGTGCTAATTAATTGTGTTATCAAGTAAATTGCAGAAAACCGCGGCGTATCAAGATTTTTGAAAATCCACCAATCAGATTCAAAGAATGCCTCTGGCGGCCATGTTTTTCAACCCACTGGAACAAAATGAGGATCGTTTGTAGAAGACCTCCCATAGACCATCCCTACCAGGTTTGTTTTCACGTCGCCTCAGTAGTTCCAGAGAAGAAGATGAAAATGTGATTTCCCATAGGGATTCTATAGTAAATATAAGCCGCAATTGTGGCCATGTTTACAATCCGATCAACATTAAATGAGGATCGTTGGTAGCGGGGGTCCCAGTCATCATTTATGTGATGTTTCAATACATTTGGCCTAGCAGTTTCAGAGGCGAAGATTTTTGAAAATCCACCAACCAGAATCAAAAAATGCCTCTGGAAGCCATGTTTTTCATCCGGCGGGAACAAAATGAGGATCGTTTGTCGAGGACCTCCCAAAGACCATTCTTGCCAAGTTTGGTTCACACCGGCTCAGCGGTTACAGGGAAGAAGATGAAAATGTGAAACGTTTACGGACGCCGAACGACGGACGTCGGACGACAGACGAGAGATGACGACGGACGACAAGTTATGAGAAAATCTCACATGGTCTTTTAGGTCATGTGAGCTAAAAAGGGATACATTTTGGCCGGATTTCAATAAACACCACATCTTGAGAGCACGGAATGACCCAAATAGCAGCTAATAACATGTTCATCGTTATTTGGACTTGTTTGAGTGAAAAACAGGCACAGTCTGAAATCCGGTTAAACGTCATTTGGGCAACGTGTTGCATATATTTTTATCATATGGGAGTCATTTAGGCAACGTTATATATATGTTCGCTTTCTATATGAACGCCATTCACGCAACGTTTTGCATTTTACCAATATTAAATAGACGACATCTAAATAACAAGTATTTGTTTTTAAAAGTGCGAAGTGGATCAGAATCTTGAATATCTGTCACAAATACAACATCAGAGTTGCGTTTGCTAAGTGTAATCATTCCTTGATCAGCACAGTGAACTTCAAATTGAAAGATTACGAGAACGGTTCGCTCGTGATCCTCATTCCTCAACTGCAATGTGTCCTTAAACAAGGCTCTTGGTGTCATTTGTCCATGTGGAGTGTGGTGCCATTGTTTACTAATGCGCACACATGACATTACACTATGCGGTGATATATTTGGCTTCTGACACTGTCAACCCCGTTTCCATCGGAATAAAATGTTGGAGAGTCTGATAGTTACACGCCCCAGTTCGATGGTTTCCTCCGGTCTTATAAAGGAGGTCCTCGTTCTGCAGTGCACCGTGCGCTTTTACCGAGAGGAAATACATTGTCCATTTTTGCGAGGGGTGGGGGCTCTCCGAGGAGAGCCAGCTACTTTAGATACATATATATATGTTCGTTTTCTAAATGAACGCCATTCACGCAAGGTTTTGCATTTTATCAATATTAAATAGACTACATATAAACAACCAGTATTTGTTTTTCTTTTAAAGAACGAAGTGGATCAGAATCTTGAATATTTGTCACAAATGGAACATCAGTCGAGTTTGAGAAGCGCAATGGTTCATTGATAGGCACAATGATTTTAAAACTGAAAGATCACGGTGACTGTTCGCTGATGATCCTCATTCATCATCTGCCATCCGTGAGTTCTTCGACAAGGTTCTTGGAGTCATTTCACCATGTACTATGTGGTACTATTGCGTACTAATGCACACAGCAAAACAGAACATCACGCGGATGTTTACCTGGCTTCTGACACTGTCAACCCCGGATCCAGCGGGTTAAAAAGTTGGAGAGTCTGATAGTTACTTGTCACAGCTAGGTTGTTTTCTCCGACTGCGTTAACCAGCAAAGTAATCGCGTTTGTATGTATGTATGCGTACCAATGGTTCAAATGGAAGTGCCGATGACACTTTAGCATAGCCTGCATGTGTAGTGTTTTGTGAAATGGATAATGTTCAATGTCTCTGAAAGGATTTTGAAATACGACAAGAATTTTGATATGTTGTTTTCTGTTCCCTGTATACTGTGCATAGATTTCAATAAAAACCTATCATCTTTAGAAACATGAGCGGTCTCACAGGTGCTAATTACGTGTGTTATCAAGTAAATTGCATGAAAACCACATCGGATCAGATCCAAATTGAACACATGCGAAGTACACAGGGGTGGCAGACAAGGACAGTCACATTTTAGGTTCAAGTTTCAATAAAATCCTCAACTTCAGAGCCTGTGATTGTCATCTTGAGAGCACGGGGTGACCCAAATAGCAACTAATAACACCTTTATCGTTATTTGAACTTGTTTGGGTGAAAAGTAGGCAGAATCTGAAATACGGGTAAACGTCATTTGGACAACGTGTTGTATATAGACAGAACGCGATGTGTGTTTGAATCGGTGGGTGACTTACATAACTCATTGGAATCATATTTCGCTCGAGCCAAATCGGTGGGTGTTTTGCATAACGAGTTTGAATGGCTAGGCATATTTCAAGAGAGCCGTAGGCTCGAACGAAATGTGATTACACCATTCCAACGAGTTATCGACGCATCAGTGCAATAATGTTCTATCTACCATTTTACCTTTTTGTGGGAAATTGGATTTGAAGTTTTTGACCTTCAGTTCATGTATCCCCAGAAACATTTCATATAAAACCACACCAGATTTTGGTCGGGCATTCAACATAATGTAGATTTGACAAATGTTTTTACAGATAATTATATTATAAAAGTAGGCATGTCGGTTTCAATGTAATAAGCATTTTCTGTTTGCAGAATGGCGCAGATAGAACATTTTTTAAACAAATTTACCATTTTTGCTCAGTGCTATAATGTCCGAGTACATAGAAAATTTTAGCACAACAATTATGGCGCACTTGTATTGCTAAATTAGTCTAACTGAGAAAATAGAAAGGGTAGGAAGCAATAACCTTATTGTGTTTATTATTATCTTAGCTGTATGTACATACCCGGAAATAGCTATAGGTTGGTGATGATGGATGAGATAGCGGGGGTTCCCCCGCATTCTCGCTAAACCATAATCTCTTAGGTATCGACATCCAACTTCAGGAAAATGCATTTGCACCCTCCCCACGTGGTGTAGCGTGTGTGGATGGGGGGGGGGGGTGCTGAGGGAACCAGTACACCCCAAAATATGAGCTGCCCCCCCCCCCCCCCATAAAAAACATTGACCCAATGGAAGTTTCACATAACTTAGAGCCCCAAAGCTGCTCTCCACTTTATGCTTTACATGCTACTATTGCTTAAGATGCGATCTTCGAGCGCTGAATTTTGCAACATTCTCTCGGGAGAGGACTTGTCTTAACTAGGACCCACCAGTCGCTAACCCCTCCTCCCACTAATCTTATCTAACTCAGACCATTCGTTGTTACTCCTTCCTCCCACTTCCCTGACGGGATGTGGGAGGAGGGGGTAACGAACGATGGAGGGTCCTAGTTAGGACTAGAGGAGGATCCCCGAAATCCTACATCAACATTCCAAATCATGGTAAAATGGCTAGCCCCCCCCCCCCCCCCATTATAGAATCCTGGCTACGCCCATACCCGAACCCATAAACGGCTGTACACTGGGCCAATCTTGTAAAGGGGAAGCTAGTGAGGACAGAAAGAGATGATGAGATATCAAAATGTTACTGTCATTCGCCGCTGATATACCTTCTTAACCCTTTACCAATGTGGGTTGCAGACTACACTTGGAAACAAATCCTGGTATAACTAAAACGTTTCATTTTTTGCTTACAAAACATATATCATGATCCCTCATTGGAACGAGCGCCTTATAAACAAATTGAATGGCGATTTTCGTGGGTAGCGCTGGCCGGTTTTGGCCGTTACATTAGGTAAAGGGTTAACACGACTTAAACAACAATGTGCTCGCTGATGCTGTCACGTATATAAGGCCACAAGACTGCATGTGCAGTACATACAGAGTCATTTGGAACTTTGACTCTCACTGTGTGGACATCCATCATTGTGCAGTCCTGTCAGTCTAGTAGAGCTTGAACACTAGGCTTCAAATTTGTACACCGTGTGTCAACGGGTAAACTATCCTGTGGGCCACGGTGTGCAAAGTTGCTATTGAGTTACCAAGTTCCCCCTGGAACTTCAGTGAAGTCGTGTTGAAAAGGCGCTAGGCGATAACAACGCAGATCAGTCACGCTGTTACTATTTTGAAGTAATAAAGGATTAATTAGAAGGGTCATGCGGGCTTCAGGAAACGCCTTTTTACCAAACGTGATCTATTTGTTTTATATCGTTAGAAGGCTAGAGGAAGAACTATCTCGCTCATCATCTCTATAAGGGCATTCCGAAGAGGTAATTGGCAATCGAATCCAGAAATATCAATTCGAATGGATGAGCAATTCACTCCATCGCTCCAAAAAGTGAGTAACAGTTTGAATCTAACCCGAGGACTCAGAACGAGAAACACATCTGCGAAAGTAGGCGTATGATGAATATAACACCTCACTTTGGACAATTTTGGCAAAGATAATGCCACGAGCAGAATTCGTATGATGGTGCAATGCAGACATTTCCGCATCCTGGATTACTTTCAATCTGAATTCTATTTGCCACAGTATAAACTTTATATATGCCCCAGTTGTTCAAGATGAGGTGTTCGATTCTTCAGGCAGGTGCAAAATGTACTTCTCAGGCTGATTTCGTTTCATCTTGAGCCTGCAGGTTATAGACACAATTTGGTTTTGCATTGGTGACCTGCACTGTAATGCAGACCAGAGGATATGGGGTCTAATACAGAAAACGATATAAAACTCTAAAAATCGTTAGGCGGTACACTAATTCATGTGAGGTTATCTGGCACGAACAATCAGAATATTGAAAATAGAAATAGATTACGATGCAACAGTATTGCCAAAAGCTAATGTGCAAACTTTCGATTGTGAAGCGTCCTCAAAATGGTCAAAATTATATATAAGAGTGGTGATCCTAATGTTTAATGTTTTGGTTGGTATTATTTTCTGCATTGTTCTGATTGGTCACATCAAACATCGTACTTTGAGTTCGTGTAACTTATTCAAGACTGGTCTGAGCCAAAAGTGTCCTATCAGCGGTGGAGTTAAACGAATACATTGAGGGCACAAAACATCTTCACCTGAAGTTTAGCATATTAAAAAAAACTCCCATTTACTTATAATGCTAACACATGCACATGAAATGGAACAAAATTATGAACAAGGTTCTGTCCTAGAAATTCGCCGTGAAAATCGGCAATGCCATGGTGAGAGGTCTGGCATCCAGCCACGGCTCTTACCATCGCATTGCCGATGGCCGTGGCGAATTTCTAAGGCTGTCGGTTTACCTGACGGCGAATAATTGTCGTTTAACTGAACGCAACTCTGAGGGCGAAAACCATGCCCACTAAAATTGAATTTTAACATGTATCAAACCAAAAATGAACCAACAATCAAGCTCATAAAAAGGAAAATAAACAAGACTTGAAGGCTAAACCTATGCCTTCTCAAAGTTCAGGTCATTAATTGAAAATGAACAAAAAACAAAGGAACTTCGCCTTTGTCCCCAATCGAACACAAGAGATAAATCAACTTTATCCCTTTTAGAAATCGCGTAGATGAAGAACGGAAATCATTTATTTAAAAAACAATATGTAGAAAAGATGTTGGTAAACACATTTTCGTTGACCATCTTCACGAATTCTAACTGTGTGACATCTGTAACCTTAATGTCACTATTGTCATGTCAGT
Source organism: Pictodentalium vernedei (assembly GCA_031216915.1). Lineage (NCBI taxonomy): Eukaryota > Metazoa > Mollusca > Scaphopoda > Dentaliida > Dentaliidae > Pictodentalium > Pictodentalium vernedei. Next base: position 844,850,122 of record CM062296.1, on the reverse strand, counting down.
ACCATGGAAGCAATCTTCGCGTCCAAAAAACGAAAAAGGGCCTAGTGACATCACTTTTTAAGCTCATGGACGCGAAGATTGCTTTATAGAACTCCCTCTGCAGTAACGGCATAAATATGGGCATAATGTCCGTTGTCTTATTCTTAGGCAGAATTCGGCGTCTGCCGATCACAGTGACCCCTGGCAAATCACGCGGTCACACATAGACTTGTCGTTGCTTTTCGCGTATCAGGAAAACTTCCATGAACTCTGCTGAAGAAATGGTTTTCCCTTCTCGAGCACCAAATGTTTTATTTGGGTAAATAGGACTTTCGTGAATTTCATTTGACACGCAGCCTTCTGGAAGTCCATGAAATCCTTCTCTTTTAGTTGCACGACTCTGGTATGATCAGGTCTCACAGTTGTGAGTCCACGGACCAAACCAACTGGGCTGAAAATTTCAGAGACAGATAACGCTTTCTGGTTGTGGGAGTTGCACACTCGATTGCCCAGGAGTTGAAAGCTTCTGCTCTATAGTATCTAAAGTTAAATCTGGTGGCAAATCCATCAACTGATCCGGGGTTTTTAAGTAAAAGTTGTTCGACAAAATAATAAATCCCTGTATTGCCAGGGCCGCACAGTACGCCACAGTGCATTTTGCGACTAAAATATCGACCATTTATCTATTTATCTGTGTTAAGGTTACTTTGAAGTAAAGTAAAGCGGTGCTTGTTTACTGTGGTGAAAAAAAGGTCTCTTTTACCGGTAAAATGTTAACCGGTAGCCAGTGTCGGGGGCGGGAGTCCTTTAAAATGGGCAACAGGGGTATAAACGATTGGAAAAACCTGACTTTAAATCTTCTCTTGTGGCCACAATTATTCATATCTGCTCCGATAAGTAAATATAAACACATTTCATCCATTTTAGAGGACATCCATCACAGTCAATAGTTACCGGATTATTTTACCAGTGAAGCGGAACTTGTTTACCACAATAAAGAATACTGCTTCACCTACCATGGCTCTCGCCGGAGCGGGGGGGGGGGGGGGGGGGGTATCGACTAAAACCTACTTGAAACACAAGACATTTAGAGCAAGCCCAATCTCCCATAGCGCACCGACACAGTCCATCAAAATTGGCAGATTGTTTAAATTTATTTTGTACGGGCGGATTCAGCTGGTAAGCACCCTATGCGGGCCCCTCCTTTTTAACTCCACTTTTCAAGCCCCAGGACAAGAGGATATAACATTATCCACGATAAAACTTAGGCGTCGGGTGCCTGGGTAATGGATGTCTGTGTAATATCGTGGACAATACCTATCCCAGTAGACAAACAGAGATCCTGTGTCTTGCCAATGTCGAATGAGCCGTTATTGACCCACCATCACGTCAATTTTGAATCCGCAACCATGCATTCGAAATTTCCTTATGAAATTACAAGCGATCAGATTCTCCATATTTGAAGTTAAGAACAGATGCGTTCCAACTGCATATCGAGTTTGTAAAACAAATACTGTAGTCTTCAATACTAGACTGTTCTATCATACACGGGTGTATGGCAGTTAGTAATTTTGTTCATGCTAAAATGTTTTATCTCCATGCTGCCTCAAAATAAATGTTATACAGAAAATTTAACATTTATATATATCTAAATTACAAGAAAACGATATAAACTATACATTTGTGGAACAACTTGGTTACATTGTGTGAATACTAGGCGCAATATATTACCGATTTGAGATCTTAATAATATTTATCTTTCGTTCTGTAAATTCGCAAACGTTAGCTTTCAGCATGTGATCCAATTCGAAGAGTCTCATTGGGCAAGCACATAAAGAATTTAAGCACGCATGATTTTGCCATTTTTTGGAGATACAATAATTTCGCATAGCGTTTTGCGTGAATACGAACCAATAAACCCCAGATATTTTTTCATCAGCCGACGCAGAATGGAGCGGCCAATATGATGACACCAATATCTCATTTTCGCGCCAAAGTACAGATAGAACATTATCGCACTCATGCGTCGTTATGTAAAACATCCACCAATTCAAACACACATCGCGTTCTGTGTTTATTACACAACCCATGCATTAAAATTAATTTAAATACACAAATTTTAATTTTAAACCCAAAGGTGAAGAGTCTGTTTGTTTTGGCTGAAGATGTATTGATCAAAAGGATCGATAAAAAATAAAAAAAACCTTTTCGGAACCAGTGTTTGTTGAAAATCGTATCGCTGTTTCTCTTCGGTTTGTGCCCATTCACGCCTAACAATTTGGTGGCTATTACTGTTAGTAAAAATATAAGTAAAAATTTGTGCAGATTTGCAAAACAGCTGGGAGAAACATTTATAAAAGAAGTTCGAAGAATGTCAAGATGTACGAAGATTTACCGAAATTAAGTTGACCAATTTCGATGTAACGGATCCACAAAACCAGACGGCCACTGGACTGGGTTAATGTTCTGGTTGGAAATGATTGGGGTTTTTTGGGGGTTTTTTTATTATCTAATTTTTTGTTAACTAATTTTTTTGTGAACCGACTTAATTTTGCTTTGGACGTTTTCATTTTAACACTATGCGACAGACTGTCGATAATAATTGTATGACAACATTTGGGAACTTTTCGAAGCGTAACTAATGATTCGACGGGAAAGGAACTACTATAAACGGTGCTGGGGAAAAAAAGTTCCGGCTTGTACACTACCCATTGAATACATAATAATTTATACCATAGCGGCCAATCCGTTAAATACAGGGATTTAAAGTTGATTGGATGTGTAATAAATATTTTTATCATATTGGAGTCATTTAGGCAACGTTATATATGTGTTCGTTTTCTAAATGAACGCCATTCACACAACGTTTTGCATTTTATCAAAATTAAATAGACTACATCCATGCAACCAGGATTTGTATTTTTCAAAGTACGAAGTGGATCAAAATTTTGAATATCTGTCACAAATGGAATATCAGTGTCGAGTTTGAGATGCACAATGGTCCATTGGTGCGCGGAGTGATTTTAAAATTGAAAGACCAAGGTGACAGTTCGCTGATGATCCTCATTCATCATCTGCCATCCGTGAGTCCTTAGACAAGGTTATTGGAATCATTTTCCCATATACTATGTGATACCACTGCATACTGATGCACTCAACACGACAGAACAGTACAGGGGGATATACTGGCTTCTGACGCTGTCAACCCGGCATCCAACGGGTTAAAAAGTTGGGAACTCTAATAGTTACTTGCCGCAGCTCGGTCGTTTTCTCCGGCTGCGTTAAACAGTAAAATAGTCGCATTTGTATACATGTATGTATGTGTGCCAATGGTTCAAATGAAAGTGCCACTGACACTTTAGCATAACCAGACTGTGTGTTGTGTTTTGTGAAGTGGATAAGGTTCAATGTCTATGAAAGGATTATGGAATACAAGAAGTTTGATAATTGAGAATATGTTAATTTCTGTTCCCTGTTTGCTAAGTTTTCAATAAGAATAATTTGAAGTTTAGACTGCACTAAAGAAGTGAGGCCTGGGTTAATGTGGCACTCACAGTTAATGTATGGCGACCAAACTTACCAACTTTCAGTAAACTTATTCCAAAACAAGCCATCTTACCAAATTGCAACGTAATCCCTTATTAAATATAACTCAAAGACGTTGCTAAAGGAACCTAGTTCACGCGACAGCTCGGTGGTCATGGGTGGACGATCATGACCAAAATAGGAAAGTCTCAGTAAGAGCTCGTACCATGTTATCCTACCAACTTGCAGTGGAATGCCTTCATAAAAAACAACCTGTAGACAGTACTAAAGGAATCTAGATCAAGTGACCAGGCGGCGATAAAAGCTGAACGATCCTGACCAAAACAGAGCAGACTCATGTAAACATTATACCGAGTTATCCGTCCAAGTTAAAATGAAATCGCTTCTTAAATATGAACTGTGGGCTGTGCTAAACAAAGCCACGTCATAGGTCTGTGTGCCGTCACGGCTGATCGATCACAGCCAAAATAGGATGTTCTCATCCAGACATTATACTGAGTCATTCCACAATTTTGCATCGAAAATCCCTTCATAAATGCAATCTTACTGGGCTAAAGGAATCTAGGTAATGCGCCCCTGCGACTGACACGGTTGACTGAACCCAACCAAAAAGGACGTTCTCATCCAGTTATTTTTCAGAGTCATCCTGCGATGTTAAAATCAAATCCCTTCAAAAATACCACCTGTAGAGTGTGGTAAAGATTTTCGTGCTTCGAGCCCGCGTAGCCATCACGGTAGACCGATCGCGACCACAAAGGCGCGTTCTCTTCTAGACATTACCCGGAGTCATCCTAAAAGATTCAACGAAACCCCTTCATAAATACAACCTTTAGACTATGTTGAAGGTTTTCGGGCTTCGGATCCGCGAAGCCGTCAGGGTTCATCGATCGCGACCAAAATCGGACATTGTCAAGACATTACATGGAATTTTTTTTTACCGAGTTACGATGAAATCCCTTCATAAATACGATCTTTAGACTGTACTAAACGTTTACGGGTTACAGGCTTGGGCATTTGACAAGTCTGCCTGATCGCCATCAAAAGGAGAAAGTATCTTCCAGACATGACCGTGAACCCGCATAAGAAATTTCGTGGTGATCGGACAAGAACTACGAGTTGTTTCCTGTGCTAAAGAAAATCTGAACAGACAGACTGACTTCCGTGCGCTTGGTGGCAATTGCTTATCTTGACATTGTCAAGTTAAGTTAAAAAGCAGTATGAACGAACAATTCACTAGAACAAATATAGATAGGATGTGGTGCTAGGGCAAAGTAAAAGGGCAAACAATATTTTATGCAGTTTAGCAAACGTAAGCTACCATCCTTTCATTAATTCCTACTGAAAGTAGAATCAGGAAAAATATGGCTAAAGATAGGTGGTGCTCGAAATATTTCCCACAATATAACCGATAAGTGTAGACATCTGTCAAAGGACCTGCCGGGGGACTTGCTCACACATTGATTTGGGTTTAAATTGGCAGACTGGTCGACGAGTTGATTTCATCTGGTCAACGTGTCTCATACCGCGTCGAGGATACACCACTCAGTGAAGAGAGTGTGAATTCACATCTACACTTACAGTCAGTATAGGTTTATGAACCGACAGATACCAACAACACACCCACGCATACACATACCCTCACTCACTCAAACACGCCAACCTTTTTCCTTGTTTACCTTGAGAAATGAAGAAATTATTTTACTTAATGATACTGGACGAAACTTTTTATTTCACAATAAGAAACAGAGAAATAAATTTATTATAAATGAAGAAATCTGTTCTGGTACAGGGTGTTTAGTTAGCATTCTCCACGTTACATCAGGAAGAGGGAGGTCGTACAGAAACGCGCCATATTCACTCAACACAGTTGATTGTGGATTAATTTTTAACCCAATTGATTTTAGAGTGTAATTTTGCAATGACCCGTGGGCTTTTTACCTGACGGAATCGCGTCTTACAAAACGCTTTCGGACAGTCCACTGTTTGTCGAGAGGAGTAGTATGTCTCGTATGTTTCACCCCTCATCAGCAGGACCCCGGAAGTAATGTCATGTCACGTGACCTAGCGCCGCCATGTTGTGTTGTCATGGTAACCCGCGTGAGCGGCCATGTTGTGACGTCATCTCCATAGTGATACGTGATGTGAGTGCGCATGCGCAGCGCGTGTTGTTAGGGTGATACGTGTTTCCGTCGTCCATTTTGTATACTAGAGGCCGCCATCTTGGTTTCTATGGTAGCACGTGATTGCTATGTTACCCAATTTTTCTGCAATAAGACGGGGTATGTGCGGAGGGTGTGTTCGATTGTAGAAGAGTAAATCTAATTACCACTAACAACCCGACAATCCTTCCAAATCACCAAAATCCACCCGAAATCACCGAAATTGACTTTATTTGATACGGATTTTCCATTTTATCGGTTTAGCACGTAGTGCTATAGCACCGAGAGGGTATCGGGGTGCATTCGATTGAACAGGAGTAATGTTCTGGCTTTGAATTCGCCCAGATTCCCTTTTTGGATCCCTATCCCATGACGTTGTTCCCATTAAAAGACACGTTCCTTTGGTCATTACCCAGAATTCTCTGCTTCTATCTATATATGCAATACTTTTCGTCTATCTGGCCCGGTTTCTTTGTTCTAGAGTATACGCCAATGGCGTAGAAGAGCCTATTAACTGAAACAGCTTTGCTTATTATTACTATATTTAGCTATTCTAGTCTATTCTTGTTAGTTCTGACCCTATTCCAAGTACTCTTGTTGTTTCATTTATCTAGATCATTTATATAAATTATAACTAACCAATTAGATTGCTTGATTTCCCATAACCTGTATGCAGAGTTATCTCCCTTCTGTACAACAAAAGCCAATATCATTCCCAAAGCCAATATCATTCCCAAAGCCAATAAGCTATCGAGCAGTTACTGATAAGTCATTGCTCGAACGACTCGAAGCTCATCGAGCAAATGAGCCTTAGAGCAATTCCTCGATCGAGTGACTCGGCATATTGCTCGAATGACTCGAAGTCCGTCGAGCAAATGAGCTATCGAGTAATTGCTCGTTCGAGTGACTCCTCGAACGACTCTTCGACTCATTTCAGTATTTGAGGAAACCTATGGCCGGCATTGTAATATTTGAGGATACCTATCGAGGATACCTTTTATAGGATACTTATCTGAGGATACTATTACCTATATCACAAGGCATACCTATCCCAAATATCCCTTATAAGCTAAAGAGCAAGAGAGTAATTGCTCCATGAGCAACTGCTCGATCGACTCGAAGCTCATCGAGCCTAAGAGCAATTGCTCGATCGAGTGACTCGGTATATTGCTCGAACGACTCGAAACTCATCGAGCAAATGAGCTATCGAGTAATTGCTCGTTCGAGTGACTCCTCGAACGACTCTTAGACTCATTTCAGAAAAAAGGGGTGCCGAAGGCCATATGTTTTCCAAAAAGGGGTGCCGAAATTGGGGTGCCTTCTGGAGAATCCCTTTTTTGTCAAATGAGCTATCGAGTAATTGCTCGCTCGAGTGACTCAACATGCTGCTCGAACGACTCGAATCCCATTGAGCAAATGAGCTAACGAGCAATTGCTCGTTCGAGTGACTCCTCGAACGACTCTTAGACTCATTTCAGAAAAAGGGATTCCATAGCCATAGCCGTTTTCGAAAAAGGGATTCTTAAAAAGGGATACTGTAAAATGGGATTCCTATTCGAGTCCGTAAAATTTGGATTCCGTGTTTTAACATCGACACTCGAGGGTATGGAAAGGAATTGATAACAAGCAATTCAACAATGACTACAAGACTCTGAACAGATACGACCAGTCACTACGAAACAACGAAGTAAACATAACAAAGTGAAAGAATGTCAAACTAGTCGGATTGATCGAACTAGTTGGACAGGGTCCTCTCCTGTAATGCGTGGTTCGTTTTTATGGGCTGAGGGGATGGGAGGTATTTGCATGCATTCAACTCTGTCCGCGTCTCCACTGCACTGTCCACGTCTTATAAAGGGGTCCTCGTTCTGTAGTGTGTCGTGTGCTTTTTACAGAGAGGGCCTATGACTGAATGTACACAGTGCCCATATTTGTGCGAGGAAGGAGGGTAGAGGAGGGGGGGGGGGGGGTGCTTATCCGAGGAAAGCCAGCTTCATTCGACCTTTCTTTTATACGAGAAGTCTCATCTACGATGGTTTGGAAGGTTTTTGTCAATGGGCCTTGTCGAGAGATGGAGGTCCGCTTTTACCAGAGGAGAAGCTCATCTGCCAGTCACTGTCCCAATAACGTCAAATACGCCGTCCGTTTTTGGAGAGAGATGCCCTCGTCTGCAAAGCATCGTGTTAGAACGAGGAGGGGGTGGTGCTTTTTCTATCCACCAACTGTTTTCACTTCAACGATTGTGGGGGGGGGGGGGGGGGGGGGAGGCGTTTAATTACCTTCAAATAAAAGATCGCTTGTACCGACTATGTACAAAGTACTCCGCATTCTAACGAGGGCTGAGAGCACTGTCCACTCTCAAAAACTCATTCAACTGCTTGTAAATTACTCATCTTCTGAAGAAAGTACTAGTTACTACCGTGGCTTTACCGCTCGTGTTTAGCTACCTAGCGACCTTACATTTCACTTTGTTAAGAAGAAGCCCTCGCCTGAAAGTACGGTCCGTGTTCTGATGAAAAGGCCCGCACCTAAAATGCACAGTTCGTGGTCAAAATCGGTGAAGCTCTCGTCCTCCATTCGCCAAAGGTCTCGAACGACACTCCAATTCTCCCGTTTTCCTGCTATCGCATTTTTGACACTGTCCCTTCGCCTGCTATGGTGGGTAGGATTCCAATTGAACATATCCGGAGTTAACATCATGGGGATGTTAAATAAGAACCGTTCGATTTTACGCTCTGATTTAAAAAAAAATCTATCTTTAGAGTCTGGAATGCCCCTATAAAATAGACACTTATCTCAGTGCGAATGGGTCTCAGATGTAAGGTATGACATGTGTATTCATAATTTGGACTGTTCGTCACAAAAACAGGACAGATCCCGCGAATCCGAAGTTCACTAGGGGTTGGCAAAATATAGCCATGTCCGCCTTAGCCATGGTTTACATTCCAATTAAACCCATATCTTGAGAGTCAGCTGTGCTGGCAAAAACTACCATGACTCGTCTTGTCATTGAGGCGGGTTCAGTTGGATGAAAACCAGACATGCTCGGACGCGGCTTGTACACATCCAGAGTTCGCAATGGTATGACACGTGAGAAAAGGCCGATTTGGGGCACGAAATAAAAATAATGATCGACGTTGTCATAATCTGGGTTTGTTTGTATGAAAACAGACCCATTCCGACCCTGGCGAAATACATTCGGTATTGGTAAGTGGATGGCAAATTAGAATAATCCCATTTCAGGCCAGGCTTTCAATAAAAAGCCTATAATCTTTAGAACCCGGAGTGGTCTCAAGGGTGCTAATTACTTGTGTTATCAAGTAAATTGTATGAAAACCACGGCGAGTCGGATCATAAATGAACACATCTGGGGTACACAGGGGTGGCAAACAAGGAAAGGATCCATTTCAGTCCCATATTTCAATAAAATCCTTAACTTGAGATCCTGTAGTTGTCTCAAAGATAAGTAATGATTCACGTTAACATGATTTGTGGTCGTTGGCAAGAAAGCTAATCCGCGTTGGCCTCTGGTTGAATCCATTCCCAATTAACAAGAGGATAGAAAATAAAAAAATATGCATTTTGGCCTGATTTAAAAAAAATGACCACATCTTTAGATCATAGAGTGACCTAAAATAGCAACTAATAACATGTTTGTCGTGACTTTGACTCATTTGGGTGAAAATCAGGCAGAGTTTCAACCCTGTTTAACGTCATTTGGGCAACGTGCTGTATATGTATTTTTATCACATGGGAGTCATTTGGGCAACGTTATATGTATTTTCGCTTTCTATACATCAAAGTCATTCACAAAACGTTTTGCATTTTATCAATATTAAATAGACTACATCTAAACAACAAGTATTTGTTTTTTTTCAACGAAGTGGATCAGAATCTTGAATATCTGTCACAAACAGAACTTCAGAGTCGAGTTTGAGAAGCGCAATGGTTCATTAATCAGCACAGTGATTTTCAAATTGAAAGATCACGGTGAAGGTTCGACCATGATCCTCATTCATCATCTGTCGTGTGTTCTTAGACAATGTTCTTTGTGTCTTTTTCCCATGTGGTGTGTGGTACCATTGTGTACAAATGAACACAGCACAACAGAACAGCACGCGGGTGTATAATTGGTTTCTGATACTGTCAGTCCGGTTTTTACAGGGTTAAAATGTTGGAGAGTCTAATAGTTACTTAACACAGCTCGGCGGTTTTCTCCGGCTGCGTTAACCAGCAAACCAATCGCGTTTGTGTGTATGTATGTGTGTGAATGGTTCAAATGAAAGTGTCAATAACACTGTAGCTTAGCTTGGCTGTGTGTAGTGTTTGGTGAAAAGGATAATAATGAATGTTTATGAAAGAATTATGAAATACGACAATGATAGTTGTGAATGTGTTAATTTCTGTTCCCTGTATGCTATGTTTTCAATAAGAATAATTTGTGGTTTAGACTATGTTAAAGAAGTGAGGACTGGGTTAACATGGCCCTCACTGTTAATGTAGGTCTACCAAAATTACTAAATTACTGTCAACTTATTCCAAAACGAGTTATCCTACCAAGTTGCAATGAAATCCCTTCATAAATATTACTCGTAGACTTTGCTTAAGGAATCTAGGTAACGCGACAGCTCGGCGGTCAAGGTTGGCCGATTACGACCAAAATAGGAGAGTCTCATCTAGATATCATACCAAATTATCCTACCAAGTTACAATGAAATCCCTTCATACAAACAGTGCTAAATTAATCTAGGTCACGTGACCAGGCGGCGGTAACGGCTGAACTATAGTGAACAAAATAGGGCAGTCTCATCTAGATATCATATCGCGTTATCCTTCTACGTTACAATGAAATCGCTTCATAAATATGAACTGTAGGCTGTGCTAAATAAAACTAGGTTACCGGCTTGAGTGGCCGTCACGGCTAAAATACGACGTTTTCATCTAGACATTATACTGAGCCATGCTAGAATTTTGCAATGAAATCCCTTCATAAATGCAATCTGTAGACTGTGCCCCGACACAGAGGCTGTAAAATCCCTAAAGTTTCTTGGAATAACCATTGACGAACATTTGACTTACCAGGCACATTTTTCTCGATTATATTCCAAAATAGCACTCGCGAACTATAGTCTTAACAAAGTCAAGAGGATTCTCCCCCATGGGGCCATGAAAACACTATACTAAGCCTTAATACACAGCCAATTGTTATACGAAGTCCAGATATGGGGTAGTTCCAGGGCCACTAAGAAAGTCATGAACATGCAAAAACGATCACTACGAATAATTTGACGGGAGGCCTCTCACCTGTGATGCGTGGTTAGTTTTCATGGGCGTGAGGGGAGGAGGGAGGGGTGCATGCATTCAACTGTCCGACTTTTATTGGATGGGGACCTCGTCTTCACTGCACCGTCCGCGTCTTCTGAATGGGGGGGGGAGGGGGGGAGGTTTTCGTTCTACAATGTGCAGTGTGCTTTTTATTGTGAGGTTCTATGCCTGAAAGACAGTGTCCATTTTTTCGGGGGGGGGGGGGGTCTTATCCGAGTTAAGCAGGCTACTTTCGACCTTTTTTGACGACACGCCTCACCTGCAATGGTTTGGAATGTTTTTATTCAGTGGGCCTCGTCGTGAGATACACGTCCGCCTTTACAAGAGAGGAGGCTTAAATTGCCGGTCACTCTCCCGATAACATTAACATCATCCACGCCGACCGTTTTTGATGAGGGAGGCTCTCGTCTGCAAAACATCGTGTTATAACGAGGGGGGGGGGGGGGAGGAGGGGGCATCTTTTTATTCACAACAATTGTTCTTATCGAATGGGGGGGGGGGGGGTGCATTTAAATTACCTTCAAAGACTCAATCGCTTTCACCGAATACATATGCGTGTATGTGTGTGTGTGGGGGTGGGGGGATGCATGCATTCAACTGTCTTACTTTTATCGGACGGGGACCTCGTCTTCACTGCACCGTCCACGTCTTATAACGGGAAGGGGATGGGGGGGGGGGGGGGGGGGGCTCGTTCTGCAATGTGCAGTGTGCTTTTTATAGTGAGGTTCTATGCCTGAAACACAGTCTCCATTTCTTCGAGGTGGACTTATCCGAGTTAAGCCGGCTACTTTCGACCTTTTTTGACGAGACACCTCACCTGCAATGGTTTGGAAGGTTTTTATTCAGTGGGCCTCGTCCTCAGATGCACGTCCGCTTTTACCAGAGAGCAGGCTCAAATTGCCGGTCACTCTTCCGATGACATTAACATCATCCACGGCGCCCGTTTTGATCAGGGAGGTTCTCGTCTGCAAAACATTGTGTTATAACAAGGAGGGGAGGGAGGGGTGCATCTTGCTATAAACAACAACTGTTCTTATCGAATGGTGGGGGGGGGGGGGGGTGCATTTAAATTACCTTCAAAGACACAATCGCTTTTACCGAGTATACATGTTGGTAGAAATGCACAGTTCGCGATCAAAATCGGCGAAGCTCTAATCCTCCATGCGCTGAAGTTCAGCTTGGATATGTGTGTGTGTGTGTGGGGGGGGGGGGGGGGGGGGGGGGCACTTCTCGAACGACACGCCAATATTTACTCTTCATGTTTTGTTGCTACCTCATTCTTGACGCGGTCCCTTCGCCTGCTGCGGTGGGTAGGATCTAAGCTGAACATATCAGGAGTTAACCCTTTACCTGACACCAAAAGCAGACATCACAAGCAAGCAAAATTATTGAATAATTATTTGTTTTATTTTTTGCATGAAAACATAGCTTATGACCCATCATTTGAATGAATAAACTTAATGAGGTTGTTCCAAAGAGGAGTCGTAACTTATGTTTTTAAAACAAAAAATGTAAAAATAATGAAAACTGAAAGGTGATTTTTGTGAATATTGCTGTCTAGTTTTTGGCGTTGCGCTGGGTCAGGGGTTAACATGGGGATGTTACATAAGAAAATCTGATTTTGGGCTCATACTTCAATAAAATCTATATCTTGAGAGCCTGAAGTGTCCGTAATGAATAGTCAGATTTCGGTCATTAAAAAAGAACACTTAACTGAGTGTGAGGGGGGGGGGTATCAAATGCAACTTATAGCTCGTGTAATTTGGACGGTTCTTCACGAGAAAAGAGGACAGATCAGGCGTGTTTGAAGTTCATAAGGGGTTGGCAAATTATAGCCAAGTCGGCCTTATAGAAGCTACATTTTCTTTCCAGTCCATATATCTGGAGTGTCTGCATTCCTTTTAAGGTCAACTGTACTGTTTCATTCTGCGATCTGCCTCAAGAGATGTTAATTTCAATAACTTCTTCGTCTTCTACTACTAATATAGGAGTCATTTAGGCAACGTAATATATATGTTCGCTTTTCCATATGAAGGTCATTGAAACAACGTTTTGTATTTTATCAATATTAATATACGAGATTTAAAGAACAAGGGCGCCGGAACGATTTTCAAAGTGGGGGTGGGGAGGGGTTGGGGGCTGGATAGGGCGATCGATGGTCGTTGGTAAAACGGGCCGCGGTACAAAAATTTAAATTCCAGTGTCCCAAAACCCCCATTTCCATGCATCTGAGCGGATATTTGGAGATTTTTCAGGAGGCGTATTTGAATGATTTCACACTTTGAGAGCCCTTAACAATTTTACGAGATTTTCAGACCTATGCAACTGCTTAACCAGCTGTATAATAGTCACCATTCTGACAAACATCAAACACGCTAGCCTTACACTAGTACGAGAGAAACATAGCTGGCGAAAATATGGGGGAGGCTCTGGATCCATCCCGTGTTTACCAGGCATTGTTTGTGTTAAAATATATGCATACAACAAAACATGGCCCGGCAAAAAAGTGTGTGTGTGTGGGGGGGGGGGGGGGGGGGGGGCTGACCCCCCACCCGGTTCAGCCGTCTCTGAACTTCTTTTTGCACAATTCGATGCGGATCAGAATCTTGAATAACTGTTACAGCTAGAACATCAGCGTCGAAAAAGCGATACACAATGGTTCATTGATCAAACTGAAGGATCACGGCGTCGTTTCGATCATGACCCCCATACATCGTCTGCAATGTGTCCTTAGACAATGCTCTTGGTGTCATTGTGTACTGCTGAGCACAGCACAACAGTACGCGGTAGAATACTTGTCTTCTGACACTATGAACTCCGTTTCTACCGGGTTCAAAAGTTAGAGTCTAATAGTTACTCACCGAAGCTCGGTGGTTTTCTCCGGCTTCGTTCGTAGGCAAAACAAAGTCGCGTTTACAAGTGTGTATGAGTGACAAAGTTTCAAAAATCAGTATGAACTTACGATCCACTAGAGCAAAAATAGATGGGATGTGGTGCTAGGCCCATGTAAAATGGCAAATAAAAATTGGAAATATGTTCTATGCATTTTAGCAAACGTAAGCTAACGCCCCTTCAGCAATTCCAACTGGAAGTGGTATCAAGAAAAATATGCCTAAAAATGGGTGAATTTTAAAAAAACATTTCCCACAATATAGCAGGCAAATAGTCATCTATGGAAGCACCTGCTAGAGAACCTGACCATACACAGGTCGACGAGTGAATTCCATTTGGCCAACATACCGCGTCGAGGATACCCCACACATAGAAGAGAATGTGTCTTCCCATCTGCACCTTCAGCCAGTATGGGCGTATGAACTGACAGATAACCCCTCTAACCACGCATACCTCACTTATTGTAGCACTTCCGCGTTACATCTAGGTTACAAAAAGCGTAACTTTTTAATCAGTAATTAGAATATCCATGAACATGAATACATGAATCCATGAATACAATATCATTTTAAGCTCAGGGTTCAATTCATAGGCAAGCATTCAGTCCCGACTAAGAGCATAATTATCAAGCTACATATGTTTACATGTTGTGGAGGCATATTTTTACGCAGATAGTATTGTGTTCTCTGTAAATATTTGTATTTGTATATATTTCTTGAAATTTCCGTTTCATTTCCAACACTCTTCACATTTGTATGAAGGTACAAAGATTGTATTGTAATTCCAGTTACAAATTTATTCATAACTCACTTGTGTGCAATCTGCCTCATCGAAGGTGTTTTTTGCAATAAATCTAATCTAATCTAATCTAATCTAAAAATCTAGGAGAGCTGGGGGTCGTACAGAACGAGTCGAACTCACTCAACTCTGTTGATTTGAGGAAATTTTCAATCCAAATGATTTTAGTGTATAATTCTGCAATGGGCTGTGAGCTTTTTACTTAACGAAGCCTCGTCCAGTAAGACACCGTCGGACAGTCCACAACTTGTCGAGCGGGAGCCACGTCTGAACTGTTCCGATCCGTTTTTTACGGGAGAGCTCTCACCTGTGATGCTTGGTTCGTTTTTATGGGCGTGTGGGGGGGGGGGGGGGTGCATGCATTCAACTGTCCGCCTTTTATCGGATGGGGACCTAGTCTCCACTGCACCGTCCACGTCTTATGAAGGAGGAGGAGGGTCCTCCTTCTGCAATGTGCAGTGTGCTTTTTACCATGAGGTCCTATGCCTCGGATAAAGTGTCCATTTTTTCGAGGGGTCGGGGGGGGGGGGGTGGTCTTATCCGAGTTTAGCCGGCTACTTTCGACTTTTTTTGACGAGACGCCTCACCTGCAATGTTTGGAAGGTTTTTATTCAGTGGGCTTCGTCGTGAGATGCACGTCCGCTTTTACCAGAGAGGAGGCTCAAATTGCCGGTCACTCTCCCGATAACATTAACATCATCCACGCCGTCCGTTTATGATGAGGCAGGCTCTCGTCTGCAAAACATCGTGTTATAACGATGAGGGGAGAGAGGAGTGCACCTTGCTATTCACATAAACTGTTTTTATCGAATGGGGAGGGGGCGGGGGCATTTAAATTACCTTCAAAGAAACAATCGCTCTTACCGAGTATATATGCGTGTGTGTGTGTGTGTGTGTGTGTGTGTGGTGGCTGTGTGTGTGTGTGTGTGTGTGTGGGGGGGGGGGGGTTATATGGGCGGGGGAGCCGTTTTCGATCTTGGGGAGGCGGCTGAAAGTTTCGTATAAAACACTCAGCATTTTGTCGAGGGATGGGGGTCACTGTCCACCCTCAAAAACTCATCCAATTGCGCTTTCTGTGTTCAAAAACATCATCTGAAGAGAGTCCTAGTTACCAGCGGGGCTTGTCCGTACACAGTGAGCTGCATTTCGACCTTATCTTCCACTTTTGTAAGAGGAAGCCCTCGCCTTCAAAGTACAGTCCGTACACCGATGAAAGGGCCCTCGCCTGAAATACACATTTCGCGATCAAAATCGGCGAGGCTCTAATCCTCTAGGCTCTCAAGTCCAGCTTGGTGGTGGTGGTGGTGTGTGTGTGTTTGAATTTGAGCTTCTATAGTGAGCCCTAATATGAATCTAGGGAGCCGATTTGAACAAACTTGAATCAGATCCACCCACAATGCTGCATACCAAATATCAAAAGATTCTGCCTGCTGAATCTGGAGAAGAAGATTTTTTTAAGAAATTTGACTGAAATGCACTAAGTTCGAATTCGAGCTTCTATGGTGAGCCCAAATATGAATCCAGGGGGCCGATTTGAACAAACTTGAATCAGATCCAATGTTGCATACCAAATATCAAAAGATTCTGCCTGCTGGATCTGGAGAAGATTTTTTAAGAAATTTGCCTGGAATGCACTAAGTTCGAATTCGGGCTTCTATAGTGAGCCCAAATATGAATCCAGGGGGCCGATTTGAACAAACTTGAATCAGATCCACCCCACAATGTTGCATACCAAATATCAAAAGATTCTGCCTGCTGGATCTGGAGAAGAAGATTTTTTAAGAAATTTGCCTGAAATGCACAAAGTTCGAATTCGGGCTTCTATAGTGAGCCCAAATATGAATCCAGGGGGCCGAATTGGACAAACTTGAATCATATCCACCCCACAATGTTGCATACCAAATATCAAAAGATTCTGCCTGCTGGATCTGGAGAAGAGGATTTTTTAAGAAATTTCCCTGAAATGCACTAAGTTCGAATTCGAGCTTCTATACTGAGCCCAAATATAAACCCAGGGGGCCGATTTGAACAAACTTGAATCAGATCCACCCCACAATGTTGCATGCCAAATATCACAAGATTCTGCCTGCTGGATCTGGAGAAGAAGATTTTTTAAGAAATTTGCCGGAAATGCACCAAGTTCGAATTCGGGCTTCTATAGTGAGCCCAAATATGAATCCAGGAGGCCGAATTGGACAAACTTGAATCAGATTCACCCCACAATGCTGCATACCAAATATCAAAAGATTCTGCCTGCTGGATCTGGAGATGAAGTTTTTTTAAGAAATTTCCGTGAAATGCACTAAGTTCGAATTCGAGCTTCTATACTGAGCCCAAATATAAACCCAGGGGGCCAATTTGAACAAACTTGAATCAGATGCACCCCACAATGTTGCATGCCAAATATCACAAGATTCTGCCTGCTGGATCTAGAGAAGAAGATTTTTTAAGAAATTTGCCTGAAATGCACTAAGTTCGAATTCCGGCTTCTATAGTGAGCCCAAATATGAATCCAGGGAGCCGATTTGAACAAACTTCAATCAGGTCCACCCCACAATGTTGCATACCAAATATCAAAAGATTCTGCCTCCTGGATCTGGAGAAGAATATTTTTAAAGAAATTTGCCTGAACTGCACTAAGTTCGAAATCGGGCTCCTATACGGAGCCCAAATATGAACCCAGGGGGCCGATTTGAACAAACTTGAATCAGATCCACCCTACAATGTTGCATACCAAATATCAAAAGATTCTGCCTGCTGGATCTGGAGAAGAAGATTTTTTAATCTTTTTCCCATTGCCTACAGTATTAAAAAGTGCTGACTCAGCACTTTTTCAAAGTCCTGAAAAAAGTACCTTGTGATCAAACCGATAGGGATTTTTTTTAACCATTCTATTCTACTGGATAAAAGTAAGCTTGATACAAAATCAGAATTCTCTGTGCCGTGTAGTTTTGGAGATATGGCAGTTTTAAGGTTTTTCCTATTTTTAGCTCCCGAGGTTCCCACGGGGCAATGAGAAATTTTTTTTTTTGTATCAATCAACTACGTATGACTCATTATCATCTCATATCAAATTTGGTTCAAATCGACATGACGGTTCTGAAAATAGAAATTTTAGGCGTGGCCAAAATTTTTGCCCCTCCCACAACGAAGGCAAATAATGCCCGACAAACTTCTCTTGAACAAACTTGAGTCTACACCTCTAAAGGAAGCTGCATACTAAATATCAAGTCTCTGCTACTGCTGGTTCTTGAGAAGAAGATTTTTTAAGAATTGGAGCATTTTTGTCCCATCCCTCTGCTCAATATGAGCCGAAACCTAATTTGACAAAAAATCAAAATGCCCTTATATAACCCCTACTCACATGAAATTTCATTAATATGCGGCCAGTGGTTTGGGGGAAAAAGGCCCAAACACCACCTTCACCACGACGGACGCCGGACGACAGACGACGGACGAAAAGTGATCAGAAAAGCTCACCCTGACTTTCAGTCAGGTGAGCTAAAAAGTCGGGTCGGTTACAGGGCGGTTATTTAGCACTGTCCACGTTACATCTAGGAGAGGTGAGGGTCGTACAGAAACGAGTCGAATTTACTCAACTCTGTTGATTTGGGGTTATTTTTTTACCCAAATGAATTTAGAGTGTAATTTTGCAATGGGCCCTGAACTTTTTACTTAACAGAACCTCGTCCAATAAGACACCGTCGGACAGTCCGCTACTTGACGAGCGGGAGCCACGTCTGAACTGTTCCAATCCGCTTTTGACGAGGGGCTCTCACCTGTGATGCTTGGTTCGTTTTTATGAGCGTAAAGGGGTGGGGGTGGGGGTGGATGCATTCAAATATCCGCCCTTTATCGGATGGGGACCTAGTCTCCACTGCACCGTCCACGTTTTATGAAGAGGGGGGGGGGGGGGGGGGGGGGCTAGTTCTGCAACGTGCAGTGCGCTTTTTACCGTGAGGTCCCATGTCTGAAATGAAGTGTCCATTTTTTTTTTTTTTTTTTTGGGGGGGGGGGGGGGGGGGTCTTATCAGAGTTGGGCCGGCTACTTTTCACCTTTTTTGACGAGACGCCTCATCTGCAATGGTTTGGAAGGTTTTCATTCAGTGGGCCTCGTCGTGAGATGCACGTCCGCTTTTACCAGTGAGGAGGCTGAAATTGCCGGTCACTCCCCCGATAACATTAACATCAACCACGCCGTCCGTTTTTGATGAGGGGGGTGGGGGCTCTCGTCTGCAAAACATCGTGTTATAACGAGGAGGGGAGGGGTGCATCTTGCTATTCACAACAACTGTTCTTATCGAATGGTGGGGGGGGGGGGGGGTGCAATTACATTACCTTCAAATAATCAATCGCTCTTGCCGAGTACATATGCGCGTATGTGTTGTGTGTGTGTGTGTGTGTGTGTGTGTGTGTGTGTGTGTGGGGGGGGGGGGGTTATATGGGCGGGAGAAGCCGCTATCGGTCTTAGGGTGGCGGCTGAAATTTTCGACAAAGAGGGCGATGCTCGCGTACAAAACACTCTGCATTTTATCGAGGGATGGGGGCACTGTCCACTCTCAAAACTCATCCAACTGCGCTTTCTGATTTCAAGAAAATCATCTTCTGAAGAGAGTGCTAGTTACTAGCGTGGCTTGTCCGCACATAGTGAGATACCTATCGACTTTATCTTCCACTTTCGTAAGAGGAAGCCCTCGCCTTCAAAGTACAGTCCGTGCACCGATGAAAAGGCCCTCGCCTGAAATACACATTTCGCGATCAAAATCGGCGAGGCTCTAATCCTCTAGGCTCTCAAGTCCAGCTTGGTGGTGGTGGTGGTGTGTGTGTGTGGGGGGGGGGGGGGGGGGGGCACTTCTCGAACGACATTCCAATAATTACTCTTCATGTTTTGCTGCTACCTCATTCTTGACGCGGTCCCTTCGCCTGCTATGGTAGGATCTCAGTTGAACATATCCAGAGTTAAACCTTTACCCTACGCCAAAAGCAGACATCGCATGCAAGCAAAATAATTGAATAATTATTTTTTTAAAATTTTTTTGCATGAAAAACATAGCTTATGACCCATTTTTGGAATGAATAAGCTTAATGAGCTCGTTCCAAAGAGGAGTCGTTAGTTATGTTTTTAAAGCAAAAATGTAAAAATAATGAAAATTGAATGGTGAATATTGCTGGCTTGTTTTTGGCGTTACACTGGGTCAGGGGTTAACATAGGGATGTTAAATAAAAAAAAATCCGATTTTAGGATCATACTTCAATAAAATCTATATCTTGAGAGCCTGGAGTGACTGTAATAAATACTCAGATTTCGATCCCAGGATCATTAAATAAACCCACGTAACTGAGTGTGAGGGGGTATCAAATGCAACTTATAGCTCGTGTACTCATAATTTGGACGGTTCTTCACAAGAAAACATGGAAGATCAGGCGTATTTGAAGTTCACAAGGGGTTGGCAAATTATAGCCAAGTCGGCCTTAGAAGTTACATTTGCTTTCCAATCCATATCTTGAGTCTCTGCATTATTCTCAAGCCCAACTGTGATGATTATATCGTCTGCATAATGTATACTGTGTTTCATTTTGTGATTTGCCGCAAGAGGTGTTAATTTCAATAACTTCTTCGACTTTTACTATTACTATGGGAGTCATTTAGGCAACGTAATATATATGTGTCGCTTTTCCACATGAAAGTTATTCAGAAACGTTTTGCATTTATCAATATTAATGTAAGAGATTTAAAGTACAGGGGCGTCGTAACGAATTTCAAAGTGTGTGTGTGTATGGGGGGAGGGTGGGGGGGGGGGGGGTGGTGGTTAGGGCGATCGATGGTTGTCGGTATGACGGGCCGACCATGGTTCATACCGCGGTACGAAAATTTTAAATTCCAGGGTCCCAAAACCCCCATCTCCATGCATCTGAGCGGATATTTTGAGATTTTTCAGGGCACGTATTTGAAAGATTTCACACTTTCAGAGCCGTTAAAAAATTGTCAAGATGTTCATACCCAAGCCACTGCTTAACCAGCTGTATGATAGTCACAGTTTGTGACAAACATCAAACACGCTAACCTTACACTAGTACGAGAGAAACATGGCTGGCGAAAATATGGGAAACTCTAGATCCGTCCCTTGTTTCACCAGTCATTGGTTCTGTTAAAATGTATGCATGGCCTGGCCCCAGCCACCCCCCCCCCCCTCCCCCGGTTCCGCCGTCCCTGAACAAGAACTTCTTTTTGCACAATGCGAAGTGGAGCAGAATCTTGAATAACTGTTACAGTGTTATGATTGAGGTTTGGCTGGAAATTACAACTCGCTTATACGGCCTTTATTGTAACTCGAGCACAGCATGACAGGAACACTTTCCATGGACTTATGGTAGACCCGAGGTAAAGACGAATGAACGATATAAGTGATTTATTCTACATGACTGGAGTATCTGCCCCAGTTAAAGAAGAAACAGTTATATCCTCCAGTGTCGCCCAAACAACGGTAAACAATTCAAACTCAACATCATGGCAAATGAGAAAGCTCAATTAACAGGCA
Organism: Pictodentalium vernedei; assembly: GCA_031216915.1. Classification (NCBI taxonomy): domain Eukaryota; kingdom Metazoa; phylum Mollusca; class Scaphopoda; order Dentaliida; family Dentaliidae; genus Pictodentalium; species Pictodentalium vernedei. Next base: position 844,828,884 of record CM062296.1, on the reverse strand, counting down.
CAGATTATTTATTCAAAGGGGGAGGGGGAGGGGGGCGGTGGCGTTGCGGTAACCGGTTCTCGTCAGATCACCGAAGTGAAGCAACGTGAAGCCACGTAATCCCGATTGTCCACACGGGGGCACGATAACGTCGTGTACTAAGGCGTACTGCACGTCGATGGTGCGCATGTCTTCAACCAATCTAACCCTGCATGTGCCGCAGCGCGGAGTTACGATGTTGGGGAGCTGGCAGTTGCTCGTCGTTGCTGGGATGGTTCTCTCCGTGTACTCCGGCTTCCTCCATCCGTAAAACTGTCACGATCATAATTAGCAATGTGCATAAGTATGTGACCTTAAACACCAATAAATAAATAAATAAATAAATATTTATTCAAAGCGCCTTAATCTGATTGAGTCACAGGGATTTAGGTTAAACATATTTTTATTTGCCAAACAAATAAGTTGCAAATTGGGATAGGAGGACAAGTGCTTTCCACTTAGTGTACCCCTCCGCTCCCTTAACCATGATACAAAAAATCAATACAATGACGAAACAAACAAATGAGAGAATTGTTAAAAAAAAAAACATGTACAAGAAAATATAACTTCGCAATAAAAAATAGTGAGAAGAGAGAGAGAGGAGAAAAACAAAGTGATTGATTAATTGATTGATGTCCTTTCTGCACCTGGAGTCTGTCTCTGTGAATTTGATTTTCCATGCCGAGGGTCGACCAGGCGCTGCACTGACACTGCACTCACAGGGATTAATTACAATATAGGTGTTTCAATCACCTGGTTTTCAGTTTACAACAATAGATAGAAACATTCGAGTCAAGTTTGATCAAACTGAAGGATCACGGCGACGTTTCGATGATAATCCCCATTCATCGTCTGCAATGTGTCCATAGACAATGCTCTTGGTGTCACTGTGTACCACTGAACACAGCAGAACAGTACAGCACGCGATAGAATACTTGTCTTCTGACACTATCAACACCGTTTCTACTGGGTTCAAAAGTTAGAGTCTAATAGTTACTCGCCGAAGCTCGGTGGTTTTCTTCGTTCACCGGCAAAACAAAGTCGCGTTTACATGTGTGTATGAGTGACACAGTTTCAAAATCAATATGAACTTATGATCCACTAGAGCTAAAAATAGATGGGATGTGGTGGAAGGCCAATGTGAAAGGGCAAATAAAAATTGGAAATATGTTTTATGCATTTTAGCAAACGTAAGCTAACCTTCCCTTCAGCAATTCCAACTGGAAGTGGTATCATGAAAAATATGCCTAAAATGTGTGATGTTCGAAACATTTTCCCACAATATAGCTGGTAAGTAGTTATCTGTGAAGTACCTGCTGGAGAACCTGACCACACTCAGATTTGTGATTAAGTTGGCAGACTGGTCCAGTAGATTCCATCTGACCAACGTGCCCCATACTGCACCAGGATCCTCCAGTCAGTGAAGAGAGCGACCCCCTTCAATCTTCACCTACAGTCCACTATAGGTTTGTGAAACCGATAGATAACCACTCGACCCAGGCACATACACAATCACTCAAACATTTTTTTCCTTGTTGATCTTGAGATTAAGAGACGAACTTATTGTGAAGTTAATATTAGACGGAAGCTTTATATTTTACAATAAATTTATTTATGGTCGGTTACAGGGTAGTTATTTAGCAAAGTTCAAGCTACAGCAAGAAGGCGGAAAGAGGGGTTACGACACAATTGGGTCATATTCTCTCAACCCTGTTGATTAGGGTTAATTTTTAACTCTACTGATTTTAGAATACTGTTTAGCAATGAGCTGTGAGCTTTTTCCAAACGGAGCCCCGCTCTTCAAGGCACCGTCGCACTTTCCACTATCTGTCGAATGGGAGTCACGTCTAAACCGTTCCGATCTGCTTTTGACGAGAGGGTCCTCTCTCGTAAAGCGTGGTTTGTTTTGTGTGTGTTTGTGTGGGGTGGGGTGGGGGTATTTGCGTGCAGTGAACCGTCCGTCTTTGGTCAGATGGGGACCAAGTTACCACTACGTCGTCCTCGTCTTGTAATGGAAGTCCTCGTTCTGCAATCTTCTGTGCGCTTCCAACCGAGAGGGTCCGTGCCCGAAATGCACTGTCCATATTTTTGCGAGGGACGGGGCACGGGTGTGGGTGCTTATCCGAGTAAATCCAGCTACTCTTTTGGTGAGATGCCTCGACTGCAATGGTTGGGAAAGTGCAGATGAGCCTTCTACAGGGCTTATATTTCGTCTGAATTTGTGAGAATCCATTTGGATTCTCGTGAAAATGGTTGTGAGAATCCATACCTACTATGAGTGTCCCAGGATCCCATGATGCCACGATGGTTGAACCACTGTTGTGTACTGATAACATATGTTAACATTTTACCCAACACACCTATTTAATTTTTAAAACTAAATTTGATGATTTTTAAACAATAAATAATAAATAAATGATACAACAATTAAATGAACAATATTTATCAATAAAATCTTACAAATATGGCTGTCGTTGGAACCGGCTCATTGAGCCGGTTCCAACGACAGCCATATTTGTAAGATTTTATTGACATAGTGTCACGATATTTCAGGTCATGTTAGCCTTCTGCTGGTTAATTTTTGCCGCTGTGTTAAATAACGGGTTAAATTGACTCAATTCTTTTCACGCGAATCCTAGCAGAGGTGCAGCGAGAATCTACATGGATTCTCGCCGGTTTTATTTCGCGAATCTTTGTGCGAATCGATTCTCGGATTCTCGTCGAAATTTTAGTCCTGTTCTATCTGGAAAAGGGGACGTGTATTTCACGACGATGCTCACTCTAACTTCCCCAACCATCGCAGTACCACGAAAAAGAAACTAACTAATGACCCGCGTTATCATGATTCGAACATCTGGGGTTCACAAGTTGATGTCCACTAATATTAGTCCGGTCTCAGGCCTGGATTTCAATGAAAAACATAATCTTGGTAGCCTAGATTGGAATCAAAGGTTGCTAACGACATATGCTCTTATGGTTTATGTTAGTTCGCAGGAAAGCCAGGACGGGTGGATCCCAGTTAGACACACCCGGAGTTCACATGGGGTGACAAATAAGAGAAGTCCGCTTTTCGGCCCCGCCCACGGTTGAGCACATTAAAAGTTCATGGAGGGTGGCAAATAAGAATAGTCAGCTTTTGGGCCTAGATTGCAATGAGACCCCCTTACATGGCAGCTTGTTATGGTTTCAAGGGCAATTATGACTCGTGTATCCATAATTTGTACTAGTTAGCATGAATAGCAGGTCGGGTCGGACACTGGTCGAACAATTCGTAAGGTCACACGGGGGTGGCAAATTCAAAAATTCTACTTTTTAGGCGCGGATTTCAAAAAGCCCACATCTTGAGAGTCCGGATGCTCTGAGTCCACTAGGGACTTATGTTATCTTGTGTTGGGCACATTTAGATGCTTGAGCACATCCGTAGTTCACAGAATAATGGGGAAAAAGGCGTGACTCTAGGCTGCGAGTTCAATAAGGGGGTGGGGGGGGGAGGCGGGGCAAATGAAAAAAATGAAAATTGTGCGCTTTTCGATAAAACCGTTATCTTGGAGACCCGAGAGTGATCTCAAAAGTAAATAAGTACCTGCGTCATTATGATTCGCTCGCTTGGGTGAAAAAACAGTTCGGGTCAGCTCTGGTAAAACACATCTCGATTTTGCAGGGGCATAGCACATCAGAAAATCTGCTTTTTAGGCTCAGATTTCATTACACCCATATCTTGTGTGTCTGGGGTGGTCTGGAAGGTTACAAACCATTCAGAAAATTATAATTTCGGCTGGTATGCGTGATAACCAGACCGGGTCGGACACTGGTTTAACACATCTAGAATTCACAAGGGAATGGTGAAGAGGGAATTCCGCTTTTTGGCCGGATTCTATCAAACCCCATATCGAGAGTCTGGTATTTTCTTAAAAGTAACAAGTGACGTGTATTTTCATGACTGTGGATTGCTTCGATGAAAAGTATGTTGGGTCGGAATCACAGGGGGTGAGAATGTCAAAAAAGAAAAGCCCTCTGTTTGGCCATATTTCAATAAAACTCATATATTGAGAGCCTGTGGTGCTCTTGGAAGCCTTAATGACTTGAGTTTTTCTGATTGAGGACCCTTTGGAAGGTCACTCCAGCCAGACTCCGGATGTACACATGCGGAGTGCAGGGGATTTAAAATAAGAAAGGACCTCTTTGATGCCCAGATTTCAATAAAACCATTTCAAGGACGGATACCAAACGAAAAATTGAAATATGGCCCTTCAGGCCATGTTTGGACAATGGCTAGAGATGTAAGGAAACACTGCTGCGTCGGACATCACGATACTTCGCTTGACGCATCGGTGAAGTGGTCAAATATGGTTGATCGCGATATATGCAAACAGAGTTCAGCTCACGTTAAAGACTTCTTTTTGGACAGGGAATCATATTCTCGTAATATTTTCGTAAAATCGTAATATTCCCGAATTCCGGTAAAATCGAAGTGGATTCCAGCTATTCAAATTTAAACTGTCAATAAAGATTTGTTTTTGTTCGTATGTGCGTGTGACAAACTTAATATCCGAATTATCAAAAGAAAAGCAGTATCCGGGGAATTGCGAACTGCAGTCACGCAACAGTGTTATGTTACAACGAAAAATGTAATTGGACCTTTTGAGTTAAGCTCACGAAGTCTCCAAAACTGCTTCGCATTCTAAATTCGATACATCGTCCCCTGAGTTTCAAAGTGTTCTATGTGAGTAGTATAGCATGTACCCGAAGGGTCATATTTGACGTCATTTCACGTGACCCAGTGGCGCCAGGTTTGATTGTTGTGGTAACCCGCGTAAGCGGCAATTTTGTGACGTCATCCTCATAGTAATACGTGATGTGAGTGAGCACGCGCAGCTCATGTTAGGGTGATACATGTTTCCGTCGTCCATTTTGTACACTTGAGGCCGCCATCTTGGTTTCTATGGTAGCACGTGGTTGCTATGTGACTCAAAATCTTATAATAGGACAGGGGTATGTTCGGAGGGTATGTTCTTTTGTACAGGAGTAATTTCCCGATTCGTAGGATTACCACAAACAACCCGACAATCCCTCCAAATCACCAACAACTACTTTATTTACTACGGATTCCTCATTTTGTCGGCTTAGCACGTAGTATTATGGTATCGAGGGGGCCCCGGGTATTTAGCCATTTCTGGTCTGTTCTTGTCAGTTCTGACCCTATTCCGAGTAGTTTTGTGGTTTCATTCATCTAGATCATGGAATCCCATTTTTTTCGGAAACATATGACCTTCCGAACCCCTTTGTAGTCGTTTGAGGCCATGAGAAAACCCCTCAATGAAGCCTCGTTTACAGGCATTTCCCATAGAATCCCACTTTTTGGAAAACATCTGGCCTTCCGAACCCCTTTTAGTACTTATGTGCCTACTGACACACAGAACACTTTGGAATTCAGGGTTTCGATATGATCAAATGACTTTTGTGCGCCGAAGGTTCGCAGGGCCAGAGTAGGGAAAGCCCCGTAAGACCCCCCCCCCCCCCCCCCACAGCTGTATTAGTTTGTCGTTCATGGACGTGGAAAATAAGAGACAAGTGTGAAGAATTTTGAGGACGATCAGAGGTTGAAATCCTGGTTTCGTTTTTTTATGGTATCTTCTTTGTAAGTGAAACTGTTCAGTTTGCCAGAAACCATGTACTGGTTTCTGGAATAGGTTTGGCATAGGTGATCTTAAGTAGTCTTGATACTGTTTCATTGTGCCGATGGAGTTGATTTTTACTGTGCCGCATTCCGTTCTCAAGCAGCCGTCTGCAAGGTTGGTAAATTCATTTCAGGACATGTTCTGAGCGTCGTATGGTGGTCTGTCCTCCTCCATCTCCTCAGATACCTAAAGAGCAGGGATGTAGCTAGAGGCTTTCGATTCGGGCGGGGGGGGGGGGGGGGGGTAGAGTAGTGAATTTCCAACTGAGGGAGAGACCGGGAGTAGTGCCCTGCGAAAATGACGCCCCCTCCATCCACATCAGAGAGCACATATTCGTCCAACATGGAATTTTTAAATAAAATGAATGTGTAAAAGTTGCTGCCTCCTCGAATGCTGGAAGAAACTGTCCATTTCCATAGCAAGTAGACCATTCCTATACATTAACATGCCATAGGCATTGTGAGTATTCGTAGAGGCTACTCCCCAGACATTCACATGTTGCAATGCTTACAAACAACGCAGCTGTCAACTTTCCTGCTTTTATTAGCTAACCTGACTGAAACTCAGTGGGAGCTATTGCTGTCACTTGGAGTTCGGCGTCCATCAACTTTTGAAACTTGTCTTCTTTTTCAAAACCACTGGACCAAATTCTAACATATGGTACAAACATATGTTGAAAAGACCATCTTTGGAGTATACCCTTTCTTTTTTCGTTAAATGGAAGCAGATGCCACCTTCGTGTTGTTGATAATGCCTCAACATCTTCAAAAATCTTCTTCATGGTCCACCAGTGAGGATGTCTTGATATATATACGCCAATGTTTAAAAAACATGAGGCCCCATGGGGCCTGTGGCGCTCACCTGAGAACAGTTGTTTAAAGAAGGATTTAATCAGCGTCTTTAACCAGTTAGACGTAAAAGTACAGAGGAAGGAAGTCATTTAATTATTTATAACTCTCTTGTCCATGCCAGATGATTTTTTTTTTCTAATACTGGCATGCTACCACAGAAATAATGCCCCGATTTCCAGTGATGCAAAACATGAGAGTCCAATATCAACCTAGGGATTTAACTTGAACAAACTTGAGTTTGAGCCATACCCTACCACCACCGGGGTGCTGTATAACAGATGTGAAAGCTTCTGACTGAGGGATCTGAAGAAGATTTTTAAAGAAATTTTTCCATATTGCACTAAGCTGAAATTCGGGCTACCATAGGGGGCCCAAATATTAACCCAGAGACCCGATTTGAACAAGCTTGAATCTCACACCCCATGAAGCTGTCGTGTACCAAATACAAAAGCATTCTGACTGGTGGATCAAGAGAAGATAATTTTTAATGAAATTCCCTCATGTTGCACTAAATTAAAATTCAGGCAGCCATAAAAAACCCAAATATTAACCCAGGGACTCGATTTGAACAAACATGAATCTAACCCCAAAGAGATGTTGTATATTAAATATGACAGGATTCTAACTGGTGAATCTGAAGAACATTCTAAAGAAACTTCCTCATATTGCACATTGCACCAAGTTAAATTTGGGCTAACGTAGGAAGCCCAAGTATGAACCCAGGGAATCGATTTCAACAAGTTAAATTGTGACCCCCCCCCCCCCCCAATCCCAGAGATGTTGTATACCAAATATGAAAGCATTCTGAATGGTGGATCTAAAGACGATTTCAAAGAAATGCGCTCTTATTGCACTAATTTAATAATTCGGGCTGCTGTATTGAACCCAAACATGAACAAGAGGCTTCGTTTTAACACACTTGTGTCTGACCCCCCTATGTATGCTGTATACCAATATATCAAAAGATTCTGAGCAGTTGCTGTGGAGAAATTTCTTTTAATATTTTTGCAACTATGTTGACTCGCATTTTTTTGCTGCCCCCCCCCCCCCCCCCCCACACACACACACACGCACACACTACAGAACACACTGACACAACCGGTGGTAATTTGTTTTTATCTTTCAATTCGACTGGTCCTAAGATTGCTTCACACCAAATAAACGCTCTCTTTCCCACGGAACACGGGAAAATAGTTTTTTGGCATGAATCAAGTACTTATGACTCAATGATACCACATATCAAATTTGGCTCAAATCGGACCATCGGTTCAGAAAACAGAAATTTTGGGTACGGCCAAAAATCTTGCCCCTCCCATTACGAAGGCAAATCCTGATCCTGAAATTTCGTTTAAACAAACTTGATTCTACATCTTAAAAGGAAGCTGCATGCCAAATATGATGTTATTGTACCCACTGGCAGATTTTTAAAGAACTTTGGTGGATTTATCCCCACCCTCTCCCTATTAGGCTGGGCAAGCTGATTTGAAAAAAAGAAACCCAAAATGCGCTGTCACAATAAGCAATCACCTCAAATATAACTAAAATTGGTTCAGCGGTTTACGAGGGGCAGGTGCAAACACCATGTTTACGGATGCCGGCGACAGATGACGGACGATGAGTGGTAACTATCGCTCATCCCGAAGCTAAGAACTACGTAGACAAGAATATAATTTTTTGTTTTGTATGCAGCAGCCTTAGATCCAGCGGAAAACCATCATATCGGCTTTGTCAGGCGGGGGCGGGGGGGGGGGGGGGGCGTATGGGGATGCAAATTTTAACAATGGCAACGGGAAAATGCTGAGTCATCTTGTATATTCCCATCAGCTGATTTGAAACTTGCCTTCTTTAAAACCACTGGGCTGAATTCATTCACACATGGTCCAGACTATCTTGGGAGTATACCCTTTCTACTTCGTTCAAATTAAAACCGATTGTCTGAATTGAACTAAATTTGGCATGTAGTATAATAGGGTAAACATACTTTATTGATGCCAAAAAAAAATGCACAGCTCCGTGGGAACCCAGAAGCTAAAAATAGAAAAAAATGAAAGTGTCAATGACACTGTAGCTCAACTTGTCAAGACATGTAAATGTATAGTATGTGACACAGCAATGACAAACATCCAGGTAATGACCTGATAACAAAGGTACATATAAAGTATTGTAACGGTCTGTACATAAATACTGAGCGTTGCCTGTAACAAATGTATAGGTAAAGTTTTGTGAAGGTGGGTGACAGTCAGATGCTAACTAGAAAATAAATCTTTGAGTCCCAGAGTGGGTCTGACTGAACCCCAAAATATTTGTTCTGAGTTCTCATAGCACAGTGATAACAAAAGCACCCCAAAACACACTCATTCCTGTCCCAAGGTGAAAACAAAGGTACCCAAGAAGTTTCGTGAAGATCAATTCATAAATACGAGCTGTATAGAAGTTGTAACAAAAAACTGATTGGACCTAATTGGCAGTCATCTTGAATTTTGGACTGCACTCAGAAACACTTGTTCTCGTCCCAAGGTGATAACAAAGGTACCCAAGAAGTTTCGTGAAGATCGGTTGATAAATACAGCCTCTAGCCCAAGCCGTATTGACATGTGAACTTACAGTGTATAAGTAGCACTAAATAAATCAAAATTCATCTAATTTGCATATTTTCGGCACGAGAAAAAAACCTGTAATATATGTGATGTATTCCATGTTACTAAACATTCATACAAAAATTTATTCAAATCACAACTTCCATAAAGAAGTTCTGTACAAAAGACTGATTGCACTAATTTTGGTACAAAATGGCTGCTGGTGGCCATCTTGAATTTTGGACCAGACCCCAAAACTCTCGTTCTCATCCCACAGTGATAACAAAGGTACCCAATAAGTTTCGTAAAGATCGGTTCATAAATACCGCCTCTAGCCTGAGCCGTATAGAAGTTGTGTACAAAAAACTGATTAGACCTAATTTCGGTACAAAATGGCTACTGGCAGCCATCTTGAATTTTGGACCGCACTCAGAAACACTCGTTTTCGTCCCAAGGTGATAACAAAGGTACCCAAGAAGTTTCGTGAAGATCGGTTGATAAATACAGCCTCTAGCCCAAGCCGTATTGACATGTGAACTTACAGTGTATAAGTAGCACTGAAAAAAATCACAGTTCATCTAATTTGCATTGAAAAAAACCCTGTATTATATGTGATGTATCCCATGGTACTAAACATTGACACACAAAATTATTCAAATCAGCGCTTTCACATGGAAGTTCTGTGCAAAAATCTGATTGCACCTAATTTTGTACAAAATGGCTGCCATCGGCCATCCTGAATTTCGGACCGCCCCCAAAAACATTCGTTCTCGTCCATCGGTGATACCAAAGGTATCCAAGAAGTTTCGTAACGATTGGTTTATAAATACGGCCTCTAGCCCGAGCTGTATTGACATTTGCACTTACAATGCTGAAAGTAACACTAAATACATCAAAGTTAGTCTAATTTGCATAATTTACGTACGAGAAAAAAATCTGTATTATATGTGATGTATCCCATTCTTGAGATGTTGTATACCAAATATGAAAGCATTCTGAGTAGTGGATCTGAAGAAGATTTTTAAAGAAATTCCCTCGTATTGTACTAAGTTAAATTTCAGGTTTCCATATGGGGCCCAAATATTAACCCAGGCACTCGTATTGAACAAACTGGAATCTGTCCCCCCCCCCCACTCCCCCCCCCCCCCCCCCTAGAGACGTTGTATACCAAATATGAATGCATTCCTACTGGTGGATCCGAAGAAGAAGATTTTTAAAGAAATTTCCTCATATCGCACTAAGAAAACATTTGGGCTACCATAGCGAGCCGAAATATATACCTAGGGATCTGATTTGAACAAACTTGAATCTGACCCCCCCCCCCCTCCCCCAGAGATGTTGCATACCAAATATGAAAGCATTCTGACAGGTGGATCTGAAGGTTTTTTAAAATTATCCCCCATATTGAACAAAGTTATAATATTAACCTGGGGACTTGGTTTGAACAATATTTTTAAAGAATATTCCCCATATTACCCTATGTACAAAATATGGGCTACTGTATTGAACTCCCAGGGTTTCCATAGGGATGCAGAATTTTTTTTTACATGGTCAAGTACTTATGATCCAATAATACCACATACCAAATTTGGTTCAAACCGGACCATCGGGTCAGAAAATAGAAATTTTGGGTGGGTCCAAAAATCTTACCCCCTCCCATTACAAAGCCAAAAATTGCTTCACGAACTTCGTATGAACAAACTTGATTCTACACCTCAAAAGGAAGCTCCATAGCAAATATCAAGTCATTGTACACACTGGTTCATGAGAAGAAGATTTTACAAATATTTTGGAGCGTTTTTTCCCAATCCCTCCCTATGGGGGGTGGGGCTGTGCATGTTGAGTTGAAAAAAAATGCAATGCCCCTTTGGGACCATCACTCACACAAACTTTCACTTGAATTGGCCCAGTAGCTTTGGAGGAGAAGACCAAAACAAGGTGTTGACGGACAACGGATGGAGAGCGATAAGATTAGCTCAGCTTGACTTTGTCAAGATGAGCTAAAAATTCTATCGGTTTTGTCATGGGATTCTGTATGGTGAGGCCCATTTTAACACTGTTAGCAATGGGAAAATTCTGAGTCATCGCCTATATCTATCACATGTTCTATCAATTAAGTGTTCTTCTTCAGAACCTTTGGGTCGAATCTAAACTAATTTGGTACAAAACATCTTGGTGGATAACACTCTTTTTTTCTAAACAGTGCTACTCACCTTGGGTTTAATGCCCCAAAAACCTATACAAGTTTTAGAATGTTCTTTTCATGAACTACCATGGAGAATGATTTAACATTTTGGTATGTAATGGCCTTTGGTGTCGAAGACTGGATTTTGTTCAAGGTCAATGTTTTGGCTCTGTGGCAGCATGCTCATTGTGGGCCCCACCTAAAAGTTCTATTTCATGAACCGTGGGGGCTGATTTGAACTAAATGTGGCATGTAGTAATAAGTAGTATAGGTGGTTCATAGCTACTAGATTTTTGCCCACATTTTTGTCGCTGCTCCATGGGAAGCCAATGAGCTAAAAAATTAAAAAATCCAAATGCCCAGATTTATAAAACTACATGGACCAGAATATTGTTTTTTTTCAGTATTCAGCTTCCTCAGGACCAGTGGAATCAGGTGGACCCAAACAGTTGCTATCGATTTTGTCATGGGGTGACGAATGGGAAACCCATTTTAACACGGTTGGCAATGGGAAAATACTGAGTCATTATCTCTTTTGTGCTCCATCAACTTAGTAAGCATCCTTCTTTAGAACCTTTGGGCCATGTTTAAAATAATATGGCACAATGCATCTTGGTGGAGTTTACTCTTCTAATGTTTTCTCAAAACATTACTACCCCCCTTGGGTTGGGGTTAATGGACAAAAATGCTTTAAAAATCGTAAGCCACTTACAGTAGTTAGATTTCTGGTATGGAACTTACTTTAATGATGCAGATTCAAGTTTTTTCAAAGAAACTGAGTAGGTCAAAATTTGGGCTCCCCGTGGAAGGATGCTCATTTTGGACCCACTCCAAATTTCTATTTCCAGACACCAATGGGCTGATTTGAATCAAATTTTTGATGTCGTAAAACTGGGTCATAAGAACTTAATTTCTGAGCAAAAAAAAATGTTTTTCGGTTGGGACTAAAAACAATTCTGACTGACACTTTTTGAGACTTCACAGAACAGAGCTTTGTTTTTGCCTTGGAAGCTTTCCAAGACCAGCAGAAATGAAAAGCCAATAACTGCCTTTGGTTGCGTCATGGCAAATCAATCAAGAGGCCCCAATGAACCCTATTCGCTCACCTCACAAAGTGGTTTAAAGTAATTTGGGTCACATTCGGTTAGTCATGGTTTATCAACATCACAGAGGAATGAAGTCATGAAATTATTATTCATAACTCTAGTGTCCATGTCAGATGATCATTATCACAGGTCTTCCTGACTGCATCCAATTCTATCAGCTGGAGACATGCACTGCCAAGCTTCCAAGGGTTGTTATGTCACTGCAGTTTGAAAGGCAGATTTTATGAAAAAAACACTTAGGAATGGATCTGAACAAACCTGAACCTAACATGCTGCTCTCCTCCTGTCGCCCCTCCCCACAGAGAGCCCAAATAATAAGCCAGGGATTCAAATTGAACGAACTTGAGACTGATCCCCCTGGAGATGTTATAAGCCAAAAATGAAAGAATTCTGAATCGTGGGTCTGAAGAAGATAATTTTAAAAGAAATGTCCTCACATTGCATGAAGTTAGACTTTGGACTTCAACAGAGAACACAAATATTAACATTGGGACCAGATTTGAACAATCTTGAATCTGACCTACCTGGAGATGTTGAATCCCAATGACAGGATTCTGGATGCTGAATCTGAAGCAGATCACTTTTCAAGAAATTCTCTCATGCAGCTCTTAGTTAAAAGTAAGTTAAAAGGGATATATGTTTTCCCACTGCCACTCCTTGCATATATCCAAAATTAAGCTTACAAACTACAGCAAAAGGTGACTTGGGTAATACAGAGGAATAAAGTCATGTAACACTGCATAACTCTGTTTGTTGTCCAAGGAAGGTAATGTTTTTTCTGAGTGGGAGATGCTAACACACAAAACATGGCCACATGTTCAGTATTATAAAACTAAGGAGTCCAAATATCAGCCCAGGGACTTGACTTAAATACCTTGAACACTCAGTGAGCTCATTCCAATGAGGGGGTCATAAGCTATGTTTTTGAAGCAAAAAATGAAAACAAATTAGTTATTCAAGAATTATGTTTGCAAATGTTATCTGCCTTTTGTGTTGGGTAAAGGGTTAACATATTTCTGCTCTTAGATCTTGCGGATCCCATGCAGAAACAAAAAATTGGGGAGGGGGAGAAGGGAGGGATTACATAAATTAAGTATTTGTGACTCAATAATACCACACACCAAATTTGATTCTAATTGTCTTATCAGTTCAAAAAATAAAAGAAAGAGAAATTTTGTGCAAGGCCAAAAATCTTGTCCTGGCATTTACAAAAGCAAATATTGCCTACAAACTTTGAACAAATTAATTCTGCACCTCAAAAGGAAGGTGAGAACCTTCAAGTATCAAGTAACTGTAACTATCAGTTCATGAAACTGTTGTGACCTTAACCTCAATGCCATAACAGGTCAGATTCATGACACAACGTAATGTTACGGGTAACAATTGTGTGAAGGATGAACACGATCTGTCACATAGATTCAATTATATATGTACAGATTAGAGAAAATCTGTTATCAAAGTTTCACTATCTGTGACCTTGATAATATAACCTTGGATCAAACTCGACACACCTTTGAGTCATAAGCAATAATTGTACCAAGTTTGAATAAGATTGGTCAATCATACCAAGTTATGTGTACCAGACAAAGGCTGTATCACAATATTCAAATTTTGCTGCCTGTGATCTTGACATTGATGACATGACCTTGGATCAAAGTCACGACACAACTTTGAGTCGTGAGCAATAATTGTATCAAGTCTGAATAAGATCTGTCAATCACGCCAAGTTACTGGAACCGTACAGAAGTGAGAGTGAATGACAAAGTTTTTCAAATAGTGACCTTAACATAGGGCCTGTAACCTTGACAGACATATACCATATTATAATTTGTGACACACTGTTGGTTAACTGGTAGAGTGCTGGAAGCCCATATTTGGGGTTTATTCTGAAGTACAGGTACGACAACTTGAAGGCTCATACTCCGTGCATGTGCTTTGTATTATCATTGAAGTGATATTATGTAGTCTGTAAGGGTTTACCTTGTTACAATTTATGGGAGAGTGCCCATAGGCACTCTCCCATAGATTATAACAGGGCAAAGACATGTGTACAAGATTTGATAGCCAAAAATAATTTAGCACTCTACCAGTTAAGATGTTATGACCAGGATAAACAAAATATTGACAATGGATGGATGCCTAGATGGACGAAAGGTCACCTAGATGGACGAACGGACAGACGAATGACTAAATCCAAACTTGGGGACAATAGGGGGTCCTCAATTTCTCACCTGATAAAATTGCTTCAAGAAGGCTGCATGGTCACATTCAGCATCTACATGCAACTAAAAAATGGTTAATCTTATTTAGCTGTAGGTGACATACTTTGAAGCAGAGAGAAAAAAAAAAGCAAGAGGTAACACAGGGGCTGACGTGCTCACCTTGAACAGAACCTGATGTAAACGATATAAACGGAGGCCAAGAATGAATCTATATTAAGCAATCAATGTCCATAGGATTCATTGTCAATTCATGAGCTCCTCAGGAGTACCTAAAATAGTTCAAGCATCATGCCTATTCTTCAGTTAATCATAATGTAAAAAGTGGAGCTCCCTTAGGGACCTGATTTCAACAAACTTGAATCTGATGCCCTAGAGAAGTTAAATACCAAATATGAAAGTGATAACTAAAATTCCCCTTGAGCATTGCTCAGCTGAGTTACATATCACCTCAAATTTATTAGAAATCGGTTCAGCGCTTTGGAGAAGTTGTTAATACCTTTTTTTCACTGATGACAGACAATGAGTGATCACAAAAGCTCACCCAGACTTACAGCCAGAAGAGCTAATGTTTATCTATTTATTGGGATTTATTGACACTTTGTCAAGGTCATCTCGTGTCAGAGTTTTATGGGTAGAGGAAGCTGGAGAAAACCACCGAGCACTGGCGGGCAACTGTCAGGCTCCCCAACATACCATTTCCACACAAACAAGTGGGCATGGTGATGAAGTGTCTAAGTGTCTTGCCAAAGGACACAATGTGGTTGCCGCAGGTGGAATTCAAACCAAGGACATCTCAGCTTGCAGCCTGAACCTCTACTTACTGAGCCACCAAGCCTCCAGAAGAGCTAACTATGTCTAAAAATTATGAAACAGCTTCATTCTACCGATATATTTTTTGGGGGGGTTTAACACCATTTTCAACAGCCATGGTCATCTTATATCAGACAGTTTTACAGGGTGGAGGAAGCAGGTATACACATTAACAAGAGGTCGAACAGGGCTTGAAGCACTCACCTTGAACAGAACACGATATAAACAAGAGTCCAACAATGAGTCTACATTAAGCAATCCACCTCCATAAGATACATTGTCAATCCTTGCGCGACTCAGGAGGGACAAAAATAGTGCGAACATCATGCCTTTTCAACAGTTGATCTTAATGTAAAATGTGGAGCTCCCCTATGAAGACTCTTGATACAACCTATGTGGACTAATCTTAGTTACACACCTCCAGAGGGTACTGAATACAAACTTTCTAATTCTTTATCTACATGTCCAACTCTGTTTCCCATAGGGAGCCCAAATATTAACCCAGGCACTCGATTTGAACAAAGTTGAATCTGACCTCCCTAGAGATGTTGTATACCAAATATGAAAGCATTCTGACTGGTGGATCTGAAGAAGACTATTAAAGAAATTTCCCCATATTGTATTAATTGAGTTAAAATTCAGGTTGTCATAGGAAGTCTAAATATTAACCCAGGGAACCAATTAGAACAGACTTGAATCTGACTCCTCTTGAGATGTTGTAAACCAAATATGAAAGGATTCTGGCAGGTGAATCTGAAGAAGATTTTGATGAAATTCCCTCATATTGTACTAAGTTAAATTTCAGGTTCCCATATGGACTCCAAATATTAACCCAGGCACTTGAATTAAACAAACTTGAATCTGCCCCCACCCCGTAGAGATGCTGTATACCAAATACGAAAGCATTCCGACTAGTGGATCTGAAGAAGATTTTTAAAGAAATTACCTCATACAGCACTAAGTTAAAACTTGTCTACCACAGTGAGCCCAAATATATATCCAGGAACCTGATTTGAACAAACTTGAATCTGACCCCATTAGAGATGTTGTATACCAAATATGAAAGCATTCTGACTAGTAAATATGAAGAAGATTTTTAAAAATTATCCCCCATATTGAACTATGTTAAAATTTGACCCAAATATTAATCTAGGGAATTGGTTTGAACAATCTGGAATCTGACCCTCATAACAATGATGTATACCAAACATTAAAAGATTCTAACCGGTGATTCTCAAAAAGAAGGCTTTTAAAGAATATTCCCCATATTGCCTTAAGTTAAAAATCTGGGCTCCTGTATTGAGCCCAAATATGAACCAAAGGGCTTTAGTTTAATAAACTTGTATCTGACAGCCGCCGCCCCTTCATACCAAATAACAGCTCTCTGTTCCATGTGGTTTGGGAAATATGGGCATTTGAAAATATTCCTATTTTTAGTTCCTGAGGTCTCCATGGGGATGCAGGAATTTTTTTTTTTTTTTGCACAAGTCAAGTACTTGTGACTCAAGAATACCACATGCCAATTTTGGTTCAAATCGTACGATCGGTTCAGAAAAGAGAAATTTTGGGCGGAGCTAAAAATCTTAAAATATTGCTTCACAAACTTTGTTAGTACAAACCTGATTATACACCTCAAAAGGAAACTGCGTAACAAATATCAAGTCATTCTACCCCCTGGTTCATGAGAAGATTTTAAAAATATTTTTGAGCATTCATTCAGCCCCCCCCCCCCCTCCCCCCTATGGGCATGTTGAGATGTTGAGTTGAACAAAAATGCAATGCCTCTTCAGGACCATCACTAACACAAACTTTCACTTGAATTGGCCCAGTGGTTTTGGACAGAGAGCGATTAGATTAGCTCAACTTGACTTTGTCAAGGTGAGCTAAAAATAAAGGAGTAGTCACCAAAGAACTAACTCGGCAAAAGCATGGTTAACATTGGTTGAAGAAAAGTACTGTATCAAAATGGAGTACACATCAGTACACAGCACTACTGAACCCAAACAACGGCAATCCGTATTATAAGTGCCTTGCCTAAGGACCTTTCAGCTTGAAGTCCAATGTCATAACCATTGAGCCACCACCCTCCCCAAGGCTGATTAGTATTTGGGATTGAAATTGAGTGAATCTATCAGTGTGTGAAGAAATAAAGTGAAATGGCAAAATTGTGACAAGCAAATGATTGAGACAGTTTTTCCGAGGGACTAAATTTAAACAATAATATGAATCTAAATTCCATATGGATGCTGTACACCAAATATCAAGAGTCTGATTGTTGGTTCTAGAGGAAAAGATTTCTCAAAATTATTCCTGATATTGCACCGAGTTAAAACTAAGGATCCCATACAGATCCCAATAATGAACCCAGGGACTTCACTGAAACAAATTGAATCTGACCTCACAAAGGATCCTGTAAACCATATACAAGACTTTGACAGGTGGAGGTGAAGAAAAGTTTGATTTAATTTTTTTAACAAGAGCCCCAGTTGCAAGTTGCCTTAATTGCTCACCTGCCAAAATGGTTCAAAGAAGTATTTGGGGGTCACATTGAGTTAGACATGGTTAATCAACACTACAAAGGAATGAGGTAAATTTTATGGAAAAACACTAAGGAATGCGATCCAGGATTTGAACAAACCTGAGCCTAGCATACGCCCTCCTGCCATACCCTCACCCCACCCATAGAAAGCCCAAATATGAAGCCAAGTACTGAAATTGAACAAACTTGAATCCCGCACCGGCCTCCCATACATGATGCATACCAAATATCAAAAGATTCTGATTGGTGGATCGGAAGAAGATTTTTAAAGAACATTCCTCATATTGCACTAATCTGAACATTTGGGCTCCCTTAGAGATCTCGAATATGGACCCAGGGATCTGATTTCAACAAACATGTGTATGAATCTTCCAAAGATGTTATATGTGAAATATGAAAGCCTTTTGGAGCAGTGGTTTGGGAGAAGATTCTTTAATGTTTTTCCCATAACTCACAGGAGTCAAAAAATGATGACTCAAAATTTTTTCAAAGTCCTGGAATAGTACCCTATGATGAAACCGATGACAATTTTTTTTACCATTCCTTTCTGCTGTTCCAAAGGAAGCTTCACACAAAATAAAAATTCTCAGTGCCGTGTAGTTTTGGAGATATGGGCACTTTACATTTTTTTCTATTTTTAGCATCTGTGGTTCCCATGAGGGTGACGGGAATTATATTGGCATAAATTAGGTACTTATGACCAATGAGTCCTCATATCAAATTTGGTTCAAATTGGCCTCTCAGTTCGTAAAATAGAAATTTTGGTATAACTTGGGCTCCCACAGGAAGCCCAAATGTGAACCCAGGGACTTGGCTTTGATAAACTTATATCTCACCTCCCTAAGGATGCTGTATACCAAATATCAAAAGATTCTGACGGGTGGATGTGAAGAATAATATTTTTGAAGAATATTCCTCATATTGAACTAAGTTATAATTTGGGCCCCCACAGGGAGCCCAAATATGAACCCAGGGACTTGGCTTGAACAATCTTGAATCTCACCCCCTAAGGATACTGCATAACAAATATCAAAACATTCCGACTGCTGGATTTGAAGGAGGTCTTAAAAGAAAATTCCTCATTTTAAATTAAGTTACAATTTGGGCTCCCACTGTGAGGCCAAATATGAACCCAGGGACTTGGCTTGAACAAACTTGAATCTCACCTCCCTAAGGATTCTGCGTAACAAATATCAAAAGAGTTTGATTGGATGATCTGAGGAAGAAAATTTTTAATGAATATTTCACATATTGCACTACTTTGAAAATTTTGGCTCCCATAGAGAGCCCAAATATGGACCCAGGAAATTGATTTCAACAAATATGTGAATCAATCTTCCAAAGATGTTATATGTGAAATATGAAAGCTTTTGGAGTAGTGGTTTGGGAGAAGAAGGTTCTTTAATGTTTTCCCTATTATCCAGCGTGTTAAAAAATGCTGACTCAGCACTTTTTAAAAAGTTCCGAAAAAGTACCCTATGATAAAACCGATAGCAATTTTTTTTTTACCATTCCATCCTGTTGGTCCTTAGGAAGCTTCACACCAAATAAAAATTCTCAGTGCTGTGTGATTTTGGAGATATGGGCATTTTAATTTTTTTCTATTTTTAGCTCCCGCAGTTCCCATCCGGGCAATAGGAAATATTTTTTTTTGCATAAATTAATTACATATGACCCAATAAGCCCAAATATCAAATTTGGTTCAAATCAGCCCCTCAGTTTGGAAAATAGAAATTTTGGGTGGGGCAAATACGTCACTTAACAAATCTGAGAGTACACCTCAAAAGGAAGCTGCACACTAAATATCAAGACTCAGCTACTGCTGGTTTGTGAGAAGAAGGTTTTTAAAGATTTAGGCACACTTTTTGGGCGTGGCCCTACCGAGTGGCAGGGCAACTTGATTTGAACAAACATGAATTGACATATGATAGGGAACATGCACATCAGATTTGGTTAGATTTGATTAAGTAGTTTGTGAGAAGTCGATAATGTGAAGTGGACGACAACGGACAACATCGACGGACGAAAAGAGATTAGTAAAGCTCCCCTTTAGCTTTGCTCAGGTGAGCTAAAAATTATCCCATATATAGCTTGAAGTTAAAATTCCCACAGGGAGAATACATATCAACTCTAGACACATGATCTGAAGTTGAATCTGCACCCTTTCCCTCCCCCACCCCCACCACCAACATACACAAACACACAAGAATGTTGCATACTAAGTACCAAAAGATTCTACAGGTGGTTCTGATGAAGTAGAATTTTGAAGAATATTCCTAATATTGCAGGAGTCAATAAAGGGACTTGACTGGAACAAACTTGAATCTGACCCACGTATGAATGTTGTATGTCAAAATTAATATCAAAAGATTCTGATAGGTGGTTCTAAAAGAGAAAATTTTTAAAGAATGTTCCCAATATGGATTAAATAAATATTCAGGCTCCCATACAGAGCCCAAAATATAAACCTGCATGGGTATTTGATCTGAACAAACATGAATCTGCCCCCACTACAATTTTATAATGCTGTATACAAAACATCAAAACATTCTGACTGGTGTTTCTGGAGAAGGAGATCTTTAAAGAATATTCCATAAGTTAAACCCCAAACTCCAACTCCTGTATTGAGCCAAATATAAACCTGGAGGCTTGATTTGAACAAAATATAAAAAAAAATTTCAGATATGAATCGGAAAAAGATTTTTAAAGATTATTCCTCATAGTTAAAATTCAGGCTCTCACAGGGAGCCCACACAGCAACACAGCAACTCAATCTGAACAAACTTGAATCAGGCAACTCAATTTGAACAAACCCAAATCTGACCTCTCTAAGGATGTTATATATCACATTTCTAGAGAAGAATTTTATACAAGCTGCTCATATTGCACCAAGTTAAAACTTGGCCTCCTACTAGTAAGGGGACTTGATGTGAACAAATGTGAATTCCTGATTCTAGTGGTTGACACAGCGGTATATTGTATACATGTATGTATGTGCCAGCCACTCTGTGATTAACTAAGATTGACTTCAATTCATTCCAAGAAGAACACACACCATTTACTGGGCATTTGGATGTTTGTGAAGAAAAAAATAAAAAAATAGTTCTGGAGAGCAATTGACATATCTGAGTAGCTACAAGGAGAATGATTTTTGTTGCGGCACTGAATTTTTCACAAAGCAAAATCTGCTGCATCTTAAATTTAAC
The DNA here is from genome assembly GCA_031216915.1 of Pictodentalium vernedei. Classification (NCBI taxonomy): domain Eukaryota; kingdom Metazoa; phylum Mollusca; class Scaphopoda; order Dentaliida; family Dentaliidae; genus Pictodentalium; species Pictodentalium vernedei. Next base: position 844,807,693 of record CM062296.1, on the reverse strand, counting down.
CTAAATTAAACTTAACTCATATTAAATGTATACGGATGTGTTTAATTTATTTATTTATTGGTGTTTAATGTCACATACTTATGCACAATGGCTAATCGTGACCGTGACAGTTTTACAGGTGGAGGAAGCCGGAGTTCCCAGAGAGAACTACCGAGCATCAACAAACAACTGTCACCTCCCCAACATTCTAACTCTGGTCAAGCTCTGCTCAAGCAGGGTTACAGCAGCTGAAGACATGTGCACCATCGACAACCAGTACGCCTTAGTACACAGCGTCATCGTGCCCCCATGTAGGCAACCAGGATAAAGTGCCTTGCCCAAGGACACAATGCGCGTCGTCCCGGACCGGGATCGAACTCGGAACCTCTAGCACAGAAGTCCAACAGTCTACCACAGAGCCACCGCGCTCCCAATGTGTTTAATATTACAAAACATGTACAAGAACATTTAAAAGAGGCCCCCTCCTTAAATGCTTACCTAATAAATTTGTTTAGAGAAGAATTTAAGGTCACGTTCATCATCTGCATGTTAATATTTATTTATTTTTATTTATTGGGTTTTACAACACTTTCGAAAACCATGATCACCCCACATCGGACAGTTTATGGGTGGTGGAAGCCAGAGTACTGGAAAGAACCAGTGAAAACTGGTGAGCATCTGACATACCCCCAGCATACTAACTCCATACAAGCAGTGTTAGCATTTGTAGAAGACAAGTGCACCATTGACATGCAGTACGCCTTTGTACAAAGCGCCACCATTCCCCACTTGGGCAATAGGCATTAAGTGCCTTTTTATCCAAGGACACAACACAGTTATCCCTAGCAGGGATCAAACCATGGACCTTTCAGTCTGAAATCCAATGGTATACCTACTGAGCTCCCATCTTATACTTAATCTAATTTAGCTATGAGTGTGGGGAAGAAGGGTGGGAGATTTTTAGCCTAAAATCACTCAAACCTCTTCAAAAAACATTTTGAAACAAAGAGAAAAAAATTCCTTAGTGGACTCCTTTCAACTACCCCCCCCCCCCCCCCCCCAGGGCAGAAGTTCATTTTTTTCATAAAATCTGATAAAATAACAAAAAACCCTCTTTTCAAGCAAAAACAAAAATTGCTCAAAAGAACAAAATTGTGTTGTGTACTTGGGTCCTCAAGTGGCCTGATGGTTCCCATTTAAGCAAACTTAACGTTAATGTCACATTTACATCTAAATGAAAGTTATCACCATTCATTTAACCCCCCTGCACACTGATGTCAAAATATCTAAATTTCAGGCAGAAAAAAATACCCATGATGCAACTAGAAATTTAACCAATTCAATCTCGTTTGACAGAACTCATTGAGCTCTGTCAAACGAGATTGAATTGGTTGAATTTCTAGATGCATTCTGGGAATAAACAGCTTCCTGAAATTTTGGTATTTTGACATCAGAGTTAAACAAACAGTAAATTTTTATTGGATTCTGTGTTAAACTCCCCTGATACATACCAAAATCAATCAAGCCTAACACTTTGTACAAATTTTTATCCATGAGTCATAGACATACCAAATATCAAGAGATTCTGCTCCTGCCTGGTGGGGCTGAAGAAGAAGATCTTTAAAGAATAGTGCTGCTACATGCACCCGGTGCTTGTTGAATTCATTGGAAATGACTATTAATCGACTAATGATCGATTAAGGCCAGCGATTTATCGACTTCTAAAATTAATAGTCGCAGCAACCTAAATGTGAATTCGACCTCTGTAAGATCCACATTTTCAAATCATTCTGACTAGACAAGCGGTTCCGAAGTACCAGAGGCTCAAGCAAGCCTAAAACGCTCACCTGGCTCAAGTTGCCAAAAAGGATAAGTGTATCAATAAGTGATCAGCAGCAAGAGCAATGCTTTGATTTGCTTTGACACAACCAGCTGGTGCTAAGAAAGCTTCTGAGCAAGCTCTGTTTTGTGAAGTATTAAAAATAATCCAACAAAATTTTTTCTTTTGTTTTCAACAACTAAGGTTCTTTCTAAACCCCGCCCCCTCCCCCCCCCAAAAAAAAAAAATAATGAAAGTGTCAATGACACTGTAGCTCAACTTTTCAAGATATGTACATGTATAGTATTTGACACAGCAATGACAAACATCTAGGTAATGACCTGATAACAGGTACATATAAAGTATTGTAACGGCCTGTACATAAATACTGACCGTAGCCTGTAACAAATGTATAGGTAAAGTATTGTAAAGGTGGGTGACAGTCAGATGCTAAACTAGAAAAGAAATCTTTGAGTCCCAGAGTGGGTCTGACTGAACCCCAAAATATTTGTTCTCATAGCACAGTGATAACAAAGGCACCCCAAAACACACTCATTCCTGTTCCAAGGTGAAAACAAAGGTACCAAAGAAGTTTTGTGAAGATCATAAATACGAGCTGTATAGAAGTTGTGACAAAAAACTGATTGGACCTAATTTCGGTACAAAATGGCCACTGGCAGCCATCTTGAATTTTGGACCGCACTCAGAAACACTCATTCTCATCCCAAGGTGATAACAAAGGTACCCAAGAAGTTTTGTGAAGATCGGTTGATAAATACAGCCTCTAGCCCGAGCCGTATTGACATGTGCACTTACAGTGTACAGTTAAAACTAGAAGTCCTGTCACGAATTGTGCGCTTATCTAGGCTTAATTGCGCGTTGGAATTGCGCGCAATTGCTATATCGAATGGCATCCAAAGCACGGCAGGTTCTCCTGGTTACTTATAGCAAACACATGCAATGTTTCTGCCAATGGACCTCCGGGTTACCCGGAGGTCCATTGGCTGAAACATCGCTTGTGCACAGGCCATATTTACAGAATTTGATAGCTTTACTTGGTCCATAACGCGCACATTAGCGCGCATATCAACGTGCTATTTCTGCGCATTTCATGACAGGACTTCTAGTTTTAACTGTAGAAGTAGCACTGAATAAATCAAAGTTCATCTAATTTGCATAATTTCTGCACGAGATAAAAACCTGTACTATATGTGATGTATTCCATGTTACTAAACATATAAAAATTTATTCAAATCAGAACTTTCATGCAGAAGTTCTGTACAAAAGACTGATTGCACTAATTTTGGTACAAAATGGCTACTGGTGGCCATCTTGAATTTCAGACCACACCCCAAAACACTCGTTCTCATTCCACGGAGATAACAAAGGTACTCAAGAAGTTTCGTAAAGATCGGTTCATAAATACAGCCTCTAGCCTGAGCCGTTTTGAAGTTGTGTACAAAAAACTGATTAGACCTAATTTCGGTACAAAATGGCCACTGGCAGCCATCTTCAATTTCGGACCGCACCCAGAAACACTCGTTCTCGTCCCAAGGTGATAACAAAGGTACCCAAGACGTTTCGTGAAGATCAGTTGATAAATACAGCTTCTAGCCCGAGCCGTATTGACATGTGTACTTACTGTGTGTAAGTAGCACTGAAAAAATCAAAGTTCATCTAATTTGCATAATATCTGCACGAGAAAAAAACCTGTATTATATGTGATGTATCCCATGGTACTAAACATTCACACACAAAATTTATTCAAGTCAGCACTTTCATATGGAAGTTCTGTGCAAAAATCTGATTGCCCATTAATTTCGTACAAAATGGCTGCCATCGGCCATCTTGTATTTTGGACCGCACCCAAAAACACTCGTTCTCGTCCCACGGTGATACCAAAGGTACCCAAGAAGTTTCGTAAAGATCGGTTTACAAATACGGCCTCTAGCCCGAGCCGTATTGGCATTTGCACTGACAGTGCTGAAAGTAACACTAAATACATCAAAGTTAGTCTAATTTGCATAATTTATGTAGGAGAAAAAAACCCGTATTATATGTGATGTATCCCATGGTACTAAACATTCATACAAAAAATTATTCAAATCAGCACTTTCATATGGAAGTTCTGTACAAAAAAACAAATTTCTGCATCGTCGGTACAAGATAGCGGCTGGCGGCCATCTTGAATTTCGGGTCGGACCCAAAAACACTCGTTCTCGTCCCACAGTCATAACAAAGGTACCCAAGAAGTTTCGTAAAGATCGGTTCATAAATACGGCCTCTAGCCCGAGCCGTATTGAATTGTTGACGGACAGACGGCCAGATGGACGACGGACAACTGGCCATGGCATAAGCTCAAATTTGGCTTCGCCAAAGTTGAGCTAAAAAACTGATTGGATCTAATTTCAGTACAAAATGGCCACTGGCAGCCATCTTGAAAGTGTCAATGACACTGTAGCTCAACTTGTTTAAGACATGTACATGTATAATATGTGACACAGCAATGACAAACATCTAGGTAATGACCTGATAACAAAGTTACATGTAAAGTATTGTAATGGTCTGTACATAAATGCTGACCGTAGCCTGTAACAAATATATAGGTAAAGTATTGTAAAGTTGGGGGTGACAGTTAGATGCTAAACTAGAATTATTTATTTATTGATGTTAAAGGTCACATATTTATGCACAATGGCTAATCATGACCGTGACAGTTTTACGGGTGGAGGAAGCCGGAGTACCCGGAGAGAACCACCGAGCAACGACGAGCAGCTGCCAGCTCCCCAACATCGTAACTCCACACTGCAGCACAGGCAGGGTTAGATTGGTTGAAGACATGCGTACCATCGACGTGCAGTACGCCTTAGTACACGGCATCATCGTGCCCCCACATGGGCAATGGGGGTGAAGTGTCTTGCCCAAGGACACAATGCGGCTGCCGCAGGTGGGATTCGAAACCGAGGACCTCTCGGCTTGCAGCCTGCACCTCTACCTACTGAGCCACTGCGCCCCCATGCTAAACTAGAAAAGAAATCTTTGAGTCCCAGAGTGGGTCTGACTGAACCCCAAAATATTTGTTCTCATAGCACTGTGATAACAAAGGCACCCCAAATCACTCGTTCTCGTCCCAAGATGATAACAAAGGTACCCAAGAAGTTTTGTGAAGATCGGTTCATAAATAGACTCTAGTCCGAGCTGTATTGACATGTGGACTTACATGTACTGAGTATAAGTAGCACTGACTAAATCAAAGTTCATCTAATTTGCACAATTTCTGCACTAGAAAAAAACCTGTATTATATGTGATGTATTCCATGTTACTAAACATTCATACAAAAATTTATTCAAATCAGAACTTTCATGCAGAAGTTCAGTACAAATAAACAGCTGTGCAATGAGCGCATGATACGCCCGTTATTAATTACAAGAGGGAAGCACGCAATATGAGCATACATGTGTACTAAGCATTTTCTAGTTATTGTTCAACATGTGGAAAATTGCTTATATTTTGATGAATAAAGTCCCATAACTCTGGAATGACAAATCGGACAGCGACACAAATCGAAAAGTGGGAATCCTTCCATCGACATATATGTGCAACCCAAAAATCATGAAAATTGCTCTAATCATTTTCAAGTTATTGTTCGACATGTGAAAAATTGCTTATAGTTTGACGAATAAAGTCCCATAACTCTGGAATTATCGGACAGTGACACAAATCGAAAGGGAGCTTCCTTCCATCAACATATACTTTCCACAAAAAAATCACAAAAATTGCTCGAAGCGTTTTCGAGTTAACATACGACGTGTGGATGGACGACGGACAGCAATATACCATAATACAACCGTTTTTTTCCAAACGGGCGTATAAAAACTGATTGCACTAACTAAAGTAGAAAATGGCTGCTGGTGGCCTCTAGCCCGAGCCGTATTGGCATTTGCAGTTACAGTGCTGAAAGTAACACTAAATAGATCAAAGTTAGTCTAATTGGCAAAATTTATGCACAAGAAAAAAACCTGTATTATATATGATGTATCCCATGGTACTAAACATTCACACAAAAAATTATTCAAATCAGCGCTTTCATATGGAAGTTCTGCACAAAAATCTGATTGCACCTAATTTTGTACAAAATGGCTGCCAGCGGCCATCTTCAATTTTCACGAATTTCATACCGGACAAAAACCACTCGTTCTCATCCCACGGTGATAACAAAGGTACCCAAGAAGTTTTGTAAAGATCGGTTCATAAATACAGCCTCTGGCTCGAGCCGTATTGGCATTTGAACTTAAGTGCTGAAAGTAACACTAAATAAATCAAAGTTAGTCTAATTTGCATAATTTCGCATGAGAAAAAAACTTGTATTATATGTGATGTGTCCCATGATACTAAACATTCACACAAAAAAAAATTATTCAAATCAGAGCTTCCATATGGAAGTTCTGTGCAAAAATGTGATTGTACCTAATTTTGTACAAAATGGCTGCCAGTGGCCGTCTTGAATTTCGGACCTGACCCAAAAACACTTGTTCTCCCACGGTGATAACAAAAGCACCCAAGAAGTTTCGTAAAGATAGGTTCATAAATACGGCCTCTAGCCCGAGCCGTGTTGATGCCGCAACAGGCGGGCAGATGGACAACGGGCCATGACAATACCTCACATTTAGCTTCGCCAAAGTTGAGCTAAAAAGTCTTCATAAATGAAATACTCAAGACCCAGTTATGTACCACATGACAAATTTGATTTACATCTGTCCATTGGCTCTGAGAAGTTTTGAGTGCAGCCCAAATTTTGACATACTGAGTTTCTTTGAAAAAAAGTGAATTTGCATCTCTAAAGTAAGTTCCAAACAAGAAATCTAAGCATTATTGCAAGCGGCTTACAAAAAGATGATTTTAAAAGCATTTTAGGCTTATGGAGCAATAACCACACCCCAAAGGATATAGTAATTTATTTTTGTGTGTGTGGGGGGTGGGGGGGTGGGGTTGGGGGGGGAGGGGGGCCATCAGACGAGTAAATTTCACCAGCCTGAAGATGGCAGCAGCTTCATTTGAACAAAGGAGAAAAGGTTTACTCCGAGGGAGGATGGTAGGTGCCATAAATTAATGAATTTGGCCCAATGGGTTTAAAGAATAACAAATTTCAAACTGGAGAAACAGAATTTTACTGCCCCTGTAAATTCACATCTGTGTGAAAATGGTTCAAGCATCAAAAATAAACAAAGCAGAAAGAGAATTTTTGGAGGCTTATTTTGGGGGATAAACTATTTTTAAAGAAATCAGAACAAAGTTTTCATTAACAGTATTACATGAAATAAAATCTCTGGAACCCACATTGAAGTCTTGAGAGGGTTAAATTAATGACATTCACGCAGGAATCGGAAAAAAAAATTTCAAAGAAACCCGAAAAAACATACAGTTAAAACTAAAAGTCCTGTCACAAACTGTGCACCTATATAAGCTTAATTACGCATAGGAATTGCACTCAATTGCCATATCGAGTGGAATCCAAAACATGGTAGGTTCTCCTAGTTACTCATAGCAAGGACAGGCAATGTTTCTGCAAATGGACCTCCGGGTTATCCGGAGGTCCATTGGTTGAAACAATACTTGTGCACAGGCCATATGTACAGAATTTGATAGCCTTTATATGGTCATAACGAGCAGATTAACGTGCAGATCAACATGCTATTTGTGCGCATTTCATTACAGGACTTCTAGTTTTAACTGTATGAGCATCGAAGAGCAACTGTCAGCTCTTCAACATTTCAACTCTGTTCAAGCTCCGTTACAGCAGCTGAAGACATGTGCACCATTGACGGGCAGTACGCCTTAGTACACAGCGCCATGTAGGCAACCTGGATAAAGTGCCTTGCTCAAGAACACAATGGGGGTCGTCCCAGACGGGAAACTAACTCGGGACCTCTAGCAAAGTCCAACAGTACACCACTGCACTCCCTTTTCACTCAATTAACCCTTTACCTAATGAATCAGCCTCATCCGTCTGCACAATATGCAAATTCAGCAGTTGAAGAAATATTAATTTTCAGAAAATTCCAACCACACTATATCATGTGACCCCTCACATTGGAACGAGCTCATCGAGCTTGTTCCAATGAGGGGTCACATGATATGGTTTGTTGAAATATTTAGAAAATTCTGAAAACACTATAATTAAAATCATTAAGTTTTTATATCATCTGCTTTGGATAACTGTCAAGGGTTAAGCTTAAACTAATATACAGAACATGTGTGTTCGACAGGTAACAGGAGTCTCTCCTGCCTCTCGTCGACATTAAGTGATAATAGTAAACAGTCTGAAGAACTTTTAACAATTTGTACAGGGAAAAATATTACAGCAAAAATGCTGACTCATCATTTTTTCAATGCCTCCTACCACACACCCCAACATTAATTACCAAGGGCAATATTTTTTAACCATTCCATTCTACTGGTCCGAAAGATGCTCCATACCAAATACCAGTTCTTTGCTCCAAGTGGTTTGGGAAATGTGTGCTTTTGAATTTTATTTGGTTTGTAGTCCCTCGCATTCCCACGGGCTGTGAAAAAATTTTTTTTTGCATCAATCAATTACTTGGGAACCCACTTAACTATATGCCAAATTGGATTGAAACTGGCCCATCAGTCCCTCAAATAGAAATTTTGAGCGGAACCCAAAATGGATATGCCCACACAGAGCCCAAATATTGACCTACCAACTTCCCTTGAACAAACTTTAATCTTCAACACTAAAGCATGTTCCATACCAAATCACAAGGCATTCCCTCTGGTGGATCAAGAGAAGAAGATTTTTAAAGATTTTGGGCATTAACCAGAGCCCAAAGATGGCGGCTGCTTCATTTGAACAAAACAGAAAGGGTATACTCCTTAGATGGTCTGTGCAATATGTATTTGAATTTGGCCTGATGGTTGTGAAGAAGAAGTCACTTTTGCAGAAGTTAATGGCTGACGGACGACGGATGCCAGACAACGGACGCAAGATGACAAGTGATGGCGGTAGCTCCCGTTGACATACAGTCAGGTGAGCTAAAAAGAGTTTTAAAGATTATTCCTCCTATAAGACTAAGTTAAAATTTAGACTCCAACAGGGAGTCAAAATATTAAGGCATGGACTTGGTTTGTACAAACTTAGATCTGGCCTCCCTATAGGATGCTGTAAACCAAACATCAAAAGATTCAGCCTGGGGGGTCTGAAAACTGAAAAAAAAATTTTGAAGATTATTCTACAGATTGCACAACATTAAAATTTAGGCTCCTATAGAAAGCCCAATTAATAACTGATAGACTTGATTTGAACACAAATCAATCTGACCCCTGTAAAATTTCTGTATGCCATATATCAAAAGATTTCAATTAAAGGCTCCGGAGACAAAGATTTTTAAAAATGATTCCTCATATTGCCATTATTATTCGAGTAAGTTAAAATTTTGGCTCCAACAGTAAGCCCAAATACTGACACAGGAACTTGGTTTGAACAAACTTAAATCTTACCTCTCAAAGGATGATGTATACTCTCAAGTGCCGAATAAAAGTGTTTGCCGAATAAAAGTGCTGGGTAACAATTTACACTACTGAAAAGAATAATAGTGCTGGTGCACAATAAATGTGCTGGCTTGCAAACTTAACTAATTTCACATGAGTACCAAAATATGTCGCTCCCCTATACTACTACTGACTTGCCAAGAAATTGCCAAACACAATTTCAGTTGGTTCGATAACCGTTCCATGACTATTGATAAAAATCTGTATTATACACTTAATTGCTAACTGCAGTAGAAATTGATATAAAATAACTTTTGCTGTCTTTTTATTAGAAAATTTAATAAAAAAAAACCCAGCCTCAATGATTGACTTTCTCAACACCAAGGGTGAAGCATTGTAAAATATTAATCACTTTATCAAACACAGTTTCAGAACTGGAACTTGACACTTGCTCCAGATTTACAATATCAAATATATTTATTTCTACCAGGGACCCCCAATGAGAGAATATTAGGTAGATGTGACTTCTCCCTCTCAGAAAAAGAGGGAAAAGCAAGAGCTCTTTTGGGAGAAGTGAAATTTCTAAAGAGAAAAATTCAGAGATGAGAATTTAATATTTCAAAATTCAACAGACCTTTCAAACTCTGAAAATCAAGTGGGATCCAGTAGAGGAGCCATGAGATTCCAGCCTCCACCTTACCCCCCCCCCCCCCCAAAACCAAAGAGGAGCCATGAGATTTCCAGTCTCCACCTTACCTGGTCCCCCCCCCCAATCAGTTTTTTTTTTATTTCCCTGCCATCAGTACAAGTACAGTGCCCGCTGTCCTGCCCCCTCCCCCCTCCCCCCCCACCCTCCCATTTTCTACACTCTTCACAAGCATAGCCCCACAGAATTTTGGCAGAGAGAAGTAAAATTTCTAAAGAAAGAAATACTGAGAAGAGATTCAATCCCGGGAAGTGAAGCAGTGCCTGTTCAGTGTTGTACACAGCCTCTGTTTTTCTGGTAAAATAGAACCCAGTCACCAATTCTTGGGAGGTGCAAATACTTTCTAAAATGGGCAAAATTGCTTATTAATGCTCACCCCTGGTCTTGAGTTGATAGTCATGTTGTGGTCATGATTAGCCATTGTGCAAAAATATGTGACCTTAAACACCAATTAATAAATACTGAGAAGAGAATTTAATTAAATATTTCAAATTTATTTGTCAATAGACATGACAAACACTGAAAATTAAGTTAGTGCCCCCACAAGAACCCCGGGAAGATAGGTGTTATGCAGTGCTTGTTTACTGTGGTTTACTGTGGTAAACATACCGTTTTACTGGTAAAACAGAACGCAGTCACTTATGCTCTAAAATAGGCAACATGGGGCAAAAACGATTAACTGACCTTGACTTCAACTCCATGCTGTGGTCACGATTAGCCATTATGCAGAAGTATGTGACCATAAACACCAATAAATAAATCAAATTAGTGGGTGGGATCCAGTGGAAGAACAATGGGATTTCTAAGGAGCCAAGCGCCTACCCTAAAGAGTTATTTTTTTATTGGCCTCACTTGGGGAAAAAAATAAAGGTAATGGGTCACAATATCCGTGACGGTTTGTATTTTTTTTCACAAATTAATAAACATGCCCACACGTTTATTCGGCACCTGAGAGTACAAAATATCAAAAGATTATGACTGGTGGGTCTGAAGATTTTTAAAGATTATTCCTCATATTGCAAGAAACTAAAATTTGGACGAGAAGATTTTTGCAAAATTTTTGCAAAGTTCTATGCTGACACAGCATTTTTTTCATTCCCCTCCTACAGTACACTATGAACAGAACTGATGGCAAAGTCAATTCTACTGGTCCTAAGAATGCTTCATATCAAAATAACATATCTCTGCTGTGTGCAGTTTGGGGAATGTGCATGAAAATGTTTCTATTTTTAGCTCCTGGGGTTCCCACAGGCATACAGGATATTCTTTTGTTGCATGAATCAAGTATTTTAATATGATTAAATAATACAGGCAACCCACTAAATTGGATATCCCTCAACTGGTAGACTGCTGAATTATTTTTAGTCATCAAAATTTGTTCACATATCTTTGCCTTGTTACAATAGGCACTCTCCCATAAAATGTAACAAGACAAATCCTCACAGATTTGATAATTTCACTTCAAAGGTGGTATGGAGAACATCCACTGAATATGAAGCCTCTAAGTTGTGGTACCGACACTTCAGAATAAAGCCCAAATATGTGCTACCAGCACTCTGTCAGTTAAATGAATAACCCTGTTAATTGAATATAGTTTTGTAACGCCAGGCCTTTAGATTAGCCCAAGTTCACACCATTTACAGGTGTGCTCAAATTATAGATGGTGTGAAGACAGCAAGAATGAAAGTGTCAATGACACTGTAGTTCAACTTGTCAAGACATGTACTTGTATAGTATGTGACACAACAATGACAAACATCCAGGTAATGACCTGATAACAAAGGTACATATAAAGTATTGTAACAGTCTGTACATAAATACTGACCGTAGCCTGTAAAAAATGTGTAGGTAAAGTATTGTAAAGGTGGGTGACAGTCAGATGCTAAACTAGAAAAGAAATCTTTGAGTCCCAGATTGGGCCTGACTGAACCCCAAAATATTTGTTCTCATAGCACAGTGATAGCAAAGGCACCCCAAAACTCACTCGTTCATGTCCCAAGGTGAAAATAAAGGTACCTAAGAAGTTTTGTGAAGATCAGTTCATAAGTACGAGCTGTATAGAAGTTGTGACAAAGAACTGATTGGATCTAAGTTTGGTACAAAGTGGCCACTGGCAGCCATCTTGAATTTTGGACCGCACCCAGAAACACTCGTTCTCATCCCAAGGTGATAATAAAGGTACCCAAGAAGTTTTGTGAAGATCGGTTCATAAATACAGCCTCTAGCCCGAGCCGTATTGACATGTGCACTTACAGTGTATAAGTAGCACTGAATAAATCAAAGTTCATCTATTTTGCATAATTTCTGCATGAGAAAAAGACCTGTACTATATGTGATGTATTCCATGTTACTAAACATTCATACAAAAATTTATTCAAATCAGAACTTTCATTCAGAAGTTTTGTACAAAAGACTGACTGCACTAATTTTGGTACAAAATGGCTGCTTCTGGCCATCTTGAATTTTGGACCACACCCCAAAACACTCATTCTCATCCCACGGTGATAACAAAGGTACTCAAGAAGTTTTGTAAAGATCGGTTCATAAATACAGCCTCTAGCCTGAGCCATATAGAAGTTGTGTACAAAAAACTGATTGGACTTAATTTCGGTACAAAATGGCCACTGGCTGCCATCTTGAATTTTGGACCGCACCCAGAAACACTTGTTCTCATCCCAAGGTGATAACAAAGGTACCCAAGACGTTGCGTGAAGATCACTTCATAAATACAGACTCTTGCCTGAGCCGTATTGACATGTGTACTTACTGTGTGTAAGAAGCACTGAAAAAATCAAAGTTCATCTAATTTGCTTAATTTTTGCACGAGAAAAAACCCACATTATATGTGATGTATCCCATGGTACTAAACATTCACACAAAAAAATTATTCAAATCAGCATTTTAATAAGTTTTGCGCAAAAATATGATTGCACCTAATTTTGTACAAAATGGCTGCCATCGGCCATCTTGAATTTCAGACCGGACCCAAAAACACTCGCTCTCGTCCCATGGTGAAAACAAAGGTACCCAAGAAGTTTCGTAAAGATCGGTTCATAAATACGTCCTCCAGCCCGAGCCGTATTGGCATTTGCACTGACAGTGCTGAAAGTAACACTAAATACATCCAAGTTTGTCTAATTTGCATAATTTGAGCACGAAAAAAAAACCCATGTGATATGTAATGTATCCCATGGTACTAAACATTCATACAAAAAATTATTCAAATCAGCGCTTTCATATGGAAGTTCTGTACAAGCCATCTTGAATTTCGGACCACACCCAAAAACACTTGTTCTCATCTCACGGTCATAACAAAGGTACCCAAGAAGTTTCATAACGATCGGTCCATAAATATGGCCTCTAGCCCGAGCCGTATCCAATTGTTGACGTACGGAGAGACAGACAGACGGACGACGGGCAATGACAAAAGCTCAAATTTGGCCTTTTTCCGCATCTGGACCCCCTCCAATAGGAAGGAGGATACTGTAGGGCCTGAGGTGGGGGTAAGTATGGCCTTCCCATTGGTGGAGGTTTGCCCCCACCCACCAACTGGAGAACCATACCTACCTACTCCCCAGGCCTACAACGACCTGGAACCCGGCAACACCCAAAAAGATTACGCCCCCACCCATTAATACATAGCCAAAATAATATTTCAGAACAACTTGTGGCCAAATATGCTTCAGTAATCATTATAATTGATATTATATATATATTTTTTATGTTCTATACATCACACTCTCATTTTGATGCATAATGTGTGGTCATACTAAACACTGAGGGATACCGAGTATTAGGAAAATAGTGGGAATGGAATGAAAAGGGTATGAGGTGGAGTATTATGAGTTTATAAATAGATTTAAGCAGTGAGTGCATGGTTTTAATACCATATTTGAGAATTATGAGTGCTAAAATAATAGAGCTCATAAAAAAATCTTCCTCTCGGTATTTCGTAGGAAGTTTTGGTAATTAGTATTTATAGCGGCCGCACCTCGGTAAGAGATAGCATGAGTTACAGTGCTGGAAATGAACAAAATGACGGATGCAGTTTCAAGCTCTGTGAAATCAGAGACAGGAGTAAAATGCACCTGTGAAATATTAGTACATGTATTGAATTTTAAGAGAATACCATCACCAAACACCAGAAAGAAACTTTAAATTTTAAGGACCTGCTGAAATATGATAGTAAATTGTCACTGGCCACAGAGTGCAGCTTTCTCAAAGCAACATACAATTATATGTCCTCAAAGTGTAATAGAGCTCCACAATATTTGTCAACAAGTGCATTATTTTTAAATCCAGTTAAATAGAAAGCATGGGTGCCAATGGGAGCATTCACACTCGCATTCATCTCATTTCCAGAAATGGAGAGTTAGTGATGGAATTGTGGTCCTAGATGACAAGGCAAAACCCAGAGTTTTTTATGGCTGCACAGTAAATCAATAAACCAATATATACCGGTATTTAATCCAGTATTGATTGAACAGTGAATACAATCTTGAAGTTTGAGATAATAACCTACATATGCTTATCGTTCATCTGGACATTAATAAAGAGGATCGATTACAGTACAGACATTGTGGACGGGTCAAAATCCAATGGGTGGGGGTTTTTCCATGCAAATAATTCAGAGATGATCCGACACCTACATGTAGCGTAATTTCCACCAATGAAACACCTTTGTAATCGTGGTGCATCATTGGTGGAAATTTTGCTAGATGATTATTTCTGAATTATATGCGTGGAAAAAATGTCAACAGGTGGATTTTGACGCGTCCACGATAGCCCTACTGGATGACAGTTTACAGATTTGGAAAGCATCTGTTGCAAGCACATGGGGCAGGGCGTCAGCTGTCTTAGGGAGTTTGAGCATTGAAGAGAAGGGTCTTCCTACAGGAACATTTTAAAACAGTGCTATCGAATATGGTGATGAGACACAACTTTTTGACAAACTGTTTATAGTTACAGATGGTTTCGGTTATATGTTTTTTCATTTTAGATAACCATTAACCACCAGAGCAACAATAAAATAGTTCCTCTCAAATTTTATGACCTGATTGAATAGTGGTGTAATTACAAAAATATCAATTTATTGTCACTATTTATTTACCAACAATTTGATTTTCAAGATGCCTCAAGTATTTTTTTTGCCTGTAGTCTCGAATGAATATCATCCCTCTACCTAATAAATCAGCCGCATCACCAAATAGTGCAGTCGAAAAAATATTATTTTTAATAAAAATTGAGCAAAACCATATCAAGTGACCCCTCAATTAAAGCGAGTCTGTCAAGCTCATTCCAATGAGGGAGTCACATGATATGGTTTTATTGCTAAACTAATATTTAAAATAAATCATGAAAGTGTCAATGACACTGTAGCTCAACTTGTCAAGACATGTACATGTATAGTATGTGACACAGCAATGACAAACATCTAGGTAATGACCTGATAACAAAGGTACATATAAAGTATTGTAACAGTCTGTACATAAATACTGACCGTAGCCTGTAACAAATGTATAGGTAAAGTATTGTAAAGGTGGGTAACAGTCAGATGCTAAACTAGAAAAGAAATCTTTGAGTCCCAGAGTGGGTCTGACTGAACCCCAAAATATTTGTTCTGATAGCACAGTGATAACACCCCAAAACACACTCATTCCTGTCCCAAGGTGAAAACAAAGGGACTGGTACCCAAGAAGTTTTGTGAAGGTCAGTTCATAAATACGAGCTGTATAGAAGTTGTGACAAAAAACTGATTGGACCTAATTTCGGTACAAAATGGCCACTGGCAGCCATCTTGAATTTTGGATCGCACTCAGAAACACTCGTTCTCGTCCCAAGGTGATAACAAACAAAAGTACCTAAGAAGTTTTGTAAAGATCGGTTCATAAATAAGGCCTCTAGCCTGAGCCGTATAGAAGTTGTGTACAAAAAACTGATTAGACCTAATTTCGGTACAAAATGGACACTGGCAGCCATCTTGAATTGTGGACCGCACTCAGAAACACTCGTTCTCGTCCCAAGTTGATAACAAAGGTACCCAAGAAGTTTCGTGAAGATCAGTTGATAAATACAGCCTCTAGCCAGAGCCGTATTGACATGTGTACTTACTGTGTGTAAGTAGCACTGAAAAAATCAAAGTTCATCTAATTTGCATAATTTCTGCACGAGAAAAAACCCCGCATTTTTGTGATGTATCCCATGGTACTAAACATTCACACAAAAAATTTTTCAAATCAGCACTTTCATATGGAAGTTCTGTGCAAAAATCTGATTGCACCTAATTTTGTACAAAATGGCTGCAATCGGCCATCTTGAATTTTGGACCGCAACCCAAAACACTCGTTCTCGTCCCACGGTGATACCAAAGGTACCCAAGAAGTTTCGTAAAGATCGGTTTATAAATACGGCCTATAGCCCAAGCCGTATTGGCATTTGCACTTACAGTGCTGAAAGTAACACTAAATACATCAAAGTTAGTCTGATTTGCAAAATTTACGAACGAGAAAAAAACCTGTATTATATGTGATGTATCCCATGGTACTAAACATTCATACAAACAATTATTGAAATCAGCGCTTTCATATGGAAGTTCTGTGCAAAAATCTGATTTCACCTAAGTCTGTACAAAATGGCCGCCAGCAGACAACTTGAATTTCGGATTGGACCCAAAACCACTGCCAAAGTTGAGCTAAAAATTGTGATATTGTCAGCGTTGGGTACAAGGTAATTCAAACTGAATCATCAAGGCATGCTGATTCATTCCAACAATGATGGCTCAAGTCCAGATTATTGGACATACAGAATGCAGATAGTGTATTATCACTAAATCACCCATAGAATGGAGATTCCACCCAAACAATAATTGCTAATTTGTTGCAATGCATCACAAGCACAAGCAAAACTCCAGCCAATGAACCTCCGGGTTAAACCTGGATGTACACCGGCTGAAACATTTTGTTTTTTGTCCATTTGTACAGTATTTGAAAGTGATACTTTGGGTGATAACTCCACTCTGCCAATGATTTAATCACAAACCACTCTCCACGTACTGTATGTTCAGTTATCTGAACAGTCTTTCAATACACTGGCATACCTCAGTATTTTTATTGATACCGATACTGGTATTTAATTTTGAATATCGTGCAGCCCTAGCGCTTCTGTCAATTTTCTAAAGAAAGCCCATCGTGCACAAGAACGGCACAAATTTGACAACAATTTCAAAGGAAAAGTGAATAAATCTGTCCAAGACAACAACTCAATTTTCAATGAAATAAACTTCAAACAAACGCCTGAATATGGGGAATATCATAAATTAAGTGAACCAATAAGTCTTGATGAGGTCATGGGTATAATTACAAAATGTCCACCGAAGATGAAGTTTCTTACGAAATATCGAAACAGTGTTCCAACATCATCTTCAGTGGACTTGAAATAGCTTGCTTGGATGGGACCAGCATACATATTAAATAAATAGAGAGATTAATACAGATATAAGACCCCTCTTTAAGGGCTTTAGTGTCTGTGTCTTTGGGGTGTATGTGCTTGTGGGGATGTGTGTAGTGTTGTCATGAGTCTAACCCCACTACCTTATACAGTGGTAGCTAGGTACTGACTGTAAAAACCGGCACGGTACTTAACATGCTATATTTACACCAAATTAATACCCTATATTCTAGTTAAACTGGAAGCAATGTAATGGACACTGTACTGCCCTGGACTAGTCCACTTGGAAACAAATGGACCACCTAGCTGTGTACCAGACTGCTATTTGTTGGACTGGGTCACAAGATATTTCAAATCCCACAGTGTCCCTGGACCCTGTGCAACTTTGGCGTGCTGAAACTTTTATTTATTCAGTGCATGGGTCTGATCATACATGCATATCTGATTATAACTACGATCTAAAATGTCTTGGATGTCTCCCACCTTCAACATACATGTCTGTTTCTCGACAGATGGGTAATGAGGGTGAAAACTTCAAAAACAAAAAGGGTCAACTAAAAACCCAAGGCTATATTAATGCTGTTTACCCCGAGCCAGAATGGCTAAAAAATATACTGAATATATACATATACTAAATACAACCTGCAGCTTCGGGTGTACTGATTCTTATCACAGTGCGCCACAAAAGACTACTAGTAATAATGGCATAAAGCCAATAATAGCAAAACAATTTAAAAGCTGGTCCAAAGACTGGATAAAAGCTGATGAGAGTACATGTACTATTTTCATCAAACATTACTGTTGTCTATGTTGTGCAGGGCTCGATTTTACTGGATTCACAGGGCATATTTCTAATCAATTTTTAACTGTAGCTAATCAATTTCAAAAGAAAAATCATGTTAATAATAGGAAATGCTAACCCAAATTTATCCAAGCAGGGTTACTAGTACAGCGGTTGATGACATGTGCGCCATCAATGTGCAGTACGCCATAGTGCACGGCATCAACGTGCCCCCATGTAGGCAACCGGAATAAAGTGCCTTGCCCAAGGACACAACATGGGCCATTCCAGACATTGATTGAACTTGGGCCCTCTAGCACACAGGTACTCGATGTATTATCAGATTTTATCAATTTTAATAACATGTATATTTATATTATCATTACCAAAAAGGTAAAGATATGACACTTCCCAGATCAAAATTTTCAACAATGTCTAAAATAGCGAATACCTCATCGATCTCGCTCATTTAAACAACAAAATGTTGTGTAATTCGCAGAGCCCCTGAGAGTTTGAGCCCAAGATTAACGGAAATTTGACTTTTATTCGCATCTTTTTCACTTTTTATCGACTGAATCGAGAGCGTAGGCTATCCACGCCGGCTGCCCCCTCTAAATTTTTCTTCCCACGTTATCTACATGTATTTATGGTGTAATGATAGCAACTATGACCTAAGAAACTAAATGAATTTCTGATTCGGGGTATCAGATTAACTTGAGAATTTTTTGTAGTTCGCATGTGGATGACACACGCCCACCCCCTCCCTCCCAACAAACCTGCAGTTAAAATATCAATAGCATGACTAGTAATGTTAATTTTAAATATCTGTATATGACAATCAGACATGTTACCATGACAACATCTTTGATGCTTTTACCATCATTTTTCGAGAGATTAAAATGTTTTTATTGAAGTTAAGTTGTTGTGTTGCTTTGTGTTGTATTGAGTGAAGCATAAAGACTTTTGAAATGCACGCAATTGTGTCTATAGGTAGACGACCAAGGAACCTGTAGCGTGGCACTCATTGTTCGGTTACCAGATAACAGCTGGCATGATTAGTTGACTCTCTCGATTCATATTTTAGAGATTGTTAAAAAATTTGATCTGGAGAGTGTCATACATTTACTTTTTTTAGTATTGATAATGTATATTGTATTAAAATTGATAAAACCTGATAATACGTCAAGTGCCTGTGCCTCTAGCATAGAAGTCTAACTGTCTACCACCGAGATACTGCACTCTCTAGTGGGGAATTAAATCTTACAAGTTGAGACTTCTATTTTCTTACGTAAGTAAACAATAACCAAATAATAAATTTGGGACATTAAAATATTTTGCTTTACTATACATGTAAATCAAAGTATAATTTGCTGAAAAAAAAAATCCATATAGGGCGACTTGCTCCAATACGATGATTTTAAATGTTGGGAGGAATCGTCCTGATGTTAAAAATACAAATTCATTTGGGACAAATTGACTCGATACTCTGAAAAAATTGTTAGCATGAATCGCCATGGTTGTCACTTTGGGACGAAACATCCTGCCATGCTGGGTGAAAGATCCCAGGATGAACAGGGTTTGGGATGAAATGTCACGTAACCATGACACCCACACATGTCTCGCAAAGAATAATTTGCTGAAAACAAAATTGCATCCAAGGCGATTTGCACCGATACAATGATTTGAAATGTTGGGACGAATGATTGGAATCGTCCTGATGTTAAAAAAAAAACAAATTCATTTGGGGCAAATGAACTCGATACTCTGAAAAAAATGTTGGAATGAATCGTCCTGGTTGCTACTTTGGGATGAAACATCCTGGGATGAACCGGTTTGGGGATGAAATGTCCCGTAACCATGAGACCCACCCACCCCAAGAATTTTGATACCCTAGCTTTGTTCTTGGATATGCATGTATTTATATTTATTTATTGGTGTTTAAGGTCACATACTTATGCACAATGGCTAATCGTGACCGTGACAGTTTTACAGGCGGAGGAAGCGGAGTACCCGGAGAGAACCACCGAGCAACGACGAGCAGCTGTCAGCTCTCCAACATCTGGACTCTGCATCGCAGCACAGGCAGGGTTAGATTGGTTGAAGACATGCGCACCATTGACGTGCAGTACACCTCAGTACACAGCGTCATCGTGCCCCCATGTAGGCAATCGGGGTGAAGTGTCTTGCCCAAGGACACAACGCGGTTGCCGCAGGTGGGATTCGAACCAAGGACCTGGATATGTATGTACAACACATTTGGCCACAAGTTGTTGTTCTCGTGAAATATTATTAAATTATCAGTTCTGGTACGAATACGGTAGTAGACTTCCAGGAACCAGTGGTGCCTAGATCAATGAGTTGATTACAATGTGTTTCGTGTTTTATACATCTGAATCTTCATTTTGATGTACATTTTGTGTATATTTGAAATGAAGGAATATCAGAGGTGAGAATTTTCAAAATAAACACAATTTCATTACTTATATAGCCCCTTAAAATTTCGGAGTCCCTTAGCTCAACCTCTGTGCTTGGTTTGCAGTTTATATTTCAAATCGGATATTTATTGCTGCAATTTGCAAACAAGAATAGCACGTAATTTAAGTCGTAAATATCAAAGCTATTCTCCGCTGGAATTCCAGCTACGGAGTCCCCACTATTCGGGTGGTCGAAACCAGCTGTTGGAAATGTTCAGGCCAGAAAGAGCTTATTTTATGATTTCGATATTTATGGCTCCTTCTCTCTCCGACAAAAATGATCGATTATAAAAATCAGCCACCCAGACCCACTTGGCTTTCAGTTTCATTTCAATTGGAATATGCCGAAATTTGGTGAAACGGCAAGTCGGCATTCGGCAAGTTGTGAATGTGATTGACGGTCTTCATCAGAGACTCCTCACCAAAGAAATAATGGCGTATGTAGTTCAATATTTATTTTACAAGCACTCAAGTCATATAAAGACCCACTAATTTATTTGTGACTGAAATTATACGGTCATGCTTATTGTAAGCTTCATTCAACACGAAAGTAGGCCTACATCAACATCCGGTGCGCGTTATTCACGCGAGAATTTGAGAAGCCCTCGAAACTCCGTAAAATGAAAAAGTGATCTTTGCGAACCATAAAATATATGGATATTCCTAATTTCTTTAAAAAAGCGTATATGTTTGGTAAACTTGTCTGAAATTACTTCAAGTATGAATATAATGACGAAAAACCGTAGTATGACAAAACATACGCTTTAAAAATATGAATTACAGGCGCGTCAAAAATCGCCCGCAAATAGGCCTATATACGGTTTTCCAAGTTTGAGTTTTTTAGCATGGAATATCTCGAAAAATGTTGTTTTAAATTAAAAACAGATTTGTTCTCGTTATTTAGCGTGCAAAACTTAACATTTCTGCACACAGGGGTTTCTGCACACACCTCTTGTTCTTTAGCTCGGAGGCACTGAACATTAGGGCAACGTGAAACAGGTTGCCCAAATGTTTTAGCACGTAAAAAACCGACCTTTGGACAACTTTCGGTTGTCCAAATGTCGTTTACATGAATATATATATATTTATATATATACAATGGCATGGCGGGAGTTCGAACCCACGCCGAGATAGTTTCCTACGGCACCAACCGCATAGCGGAACTGCAGTGAACCACGCACACCACTCGACCACCGACAGACACCAAAAAAAAAAAGGTATGCTAGTTAACCAAGTATGTACGAAATCAGTACCGACCACACGGAATTCTTTCTCAGTAACTTTTAAGTTAAGTTATTATTTTTTTATCAAGTATACACTACAATGCAAGAAAATCAGTGAGGAAACTCTCTTGGCGTGGGTTCGAGTCCCCCCATGCCATTGTAAACACAACCAGCGTCCTTGATTCTGATAATTTCTATGGCCAGTGGAAATTTGATAGATAATGAACTCTGATTTTAACTCTGGTTTGAGCCTAGGGAAATTCAGATGTACATCTTCAGTAGTGCTGGCAAATACATCAACAACATGGAACAGTTACATGTATCCGAACTCTCCCATTCAGTTGTTTATGTGATTTCGAGCATTAAGGGGTAGTGTACTGATATCAGTCGACTCCCCTCTGTAAAATATGGGAAAGAAATGGAACCTGTAGCGAGAGAAAAATATCGGAGATCAATGAAACAAACTCGTGATAACTTTTCACTGGAAAAATCTGGACTGGTGATAAATGTGAAAAAGACCGTATTGCGCAGAATCTCCGGATGTAGTAGTGTCCTGTGAGTACAATGGATCTGAGCTGTCCCTTTTCCCACTTGTACGAATCTCTGCTCTACATGGAGTGTTTAAGTTGCAGCACCTTCACACAGAATGAAACCGAAATATGGGCTCCACACATTCTATCAGTTAACTCCAGTTATTTTGTAATTGGAAGTTTTTTAACTGTATAGGACATATATTTGTGCTTGTAATTACATTCTTTGTTGGCATATTTAAAGTTGTTTCTCAAATAAATGAAAAATATTTGTATTACACCACGCTAACCATTCATTTTCACAGTATAGTCTAGTATTGGGTACCTAGGTTCAGGGATTCTTCCTGGTGTCTACAGTGACCATAATATGTGACCTTTTCCGAGTGACATTTTGGCATGACTTTTCCTCCTAATTCAAACCAAATATTTCCCAGTCTAGTTTTTCATTCAAATATAAATTTAATTATTCTTTAACACCTGAAGGACTAATTATGACTTTAATGACTGTAGCAATCCGACACTGGTTGTTGAAAGTGTTCGCTGAAGTAATTTGTTTTGGTTCAATAAATACACAGAAGGATAGGCGTGTGTGAGTGGGTTGACCCTTTACCTAACGTGAAAAGCAGACGACACTTGCAAAAAACAATCTTGAATAACTATTTTCTTTCATTTGTTGTCTCAAAAACATAGGTTATGACCCCTCGTTGGAACGAGCTCGACGAGCTCGTTCCAACGAGGGGTCATAACCTATGTTTTTGAGACAAAAAATGAAAAAAAATAGTGAAAATTAATTGGCGATTTTTGAGAATAGCGCTGGCCGGTTTTGACCGTTACGTTGGGTAAAGGGTTAATTGATATCGCACGAGTGCTAGCTCAGAAGGATAGAACGAGAGGCCGCAGGCCTCGAGTTTTCTCCTTCCGCATTGGCACAAAAGGCACAAATTGCACAAGATGTTTTATATAGTTTATTGTCTTTGCGATACCTTATTAGAAAGCAATCGCTTCGTTTAAACTGCACGACTTCCGTGGTTGAAGGTCAGGCGGAAATTCGAAGTAGGCGGGATTATGTTAAGTTTTGACAGATGACGTCATGGTCCAAAAATAATTCGTCAACGATTTCCGTTCCACACATATGTGTGGAACAGATTTTGATTTCCCGCATGGTTTAGTGTTGCTGCAGATGGGGATTTCATAGAATAGGCGTGTAATATATAGACAATAAACATATAGTGTGTTTTTATATCTGTGTTATACAACGAGTTGAAATATGGTTTATTTTTTCGAGGCTTCGCCGAGAAAAAATAAACCATATTTCAACGAGTTGTATAACACAGATATAAAAACACACTATATGTTTATTGTTTTTATCTGATAACAAACAGACACCCGTCTCGTGCGTCTACCCGACTTATATATGCTTCCCACGGGCCTCCAAAGAAAACCAGTCTACGAGACAAAAGAAATAGGACAAGACGCATAGAGTTGTGTCCCTTACATTACAAAATCGATGACGGCGATTGTAAAGTGCGATTGCACTTCTTGCATCATGTAACTGCGCTGGAACAAAATAAATTTCAACTATTTTATTAACAGTAACAAAACGGTGTTTCAGTAGAGTTATTCTTTTTTTGACATAGTTCCAGTTTTCTTCCGTGTTTTATGCTGTAGTCCCAATATAACAAATAATTTTGCGTTTGTTTACAATTTTTACGAAGTGTTTTTTTTTTTTTCAGGTAGAGCAGACGAACTTTTAATTAGCGCAGTTCCGCGAGTACTTTTGATCGAGGCCGTGACTATAAATAGTTCGCAGTCGCCGCATACTAATTACTATTAACATTCAATCTACAATGTTTTGAAGCAAAATTTTAGGTTGCCTTTATTGAAGCAAAATAAATAAGAAATGACACCATCAGAGGATTTTGACAAAGTGCAATAAGCGTACAATTAAAACCTGCCCTGTGATATAACGATGTTTCATGAATGAATGAATGAAAATGGAATTGAAAGAGGTCAGAGGTCGTTCGCATAAATTATAATTATATACAACACCCGTTGTATATACTTCAAGTATATACAACGGTTGTTATACTCTATGGTTATCAGATAAATAACGATGCTATTTCTTGATAAGTTTCATTTCGGTGAATATATCCGCCCTCGGCATCATCATATCAGTCGGGACCCGACTGAGTAAAAAGTTTACTAATGGATTAGTATCATATCGGTCGAGATATCAGCCCTCGGTAATTGCATATCAGCCTGACACTGAACGTTTCAGGGTGATATAAAGATACCCGGGTTGATATCTCGTCTGATATAAAACTAACCTAGTAATAACGAATATTAAACGCATTCTCTAGTCAGCACTTTTCATTAATATCATCATTCAAATTTGCCTTTTAAACAAAGCTGAAAACGCTCATTGCAACGAGCTCAACGAGCTCTCTCCAATTAGGTGTAATAAATAGAGGATCTCAATTGAGTGGCGATTTAATATAAAGTTTATGAACCCAGTTCACTAAAATCGACCAACGCCGAGGTTTACAGAGGTTTACGGAGGTTCAGATCGATTTTAGTGAACGGGGTTCAGAAGAAATTTCATATCAAATCGTGATGAATTGTGGGATTCATTTTATAACATAATGTGTAATTTAGCCTTTTACCTAACGTAGCGATTAAAACTGGAAAACGCTACTCACAAAAAAATCATAAAGCACCTGTTTTAATTATTGACATGAAAACATAGCTTATAGCTCCTCGCTGGAATGAACTCTTTCCAATGAGGGTATATACGCTTTGTTTTCGAGACCAAAAAAAAAAAAATTATTCTGGATTTTTTTTTTGTGAATGTCGTTTGCTATTCATAGAGTTAATACAAAATAAGAGAGGATATATTTAATTCCACTCCCTAAATCAACTTACTAAGAATGTCACAACATAGACGTTTATTTCTGACGTGACGCGTTTATCAGACGTGTTCTAAACTATATTTCCGTTGTGATCTGTTTGATGATGATTATATGATAAGATAAAAAGTGGAGACAAAAGATGAAAATTTATAATTTTAACAATTCTTTTCTTTCAAGTGTTGTCTCTCAGAAGTGTCAGCAAACGGGTTATAACACTATGGTAAAGGCATACGGTAACAATGAGCTGTTAGGCCTAAAACAGTTAAAAAATTGTTTCTCAGACCTCCCGAATGATTATTTTGGATGCCGCATGCTCTATTTTTATAACGAGTGCAAACTTTAAAAACATAAATATTAAATGGTTTATGTCTGATATTTTGCCCATGTTACTAAAACTGAAAAAGTTGTCCCTTCTTGGGTGCAACAAGGCTTCTTGCACTCTAGGAATGAAATACACCAGCACCCATGCAATTCTGTAGATTATGTGGCCTAAAACTTAAAACAAACCAAGAACATGATCTTTTTATGACAAAGAAATAATAACAAAAATAAAAAATAAAATAAAAACAAAACCCGAAGGATCGCCGGCCCGCCAACCCGCCCACCCACCCGACGGTAAAGACGTACTGTAACAAGGAACTGTAACATTTGTCATGTTAGTAACACAGGGAAACACAGATGAAGAGAAGTGCCAATAAAATCGTTCTAAAAAATATAAATTATTGTTCCGTTAAACAACGTCTCACGTCACACGTTTGTCTGTTTGCTGTGGTTTAACCCTTTACCCAACGTAACGGCCAAAACCGGCCAGCGCTATTCTCAAAAATCGCCAATAAATTTTCATTATATTTTCATTTTTTGTCTCAAAAACATAGGTTATGACCCCTCGTTGGAACGAGCTCGTCGAGCTCGTTCCAACGAGGGGTCATAACCTATGTTTTTGAGACAAAAAATGAAAAAAATTAGTTATTCAAGAATTTTTTTTGCAAGTGTCGTCTGCTTTTCATGTTAGGTAAAGGGTTAAGGGCAGTTTCAACAGTCAGGATCATATCGTGGCAGTTATAAAACTTGGCCTCCATCTAAAGGCAAAATGGCGCCGTTAACAAGAGACGCATAATCACTCAGCAGAAATATTATAGCATCAGCCACTTCTCTTCTATCACCAATCCGCCCTAGTGGAATCAAACTGATAAATCGTTTTCTCATTTCTGGATTCTCAATAAACGGTTTGGCCATATCAGTGTCAATTGCGGTTGGGTTGACAGAATTCACTCTGATCTGATGAGGCCCTAGTTCGAGGGCCATGTACTTTGTGAGTGAATCCAGGGCTGCCTTACTTGTGCCATAAACAGAAAAGTCCGGAGCATGTTTTAAACTTAAGGTCGACGATACATTAACAATTGCGCCTGGACTCTTTCTCAAGATAAGATGCCGTGCTACAGTCTGTGATATGTTGAAGGCCGATTTAAAATTTGTGCTGAACATTTCATCAATGCCGTGTTGTGATTCATCAAGGAAAGGAACTGAAGGGTTGATACCAGCATTATTAACCAACAAATCTATAGGCAGTATAGCTTCTACTGCTTTCCTAGTACTATCCCAGTCTTTTATATCAACTTGTATCACTTCTATATCCGGGTCTTCTTTCTTCAATATTTCCACGCTACTGGTAGATTTTGTGAGAACAAATGTCTTTGCGCCACACAACACTAGTCTTTGGGCGACTTCACGTCCAATTCCGCGTCCACCTGTCACTAGAACTCTTTTCCCGTCGAATCGAAAATCCATTGTTGATTTTAATACACAAATCAAAAGTTAGGTCAAAAACTCGGAACGAATTTCCCTGGCGAGAGACGCTTTTGTGGTGGAACTTGTGTTGTTGAATGGTGAAGTTACCTCGACTGATTTTTATTAACTGCACGTGACGATATCCTGACCTACCTTTTCAGTGCACACAGGACTCAGTGTTGTGTTATTTACACTGCATGGATTGCATAAGGTTTAAGATTACATAACAGAAACGCGTGTTGTTTACGATGTTTACAGAACGCATTAGATAATGTTAGATGTAACTGCAAAACTGGGGCGAAGAGAACATTTCGAACTTGGAGTTGGATGGGGTTGGGGGCACGGTCATGGAAGGGCACTCACACGCCAATATAATATAATATTAGTGTTGACCCATGTGCCTTAGTGTCATGGCAGGAAACCAATATTGTAGAGTCGGGGGGGGGGGGGGGGGTATTGGAATTTCGAGTTCGGTATCTGTTCCAGTATACTTTTTTTTTGGGGGGGGGGGGGACCCCGCGGTAGAGGTTCGGTATTCGATGTCTGGCTTATCTGGGATTTAATGACAACATTAGAGGCAAATTCACACCAGGAAAGTACAGAATAAATTTTGATTTGTTTCAACTCTTCTATTTCAGGCATTTGTGATCCCTGAACGCGTGCCCTTAACTTTCCATCAACATGAGGTCATGGTGACAATAGACAAATCACCCGGGCAGTGATTTCTAGTGAAGTCTTGGCTGCCTTCCATGCTTTTAAGGGTCAACAAAACTAAAAAAACAAAATTAGTCACTTCTTTCATTGAAATGAACACTTCAGCTGCCTTTAAGCCCCAGCGAGGTCTTATTAGTAATAAATGTAGGAATATTTGAAAATACAGATGGTTCTCTTGTATTCAATGATTGGTTGGTTTTGTTTTTTCGGCATCCCAACGATTTTGGTATATTGAGTATCTGTACAGTACTGTACACAAGGCGATGTTTTGAGACCAATTCACCTTTATATTGAAAAGTGCTAATTTTCGATTCCATATTTTAAAACATTTCCTACCGGGCCAGACACAAGTTCCTGACGAGTGGGAAATTTGTTGAATGTGAAGCCAAATATTTGCACACTTCTCAACTTTAAAGTCCATGCAAGACAACTTAATGCGAGGGAATATTCGATGAAATATTAATAGCGTGTCTCTCTCTCTCTTGTAGGGCCCTGCGAAGCTTGGAAATTCGATTCGATTCGAAATGGTCCCCATGAATAGATTCGATTCGATTTGAATCGCGCCGATTATAAAAATTTCGAATCGTCGAGATTTTCTCAAATTCCACAAAGTGTCACCTATTGAACTTGTCTTCTATCATCAGATCACCTATACAGAAGTCCTTATGACAGCTGAAAAGTTCAATGAGATTCCGCGTCCGAAATTAAATTCATTCCGTCCTGCAAGATTCTCTTTTTTTCTTTGCTTGATTTCCATGAGTTGTCGTTGCCCACAATACTTGAGAAGATAATGACAATATTTACGGTTATGGGAAAATGCAATTTCCACAGCTTGAATGCGGTGAGATCTGATTCTCGATTTGATTCGATTCGAAATATGAAACTTGATTCGATTCCACCCAACATTCGTAGGACTCCACTCTCTCGCCCCACCTCTCTCTCTCTCTCTCTCTCTCTATCTCTCGTTCAATCCCCCTCTCTCACACTTCATCTCTCTCAACGTTTTTTATGGTAAAAGCTGTGCAAAAGCATGAATTCATGTGCACCTCCCTCTTCCCTTTCAATTATTCCCGCTGGGAGAGTCAATTAGACTTGGGGATTTTAGAAATGTATGATATTTGTTTACACTTTGTACAGAATACATCTGCTGCTGGATAGAAACATTAACACTGTTCACGCTCTCGTGTACCAATTTAATGATAGTCGTTTACACAATGTACAAAGTACATCAACTGCTACTAGATAGAAACATTACCACTGTTTACACAATGTACAAAATACATCAATTGCTGCTAGATAGAAACATTACCACTGTTTACACAATGAACAAAATACATCAATTGCTGCTAGATAGAAACATTAGCACTGTTTACACTATGTACAGAATACATCAATTGCTGCTAGATAGAAACATTAGCACTGTTTACACTATGTACAGAATACATCAATTGCTGCTAGATAGAAACATTAGCACAGTTTACGCAATGTACAAAATGCATCAATTGCTGCTAGATAGAATCATTAGCACCCTTTACACAATGTACAAAATACATCAATTGCTGCTAGATAGAATCATTAGCACTGTTTACACAATGTACAAAATGCATCAATTGCTGCTAGATAGAATCATTAGCACTGTTTACACAATGTACAAAATACATCAATTGCTGCTAGATAGAATCATTAGCACTGTTTACACAATGTACAAAATACATCAATTGCTGCTAGATAGAATCATTAGCACTGTTTATACAATGTACAAAATACATCAACTGCTGCTAGATAGAATCATTAGCACTGTTTATACAATGTACAAAATACATCAACTGCTGCTAGATAGAAACATTACCACTGTTTACACAATGTACAAAATACATCAACTGCTGCTAGATAGAAACATTAGCACTGTTTATACTACGTACAGAATATATCAATTGCTGCTAGATAGAATCATTAGCACCCTTTACACAATGTACAAAATACATCAACTGCTGCTAGATAGAAACATTACCACTGTTTACACAATGCACAAAATACATCAATTGCTGCTAGATAGAAACATTACCACTGTTTACACAATGCACAAAATACATCAATTGCTGCTAGATAGAAACATTAGCACTGTTTATACTACGTACAGAATATATCAATTGCTGCTAGATAGAATCATTAGCACCCTTTACACAATGTACAAAATACATCAACTGCTGCTAGATAGAAACATTAGCACTGTTTATACTACGTACAGAATATATCAATTGCTGCTAGATAGAATCATTAGCACCCTTTACACAATGTACAAAATACATCAACTGCTGCTAGATAGAAACATTACCACTGTTTACACAATGCACAAAATACATCAATTGCTGCTAGATAGAAACATTACCACTGTTTACACAATGCACAAAATACATCAATTGCTGCTAGATAGAAACATTAGCACTTTTTATACTACGTACAGAATATATCAATTGCTGCTAGATAGAATCATTAGCACCCTTTACACAATGTACAAAATACATCAATTGCTGCTAGATAGAATCATTAGCACTGTTTATACTACGTACAGAATATATCAAATGCTGCTAGATAGAACATTAGCACTGTTTACACAATGTACAAAATACATCAATTGCTGCTAAATAGAAACATTAGCACTGTTTATACTACGTACAGAATATATCAAATGCTAGTTGATAGAAACATTAACACTGTTAACACTGTCGTGTGTCCATTTAGACAATTCCTATCCAAATTTCGATTTGGCACAAAAATTCCCGTTGGCTAAAAGTTTGACACCAAAAAATATCCTTTTACTTGTGATAGAAAACCATTACAGCAATGAAGAGCACGGTTGATGATCAAAGCATTCATTTATTTTATCACTTCTGGTACAAGAAATCGTGAGCTGGCAATAAAGGCGTAAAATATAACTGATAGTCACGATACTCATTGAATCCCAGTGGTGTTATCAATAAGTGAAATAGTGTTAATTAATTTTCAGCGTGTGGTAATGAAACATTATTTCGTTGTGGTTTATAAATTTTATAAAAGGCAGCATTTAATTCACGAATGACTCGCGACGGTTTGAAGTATTGATCTGATTAATGTGCTGTATAAGCAAGTAGAAAATTAGTCGACTTTGAAATTCCCAACTATTATTTATTTATTTATTTATTTATTTATTTATTTATTTGTTTATTTCATTTTATTATTTATTCGTGTTTAAGGTCACATACCTCTGCACAATGGCTAATCGTGATCGCAACATGGATATAATGTCACGTTCAGTCAATCGTTTATCTACATTTTGACCATTTTAGTGGACTTCCGTCCCAAGCATTGGTGACTGGTCATATTTTACCAGTGGAACTAAGCCTGTTTACCATAGTAAAAAAACACACTGTTTCACTTCCATGGGTTCCCATGGGGGAAAATACCCGTCTCTGATATTCCATAAATTAAAATTAAATATACATAAATTATTCATAAAAATGAAGGTAGTAAGGTATAGAACACACACATGTACATGTATGCAATCAACTCATAGGGATGGATGGCAGTCATTAAACGTTCCTAGAAATGTAAGGTATAGAACACACACATGTAAATGTATACAATCAACTCATAGGGATGGATAGCAGTCACTAAACATTCCTAGAAATGTAAGGTATAGAACACACACATGCGCATGTATACAATCAACTCATAGGGATGGATAGCAGTCACTAAACGTTCCTAGAAATGTAAGGTATAGAACACACACATGTACATGTATGCAATCAACTCATAGGGATGGATAGCAGTCATTAAACGAGCCTAGAAATGTAAGGTATAGAACACACACATGTACATGTATGCAATCAACTCATAGGGATAGATAGCAGTCATTAAACGTTCCTAGAAATCCGTTGCCGTATTCGTATCAGAACTGATAATAAAATAATATTTCACGAGAACAACTCATAACTTCAGATATCCAATAAAATGGCTCGGTATTTAAAACACGATACGATGCATCAACGGGGCTATATTTGGGTAAAAAACAACACGGTCGGAATTTTACATTGAAGAAAACAATGGCCGACGGACATCTGTATGTTATGTCACGTGACAGCCCGAATTTTAATCGAAAAACTACAGTTAAAACTAGAAGTCCTGTCATGAAATGCGCACAAATAGCACGTTGATATGCGCGTTAATGTGCGCGTTATGGCCCAAGTAAAGCTATCAAATTCTGTACATATGGCCTGTGCAGAAGCAATGTTTCAGCCAATGGACCTCCGGGTAACCCGGAGGTCAATTGGCAGAAACATTACATGTGTTTGCTATGAGTAACCAGGAGAACCTGCCGTGCTTTGGATGCCATTCGATATGGCAATTGCGTGCAATTCCAACGCGCAATTAAGCCTACATAAGCGCACAATTCGTGACAGGACTTCTAGTTTTAACTGTATCGCGTAATTATAGGAAATTCAGACAGGTGCCATGATACCTTGAAGGCAATGTGGCAACTGTACAGTCCCCATATAGCGACAGTCTAATGTAAGGCGATCAGTCTCAGTATTGGACTTTAGAAGACATTGTACATCGGCGTCTACGATGAAGTCCCAAACTGAGATAGAACAGCCAGAGAGCCTCCTATTACAGTCGTGTACCTAAGGTACGGCAGATATGGAACGTATCACTGGCGCCACTTGAAGAGGGGGCGGGGGGGGGGGGGGGGGGCGCTACTGAGCAGCTTCTATTGAAGTCAGACGAGCCGTCCTCGAATAGTGAAAACAAATCTTCAGATGTATAATCTGTCTTTGATTATCAAGGACGAGAAGTACTAGGGTGACCGAATTGTCAACCCTTTACCCAACGTACGGCCAAAATGGGCCAGCGCTATTCTCAAAAATCGCAAATTAATTTTCATTATATTTTCATTTTTTGTCTCAAAAACATATACTACTCAAAGTTTGTTAAGCACCAAATATTTAAAACATCATTGTGAAATTTGCTTGTGACATATTTGCGATATTTTTGGTGAATGTGATCGAGGAATGTACTGAGATGGTCACCGGTGTTTGAATAGCTCTCTTGTCAGGCAGACGTTTCGTGGCAGTCACGGAAAGCATGTAGCCCTTGATTTTCATGATGTTTTCGTGTACTGTCTACATGTACATGACATGTGTTGGTTATTCATTCCTCATTTCAACACAAAGACCTTGTGATTTAATGATTGAATATGGCAAATGCAAATGTAAGAACCATTGTGAGGTTGTGGATGTTTGAATGGTGGTTCCTCTCATTTCAAGGTGTTAATCTCTACTTTTGCACATCCGCTCAAAAAAGCATGCCCAAGTGTTATTATCGGCGACCTACTTTGCAGTTACTCTCTGGCCAAGCAGTTCCGGAATACTAGACAGTTGTTTTTAGGCTGTCCCTCTTCGCATAACTTACGGGACAAACATTTCAAGATATCAAACGGCTGGGTTGAAGGTGTTACCAGCAGTTGTAAAAGTCTATCACTTATCGAACAGAATGAATATAATAGCAGCATATTTTCAATCAACAATACTGAAAATTCGGGCTACTAGCCGCAGTATACCCAGATATTTTTAAACAATATATGGTTTCTTAATATATTTTTCTCATAAGAGCACTCTGTTACAAACTAGGAGGTCTTGGTTCTGAATTTACAACTGTACTCCTTCCCGCAACTGCCGATAATCCAACTTTTTAGTAATTCATTTCGCGCCCCCTCCTTTTAAGTGACAATTTTCCAACTGCAGCCTGTGAATCGCCGACTATAGTATTGCAGATGGCGCCTGGTTTCACCCAAGGGATGCCATATTAACTCTAGTTGGACATTTCCTGAAATGTGATTTAAAAAAGAGTCCTAAATGTTCATAGAACGGTCACATTCACAGATATAATATCGGAAAATCTACTGTCATAACATTTCCAACTGTTGGTGGTTGGAGAACATTTTTCGCGATTATTTCTTCTTTATTTTGTTTGGGGGTGGGGGTGGGGGTAAAGGCAACGCCTCTCGCCACGTTTCTGTGCCCGACATTTACAGCTGTTAGGTCTTAACTTTATTAGTAAAAATTACTGTTATCATTATAACATGATAACATAGTTTACAATAAAATAAAGGCAATGATGAATTACACCCACATGGATCCCATAAGAAGAATATTGGAAACATTTCAGAGGCCCGTCCCGGCCTTGCTTTAATCAAATACTACTTGTAGCATCACCCCCATAATTGAAACTGAAACCGAAAGCATGGCAACACGTCGGAATTTTTTCGGCGTGATAACCGTTACTTATTCCCAGTTCCTTATTCGACATTCGCTATCAACCGATTTTATCGGTTGATAGCGCATGTCGAATAAGCAACTGGGAATAAGTAACGGTTGTCACGTACGTGAAATCTTTCCAGACCGAGCCTCAATTATCTTGCTTATGAAAGGAACGCAGCAGACTAGTCATCAACCACTCTCTCATTTTTTTAGTTACAAGACAGATAAACTAAAATGTTCAAACCCGCAGCAATTCGTACATCATAATTATTTATAGCACGGCCAATCTCAAAATTCTAGTCGAATTGAATCTCTAGTCATCTCGACACGTCGTGACTTAGTCCGTCTGAAGTTCAAACAAAATAGCAGTTTTCTATTTCCCGCTACCAATACCCCTTATTCCTTGATTGAAATTATTTTGAGCACAAATGAATGTCCTTTATATCGTGTTGGAAAGAAGTGGAACCAAAACTTCCATGTGAAAGTGTAATTAATTACTTAATAGCACGTCTGTAACAGATGGCGCTCTGACGCACTGAAGATGCGATATATTCTACTACTGGAATATTGATCGTAACAGATAATGCGGATAAACGTTTGTCTGTTTATTTATTTATTTATGATTAACGGCACTTTCAGCAGACATGGTCATACCACACACGACCAGTTTCAAGGATAGAGCATTCCTTAGTACTCAAGTCACCAAGCAAAAGGGTCCAGAGATTGAATACTGCTCGATACAAACCAGGGCCATATGTCGGAATGTTTACAAGTTAAGAAAGCCTCAGTACCCTATCATAACCTCCAAGCAACGGCGAGCAACTATCAGTCTCTCTAATTGATCAACCCTCTACCTACCCTCCGAGCAACGGCGAGCAACTATCATTCTCCCCAATTGATTAACCCTCTACCTAACCTCCGAGCAACGGCGAGCAACTATCATTCTCCCCAATTGATTAACCCTCTACCTAACCTCCGAGCAACGGCGAGCAACTAAAATTCTCCCCAATTGATTAACCCTCTACCTAACCTCCGAGCAACGGCGAGCAACTATCATTCTCCCCAATTGATTAACCATCTACCTAACCTCCGAGCAACGGCGAGCAACTATCATTCTCCTCAATTGATTAACCCTCTACCTAACCTCCGAGCAACGGCGAGCAACTATCAGTCTCTCAAATTGTTTCACCCTCTACCTAACCTCCGAACAACGGCGAGCAACTATCATTCTCCCCAATTGATTAACCCTCTACCTAACCTCCAAGCAACGGCGAGTAACTATCATTCTCCTCAATTGATTAACCCTCTACCTAACCTCAGAGCAACGGCGAGCAACTATCAGTCTCTCAAACTGATTCACACTCTAACTAACCTCCGAGCAACGGCGAGCAACTATCATTCTCCCCAACTGATTAACCCTCTACCTAACCTCCGGGCGACGGCGAGTAACTATCATTCTCCCCAATTGATTAACCCTCTACCTAACCTCCGAGCAACGGCGAGCAACTATCATTCTCCCCAACTGATTAACCCTCTACCTAACCTCCCAACAACGGCGAGCAACTATCATTCTCCCCAACTGATTAACACTCTACCTAACCTCCGAGGAACGGCGAGCAACTATCATTCTCCCCAACTGATTAACCCTCTACCTAACCTCCGAGCAACGGCGAGCAACTATCATTCTCCCCAATTGATTAACCCTCTACCTAACCTCCGAGCAACGGCGAGCAACTATCATTCTCCCCAATTGATTAACCCTCTATCTAACCTCCGAGCAACGGCGAGCAACTATCATTCTCCCCAATTGATTAACCCTCTACCTAACTTCCGAGCAACGGCGAGAAACTATCATTCTCCCCAATTGATTAACCCTCTACCTAACCTCCGAACAACGGCGAGCAACAATCATTCTCCCCAACTGATTAACACTCTACCTAACCTCTGAGCAACGGCGAGCAACTATCATTCTCTCCAACTGATTAACCCTCTACCTAACCTCCGAGCAACGGCGAGCAACTATCAGTCTCTCGAACTGATTATCCCTCTACCTAACCTCTCAGCAACGGCGAGCAACTATCATTCTCCCCAACTGATTATCCCTCTACCTAACACGAAAGAGAGATGACATATCTTATCTTATGCCAACTCACTGGAACGAGCTCAATGAGCTCGATTCAATGAAGGGTCATAACCTATGTTTTAGAGACAAAAAATTTAAAAAAAATAAAGAAAATTGAATAGTGAATTATTTGTGAATAGCGCTGGCCGGTTTTGACGTTACGTTGGGTAAAGGGTTAAACCTGAAAACAGGGCAAGTTAGTAGCAGAGGAAGGCAACTGTACCACCGTAGTACGCCTTAGAGCAAACCACCACCATGCCCCCCACAGAGGCAATCGACATTAAGTGTCCTACCCAGTGACACAGTCCAGATGGCCTGGGTCAGTATCGAACAGCCGACCTTTCAGATTGAAGTCCAGTGGCTTAAACAATGACATATCGCACTGTGAGATGATCGTTTGACAAAACGTCCCCTGAGTGCCAATGTGTTCTATGTGCCAATAGGCTGCCAGTAGGCACAAAGAGCTCATTGGAACGTAAGAGACGAACAGTCTCATTTGATTTTGTCGATTAGCGGTTGTACACCTATTATCCGGTTAACCTTATCATCTGATGCATAAGATCCCCCAAAATATCCGATTTCCCGATTATACGTATATTTTGCATTCATAACTTTGAAGTAATATATCGAATCAATTTTTTTAGCGTCACACGTAACCAGCCTTTGTGCAATTTCTCGCCCAGTTCCTCGACCTCTTCCTTTTACCAGAACGTTTTTCATCAAATGGAATGCCTATTTACTTGTTTCACAAATCAAATGAGGTGAAACTGAAACCCCGGACACACGATACGATAAGATAAGTGCCAAAATATGTATTTACCTTGATATGCAGTTCAAACACAATTGTCAGTCTGTTCAGTGCATTGAGTGACGAGCCGCGTAGCGGCGAGATGTTACAGCACAGGGAGGGTTATTCAAATTCACGAAATACTGACTGCGAAGTTGGCAACTTACTTTCACACTGCCCTTTTTTTCTATCTGTAAAAATCCCGAGGTTCTCGTATAAAATGACCTCAGATAAAAGTTCTCAGCACTCGTGGGAGATGTTAATATGAAAACAGGCATTAAGACACCAATTCGCTTTCATATTGGAATGCCACGGTTGGCGACAAAATCGGCGACTCAGATAAGAAAGACGAAGTACAGATGGCGACAAGGTTGGTGGTGCCCATAACTAATTTTGTTCACCGTTGATGAGACGGTCGGCAGGCGGAATTGCATTCGAATGTCTCGGTGCTGACGCGACCGTTGATATTTTGAGTGAAGTGAGGCCAGCATTGTGTCCTTGGACAAGGCACTTAACCCCGATTGTTCACATGGGGGCACGATGACGCCGTGTACTAAGGCGCACTGCACGTCGATGGTGCCCATGTCTTCAACCATTCTAACCCTGCCTGTGCTGCAGTGCGGAGTTACGATGTTGGGGAGCTGGCAGCAGCTCGTCGTTGCTCGGTGGTTCTCTCCGGGTACTCCGGCTTCTTCCGTACTTAAAACTGTCACGGTCATGATTAGCCATCGTGCATAAGTATGTGACTTTAAACCCCAATATTAAATATATAAATAGTGAAGTGGGGGATTCAGCATTGAAAAAAGAAGCACAAGTTCGGCAGGGTTTACCAGCATAGCTATCCTTTCAACCGGATGATTCCTGTCACTTTCTGACAAGCGGACAATGACTGGGTTGTTTCAAAGAGATGTTTATCCGGATCCACAAAGAACCAGAGAACAGATCTCGATTCCGCGGATGAGACTTCGTTACAAATCAACAAAACACGCTGACTCAGGTACACTCAATCAACCAGAGGTATGGAAGTGACGTCACATGAACACCTAATCTGTTGTTCTATCAGGTGTTTCAAGCACCTTACAATTTCCTAATGACAATAGAGCCAGAAAGTAAGTTTGGAAGTAAACAGCGTTTTCTTTTTGTGCGGTTTCATTCGTGCACCAGAGAAAAGATGGCGGACAGGGGCACAACGCGGTTCCCACAGGAGGGATTCGAATCGAGGAACTCTCGGCTTGCAGAATACATTTCAGTAGTAGGGGATGTGGAGATCGTCCCTGATTGGGGGACCCGGGGGGGGGGACCTCCGAAGTGACGTCATGTCACGTGACACTGTGGCGTGATATTGTGTTGTCATGGTAACCCGCGTGGGCGGCCATTTTGTGACGTCATTCCCATAATGATACGTTGTGTGGTGCGCATGCGCAGCGCGTGTTGTTAGGGTGATACGGTTTCCCGTCGTCCATTGTGTTCTATGTGCCAATAGGCTGCCAGACCTTCTAACAAGACAGGGGTATGTTCGGAGGGTATGTTCGATTGAATCGGAGTATCACGAATTACCCAAATAAACTCGACAATCCCTCCAAATCACCGAAATTGACTTTATTTACTACGGATTCCCCAATTTATCGGCTTAACACGTAGTGCTGTAATACCAAAGGGCACAGTGGGTGCGTTCGATTGAATTGGAGTATTTTATGGCTTAGAATTCTCCCAGAATCTTCGTTTGATTAACACAAACAACCCCCAACAAATTGTATTATTTCGAATTCTTTCAGAATTGTCTGCTTCTATCTATATATGCAATAGTTTTCCCCTACCCGACCATGTTCCTTTTTTCCGGAGTATACTCCAGTAGCGTAGAAGAGCCTATCAGTTGGAACAGCTTTGCTTATAAAAACTATATTTAGCTATTCTTGTCCGTTCTTGTTTGTTCTGACCTATTCCAAGTACTCTTGTTGTTTCATTTATCTAGATCATTTATATAGATTATAACTAACCAATCAGATTGCTTGATTTCCCGTAATCTGTATGCAGAGTTATCTCCCTTGTGTATAACAAAAGCTTTCCCAAACCCAATAAGCAATCGAGCAGTTACTGAAAGGTCATTGCTGAATTGACTCGAAGCCCATCGAGCAAATGG
The DNA here is from genome assembly GCA_031216915.1 of Pictodentalium vernedei. Taxonomy (NCBI): domain Eukaryota; kingdom Metazoa; phylum Mollusca; class Scaphopoda; order Dentaliida; family Dentaliidae; genus Pictodentalium; species Pictodentalium vernedei. The sequence continues at coordinate 844,768,472 of CM062296.1, read as the reverse complement.
GCTTTAAAGTAATTGCTCGACCGAGTGACTCGGCATATTGCTCGAACGACTCGAAGTCCATCGAGCAAATGACCTATCGAGTAATTGCTCGTTCGAGTGACTCCTCGAACGACTCTTCGACTCATTTCAGTATTTGAGGATACCTATGGCCCGGTATTGTATTATTTGAGGATACCTATCGATGATACCTTTTATAGGATACTTATCTAAGGATACTATTACCTATATCTCAAGCTCACTGGGATTCTCTTCAACACCTGTTGTGCAACGTGCAAACGACAGAAAATATATTTGACATAATCGGACTGACAGAAATATTTCAAATTCCATAAAATAGCTCGTACACTCTGGAGGGCTATACTCCAGTCATTACTAACATGAGACCCGAGGATGATGACGGCCGAGGAGGAGTGGGGTTTTATATAAAAGAAGAAATACAATACAAAGTGCGAAGTGATCTCTCGGTCTTTATTCCTCATGTTTTCGAATCGCATTTTTATTGAAATCATTGAAAAACCCAATCCCAAAATTATTGGTGTCATCTATAGACCAAATACACCACCATAAGCCGATATTAATCTGTTCTTATCCAAATTAAATGAATTAACTGATGTTCTAAGTGCGGAAAATAAAAAGGTTTATATTATGGGCGACTTTAACCTAGATTTACTAAAAGCAAGCACGCACTCAAAGACAGGAGAATATATTGACCTCATGTTCAGTCAAGGATTCTCACACTACATTACAAAACCGACAAGAGTAACGAGTCATTCTGCTACTCTAATAGACCATATATTCACTAATAATATGTCAAGAAATACCCTCTCCGGAATAATTATTACGGATGTTTCAGAACAATTTGGTGTCATCTATATTGAATCAGCGCAAAGGTTAAATAACACACCAAGATTCACCCTGAAGAGAACTATAAATGCCGAAAGTATTGCTGAATTCAAAATACTCCTCTCTCAAAGTGACTTTTCAACAGTAATGCGGTCCCGCTGTCCAAACTCCTCATATGGAACTTTTTTAGACATTTACAAGGAAGCCTACGAAAAAGTATTTCCACTTAAAAACATACGCCACAATAGCAAATTTATCAAAAAACTACCATGGATGACCAGAGGACTGGTCATATCTTCTCATAATAAACAAAAATTCTATAATAAAATGTTTAAACTACCGAATGAACAGAATAAACTAAACTACAAAAACTATTGTAGAATCTTTAACAAGGTTAAAAAACAATGCAAGGCAATTTATTATAGAGATATCCTTAATGAAAATAAGAATAATATGCGCCAAACATGGCAAATTTTAAACCAAGCAATCATAAAAAATAAAAGAGAATCAAAACTACCCTCGTTGTTTTGTAGTGGCTGGTTGTCTCTGTTCAGAGTCTTGTAGTCATTGTTGAATTGGGTGTTATCCTTTTCCATACCCTCGACTGCATATTTCAAATCACGGAATCCAAATTTTACGGACTCGGCTAGGAATCTCAATTGCGGAATCCCTTTTAAGAATCCCCTTTTGGAAAATGCCTGTGGCTTTGGAATCCCTTTTTCTGAGATGAGTCTCAGAGTCGTTCGAGGAGTCGCTCGAACGAGCAATTGCTCGTTAGCTCATTTGCTCGATGAGCTTCGAGTCGTTCGAGCAGTATGTCGAGTCACTCGATCGAGCAATTACACGATAGCTCATTTGCTCGATGAGCTTCGTGTCGTTTGAGCAATGACTTGTCAGTAATTGCTCGATAGTTTATAAGGGGAATTTGGGATGGGTATGCCTTGAGATAGAGGTAATAGTATCCTTAGATAAGTAGCCTATAAAAGGTATTCTCGATAGGTATCCTCAAATAATGCAATACCGGGCCATAGGTACCCTCAAGTACTGAAAAGAGTCGAAGAGTCGTTCGAGGAGTCACTCGAACGAGCAGTTGCTCGATAGGTCATTTGCTCGATGGACTTCGAGTCGTTCGAGCGATATGCCGAGTTACTCGGTCGAGCAATTACTCTGAAGCCCATTTGCTAGATGGGCTTGGAGTCATTCGAGCAATGACTTTTCGGTAACAGCTCGATTGCTTATTGGGTTTGGGAATGCTTTTGTTATACACAAGGGAGATAACTCTGCATACAGATTACGGGAAATCAAGCAATCTGATTGATTAGTTATAATCTATATATATGATCTAGATAAATGAAACAACAAGAGTACTTGGAATAGGGTCAGAACTAACAAGAACAGACCAGAATAGCTAAATGTAGTTTTTATAAGCAAAGCTGTTCCAACTGATATGTTCTTCTACGCTACTGGAGTATACTCCAGAACAAAGGAACATGGTCAGGTAGAGGGAAACTATTGCATATGTAGATAGAAGCAGAGAATTCTGGAAAAAATCGAAATAATACAACTTGTTGGGGGTTGTTTGTGGTAATTAAACGAGGATTCTGGGAGAATTCTAAGCCAGAAAAAATACTCCTATTCAATCGAACGCACCCCCCCCCCCCCCCCACCCTGTGCCCTTTGGTACTATAGCACTACGTGTTAAGCCGATAAATTGGGGAATCCGTAGTAAATAAAGTCAATTTCGGTGATTTGGAGAGATTTTCGGGTTTATTTGGGTAATTCGTGATACTCTGATTAAATCGAACATACCCTCCGATCATACCCCTGTCTTGTTAGAAGGTCTTGGATCACATAGCAACCACGTGCTACTATATAAACCAAGATGGCGGCTTCCAGTATACAAAATGGACGACGGAAACACGTATCACCCTAACAACACGCGCTGCGCATGCGCACTCACCCCACTTATCACTATGGGGATGTCGTCACAAAATGGCCGCCCACGGGGGTTACCATGACACCACAGCATGGCGCCACAGGGTCACGTGACATGACGTCACTTCCGCCCCCTTCCGCCCCCCCCCCCCCCCGGAGTTCCCAATGAGAGACGATCTCCACATCTCCTACTACTCATCTCTACCTACAGATCCACCGCGCTCTCGTTTATTCCAATGTTACCCAACCTTAGATGGCTTCTACTCAACTGTTACCAGGTTTCACTAGTAATGCAGAACCGCTCTATTACAGTACAAACTCACTACACATAGTCTCGACAGTGACCTAGGCATGGGGTGGGGAGAGGGGGGGGGCACCTCCTATCCTGGCATCCCCAAAGTTTGAAATCTATGTTACATTTTTCAGAACTCTCTCCGGGTCTGCTGCCATAGGTTTACTAAATTCCGAATAGAAGATAAGACTGAACCACAAAACCGAACTTTTGACATTAAGACCACATCGGCATAGAACACACCGGGAGCATCAACTTGCTCACCCCTACTGTGAAAGAACTTGATGCCTCGGGGTCAATTATCCTTCGTTGAACGTAAATGAAACAACCTGTCATGATGGAAGCGTTCCTCGGATAAATCATCTGAAGTGTATCTGATATTATGATACGTCAACAGGACATGGCTGGAAGAATTGGATGACAGACATTCATTCTGCATTTTTTTTTCCAATCATGAAATTTAGAATTTAAACAATTCATTCTCTCTAGATTGAATTGGTAAATTCCTAGTTGCATTATAATGAGCATACTCAAAATGTAATTTCTGGCTACGTCACTGATTCTCATGGATGCTAAAAATACAAGTTATGATAGAAAACAGTTTAGTTGTTTGTGTATAGGTGTTGAACAACACTTTCCAGAGTCAACGAGTCAGCCAGGTTTATGCGGTGAAGCCAAACTACCCATAGAGAACCACCGAGCTGCGGCGAGCATATGTCAGACTCTCGAACTAACTAACTAACCCGGTAAAGAGTTAGAATCAACCTGTTGTACGTTTTAGTACAGAGCACATCGTGTATCTCGTAGACAATCGGGATTAAGCGCCTTGACCAAGAACACAATACATTTACCGCTGGTGAGGATTGAACTCTTCGGTTTAAAGTCCGATGCTCCTACCACTGAACCACCACATTCCCCAGTGGATCCTTCTGGTCGTGTTATGATAAGGGTTAAAGGGGTACCGGAAGTGAAATCCCACGAGGAAGACAGCAAGAGCTTGGAACAATGGAACACATTTATGTAATATTGTCCCTATATCCCGATACATTCTGTATTTTAATTGACCAGAATGCCTTGGACAAATAGCCATGGCAAAGGATGCACCCAACATCCAAGGTATATGAGAGCGTGCAAAATCCACGGTAGAAGCGTACGCGAAACATCGGGGATATATGATTTAAACGAAAGGTTTCCGCTTTTGCTCTCCTCGAAATAAAAATCGAACCAAAAAATACGAAAATTGTCACAAATATCATCAGATTTCCGACAGTTGAATCATAAAAATAAAATGAGATCAAATAATTCGTCCCCTAAGTACCAATGTGTTCTATGCGCCAGTTGGCTACCAGCAGGCACGTAGAACACATTGGAACTCGGGGGACGACATGTCAACAAAATACTGTTTACTCGTTTTCTTAACGACCCAAGGGATGTAACTCCATCTGTTGTATACGATGATTCAGAATGTGTAATATGAATACAGGTACTCGGCCAACTAATGGTTAATATCGACACCCTCAGTCATCATCTTACCCAATATCCTAGGTGTGTGTATTATCTAATTAATAACATATTTTACATTAAAATCTTGTTTCAATGCGAAAATAAAATCCCATAGTTTCATCATTCTTTGGAGACTGAAAATTGATAATAAAAAAATGAGAATGTGCACAGTTTGATCGTTGGATAACTCGTCAAAAACAACAACATGGATATTTCAGTGGAAATTCGAAGTGAAAACTGTGTCAAGTCGGGATTAATGTTTATAATCATTTTGCATAAGAACACACATTTGTGCTTTATTTGTCAGAATGCACTCTAAATGATTGTGTTGATATTTTTTCCGGAAAACAGCGGAGGTATTACACAGGGAGCTGTCGACAGTTGGTTTTGAAGGACAATATAACACGTGAAGCATGTAGTGACCGCGCACAATAACAAATGTTTTCAACTTCTATTTATATCAGAGAACTAGGTCAGTGAATCTGATAGGAGGAATGTACAGTAACTGTTGTTTGAACAAGTGCATAACTTGATAACAACCACAAAGTAATATTGAACAGTTGATAACATTTTGTGCTGGGAAATTTTGTATGATCTTGTTTTGTTATCCAAAACGTGAGTATGGATATTAAATTCAGTGGAAAAAGAGCATTAGTAACTGGAGGTGGGCGCGGAATCGGACGCGAGATTGCACAAAGACTGGCTATGTGTGGTGCAAAAACATTTGTTTTGACAAAATCCTCCAGCAGCGTGGAGAACCTGAAACAAGAGGATCCGGACATTGTGGTAAAACAGGTCGATGTTACAGACTGGGATAGCACGAGGAAAGCGGTAGAATCTATACTACCTATAGATTTACTTGTTAATAATGCTGGTGCCATCTGCCGGACATCTTTCCTTGAGAGTACACAGTCTGATATTGATGACGTTTTCAACGTTAACTACAAGGCAACATTCAATGTATCACAGATTATAGCTCGCGATTTAATTACGAGAAAGAAATCAGGAGCAATTGTAAATATCTCATCGGCCTTAACTATGAAACATTCACCTAATCGTGCTATTTATGGCTCTAGTAAGGCAGCCGTGGATTCACTCACAAAATATATGGCATTGGAGCTAGGACCAAAACAAATCAGAGTAAACGCTGTTAACCCAACATTTGTTGTTACTGATTTTACCAGAGGATTGTTAGCAGATTTAGAAGTCAAAAATAGAATACTAAGTGGAATTCCACTTGGACGAGTGGGAGAGACGCGGGATGTAGCGGATGCTGTCTTATTTCTATTAAGTGAATATGCGTCACTTGTGAATGGTGTTACAATGCCTATAGACGGAGGTCAAACGTTGTAACTTTATGGATGTTACTTTGTGTGATGCGCAGTGCATCGTGCGTCACTTGTGAGTGGTGTTACAATGCCTATAGACGGAGGTCAAACGTTGTATCTTTATGGATGTTGCTGTATGTGATGCGCAGTGCTTTACCGATCACGTGTTCTAGTTATGTGTTCTATTAAGGTGGAGTACTATGGTGGTGTAGTAGAATTTCTAAATATAATAAATATGAGGAAATGAAAACTTTCTATATATATAGTATAGAAACCCCAAATGGCGACACCTATAATCGGTATGGACGACGGCAACACCCGCCACGCATATGACGAATATCATCCAGTTGTCTTTCTATAACTGGATTGCTGGAACGTCAGCGAAAAACGTCGTCACTCAATCTATCCCCCGTCCCCTACCCCCTCCCTGTCCTCTACCCTTCCCCTACCCATTGTGGCATTTAGAAATGGGCAGTATACCGAGAAATGAACCGATACCAATATCATGGGAATACCGAAAAAGCGAACCAATCCAATCATTGAATTCCGAAACTTTCTGAATTTTCCAATTTTCCATTATTCGCTATTTATAAGTTCCCGTTGAGGCTTGATAACAGTTGAAATGTTGATCTTCATGACAGAGTGACGAATTTTTTTCAGTTTTTGTATCCCCCAACGAACTGGGCAGCTGTCCAGAATTCCCCCTAGACTTTATATGTCCACTTGCATAGCAGTGATTTTTAGTCAAGTCTGGGCAGTCTGATAAGGCAGCCAAGACTCGACTAGGAATTATGGCCCAGGTGTTTTGTCCATGGTCAGCATGACCACTTAAAGATGACATGGTGAGGACACATGTTCTGAGATCGTAAAAGCCTGGAATACGTCTTCAACAATTAAAGTTCATTTTGTCACAAAATTACGGTAGATATATTTGTGGTCGTAAAAGGTTGCCACCGATGAACTCACTGGCCGTGTTATTTATAGCATTGTGGTAGAATGATACTACAACAACTTATTCTGTTTTTTCCTGATAATAATTTCCTCTTTGGCACAATCAGCAAATTCCAGTCAAGTCAGATATCGAATACCGTACCGAGCCGATATCGAGGTATACTCTCCTAAAATACCGGAAACCTTACGAACTCAAAATTCCAATACCACTCATCTATAGATCGCATCAAGTCAGTCAACGTGGTAACGCCCTCATTGGCTACGTTTGATGACATGGAAGTATTTACGCTGTGTCTGTAGTCACAACGTAACAGGTTTCACTCCATAAAACGTCATGGCGTGTTTACAGCATGAAAACTGATAGCACTGTATGCCAACCTCGCACGATCGAGATGGAGAGTCGAGATGGAGAGTACGACATTTTCATTACTCGGTGGTTGAATCCACGTACTTCCGCTTCCCCCACCCGTAAACACAACATGATATGACACTGGCTGCTACACTGTCATAAAACCCCTAAAATGAATAAATAGTAGCATCTTCGTTTCTATGATGTAAATAAAATGAACATAAAATCGCAAAATCACAATTCATGTTCAGCAAAAACTCGTAAATTTTTGCCAGCGGCAAACCCGAAAAAATACAAAAAATAACAAAAAACAACAAACGTTATATTGCTCAGGGCCGTCAGGCAGGTGGCCGATTGCGAGGTGGGTAAAGATAGTTTGTTCCGACTGTCATGACAAAAGTTCCGAATGAAATAAAAAATTCCAACTACATCTTCGAAGGCATCCCTTGATGATGAAGATGGAACATGTGTAAATGGAGATTATGGTTAAAACATTCAGGAAACTTGTTTGTGAATAAATACATGTGAGAGCTGTAATGTGTGGCCTTCCAAAATTCTTACCTAATTAGCACGAACTAGACTGAAAATTGGTCTTGGTGGGCCCTCAACATACCCAATCAGCCACAGAACCCATTTTCACGAGATCGACTGCGTGTGTGACATAAGGTCAAGCGGGGCCGCCAATAGCGACGACGGCGATGTTTAGAACGGGGTTTACGGGTCGTTAAGCGATAGGTGGGGTGGGTGTGGAGATGTGGGTCGAGGGGGAAGTTGGGTGTCCTTGCCCAGAATTGTTTTTTTTAATTAGTGTTAGGAGAAGCATTCTACTCAATTATTTTCTTATAATTTAGGTAATTTATTACTTGTATTACATTTCCTGTGTGTATGGTGCATTTATCTCCAAAGATAATTGTGACCACCACGAAGCAGGAAAGAACGGTGGAAAACCAACAATCTGGAACAAGTGGGCTAAATGAATGGAACCTGGTCAGTAATGCAGCTACGTATTCTTGCCAACTCCACCTGCGCAGGTCCGTAACAAATGCCTTCCTTGGACTTTCAACTCAGCCGTATTGATAGGTCAACCTACACTTTTTGAAACACCAAAAATCCCGGGCCTGGAGGCAGTTGCCTCCCTTAAGCCACCCCCTCCTTCCCCACCCCACCTCCTTATCGCTAGTGAGGAAAAGAAGCAAAGCTAATCCCATAAGAAAATGCATGCGTAGTATTAGGGCTGCACGGTATTCGGATTTTGGTACCGGTGACGGTATTGAAAACAATACCGCGGTATACCGGTAGTAGAATGTCTCGGGCTTTTGGGGCCCTATCTGGATGATCTCATTTGGGTGATCTCATGTGACGTCATAGTCACGTGACCTAGTGCCGCCATGTTTGGTTGTCATGGTAACCCGCGTGAGCGGCCATGTTGTGACGTCATCCCCATGGTGATACTTGGTGTGAGTGCGCATGCGCAGAGCGTGCTGTTAGGGTGATACGTCTTTCCGTCGTCCATTTTGTATACTGGAGGCCGCCATCTTGGTTTCTATGGTAGCACGTGATTGCTATGTTACCTAACATACAAGTTGTCGGGTTGTTTGTGGTAATTAAACGAGGATTCTGGGAAAATCCGAACCAGAAAAATACTCTTCTACAATCGAACACACCCTCCGAACATACCCCTATCCTGTTGTAGGCCTTAGGTAACATAGCAATCACGTGCTACCATAGAAACCAAGATGGCGGCCTCCAGTATGCAAAATGGACGACGGAAACACGTATCACCCTAACAACACGCCCTGCGCATGCGCACTCACACCAAGTATCACCATAAGGATGACGTCACAATATGGCCGCTCACGCGGGTTACCAGGACAACCAAACATGGCGGCACTAGGTCACGTGACTATGACGTCACATGAGATCATCCAAATGAGATCATCCAAATAGGGCCCCAAAAGCCCTAGACATACAACTACCGGTATACCGTGAAACAGTTCAGAATGAAAACAAAATAAAACTGAAATACATGTACCTTACTTTTATGAAAGTGCTTGATAAATGTGATGTACAACTACAAGGTCCTAGGTGAAAAACAACTCATGTAATTCGGTACGTTCTGAGTGCTGAGTTTACTCTGAATGTAACAGAATTTTGGAGTTCATTAATTCGTTGTTTGTCGGCAATGTTACAAAAAAATGTTTCAGATCACACATATTCACAATTGCGAAATGTGCAACAATTTTTGACAAATATGACAGACGTGTGACGCCATCACTGGGGGAAAACATTGCCAGCTGTGATTGACACCTGCAGACTGCCATGAAACTGAAGAGTGATCACGTCTTGGAGGCGTGCTTAATATCAACAGACCGACTGGCCTGAGATATGACAGCTGACATTTGACATTGTCATCTGAGGAAGTTTACTGCAGGAAGATAGGAGAAGGGGAGGAGCTACTACCGGTTGTTTGTAATAATAATATAATAACACTTTGGCCAGCCGCTGATTTGTCGCGGTTTCGGACGAGAAGGCCATGGCTACTCCTGTACTCCCAACTGCCTCCCTATTCCCACGCTTCCCCTCTCCTCCCAACACTCGGAAACGAACTGCTTGATGACATCCCTTGCCCCATTCTTCCCAATCTCTCCGATTAGCATATTAACCCTCTCCTTTGAGTCTCCCCCTAACCACATGTCCTTCATTCTCCCATCCCACTTCCCCATTATACTCCCAGTGAATCTCATTCTTTTAGACTGATACTTTGGGCATTCTAGAAGAAAGTGTTCCAGGGTCTCCACCATGCCCAAGTTACACATCTGGCACTCCCTTTCACCGTCTTTCCCAATTTTTCCCCTTAGCTCCAGGGATCGCGACCTCAGCTTGAACAACACTGACCCCCCAAAGGTGCCATCAAGGTACTCTTCAAAAGCTGGCTACTCTTTATCACGCAGGCCACCCAAAGACCTCTTTGATTTGACTCCCTCTCGCCAATTACGGTTACAATCTGCCATGACCCTTTCTCTGACGATTTTTTTACCCTGGTTTGCCCCAGCGTCCAGGTCCAAGATCTCCAATGAGTAGTTCTCTACTAGCTCCCTCACTTGGACCATCCACCCCGTTTTGATATTTGAGTTGAAAATTCTCAGGAACATAACTGTGTAACCAGGCCCTTGGAATTCCATCAACTAGACACGCGTTTTGATAAAAAAAGTTTTGTTTCCCACTGTTTTTCATAAAGCCACATATACGCAATTAGCACAATGACTGGCTCAGTAATTAAACGCTTATCAGTAAAGAGAGGTTGACCATGTTTTTACAGGAATTAAATTGACAAAGACAAATGTACTTGTATCCGAGATTCAGATGAAAGCCAGTAAACCCAATGATAATTTTATGGCTTATTTTCGTATTAAACAATAGGTTCAATAACTTTCTAGACAAGGATTATTGTCGTTCTTCCATTCAAATCACTCATTTTCCCAGAGCAGTAAGTAATACTTCTGTCTATTGCTCCAAAAGTATATTTTTTGTTCATGATATCCCTTGCATTTAATGTGTGTTTGCTTATTTTCGCGCATTATTTATATTTTTATTTCAAGAAAATGCGAATTTCAAATCACAATACCGGACCCAAAAATTGTATAGCGTTACTCACGGTATACCGGTATTCATTTTTTACTACGGTAGTATTGATTACCAGCAAGCGCGAGACGATATCTAAGATTCCAGTTAAGGTGCTGTATAAAAAAGGAAACTTAGTTTACTTGAAATTCCCACCTCAGATATTCCATAAATTCAAATTAAAAATACACAAAAGAAGGTTTAAATGTACAGAACACGAAAAGTATAAGCTGTCAAATTATAAAAGACATGCCTTCTCAGAAGGAGTGCTTTTATGATGTAGTTGGAATATTTGTCTATAGTTATTATAATTAAAACAAATCTCAGAAAATTTAGTTTTGGATAAATACATGTCGTCGCCTGAGTGCTAAAATGTACTATGTCCCATAGGGGAGATATGTCGTCCCATAGGGGAAATAATATATCGCCCCACAGGGGAAATTATACATCGTCCCATAGGGAAAATATTATATCGTCCCATAGGGGAAATAATATATAGTCCGATAGGGGAAATAATATATCGTCCCATAGGGGAAATGGTATATCGCCAAATAGGGGAAATAATATATAGTCCCATAGGGGAAATAATATATCGTGCCATAGGGGAGATAATATATCGTACCATAGGGGAAATAATATATTATCCCATAAGGGAAATAATATATAGTCCCATAGGGGAAATAATATATCGTCCCACAGGGGAAATAATATATAGTCCCACAGGGGAAATAATATATAGTCCCACAGGGGAAATAATATATCGTCCCATAGGGGAAATAATATATCGTCCCATAGGGGAAATAATATATCGTCCCATAGAGGAAATAATATATCGTCCCATAGGGGGAATAATATATCGTCCCATAGAGGAAATAATATATCGTCCCATAAGGGAAATAATATATCGTCCCATAGGGGAATAATATATAGTCCCATAGGGAAAATAATATATAATATATAGTCCCACAGGGGAAGTCCCATAGGGGAAATAATATATCGTCCCATAGAGAAAATAATATATCGTCCCATAGGCAAAATAATATATAGTCCCATAGGGGAAATAATATATCGTCCCATAGGGGAAATAATATATCGTCCCATAGGGGAAATAATATATCGTCCCATAGGGGGAATAATATATCGTCCCATAGAGGAAATAATATATCGTCCCATAGGGGAAATAATATATCGTCCCGTAGGGGAAATAATATATCGCCCCATAGGGGAAATAATATATAATATATAGTCCCACAGGGGAAGTCCCATAGGAGAAATAATATATCGTCCCATAGAGAAAATAATATATCGTCCCATAGGGGAAATAATATATAGTCACATAGGGGAAATAATATATCGTCCCATAGGGAAAATAATATATCGTCCCATAGGAGAAATAATATATCGTCCCATAGGGGGAATAATATATCGTCCTATAGAGGAAATAATATATCGTCCCATAGGGGAAATAATATATCGTCCCATATGGGGAATAATATATCATCTCATAGAGGAAATAATATATCGTCCCATAGGGGAAATAATATATGGTCCCATAAGGGGAATAATATATAGTCCCATAGGGGAAATAATATATAATATATAGTCCCACAGGGGAAGTCCCATAGGGGAAATAATATATCGTCCCATAGAGGAAATAATATATCGTCCCATAAGGGAAATAATATATAGTCCCATAGGGGAAATAATATATCGTCCCATAGGGGAAATAATAAATCGTCCCATAGGGGAAATAATATATCGTCCCATAGGGGGAATAATATATCGTCCCATATGGGAAATAATATATCGTCCCATAGGGGAAATAATATATAATATATAGTCCCACAGTGGAAGTCCCATATGGGAAATAATATATCGTCCCATAGGGGAAATAATATATAATATATAGTCCCACAGTGGAAGTCCCATAGGGGAAATAATATATCGTCCCATAGAGGAAATAATATTTCGCCCCATAGGGGAAATAATATATAGTCCCACAGGGGAAATAATATATAGTCCCATAGTGGTCATAATATATCGTCCCATAGGGGAAATAATATATAGTCCCATAGGGGTCATAATATATCGTCCCATAGGGGTCATAATATATCGTCCCATAGGGACATATGACATTCTAGCACTCAGGCGACGATGTGATACAGGGTAAAGTAGGTGTAAAATAAATAAAGTAAGATAAAAGAAATGGATTAAGGCGCATTCATATTATAAGTAGGGGAAATTTGTTTTCGTTTGAAATTCCCACCTATGATATTCCATAAATTCAAATTAAATAGACACAAATTATACACCAAAATAAAGGTTAGAATAGAATAGAACTTTATTGCAATAACTCACACGCACTGGCCCGATTGCATGTATATTAATAGAAGAATAATGAACTATAATTAAGAACATTTGATACAGCATCATCAGTAATAGAATATCCTGTCACGTCTCAATATAAAGTCCTTTTATAATATAATGATAAACATATAATGATATTTTGAACACATGTATATACTCATACACACATATGCACACACACCTTTTCACGCACACACCTACACCCACACACACCCTTTACACAAACACACAACCTCACATCTCCACACAATTAAGATGGAGAATTCGAAAAACATATGAAATCAAATCACTGACTTGACAACAGGCATCAATGGTTCCTAGAGATCTGTTACCGTATTTGTACCAGAACTGATAATAAAAAAATAATTTCGGAGATCAACCGGTGTTCAACTTTGGTCCACACATCCAAGACAAAACTAATTATTAAAAACACTTTACGATGTAGTGACGGAACTGTAGTTCGGGAAACGGCAACACTGTCAACATTTTTATTGAAGAATGATTCCATGGCTAATGGATGTGTTTATGTTTATATCACAAATTGTAATCGAAAAAAATGCAAAATTCTAGGAAATTCAAACAGGTGTCATAATACTTTGTACACTCTCCATATAATGGCGATCTGTTGTGTGAAAGCGATCAGTCGCTACAGTTAAAACTAGAAGTCATGTCATGAAATGCGCACAAATAGCACGTTGATATGCGCGTTAATGTACGCGTTATGGCTCAAGTAAAGCTATCAAATTCGGTACATATGGCCTGTGCACAAGCAATGTTTCAGCCAATGAGTAACCAGGAGAACCTGCCGTGCTTTGGATGCCATTCGATATGGCAATTGTGCGCAATTCCAACGCGCAATTAAGCATAGATAAGCGCACTATTCGTGACAGGACTTCTAGTTTTACCTGTATATTAGATTTTAAATGTTATTGAATACTGACCCTTCTTCGGCACAATTGACCTTGACCGAAATGTAAACAGATGGAAAATAAAACAAAGCCGACGGTTTTGGTATTCACCCACTCGCAGCTCAGTCGCAGCATTTTGAAGAATTTTGATTTCCCAGTTTGTTCGTGGAAATCTGAAGCATATTTAGCGACGAGTTGTTCTTGTGAAATATTATTTGATTACTTGTTATGTAGCGGTCGAGGTATAAAGAATATTAACCAACCAGCCTGGTTGGTCCGGATCTCTTAGTCTCCTGTTAAATCGGTCGCTTTGTGTGCTAGAGGTCGACGGTTCGAACCCCGGTTCCCGCACGTATCTCTCCTACTGTTACATTTGGGGTCTCGTCCGATCCTTAGCCGTTGGTGGTGTTGTAACTGATGTGGTGAAGCATTATGCGTGTTTCGACCGCACTGCGGTGGAATCTGGGGTGAGATTCACGGTGGGTTAATCTCAAAAGAAGGGGAGAGTAATGTAGCGGTCAATGTATAAACGCCATTTACCAACCAGCCTGGTTTGTCCGGATCTCATGTGGTAAATCGGTCGCTTTGTGTGCTACAGGTCGACGGTTCGAATCTCGTCTCCAGCACTTATCTCTCCTCCTGTTACAGTTATGGTACACATACATCTGCAGACTTCCAGGCCCCATTTATGCTTGCCATCATTATGAGAATTTATTCCGTATGTACTTCATTTCTATGCATCATAACCTTTATTTTGACACGGACATGACAACCGTTGCATATTCCCGGTGCCGCATTCGACATTCGTTATCTACCGGTTTTATCGAATAAGTTACGGTTGCAACGAATGTCGAATAAGGAGTCGGGAATAAGTTATGGTTGCACGCGCTATCCTTTGATTCGGAAAGAGAAGGTTTTGAACTTGTACTCAATCAGCCTCGAGTTATTACACATTTTGAGGTCATCAGTTTTGATAACAATAATTAAATGAGAAACAAAGAACAAACTCAACGAAATAAGTTTGTTTAACCCTTTACCTATCATGAAAAGCAGACGACACTTGCAACAAAAATTCTTGAATAACTAATTTTTTTCATCTTTTGTCTCAAAGAGCTCGTTCCAAAGAGGGGTCATAACCTATGTTTCTGAGACAAAGAATGAAAAAAAAAATCGCGACATCGACGCCGTAGCTGCGACGGGTGGTGCAATCTCACAAAATTCTAAGTTCATCAAGGGCCATAACTCCAAGAAAATATTTGGAACAACACATGCATTGAACGGTAGCTAGACATCAATAAGATACACTTACATGCCAAATATGAAGTCATTCCATTAAGTATTTCAAAAGTTATTGAGTTTTGAAACTCGTTGGTCACAGACAGGCCGACATGAAACTCGTTGGTCACAGACAGACCGACAGACTGAACAGTGGCTAGACATCAGTAAGGTACACTTACATGCCAAATAATATGACAATACGCAAGGCGTAAGAAGGAACCCCAAAGAATCCAACGTATTGAAATATTTCATTCCGCAACCATTACTCCAAAAACATTTTGGTTTATTCAGTCGAATTCCTGCAATTGTTTAATTTCAGCCAAACAAGAATACGTTTCACAGTACTAAATATTTTCCCATAAGCGACCATTATAACGTCCAGGCGAAAAAAAATGTGGTCGCATCATTTTAAATTTAGCATTCAAATATTTTTTGTCAACTATAGCCCTCCAGACAACCTTTTAATGATTTTTAAACAGGGGTCATGCAACAAATAAAAGAAAAACTAACAGAAAGGGAAGTGCTGGTCACATGTTCATATTTCTCAGGGAATTCCCAAACAAAACACACCAATAGTCAAACAAATTTTTAGGTTCTAAAAGTCCTCAAATCATCCTCTTTATTCATCTGGAACATTCAAAAGTAATGCAAAATGTCAGTAGACTTCTTCAAATGTTTATTGAAACAATATATTTCCCCAAGACTGCTTAGTTTTGGCTAACTTTTGGGAATTAGATAATTTCCGAGCGCAACTTTTCGAGGCATGTAAATCTAATTAAAATATTTACAACAGTTATACCTATGAGCAAACCCAACCCTACCAAAGGTACAGTTACCTCTTTCATGTGATGAAAGAGTCATTTCTGCAATAGAATTCAACTTTTGGCTTCTGTCTAGTCCAAAGCATGGGAAATTTGTTCTTTTGAAGAGAACTGTCCAATCTGTGTCAAATAGGCTTAAAAACTGTTATTGCCTCCGACAGAATTTCTACTCTGTTACCCAATAAGTTGGGAGGGATAAGAATTCACAGCTTTCTTTGAAACTACCCAAATCCCAAAATAAAACTAAAATCTGCATCAGCACACAAAACCTTTTCACAAAATCTGTTTTAATTAATCATACAGCAAGATAAATAGGGCCCCACCACCATGAAACAATATGTCAATTTTGTTTCAAAATTGGGGTTGTGCAGGGCTTATAGTTCCTCTAAATTTGGGAGAATCCATTTGGATTCTTGCGGAAATCGTTCCGAGAATTCAGACCTGCTATGGGCCAGGATCCTATTAGGTCAGTATGATTGAACCCCTGTTGCATACTGATAATACATGTTAACCCTTTACCCAATACAGCTTTTTTAATTTTTACAACACCAACTACTGATTTTTACAACCCCCCCCCCCCCCCCCACCCACCCCTCCCCCCTGGGCCCTTTGATCGCTCACCTGACGAGGTAGTTCAGAGAAGTATTTTGGGTCAGATTCAGTTAGTCAAGGTTCATGGACACTACATAGGAATAATGTTATGAAATTATTCATAATTCTATTGTCCATGTTAGATGCACTCTAAATCGGTTGGGTTAAAAATCAACCCAAATCGACTGGGTTGAGTGAATATGAACCCAATTTGGGTTCATATTCACTCAACCCAGTCGATTTGGGTTGATTTTTAACCCAACCGATTTTAGAGTGCATGATTATTAGCATAGGTCTTCCTGATTGCTTCCAATTCTGACAGCTGTAGACAAGTACTGCCAAACTTCCAAGGGTTGTTGTGTCACTGCACTTTGAAAGGCAAATTTTATGGAAAAGCTCTAAGGAATGGATTTGAACATTTATGAACAACCTCGAACCTGACCCACCCCTGCCCAAATATTAAGCCACAGACCTGAAATGAACAAACTCAAATCTGCCCCCCCCCCCCCCCCCTCCCTTCCTGCGATACCAAATATGAAAGGGTTCTGACTGGCAGGAACCAAACTGGAACAATTTTACATCTGACCTTCTCATGTTGCTTTGAGTTAATTTGCACTCCCATAATGAGCCCATATATTAACCCATAGATTTGGCTTGAACAAACATGAATCTGACCCCCTTAGAGATGCTGTAAGCCAAATACGAAAGGATTCTGACTGGTGGATCTGAAAAAAACGAGTTTTAAAGAAATTTCCTCATACTGCACTGAGTTAAACTTTGGGCTTCAATAGATAGACCAAATATTAACCCAGAGACCCGATTCAAACAAACTTCAATCTACCCTGCCCCCACCCCACTAGAAATGTTGCATTCCAAATATGAAAGCATTCTGACTGGTGGATCTGAAGGAGGTTTTCAAAGAAATTTCCTCATGTTGCACTGTCGATATTTGGGTGCCCACAGGGAGCCCAAATATCAACTCAGGGACTTGATTTGAACAAACCTGAACCTATCCCTCCCACCCCTAGAGATGCTGTATACCAAGTATCAAAAGATTCTTTTACATGGTTCTGGAGAAGATTTTTTTTCAATTTTGGAAAACAATTTATGCATGCTATCAGAGAAATGCTTGGGGCCCCCTGTGGGCGTGGCAACGTTATTTGAACAAACTGGAATTCATATATGATAAGGAACATGAATATCAAATTTGGTTCAATTCGGCTCAGTTGTTTATGAGGAGAGGTTAGTAATGTAAAGTTCACGCCGGACAGGATGGACTGATGGTGGACAGACAGAAAGTCATCATTTAAGCGCCCCCTGACTTACAGTCAGGTGAGCTAAAAATAAACAATATTCATCAAGCGTAATAATTATGGATGTTACTAGAACCGGCTGATGAGAGCCGGTTCCAATGACAGCCATATTTGTACAAATTTTATTGCCAGCGTCACAATATTTCAGGTCATGTTAGTGTTGTATTGGGTAGTTTCTCACTGGTTTTGTTGCACGGATCTCTACGGGAATCGATTCTCAGATTCTTATAAGCCCTGGCTGAGGCTATATAATCCACCAATATCAATAGAAAGTGCCATTTTATCTCAATAAATGATGTCAAATATTCTTTTACCTAGTGATGAGGTAAATTATAGCCCTGGATGTACCCCCCCCCCCCCTGCCCCCAAGCTCTCAGTATGCATTTTTTCCTAAAACAAGAGACCCCAGGGGGCCTGAGGGCGCCCACCTGTACATGGTAACCTAAATATCAACCCAGAGAAATGATTTCAACAAGTTGCATCTACTCCTCCTAAGAAAAGCTTATACCAAATATCCAAAGATTCTCTGGCAAGTGGATCTAAAAAAAATGATTTTTAAAGAATATTCCTCATATTGAACCGAGTTATAATTTGGGCTCCCACAGGGAGCCCATATATGAACCCAGGGACTTGGCTTTAACATGCCGCACACCAAATATCAAAACATTTCAACTGCTGGATCTGAAGAAGACGATTTTTAAAGAAAATTCCTCATTTTGAACTAAGTTACAATTCGAGCTCCCACAGTGAGCCCAAACATGGACCTAGGGACATGGCTTGAACAAACTTGAATCTTGCCTCCTAAGGATGCTGCATAAAAAATATCAAAAGCATTCATCTGCTGGATCTGAAGAAGATTTTTTAAGAAAATTCCTCATTTCGAACTAAGTTACAATTCAAGCTCCCACAGTGAGTCCAAATATGGACCTAGGGACATGGCTTGAACAAACTTGAATCTCACCCCACTAAGAATGCTGCATACCAAATATTAAAACATTCTGACTGCTGGATCTGAAGAAGGAGATTTTTAAAGAAAATTCCTCATTTTGAACTACATGTAAGTTATCATTTGGGCTCCCACAGTGAGCCCAAATATGGACCTAGGGACATAGCTTGAACAAACTTGAATCTCACCCCCCTCCACCCCCCCCCCCCCCCCACCACCCCTAAGGATGCTGCATACCAAATATCGAAACTTTCCGACTGCTGGATCTGAAGAAGATTTTTAAAGAAAATTCCTCATTTTGAACTAAGTTATAATTCGGGTTACCACAGTGAGCCCAACTATGAACCCAGGGACTTGGCTTGAACAACTTGAATCTCACCCCCTAAGCATGCTGCATACCCAATATCAAAAGATTCTGCCTGCTGGATCTTGAGAAGATGATTTTCAAAGAAATTTGCCTGAAATGCACTAAGTTCAAATTTGGGCTCCTATACTGAGCCCAAATATGAACCCAGGGGGCTGATTTGAACAAACTTGAATCAGATCCACCCCACAATGTTGCATATCAAATATCAAAAGATTCTGCCTGCTGGATCTGGAGAAGAAGATTTTTTAAGAAACTTGCCTGAAATGCACTAAGTTCGAATTCGGGCTTCTATAGTGAGCCCAAATATGAATCCAGGGGGCTGATTTGAACAAACTTGAATCAGATCCACCCCACAATGTCGCATACCAAATATCAAAAGATTCTGCCTGCTGGATCTGGAGAAGAATATTTTTAAAGAAATTTGCCTGAAATGCTTCTATAGTGAGCCCAAATATGAATCCAGGGGGCCGATTTGAACAAACTTGAATCAGATCCACCCCACAATGTTGCATACCAAATATCAGAAGATTCTGCCAGCTGAATCTGGTGAAGAAGATTTTTTAAGAAATTTGCCTGAAATGCACTAAGTTTGAATACGGGCTCCTATACTGAGCCCAAATATAAATCCACGGGGGCGGATTTGAACAAACTCAAATCAGATCCACCCTACAATGTTGCATACCATATATCGAAAGATTCTGCCTGCTGGATCTAGAGAAGAAGATTTTTTAATGTTTTTCCCATTGCCTACAGTGTTAAAAAGTGTTTTCAAAGTCCCGAAACTGTACCCTATGATAAAACCGATGGCAATTTTTTGGACCAATCCTTTCTGTTGGTCATAAGGAAGCTTCACACCAAATAAAAATTCTCAGTGCCGTGGAGTTTTGGAGATATGGCGTTCTACTTTTTTCGATTTTTAGCTCCTGTGGTTTCCATGGGACTACAGAAAAAGAAAATTTGGCATAAATTAGGTACTTATGACCCAATAAGCCCTCACATAAAATTTGATTCAAATCAGCCTCTTGGTTTGGAAAATAGAAATTTTGGGCGGGGCAAAAAATTTTGCCCCTCCCATAACGATGCCAAATATAGCCCATCAAACTTCGCTTAAAGAAATCCAAGTCTACACCTTAAAAGGAAGCTGCATACCATATATCAAGTCTCTGCTACTGCTGGTTGATGAGAAGATTTTGGTGCCCCTTGGGGGCATGGCACCACCCAGGAGAAGGGGGCAACTTCATTTGAACAAATCTGAATTGGCATTAGGTAATAAACATTTACCCAACATTTGAATAATGTAAAGTTAACGCCGGACGGACGGCGGATAGAATGTGATCAGTAAAGCTCCCACTGAGCTTTGCTCAGGTGAGCTAAAAAACTTTATTAATTTATAAATAAATTGATGGTGACATGAATTTCCCATTATTTTTTAATCACATTCTTGCTTCTGAACACATTTCACATTGTGTTTGATATTCTGCAAGCTTTGTAAGAAAAAGCCTAAGTTTTCTCAGTTAAGGCACCTCGAGTCATAAAACAGTGATTTTTTCCAACAGAATGACCAGTACCTGCTACTGTGGTGTCTCATGACACTGTTAAAATTCCTAAAATCATCAAATATTGATTCATTAGTGCTGTGCTTGTGCTGCAAATATCCACAAGTGCACTTTCACTATTTTGGTTTTAATCCCCACAGGCATGCATTCTGTCAAAAGGAGTGAAATTGTTGAAAATATGTTCACAAAGAGGACAAGTTACAGTACAGTCGCCGTGGACGGGTTGTAATACACGCGTGGGCAGTGATGTCCACTCATGCATTTACCAGTCAATAAAAATCATCATCTACAAAATTTTAATTGATGAAGCATCGGTTTGTACCTGGTGCTTCGTTATTTAAATTTTTGATAGTGTTAGTGTTTGGCATCAAATATTATTGTATGAATTTGTATCCGTGGAAATATTGCCCATCCATGGAAAGTGAGCAGTACACTGCCACTGTACTGTATTTGTTTCAAGTATATAATATACTCTTTGATGTTTAATATACGTGTGATAGGCTGGGTCCAAAGTACTCAGTACTCGTAGTACTTGAGTACCACTTTTTTGATAAAATACTCAATACTTGCCAGCCCAGATTTTTGTATGTGTGTGTGTGTGTGTGTGTGTGTGTGTGTGTGTGTGTGTGTGTGTGTGTGTGTGTGTGTGTGTGTGTGTGTGTGTGTGTGGGGGGGGGGGGGGGGGGAGGTTGGATGTATGAAAGATAGCTGCAAATTATTTAAAATGTTGACCCAGGCAAATGAAAAGCAAAGAAACATTTCATCCGAAGGACAGACAGACAGACATGCAGTAACAAATTTGGGAAGC
Source organism: Pictodentalium vernedei (assembly GCA_031216915.1). NCBI lineage: Eukaryota > Metazoa > Mollusca > Scaphopoda > Dentaliida > Dentaliidae > Pictodentalium > Pictodentalium vernedei. The sequence continues at coordinate 844,746,695 of CM062296.1, read as the reverse complement.
CTAAATAAAAGTAGTGACTAACTTAAAATAAAAAATATAGATAGAAGAGCCAGGGCAATGTTATCAAACAGAAAACAAACAAGAGCCCCCAGAGGGCCTGATGGCATTCACCTGACATGGTAGCCTAAATATCAACCCAGGGAATTTATTTGAACATTTAGTTGCATCTGCCCCTCATAAGAAAAGCTTATACAAAATATCCAAAGATTCTGACCGGTGGATCTCAAAAAAAGGATTTTTAAAGAATATTCCTCATATTGAACTAAGTTATAATTCAGGCTCCCACAGAGAGCCCAAATATGATCCCAAGGACTTGGCTTGAACAAATTTGAATCTCACATCCCTAAAGATGCTTCTATATACTAATATCTAAAGATTCTGACTACTGGATTTTGAAGAATATTCCTCTTATTGAACTAAGTTGTAATTTGGACTCCCACAGGGAGCCCAAATATGAACCCGGGGACTTGGCTCAAACAAACTTGAATCTCACCCCTCTAAGGATGCAGCATCCCAAATATCAAAATATTCTGAAGAGTGGATCAGAAGAAGATTTTTAAAAAATATTCCTCATACAGTACATGGAGAGTGTATTATCACTAAATCACCCGCAGAGTGGAGATTCCACCCAAGCAATAATTGCAAATTTGTTGCAAAGCATAACAAGCACAGGCAAAGTATCAACCAATGGACCTCCAGGTTAAACCCGGAGGTCCATTGGCTGAAACATTGCTTGTGTTTTTTATCCATATGTATAAAATTTGAAAGTTATAGTTTGGGTGATAACTCCACTCCGCGGGTGATTCAGTTACAATCCATTCTCCACGTACTGTATTGCACTAATCTAATCATAGAGAGCCCAAATATGGACCCAGGGATTTGATTTCAACAAACATGTGAATAAATCTTCCAAAGATGTTATATGCAAAATATGAAAGCCTTTGGAGCAGTGGTATGGGAGAAGAAGATTCTTTAATGTTTTTCCCATTACTAAAATGATGACTCCGCATAAGTCCTGGAAAACTTCCCTATGATAAAACTGATGGCAATTTTTTTTTTACCATTCTTTTCGGCTGTTCGTAAGGAAGCGTCACACAAAATAAAAATTCTCAGTGCCATGTAGTTTTGAAGATATGGGCGTTTTAAATTTTTTCTATATTTACTATTTAGATCCTGCAGTTCCCACAGGGCCACAGGAAAATGTTTTGGCATAAATTAGGTACTTACGACCCAATAAGCCCATCATATCAAATTTGCTTCAAATCAGCCTCTCAATTTGGAAAATAGAAATTTTGGTACAATTCGGGCTCCTACAGGAAGACCAAATATGAACCCAGGGACTTGGCTTTAACAAACTTATATCTCACCTCCCTAAGGATACTGTATATATCAAAACATTCTGACTGCTGAAGTTGAAGAATACTTTTGAAGAATATTCCTCATTTTGAACTAAGTTATAATTCAGGCTCCCACAGTGAGCCCAAATATGAACCCAGGGACTTGGCGTAAACAAACTTGAATCTCCCACAGTGAGCCCAAATATGCATCCAGGGACCTGGCGTAAACAAACTTGAATCTCACACTGGCTCACACCGATTAATCGACTAACCAATGATCAATATCTTGATTGATAAAAAAAAGTAATTGATCGGTTAACCGTTACTTTTGAAGTACGGTACTATATGGCAGGGTATTTGATGGCTGGATTCACATCGCAAAATGCTATACAAAAATGTCCAATTGCTAACAATTTTTCTTTCATATTGGGTAAGCTTATATTCACTTTTTATCATCACTTTTTGAAACCAAGATGGAAACTGTTAATCAAATTTTTAAAAACAAAACTACCCTGTATGGGTTAACTATGGAACAAACTTGCTCCAAAACAGGCAAACATTGTCACACTGGCTCACATCAACTGCATGAGACAGAGAAATGCATGCCAGTTACGTGCCAAAATACTTGTTCACTTGCATGATCATTATACTGTATAAGCTAAAAACGGTCATTCTCAACCCTTCACCAAATGCAGGTAGTAGACGATACTTGCACAAGAAATTCTAAAGATTTTCAATGTTTGTCTCAAAAAACATAGCTTATGCCCCCCCCCCCCCCCCCTTATTGGAATAAGCTCAATGAGCTTGTTCCAATGAGGGGTCATAAGCTATGTTTTGAGACAAAAATTGAAAATATAATAAAATTTGAATGGACATGTTTGTATACATGTATGGCGCTGCCCGGTTTTGTCCATTATGCTGAGTAAAGTTTTAATTATATAAATGGTCAACGGTACAGCAATTATTCAGCTACCTATTGGGGCACGTGATTAATCGGTTAACCAAGGTTAACCCATGCGATTAATCAATCACGAAAACCCTTTAATCGTTTCAGCTCTAAAATTAATTTAATTTTATTAAATTTTATCTGATGAAAAAATGCTTATAATTTTGGGGGAATGGTAAATATGGATCTTCTTAACAAGCATTTGCAAGAACATCAGAGGAATGAAATCACCGTTCTCGCAATTTGCAAAACCCTGGTGAGCCAAAATATAGGCTTGGCTTGAAGAAACTTAAATCTCACCCGCCTAATGATGGTGCGTGCATAGCAAATATCAAAAGATTCTGTTTGGTGGGTCTGAAGAAAAAGATTTTTAAAGAATATTCCTCATACTGCACTAATTTCAACATTTGGACTCCCGTAGAGGCCAAATATGGACCCAGGGATTTGATTTCAATAAATGTGAAAAAAAATCTTGCAAAGTTGGTATATGTGAAATCTGAAAGGTTTTGGAGGAGTGAATTGGGTGAAGAAGAGTCTTAAATGCTTTCTTCATTACCCACAGTGTTACAGAACACTGACTAAGCATTTTTTCAAAGTCACGAAAAAGTACCCCATGATTGACCTGACAGAAATTTGCTTAGACCATTCCATTCTGTTGGTCCCAAGGAAGCTTCACACCAAATAAGAATTCTCAGTGCCATGTAGTTTTGGAGATATGTGCGTTTTGAATTTTGTTCTATTTTTAGCTCCTGCGGTTCCCATGGGGGGGATGGGAAAATATTTTGGGGCATAAATTAATTACTTATGATCAAATAAAAACAAAAATTAAATTTGGTTCAAATCAGCCTCTTGGTTCGAAAAACAGAAATTTTGGGCGGGGCAAAAATACATGCCCTCCAATAATGAAGGCAAATAAAGTAGAGCTGTAGGTTTTTAAATTTCTTGTTCGGTTTCGGTTTTGGTTTTTCAGGTGGAGAAAAACCTCGGTTTGGTTCGGTTTTCGGTTTGTTGATGTGGCCAAGTAAAATTCAGTAAAACTTATTCTTATGTCCAGAGTCCTAACTGAATGGTAGTGAAATTGAGTGAAACTCAATGAATGCCCGAAATAAGCTATAATACATGAAGAATCAGGAAGGCCAATATAATAATTACCTAAATATACAGAACTTTTATTGTGGTTGGCCATTTTTCGAGGTCTGACACCTACACGCAACTTGAGGAAAGCTGCAAACACAACTAAACTGAAATGTCGGAAATTCACAGAATGTAGCCTTCCCAGAGTAGTGAGAGTACCCAGACACTGCCAATGGCAGTGTCTGGGTACTCTCACTACTCTGGGAAGGCTACATTCTGTGAATTTCTGCAGCAAGAGCTGGCAAGAGAGTATTTAATAAAAAACGAAAAACCTTAGATTACAGGATGTCGACGGTTTCGGTTTCGGTTTTTTTAAAAAAGTAAAAACCTCGGTTCGGTTTCGGTTAACCTACAGCTCTAAAATAAAGACCCACAAACTTCTCTTGAACAAAACTGAGTCTACACCTCAAAAGGAAGCAGCACACCACATATCGAATCTCTGTTACTCCTGGTTCATGGGAAGATTTTTTTAAGATTTAGGCAAAATTTTGGGGCATGGCCCTACTGGGGGCAGGGCAACTTGATTTAAGCAAAATCAAAATGCAATGTCAAAACAAACAAGCATCTCACATTTCACTTAAATGATTAATCAGTTCAGCATTTTTGGAGGAGAAGACGCAAACACCATGTTCACAGACGACAGACGGTAAGTGATCACTACACCTCACCCTGACTGAAAGTCAGGTGAGCTAAAAACTCAGTGGACCATGAGTGCTGCAGTTGGACGAGATGCTTGGTTCAAGGAGAGAAGAAACTTGTAGCTGCTGGCTTTCGAATGTGTTGTTAAAACCCAATAAATAAATAAACAAGAGGCCCCACAGGGCCTGAAGCGCTCACCTTGAACAGAACACGATATAAACACAGAACACAACACGATATAAGAGTCCAAGAATGAATTTACATTAAGCAATCCATCTCCATAGGATACACTGCAAATCTTTGAGCCCCTCAGGAGTGACAAAAACAGTCCAAGCATCATGCCTTTCCTTTAGTTGATTATGATGTAAAATGTGGAGCTCCCCTCTCAAGCACCTTGATACAACCTATGTAGATTACTCTTCACCTCTTGAGGGTACTGAATAAAAAATGTCTAATTCTTCAGCTACTTGGCCAATTCCGGCTCAAATATCAACCCAGGCACTCGATTTGAACAAAGTTGAATCTGATCTCCTTAGAGATGCTGTATACCAAATATGAAAGCATTCTGACTGGTGGATCTGAAGAACAAAATTTTAAAGAAATTTCCTCATATTGCACAAAGTTAAAATTTGTGCTACCATAGTGAGCCCAAACTTTAACCTACAGACCCGATTTGAACAAACTTGAATCTCACCCCCACCCCCACCCCTCCCCCCTTAGAGATGTTGTATACCAAATACGAAAGTATTCTGACTGGTGGATCTGAAGAAGAAGATTTTTAAAAAAAACTTCCCCATACAGCCCTAAGTTAAATTTGGGCTACCAAAGGAAGCCCAAATATTAACATAGGGACTTGGTTTGAACAATCTTGAATCTGACCATCATAACAATGAGGGTACCAAACATTAAACAAGAGGCCCCAAGGGGCCTGAGGGCGCACACCTGACATGGTAGCCTAAATTTATATCAACCCAGAGAATTGATTTCAACAAGTTGCATCTGCTCCTCCTAAGAAAAGCTTATACCAAATATCCAAAGATTCTGACCAGTGGATCTGAAAAAAAAAAAGATTTTTAAAGAATATTCCTCATATTGAACTAAGTTATAATTCAGGCTCCCACAGGGAGCCCATATATGAACCCAGGGACTTGGCTTTAACAAACTTGAATCTCACCCCCCCTAAGGATGCTGCACACCAAATATCAAAACATTCCGACTGCTGGATCTGAAGAAGAAGATTTTTAAAGAAAAGTCCTCATTTTGAACTAAGTTACAATTCGAGCTCCCACAGTGAGTCCAAATATGGACCTAGGGACATGGCTTGAACAAACTTGAATCTCACCCCCTAAGGATGCTGCATACCAAATATCAAAACATTCCGACTGCTGGATCTGAAGAAGATTTTTAAAGAAAATTCCTCATTTTGAACTAAGTTATAATTCGGGCTAACACAGTGAGCCCAAATATGAACCCAGGGACTTGGCTTGAACAAACTTGAATCTCAACCCCCTAAGCATGGTGCATACCCAACAGCAGAAGATTCTGCCTGCTGGATCTTGAGAAGAAGATTTTCAAAGAAATTTGCCTGAAATGCACTAAGTTCAAATTTGGGCTCCTATACTGAGCCCAAATATAAACCCAGGGGGCCGATTTGAACAAACTTGAATCAGATCCACCCCACAATGTTGCATACCAAATATCAAAAGATTCTGCCTGCTGGATCTGGAGAAGAAGATTTTTTAAGAAATATGCCTGAAATGCACTAAGTTAAAATTGGGCTCCTATACGGAGCCCCAAATATAAACCCAGGGGGCCGATTTGAACAAACTTGAATCAGATCCACCCCACAATGTTGCTTACCAAATATGAAAAGATTCTGAAGCTGGATCTGGAGAAGAAGATTTTTTAAGAAATTTGCCTGAAATGCACTAAGTTCGAATTCGAGCTTCTATAGTGAGCCCAAATATGAATCTAGGAAGCCGATTTGAACAAAAATGAATCAGATCCACCCCACAATGTTGCATACCAAATATCAAAAGATTCTGCCTGCTGGATCTGGAGAAGAAGATTTTTTAATAAATTTGCCCGAAATGCACTAAGTCCGAATTCGGGCTTCTATATTAAGCCCAAATATGAATCCAGGGGGCCGATTTGAACAAACTTGAATCAGATCCACCCCGCAATGTTGCATACCAAATATCAAAAGATTCTGCCTGCTGGATCTGGAGAAGAAGATTTTTGAAGAAATTTGCCCGAAATGCACTAAGTTTGAATTTGAGCTTCTATAGTGAGCCCAAATATGAATCCAGGGGGCCGATTTGAACAAACTTTAATCAGATCCACCCCGCAATGTGGCATACCAAATATCAAAAGATTCTGCCTGCTGGATCTGGAGAAGATGATTTTTTAAGAAATTTGCCTGAAATGCACTAAGTTCGAATTCGAGCTTCTATAGTGAGCCCAAATATGAATCTAGGAAGCCGATTTGAACAAACTTGAATCAGATCCACCCCACAATGTTGCATACCAAATATCAAAAGATTCTGCCTGCTGGATCTGGAGAAGAAGATTTTTTAATAAATTTGCTTGAAATGCACTAAGTTCAAATTTGGGCTCCTATACTGAGCCCAAATATAAACCCAGGGGGCCGATTTGAACAAACTTGAATCAGATCCACCCCACAATGTTGCTTACCAAATATGAAAAGATTCTTCCTGCTGGATCTGGAGAAGAAGATTTTTTAAGAAATTTGCATGAAATGCACTAAGTTCAAATTCGAGCTTCTATAGTGAGCCCAAATATGAATCTAGGAAGCCGATTTGAACAAACTTGAATCAGATCCACCCCACAATGTTGCATACCAAATATCAAAAGATTCTGCCTTCTGGATCTGGAGAAGAAGATTTTTTAAGAAATTTGCCTAAATGCACTAAGTTCGAAATCGGGCTCCTATACTGAGCCCAAATATGAATCCAGGGGGCCGATTTGAACAAACTTGAATCAGATCCACCCTACAATGTTGCATACCAAATATCAAAAGATTCTGCCTGCTGGATCTGGAGAAGAAGATTTTTTAAGAAATTTGCCTGAAATGCACTAAGTTCGAAATCGGGCTCCTATACTGAGCCCAAATATTAACCCAGAGGGCCGAGTTGAACAAACTTGAATCAGATCCACCCCACAATGTTGCTTACCAAATATGAAAAGATTCTGCCTGCTGGATCTGGAGAAGAAGATTTTTTAAGAAATTTGCCTGAAATGCACTAAGTTCGAATTCGGGCTTCTATAGTAAGCCCAAATATGAATCCAGGGGGCCAATTTGAACAAACTTGAATCAGATCTACCCCACAACGTTGCATACCAAATATCAAAAGATTCTGCCTGCTGGATCTGGAGAAGATTTTTGAAGAAATTTGCCTGAAATGCACTAAGTTCGAATTCAAGTTCCTATAGTGAGCCCAAATATGAATCTAGGGAGCCGATTTGAACAAACTTGAATCAGATCCACCCTACAATGTTGCATACCAAATATCAAAAGATTCTGCCTGCTGGATCTGGAGAAGAAGATTTTCAAAGAAATTTGCCTGAAATGCAGTAAGTTCAAATTTGGGCTCCTATACTGAGCCCAAATATAAACCCAGGGGGCCGATTTGAACAAACTTGAATCAGATCCACCCCACAATGTTGCATATCAAATATCAAAAGATTCTGCCTGCTGGATCTGGAGAAGAAGATTTTTTAAGAAATTTGCCTGAAATGCACTAAGTTCGAAATCGGGCTCCTATACTGAGCCCAAATATGAACCCAGGGGGCCGATTTGAACAAACTTGAATCAGATCCACCCTACAATGTTGCATACCAAATATCAAAAGATTCTGCCTGCTGGATCTGGAGAAGAAGATTTTTTAATGTTTTTCCCATTGCCTACAGTGTTAAAAAGTGCTGACTCAGCACTTTTTCAAAGTCCTGAAACTGTACCCTATGATAAAACCGATGGCAATTTTTTTTTACCAATCCTTTCTGTTGGTCCTAAGGAAGCTGCACACCAAATAAAAATTCTCAGTGCCGTGCAGTTTTGGAGATATGGGCGTTTTAAATTTTTTCTATTTTTATCTCCTGCAGTTCTCACGGGGCTGCGGAAAATTTTTTTTTTGCATAAATCAAGTACTCATGACCCAATAAGCCCTCACATAAAATTTGGTTCAAATCAGCCTCTCGGTTTGGAAAATAGAAATTTTGGGCGGGGCAAAATATTTTGCCCCTCCCATAACGACGCCAAGTATAGCCCCACAAACTTCTCTTGAACAAATCTGAGTCTACACCTCAAAAGGAAGCTGCACACCAAATATCAAGTCTCTGCTACTGCTGGTTCATGAGAAGAAGATTTACAAAGATTTTGGTGCCCCTTGGGGGCGTGGCACCACCCAGGAGGAGGGGCAACTTCATTTGAACAAATCTGAATTGACATTAGGTAATAAACATTTAGCCAACATTTGAATAAAATTGGGCTAGTGGTTTACAAGGAGAAGTCGATAATGTAAAGTTAACGCCGGACGGACGACGACGGACGCCGGACGACGGACAGAAAGTGATTAGTAAAGCTCCCCTTGAGCTTTGCTCAGGTGAGCTAAAAATTCTGACTCGTGGTTCTGAAGAAGATTTTTAAAGAAAATTCCCTATAAAATTTGGGCTCCTGCATTGAGTCAAAATATGAACGAATGGGCTTCATTTTAACAAACTTGTATCTGACCCCTCTAGGGATGCTGTATACCAAATATCAAATGATTGTGAACATTGGTTCTTGAGAAAAGATTTTCTAAAATGTTTGCAAAAATGCTGCACCAACATTATTCTGATGCCCTCTGCAGAACTCTCTAACAACAACAGAGGACATTTTTTTTTACCATTCAATTCTACTGGTTCTAAGGATGCTTCATACCACATAACAGTTCTCTAACATGGGAGTTTGAAAACATTTCTATTTTTTGCTCCTGGGGTTCCCATGGGGATGCAGGGGTTTTTTTGCATGAGGTAAGTACTTATGACCCAATATTACCACGATACTGAATTTCATTCAAATCGGACCATCGGTTCGGAAAATAGAAATTTTGGGTGGTACCAAAAATCTAACCACTGCCATTACAAAGCCAAATATTGCTTCACAAAGTATTTTTGAACAAGCGTGATTCTACACCTCAAAAGGTAGTTCCATAACGAATATAAAGTCACTGTACCCACTGGTTCATAAGATTTTTTAAATATTTTGGGAGCATTTTACCCCACCCTCTCCCTATGGGGCTGGGCATGTTGAGTCAAACAAAAATGTAATACCCATTTGGTACCATTACTCACACAAACTTTAACTTGAATTGATCAAAACATGGTGTTGATGGATGACAGATGGATGGACAATGGATGGAGAGTGATTAGATAAGCCCTGCTTGACTTTGTCGAAGTGAGCTAAAAAAAAAAAAAATTAAACGGTTCATGTCCGATATTTTACCCATGTTATTAAAATTGATAAATTTGTCCCTGGAGTGCAACAAGGTTTATGCTATACATGTAGCATTGCAAAGCCTTCTTGCACTCAAGTGATGGAATACACCTCCATCCAAGCTATTCTGTAGATCATGAGGCCTAAAACAAACCAAGAACATGAACTTATGCATGAATATTATTACAATGAATACACTGTCTTACACAAAGGAATACCACACAATCCAGTGTAGACTGATTTCAAAAAGTCTTCCGTAGTGGAAGGGCAATTTTAACAAACATACAGGCCCAAATAAGCTTCATACACAGTGTAAAAATTCCACAAAATTAATAAACATTCATATATGTTTAATAGGAATTAGGAGTATTGTAATTAAAAGTCAATTGTGTGGTTGTTTATAAACTTATATTACTTTGTTATCAGGTGTTAAAAAATATGAATATTTGTAAACACACCCACTCATTTAGATTAGTCCCTGCTCATAGCAGTGACACAGACATACAGTACAGTTGCTGGTCATAATCCTTGCATGGGCAGTGCATGATGTCCATGCATGTTTTTTCCAGGTAATAGAAAATCATCATCAATAAAATTTTAATTAATGAAGCACCGAATTGTATCCTGTGGTTCATTAATTAAATTTTTGATGATTATTGCTGTAAACAATGTTTGAAAACTAATATCATTGCATCCACAGAAATATTGCCCACCCACAGAAAGTGACCAGTACACAGCAGCACAGAGTCAAGGTAATTGTGTTTTACTGTCTTGAATTTCAAATTTTGTTGTTTTTTTGTTTTTTGTTTTTGTTTTTTTTTTTTTTTTTTTTTGGGGGGGGGGGGGGGTGCACCAGACCCCTCCACTGATGAGAGGGTCACACACCCTCTTGTCCTCACCCCTATCTCACTGCTATGTGGCTCAGGTGATTCTGTGCATCATATTCTTTATGACTCCCACTAGATACATGTATTACTCTTGCCCCTACATGTAACTTAGATATCCTGGCTTAGCACCAGTATAATGGTAAACTAACATCAAATTGTGTGCTTATGTACAGTAGCTAACATATTGGAATAGTATAATGAGCTTTGTCAGAAACCTGATCAAGTATTGATGACAAACAACAATTTTCATTACCAGTACTTGGTGCCAGTAATAAAATAAGATTTGCAAATATCACCCTGCATTTTTTTCAGCTATTAACTAACATAAAATTGTGCGCTCCATGAAAATTATTTCGTAACTACCTGTTAAAAATTACCGTTTCTTGTTTTGCTCTTTTAGAAAAAGAAATCACTCCTTTTCTGGTGGGCATACTAAACACCGAGGCAACCGAGGGATACCAAGGTGAAGGAAAACAGGAGAGAAACGGGTATGAGGTGGTGTGTTCTTTTTATTATTTATTTATTGGTGTTTAAGGTCACATTTATCTGCACAACAGCTTATTGTGACCATGGCAGTTTTATGGATGGAGGAAACTAGAGTACCCAGGAGAACCACTGAGCAATGGCAAGCAACTGTGAGCTCCCCAACCTATTACACAAGCACGGTTAGCCTTGTTTGAAGACAGGTGCACCAAGAACATGCAGTATGCCTTAGTACACAGCATGCCTTGCCCCCACATGGGTAGTGGGGGTGAAGTGTCTTGCCCAAGGACACAAAGCAGGGTATTTGATGACTGGATTCGCATCGCAAAATGCTAGTCAAAAATGGCCAAATACTAACCATTTTTCTTTCATATTGGCCTAAAATTCACGATTTATCATCACTTTTTGAAACCAAGATGGAAACTGCTAATCAAATTTTTAGAAACAAAAATACCCTGCAAAGCTGTTGCTGCAGGTGGGATTTGAACTGAGGATCTCCCGGCTTGCAGTCTGCACCTCTACCTACTGAGCTAATGCACCCCTGATGGTGTATTCTGATTAAGTAAATAGATTTAAGCAGTACTAGTATGTGATTGGTTTTAATGCCATATTTGAGAATTATGGGTGCTGAAGTAATAAGAGTGCACTGAAAAATCTTCCCTTTGGTATTTAGTAGGTAGCTTGGTAATGGTAAAGTGACTTCACCTCAGTAAGCAACAGTGTGAAAGCTGGCAGCCATCTTTAGTATCGGGCCGCCACACCCAAAAAAACACTCGTTCTCATCCCAAGGTGATAACAAAGGTACCCAAGAAGTTTCATGAAGATTGGTTCATAAATACAGCCTCCAGACTTAGCGTATTGACATGTGCACTTACAGTGTATAAGTAGCACTGATAAATTAAAGGTCATCTAATTTGCATAATTTCTGCAAGAGAAAAAAACCTGTATTATACAGTATTTTTTGTGATGTACAGTTAAAACTAGAAGTCCTGTCACGAACTGTGTGCTTATCTAGGCTTAATTGTGCATATGAATTGCGCGCAATTGTCATATCGAATGGCATCCAAAGCACGGCAGGTTCTCCTGGTTACTTATAGCAAACACTGGCAATGTTTCTGCCAATGGACCCCGTTACCTGGAAGTCCATTGGCTGAAACACCGCTTGTGCACAGGCCATATTTACAGAATTTGATTGCCTTACTATGGTCATATCGCGTAGATTAACACGCATATCGACGTGCTATTTGTGCGCATTTCAGGACAGGACTTTTAGTTTTAACTGTATTCCATGTTACTAAACATTCACACAAAAATTTATTCAAATCAGAACTTTCATACAGAAGTTCTGTACAAAAAACTGATTGCACTAATTTTAGTACAAATTGGCTGCTAGTGGCCATCTTGAATTTCGAACTGCACCCAAAAACACTCGCTCTCATCCCACGGTGATAACAAAAGTACCCAAGACGTTTCGTGAAGATCGGTTCATAAATACGGCCACTAGCCTGAGCCGTATAGAAGTTGTGTACAAAAAACTGATTGGACCTAATTTTGGTACAAAATGGCCACTGGCAGCCATCTTGAATTTTGGATCACACCCCAAAACACTCGTTCTCATCCCTAGGTGATAACAAAGGTATGCAAGAAGCTTGGTGAAGATCCGTTCATAAATACAGCCCCTAGCTCAATCCGTATTGACATGTGTACTTACTGTGTATAAGTAGCACTGAATAAATCAAAGTTCATCTAATTTGCATAATTTCTGTACAAGAAAAAAACCTGTATTTTATGTGATGTATTCTATGTTACTAAACAATCATACAAAAATTTATTCAAATCAGAACTTTCATACAGAAGTTCCGTACAAAAAACTGATTGCAGTAATTTCAGTACAAAATAGCTGCCGGCGGCCATCTAGAATTTTGGACTCCCCCCCAAAACACTCAATCTAACATCATGATGATAACAAAGGTACCCAAGAAATTTCGTAAAGATCGGTTCATAAATACGGCCTCTAGCCCAAGTTGTAAAGAAGTTCTGTACAAAAAACTGATTGTACCAAATTTCAGTACAAAATGGCCACTGGTAGCCATCTTGACTTTTGGACTGCACCCAAAAACACTCATTCTCATCCCAAGGTGATAACAAAGGTACCCAAGAAGTTTCATGAAGATCAGTTCATAAATACTGTACAGCCTAGCCCGAGCCGTATTGACATGTGCACTTACTGGGTATACATGTAAGTAGCAGTGACTAAATTAAAGTTCATCTAATTTGCATAATTTCACAACGAGAAAAAAACCTGTATTATATGTGATGTACTCCATGTTACTAAACATTCATACAAAAATTTATTCAAATCAGACCTTTCATACAGAAGTTCTGTACAAAAACGCTGATTGCACTAATTTCTGCTGGAGGCCATCTTGAATTTTGGACCGCACCCAAAAACACCCGTTTTCGTCCCACGTGATAACAAAGGTACTCAAGAAGTTTCGTAAAGATCGGTTCATAAATACAGCCTCTAGCCCGAGCCATATTGAATTGCTGTTCCTGAACAGACGGACAATGGGCCATGACATAACCTTAAATTTGACTTTGTCAAAGTTGAGCTAAAAATGGAGAGTATCCAGAGTATCACAAAACAAAAACCTATTTGTAACGGACTCCTCCTTTCAAGGACAATGGGGCAGTGTTGGCATTCACCACCATGCTGCCTTGAGGCTGCATTTTGAATTCCTGTGTTTGTTGTTCTAATGAAATATTATTTTATTATTATCAGTTATGGTACAAATATGGTACCGATAGCACACTTTCAGGAACCGCTGATGTCTGATGTCGACTGTGTGTCAGTGCGTGAGGTGCACACATACTTTTGGGGTTCTATACCAGGCCTGGCATTCTGAAAAATGCAGGAGGGCAAAAAATCGCTCTCCTCAATCAGCTTAGGAGAACAATTAGCTTTACACAGCATTTTGAGTATCCAGTTGAACGAACTCATTGAAACTGAAACCAACAGACGACATCAGTGATTTTATTAACTTTACTAAGGTAAAGCGAAATCTCTTAGACATCTAGATGTCTCACTCAACAACCGAAAACACACTTGACAAGACCTGTGTGTGTACCCAGACCTGTTGTCCAAGAAAGTCATATGCCTACCACTACCACCTTCAACCCCCCCAAGGGGGTTGAAGGTGGTAGTGGTAGGCGTATGACTTTCTTGGACAACAGGTCTGCTTGAATCAACAGTCACATCCTGGTGCAAGTGCTTCAAGTGACAGGATAGTAGTAATGGTAGTATATTATAGTGTCAATATTCCTTGAATACTTACCCGTCAAACTGTGATGTCAGTTGTTGAACTTGAAACTGACAGAAAAAAAATATTGCTGTGACCCATTTTGCTTCAAATGATTGCAACTGTGTTTGGGTATGGTTGCAGCCATTACCTTTTACCACTAAACCACTTTCAAAATGAAATTACGTGATGTTATGTGTCTTTGAAGTTAAATTACATTTTTGCTTTACAACAAAAATTTAATGTGAGCATAATACATGTAATCTCAATCATCCCAGACCAAAATATTTAGGAGGGCAATTTTTCGCTCTCCTTAATTCTTTCAGGAGGGCAGTAAGGAGAGCTAAAAAATCGCTCTCCTGAAATTGCCAAGCCTGCATATACACCACATCCTTCATTTTGCTATATAATTTGTGTAAATTTATTTGGAATTTATAGAATTTCAGACTTGTAAATTTCATAGTATTGTTTTTGCCTTAGTTATGGTGCTTTATAAGTAATGGGCAATTTAGTTTGAAAAAAAGGGGTTCATGAATATTCAGTCACAGGAAGATTCAGCCCTCATACTTTTTCTGAGAATATTCGGTCCCCAATTGCATTCATGCCCCCACCCCTCTCTCCTGTTAACCCATATAATGAACATCCCAAAAGACATTTTAATATCTAGAGATATTTATGCTTGTTCGCAACTTATTATGGACACAAAGTCAAGGTAATTGTGTTTTACTGTCTTGAATTTCAAATTTTTTTGGGGGGGGTGGGGGGAGGTGCACCTGACCCCTCCACTGATGAGAGGGTCACACACCCTCTTGTCCTCACTCCTATCTCACTGCTATGTGGCTCAGGTGATTCTGTGCATCATATTCTTTATTACCCGGCCCCACTCCCACTAGATATTACTCTTGCCCCTACATGTAACTTAGATTTCCTGGCTAAGCACCAGTATATAGTGGTAAACCAACATCAAATTGTGTGCTTATGTCCAGTCGCTAACATACTGGAATAGTATAATGTGCTTTGTTAGAAACTTGATCAAGTATTGATGACAAACAGCAATTTTCATTACCAGTACCTGGTGCCAGTAATAAAATAAGATTTGCAAATATCACCCTGCGTTTTTTCAGCTATTAACTAAGATAAAATTGTGCGCTTCATGAAAATTATTTCGTTACTACCTGTTAAAAATTACTGTTTCTTGTTTTGCTCTTTTAGAAAAAGAAATCACTCCTTTTCTGGCGGGCATACTAAACACCAAGGCAAACTGAGGGATACCAAGGTGAATGAAAACTGGAGAGTCTAAACGGGTATGAGGTGGTGTGTTCTTTTTATTATTTATTTATTGGTGTTTAAGGTCACATTTATCTGCACAACAGCTTATTGTGACCATGGCAGTTTTATGGATGGAGGAAACTAGAGTACCCCAGGAGAACCACTGAGTAATGGCAAGCAACTGTGAGCTCCCCAACATACTACACAAGCTGGGTTAGCCTTGTTCGAAGACAGGTGCACCAAGAACATGCAGTATGCCTTAGTACACAGCATACCTTGCCCCCACATGGGTAGTGGGGGGTGTAGTGTCTTGCCCAAGGACACAAAGCTGTTGCCGCAGGTGGATTCGAACCGAGGATCTCTCGGCTTGCAGTCTGCATCTCTACCTACTGAGCTAATGCACCCCTGATGGTGTATTCTGATTATGTGAATAGATTTAAGCAGTATAAGTATGTGATTGGTTTTGATGCCATATTTGAGAATTATGGGCACTGAAGTAATAAGAGTGCACTGAAAAATCTTCCCTTTGGTATTTAGTAGGTAGCTTGGTAATGGTAAAGTGACTTCACCTCAGTAAGCAACAGTGTGAAAGCTGGCAGCCATCTTTAATTTCGGGCCGCACCCAAAAACACTTGTTCTCATCCCAAGGTGATAACAAAGGTACCCAAGAAGTTTCATGAAGATCGGTTCATAAATACAGCCTCCAGCCTTAGCGTATTGACATGTGCACTTACAGTGTATAAGAAGCACTGAATAAATCAAGGGTCATCTAATTTGCATAATTTCTGCAAGAGAAAAAAACCTGTATTATACAGTATTTTTTGTGATGTATTCCATGTTACTAAACATTCATACAAATATTTATTCAAATCAGAACTTTCATACAGAAGTTCTGTACAAAAAATTGATTGCACTAATTTTGGTACAAAATGGCTGCTAGTGGCCATCTTGAATTTCGAACTGCACCCAAAAACACTCGCTCTTATCCCACGGTGATAACAAAGGTACCCATGACATTTCGTAAAGATTGGTTCATAAATACGGGCTCTAGCCTCCAGCCTGAGCTGTATAGAAGTTGTGTACAAAAAACTGATTGTATCTAATTTTGGTACAAAATGGCCTCTGGCAGCCATGTTGAATTTTGGATCGCACCCCAAAACACTCATTCTCGTCCCTAGGTGATAACAAAGGTACCCAAGAAGTTTGGTGAAGATCGGTTCATAAATACAGCCCCTAGCCCGAACCGTATTGACATGTGTACTTACTGTGTATAAGTAGTACTGAATAAATCAAAGTTTGTCTAATTTGCATAATTTCTGTACAAGAAAAAACCCTGTATTTTATGTGATGTATTCCATGTTACTAAACAATCATACACAAATTTATTCAATTCAGAACTTTCATACAGAAGTTCTGTACAAAAAACTGATTGCAGTAATTTCATTTTCAGTACAAAATAGCTGCCGGCGGCCATCTAGAATTTTGGACTCCCCCCCAAAACACTCATTCTAACCCCATGGTGATAACAAAGGTACCCAAGAAATTTTGTAAAGATCGATTCATAATTACGGCCTCTAGCCCAAGTTGTATAGAAGTTCTGTACAAAAAACTGATTGTACTTAATTTCGGTACAAAATGGCCACTGGTAGCCATATTGAATTTTGGACCGTACCCAAAAACACTCATTCTCATCCCAAGGTGATAGCAAAGGTACCCAAGAAGTTTCATGAAGATCAGTTCATAAATACAGCCTAGCCTGAGCCGTATTGGCATGTGCACTTACTGGGTATACATGTAAGTAGCACTGAATAAATTAAAGTTCATCTAATTTGCATAATTTCAGCACGAGAAAAAAACCTGTATTATATGTGATGTACTCCATGTTACTAAACATTCATACAAAAATTTGTTCAAATCAGAACTTTCATACAGAAGTTCTGTACAAAACACTGATTGCACTATACAAAATGGCTGCTGGAGGCCATCTTGCATTTTGGACCGCACCCAAAAACACTCGTTCTCGTCCCATGGTGATAACAAAGGTACCCAAGAAGTTTCGTAAAGATCGGTTCATAAATACAACCTCTAGCCCGAGTCGTATTGAATTGTTGTTCCCAAACAGACGGAAGCCTGAGTCGTATTGAATTGTTGTTCCCAAACAGACAGACAACAGGCTATGACACAACCTTAAATATGACTTTGTCAAAGCTGAGCTAAAAATGGGGAGTATCCAGAGTATCACAAAACAAAAACCTATTTTGTAAAGGACTACACCTTTCAAGGACAATGGGACAGCATTGGCATTCACCACCATGCTGCCTTGAGGCTGCCTTTTGAATTCCTGTGTTTGTTGTTCTTATGAAATATTATTTTATTATTATCAATTATGGTACAAATATGGTACCGATAGCACACTTTCAGGATCCGCTGATGTCTGATGGCGACTGTGTGTCAGTGTGTGAGATGCACACATACTATACACCACATCCTTCATTTTGCTATATAATTTGTCTAAATTTATTTGGAATTTATAGAATTTCAGACTTGGAAATTTCATAGTATTGTTTTTGCCTTAGTTATGGTGCTTTATAAGTAATGGGCAATTTAGTTTGAAAAAAGGGGTTCATGAAGATTCAGTCACAGGAAGATTCAGCCCTCATACTTTTTCTTAGAATATTCGGTCTCAGTCGTGGTCGAATGTCATCACCTCTTGAGGTCAAATCCTCACAGAATTTTTTTTGTTTAAATATTATATGCATTTTTTCTATTGTTTTATGTTAAGGATTTATGATTACTAATTATGATAAAATTACAAGTGCGATATGAAACAAACCTTAATGAAGCTGGAACAAAAAAAACCTTCCCAAAACAAGCTGTGAGAGGTTCTCAGCTCGAATCCCAATTGCGGCAACTGAAATAAGGCGTACTGCACATCGATGGTGCACTTCTCTTCAACCAATGCTAACCCTGCTTGCTTGGAGTTACAATGTTGAGAAGCTGACAGTTGCTTGTCATTGTTGCTCGGTAGTTCTCTCTGGGTGCTCTGGCTAGGTTCCTCCCCCAGTAAAACTGTTGGGTGGCCCTGGCTGTAAAAATTGTTGTTAAACCCAATAAATAAAGAAATCAAATTTGCTGAATCCAAGACCTTTGAATGATGGTTTTGATTGGGGTATGTGTGTGTGTGTGTGTGTGTGTGTGTGGGGGGGGGGGGGGGGGGGGGGGGGGTTATACAGTTTTGCCCACTTAATTGGATATATCTTAATTGTATACAGTTGAAACTAGAAGTCCTATCCGGAATTGTGTGCTTATCTAGGCTTAATTGCGCGTAGGAATTGCGCGCAATTGCCATATCGAATGGCATCCAAAGCATGGCAGGTTCTCCTGATTACTCATAGTAAACACAGGCAATGTTTCTGCCAATGGACCTCCGGGTTACCCGGAGGTCCATTGGCTGAAACATTGCTTGTGCCCAGGCCATATGTACAGAATATGATAGCCTTACTATGGTCATAACGCATAGATTAACGCGCAAATCGACATGCTATTTGTGCGCATTTCATGTTAGGACTTCTAGTTTTAACTGTATCCCTGTTAATAGAATATAATTTCCCAACACAAAACCATTTACCTCCAGTACAAATTTGACCTGGTAATTGAATATAGGTTATAGAGTAATCTCCTGTTAATTGAATAAAAAATCTTGTAACATGTTGAGAAATTGCCCTGACTCTTCCCAGTTTTCCTTTGGTTATAGACCAATTTGGCCTCAGTACATTCAATACAGGCATTTAATCTATTATATCTTGTTTGACAGAGCTCATGGAGCTCTGCCAAACAAAATATAATAGAATAAATGCTAAGTTTATCTCTGGAATACAGGAAAGTGACACAATCCCTGTTAATTGAATACTCCTGCTAACTGAATAATGTTATTGGCAAAGTGGCTCTTCAATTAACAGGGTTCCACTGTACAGCAAAAACAAATATCACAAACTAATAATGAAACTATGTACCTGTGAAATTTTCATGTGGTCATGCTACAAAATGTTTTAGCTGGTACTATACAGTTTTGAAGGTTAAAGGGCTCAGTACTTAGAGGTGAAGACTGCAAGCCAAAGGGTCCTCTATCAAATACCACCTGTGGCAACCATTTTGTTTCCTTGGGCAATACACTTCATTCCCACTGCCCACGTAGTGCCATTGCATACCAAGGCATACTGCATGTCAATCGTACACTTGTCTTCAACCAATGCTAACCCAGCATGTGTGCTGTTTGTACGTTAGATGTTTGTAATTGCTCTGTGGTTCTCTCTGGCTTTTCCCACCTGTAAAACTGTCCGACATGAAGTGACCCTGGCTATCGAAGTGTCATTAAACCCCAATAAATAAATCAATAAGAATCATGTGTCCCTATTCTGGAGAACAGTTTGGCGCAAATTGCCAAAGGATGGTTTGGGTTAGATTAGTATCCAGTTTGGGTCAAATTGTTGGAGGACAGTTTGGATGCAATTCTCACAAATTCCAGTCACTTTGGCCCCAAGTCATTTTGGCCCCAGTCATTACAGCCTCAGGTCAATTCAGCCCCAATATACCAGGTCATTTCGGCCTCTTTAAATATTTTCAAATATTGTTTGAATTTTAACATTTTTCTATTTAATTTTGTTTCAACATATATATCTCTCAATTAGATATTCAGGTATACATTATATATGTCTAGTAGATTTTCTTTCATGATGAATAAATAAAAGAAAAGTTTCAGCATGTCGAAGATGTGCATGGACTATGTGGGATTTGAAATCACTTGTGACCTGAATAATTTTATTTGCTTATGAATCTATGAGAGCCAGAAGCTAGGGTAAGTAATGTGATTTGGTTTGAGTGTACGCCTTGGAAGTGGGGCACTGGGATCAGACCCCTGTGGACATCGAACTGGAAGGGGACTAGGAATTGCGCATAACTACAAGGATTCTGCTCTGTGTTTTAGAAAATGTGGACATATTTATGGTAGTATCAAAATCGCAGTTTGGTGGTTGTTTCAGAAAAAAAAGAAACCCTGTGAACCTCAAACTGGAAGGTGACTAGGAATTGTGCATAACAATATGAATAAATGACTGCATATTCCGGTACTTTGCAAAATTTCAAAGTAAAATAATTTCTCTTACTTATACAGATAGCATCTTAAATGTATGTAAAATTGAACACATGGATAATTTTTAATGTCATGTATAACTGTTCTGTACACTATGTAAATACAAATAACTGAACATTACTTAATAAAGGTAATTACCCATTATTTCTAAACATGAACTATGCACTGATCTTTATAGATCTCTACACTTAAAATGGTGCCGAAATGACCAAGGGACCAAAGCGACTAGGACAGAGATGACTTTGAGGTCGAATTGACCAGAGGACGAAATGACTTGGAGCCGAAGTGATTGGATATCATTCTAACAGATGAGAGACGTTAATTAGGCCCTATTACAGAACACATTGAATGCGAATTTACTGCAGAGATAATTGCTCGACGATATATTATATTAATATTTTTTCAATTAATATCGAACAATCTATTAATATTTTTTTTAAGAATTATTTTCAGGAGTTAAAACGAATATCGTAGCGTATCTAAAATATCCTAACAGATGTGTACTGCTTTTCTTTTGGATGATTCTTCCCTGGGCCTAGTTCTCCCCAGGCTGAAGATTCCCCCAGTTCCCGAAAAAAGATGACATGCCATTTTCAATGGCGGTAAATATCCAAAAGGGTTATTATTTTCCATTTTTTAGTTTTTGAAACTACGAAGCACTGTTCAGAAATACAGATGCACCAAAAAGTAACACATTATTACTTTGTTTTGGTTTCTAACGGGACTGAAAGCAACCTATCAGTATCACTTTTTCGAATTACACCCATTTCGTCTGCTAACCAAATCGTCCGCTGCAATTTTACCCAAGTCGTCCTCTACAATTATACCCAACACGTCCGAAACTCGTTCGCTGGGGGAAAGTATTCAAGTATTGCATTTTGAATCATTTTTTATTTATATAATAATTTTATTGTATAATTTATTGTATATTACCTATTGTAATATATCTTAATGTACCTCCATTGTAGTACGCAGCACATGTTTACTGTGGTAAACCAGTTCCGCTTTCCCAGTAAAATAGGACCCAGTCACCAATGCTTGGGGTGAAAGTCCTCTAAAATGGGCAACATGTAGATCAACGATTGACTAAACTTGACTTCTACTCCATGTTGTGTCACGATTAGCCATGTTGCATAAATATGTGACGTTAACCACCAACAAACAAACAAACAAACCTCCATTGTAATATATCTTAATGTACCTCCTTGCATTAAATTTCATATATGTGTATGAAATTCTGAAAACAGAAATGTCAGAACAAAATAAACTATCCAGCCATCTAATAAATTTTAATTACTGTTTATTCAATGGATTACCAATAAAAATTATATTATTACAGTAAAAGTTCTTAAAGTACAGTTAAAACTAGAAGTCCTGTCATGAAATGCGCACAAATAGCACGTTGATATGAGCGTTAATGTGCGCGTTATGGCCCAAGTAAAGCGATCAAATTCTGTACATATGGCCTGTGCACTTGCAATGTTTCAGCCAATGGACCTCCGGGTAACCCGGAGGTCCATTGGCAGAAACATTGCATGTGTTTGCTATGAGTAACCAGGAGAACCTGTCGTGCTTTGGATGCCATTCGATATGGCAATTGCGCGCAATTCCAACGTGCAATTAAGCCTAGATAAGCGCACTATTCGTGACAGGACTTCTAGTTTTAACTGTATATGTACGGTATATTAAGTTCCACTACATAATCTTATAATTTTGCAATTTTTCATTGAAGAGCTCCACCGGAACCTTACAGTTGAATAATTGCAAAATTATTAGCATAAGTATTATAAGAATTAATTATATTAAGAAATGCAACAAAATTTGTTATATTAAGTCTGCAACATAATCTTATAATTTTGCAAGTATTCATCGAGGCGCACCGTCGCTTTACAATGAATAATAGCAAAATTATTAGCAAATGTATTATAAGAATTAATTATATTAAGAAACGCATCAAAATTTATGGTTTATTAAAATTCTGCAACATAATCTTATAATTTTGCAATTATTCTTGGAAGAGCATCACCGGTGCTTTACAATGAATAATCACGAAATTATTAGCAAATGTATTATAGGAATTAATAATATTAAGAATTTTTAGAAACGCATCAAAACGTGTTACAATTATATTAAGAAATGCATCAAAACTTGTTATATTAAGTTCCGTAACATAATCTTATAATTTTGCAATTATTCCAGGGGGAGGGGGGGGGGGGGGGACCAAAAATTTGCAAGACGTGATGTGGGGTGGATGAGTCTCTTGAGTGCACCAAAAATGTGCATTTCCAACTTGTGCAATTTTTTAAAAACATATCAATATATCAGCCAATATATGACATCATTTGTGTTTCAAACCTTAAAGATGATGTTGTACATCACACTCTTAACACAAATACAACATCGGGAGGCTTTATATGTGAGAATATTGGGCTTAATCTGGGGAAATGTCACACGTTAGTAGGGGGTGGGTGTCTTGTTCGAAATGTAGAAAATGGGCAGCCAATATTTTCCTTGACAAGCGGACGACTCGGCTTGGGGACGAAACGTCCGTATACCCTTTTTTCAAGCAAACTTTTCCTTACTTTTACAACACATTAACATTCGAATAATTCAACAACTGAGTTTCTGTTCATCTTGATATTTCACGATGTACGTGTCAATGCATATCTGTATACAATCGCACCAATATAACAACAATTATCAGTTATATTATCGGTTATATGTACGTTTTTTTCGATTGATGTTATCACTGGCAGACAAGCTGCAACGAAATCAGGACTGAGAGTTCGATCTGAAATGACGAGATCATCAGCTGAGCATATTGACAAACCTCCAGAAGGACAGAACTCGAGTAATAATAGTAACACTTTGGCCGGCCGCTGATTTGTCGCGGTTCTCGGTTGAGAAGGCCTGGTTACCCCTGAAGTGTAGATATGTAGGCCAATGTATCACGCAAAGCTTTGAGGCGAAACAAAAAAACATTTGATTCTCAGAGGGGGCCAGGCCAATTGCAATTGCATGGGCAATTCGACACCGGAAGTTACGTGGTTTTTTCACTGAAATTTACTGTCCACTTCAAAAATCACATTGACGGCTATAGAGAATTCTGTTCTGGAACACATTTATCTGACTGGGAATGTGGAACCCTTTGCGGGCCTACGGCCCGCTTGGGTTTCCTATAAAGTCATTCCATCAAGAATTTCAAAAGTTATTGAGTTTTGAAACTCGTTGGTCACAGACAGACCGACATGAAACTCGTTGGTCACAGACAGACCGACCGACAGACAGACCGACATTGCCACTTATAGACCTGCTAGTCGCAACTAAAACATGAAAATTAATTGGCGATTTGTGTGAATAGCGCTGGCCGGTTTGGCCGTTAAGTTGGATAAAGGATTAAACAATATTTATTTTGAAAAAAATAACCATGTTTACAAACATGAAACAAAGATATGTTAGATGCGCAGAAAACTACACAAAGGTGCGGATCACTATATCTAAAGCAACAATATTTCTGGATTCAATATCAAGATGAGTAGCTTATGTTAATCGTAGCTAAAATCCAGACACTACGCACCAGGTGGTTTTCGTGATGGTGAGGGTGGGGGGGGGGGGGACTTCTTTCGTGAAATATTGTATCATTACATGATAATATTATTACAAAAGTAAGTCAACAGAGACACATTGTCTTGGTAACGACAGCGTCACAGCGCTCAAACATCCATTTAACGTCCTTGGGTGGTGATGATATCGGCTGACCGTTTAAGTAAACAGGTCCTAAAAAAACCCCAAAACCCATAAAAACAAATAAATAAAAAAAAAGAAAGAAAAAACAAAAGGGAAGTAGTTCTCATTATGAATTATTGTTGTCCAGTGTCAGCCATGCTTCATATCGTCTCCTGAGTGATAGAATGTCCTATTCCCCATGGGGGACCCCCTATATAGACGCTCCCATAGGGGTCCCCTATATGGACGCTCCCATCTTTATAGACGCTCCCATATGGGACATAGAACATTAGTAGTATGTAATGTGGTTTTCAGGGGCTATTGGCAGGACCCCGGAAGTGACGTCAGGTCACGTGACATAGTGGCGCCATGTTGTGTTGTCATGGTAACCCCCGTGAGCGGCCATCTTGCGACGTCACCTCCATAGTGATACGTGGTGTGAGTGCGCATGCGCAGCGCGTGTTGTTAGGGTGATACGTCTTTCCGTCGTCCATTTTGTGTACTGGAGGCCGCCATCTTGGTTTCTATGGTAGCACGTGATTGCTATGTTACCTAAGGCCTATAATAGGACAGGGATATGTTTGGAGGGTATGTTCGATTGAATCGGAGTATTTTCTGGAACGGCTTCCCAGGATAATTACCGACAATCCCTCCAAATCACCAAAATCTATCCCAACTTTTTCTATTTCGAATTCTTCCAGAATTCTCTGCTTCTATCTATATATGCAATAGTTATCGCTTATCTGGCTATCTGGCCATGTTCATTTATTCTAGAGTATACTCCAGAGCGTAGAAGAGCCTATCAACTGGAACAATTTACCTTATTATTGCTATATTTAGCAAATTCTGGTCTATTCTTGTTAGTTCTGACCCTATTCTAAGTACTCTTGTTGTTTCATTTATCTAGATTATAACTAACCAATCAGATTGCTTGATTTCCCATAACCTGTTCCTATGATTAGCTTCTACAACAGTCTTGTTGCATTGCGGCCACGGAATCCAAAGTTTACGGACTCGGCTAGGAATCTCAATTACGGAATGCCTTATATGTATACAGGGAAAATCTGATTCAACCTTGATCAATGTTATAGTCGAGACTGAGATAGGAAAAGCGAGGAAGTAATGGATGAGATACGGGACAGAATAACAGAAGCCAATAGTACTGGTACAAGGCCGCAATGGAACAAGACTGTTGTAGAAGCTAATGATAGGACAGATAGGCCATAGACCTGTAATGGCCTTGGAGCTTTGGCGACAAGATGGAAGCGGTTGGTAGGATTACATTAGACCCATTGAGGGCTTTTACATAGCCTAATGCGACAAAAAAAGGATTATCCAAAAGGTATCCTCGATAGGTATCCTCAATAGGTATCCTCAAATAATACAATACCATGCCATAGGTATCCTCAAATACCCGTATGTGTCTATGTGATAGAGCATATTGTGTCACATTGTACCTTTTCACATAAGCACATATGACAAAAAAGGGATTTTCCAGTAGGTATCCTCGATAGGTATCCTCAAATAATACAATACCAGGCCATAGGTATCCTCAAATACCCGTATGTGCCTATGTGATAGGGCATATTGTGTCACATTGTGCCTTTTCACATAAGCACATATCGGCACATAAAGCATGTGCCTATGTGAAAGGGCACATTGTGTCACATTGTGCTTTTTCACCTAAGCACATATGACAAAAAAGGGATTCTCTAGAAGGTATCCTAGATAGGTATCCTCAAATAATACAAAACCAGGCCATAGGTATCCTCAAATACCCGTATGTGCCTATGTGATAGGGCACATTGTGTCACATTATGCCTTTTCACATAAGCACATATCGGCACATACATCATGTGCCTTTGTGCTAGGGCACATTGTGCTTTTTCACATAAGCACATATGATAAAAAGGGGTGCCGAAGGTCATATATTTTTCAAAAAGGGGTGCCGCAATTGGGGTGCCCGGGGATATTGCCATTGGATGTAGGTTTTTGTTATACACAAGGGAGATAACTCTGCGTACAGGTTATGGAAAATCAAGCAATCTGATTTGTTAGTTATAATCTAGATAAATGAAACAACAAGAGTACTTAGAATAGGGTCAGAACTAACAAGAATAGATCAGAATTTGATAAATATAGCAATAATAAGGTAAACTGTTCCAGTTGATAGGCTCTTCTACGCTACTGGAGTATACTCTAGAATAAAGGAACATGGCCAGATAAACGATAACTATTGCATATATAGATAGAAGCAGAGAATTCTGGAAGAATTCGAAATAATACAAGTTGGGACAGATTTTGGTGATTTGGAGGGATTGTCGGGTTGTTTGTGGTAATTATCCAGGGAAGCCGTTCCAGAAAATACTCCAATTCAATCGAACATACCCTCCGAACATACCCCTGTCCTATTATAGGCCTTAGGTAACATAGCAATCACGTGCTACCATAGAAACCAGGATGTTGGCCTCCAGTACACAAAATGGATGACGGAAACACGTATCACCCCAACAACACGCGCTGCGCATACGCACTCACACCACGTATCACTATGGAGATGACGTCACAAGATGGCCGCTCACGCGGGTTACCATGACAACACAACATGGCGCCACTATGTCACGTGACATGACGTCACTTCCGGGGTCCTGCACCGGTATCCTGCCAATAGCCCCTGAAAACCACATTACATACTAACATTCTACCACTCAACCGTCGATATGTTAAATGAAACACGTGACCCTTCAGGCAGATCCAGGCACGTAGCCAGGATTCTATAATAGTGCATTCTCTAGCCATGTTTTTTTTTTTTGAGGGGGTGGGGGGCGGGCGGGACGGGGACATGATATTTATAAGGTTGTTGTAGGGAGTTCAAAGTTCCCCTTGACCTTAACTAAGGCCCCCCTGTCGTTTCCTCTTCCACCCACTTCCCCTAAGGGCAGTGGAGGGAAGAGGGTTACGTCCAGATGGTCCGCGTTAGGACCAGGCTCCTCTCCCAAGAAATATTTGCAATATTCAGTACTCTAATAGCGAATCGGGAGCATTTATAGTGCATATAGCTCTATATCAGAGACCATTTTAATTCTTTAACCAACGCAGACGATATCAACATTTATTATTTTAAATATCATTTTTTTCAAATTTTTCAAAACATTTCAACAAAACCATATCATGTGACCCCTCGTTGGAACGAGCTCGACGAGCTCGTTCCAACGAAGGGTCACATATATGGTTTTGTTGAAATATTTTTAAAAATGATATTTTTTCAACTGCCGAATTTGAATATTGCGCGGGCGGATGCGGTCGATTCGTTGGGTAAAGGGTTAGAGTTCCATTTGTAAAGGAAAAGTTGAATTTGGCCATTTTTGAAGGGGTGAGGTGAGGAAGGTTCTTCGGGAGGTAACCCCCGGTCCCCTGTAGCTTCCCTACTGATTGGATCACCTTTCTAGATAAGTGGAGCATTTTAGATAAGTGTTGATCGGAACATTTTAAATGCCTAGGTATCTACATCAATAGAAGAACATTAGATTAGCCGTCGCCTTCTCAACCTTACATAAAAAAGATTCAAATATCTTTCTCCAGGAAATTGTCACAAGGTCTCGGTACCAAATTGCATATCTTCAGGAGGAACTGTTGTGTGGGACATTTGCAGTGAGTAGTGGCACATCTGTGGTGGGTATGGCATTAATGGCGGGTAGGGACACAATTCTCTATGTATGTATGAGCAGACAAATTCTAATATTTGATGTTTAAAATGTTTGGAGTATTTACAAAATCAAGATAAGATGACCAATTGTTTTTCATCATCTAGTAACCCTGGAATGCTCTGCAAATCCACCTGTCCAAAATGAAAACGTTTGTACATAAAACGTGTTGCACTGGACTCTGGTGGGTGGGTAGCTTTCGTTCACCTAAATAAATCAGAAAATGGCTTGAAGATTTGATTCGGTATTTGCATGAAAAGACCGGATCTCCACATTGAATGAAAACCTCTTGTTCCCAACAGCTGGCCATATTTTTTCGTAAACTGAAGAGTATAACACAAAAGAAGCTTGGAAAACACACACTGGATACCCATCCTTGAAAATAAACCTAACATACTTACCATTACCCAATTACCATTACCTAAACTAATTTTGAAAACTCAACTTTGACGTAGGCAAATTTGAGGTTATGTCATGGCCCGTCGTCCGTCTGTCCGCCTGCTTGTCCGTCTGTTCGTATCGCCGTCTGTCCTTCCGCCAACAATTCAATACGGCTCGGGCTACAGGCCGTATTTATGAACCGATCTTTACGAAACTTCTTGGGTACCTTTATTATCAGCATGGAACGAGAACGGGTGCTTTTGGGTGCGGTCCGAAATTCAAGATAACCACCAGCAGCCATTTTGTACCGATATTAGTGCAATCAGTTTTTTGTACAGAACTTCTGCATGAAAGTTCTGATTTGAATAAATTTTTGTCTGAATGTTTAGTAATATGGAATACATCACATATGATACATGTTTTTTTCTCGTGCAGAAGTTATAGAACTCTAGAGTCGTTAACTATAATCCCAACTGACTAATGTTGAAGACGCCTCTGTCCCATCCCTCTCCCACAAACCTAAAAAATAAAATAAAAGTGAAAACTGTTATTGAAAAATTGTTCCCATCAAACGGTAACAATAAAATTAGTTTATATAAGTGCAGTTATGCACACCTAGTAACCAGTGTGGAGTTGGTTAACGAGACGCATCGCTTCAAAATGAACATGAGTTATCAATGAGCTGTCAAACAACTTAATATGCATATCTCTATATTACTGAAGTGTAGACGAGGGAGACATTGTAGTGTTGAAAGAACGTTTGTTTTTAAACTGCGGTACCTTATCATTGTGGAAAAATTTTGATGCCTGAAGGTGTGTTTTCCATTTTCGTTTTTCAACTTCGCATCTGTTCTAAGGTAATATATTAATGATAAGATATTAAACCTGTGTGCTTTACTCTTGAGTACTTTATCAGTTTGGACGGAAATCTAATGTCTGGATTTTTTTTCTTCTTGTTGGTTTGGTTGTCGGTTACGCTTCTGTTCTATCGTCGCCTGAGTCCTAGACTGTTCTATGTCCCCCTATGAGACGATATATTATTTCCCCTATGGGACATAGGACAATCTAGCACTCAGGCGACACTATGGCACGTGATAAGAAAATCGCCCCATTTAGTCACGCAGGTAACATGAATAGCAAACAATAAACTCTTGAATAACTAAGAAACAAAAAATAAACGCTAACTTTACTAACAACACTTGTATGACCGATGCGTTACGGAGTTTTATGTTCCGTAAACTTGGACCATGATACAACTCTCTTACAGTACGTGGAGAGTGTATTATCACTAAATCACCCTCAGAGTGGAGATTCCACCCAAACAATAATTGCGAATTTGTTGCAAAGCACAACCAACACCAGCAATGTTTCAGCCAATGGACCTCCGTGTTAAACTGAAACATTGCTTGTGTTTTTTGTCGATATGAACAAAATTTGAAAGTTGTAGCTTGGGTGATAACCCCACTCAGCGGGTGATTTACTTACAATCCACTCTCCACGCACTGTACGTTAGGAAACAATAGATTAGAGTACTAGATGCGCTGGTATCTTTTAAAAAAGTATGTGTATTTCATGCTATGGAAACGGGGCTTCGGCTTATCTTAACGTCGTATCCTTACGGTGTAACAATATTACATTTAAGGTGTTTGTACAGCTGTGTAGGTCTGACCAGATATCTATAAGAAGAAACATATTTGAAATAAAGAGAGAAGTCAATTTTCAGGACGTAAATTATGAAGTATTTCTCAAATCACTCGTCAGTGATGGGGTGTACCTAGTCCAAGTTATTTATCATTCACTTCATTCATGTGAAGTGGAGTAATATTGAGTGAAAACATCCGGGAAATGACGGGTTCACCAGGGTTCCCCAAGTATAATGTGTGGTACTGAAGTTATAATTTAACACTAAACGGTACGAAAAAGTTTGGAATGACGCAGATCGATGGGCAGCAAGGTCGGGTGATGTTCTTGTTCTGGAAACATTCTGGTTGGGCATGGGGGTGAGGATCATGGACGGAATTGACAGGGAGAAATTATGTCAACTTAACTTTTTCTCCCAGCATAATATTACCCTTGAAAGCCATAACTTTAACAAAAATCGGGGAGTATACAAACAGATTTTGGAAAAACGTCCTCACATGCTGGTAGTTATTGGATAGCAAACCACCTACAGACTCCGTAGAAATTCGTTCTCAACCAATTTTCTACAACAGAAGGATCCAAATTGAAAATAGATATATTTTCAATCAGAATTGGTGCGATAAAGGTGTATTCTTTTTAAACGATCTCTTGTACACCGATATCAAGAACTTAAACATTAGATTATTTGGGCATTTCACCACAAAATCAAATAAGGTCCTAAACTTTCAGTTGGATGAGATTCCATAATGACACGGAACTGCTATTTTTAGTAGGAAACGAGACCCCACACACATCCTCTTGTGTTCCGTACGCAGACACCGCGAAGGCAATTGTTCTGAAGGAGCTGCATCTCCAACACTTTGTCAAAATGGAACATTTTTTCACCGGTAACACAACGAAAAAAAACGAGAGGTCAACCCCTGCCCATAGACATGTTTGTTCATAAAAAGGTCAATGTGAGGAAAATGTGCGGTCCTAATCACTCCATGCAGTCCAGAACAACTCTCCACCTGCTATTACCTGTACGCAATCATTCATGCTGGGGTCATGGAGTGTGAAAGTTGGCCATCCCTTTTTGGGGTATTTTAAACGCTCACAGAAGAACTCAATTTTAATAAAAACGATTTATTCATGTCAAGAAAGGCAGGTTTAGTATGCAGTATATCCCCCTTGGCATTAACCTTTTCAGGAGGCGTTTCTTCATTCTCAAGAATTTAGAAATGTCTGTTGTCGCATATTGTCCTATTCACCAACATGAGGTTGTATAACTTCTTGTAAAGTTTTAAGTCACAAAGGGAGGAACTCCCCTGTAGTCTAGAGCTGGTCATATGTCAATTCTCTGGCATTGAGGTTAAGGAGGCTATCCAGCTCTACATCCACGCAATCAGCCACCTCTTCACTTAATCACGCACCGGTCTGACTCGATGGTGCCTGACATTAAGTTCCATTAGGACGACGTCTGCGATTGCTGTCCTCACATACGGTCGCCCCAAAAGTTCCATAATCTCATTTCAGCACGAGCCACACCCAGGAGCTAAGTATGACTTTTTACCTCAACTAGCTCACTGTACGTTTTGGCAGTAACTGTTCCCAAACATCCAACCATATATAATATCGTATATTAACACCCAGGAGCTAAGTATAACCTTTCACCCCGACTAGCTCACTGTACATATTGGCGGTAACATGTACAGGACTTCCAACCATATATAGACCACACCCAGGAGCTAAGTATAACCTTTCACCCCGACTAGCTCACTGTACATATTGGCGGTAACATGTACAGAACTTCCTACCATATATAGACCACATCCAGGAGCTAAGTATAACCTTTCACCCCGACTAGCTCACTGTACATATCGGCGGTAACATGTACAGGACTTCCAACCATATATAGACCACACCCAGGAGCTAAGAATAACCATTTGCATCGACTAGGTCAATGTACTTATTGGCAGCAACATGTCCAGAACGTCCAACCATACATAGATATATAGAGCCACCCCAGGAGTTAGGAATAACCTTTCACCCCGACTAGCTCACTGTAGTTATTGGAAGTAACAGGTCCTGAACTTTCAACCATATATAGATATATAGAGCCACCCCAGGAGTTAGGAATAACCATTCACCCCGACTGGGTCACTGTACTTATTGGCAGTAACTTGTCCTGAACTTCCAACCATATTTTGATATATAGAGCCACCCCAGGAGTTAGGAATAACCTTTCACCCCGACTAGCTCACTGTAGTTATTGGTAGTAACAGGTCCTGAACTTCCAACCATATATAATATTGTATATTAAATATGAGGTTCCGTTCACCTACAGCTCCTCACGGATGTTCTTTCTTATTACTTTCCAAAGTGTGATTTACTGGGATTTCCGGGTTTGATTATAAACGATAACTTCACAAGTGAATTATGCAATCAACAATTGTGTCATGTACCCGTGCACGCAAACGAAGACGCTTCGCCGTGGGTGTTATGGGGACTTCATTGTTTTTCTTTTTGCTTTTTGTAACCCTTGACCTAACGTGAAATTCTTGAATAACTATTATTTTCATTTTTTGTCTCAAAACCATTGGTTATGACCCCTCATTGGAACGAGCTCATCGAGCTCGTTCCAATGAGGGTGTCATAACCTATGTTTTAGAGACAAAAAATGAAAAAAATAATGAAAATTAATTGGCGAGTTTTGAGAATAGCGCTGGCCGTTTTTGATCGTTACTTTAGGTAAAGGGTTAAATAATATAATTATCGTTAGTAATGAAAAGTAATAAACAGAGTATTCGCTTGACTGGACGGGTTACGTGAAATAATTCATTCGAGGCGAGGGACTATATTGTAAAACACATGTGCGCACTCGTGGTTGTATAACGTCCCTCACCTCTCATGAATTATTTCACGTAACCAGTCCAGTCAGGCGATTACTCTATTTAACCGCCTAACACCGGGTGAAATCTTCCCCTTGAATTTACGTGTCGGTGACGTGTTTAAAAGAACAGTGTATTGGGTTCTACCGTTATTACTGAAGTAGCAACGGTTATCCACAATTGTTTTAAATATTTCACTTACACGTAAATTCACGTGGGTGATTAAAAGCAATCACCATAAAGCATACCCACACTCACTCCACTCTCGCACGAAACACAGATTCAAACAATCGAACCCCAGATGTAGCTCCCCCACCTTCAGAATCGTTGCGCGGGCTCTGATACATGAGTACGTATCTGTATATATCAATGTATCGATAGGAGAACAACCATACAGTACACTCACCGTGGACTGGTCGTAATCCGCACGTGGACTGTGATGTCCATGCGTGTTTACCACGTAATAACAATCATCATTAACAAAATTTTAATTAATGAAGCACACGGTTTTACCCTGTGAGTGATTTATAACAGTTTTGATGATTATTCCCTTTGGCCTAATTAGTGTTAGAAATCTCATATTATTGAGTCCGTGGAAATATTGCCCACCCGTGGAAAGTAATGAGTCCACAGCGGCCGTACTGTAATTAAACAGCGTGTAAACTTGGCTAATTAAGAAAACTGAGTTATTGTTATTCATTAATCTTATTCTAACATATTTTACATTCATTTACACGGTGAACGAAACAAACCAGTTTTGTGTAATTAACAAACAGATCACACAAGCTGTTTAATATAAATATTTGGAAACGTATCCTGATGCTGCTGTATGTATACGTGTCCTTGTATCGCTTTCTATGGTATATATAGAGGATATGGAATGAGTGTTTTTCTCATATAATATATATGACACGAGTCAAAGAAATTCGGAGTTTCATAAATATTATATGAGAAAAACACTCATTTCATATTCTATTTATCATATGACACACACACGCACAAATTAGCCACTTAGTATGTTTTTTTAACACATCACCTAACTTGAGTTGCAGACGGCACGTGGAAAAAACATCCCAGTATAACTACAAATTTTCATTTTGTGCTTCCAAGTCATAGGTTATGACCCCTCATTGGAACGAGCGTGACACGCTAGTTCCAATGAGGGATCATAACCTATGTTTTGGAAGCAAAAAGTGGAAATATAAAAACAAAATGAATGGCGTTTTTCTTGTATTGCGCGAGATGGTTTTTGCCGTTTCGTTAGGTAAAAGATTAATACAATATAACCCACCCTAAATAGGACAGGTAACGTAAATTCTCCCAACTGAAATTATGCAAATATGACCCAGTTGTAATTTGTTTAGCCAAAAAAAAATTGTCCAGTTTTGAAATTGACCAATGAAAGCTGCCAACTCTAATTATGCAAATTATGAAAATGTGGCCCAGTTGTATTTTGTTCAGCCAATCAAATTGTCTAGTTTTGAAACTGACCAATGAAATTGATGGAAGGCTTTATTTATCACTGATTAATATGAAAACAAAATATCAAATATTTTAGATTGAACAAAATGGACGAGTCATATGATAAGCATATTTATTAGACAACTCTCAGACAATATGCGAGTAACGGAGCGAGATTTCAGTTCATGAGAGGGTAAGTGGGGAAAGGTTCTTCATCGGGGGAGGGGGAGGGGGAGGGGGAGGTCTGGTTTATTTTTATTATTTGTTTTGTATCCTTCATTCAACAAGAACAGTAGTCGACACTTGCAAAATATTTCGAGAGAAAATTCAAATTTTCATTTTCTTGCCTAAATAATATCTCATGCCCCCCCCCCCCCCCCCTCACTGGAACGATGCCATCTATTTCATTCTAATAGGTGGCTACAAAGTATGTCTTCGGGGTAAAGTAAAATGTGAAAGAAATAAAATTCGAATGGTGATTTTTTTCGAAAAGCGCTCGTCGGATGCGGATAAAGGGATTAAATTCAATGTAATTATCGTGTGGTAGTGCAAAACATATGACCAGCTCTATTTTTGGGAGGCAACTGCCCCACCCATGTCCACTCTAACAGTAACACTACAATTAGTAGATAACAGAAGAAGAAGCGTCTCGAATCTGACCGTTTGTAGGGCAAACCCGATTTGTCCCAAGTATGATGCCTCAAGTCGGAAATTAATAAAATGTTCCAGCAACATCATCACGATGTGCCGTCGTCGAATGTATGCCTTGAATGATGCAGCTGGTTTATTTGTCGGTCGGGATTATAATTTAAAAAAAAATCAAGATTTCTTGGAAATTTATTGTGGATAAATAAAATATACATGCAGTAGTCGCGACATAAGTTTTCACCTAATAAACATTTAAGGTATGGCTGATCACGATGGACCCCAAACAGGCCGAGCCGGGAATTAAAACCGATCGACCCCATAAATTGAAGATACACGCGACCATTTCGCTGTGTCCGTTAAAAGACGAAACCATCCATGGCATCCTAAAAGATAGACGCGACGATTTCGCTTTGTACGTAATAGGACGATATCAT
The DNA here is from genome assembly GCA_031216915.1 of Pictodentalium vernedei. Lineage (NCBI taxonomy): Eukaryota > Metazoa > Mollusca > Scaphopoda > Dentaliida > Dentaliidae > Pictodentalium > Pictodentalium vernedei. The sequence continues at coordinate 844,711,193 of CM062296.1, read as the reverse complement.
CCATAGCGTTCTAAAAGATAGAGGCGACCATTTCTCTGTGTAGATAAGATAGACGCGACCATTTCGCTGTGTCCGTAAGAGGATGATACCATCCACGGCGTCCTATAAGATAGACGCGACCATTTCGCTGTGTTCGTAAGAGGACGATACCATCCATGGCGTCCTATAAGATAGACGCGACCATTTCACTGTGTCCGTAAGAGGACGATACCATCCATGGCGTCCTATAAGATAGACGCGACCATTTCGCTGTGTACGTAAGAGGATGATACCATCCATGGCGTCCTATAAGATAGACGCGACCATTTCACTGTGTCCGTAAGAGGACGATACCATCCCTGGCGTCCTATAAGATAGACGCGACCATTTCGCTGTGTACGTAAGAGGATGATACCATCCATGGCGTCCTATAAGATAGGACGCGACCATTTCGCTGTGTCCGTAAGAGGACGATACCAACCATGGCATCCTATAAGATTGACGCGACCATTGCGCTGTGTCCATAAGAGGACGATCCCATCCATGACGTCCTATAAGAGAGACGCGACCATTTCGCTGTGTACGTAAGAGGATGATACCATCCATGGCGTCCTATAAGAAAGACGCCACCATTTCGCTGTGTCCGTAACAGGACGATACCATCCATGGCGTTCTATAAGATAGGCGCCACCATTTCGCTGTGTCCGTAAGAGGATGATACCATCCACGGCGTCCTGTAAGAGAGACACGACCATTTCACTGTATACGTAAGAGGATGATACCATCCATGGCGTCCTATAAGAAAGACGCCACCATTTCGCTGTGTCCGTAAGAGGACGATACCATCCATGGGGTTCTATAAGATAGAGGCGACCATTTCGCTGTGTCCGTAAGAGGATGATACCACCCACGGCGTCCTGTAAGAGAGACACGATCTTTTCACTGTATACGTAAGAGGATGATACCATCCATGGCGTCCTGTAAGAGAGACGCGACCATTTCACTGTATACGTAAGAGGATGATACCATCCACGGCGTCCTGTAAGAGAGACTCGACCATTTCACTGTATACGTAAGAGGATGATACCATCCACGGCGTCCTGTAAGAGAGACACGACCATTTCACTGTATACGTAAGAGGATGATACCGTCCTATAAGAAAGACGCCACCATTTCACTGTGTCCGTAAGAGGATGATACCATCCATGGCGTCCTATAAGATAGACGCGACCATTTCACTGTGTCCGTAAGAGGACGATACCATCCCTGGCGTCCTATAAGATAGACGCGACCATTTCGCTGTGTACGTAAGAGGATGATACCATCCATGGCGTCCTATAAGATAGACGCGACCATTTCGCTGTGTCCGTAAGGGGACGATACCATCCATGGCATCCTATAAGATAGACGCGACCATTGCGCTGTGTCCATAAGAGGACGATCCCATCCATGGCGTCCTATAAGAGAGACGCGACCATTTCGCTGTGTACGTAAGAGGATGATACCATCCATGGCGTCCTATAAGAAAGACGCCACCATTTCGCTGTGTCCGTAAGAGGACGATACCATCCATGGCGTTCTATAAGATAGGCGCCACCATTTCGCTGTGTCCGTAAGAGGATGATACCATCCACGGCGTCCTGTAAGAGAGACACGACCATTTCACTGTATACGTAAGAGGATGATACCATCCATGGCGTCCTATAAGAAAGACGCCACCATTTCGCTGTGTCCGTAACAGGACGATACCATCCATGGCGTTCTATAAGATAGACGCGACCATTTCGCTGTGTCCGTAAGAGGATGATACCATCCACGGCGTCCTGTAAGAGAGACACGACCATTTCACTGTATACGTAAGAGGATGATACCATCCATGGCGTCCTGTAAGAGAGACGCGACCATTTCACTGTATACGTAAGAGGATGATACCATCCACGGCGTCCTGTAAGAGAGACACGACCATTTCACTGTATACGTAAGAGGATGATACCACCCACGGCGTCCTGTAAGAGAGACACGACCATTTCACTGTATACGTAAGAGGATGATACCGTCCTATAAGAAAGACGCCACCATTTCGCTGTGTCCGTAAGAGGACGATACCATCCATGGCGTTCTATAAGATAGACGCGACCATTTCGCTGTGTCCGTAAGAGGATGATACCATCCACGGCGTCCTGTAAGAGAGACACGACCATTTCACTGTATACGTAAGAGGATGATACCATCCATGGCGTCCTATAAGAAAGACGCCACCATTTCTCTGTGTACGTAAGAGGACGATACCATCCATGGCGTTCTATAAGATAGGCGCCACCATTTCGCTGTGTCCGTAAGAGGATGATACCATCCACGGCGTCCTGTAAGAGAGACACGACCATTTCACTGTATACGTAAGAGGATGATACCATCCGTGGCGTCCTATAAGATAGACGTCACCATTTCGCTGTGTACGTAAGAGGACGATACCATCCATGGCGTTCTATAAGATAGAGGCGACCATTTCTCTGTGTACATAAGATGGACGCGACCATTTCGCTGTGTTCGTAAGAGGACGATACCATCCATAGCATCCTAGAAGATGGACGCGACCATTTCGCTGTGTACGTAAGAGGACGATACCATCCATTGCGTCCTATTAGATAGAGGCGACCATTTCTCTGTGTACATAAGATGGACGCGACCATTTCGCTGTGTTCGTAAGAGGACGATACCATCTATGGCGTCCTGTAAGAGAGACGCGACCATTTCACTGTATACGTAAGAGGATGATACCATCCACGGCGTCCTGTAAGAGAGACACGACCATTTCACTGTATACGTAAGAGGATGATACCATCCACGGCGTCCTGTAAGAGAGACACGACCATTTCACTGTATACGTAAGAGGACGATACCATCCATAGCATCCTAGAAGATAGACGCGACCATTTCGCTGTGTACGTAAGAGGACGATACCATCTATGGCGTCGTCGCTGAAAGGCTTAAACGTTTACCCAATGAACACGATATCAAAATTTAATATTTTAATTATTATTTTAAATATTATTTTTTTTAATTTTTCCGAAAATGTCACCATAACCATATCACGTGATCCTTCATTGGAAAGGGATCGTTCGAATGAGTGATCACACTGGTTGACATTTAAAAAAAAAACCTTTTAATTTGTCTATTAGGCAGGCAAATGCGTCCGATCCGTTAGGAAATGGGTTAATTTCAGGTACATTAATTAATTTCGTACTTATTCATAAGATGATTTTTTTTGTTTCAGCGTGTTCCTACCCGCCTCTGTGTAATCGATAGTTGTGTTTGTTTCGCATATAAGCTCGAATATGTGAGTTGTCCCTCCCAGTTCAAAAAGAAGTGACTTGTTTCAATTCATTAGAATGGTCCTCGATGTGAAAGGGGCGGAGGGGGTGAAGTCCCGTCACCCCAAAACGGAATGTGAAATGGTTCATAAGCTCATGTCGTGAAAAGGGGATGCTGAAGCCCACTTTGGCACTCCTGTCTTTCAACGGACTGGTCGTCAGCACCACAGTTTTACTGTATGGGCCTCTGAGCCATTTTGAAACAATGAGCCATTATGACGAGGATTAGTATATCGCTACGGTGTATTAATGGCGTCTTTGAGCCTGTGAACTGTTAATAAATGATTTTGACCCCATTAACCAATATGCTTGCAAAGGTTCACACGGGTATTGGAAACTACTTCTTATGATTGTCACATTCGGAAAGTACAGTTAAAACTAGATGTCCTGCCATGCGCGCTTATCCAGGCTTTACTGCTTGTAGGAATTGTGCGCAATTGTCATATCTAATGGCATTCAAAGCACGACAGGTTCTCCTGGCTACTAATAGCAAACACGGGTAATGTTTCTGCCAATGGACCTCCGGGTTACCCGGATGTCCATTGGCTGAATCCTTGCCTGTGCACAGGCCATATATACAGAATGTGATAGAATTACTATTGTCATAACGCGTAGATTAACGCGCAGATCCACGTGCTATTTGTGCGCATTTCATCACAGGACTTCTGATTTTAACTGAGAAATCTATTCAGCAGTTTATCTTTACTTTACCGATTCTCATAAAGATATTACTTTCAAATACTGACGCTGTGCTTATTGTAGACAGAGTTTTTCGAAAAGTTTCAACCGAAATGGACTTCACGAAAATAACAGCTAAGTCCAATAGAAGTCTTGCAGCCAGGTCATGTCATCCGTTCTTGATTCATGAGGTGAAGAACCGACGGATGTGACAACCGTTACTTATTCCCAGCTCGTTGTTCGACATTCGTTGTCGATCGAGTTTATCGGTTGAAAACGAATGTCGAATAAGGAGCTGGGAATAAGTAACGGTTGTCACGCCACTCATGAACGAATACGTCGCTTGTTGTTCATCTCCAAAGGACGGGAACGAAAGACTACCTTTTGGGCAGATATGAACGATATTGTGGGATTTTTGGACAAAATGTACTTAGTATGGGAGTTGTTCCAGTTATTGAACGTGACAGGCTACGTATGGCACCATACAAAACCAAAATAAGAGCTTTGTACAGACGAGAGCTCCACTTTCTACGGAGAGGGGAATATTTACTGAATTATGTCATTAATTACCCACAATCGTCCATTCAAAGAAGAGAATCCAAACTCTAATTACACGTATAATCATCACAAATTTAATTAATGAAGCACCGGGTACAACCCAGTGCTTCATAAATTAAAATTTTGCTGATGATGACTTTTACAATCTGGTAAACACATGCGTGGACATAACTGCCCACGTGTTGATAACGACCAATCCACGGCGACTGTACTGCACGTGTCCTTGTATCGCTTTCTATGATGTATACATATAATATATATAACTCGCAGACAATATGCGAGTAACGGACCGAGATTTCAGTTCATGAGAGGGTAAGTGGGGAAAGGTTCTTCATAGGGGGGGGGGGGGGGGGGGGTCTGGTTTATTTTTATTTGTTTTGCATCCTTTACTCAGCAAGAACAGTAGACACCACTTGCAAAATATTTCGAGAAAAAGTTCAAATTTTTATTTTCTTCCTTAAATAATATCTCATGCCCCCCCCCCCCCCCCCCCCCCTCTGGAACGCTTCCATCTATTTCGTTCTAATAGGTGACTACAAGCTATGTCTTCGAGGTAAAGTAAAATGTGAAAGAAATAAAATTCGAATGGTGATTTTATTCGAGTAGCGCTGGTCGGATGCGGATAAAGGGATTACATTCAATGTAATTATCGCGAGATAGTGCAAAACATATGATCAGCTCCATTTTGGGGTTCCGAAAATTAATGGAAAGGGGAAGTGATATGTTGAAAGAAAATGACATATTGTCGGATTCGGATGAGAATTGTTATTTCGAGTTAGAAGAGAGCAATACAAATGTAACAGCACATAACATTATCTATTGACCAAAGTGATTTTTTTGATTTGATTGGTTGATAGATACGTGGTATGAGACCATATTCATTGAAACCCACGATACGTCCGCCCAGCCACTGACAAATTTCCCATACCCAGTGGAAGCCTCGTTCCGAAATCTACAAATTGTCCATACCCCGTAGAAGACGCGTCGTTCCAGTTTTACAGTGTACATGTATTATATTTTAATTTTTTATCTCCAAAATATAGCTCGTGACCCCTTATTGGAATGAGCTTGTCGAGTACCCTCCAATGGGGGGTTCATAAGCTATGTTTTTGAGACAAAAAAAGAAAAAAGAAATTCAATAATTTTTTTATACTAGTCATATCGGCATATTTTCACAAAAACTCTTTCGCACAAAAATTCCACAGAAACCTGTATAGCTCAACAATGGAAGAAAAAAGATCTCATGCTGTGTGTGTTCACACATGAAATAAATTGTACTTCTAAAACGGAAAGTCAATGGATAAATTCGTTACCCCGTGTCTGATCACGTGGTACGGGTTTTTACCTACCCGAAGCCAGCCGTATCCACGGGGTAACTAATAGTACTTATTCTGAATACTCGGACATTGAAGATGATGAAAACAAACCTATGGATGATTTAATTCGATGTGCGAACTGAAAAAAACGACTGCACATTGAATATGTGATAGCTTCGACTATAGAAAATGTCTTGTCCGGAAGGGATATTGCAAGGGATCACTAACTCCACACTGTAAGCGCTTTCGAAGGGGATGCATCGAATGCGAAGGCTCAGATTACATCCAGTTTAGAGAAAAATCAAAGAAAGTGTTCATCAACTTTGCCGCGAATAGAGTTACGAGATGGAAGAAGTTTTAAAATTCACAAGATATGTTTTGTGATATTCTGAGAAAGAACGGTAATATATTAGTGGCCGAAATGAAATGTCAAAAACCCTGTAATATGTTTGTAGCCGACATAAAAAATCACATCTTGTGACAAATTTGTCTGTTGTTTGTGATTCGGTTTTCTTTGTTGTCAAAAAAATGTTTGTTCAGGAGAGTATTTTTTTCGCCCTTGGGCCAATTCTCTAAAACTTTTACAGTTGTATTTTTCAGAATTTTCTTTTCAATTATGTAAATAACTAATTGAAATGAGCCATTAGCATTTTCAAAGATATGGCAATTTGACAAGTGACAAATTGCCTTACCTTTTAAAATGCTAAAGATTCATTACCGTCATTTATATTCACTTCTGGAAAATGCAATTCGGTAAAATACAATTGTAAAAGTTTTATAGTCGCACAGTACAGTTAAAACTAGAAGTCCTGTCACGAATTGTGCGCTTATCTAGGCTTAATTGCGCGTTGAATTGCACGCAATTGCCATAATGAGTGGCATCCAAAGCACGGCAGGTTCTCCTGGTTACTCATAGTAAACACATTCAATGTTTCTGCCAATGGACCTCCGGGTTACCCGGAGGTCCATTGGCTGAAACATTGCTTGTGCACAGGCCATATGTACAGAATTTGATAGCTTTACTTGGGCCATGACGCGCATATTAACGCGCATATCAACGTGCTATTTGTGCGCATTTCATGACAGGACTTCTAGTTTTAACTGTATACATGCGTCGAATGGGTGCGCAATATTTAGAATGTTCTAACTCTTTTTTAATAATATGTGCGCTGAGTATAGAGAAGAATGGAGGGGGTGAGGCCATATTTGTGTTTAAATATTTCATTCAGAAGAATTATTTTGATTACTGAAAACTCATATATAAATAGCGCCACAAGCATAAACTTTGAGAGTGGGGGTAATGTTCAAAAATTAAAATTATAATAATTGAAATCATTAGTTCTAATACTGGGAAATACATCTTCTTGGTGCCCCATACAACGAAACAAGATAACCCCGTGAGCACCAATACCCGTCAAGCAATGTGTTGCTAACAACAACCATTTGGATGGAACAAAATGACCACTCCCATAAATATGTGACGTCATCCAGGATTAAACGTCCAACATGGCACCCATTAGGTGCATAACATTCAAATTGCGCCGCACGCCGCTAACTACATCCAGTTGTGTCGCCACTTCTACTCCAGAAACTGTTATAATTATTTCACATCTTGTTATAAGGACCTGTCAGTTCGTTTTAATAACATCGAAGATCTTTATAACGACTACTCACTTCATTTCAGTGATTTGTCAGTTCTCGAAAATGACATTATAACTCATTATAATTATTTCATAAGTCCTTGGTCCTTACCAACGCGTGGTTTTAGTGACATTTGGAACACCTTATAACGTTTGTTGATAATGTTACAGAACCTCATTATGGTGATATGTAACTAAATTCGTAACACCTAGATGACAAGTCGTTGTTATAACGAATTTACTTTCATAACTTGTTATAATGCCTTTACAAGTCTTTGAAATGGCACGTCAACTCATTATAATGTCTTAACAGCTCATAGCGACTTATCAATTCATTATAACGCATTTAAGGCTCATTATAACGACTTGTCAACTCATTCTAGTGACTTCACAACTCGTTATAACGACTTGTAAACCCGTTGTGATGACTCAACAACTCGTTATAATGTTATTAAAATTAATCCTAAATTTCCAAGTCGCTATAACGCATAACGACTTCTAACTTGTTATAATGACCTATTAACTTATTATACCAATTACTCATCTCCTTATAACTCACCACTCGTTATAACTTCAAGTCAAGTGATGTCAAATCGTCATAATGCGCGGTGGCTCAGTAGGTAGAGGTGCAGGCTGCAAGCCGAGAGGTCCTAGGCTCGAATCCCCACCTGCGGCAACCACGTTGTGTCTATGGGCAAGAAAGTTCACCCCTATTGCCCGCGTGTGGGCACGGTGGTGTTGTGTACTAAGGCGTAGTGCACGTCGATTGTGCATTTGCCTTTAACCAATGCTAACCCTGCTCGTGTGGAGTTAGTATGCTGGGGAGCCTGACAGTTGATTGCCGTGGCTCGATAGTTCTCCCCGGGTACTCCGGCTTCCACCACCCGTAAAACAGTCCAGTTCGACACGAGAAGGTAACCCGGACTGTCAAAAGTGTCATTACGCCCCAATAAATGAATAAATAAATCATCATAATGACATTACAATTCATTACACTGAATTTACTACTCGTTGTAATGACTTGTCAAATTGTATAACAACTTCACACTTTGTTGTAACGTCATATATTTGTAAAGCCATCACCATTCATTATATCGACATCAGAACGCGTAAAAATGACTTCACAACGCGTTACGTCGCGTCCACTCATTATACGACTTATACCAACTTGTCAACTCGTTATGACGTTTACAAATTATACTAACTCGAAAACTCACGATAATTATGAATGCTTGTCAACTCGAAATATCGACTTTTCCAACCATTATAGTGTAGTCACAACTCGCCATAACGTCACGAACGGCTCCACAACTCTTTATAATGACACCACATCACGTTATATCATTTTCACAATTCCCCTTAATAACTTGGAAACTCGTTATAGCAATGATGTTATACGGATTTGTCAGCTTGTTTAAACCGCTAAACATAGCGGTTTCTCAACTCATTATAGCTACATGTCGAATCGTAAAGAAGACTTTAATTCTCGTTAACATGACATCCCAACTCGGTGTAACGACACCGCAATTCTCGTCAAAGTCACGCGCGAACTCATTATAACGATGTTTAGGCCTCGCAATGACCTGTCAACTCCTTATAACGACTCCTCAAATCGCTATAATAATTCGTAAACTAACTTGTGAATTAATTATAATAACGTGTCAACTCCCCACAAACCAGTAACGAATTCACAACCCATTATAACGAATTTCTATTCAATTAGAACGAATTGTCAACTAATTATACGATTTGTCAACTCGTATAACGACATAACAACTTTTCCAAACACCCCATAATTCCCTATAATGATTTCGTACCTTGTTATGTGCACCTGTCAAATCGATATTCTGACGTCACATCCTGTTAGAACGATTTCACAACTCATTATTATTATTATTATTATTATTATTATTATTATTATTATTATTATTATATTCATAACTGTGTCATAATTATAACTAGGGCTGCACGATATTCAAAACTGAATACCGGTATCGGTATTCAAAAAAAAAAAAAAAAAATACCGGGGTATACCGGAAAATCGAAAACTGTTCAGACATATGTACACAGGTATCACAATCGAGACTCGAGGCATCACAGTCGGAACGAATTAGCATGTCTTGATGATGTGGTTCGAAAACCTTTACCCAACGCATCTCAAAACATATTATTTTCAAAATTAGTTTATCAGATTTTCCCCAAAGATTTCAACAAAACTATATCATGTGACCCCTCATTGGAACGAGCTCAACGAGCTCGTTCCAATGAGGGGTCACATGATATAGTTTTGCTGAAATTTATGAAAATTATTTTTTCAACTGCTGAATTTGAATATTACGAGGACACAAACAGACCATTCCTTGGAAAAAGGGATAATATTATCCATTCGGTGATGCTGTTAAAAAACTCAAGACGTCTTGAAAATTAAATTATGGGTAAATAAATAATGACGATAAACCGATATTTTTGTAATTACACCAGCATTCAATCGATATTGGTTTGAATACCGGTATATATCGGTTCATCGATATACCGTGTAGCCCAAGGCGTTATAACGAGCTGTCTTGCGAGATGTAAATTATCAAAACAAATTGTGCTGTCTTTAGAATAAGTTGATAAATCGCTATAATCTTCATTTGACAAGTTATTATGACCAGCCATTATAACGAGTTGTGAAGTCATTATAATGTGTTGACAAGTTGTGATGTCTTAAGAAAGAGTTATTATAACGAGCCAACATGGTCATTGTTACACGAACTTTGTCTATAACGAGTTGATAAGTTCTGGTAACGGGTTAAGAAATCATTATATGTTGTGGCTACTATTTATTATGATGTCATTATAACTAGATGGCGAGGAAAATCTCCACCTGCTGCCGGGTCTCCCCTCCTTGAGATATAAATCTCGGGGAAAAAATGCTGGCTTCCCCATCCAAAAACACGGAAAAGGTGTAAATTAAAAACCGAATTGCTCTAATTTCCAGCTCTCTATCTTTTCTCCCTCCTCTATCTCATCAGACACACGACCAAACTGAATGACATACTATGAGGGATTGAAACAATCCTCAAGCAAAGATGTGCAGAAAACCTAACAAGACCAAGGCAAGGGTTGAAACAATCTTGCCAGCAAACAGCCCTTTTAAGGGCTTTTTTTTTTTTTTTTTTTTTTGGGGGGGGGGGGGGGGGGTGGGGTGGAGGTCATTTGGAATTCCCGAAGGATAACCAGATACCTCAAAATCACATACGGCATCCTATCTCCCAGAAGGCTTGATGGATGACTCCCGGTTTTTTTTCAAACTAAACTGTTGGAGCTTTCTCCATTCCTTTTTTGTAACCGCTATGGTCATATACCGGGGTCGCTACCAAACCGGCGTTGCTGTTTGGTTTTCTTTTTTCCTTTTCCCTTAAAATTGCCATCGCACAACATTATATTCTGGCTCGCCACCATGGTGGGACTCAAACCTCTACCATCGCCAAGCTGGAACCGAATAGAGCCCACTCTCTAATAGTCTTAATGGCTTTGAGGGTTTGGTCTTTGACAATCTATCACTCCAATGCAAACTGCCAGGAATTCTAACCGCGTGCATACCCCTTCAGACCCCATTTGAGGCAATAGGAAAGCTAGGCCTGTGTGATCCAAGATCCAAGTGAAATAAAATAAGGCTAACCGGGTCGCAAGGGATTTGTAAATCCCACATCGTCCCTGCGCGCCTTCGGCGCGCTAAAACCTTTCATTCATTCATAGATGGCAAGTCGTCATAACTAGTTTTGAAGATGTTACAGTGGGTTGACAAGACGTTATAATAGGTGGTGAAGTTGTCATTACGTGTGGCAATTTTTTATAACGAAATGGAGTAAAAACAAATTTTGAAGTCGCTAAAAAGGGCTGTGGTGTAGTAATAGCCTGTTGATAAGCAGTTATAACAAGCTACGAAGTCATCATAATGAGTTCAAAAATACGTTATAACCAGTTGTGACGTTATTATAACGAATTATAATCAGTTGGGAAATCGTTTGGAAAAGATGTTTATGTTTTGCATGTCTCGCCCCAATGTTATTTGGAACTAATTCTCTTTCGCGGTATTATCAAACAGGGACCGGAACTAATTTTTTGGCGAAATCAGAAATAACATTTCAGCAAACCATTCACAGGAATCAGAAATATATATTGAAGAAATAGGAGATGTATTTTGTTGTAATTTATCTGAAGATTTTTGTACAGAAAACAGCAATGATTTGCAAAAATACAAAAATACGAATATCAGCGCTAGTGAATACCCTCATATTTAAGACAGTGTATTGTTCTCATGGTACTATGCCACACCGTACCAGATATAAAACTGCATAAAAATTCTGACCATTTTCAAATTTTCGGTCCCCGCCCACTCTTTGAGTGACTGAATCCAAAAATTAACTTTCGGAACGCATTAGGAGGCCTAAAAAGTGATTGCCAAATATTTCTGATTTACGTATTACAAACTTATCCAGCTTTCTAAATTATGACTCGATCAAATTTCAAAATGCTTTGCCCCACCCATTTTGGGACGCTCAGATTCATATATGTGAACTCTAGGAATGCATTATGAGCTCTAGAATGTGATTGTCTGTATTTCGGATATATGCAGTCAATGACCACAGAGTGACCAGAAAGACCTTCGTATACATTTCGAACCTCTTGACTTGCCTGGTATCGGTTCAAAGTTGACACTGTCAGACACTGCTTGAGATATAAACAGCAGACACGGTCCACATTTGGATTTAACACTATGATACTTTTGTACGTCTTATGACGTACGAAATCAAACAAAGACGTCAGCAAAGCGTTTGATAAAGTATGGCATGTCGACTTGATTTATAAACTGGAGAAATTCAGAATTCAGGGTGAATTACTTTTGAAATCATATCTTTCAAATAGATCTCAACGTGTGGTCATAGGAAACGAAGCCTCATCTTGTAGAACTGTCTGCTCTGGAGTTCCACAAGCCTCGGTCCTTGGTCTCCTTCCATTCCTTGTTTATAGTAATGATATAACGGACCGTTTGATCAGCAATATACATATGTTTGCAGACGACACATCTCTATATTTGACAGTGGAAAACCCCAAACAAATGGCCAGTTTAACCAAGCATGACTTGGCTACAATAGAAAACTGTGCTAGGCTGTGGTTGGTCGAATTTATTCCACAAAAAACAGAATGTATGCTCATATCCTGGAAAACACCTCCTCCAACACACCCTCCATTATTTGTATCTAATACACAAATATCTGAAGTCAATGGTCAGCAACACTTGGGTGTTGTTCTGTACATGGACTAATCATTTTGAACAAATTTGCTTTAAAGCTCGGGCCCCTATAGACCTGATGAGAACCCATAACTTTGAAATTGATCGACGCGTGTTTGAAAAGATTTATTTTGCTTTTGCCAGACCGTTATTGGAATACGCAGATACGCAGTAGCTGCAGCCAGGATTATTACTGGAGCAACTATTAGTTTTAGTAAAGAATTATTATACGCCGAGACCTGTTGGGATGCCCTGCAGAGTAGGCGTCGTAACCATAAGCTGGTGCAATTTTTAAGATGTACCACCATCTAACGCCTCCTTACATTTCTAATAAGATACCACAAAAAGCCCGAGATTAATTCGACGCACAATCTCCGCTCTAGTGGCAATTTATAATCCCTTTCTGCCAAACACAGTTGTACCAATCGTCCTTCATTCCTGAGGTCACCAAACCTTGGAACGAAATTCCATTATACGGAAGAGAGAACAAATCATTAATTAATTTCAAAACTTTCTTAAACCACAGTAGGCGCCGTCCTCCATCCTTTTTCAATGGTGCTAACTGCCGTGCGGCACAAATATATCATTGTAGATTAAGGTTAAAATGTAGCAACCTCAACCAGCACTTGTATGCCAACCATATATCGCTGTTACCGAACTGTCACTGCGGTGAAATTGAGTCGATAGGGCATTTTCTGCTTTTTGCCCGTTTCACATCTGCGTCCGTAACCACTCAAGTAGCTTACTACCATTTGGGGTTAACGTATCCACTCTGCCTTTTGTGATTCGAACTAGCAGTTCAGGAGTATATTCTGACAACTAAGCGTTTCTAGCAATATATTATAATGATGTTAGCCATTGTGTGGAAGTATATGACCTTAAACACCAATAAATAGACAAATAAAATGAATAAATTATAATGATGTGTGTGTGTGTGTGTGTGTGTGGGTTTGTGTGTGTGTGTGTGTGTGTGTGTGTGTGTGTGTGTGTGTGTGTGTGTGTGTGTGTGTGTGTGTGTGTGTGTGTGTGTGTGTGTGTGTGTGCGTTTGTCTTACCAACTTGACGAGGTAACTAGACAAAAGAGTTTGCGTGTTTCGCCTTACCGAGGTACAAAAGACAAAAGAAACCCTTTACCTCGGTTGTTTTCCCAGAACTGTACCGGCAAAACGAGGTTGAAACCGTTAGTCCACACAAAGGACAGACAATGGGGTACCTCGGTATGTAGGGAAAACAAGACTGTGTGTGTGTGTGTGTGTGTGTGTGTGTGTGTGTGTGTGTGTGTGTGTGTGTGTGTGTGTGTGTGTGTGCACATATACAGCCATATAATAAAACAAAGCAATCGGTTGGTTGATAGTACCAATCAAAAAACAAGGGGCCTATAGGGGTATATGCCGCCCATACTATACTACCGTTCTAAACTACCAGGCATTACCCCTACCCACGATACCCCTATGTCTAGCATTGTATACTACCTATACCAGTCATAGGACAATATGAAGCATTAGGAGGATTAATAGTACTAAGGCCTAACATGGGACATGTAGGGGTACAAACCGGACATCGTATATTACCACACTAAACTACCATGCATTACCCACCACCCCCTCCCCACAATAACGTCTGGTCTTACATACTACGTAGACCAGCCACATAAAGCATTAGGTCGATTAGTAGTACCAATGGCTTTCGGGGGCCCACAGAAGAATATATCATCCATACTATACTGCCGTTCTATACTGCCAGGCATTACGCCCACCCCCACACCACAATATGACTTGACGTACCATAACGTACTACCTATACCAGTTATAGAATAATACAAAGCAATCGGTTGGTTAATAATACCGAGGACTAACAAGTGACCTACAGCGGTATATACAATGCATCCCATGCCCCAGTTCTAAACAAACGATTATAATACTGCCTGACCTAGCATTAAGAACTACCAATACCAGCCATAAGATAATACAAATGATTCGGTAGGTTAGTAGTACTAAGGGGGTAATAGGCCAACAGACCATTCATCCTATACTATCGGCTCACCAAGAATAAAACCGTATGACCAGGAATTCCATACTACCTATACCAGTCATAGAATAATATGAAGGTCCAAGGGCTAACAGGGGACCTACACGAATATATACCACTACTACCATACCCCCCCCCCCCCCACACACACACTTACGAGAAGCCCGACACCCCCGACCCGAACAACGTTATGTCAGGTTGTATAGTGGACAATAACAGTGGTCAACGTCTCTATGAAGTCGAGTGCTCATCATAACTTCACGACGCCAATGGCAACGTCAACCGTTTCGCGGAGAAAAACTTTCAAGAAAACTCACCTTTTCCATCAATTTTTCACCACAAACCCAAAATATACACCCACAGACCTGTGTGTAATATATCACTATACCTACCACAGCATACTATATATATATGTAGTACATACACCACGTACCGGATCTAGATTGGTAGAGCCGACATTTTGCACCGGAAAAAAGTTGCTCCGGCAACGGGCTCCAGTTCCTATGGAAATTTAACACTAGCTGCTCTGGCACAGCTCCGGCTAATAAGGGTCGAACGGGTACATGCTATACTACTATCTCCCCCTCTTTAATATCAACTGCCGTGGTCTAAATGCGAATTTCGAAAATCTTCGTAATTTATTGTGCGATCGACAGTCGGATAGAAACGTTTTTAACGTAATAGGTTTGACTGAAATATTTAACACCAAAGCTCTGTGCCACGAACTTGAGGGCTATCACTCTCTTATCTGCAACACACAACCTGACAATGGTGATGGAAGAGGTGGGGTTGGTTTATTTGTAAAAGATAATATGTCCTTCAAAATACGCAATGATCTTTAAGTCTTTAACCCCATGTCTTTGAATCAATATTCATAGAAATCACTGGCAGAAATAAATGTATTATTGGTTCTTTCTATAGACCAAATAACGCACCAAAAGCAGACCACTACCTTTTTCTAATCGAATTATTTCGACAACTGGATATAATAAACTCCGAAAATATAATGGCTTATCCCATGGGCGATTTTAATATTGATCTCCTAAAATTCAACAGTCACACTAAGACCAAACCTTATGTAGATTCTCTATTCAGTGCAGGATTCATGCCAGCTACCACAAGGCCAACGAGAATAACGGACACTTCCGCAACATTAATCGATCATATTTAGCAACAATCCCAACTCATATGAAGCAAGAATTGTAATTATCGATGTCAACGACCACTTCGCAACATTTTATTACAACGATAAAAGCAACTGTTCCACCCACTCTGCTCAAACCATGAAACGCGTACTCAAAAGGGCGAATATTAGTCAATTTAAGCAGCTTTTATCGGAATGTGAATTTTGGGACGTTCTCCGTTCAGAATGCCCAAATAGAGCGTATGACCTTTTCCTCGACAAATTCTATCGTCACTTTGACACAGCGTTCCCATTGGTAGTGCGATAAACTCCGAAGAAATATATAAAACGTGAACCATGGATGACACGTTGTCTCTTACAATCCTCTTGGAACAAAAATAAACTGTATGCTAGAAAAATAAATGCCACAACTCCTCAAAACGTCACTGAATACAAAGACTATTGTCGGATTTTCAACCGACTGAAAAGAACAAGTGAAGCCGATTATTACACCTATACTCTACTCTCAAATAAAAATAACATTAAAAAAACCTGGAAAATTTTGCGTAAAGCTATTAACATTACTGAACGAACCGACACACTGCTGGCTGTCTTCCTTCCGTGTTGACAACGACGAACTAACCAATCCCAGACTGATCGTCGATAGATTTAATACATTTTTTGCAAGCATTGGTAAATCAATCAGTGACGAAGTACCTTCGGCAAACTGCCATTTCTTGGACTACATTGGCTACATCAATGCAGAATCTTTCTTCATATCACCCACCAACCTGCAGGAAGTCATTCTCTGTAAATAGCTTTCGCGAAAAGGCAATCAAAGATTGTGATAACTTGTCGACTAAGCTTTTAAAAGAGATCACCTCCGAGGTGGCAAATCCGTTGACTCATATAACCAGCCCCTCGTTCTCTACTGGTGGAGAGCCAAGCAGAATGAAGATGGCCAAAATTATACCTATTTTCAAATCCGGTGATCCCCATGTATTCAATAACTACCGACCCATTGGTATTCTTCCCGCATTCTCAAAACTACTTGCAAAATGTATGTATTCTCGCGTATCCAGTTTCTTAGATGACCAAAAGACTGTATACCAGTATGAATTTGGGTTTAGGAAGGACCATTAAACCTGGCGTCCTATACTTCACCTAATAAACAATGTTACTGAAGTAAACGATAAAACAACCAGAGATTGCATCCCTTTCGATATTTCTAGATTTTGCGAAAGCTTTTGATGGCATTGACCATAACATTCTGTATTATGGCATTCGAGGGTTAGCTAATTCCTGGTTTACGGATTATTTAACAGAAAGAAAGCCAGTCGGTTTCTTTCCATAATGGGGTATCTGGGATAATCACAGGTGTGCCCCAGGGTTCTATCCTCGGTCTGTTTTATTTGAACTATATATCAATGACGTCAGTAAATCGACCTTGTTAAAAAGTCTTCTCGTTCGCGGATGACACAACAGCGTATGCAGCTAGCAATACCGCTGATAATCTTATAGAGAATACAAACTCTGAATTTTATGGCATAAGTGAATGGTGTTCTGCGAATAAATTAGCTCTAAAAGCTTCTAAAACCAAATACATGTTATTTTATCTCCAGAATGATCCATATAGTGCGAGAGGCAAGAGCATATTATCGAATAATACGAATATACGAATATTACATTAGTGGGTTATCATCAAGAAGAAACAACATTTAAGTTTCTTGGTATTCATATGGATGGAAATCTCAAATTCAAGCAACACGTCTCCACCATATGCTTGAAAATAGCCAGGGCTACTTTTGCCATAAATCGGGCTAAAAAATTCCTTCCCCGAGTAGCTCTAAGATTATTGTACTTTTTTTCTGATCCAAAGTCACTTAATTTATGGATTACAAGTGTGGGGACACGCTGTGGCCATAAATAGGATTCTCGGTCTGCAAAAGAAAGCTATTCGAATGATAACGAAACGATCCTATACTTCACACACCAATCCCCCACTTTAAAAACTGTGGTATACTGGAATTCAGAGACCTATATACACTACATACTCTCCTGATCATGCATGATTGGTTTAATAATAAACTATCCGAGTCCTTTGATAACACATTTGAAATTCATACAAACCCATCCTGGCATGAATACTAGACAGTCCGGTAATATACGCACACAAAAACCCAGAACTAGCTTCTCGGCCGAACTCTCGTTCCATTATTTCACGCGGATTTGGAATGACATTCAACTAACAGTCCGGCGTCTCCATAGACCCCAATTTAAGAATGCGATGGACAAGGCTTTAAATTCATACCATTCAGATGTCTCCTGTAATAACCCTTCCTGTCCCGAGTGCACTTCCATTTCGCCTGTATCTCCACATTCAGATTTCAACATTCTAGAACCTTGACTTTATTGATTAGACCATGCAATTCCTGTAATTCAATTTCTACAAAATGCAATATGGGGTTTATTCGTTTCTGTTCTTACCTCCGCTACGGGGTCCATGGTTTCTTACTGGAGTGATCCCATTGAGTAATCTCGTTGAGTGTCATGGTCTTGTTCCTGGGTTAAGGATTGAACGTCAAAGGACTGATAACCAAAACAAATGGAAATCCTATTTTAGAGCATTTATTATGAAAACAGTGTTCTGTTTAAGCTGAACGAGGGGTTAAATAATTAGATAAGTATGTTGCGCAAGTGACCTCCATGAATCCCGTAAGAATGCAAAGTATTTGGGATTTTGACGTCAGGATTAATTATTTTTTAATTTGGCAATGGCAGAAAGACAGCCCCCAGAGCTATGCTGTTTCCATGCAGTGTATCTTTATTTCTGCACATTTCTGCAAGTTGTTTATTATAGTCCATGTAAACGTACACTGCGAAATAAAATTTCATTTCATTAACTCTGGTCGGCATGCTTGAACGAAACCCGCAATATGTGGATGTCTTTTTCCCCCATGCTAGTCTTTCACCATACCAAAAAAACATTAAAATCCGCCCACAAATGATGTTATCGTGCAAAACGTTCATACAGAGAGTTTCTAAGTGTATCAAGCGCCAAAGCTCTTGTAGGAATGTACGGACAAAACTTGCGATGTATGGATATCATGTCCCCTATGCTGATATATCAGTATACCAAAGGGAATCGAAATCCGAAAACCGATGCCAGAATTATAATGCAAAACGTCCATTTTAGTAGTGTAGGACGGCACTCAAGCACCCTATGGGAAATTAACAAAGAATTTTGTTTTATAAGAAATGCCCATTGCCACTGGTGTGTGTGGGGAGGGGGGGGTGGGGGCACTCTGGCACCATATACTTTTGAAAGGCACTCTGGACGGCATAAAAGTAGGCACTCTGGACGATTTTTAGTCCAGAGTGCCTTTGTTCTGTATGTTCCCATATTGTGCCAGCGTGTCACCCCCCCCCTCACACCCACCCCCTTAATGGCAATGGAAATTTACTATAGAAAAAAAATCCTATGCTAATTTCCCACAGATTGCCACCCGTTTAAGGAGCTTCCTATAGAAATTTCTCATAGGGTGCCAGTCTGATGGGGACTAACACTTTTCGTCTTTCATGTCTTTATCTTATCGGGGAGAAAGGGGTAGGATGTAACATGTGTGTTCTAGAGAAGTTCTTTTTTAAGATTGTGTGGGTCTTGAAAAAGACTGTGACGCTTTACCCGATGTCCAGGTTTTGTAGTATCTCTCCTTCCCAGGAACTCCCAGGGCTGCTTTCTTTCCCAACTCTTCTATCAGAGCAAACGATGCTTTTCTGCCGAGGCGGTCCTCCATCACTGGTTCATAGGATGGATCCTCGGGAAGATTTTGGATCACCGCTTCATAGTTTCACTCCTCTCTCTTTTTCTTTCTCGAGAACAATCTCTTGAAGAACTTCTTGATGGATGGCATGATAGAAGGGTAAGATTGGGAAGCCTCGTGTCGTTTCCTTGTTTTATAGACATGCCGCGGACGTCAAAGAACCAAACCGAAAAAGTTATTTTCTACTCTGGATTTGCTGTTAGTGTGGAAAATATTTTTTTTCGGATAGCAGTTTGATGTCTGCATTCGAGATGAAAAGAGTCTCATTTAAAAATATGTCTATGTCGTCCATTCATGCACCTGTTTAGAATGAATTTCCCAAAAATATTTGTGAAAAAATAGGGAGAAATCCTATCACTACTTTTTAGGTGAACTTCTTGACAACCTCTTGCTTTTACATGCTTGCCATTCAATGAATGTATCTTAGACTGGTATAGGACCCTTAAATGCAACTTGTGACCAGCGAGCATATAGTGTGTGACCTGTCGCACAGCAAAAGAGGTCGTATCGCATAATCGTTTGCTAACGGGGCGGAGCGCGGTACGGGGAAAGGGGAATGATGTAGGGACATTCCTATGCATTGGCGAAAAAAAGTGTCATTGAAGTTTTTACAGATATTTATTGGTGTTTAAGGTCACATACTTATGCACAATGACTAATCGTGAACGTGAGAGTTTTAGGGGTGGAGGAAGCCGGACTACCGGGAGAGAACCACCGAGCAACGACGAGCTACTGTCAGCTCCTCAATATTCTAACTCTGTTCAAGCTCTGCTCAAGCAGGGTTACAGCGGTTGAAGACATGTGCACCATCGACGTGCAGTACGCCTTAGTACACGGCGCCATCGTGCACAATGTAGGCAACCGGGATAAAGTGCCTTGTCCAAGGCCACAACGCGGGACGTCCCAGACGGGAGTTTTCACAGATACGATTAGCTGATTTTCCAGTTCGATCACTGAACCAGCTACTCTGATGGAAAAAAAGGATTTATATCTATATAAAATACTCAGCTTAGGGAATGCAATGCCATATTATGCTGATGCAATATGAAATATAACATGTCATATTATCTTTGAAAACACAAAGTGGGGTGAGAAAAGAAACAAAAAAAGTAAAAGATAAACTTATTGCCTAAGCTTCCGTACACCTTGAGGTGAAAAAAACGTGGGAAACTAAAATAGACAAACATAAAAAATACTCCCAGGAAGCTTGTTTGACACCTGATCGAGAACAAAATGT
Organism: Pictodentalium vernedei; assembly: GCA_031216915.1. Lineage (NCBI taxonomy): Eukaryota > Metazoa > Mollusca > Scaphopoda > Dentaliida > Dentaliidae > Pictodentalium > Pictodentalium vernedei. The sequence goes on along the minus strand of CM062296.1, from coordinate 844,690,158 downwards.
CATTTGAAGTAATGTCTTTTGTTTTTCTCTTGTCGAAAACTTTTGTCGTTTTCTTGAAAATGTCTTGGACGAAACATGATAGTAATAATTGTCTCTAAGTCATAAGTCATAACCTTTAGCGAGATGGTCTAAGGTGAAGATACAGTACATTCCACACACTGATGCGGTTTCACTCTGTAAACACATTTCGGTTTTTGTCCAGCTTTTTGTGTTAACTGTGGTGAAGGGGTACACTTGATTGTTGTTGCTGTTATTGAAGTAAAGCACCACCCAATTTGCTCCTTGCCCTTTAGAATTGTCAGTGTTTACAATATATGCTTTTCTATGTTTTTAACTTCTGGTAGAGGTTTCTCAATTTGCTCGTAGTCAAAGATCACTTCTCTGAATTTGTTGTTCTCCATCTCACTATCAAATTCTGCATTGACGACAACGTTGATCACATTGTCGAGAGCCTGAGGAAACTCAAGTTCAGTCCGAAGATTGCCTGATTTTATAGGATGGACCAAAGGCCAATTACTGGTTTGATCAGGTGTCAAATCCACTCCCCAGAGAGTATATCCTCGTGCAAAATCCTGCAAAGATAAACCAAAGGTTTGATTCTATCCCAAGAAGCTGTTCAATGATAAGTATGAATTTAGATAAAGTCCCCCTTCACAATGCGGTTCAGAGGCACGTGATTTGATGGCCTGTCCATCTACTGATACTTCCTATTTATTCAAATTGAAATGCTGGAAGTGAAATGGTGATGTGCCAATGTCACCACTGATATCTCTGTTTGACACTAAGCCAAGAATAATTGTTTTCGGTATCTGTTTATGAAACAGATGGTCCTCTATTTTTGAACGGAGACCGCTTCCAATTGTAAATGTTTTGATTTCTGTACGCCTTATGGTCATTTTGTAACTCGAACGATCTATTTTAGCACTCAACTCATTGGAAAACTTAGGTATCAAATCAAATGCCGGTATTTTGAATACCGCTCTTTGAATCTCGATATTACCATTTTCATTACCAATCAAACAAAATTTTGTTCGAGTGCGATGTAACTTGATTCGCATCTCAACACCGTTAGGGAGATACTTTTCTTGGGAAAAACATCCAAATGTAATTTACCTCTGAGCTGGAATGATTTGCTGGCAAGAAAGATTTTAGCAAGTTCAGTTAAACCTTTGTTAGTTGAGTTTCTTTTTAGTTTCAGTATGTCCGCCATGAGCATCTGAATATCACATTTCACTTGCAGCCAATTGCGATTTTTTCACATCGTCAGAATATCTAAACAAGTTTTCCAAATATGCACGGTATGGGTACATGTCTGTATTCGTGGTGATAAGATTGCCAAAGTGACATCAGTCTTACTTAACCCTTTACCCAACGAATCAGTTGGTAGAGGTGCAGGCTGCAAGCCGAGAGGTCCTCGGTTCGAATCCCACCTGCGGCAACCGCGTTGTGTCCTTGGGCAAGACACTTCATCTCCATTGCCCGCGTGGGGGCACGATGACGCCGTGTACTAAGGCGTACTGCACGTCGATGGTACGCATGTCTTCAACCAATCTAACCCTGCCTGTGCTGCAGTGCGGAATTACGATGTTGGGGAGCTGGCAGCTGCTCGTCGTTGCTCGGTGGTTCTCTCCGGGTACTCCGGCTTCCTCCACCTGTAGAACTGTCACGGTCATGATTAGCCATTGTGCATAAATATGTGACCTTAAACATCAATAAATAAATAAATAAATAACCAACGAATCGGCCGCATCCAATCCGCGTAATATGAAAATTCAGCAGTCGAAAAAAATATTTTTCAAGAAAATTCAACACAACCATATCATGTGAACCCTCGCTGGAACGAGCTCGTCGAGCTCGTTCCAATGAGAGGTCACATGATATGGTTTTGTTGAACTTCTTTGAAAAATTTAAAAAATACTATTTAAAATAATAAATTTTGATATAGTTTGCGTTGGGTAAAGGGTTAACATGGTATGAAAAAAATATTAATGGGAGCGATTTGTGTACCTTGTACCAACGCACTTCCATCTTGTTCAGTAGTTTTGACTTGTATTTCTAAACTCGAATCTCCAACCATTTGGTGATTTGTCTTGGCTCGGAGCTACAAATTCAATGGGGGAAGCATTTTTCAAAGATGCAATTGGAAATTATTCAATTTCACTTGTACCTTCTATGCCACAAGTTGTTAGTATGCCATTATCAGGATCAAAAATGTTACCAGAGTGTTCGCAAAAACCGTGTAACATCATGATCAATTAAAAATATCAAGTGCTCTTGAAAGCCTTTTTGCAAGAGGTCTTCCACGAGACGTCCTTCTCACTTGAGGTATAGAAACAGGCTTTGACAGTCTTTGTTTCTCACCACCTTCTGTACTTCTCACCGAATCTGCCAAGGAAGGCAAAAGATGCTGTCCATGTGTCACAATTGCATCTTTAGGTGATTTACGTTTATATAAAATGTCCTTAGCAGTTTTTATTCCGTGTTTCAAACCTTCACGTTTTAAAGCTTGAAATGTTTTGTTGGCTATAGGTTTTACAAATGGTATGGCCGTTCTCAATGCTGTACGAAATAGAGAACCTGAACCATAACCACACTGCATTGGAACACCTCGGTACACAGGCATCATGTTTTTTCCCCACAAGTGCAGTTTGTTCCGTTGTCTAAAATGCAACTTCCCCACGGTCTTACCACTGAAAACTGAATAGGTTTACCTGTGTTAGCAGTTATGTTTATACTAATCTGATCCAAGTAAGATTTTGATACTGGGACGTAATGTACATTATCAAATTATTTGTGAATGTGTTGACTTTCTTTTCGTTTTTTCAAAAGGCAGCATTCTTAAAATAGGTGCTTCAGTGTCACCCCCAAATGTATAATCTGCAATATCCGAACAGATAAAAAGTTGATTGAAATCAACATTTAAATCTGCGTTATATTTGAATGCATCTCTTGATGTGTTAGGAAAACTGACAGGGAAAATATTTTTACGTCCCAGTTTTTGTAATAAACTGAGTGTTATTTCAATACCAACTTTACTACAGTTAAAACTAGAAGTCCTGTCACCAACTGTGCGCTTATCTAGGCTTAATTGCGCGTAGGAATTGCGCGCAATTGCCATATCGAATGACACCCAAAGCATGGCAGGTTCTCCTTGTTACCCATAGCAAACAAAGCAATGTTCCTGCCAATGGACCTCCGGGTTACCCGGAGGTCCATTGGCTGAAACTTTGCTTGTGCACAGGCCGTATGTGCAGAAGTTGATAGCCTTACCATCGTCATAACGCGTCGATTAACGCGCAAATCGACGTGCTATTTGTGCGCATTTCAGGACAGGACTTCTAATGTTAACTGTAATACTGTTGCCTACTATTCTTACACGGGATTGTCGAGGTGAATACCCCATATGAAATGATACATCAAATGTTTTAAATATATTTCCAAGTTTTTTTGCATCTATGACATGGCCACCATTTGCATAAGCACCTCGTCAAATATTTAATTCAATAGCTGCAACACTCTTGTGAATCATATGTTTCACATGTGATTTATTGATCGGATTTGATATTTTTCTATCTGCCACAATGATTTTAAAAATAGATTCTTCATCTGCAGTATGTCTTGCCTCTGAAGGTAAAATTGCTTGAACTGTACCTATTTCCCACTGTTCCTTATCGAGACGAATGGGTTTAGGTATTTTGGTTTGGTAACAACATTGTGTGTTCTGTTGAAACATATCCATTGAACTATCACTGAGAAGCGTTACGTAAAATGAATTCATTTTTCTTATTTTGCGCTTTCAAATATTTCAATCGAGTTGTGGGAAGTATGCACCCCAAAGAACTGCTTAACAATACCAACCACAATTCCTTGTTAGGTCTTTGTAAACTGAAAGGTGCAAGGGCGGTGATGATGATTGCATAGATGACAATGATCTGCGAAAAATGAGTGACTTGATTTTAAGCAACGCGACTTCCACAAAATGAAAACGGCTGCTGCTGTACGCACGCACTCGTTGCATCGTTGCCTAATGCATTTTCGGGGGAAGACAGTCATTTTATACCAAATGAGTTTCAAGAATCCAAGTATCGAGTTTCTTAAAATAACCTTCCCAATGTACTTTGATTTCCCTAATAGTTTTGAGAACTGAATCGATCATGTGATGTCGCTGAACTATTTGAATTAGAGTTACGGAAATGATGCAATCTCTAAAAATAAACAGCCTTGGGAAAATATATTGTTTCAAAAAACGTTTGAAACATTCTCTTGACATTTTGCATTATTGTTGAATATTTCTGGTAAAAAAGAGGGTGATTTGATGACTTTTGGACCAGAAAAATACAATTTACTTTTTGTGTGTTTTTGTAGGGAATTCCCTGAAAAATATGTGCACGTGACCGGTACTTCCCTTCGTGTCAGTTTTTCTCTCTTATTTGTTGCATGACACCTGTCTTCGGGCCAGAAAAAGTTGTCTGAAGGGCTATACTTGGCAAAGATATTTGAATGCCAAAATTAAAGTGATGCGATCATATTTGTTTTCGCCTGAACGTTATAATGGTCGCCTTTGGGAGAATATTTAGTTCCGTCTTCTGATCGCCTTTTATGCTTTGACTTCCCTGAGGATAAAATGTACCCTCGATGAGTTCACCAATCATGTCTTCAAGTGCGTATGTGGGAGGTGAAGTATGTTTCACATGCGTTATTTTAAATGACTCTTTTGTCCAATTTGGCAGATAACCTTTTTCAAAGGTCTGTTTTGTTTTGTTAATGTGTACCACATCCCCCACTATCAAAGTGACCTTCTGAAGCGGAAAAGATTTACCATACAAATGTTTTGACACTTCAGCTTCGTTTTCTAAAGTCACAGAAGCAGGAGTTGTTTAAATACTGTGATAAAAATTGTGATTATACCCATCCGCTGAGGTTTGAAACACATCAATGCAACTTAATGTACGATTGTGTGTGAAATGTTTCCACATATGCGTTTTCCAAGTGCGTTGAAAGCGTTCTACAATACTTGCTTTCGTTTCTGGATTCTCGGTGGTGAAAACATGAATGTTTACTTTCTTCAGATATTTCTGCACCACTTTGTTTTTTTAATTCACTGCCTTTGTCTGACTGTAACGCCAATGGTTTTCGACCAGAAGTTTTCAAAATAGTCTGAAATGATTTTGTCAAAGTATAGGTAAAGCCCGTGCATATTTCGAAAGGACATTAATGACAGATACCAAATATCTGTATTGATCGTTATGGGATTACGACTTTGAAAACCTGCCAAATCGAATTGCCACTTTTGATCAATGCCTGCAACAATGCTTTTGCGTCTACGAAATATTTTACAGATGGGTTTTTGTAAAGTATACGTTCTTTGGCTTTTCAACCATTTTCTGACTTGTTTAACAGTGATGGATTTTTGTTTCTTACGGGCTGCTTTGTCAATCGCTGCACACCACCATAACCAGTAGGATGACTCGTATCATAACATAAATCAGATAACACTTCGTCTACCATACTTCCCATTTCTGAGAGAGTTTATGTTTTACTGATGAAATTTTGAAGTGGATTTAGAAGTGATTGGCCAAAGTTCTCCCTTCTTACTTACTCCACGCTTTCTGGGCGTGGGACTTCCAGTATCTGAAGGAGGAGGTTGCCCTTTATACTTTTAGGAGCCTGTTGTTTATGCATCCATAACCATCGTTCACGATTTCCCACAAAGTCTTGAGGGACATTAACAGTCAACATCTTTTAACTCTCGAATAAACGTTTCCCAAACTGTTAGATTAAAACCCTTTCTATGTCTGACAACATCGTGCACCAAGTCGATAATGTTTGAACCTTCTATGGGAGTGCCACCATAGCTCAATACTCACTGTTCATCCCAGTTCATGTGTGGGTGAGATTCCAAAACTGATATTAAAGATTTAGCTTTACGTCTCACTGTTAAAAGGACACTTTCGATGATTCTTTCACGAAAAGAACAGGTTCTCGTCTCTGAACAGTGAATATTGTCATGCCTTCTCGTGAGACATTTGAAATTTCTGCAACGTTTCCCCATATTTTTATTCCTTTTCACTCTCGGATAAATCGGAACGTTCTAACACACCAGCCAAAACGTTTTGAATTTGTGCTATATTGGTGACTTGTGGGTTGGGTGGTAATCTAGGACATTTACTCTGAAGTCTTTGGTAACATTCCATATCTTTTAACAGTTGATAAGGTACAACAGCCATTTTCTTCATAATTTCATTAACAACTTAATTGCAGAAACTGATTTACTAGCAAACGTTCAATGATGTTAATGTTTCGGATACAATTCCCTCTTCTGAGCTACAGTTAAAACTAGAAGTCCTGCCGTGAACTGCGCCCAAATAGCACGTCGATCTGCGCGTTAATCAATCTACGCGTTATGACCATAGTAAGGCTATCAAATTCTGTACATATGGCCTGTGCATAAGCACTGTTTCCGCCAATGGACCTCCGGGTAACTCGGAGGTCCATTGGCGGAAACATTGCCTGTGTTTGCTATTAGTAACCAGGAAAACCTGCCGTGCTTTGGATGCCATTCGATATGGCAAATGCGCGCAATTTCTACGCGCAATTAAGCCTAGATAAGCGCACAGGTCGTGACAGGACTTCTAGTTTTAACTGTAGAGTTAAACGGATGTTCCCCCTTAAAAGATTATGACAACATTTTGAAAGGCAATTTTTGCCTTTATTTGGTGCAACTTGCAACATTTTCTTTTGAGTGGGTGTTGAACATTTACTAAGTGCCACTAACATATCACCATGTTTTCTGATCAGGGGAATTGTTTGCTTCTTACTTTTTGACAATCTTGCTCGTACGGCAACTACATGTACAAATGACATTCATGCATGTTTGCAGGTGCTTTTAGGCACGAAAATAAGAAAAAAGCTTCCTTAGCATCACGTCCTTTGGAAGATATATTCAAGGAGTGAAACGGGACATAGTGGGAATTCTTTCCTGTAAGGGGGAATATAACACATTCTGAGTTGATGACATACGATCGTGATAGGACATGGTTGGAACATCGTCTCGAGACTTACGCGGAACACGTTTTTGCTTAATCGGTTTTACATTACCTTTTTGTTTATGCAAATTAGCAACACGTTGTGCTTTAGTTTTTGTCTTGCGTAGGGCAGTTGGTGGATTTGGTACAATTGCAAAACGAGCTGCAGTGTTTTTTCTTGTCTTACTTTTCCACGACGACTTACGTTTCTTTGGTGACTTTCGTTTTACGGGTGACTTTCGTCTGTCTTTTGTCGGTCTTTTCTTGAATGTTTCATCAAAGGAAGTTACTGTTTTTTACCATCTTTAGTTACTGTCTCTAAACGCGTTAACTTAGGTAATGATACATTTGAAGGTTTTTCACAATTGGAGGATTATGAGGCAAAATTTTCAAAATTTGGGTACATGTATTTAGCCCCCACCTTTCGCTGATTTTTTATCTCTCTGTAACTTGATAGTTTTTTAGGTGATTTTCTTTTCTTCTGGAATGCTGATTGAAAGGATCTAGTTGTTTTCTGCCCATCCCAGCGGATTAAGTTACGAATGGTAACACCACCAAAGAATCCCCCACTACCAGGTTTAAAAATTATTTATCTTTTGGTTGCAACATTAACTTTAGGTTCGGCAAGTCATTCCAGATCCACTCTATATTTCTCCATGCACGTTAATATTTGTTTTGTAATACAAAAGTAACTTTTTTTTAAGTTGGTACAAAAGTGGTTTCAAGACACACTTAGTGTATAAGGGAGGTGGTATAAAAGGGCCTCGAAAATTCCCTCAGACGCCCTGCTTGTTTGTTCTCAAAGACTTTAGATGTATATTCCGATTGCTCATAAAAATTCAGAAAAGGTAATGGTGATTTTTTTTTTAATTAAAACATAAACTTCAACAAACCGCAAAAAACTGCTGCTCACCTTGCTAGTGATTTCAAATTTGAAGTTGGAATTTTGGGTGAAACACCAAAAAAGTTTTAGTAACATTACATCAACGCAAGTTAACTTTTTCTGTCAACGCAGAAAATTTAACTTGCATTAACGTAATGTTACTAAAACCATGCAAGTATTTTTAACAAATGCTATCAATGTACCAACATGAAAGTGTTGGTACACTACAGTTGCAAGTTAAGGGAAGTTTCGTAACAATTTAAAAAGCACTTCTGTTCAAAAAGTACTATTTAAAAAAAGTTATGTCAGTCACAAACTGACACAAAGAAGGAGAGAATTTTATGACACAACTCGGATTCGTTAAGTGTTGAAAACGGGGCTGTGGCGATGTAAAGCAGGAATCCCAGCACCTGCTACCTGTGGGCTTTTCTTTGAATCAACACACAAAAAAACGAATCAAGTCATGACTTTAGAAAAAAAAATCGCCAGATAAAAACAAAAGTACTGTGAGCTTTCGCTCATGTGTGTCACAAGTCTCTCTTTAACAATGTAGTGGCTCTGAAAAGAGCCGTTTGTTGATCACAGTCATTGTGATTTTTAAATCAGCAAAGTTCTCAAGTGTCTCTTGCAGGCATGAACTACATCATTCTTGGTAAATACATCTTCGATTCGCAAGTCGTGTGTAGTACTGTAACTGTAACTCCCTCAGATCCCTCAGATCTCTCCGGACTTCGTTGCAGATTAATGGCGACAGGCGCTTAACGCCAGCTCGCCTTGTAAGTGATTTCAAATTTGAAGTTGGAATTCTGGATTCTCTCTTTCTCTTCATCCCGCTGCGCCCAACATTTCTTCTGCTGGTCTCGATATGTATCTCTAGTTCGGTGCCCATGGTTACAAAATGACAGCGCCATCGCCTCTCAAGACTTAGGTCTATAAGGAGAAGTGACGGACGTATCAGAAGCCGTTCTTCAATTTCGACTCGCAAAGCCAGCTAACAGTAAAAAAAAATGAATTGTGTGTTTGTTTCAAACTATAACACTTTATAACTTTCGTTTCACTGAACGGATTTTTCTGGGGTATGTGGTGTTAAAATGGGTAGACGGCACTCCTCAGAAATGAACCACTGAGAAAAGTGGCAAAATAGAACTATTTGTAAGTTCTTGATACAGCTTGTACAAACAGTTGTACATATATTTAGTTCACCTCAGGCGCACAGCTAGAAGTCTATAATAAGGAGTGCCCTAGCCCATTTTTGGTGGGGTGGGGGTGGGGGTGGTGATATCTGAAAGGCAGTTGTGGGGGATTCGGGGCCTCCCCTATTCTTAACTAGGACATCCAGTCGTTACCACCTCCTCCCAGTTTTCTGATTAGTGTTGGGAGAAAGGGGTAACGACCGGAGGGTTCTATTTAGGTATCGGCCTCCCACCCCCTCAAAATATTTTATAAAATGCAGTGCTCTACGAGCGTATCTGCGAACTCTATAGCGTGTGTAGGCCTATACTGGAACTGCAGACCTTTACGGTTCTATATGATATGTGATGTGTTGCTTGGGGGGTGGGGGGGGGGGGCTGGGGGGGGGGTGAGCAGCGAAATAAAAATTTGTGTGGGAGGGGGTGGTCACTGGTTGCAAATAAGGTGCGTTATCGGTGCGTGACTGCACTCCTCAGAAATGACCCTTTGATGAGCGCGACAAAAGAAGAACTGTTTGTAAGTTTCCGAGACCAGCCGTTGCAAACAGTCTTAATATATGTAGTTCACGTGAACGCATTGCAAGTTTGATTTTGCTTACTGAAGAGTTCCCGATTAGATTATGAAATGAGACTGATTATGTCGTGAGAGATATTTACTTTGAATGTTTTCTTTTTTCGCAAAGTTTACTTTACACCCTGAAAGCCATTGCAAAAATAAACAAATGCATTTTAAAAATTACAAAGGGTAATTCACCCGTTGCAGGCCGATAACATGATGTCATATCAGCTGTTTTTCAACACAGGTACCAGGCACACGTTGAGAAGTCGAAAAAGAAATTTGATAACAGTTTTGGTCGATTCTGTACAGAATCTATCAACACATGTTATCAAATATCCGTGTTTCGACTTCGGACCTGTGATTGTAGAAATGACTGTGATCGTATTGGAAACAACAGCATTTGCACGCATGCGATAGAATACCAATACGGTTTTTTCTCTCCAAATTTAAGTCTTTAATACTGGGAGGGCACAAGAAAGAAAGGAGATCTATGGAGAAGTATTTTGAACATGTGGAGAGTTGGGGACATGGTCATTCAAGGGCACCCGTACGCCGATATTTTTTTTTCAGCGGCGGCTTTTGTGCATATTTGCATGGTAGGAATACAATACAGTTAAAGCTAGAAGTCCTGTCATGAAATGCGCAGAAATAGCACGTTGATATGGGCGCTAATGTGCGCGTTATGGACCAAGTAAAGCTATCAAATTCTGTAAATATGGCCTGTGCACAAGCGATGTTTCAGCCAATGGACTTCCGGGTAACCCGGAGGTCCATTGGCAGAAACATTGCATGTGTTTGCTATAAGTAACCAGGAGAACCTGCCGTGCTTTGGATGCCATTCGATATAGCAATTGCGCGCAATTCCAACGCGCAATTAAGCCTAGATAAGCGCACAATTCGTGACAGGACTTCTAGTTTTAACTGTACGTGACGTTATGTTTGGGACTTGAGCACTTCGACATTGAGAAAAATTGACCTTTTCGGCTCCAGTTAACAAATTTCTCCATCTATTCGAAACAATGTGAACAAATGTGTTTAATATGGTGCGAAAATATGTATTAATGCGGACTTTGAAGTCATATCAAAACGAAGAAATATTTTATCAGATCTTAAGACTAAAGAGTTTGTGCACCCCGTTCTTGCTCAATGCCAATAGGATCCAGCAAAGGCGGGTTAGAAAAAATAATGTATTATGCTAGCCTACCGCACCACCCCACCCCGTCCCATTTCTCTCTCTCCCTCACACACACACACACGCACACGCACACACACATAAAGCGTCTATATTTTGAAAAAAAAAAAAAATAAATCGAAAAAGCGAAATATTAAGCTCAAACAGCACAGGAAAAAAAAAAAAATTTTGACCCAGCTTTTATCTACCGAAGACCTTCTTCAGGGTACAGACACAACAAGAACAACAAATACACACAAACTACAACGGAAATGAAATATAGCAATAAAAACTCTCGTAAGACAAGTTTTAACTGGATGGATGTGGTGTACAATCCGAAAACAAAAAAAAAAAAAAACGTTGCAAAAATAGAAAGCAAAAGGTAACAAATACTGTTAGACAAACATTGAGATTATTCTTATAACCCCTGACACCTAGAATTGAATGCCTGATGGCGGCATATCCTTCAAAAACTTTAAAGGAATTAAGAATGATAGGAAGCACTGTTTGGACCGAGAGGTCTGTAGTGCGTAGCTGTTTGATCCAGAATTTTCCCGAGAGACGGGCTCAGCTTTTGTCCAGTCAGACTTGAAGTAATTGATGAAGACCTGAAATTAAGTAAAAAAGTGACCAGTCGACATGCAGTGCCGTGTAATAGCACAGTCACGCTCCATGTTTTTGAATGACTGGTGGTTGTTCATACGTTTGTGACATACCGGATTTGACAAACACCACACTGGATTAGATAAGTCACATTTGAACTTTTGCAGGTGCCGCGGCAAAAAAATTCTAAATGTTTCTCCAGTACTGGTGCTGTTGAATGAATCGGATGTAGGCATCATGGTGCAATTTTTACAACCGATCTTTCCACAGGCTTGGCTGACACCAAGTTCTAAATTGACTGGACTGAGGCTGACACGAACAAGGATGTCGCGAATGTTTTTATTTTGACACTCAGAATCCACGACTAGAGGCTTGTGCAATATGTTGTACAGGGCTGGATCATTCTCAATAAGCGTTAAATGTTTTCGAAGTATGGTGGAAAGATTTGAAAGATCTGGATGAAATGTTGTGACAAATGGTATGCACGCGCCTGTACTGGTGGACGATGTCGCAACAAATCTTTCTGTGGCAGTGCATCAGCTTTACTGATGGCACTGTCAACTCGTTCTCGCTTATAACTTCGGCTTATACAAGTTGAGACTGATGATCGTTAAAAACAGCTTCCTTGTCTGCAGTCTTAGAACATATTCTCTTAATTCTGATTGCGAGACTGTACATGACAATGTGCCTTGGGTGGCAACTAGGTGGAAGCAAATACTGGTCTGAGTCTGTAGGTTTGCAGTACAAGATTGTAACAAGAAATGTGATGCTTTCTGAAGAGATTTCTGCAGTGAATTTAATAGAATGGTGAAGTGTGTTGCAGCAGACAAACGCCAACAAATCAGATTTAGTTTCACTCCACTTCCAATCAATATCATCAGTGAACCTATGATATGGGTGAGGGAAGTGGTGAGGATAATAAAATAAGCTTCTCAAGTCGACCCATTACAATTACGGCATAAGAAGGAGCCACGCGCGTGCCCATGATCGTTCCACTGATCCGAAGATAGTTCACGCCATTCAATTGAAAACTGTTCAACTTCAGAACAAGTGTAATAAGATCTACAATGTGCTCTGTAAGGGGGTCTAAACATGAACGTGTATTCAATGCCTCGCTGCAGGATTCAGTCCCCTCATCATAGGGTATGTTTGTGTACAGAGAACCTACATCCATCGTACACAACCGTAAGTCATCTGGCAGTTCACGTCATTGAATCGAAAATTGTTCAACTTCAGAACAAGTTTAAAAAGATCAACAGTGTGCTCTGCAGGAGGGTCTAAACATGAACGTGTATCCAACCCTCACTGCAGGCTTCAGTCTCCTTACCATGGGGTATGCTTGTATACAGATAAACTACATACAACCGAGAGTCATCTGGAAGCTCACCTAGTTCATCCATTTTTCTGAGGTAGTGGGTAGTATCTCTCAGATAGGATGGCAATTTTTCAACGAGAGGTCGCAGATGACTTTCATATATACATATATATAAACTATTTTTGGCCGTACCGCAGGCAGTTTCCATTTGATCAGTTACTTGTTGATCCCCGGTGGGGGTAGGGTACAACAACTAACTGCACCTCCCGCCGAAGACTTATATATTTATTTATTTATTTATTTATTGGTGTTTTAAGGTCACATATTTCTGCACAATGGCTAACCATGACCGTTACAGTTTTACGGGTGGAGGAAGCCGGAGAACCCGGAGAGAACCACCGAGCGACGGCGTTCAACTGTCAGCTCCCCAACATACCAACTCCACACAAACATTGGTTGAAGACAGGTGCACCATCGACGTACAGTACGCCGTAGTACACAACGTCACCGTGCCATCACGCGGGCAATGAGGGTGAAGTGTCTTGCCCAAGGACACAACGCGGTTGCCGCAGGTGGGATTCGAACCGAGGACCTCTCGGCTTGCAGTCTACACCTCTACCAACTGAGCCCCCCCCCCCCCCCCCCCCCGCTCTGCCGACTTCAATGCAGTTTCATTACTCACAAATTACAGTAAGTTGTTGCTTCTCTGTAAGAACTTTGTACAAGTGTTCTTGTGGGGATCTGTTCAAGTGCAAATGCCAGACACAATAAAAATAGCAGATGCCAAATGCCTCTCTTTCTTGTTAGCCAATGTCATGGATGTGTTAAATGCAGGTATTTTTTTTATATCTGTATCGTGTCGTGCCTCCTTTTCACAGCCGACTTACAGGACAAAATGCGCCCCATCCCTCGAGATTTCCCAGATGGGGGTAGATGTCTGTGACTGAGGGAGCTGTATTCCCCCGCTTGCCCATCCAACAGTGCCACCCGTGTATTACTGTCGCACTCTGAAATCAGCTGGGCTAAAAATCAACCCAACTCAACTGGGTTGAGTGAATATGAACCCAATTGGGTTCATATTCTCTCAACCCAGCTGATTTGGGTTAATTTTTAATCCAACTGATTTTTGAATGCGGATAATCCAGCCCAGGACAGTAACTCTCTCGCTCCTAAAGGAAGCTTAATTTGGAAAATGAGTCAACTTTTTCACCAGAGACACGTTTTAACGCCTATACGCTTCTGATCCGGAGCTCCGTGCGTGTGTTTGTATACGCATGGAAGAATATACGTACCAGTTTAAATTTTAGCTACGATAACAGACCCCAATTTGACTTAATCACCTACACAACTGTAGCGAAACAATCTAAAATTACGATGTGCTACTAAAATCGACGTTAAAACCAACAAATTTTAGACATGGATTTACATACGTCTACGGTGTCAGCAAATGCGTACCACTTAGAATTTTTAAAAAAGAAGGGCGTGTCTGGAGAGAAGGATCATCTCCAGATGATGATAAAATATGAGACCGATCAAACTTTGGCTGGGCTGAAACTCTTTGTGACACAATCGGCTCTCCTTATGTGCAGGGAAGCCGAGAGCACGGGGGCAGCTGTCGCCCCTGCCTTCGTGCCACGGGGCGAGACGGACAGGCAATGCCCTTCTGCGGTTCGTCATTAAATTTTTTTCAATGATTTATTCTCGAAGCAAAGCTAAAATACACACCAGATCCATTCCGAGAGGTATCAGAATTCAATGGATGAGTTGGGGAGTTTGGGAAAAGGCGCCCTCTCCCGATGGGAGGGGACACGCCCTCTCAAACACCCCCACCTCGGAGCTTCGAGACATTCATGTTTCGTCATATTAGTGCGAGTAAATGCCATTTTCCCGGGGTCTGCCCCACCCCCTGCCTGAAGTGCTTCGGGCGCCGCGCCAGGGAAAGGGTGGGACCCGGGGTAGTAACCCCAGAAGCTTGAAGGCCCGGCCTTGCCCAGGATTCTTGAGTCATGCCTGGGACCCCAAAGTTCTGACTTCTGTGCCAACAGTTAAGAAGGGGGCTGTGTCGCGAATGGAGCTATGGTCTTGGCCAACGGTTGTAATTTTGGACTGCATGATTCTTAACGTTATTAAATCAATAAAGTTTTCACTTCAAGAATTGTGCGGTCAAAAGCTGTAACTGGATACTCAATGATGAACTCACCATCTGCATCAGTATTCCGACACTTTGAAAGGTAGCCTGTCACAGAATTTACCCTGGAGCCCGAATTTCCTCTCCCCGGTCCTGCCCGGCGCCACTGCTTATGCGGACGTAATCGGCCTGTGGACCAAATCGGTCTTAGGAACTTATTTGGTCAAACCACTTACATAACAATTTTTTTTCTCCTTCAAGAACACACTGCGGAAAGGAATTAAGCATGTCTTTGAGATTGAAAGATTTTGTGAACATTCATATAGTCTTGCATATTCGGAAGCATGTATATTATTCCCCTGCTTATAACTATTTTAAACACTCCCTTTTCAGTAACTGTGATCAATTTCGACCTTTCGTTTGAGGTTGTGCTGACATGGCAGTGAGATAATTTGAAACAGGTCAGATAAATAATTTTCAGTCTTTCCAACAATTGCGTGTACGTACACACGTTCTGCTTATTCAAAATGCAATGACTAAGGTAATATTTTGAACGAATGCACAAGTCATGTCTGATTACTTTTAAGTCGGCGACCAATATCAAATACAGTGAGACAGCAATTTTTCCTCTGGAGTGCATTTGGTGTCACTGGAGAATAGAACATGGGTTTGCAAAGTCGGGCTCACCAGTTTATGTGACGTAAGAGGTCAAAGGTAATTTGGGAAAATTCTGATGTTTGCAAAAAATCAGTTGGATTAAAAATCAACCCAAATCAACTGCATGGGTTGAGTGCATATGAACCCAATGGGGGTCATATTCACTAAACCCATTTGATTTGGGTTGATGTTTTAACACACCTTATTCCAGACTGAAGCAACCAAGGTAATGGCGCAAATTGGAGTAACAGGGAATACATTTGTAACATTTTAGCACACATACAACTTACCCTGGCCGATTTATAGCAATATATTGTTGTCCATCACACATCACAGTACGTTCAGTGAAATTAAACTGAAGCTTTTATTCGATCCACGCCACAATAATGAAAGGAAAAACATGTAAAAAGAGGCGTGGCACTTTCTTTGTGTTAAATTTTCATTTGATCTGAAATGGCTAAATCATTTAGGGGTTATTTCGAAATCAATAATTTGTTGATTTATTAGAAATTAGCCAAAAACAAAAACAAAAAACAAGACACTAAAACGAGGAATGTCACTGAGGATAAACTATGACAGAAATGACAGATGCTCCGCAAAGTTCAGAATAAGTGAGGACGTTCGAGTTTGTTTTCATAGAATTTGTTTTTTTTCTCCAAAAGTCATCGCCGTGTAGAACATTCTTCCAATAGAAGTTCTATACGACAAGGAACAATCGAAAAATTACACGGAGGAAATCATTCTAGAAATAAACGAAATGAAGTGCTGTGTTAGGGCTCTTTTGGAAGAATTAACTAAAAATGTGGCATTCCTCGAAATTTAAACGAACATCGCCGGTTGCAAGGCCACAATACCTCTATCCTATCCATCCATTTGGGATATAAGTATTATCGGGCCAGTGTTTAATTTTTGAATATTTTATAGAATGGGGTCTCAAAACCATACGGAAGACGGGTTTGTTAAGTACTGTTTTCAAGGATGCCTCCTTAAAGTTAAAATAATTTTTGTCAGCCCAGGCGTATCGTGGACTTTGTGTTGGTGGTGGGGATTTCCAACTTTGCCTTGTATTTCTCAACTCGAATACCGTTACTTGCACAGGATTTGCACTGATGGTCCCTACATGAAAACTCTGAAACAACTTGTTTATGCTGGCTCACGCCCTGTAACTTGACTGTAAAATTTTGGGGAAAAGTCCTTACCTACCTAAGATTTGCTCTGAAAGTACCACTCTCCGACATGAAAAAATTGATTTCCGTGGTAACGGGGATTGTGTGGAGCTGCATTCGCCCCCCCCCCCCCTCGTCTCTTGCGCTTATAGTTCTCAGAAAATAGCCCCCTCCCTGCCGTCAGCTAACTATCTGTACTCTAAGGTCCCAAATAACAGTACAGACCGCAATAATAGTACATGGTGGAAAAATAGCCGGAATTTAATAATAGTACAGACTGGAATAATAAAACGGGAGAGGGGGAGGGGGAGGAGATGTCTTCGAAATCAGTCAGTTTATGCGTGGTAAAATTTAAGTCTCCGACATCGTTCCTTCGAAAGCTCTCAAGGAGAGCTTTCCAAGGAATAATGTCTCAGATTAGTTCAATCATATTAGGACTGGTATATTTCTAATATTAAATATTAATAGCCGATGTTACTTTGTGGAATTTGTCCCTTGATGACAACTGGAAATTTAATAATCACACAGATCGGAATAAGTATCATACAGGGCAGAACAAGTTCTCAAAATTAATAATCATACATGTATGATTATTTGACACCCAATAGAAGGCCTGTTAGTTGCGGTGTAACAGTCTATCTTTCTCCTTACCAATCCGCCTTCCCTCCATGGGGATAAAGCTTTGTCAGCCTCCCCCTCCTAAATATAATGATCATTTACTTTTAAAAAGCATCTTTGTTGGCAGGCAAGGTGAGTGGTTGGAGGAGGAAGGTGCGCGCGGGACGCAGTGGCATCCCCTCCCCCACCACACATACACCGCCATGCGCCCGCGGGATATGTTTTCTTGAAAATAATGGAATAACGCTGAATACTAAGTACGATTTATTAGAGGTGTTTTTTTTCTGTTTGAGGATCATTTTCTAAAAATCTTTCTCTTTTTTCCCGACAGGCCTCAGATAAGGTGAGCGGGTTGGTAGAAAATACGCAGGTCACGGTATCCTTAAGAAAAGCTCTTGAGAAAAGCTCGAAATCATCAGCCCAGTACATGTACATGTACATATGATGTACATTATCTATAAGCTGATCATCCAAACATAATCTAAAGATTAGAATTTCTCTATCAGATGAACTCGTGTGACACTGTAAAATATTCACAGACATTTCATTTCTTTTCTACCAAAGCGCCATGATAGCAGAAAATTAAGGTAAAATTCTTCATTTATCAAGTAACAATAGCTATTGGGGGGGTTGAAAATCAAAATCTGAGAAAAGAAATATGAAACGATTACGTGGGGCGGCAGGGAAACTACGAGTAGTTTATCTTTTTCTAGGGGGATACGTAGAGTGGGGTGAGGGTCGTGATACACCAGATGGGGTGTACAAACTATATGGGCGGATTTCCACCCTGCATATGTTCACATTGTCGGGTAGTAGTCTTGTAGAGTTTTTCTTTTGCAATTAATGCAATAGTTCTAGAACAAGAGAGAGTTGCATATACGCAAAATCCTTGTCATATTGTGATAGTTTGAACAAAGCTTCATTGTCTCGTGGTATTTCCTTACAAAATTGGATTCTTGGCAGATGTAGTTAACCCCTTAGTAAACGAATGGACCGCATGCGTCCGCGTAATATGCAAATTCAGCAGTTGAAAAAATATTATTTTTCAAAGTTTCAACAAAATCATAGGACGCAGCCCCTCATTGAAACGAGCTCGTTCCAATCAATGTGGGATCGAAAGATATGGTTTTGTTAAAAAAAATTGAAAAATTTGAAAAAATGGTATTTAAAATAATAGATTCTGATATCGTCTGCGTTGGGTAGAGGGTTAACCCTTTGAACTCGCAAGGCCGCTTTTTCGGTCCATGGCATAATTTCGTTCCATTTTTGTCTCATTATAAGAGGTGCATACACGGGGCACTGATGCTAAAATAATAACCGCCCGGCTGCAGATTGCAGTTATTATTTTATCCTGTATATTTTCCTGATGCGCAATGCATTGCAGATATCTAATAGCTTTGATGGAGTACTTGACTTTGTAAGGATAGCCTACGCCTGCTATAATGGCAGCTTCATGTTCTTGCATTGTAGTTTTCCTCCAAGCTTTATTACAGGTGCTGGCTAAAGTGTGAGCTTATTTGAATGGGTTGATCCCGTCACTATCACCAAAATTCTGCCTAAATTCCCCACAACCCCGGCAAAGAATATCAACGTCAGATTGGCAGTACTGTTCCATTTCATTATCAAAATTAAAGATGGGTGGGGGGGGGGGGGGGGGGAAGGGGGGGGGGGGGCACACACAAACATAATTTAAAAACTTCTCTGATTTAATGCGCCTGGGAATATGGAATTAAGCATACCCACCATTACACCATTAAAATTTAATACAAACATTAAAATGATAGTATTTTTTTAATACGCTTAGTGAAAAAAGTGGAGGGGTAAGTACCCCCCCCATACCCTCCCCGCAGTGCCTGCAGATGTCTGACAGCTAGTCAGGGGCGTCATGCTAGGGAAAAATCGGGGGGGGGGGGCGGATCGGTAACACCATCTAAGCGGAGCGCCGCCATCGGTTGGCGCGTAGGGTGTCCCAAAATTTTGGCAAAAAATGCCTCCCAGATTGCCGGAAATGGCACTTCCCAGGCATTCACCGAAAATATTTGGGAGGCCCCCCCACCCCCCCCCCACCCCCGTGCACCGTTGGCATGACGCCACTGCAGCTAGTACATGCAGTTACTGATTAACTCTCACCGATTCCACCCTTACTAGTAGTAGTAGTACTAGTAGGCCTTACTGGTTGACACCCCCTCCCCTCCACAGCCACACTAGTTGAAGAAAGAAAATAATGTAATAAGAATGAAAAGACCAGTTTATGAAAAACTCAGTAGTTTACATGTGTGGAACCAATGGTTTTTTACGTGTTTGTGGGCAATGTTGTTGTTGATGTTATTTTTGGGGGGTGGGGGGGGGTGGGGGTGGGGGGGGGGCAGTGCCAATGTAGTAATGCTGAAATAGGACTTTCTGTAGTTTGTACTGGGAACAAAAATGTTACCACCTACCCACTACTGGATAGAGTAAAGGAGAGGTAAATACATGCGGTCTGATCCAACATATTGTCAGTTTTATGAGACGACTTCCATGAAAAATAATTATTAGAATATTTAAAACGATTTATATGGATTTTTTAAGTGACTAATTAAGAATCTTTGCTACTATTTCTGTTTTCCACAAACATATTATTTTACTTTAACTCTCAGCATCAAAACTTAAATCAAATGCCACCTATATGGGGATTTCTGCACTCTCATCCCCTTCCAAAAACAGCCTGCTAATTTTGCAATTTTCATGGAAATGGATTGATATTTTCAAAACAATTTGTTCAGAGGGAAGGGTATTTTATTTTGGGCAAATATCAGGGCAGTGGGCAGAGCTTTTTCCTGGTCTACCAGAGCAAATTCGAGGTAAGAACCTGCGTTTTGATTTTGAAACAAAAATTTAGGTACGTTCGATTGGTCAGTCCCCATCCGGGATGATCCCCAAGAAAATGTCCCCCAAAAGCCTACCATTAGCCATATTCTATTAGTCCGCTTTTACGGTCCTGATTAGCCATTGTGCATAAATATGTGACCTTAAACACCAATAAATAAATAAATAAATTATTCCGCTTTAAAACTACTTTCTAAATGCAAATTCGAAATAATTAAAAATTTAAGATTGACAAGATATAGGACCAGACACATTTTTTTTGGAACCAGATAGCAAGACAAAAATGTTGATAGAATCGTTCAGATAACGAATTGGTTAAGTATAGTTGTACAAAATAATGAAAGTATTGATCAATCTTTAAAAATACTATCAACAAAAATAAGTTGGAGCTTACTGGTGAAAACATCCCCACCCCCTTTATTTCTCTTTCTAGTCTTTCATCCTCTGACAAAGACTTTTGGGTTTTCATTTTTTCGAGCTTTTGTGAAAATGCTGTCTGGTTAGTGATGATGGTGGGGGTGGAGAGGTTGTAAAGGTGTATACACTTGTGGAGACATGACATTTTCTTGCAGTTATCGTACAATTTGTACCTCGCTTCGTATGTAGTAGTACATGTGGACTACCTAAAGCCTTTATTGTAAGTGAAGTCCATTTCAAACAAAGGTTATCAAGACTTGAGGTAAAATGAAAAAAGGCTAAATTTCTCGTCAGAAAGAGAAACTTTATTATGTTGAAAAATAAAGTGCTAACTTACCAAGCCTGCTGAGTTCACCCAGAATGGAATCATAAACTGCCCCAGTTTCTCTTAACGATCGAATGGATGCGCCGGAAGGTTAATTATTGCACAAAAATGTCTTTTCTCGTCCAGTGTGTAATTTTGTTACAATGCAGAACAGAAATGACGATAGCCTAATGCACAGTAAAGCAGGAAATTTAAACAGAGCGACCAGTTCGCATCGTATTTAAATTAAAATCATTGTACATTTTCCATCCTCCGGATATAATGATGCCTGCACGCACACTCCTCAAAACACATTTCAGAGCTCATAATTTCTGATCTCTGATGCTGAACGCAGTCTGATGTTTTGAGCGTTCGGACCGACATTGTTTGGCGAATAAAATGAATCAACAGCTATTCTACAGGTGGCAAGCTCAAAGACTCAAGACTGGTTCTCTGACAAAAGTGCCCGTTTCTCGGTAAAATCCTTTCAATCGTTCAAATTGTCGACTATTTAATTCAATTAGCGATTAATTACAGTACAGTCACCGTGGGCGGTCACTTTTCCACATGTCCACAGTGGGCGTACACTGGTTTTCCACATAAATCAGTTTGATACCAATTTTTGGTGGACTTCTGTGGGTATGTAGTTCTGTGGGCAAAAGCCGGTGGACTTCTGTGGAAAAGATTACTGAGCGATAATTATGCCGGACGTCAGTGTCCACATAATTAATCCGAAACACGTCTGCCCACAGAAATGTAACTGGAAGTAATTTTTAACACGTCTTGGTAGAATAGGACTCGGTTTAAAAATATTCATTTCTTTATCATTTCAATTTGCAAGCACAGGTATATGGTCATTTTTGTATTTACAAAAAGGAAAAAAATTGATAACTTGTCAAAATTACGTCACATTTTCTCAATTTGAAAAGTGAATAGCACAACCCACACTGTGAAAACAAGACATACAGTGACAAACCCATGTCGACTGCGAACGAGTGCTTTGAAAACAATGTGTACAAAACCAAAAAAATAGTTGAAAATAAAAGGGTGCACCTGGGAATATCGCTGATATGCAATTATGTATTTATATGATATTTCTGTTAAACCGAATCTGACTTTTGATCGACTGTTGAACAATTCGTTCGCTTTCGTTGACAACTCTAAGCTCGGGCGGGAAGGGGAACATTCGGCTTTTAGAATTTTCGGCCTGGAAATATTTTGACAAAGGAACATCAGTCCGGGGAAATTGGCTCCCAGTGCTCAGGCCCATTTATTTATTTATTTATTTATTTATTTATTTATTTATTTATTTATTTATTTGTGTTTAATGTCATATATTTATGCAGAAAGAGGCTATTCATGACAGCACCCCCAGGCCTTGAACCTTTTTCGGAATTATTCACTAAAAAGTGCAATATGAAAGTCGCACTTTTTAGTGGATAATTTCGGAGTAATTCTGATAGTTCAGCGTACAATAAAAATGCATCGTTAAATTAATTTCGTTTTTTTAACTTGGCCATTTCGATAAATTATTTCGGATTTATTCACTAAAAAGTGCAACTGGAGAAAGCCACCCGTTCGGGGAAAGTAAGCAGCAAGCAGAACATCGCACATAGTTTTGGGCATTTTGAACTGTACGCTTATTGAAATATTTCATTCTGTGGCGGCCTCATTTTAGTTAATTTTCGGGGTGAGGTGGGGGGGGGGTGTGTCACTTCTGTTTAATTGAGTAAAAGGTTAACTGATTATTGGTCATTCTCTTGTACAGTGAATTCTTTTTCAGGGTTGGGTGTGTAATAAATACAGAACCACACTTATCTTTGAATGAGTTATCGATTACTGGACTCGAGCGAGTGACGCTGGGATACCACTCGAGCCTAACGCCTCTCATGGTATCCTTGCGCCACTCGCTCTCGTCCAGTAGTCGTTAACCCATTCAAACATATGTGTGGCTCTGTATATATCCACTTCATCTGTGTAAAGAACGACCTTCTCTCCTCGCTGGTTTAGTGCTCAATGATGAAGTTTTGAATCTTAAACTGTATTTCGGGACTATTTAGTGAATCTATTGTTTTATGTTCGCTGTCCTTTGTCCATTTCAAAGTATATTTCGGATTCGTATAGGAGTATAATGTAGTCTTTTTGTCCCCATCTGTCATTTGAAATTCAATGTGTAACGCTAACTTTAACGCTGATTGTTACGATGTAAGCTCTTTAGTTCCAGGCTTGCAATTCTCAATGCCCAGTGTATCTGGTAACGTTAAATACACACAGTAACCATTGTATAAATACAGATTTTCAGTACAGTGAAGTTTTCTGGAGTGCAGAGTCACGTCGTATTGAGGACCTTCAAACAAGTGATACTGAATGGTGAAGGTCCTCAACAAGATGCGATACAACACACCAGAAAACTTCTTTGTACTGATGATCTTTTCCTTATATGACTGGCCTCACGTAATCATTAAATCTCGATTTCGGAATCTGTCAAATCCATTTTGAACGAAATCGGGAGATAAACGTTTTAATGTGGTTTTATTTTGCTACGGCATGTTCTTTATCGCTATTCCGGACAGAGTGGACTCGATCATGCTTTATCTGGCACAAATCTAGGGTAGGTTTGGCAACATTCGTTGAAAAAATGAATTGCTTCATTTGTATAGCGACCAAGATGCAAAAACCCTTAATTGATGGTTTGTGGATTTAGAGAACATTTTATAGTGCGAGGTGGAAGAGGGCACAATTCTCACTCATACTCGTTTTCGATTTTTCAGCATCAAACTACTTGTGTTTTGCCAGTATGACCAATATCACAATCCAGCTGACACTGCAGGAGAGAACTGATGACCGTAGTGGTCTCCATATCAGTGGCAAGCATATAAAAAAATGATAACATGGCCACCCTGATCTTGTTTGTGTGCACCTCACTCCGCACTTTGACAGCACTGTGTACAGTAGGTGACTGTGATCGCAAAAGATGTCGATTTAATAATAATAATATGGAGTTTTTGTATAGCGTAAAACCACATAGTTGTGCTCTAAAACGCTTTACATGGAAAAACATAAATAAATAAATACATTCAAGCTCCCTACTATACGCATAAAAGTAAACAAACATATCAAATCTAAGTAGCTCAAACCTCGTAAGCCTCTTGATAAAGGTGGGACTTGAGATTTGTTTTAAACTCATTTAAACTTCTGGAAGACTGGATATGTGTTGGCAATGAGTTCCAGAGTCGTGGTCCTGCGAAGGAAAAGGCCCTGCTGTTCACCAAGGTAGAACGGGAAAAAGGAACATGTAACCGAAGCTGTTCGGATGAGCGGAGATTCCGTTTCGATGACTGAACAGTCAAAAGGTCTTGAAGATATTGTGGAGCAGATTCATTAATACACTTTAAGACCAAAACCAGAATTTTGAAAGTGATGCGTTGTTGAACAGGGAGCCAATGCAGCTTTTGAAGCAGTGGGGTTATGTGATCATAGCGTCTGCATCCTGAAATAATACGAGCTGCAGTGTTTTGTATTTTTTGCAGCTTAGAGATAAGCGATTGCGGTAAGCCTTATATCAAAAGATCGCGATGATTTCATAAATAAATATTGCACAATGGAGACTGAATGAAGGCAAACAACACAACAGGTATCCGGGACGTAATGTTTCTTCGACAGGTAATTATCCGTGAGTGTTGTGGGCATGGGAGCTAACAAAGAATTTGGACAAGCCAGCGTTCCAGTCACCATATGGTCGAAACTATCTCTCCGCTTGTGTAATGATACTGCTGTACGCATTAACTGGTTCTAGCATTGGCTATATCTTTCGGGTTTTGTCGAACGGATGATATTATTTAACCCTTTACCTAACATGAAAAACAGACGACACTTGCAAACAAAATTTTTGAATAACTATATTATTTTTTTTTTTTGCCTCCAAAACATAGGTTATTACCCCTCATTGGAACGAGCTCGTTCCAAAGAGGGGTCATAACCTATGTTTTTGAGACAAACAAATTAATAAATAATAAAAATTAACTGGCGATTTTTGTGGATAGCGCTGGCCGGTTTTGGCCGTTACATTGTGTAAAGGGTTAAATAAAGAGGATTTAGATTTCAAACAAGCATTTTACTTATAAGTATGACTGGAAATAAATATAGTATATCACCACCATGTGGGTGTCCGAGAGGGTGTATTGATGTTGAGACTTCGCATCTGCGCCATATATCAACGAGTGCGTTAGGACGAGTCGATATATTACTCAGAGGCGAGGTCGAGACTTCAATACACTATCCCGGATACCCAATTGGAGGTAATAACCAATCTGTCTTACAATATTCTGCCATGGCTTGACTTATTCGCATATATTTTGACAATCAATCAGCGTTTAGGGGGCGCGGTGGCGTCGAGGTAACCGGTTCTCGTCAGATCACCGAAGTTAAGCAACGTCGAGGGCGGTTAGTAGTTGGATAAGTGACCATTTCAGCGACTGATTCGCGCTCCCGCGTTGTGTCCTTGGGCAAAGCACTTACCCCGATTGCCCGCATGGGGGCACGATGACGCTGTGTACTAAGGCGTACTGCACGTCGAAGGTGCGCATGTCTTCAACCAATCTAACCCTGCCTGTGCCGTCGTGCAGAGTTCAGAGTTACGATGTTGTCGAGCTGACAGCTGCTCGTTGGTTCTCTCCGGGTACTCCGGCTTCCTCCGCCCGTAAAACTGTCGCCGACATGATATGACCCTGGCTGTTAATGTATCGTTAAACCTTAATAATATAAAAAAAATCAGCGTTCATGAATTGATTTTTTTTTATGACTGAAGATCATGACGTCATGGTTTTACGTTCTTGAGCTGTTCATGACGTACTCCCCATTCATTGTTCCTCTTGTTCATAGTTTATAGTTGTTTCAGCTGTGTGTGTTTCTTCGTTTTATTTTTCACGTTTAACGCATTGTGGTTCTATATAAAAAATAAATTTGTTCGTGGTAAAAATGATCTAGTCTAATTAATCTCACTGAGTTGGTGATTTATTTATCATTTTATTACTGTTATCAAAAAAAAAACCGGTGGCCTCGACATGTGTAATAAGTTTTCGATGAGTGCAGGTAAAAAACATTCTCTTTCTGAATCGAATGATCGCATGTGCGGTTGCTACCCTCAATACAGATTTGTATTTTGTCTGAACGTTTTGTACTCGTAATATTGAGGGATATACATTATCATGGCCATGTGCATGTCCTGGAATTTGTATCAGATTCGAGGTCGTGATTACAATCGGATCGCAACGGGCCCTGACGGGCTCATTGTGATCCGATTGTAAACACGACCGAAAATCCGATACAAATTACAGGACATGCATTTGGTCATGGTGATACATTTTTCTGTTTAAATTGGGTTGGAATTGGTAAAAATTTTGCATTTTATATTTTAATGCGTATTCACCACAATCACGGAGCATCATGCATATTGTTTTCATGATACTGCGTAATGCGAAAGTGCTGTGTTTACCGGAAGCTGATACAAACATTTTTCCGAGTTTTTGGGTGCAAATTAAGTTGATTGTTAGATAAATGGAGATTATTATGACGGTAAAGTGGTCTGGTTTGTCGTATCCGTCGATGTCATATACCTTCGGCGGCTCGTGTGATCATTTTTCTCTCATAATGACCTGTTTGTTTTATGCTTTTATGGAAATTCACCGTTCACACGAGAAATCCGTATAACATTGGATAAGAACAATATTAGACATTCACGTTATTCGATAGTGTGTATTTACACAAATGAAGCGTACCTAGAAACGATTGGTAACCTGGGCGTACTCGATTTACGTTCTCCAGTGCCGTTCTCGTTCTGATATCAACCACCTGATATGGAATCAGAAAACCACTCAGTGTGATTATGCGATCAGGTTTCGATGGGTTAAAACACGGCGTATCTTTCATAGGTTTATATTAAAGACTTTTATTGTGCATCTTTAGCCTGGCCGCTTCCAATTCGCTAATAACATGAAGATAAAGCGTGGTCTGACAAAACTAATACATGTATACATAATTTATGAAATCATGTCTTTGGTGAATGGAGTTTACAAAAGACCATTCAGAATTCAGAAACTGGCCTCTTTGCCAGCCATTTTGCAACATTAGGCACTTTTTTGACCTTCTTGGTATGTGCTGCCAGCTTATCGAACTTATCCGCCCAGTTTGGATCAAACATCGCCCATTTTTCCAAAATGTCGAAAACAGCTAGATCTGCCCAGGAAAGCTGGAAAAAGAATGAGACATATTGAGATGCAAGTCCGGACAATGAGACATCACCAATTATAATGGTAAAACAGACAAGTTAAATTCAGTATGAAACGTATGTCTCAAAATATTTGTCGCCCAATACATACCTAACCTGAACACGTTACTGTTGATGTTGAAAGAAAAACTGAAACAAAACGCGTGGAAGTTGTTTTGGTGAGATTTGTTTTACCTCTTTCATGCTAAGTATTTTTTAGTATTTTTAAAAACATTTCACATAAAATCGAGTCATGGCTGCTGTACTGCAGCCATGACGTGATTTGATAGGAAATTCAAAACAAAACATTGATAAGTTGACAACACCTATTCACATGGCATTTACATGACATATTTTGTTAACAAGAGCTGGCATGATACCAATCCCACTGAATTCGGCTAAGGGTTAAGTCAAATAGAATTTAATTGACAGAAAGTTCATTTTTTTCAAATAAGGATTTATTTAATGCAAGTGGAGACATCAGATATTTCGCTCCATGCCCTCAAAAACTCATTCCCTCCCTGCCCCACTGGGGAAAACACAACTTCCTGCTGTAATGACACTATACATATATTTTCACAACAGTGTGAGCTTCGCCATATGATCTTATGTGAAATGCATTGATTTCATCATCATGTTTACAACAACATTTGTACACTTTTTAATTTTTTTGTCAACAACAAACCCAACTACCTTCAGCGTGTGAAGGCTGAATACGATAAGACTCGGAAAATTATCTCCCGTTGCGCAGTTCGCCCACGCTACAGCTCTTATATGGTTTTAGGGCTGTGATAGTTTTCATAGACATTTATATTTGGTAAACTGGACTCGGATTTAGTAACAGATTTATTCAACGCTAAAATTCATGGAATCACATTAACTGGCAATCAGAATACAGGCGTACTTTGTGGACCCACAAAGGCGTGGACGCCAGATGTTCTGTTGACAATATTAGGCATAAATTTGCAGGCCAATATTGTCAACAAGCAGTAAAATTATAGGATTTGTTGATAGATAAGTATAATAACATTCTGCAGTAGTTTCTGGAATGGTATTGTTCGAACTGTCAACAAATCATAACATGCACCTGGTGGAACATCTGGATATCAGGTGATGCTGAGATTGCAACCAACTTGCACATTCCACCAGGACATACTACCGCTTAACACGCACCCGGGGGAATACTATTGGCAAGCAAAGATTCCATAGACTGCGTGCTGACTGACCGACAGTCTGCATGGCAGTTCAAGAGTCCACAAAATGGCGACCGCCACGTCAGGGGACTTCCCCTAAAATTACGCTGACTGGTAGTCGCGTGATTAGGTTTTGCATCAGAAAATTGGTGAATATCAGCACCGTTTTCTGGGTGATCGAGACATGTCTCCTGGCTCATCACGCGCACGTTACGTTTCTGAAGAACTTCTTAGATGGATGCCGCCTCATATTAAGGTTTGAACTTTGTCACTTTGACTATTATTAGTCCCCCACGGTTTTACCGTTTTGGAGGACTATTGGATTGCACTCCGTCTGTCTATCCGTCTGTCTGTCTGCATGTCTGTCTGTCTGTCATCATTGTTACCACCTGTGTCTCATATATGCGTCGACGCTGTACTTTCATTTTTGTACCATTGGTGACACATAATAAGAGGATGATGCACGTCAAAAATGTTTGAAAAAAAATTCAAGATGGCCTTGTCATCATTTTTTGCTCCATTTGATGTTACCACCTGTATCTTAGACATGTTTTGATATATTTGCTTCAGGTTTCTAACATTGTTCATAGATGCTATGAGGATGATGCACGTCAAAATTGTTTAAAAAAAATTCGAGATGGCCGGGCCATGTTTGTTCCTTTTTTGCATGCTCAAGTTAAGTTACCACCCGTACTTTAGAGATGTTTTGAGATATTAGTTTTAAATTATCAACATTATCAGGATGATACATGCCAAAATCTTTGAAAACAAAATGCAAGATGGCCGAATGGCAGCCATTTTTGTTGTCATTTTGGCTATATTTAACGTTACCGCCTGTATCTTAGTTTATGTTACTATCTGTATCTCATAGATGCTTTGACGCTGTACTTTCATTTTTATGCCTTTGGTGACACATAATAGGAGGACAATGCACCTCAAAACTTTTGAAACAAAATCAAGATGGCCGACCGACGGCCATTTTTGTCATCATATTTTGCTTCATTTGATGTTACCACCTGTATCTTAGACATGTTTCAATATATTCGTTTCAGGTTTCTACCATTCTTCATGGATACTATGAGGATGATGCACGTCAACATTTTTTGAAAAAGAAAAAATCAAGATAGCCGGGTCATGTTTGTTCATTTTTGCATTCTCAAGTTACGTTATCACCCATATCTTGGAGATGTTGTGAGATATTAGTTTTAAATTTTAACATTCGTCAGATACGATAGGAGAATGATACATGCCAAAATATTTTTGAAAAACAAATTCAAGGTGGCCGAATGGCAGCCTTTTTTGTTGTTATTTTTTGCCATATTTGTAGTTACCACCTGTATCTTAGACATATTTTGAGCTATTATTTTCAGATTTCTAACATTGGTCAGAGATGCTAGGATGGTGATGCATTTTTTGAAAAATATTCAAGATGGCCGAAAGCTTTTAAAAAGAATTCAAGATGGCTGAATGACAGACTTTTTTGTTGTCATTTTTTGCCATATTTGACGTTATCACCTGTATCTTAGACATGTTTCGAGCTATTACTTTCAGATTTCTAACATTGGTCAGAGATGCTAGGAGGATTTCTAACATTGGTCAGAGATGCTAGGAGGAGGATGCACGTCACTAAGAGGATTTCTAACATTGGTCAGAGATGCTAGGAGGATTTTGCACGTCAACATTTTGGGGAAAATTTTTTTAGAATGGCCGAAGGACGACCATTTTCATTGATTTTTGTGTTCCTATTTTACGGTTTGAATAAAAATGCAATATGGAACGATTACATTGTTGTTCCTGTTGTTAAATGGTAGGTGGCTGAGAACAGAAACATGATGGGAGAGAGAGGACTTCAATTCCCACTTGCTGTTGAACTCTTTTATCCATTTCATAACGTGCAACTTATTTTTAAATGCCCAACACGCCTAAAAAATATTTTGCATGTTTTATCGAACAGACCATCCACCGTGGGTGACTAGAGTCTGATCGCCTGCGATCGGCGTTGCACTTGTTAAAATTTCATTGCAAATTATTGTCAGGAGATGATGACGTTTAGTCGGTACTTTATACATTAAAACTGTAGATAATTACGGCAGCGTATTAGCGACATTTCGTTTTTTTTAGCGTAACTTATGTTAAATTGTAATTACAATATAGCTTAAATTGTAATTACAATATAGCTTCAATTGTAATTACACTATAGCTTCAATTGTAATTACAATTTATTTATATTGTAATTACCACTTAATAAATTGTAATTACAACTTAGTTGTAATTAGAATTTAAGCTA
Source organism: Pictodentalium vernedei (assembly GCA_031216915.1). Classification (NCBI taxonomy): domain Eukaryota; kingdom Metazoa; phylum Mollusca; class Scaphopoda; order Dentaliida; family Dentaliidae; genus Pictodentalium; species Pictodentalium vernedei. The sequence continues at coordinate 844,659,512 of CM062296.1, read as the reverse complement.
TATTGTAATTACAATTTAAGCTAAGTTGTAATTACAATTTAAGCTCTACTGTAATTAAAATTTAAGCTAAGTTGTAATTAGAATTTATCAAGTTGTAATTACAATTTATTAAGTTGTAATTACAATTTAGCTAAGTTTTAATTACAATTTAAGCTAAGTTGTAATTACAATTTAAGTTATATTGTAATTACAATTTAAGCTAAGTTGTAATTACAATTTATTAAGTTGTAATTACAATTTATTAAGTTGTAATTACAATATAGCTAAGTTGTAATTACAATATAAATAAGTTGTAATTACAATTTAAGCTATATTGTAATTACAATTTAAGCTAAGTTGTAATTACAATTTATTAAGTTGTAATTACAATTTAGCCAAATTGTAATTACAATGTAGCTAAATTGTAATTACAATTTAACATAAGTTACGCAAAAAAAAAGAAATGGCGCTAATACGCTGCCGTAGATAATTGCTTGAACTGTTCGTGACGTTTTTGATTCGTGAGGATACGGAAAACTGAACATTGTCTGGAGCCTGTGTTTCAGGTTTGTCTGTAAAAGCTCTAAACGCCACGGGCCGGTGGAACTTCGCGGTACTATCAGCTACACAACGACAGTCCTCGCCTACGATCGTAGATCCATAGGCATTTCATTACACTCGCCCTCAGCCTATTGCCTCGCCCTGTCGTGCATTTCGTATTTACTGAAACACACGTCACGACTCTGACGATTTCGTACTCCAAACATTAATGCCACGTGTGCAGTGATGCTTTCCTGGGGAACGTTGGAGAACGTGGGCGGACGCCGTCCATCTACATTTTTCTGGGAGAACGCCATTCCCCACAATTTCAAGACCTAGGGTGGCTTAGTCTTGGCGACTATCCAACATTCTGTGCAGCTAGAAAGACGAAGAAGTGCGCGCTGTGTTGAACACAGCTAGCACTCCTTCGTCTTGCTAGCCACATGAACCCCACTTTAGTTATATGCAAGTTGCTCTCTTTCCGAATTATAAAATAAAAAAAAACCCGGATATAAATACACAGAATGACGAAACGAAAGTGGCATCCTCGATAAGTTGCCCGCACGCTTATTTTGGCGTGTAAATCAACCATGTCTTTTCAGATTTCAGAACATTTCTACGCTTTTCGAAATAAAACGAAGGGAGGGTGCTGCATCCTATTTATCAGGCAATTCGAATTACGAAATTCAATGCAGAAAATCAACGAGAATTCGGGTTCTCATTAATAAATTTCAAAATTTTCCCGTACCCCCTAAAACGTAGACGAGGATACCCCTCTCGGGCTATCCCCAACAACGCATATCGTCGGTCATTTCAACAATGATAAATCACCGTCCCCCACTTATAAATTTCGGAACGCATGACTGCTCGTGTGTATGACCGATATCACAACTAAGTCAAATAGTTCTCAATCTCTGTATTTAGCTTTCATTAACAAAAAACAAACAGCAGGTAACGATCTTTCACAGCTTTGTAAGTGGAGCGAACACGTATAATTTTATCTGGTGGGTTTCAAGAAAATACATGCCCCAATTTGAAATGCATATTTGAAGGCATGAGCTTTCTTCCAAATAGAGTTGAAACGGTTAACCGATTAATCAATGATCAATATCTTGATCGATCCAAAAAGTAATTGTTGATTAACCGTTACTTTTGAACTACTGTATTATATGGGTCAACAAAGGAACCAGCTTGCTCCAAAACAGGAAAACATTGTGACACGGACTCACATCAATTATATAAGACAGAGTAAAGCATGCAAGTTACTTGCTGACAAACTTGTTTACTTGCATGATCATCATACTGTATCAGTAGCTGGAAATGGTCATTCTTAACCCTTTACCCATTGTGGGTAGCAGACGATACTTGCAAAATAAATTCATGAATTACTAAAAATTTCATTTTTGTCTCAAAAACATAGCTTTTGACCTCTCATTGGAATGAGCTCGTCATAAGCTATGTTTTTGGGACAGACATTGAATATATAATAAATTTGATATTTTTGTATATAGGTCTTGTCGCTTTTGTTTGTTACGTTGGGTAAAGAGTTCATGCTATAAATCATCAACGGTATGGGCATTATTCAGATACCTATATGGACAAGTGATTAATCGTTTAACCAAGGTTAATCCACGTGGTTAATCGATCAAGAAAACCCCTTAACCGTTTCAGCTCTACTTCCAAATTACGCTAAAATTAACATTTGTAATTTCGAGGCAAGGCAGGGGATAGCGATTTTCACTTCGTCAGACTGTTCATCTCATCTGGCAAGTTCTGTTCAAATATTGTTTCACTGCAGAAAGCATCGAGGGACACAATTACATTAACAATGAATAGAAATTCTCACGGAAACCTGACTCCAAATATTTTATGTATTACCACATCAAACAAAGCTTCAAGAAGTTTAATTCGATCTTTCAACCTTTCGTGACAGCAAATGCATATACAACCCCAACCAAGGTTGAAGGAGGCGGAGCTGGGGGGAAGTTTCATAACATAAATTTAAACTATCCCGACATCAAACAAGAGACTGATAAACTTGTCTCTTTTAATACACAATTTTATAAGGTTTCGTTTTTGGGGGTTTCAAACCTATCACAAAGTCACCTCTTCCCGTAAGATTCCGAGTCGAAAACGGGCATTCGTCGAGGTGGAAGAAAAGATAGTTCAGCTATCCCAACGCCGCGATTTCCCCACACGGGGAAGCCGCGACGTTCGGACAGCTAAATTTTGAGAAGAAAAAACTTCGGACTTGGTGAATAGATTGTGAAACAATAACACTGTTAAACTGTAAAACTGAAACAGATCTGTAATTATTTGTTTTTGTTTAACCCTTTACCCAACGTAACGGCCAAAACCGGCCAGCGCTATTCTCAAATATCGCCAATAAATTTTCATTTTTTGTCTCAAAAACATAGGTTATGACCCCTCGTTGGAACGAGCTCGTCGAGCTCGTTCCAACGAGGGGTCATAACCTATGTTTTTGAGACAAAAAATAAAAAAAAATAGTTATTCAAGAATTTTTTTTGCAAGTGTCGTCTGCTTTTCATGTTAGGTAAAGGGTTAATGATTAAAGAGATTATTAGTTGGCTAGTTTCATATCGGCCGAGATATCAGCCTGAGGTAACTTAAGATCAGCCTTCGACCTTCGGTATCAAGCTGATATGAAGTTACTCCGAGTTGATATCTCGACCACTTTAAAACTATCCAAGTATTAACCCCCAATGAGGATGGATCTCTCTGCTCTTGTTAGAAAATTAATGTCAACTTTACATGCATGTCTGAAATTCCTAAATCTGGGTTCAATATTCTCACCCTGATATTTCTTGGGTCGCATTTTGCTCTAATCATTCCTTCCATTTCTGTGTACACGAGTCTCCAAAAAGTACTCGGGGTGCTCCAACTGACATGTAAAGTTAATCCCCCCCCCCCCCCCCACCAACACCCACCAAAACTCCAGACCTGGTCCTTAATCTATGACTGATACACTTTTTAACCCTTTAAACCAACGCAGACGATATCAAAATTTATTATTTTAAATAACATTTAAAAAAAAAATTCCAAAAATGTCTACAAAACCATATCATGTGACCCCTCACTGGAACGAGCTCGATGAGCTCGTTCCACAGAGGGATCACATGATGTGGTTCTGTTAAAATATTTGGAAAAATCATATTTTTTTTTAGCTGCTGAATTAGCATATTACGCGGCCGGATGTGGCCGATTCGTTTGGTAAAGGATTATTTATTTATTATTATTTATTAATTTATTGGTGTTTAAGGTCATATATTTATGCACAATGGCCAATCATGACCGCGACAGTTTCACGGGTGGAGGAAGCCGGAATACCCGGAGAGAACCACAGAGCAACGGCGAGCAACTGTCAGCTCCCCAACATACGAACTCCACACAAGCAGGGTTAGCATTGGTTGAAGACAAGTGCACCATCGACGTGCAGGACGCCTTTGTACACAGCGCCACCGTGCCCCCACGCGGGCAATGGAGATGAAGTGTCTTACCCAAGGGCACAACGCGGTTGCCGCAGGTGGGATTCGAACCGAGGACCTCTCGGCTTGCAGCCTGCACCTCTACCTACTGAGCCATCGCGCTTTCTTTGGTAAAGGATTAAGCCAGCACGAGATGAAATGAAGAGGATGGAAAAATATTTTTACCTCCCCCACTTCATTTAGTTTCTGTGCCAGCAGTCTGTCTGTCTGTCTTTCAGTAGGGCCCTGCGAAGCTTCGAGATTCGATTCGATTTCGAACCTTAAGGTTGCCCGATTCGTTTCCTTACGAATCTTTTTCATAGGAATATTATAAGTTACAGGACGTTCAGGTGGCGGATACGGTGTCATATGAGGCTTGGCAAAAACAATATTGGATTCGGCGGTATTATGCCAGCGAAAACAAAATAACAATCAAATTTGAACGCCGGCACATTTTCAAAACTGGTGCAAAACGCAATGTAAGTTGTAACAAACGTGCACAGTTGTCACCCTGTTTGTGTATAATTTCCTTGACAACACAGACAACAGCGATAGACGCTTTTCTTCGTACTGCCACTTTGTCTTGAGTGTGCAGAAAATGTCCGAAACGTCCGATTTTATAGAATTCGAACAAAATAAATGTATCTCGCATCTTTTCCTTCATAGCTGTGATTCATTTCTTACAATTTCATTATAGTGCAGTCGCTATTTTTAAAAACGAGAGAAAATGAGACATATAGACACGGAGGGACGTTTGATTGATCCGTTATCGGTAGATCGAATACAGTAGTATTTCTCACTTCAAATAATTAAATTTACATTTAGAAAATAAATTTCACAATAAATTTATTATAAAACGAGAGAAAATGAGACAAATCGACACGGAGGGACGTTTGATTGTACTGCAATTTCTTCAATATGGATATAAAAGCACCGCGAGGTGAGGAATTTCCACGTCGAAACAAAATGGCGGTACTGACCTAATACGAGTTTCGTATTAGGTCACCTCGGGCTGCAGGTGACCCAATACGGTTCAGTACCGTCCCAATACGGTTCAGTACCGTCGGGGTCTGTGATTGGCGAATTTCATTAGCAGGCATAATAAAGCCTGGTATCTATCCTCTTAGTCGTCTCACAAAACGTATAGTTCAGATAGAAAAGGCACATAAATATTGTTGAAATAAAAGTCTGAGCGTAACTTCCGCTACATTAACATAAATAACATCTGGATTCGTGCTTACAGCTATGCTAATTCCATTTCAACTTAGTCTAGTCTCTACCATTGTAAAATGAAAATTTAAAGTTTTCAAGCAATGTCAACGATGAACTGAATACGAAGGCATGCATTGATTGTTGGATTATTTTATCAGTCCGGATCTGAGCCATCACAGTCAGAATAAATTAGGTTTATAGAACCCAACCTCTTGGTTATCTCCACGACGCCACTGATCCGATTCGAGATTCCATACGATTTGGAATAATAGGCAATCTTCGATTCGAGATTCGATTCGAATCGAAAATGTGTGTTTCGTAGGGCCCCACATGTCAGGTAACGAGTTAATTCATTTCAGGTAAATATAGAGCAAGTGCATAATTCATAGCAATTATGGGTTAACCTTTTGCATCCTGAGTTCACTAAAATGGCAAATGTCATATTTTATCTGTGTTGAAAATATTACTTGAACCTAATAAGTGAGAAAACAGAATATTGAAATGTAAGTTTTAAAGTAAGGTATTTCATTACCCCGCTCGTTAAGAAAAATCCAGTATCTTTTCCGTACGACTGTAACCATTTTTGAAGGGCTGACAGGAACTTTGGTCCCGTTTCTTCGACCGCTGTTTTCTTCAACTGTGCCTGGAAAAAGGAAGATAAATAGATGACCGATCAATCTTATTTCTGTATTTCCGTAATTGTTGATTTGGTAAAATATCTGAAATTTTAAAGCCAATCAAACAGAGATCACTGATATGTTAAGGTAAATAATATAGGTACAGTTAAAATTAGAAGTCCTGTCACGAACTGTGCGCTTATCTAGGCTTAATTGCGCGTAGGAATTGCGCGCAATTGCCATATCGAATGGCATCCAAGCACGTCCGATTCTCCTGGTTACTCATAGCAAACACATGCAATGTTTCTGTCAATGGACATCCGGGTGACCCGGAGGACCATTGGCTGAAACATTGCTTGTGCATAGGCCATATGCACAGAACTTGATAGCTTACTATGGTCATAACGCGCAGATTAACGCGCAGATCGACATGCTATGTGTGCGTGTTCCATGGACTCAGCAGCGGTGGAGCACAGTTCTTTTTAGTGATGAATCACGATTTTGTCTCACGATTTTGTCTATGGTGCGCTGATGGTAGGGTAAGAGTGTATCACCGACGAGGAGAACAGTTTTCTGATGATTGCGTGAGGGAATGCGACCGTTTCGGTGGGGGTGGTGTAATGGTTTGGGCGGGAATTTCCTTGCACCATCGAACGCTGTTGATCTTCATCGATGGCAATCGGAATGGACAGCAATATAGGGACGAAATTCTTAACGCTGTTGTTGTCCCGTTGTTCAACGTTAAAGTCGGATTGCAGTTATTCCAGCAAGACAATGACCGATGTCACATGGCGCGTCTCTGTCGTGACTTTCTTAAGGAGCAGAGCATCGACCTTCTTCCCTGACCCCCACTGTCGCCAGATTTGTTGCCAATCGAGCATCTTTAAGATCAGATGGACCGTCGGGTACGACGTCATGATCTTCAGACGTTAGGCGATTTACGTAATGTTCTAAGGCAGGGGTGGAGCTCAATACCACAGGGTGACATCCAGAGACTTATCAGGTCCATGCGCCGTCGATGTCTTGCCATCCAAGAGGCAAACGGTGGACATACACGCTATTGACTGCAGGTGTGAACTTTTCATTTCACCCCATGTCTGAATTGCGACGTCCTGACATGCTGCTGACAACGGTAACAACATGAAATTATGCAAATTCATAGAGCTAGACTCGAAATGTGAAATTACAATAATTTGTTTGGGATTAATGTCGATAATACTCAAAAATTGCTCCTCAAAGTTTATTATACTTTTGACTCACTATATATTCTCGTATTTATATCGGTCTCGGGGCGAGTTGTAAATGTAAACTAACATACTGGCTGAGTCAATTAAACCTTTTATGATGTTGTCGTTGGCTCAGTTGGTATGGTAGCAGAGCATTTATGGCCAGGGAATTTGGGTATCGTAGACCCGCGATCGACTCCCGTCGAGGCCACTTTCCAAAACAATTTGCAGTTTTCAATCCAGTGGCGCGGTGTTAGGATGATGCTTGGTGGAAGTCCTGCTTAATATAGGCGATATATATGTATATTCGTCTAAATAAAGCTCAAACGGCATAGGAAAAAACAATTGTCACCTAACTTTCGGTCTGCTGAATACCTTCTTCAGGGTACAGACACAACAAGAAAAATACACACAGACGACGAAAGAAATAAAATGTGGCGACTCCCCAACTAACTCCGCACAAACAGGTTTAGCATTGGTTGAAGACAAGCGCACCATCGAAGTGTAGTACGCCTCAGTACACAGCGCCACCGCGACCCCTCATGGGTAATCGGGATTAAGTGCCTTGCCCATAAACACAACGCAGTTACCCTTGGCGATGATCGAACGGTCGTACATCACGTCATCGTGCCCCCTACATAGACAAGCGGGATTAGGCGTCTTGGCCAAGAACACAGGAAGTTACACTTGGCAAGGATCGGATCGTGGACCTTTGGGGGTGGGTGGACCGTGGTATAAACCTGATTTGCCACCGACTGTAATGACTCGAGTCCAGACTGCTAAAAAATTCGAACTATATCACCAAGGCGTGCCTTGAAGGTGGAGTTCGAATATTAGTATGTTGAGATTATAGTTCAAATTGAGTTCTTGGAAATTTATTTGTTGATATTTACACGAAGTAATCGCGACACATGAGCTTCACCATTCCGTGCACATTCCGCGTATAAACAGCATGCACAGTAGACTAAATTTGTCAACCTGGTCCCTGACATCCCGAATCAGGATGAATCGAATCAGACCCCCATTTGCAGGACCGACTATGCGAGTGGCATAATATCAGGTATCAATAGTGGCGTACCTAAGGTATAACAGGTATGTCTCTCGCCGCTGAGCAGTTTCTATTAAAGTCAGACAAGCCATCCTCGAATAGTGAAAAAAAGAATTGTCTTTGGATGTATGACATGCCTTTAATTATCGTGGGTGAGAAGCACTGGGGTGGCCAGAGTGTTTAACTACTTATATAAACTATTAGTTAAAAATACAGTACTGGGGGAAACAAGACCACATACTGCATAGTACCACTGCTGAGCCTCAGTGTCAGACCATTCTCCTTTGCAAACTAGGGGGGGGGGGGGAGGGGGCAGGTGGGTGTTGCTTTACCGCCTTCTCTGTTTTTACTACGCCAGTCATGCGGAAGCAACGGAAGTTCGCCGAAGCGAGATCGCACGTTAGTTTTAGCTATTTATTTTTGGAGGAAATTCTTTTAACCCTTTACCTAACCTGAAACGCAGACGACACTTGCAAAAATAATTCTTGAATAACTAATTGTTTTCATTTTTTGTCTCAAAAACATAGGTTATGACCCCTCGTTGGAACGAGCTCGACGTGCTCGTTCCAACGAGGGGTCATAACCTATGTTTTTGAGACAGAAAAATGAAAAAAAGTAGTGAAAATTAATTGGTGATTTTTGAGAATAGCGCCGGCCGGTTTTGGCCGTTTCGTTAGGTAAAGGGTTAAGATGAAAACAGCATGCCGTTGTATTCATATGTGTGTGCCATAGGCGCTATTTTCCGTAGAAACGGCGCTGTGTATCAAATATAGTTTCGTAAGAAATTCTATGAGTATTGGTAAAAGGGAATTGATATCAAAAACTTTACAATCCAGAGGAAAATCTCCCCACTGCATCAAGTATGGAGAAGGAGGGTAGACCCTCTGCCTTGCCTCTGTTACGTCCTGCTAAGAACAATAAAATGACGAATCTTCTCGTTCGTCTGGTATCTCCTAAACACGGGTAACTCGTCTTTTCGGTCAGTGAACCTAACTCGTTCAAGATGGACCAGTACAGGAATTTACTAATCTTCCACAATTATGAAGACTTGGGATTTAGTAAATCTTACATCTACTGGGGACCAGGCATGATGGATTCGATGATGTATTTTTAATGCATTTCTTCACTGGTTATGTCGCAAAACAGATCGCGTCGACGGTTGTAAAGGTCGAAAAAGGATGCGATTGGCGCCAGTTCAGTAAGAAAGTTGAGGCCGAAACGGTAACAAGATTACTTCCGAAGATGGCAAGAGAACTGACGATTCAGTTCTCAAGCTGTCAACGCCGTCCAAACAATCGAAATCAGAAGAGTGTTTATCAAAGATGAAAGAAGGAAATGTAAAGGAGTTCGGTTCTTGTATTATGGCAATACAAGAAAGATTTTTTCAAGAAATTAAATGGATGGGGATTGCAAGTAGTTTAAAGAAAAACATAAAAAAATGTTATTTACCACCGGCAGGGGTCAATTTCTCCCCCCCCCCCCCCCACTGCATGTGTAACATACGTCTGTCCAGGGTGAGATAGCAGGGAGAGACAGATTATCCCACCACACCCACGTGACGTTATACATTTATAACGTTATTATGACGTTATGCATATCGTATCGGGTTTCTTGCTACCAACTAATTCATTTTGACGTCATCAGAATGCCGTGTGATCAAAGTTTGATGCTCTAAAACTCTTTAAACCCCAAGATGCCACCGTTCCTAATTGATTTCGTGGTATATACCATTGGTATATACATAACTTTTGCATGCTCTTTCCGATGGTGTCATTAGTTTTTCAAAACAACGAATACCAAATGAGTTGATTATATCAGCACGTGACCGCCGATTACCTCTGGCTAACGTTACCGCTGTATGATGGGGGAGAAAAATAATCCCTAATGGGTACGGGTGTGGGATGGGAAAATCTCACCCTCGGGACAAGATATTTGGTCCAGACACTCGGCTGCCTCGTGTCTGGCCCAAATATCTTGCCCTCGGGTGAGATTTTCCCATCCCACTCCCGTACCCAACAGAGATTATAATAATCCTTCTGTGCGCGATAACCATTTCTTTTAAATTAGTTTTAGACTCTGGTGGTGAAAATCAATTTATTTTATTTTCACTCGTTTTCCTCACCCAAAAAAATCGCATTCCCACTCACATTCGTCGAAAATTTATTCCACTCGCAGCATCGTATTCCACTCTCAGTGATGACTTTTTTCTACCTGTTTTGAAAGTAACCACGGAATCAATTATAAAGGGTTGTTTTGACAAAACAAATAAGGAGAAAATAAAATGAATACAAAAGTTCACTGCTCGGATTCGATTACGATTTTTATCTTCTCATGGGCCGCGCGGATAATAATAGGAACCCCAAGCGGGCCGTAGGCCCGCAAAGGGTTCCACATACCCAGTCAGATAAATGTGTTCCAGAACAGAATTCTCTGTAGCCGTCAATGTGATTTTTGAAGTGGACAGTAAATTTCAGTGAAAAAACCACGTAACTTCCGGTGTCGAATTGCCCATACAATTGCAATTGGCCTGTCCCCCTCTGGGAATCAAATGTTTTTTGTTTCGCCTCAAAGCTTTGCGTGATACATTGGCCTACATATCTACACTTCAGGGGTAACCAGGCCTTCTCAACCGAGAACCGCGACAAATCAGCGGCCGGCCAAAGTGTTACTATTATTACTCGAGTTCTGTCCTTCTGGAAGTTTGTCAATATGCTCAGCTGATGATCTCGTAATTTCAGATCGAACTCTCAGTCCTGATTTAGTGGCAGCTTGTCTGCCAGTGATAACCTCAATCGAAAAAAAACGTACATATAACCGATAATATAACTGATAATTGTTGTTATATTGGTGCGATTGTATACAGATATATGCATTGACACGTATCTCGTAAAATATCAAGATGAACAGAAACTCAGTTGTTGAATATCCGAATGTTAAGGTGTTGTAAAAGTAAGGAAAAGTTTGCTTGAAAAAAGGGTATACGGACGTTTCGTCCGCAAGCTGAGTCGTCCGCTTGTCAAGGAAAATATGTCTGCACATTTTCTACATTTCGAACAAGACACCCACCCCCTACTAACGTGTGACATTTCCCCAGATTAAGCCCAATATTCTCACATATAAAGCCTCCTGATGTTGTATTTTTGTTAAGAGTGTGATGTACAACATCATCTTTAAGGTTTGAAACACAAATGATGTCATATATTGGCTGATATATTGATATGTTTTTAAAAAATTGCACAAGTTGGAAATGCACATTTTTGGTGCACTCAAGAGACTCACCCACCCCCCACATCACGTCTTGCAAATTTTTGGTCCCCCCCCCAGGACCCCCCTCCCCCTGGAATAATTGCAAAATTATAAGATTATGTTATGGAACTTAATATAACAAGTTTTGATGCATTTCTAAATATAATTATAACACGTTTTGATGCGTTTCTTAATATTATTAATTCCTACAATACATTTGCTAATAATTTTGTGATTATTCATTGTAAAGCGCCGGTGATGCTCTTCCAAGAATAATTGCAAAAGATTATGTTGCAGAATTTAATAAACCATAAATTTTGATGCGTTTCTTAATATAATTAATTCTTATAATACATTTGCTAATAATTTTGCTATTATTCATTGTAAAGCGACGGTGCGCCTCGATGAATACTTGCAGAATTATAAGATTATGTTGCAGAACTTAACATAACAAATTTTGTTGCATTTCTTAATATAATTAATTCTTATAATACTTATGCTAATAATTTTGCAATTATTCACTGTAAGGTGCCGGTGGAGCTCTTCAATGAAAAATTGCAAAATTATAAGATTATGTTGTGGAACCTAATATAACGTACATATACTTTAAGAACTTTTACTGTAATAATATAATTTTTATTGGTAATCCATTGAATAAACAGTAATTAAAATTTATTAGATGGCTGGATAGTTTATTTTGTTCTGACATTTCTGTTTTCAGAATTTCATACACATGTATGAAAGTTAATGCAAGGAGGTACATTAAGATGTATTACAATGGAGGTGCATTAAGATATATTACAATAGGTAATATACAATAAATTATACAATAAAATTATTATATAAATAAAAAATGATTCAAAATGCAATACTTGAATACTTTCCCCCAGCGAACGAGTTTCGGACGTGTTGGGTATAATTGTAGAGGACGAGTTGGGTAAAATTGCAGCGGACGATTTGGTTAGCAGACGAAATGGGTGTAATTCGAAAAAGTGATACTGATAGGTTGCTTTCAGTCCCGTTAGAAACCAAAACAAAGTAATAATGTGTTACTTTTTGGTGCATCTGTATTTCTGAACAGTGCTTCGTAGTTTCAAAAACTAAAAAATGGAAAATAATAACCCTTTTGGATATTTACCGCCATTAAAAATGGCATGTCATCTTTTTTCGGAAACTGGGGGAATCTTCAGCCTGGGGTGAACTAGGCCCAGGGAAGAATCATCCAAAAGAAAAGCAGTACACATCTGTTAGGATATTTTAGATACACTACGATATTCGTTTTAACTCCTGAAAATAATTCTTAAAAAAAATATTAATAGATTGTTCGATATTTATTGAAAAAATATTAATATAATATATCGTCGAGCAATTATCTCTGCAGTAAATTCACATTCAATGTGTTCTGTAATAGGGCCTAATTAACGTCTCTCATCTGTTAGAATGATATCCAATCACTTCGGCTCCCAAGTCATTTCGTCCTCTGGTCAATTCGACCTCAAAGTCAGCTCTGTCCTAGTCACTTTGGTCCCTTGGTCATTTCGGCACCATTTTAAGTGTAGAGATCTATAAAGATCAGTGCATAGTTCATGTTTAGAAATAATGGGTAATTACCTTTATTAAGTAATGTTCAGTTATTTGTATTTACACAGTGTACAGAACAGTTATACATGACATTAAAAATTATCCATGTGTTCGATTTTACATACATTTAAGATGCTATCTGTATAAGTAGGAGAAATTATTTTACTTTGAAATTTTGCAAAGTACCGGAATATGCAGTCATTTATTCATATTGTTATGCACAATTCCTTGTCACCTTCCAGTTTGAGGTTCACAGGGTTTCTTTTTCTTTTTTTTTCTGAAACAACCACCAAACTGCGACTTTTACACTACCATAAATATGTCCACATTTTCTAAAACACAGAGCAGAATCCTTGTAGTTATGTGCAATTCCTAGTCCCCTTCCAGTTCGATGTCCACGGGGGTCTGATCCCAGTGCCCCACTTCCAAGGCGTACACTCAAACCAAATCACATTACTTACCCTCGCTTCCGGCTCTCATAGATTCATAAGCAAATAAAATTATTCAGGTCACAAGTGATTTCAAATCCCACATAGTCCATGTGCTTCTTCGACATGCTGAAACTTTTCTTTTATTTATTCATCATGAAAGAAAATCTACTAGACATATATCATGTATACCTGAATATCTAATTGAGAGATATATATGTTGAAAAAAAAATAAATAGAAAAATGTTAAAATTCAAACAATATTTGAAAATATTTAAAGAGGCCGAAATGACCTGGTAAATTGGGGCTGAATTGACCTGAGGCTGTAATGACGGGGGCCAAAATGACTTGGGGCCAAAGTGACTGGAATTCGTGAGAATTGCATCCAAACTGACCTCCAACAATTTGACCCAAACTGGATACTAATCTAACCCAAACCATCATTTGGCAATTTGCCCCAAACTGTTCTCCAGAATAGGGACACATGATTCTTATTGATTTATTTATTGGGGTTTAATGACACTTCGATAGCCAGGGTCACTTCATGTCGGACAGTTTTACCTGTGGGAAAAGCCAGAGAGAACCACAGAGCAATTACAAACATCTAACGTACAAACAGCACACACGCTGGGTTAGCATTGGTTGAAGACAAGTGTACGATTGACATGCAGTATGCCTTGGTACGCAATGGCACTACGTGGGCAGTGGGAATGAAGTGTATTGCCCAAGTAAACAAAGTGGTTGCCACAGGTGGTATTTGATAGAGGACCCTTTGGCTTACAGCCTTCACCTCTAAGTACTGAGCCCTTTAACCTTCAAAACTGTATAGTACCAGCTAAAACATTTTGTAGAATGACCACATGAAAATTTCACAAGTACATAGTTTCATTATTAGTTTGTGATAGTTGTTTTTGCTGTACAGTGGAACCCTGTTAATTGAAGAGCCACTTTGCCAATAACATTATTCAATTAGCAGGGGTATTCAATTAACAGGGATTGTGTCACTTTCCTGTATTCCAGAGATAAACTTAGCATTTATTCTATTATATTTTGTTTGACAGAGCTCCATGAGCTCTGTCAAACAAGATATAATAGATTAACTGCCTGTATTGAATGTACTGAGGCCAAATTGGTCTATAACCAAAGGAAAACTGGGAAGAGTCAGGGCAATTTCTCAACATGTTACAAGATTTTTTATTCAATTAACAGGAGATTACTCTATAACCTATATTCAATTACCAGGTCAGATTTGTACTGGAGGTAAATGGTTTTGTGTTGGGAAATTATATTCTATTAACAGGGATACAGTTAAAACTAGAAGTCCTAACATGAAATGCGCACAAATAGCACGTCGATTTGCGCGTTAATCTACGCGTTATGACCATAGTAAGGCTATCATATTCTGTACATATGGCCTGTGCACAAGCAATGTTTAAGCCAATGGACCTCCGGGTAACCCGGAGGTCCATTGGCAGAAACATTGCCTGTGTTTACTATGAGTATTCAGGAGAACCTGCCATGCTTTGGATGCCATTCGATATGGCAATTGCGTGCAATTAAGCCTAGATAAGCGCACAATTCAGGACACGACTTCTAGTTTCAACTGTATGCAGTTAAGATATATCCAATTAAGTGGGCACAACTGTATAACCCCCCCCCCCCCCCACACACACACACACACCCCAATCAAAACCATCATTCAAAGGTCTTGGATTCAGCAAATTTGATTTCTTTATTTATTGGGTTTAACAACAATTTTTCCAGCCAGGGCCACCCAACAGTTTTACTGGGGGAGGAACCCAGCCAGAGCACCCAGAGAGAACTACCGAGCAACAATGACAAGCAACTGTCAGCTTCTCAACATTGTAACTCCAAGCAAGCAGGGTTAGCATTGGTTGAAGACAAGTGCACCATCGATGTGCAGTACGCCTTATTTCAGTTGCCGCAATTGGGATTCGAGCTGAGAACCTCTCAAAGCTTGTTTTGGGAAGGTTTTTTTTGTTCCAGCTTCATTAAGGTTTGTTTCATATCGCACTTGTAATTTTGTCATAATTAGTAATCATAAATCCTTAACATAAAACAATAGAAAAAATGCATAGAATATTTAAAAAAAAAAAAATTCTGTGAGGATTTGACCTCAAGAGGTGATGACATTCGACCACGACTGAGACCGAATATTCTAAGAAAAAGTATGAGGGCTGAATCTTCCTGTGACGGAATCTTCATGAACCCCTTTTTTTCAAACTAAATTGCCCATTACTTATAAAGCACCATAACTAAGGCAAAAACAATACTATGAAATTTCCAAGTCTGAAATTCTATAAATTCCAAATAAATTTACACAAATTATATAGCAAAATGAAGGATGTGGTGTATAGTATAGTACAGGTTTTTTTCTTGTACAGAAATTATGCAAATTAGACAAACTTTGATTTATTCTGTACTACTTGTACACAGTAAGTACACATGTCAATACGGCTCGGGCTAGGTTGTATTTATGAACCGATCTTCACCAAGCTTCTTGGGTACCTTTGTTATCACCTAGGGACGAGAATGAGAGTTTTAGGGTGCGATCCAAAATTCAAGATGGCTGCCAGAGGCCATTTTGTACCAAAATTAGGTACAATCAGTTTTTTGTACACAACTTATATACGGCTCAGGCTAGAGCACGTATTTATGAACCAATCTTTAAGAAACGTCTTGGGTACCTTTGTTATCACCGTGGGATGAGAGCGAGTGTTTTTGGATGCAGTTCGAAATTCAAGATGGCCACTAGCAGCCATTTTGTACCAAAATTAGTGCAATCAGTTTTTTGTACAGAACTTCTGTATGAAAGTTCTGATTTGAATAAATTTTTGTATGAATGTTTAGTAACATGGAATACATCACAAAAAATACAGGTTTTTTTCTCTCGCAGAAATTATTCAAATTAGATGACCTTTGATTTATTCAGTGCTTCTTATACACTGTAAGTGCACATGTCAATACGCTAAGGCTGGAGGCTGTATTTATGAACCGATCTTCATGAAACTTCTTGGGTACCTTTGTTGTCACATTAGGATGAGAACGAGTGTTTTTGGGTGCGGCCCGAAATTAAAGATGGCTGCCGGCTTTCACACTGTTGCTTACTGAGGTGAAGTCACTTTACCATTACCAAGCTACCTACTAAATACCAAAGGGAAGATTTTTCAGTGCACTCTTATTACTTCAGTGCCCATAATTCTCAAATATGGCATTAAAACCAATCACATACTTATACTGCTTAAATCTATTCACATAATCAGAATACACCATCAGGGGTGCATTAGCTCAGTCGGTAGAGGTGCAGACTGCAAGCCGAGAGATCCTCTGTTCGAATCCACCTGCGGCAACAGCTTTGTGTCCTTCGGCAAGCCACTTCACCCCCATTACCCATGTGGGGGCAAGGTATGCTGTGTACTAAGGCATACTGCATGTTCTTGGTGCACCTGTCTTCGAACAAGGCTAACCCAGCTTGTGTAGTATGTTGGGGAGCTCACAGTTGCTTGCCATTGTTCAGTGGTTCTCCTGGGGTACTCTAGTTTCCTCCATCCATAAAACTGCAATGGTCACAATAAGCTGTTGTGCAGATAAATGTGACCTTAAACACCAATAAATAAATAATAAAAAGAACACACCACCTCATACCCGTTTAGACTCTCCAGTTTTCATTCACCTTGGTATCCCTCAGTTTGCCTTGGTGTTTAGTATGCCCGCCAGAAAAGGAGTGATTTCTTTTTCTAAAAGAGCAAAACAAGAAACAGTAATTTTTAACAGGTAGTAACGAAATAATTTTCATGAAGCGCACAATTTTATCTTACTTAGTTAATAGCTGAAAAAACGCAGGGTGATATTTACAAATCTTATTTTATTACTGGCACCAGGTACTGGTAATGAAAATTGCTGTTTGTCATCAATACTTGATCAAGTTTCTGACAAAGCACATTATACTATTCCAGTATGTTAGCGACTGGACATAAGCGCACAATTTGATGTTGGTTTACCACTATGTACTGGTGCTTAGCCAGGAAATCTAAGTTACATGTAGGGGCAAGAGTAAGATCTAGTGGGAGTGGGGCCGGGTAATAAAGAATATGATGCACAGAATCACCTGAGCCACATAGCAGTGAGATAGGGGCGAGGACAAGAGGGTGTGTGACCCTCTCATCAGTGGAGGGGTCGGGTGCACCTCCCCGCCCCCACCCCCCCCCCAAAAAAAAAAAAAAATTTGAAATTCAAGACAGTAAAACACAATTACCTTGACTCTGTGTCCAGTTGTGTCCATAATAAGTTGCGAAGAAACATAAATATCTAGATATTAAAATGTCTTTTGGGATGTTCATTATATGGGTTAACAGGAGAGAGGGGTGGGGGCATGAATGAAATTGGGGACCGAATATTCTCAGAAAAAATTATGAGGGCTGAATCTTCCTGTGACTGAATATTCATGAACCCCTTTTTTTCAAACTAAATTGCCCATTACTTATAAAGCACCATAACTAAGGCAAAAACAATACTATGAAATTTACAAGTCTGAAATTCTATAAATTCCAAATAAATTTACACAAATTATATAGCAAAATGAAGGATGTGGTGTATAGTATGTGTACATCTCACACACTGACACACAGTCACCATCGGACATCAGCGGATCCTGAAAATGTGCTATCGGTACCATATTTGTACCATAATTGATAATAATAAAATAATATTTCATAAGAACAACAAACACAGGAATTCAAAATGGCCTCAAGGCAGCATGGTGGTGAATGCCAATGCTGTCCCATTGTCCTTGAAAGGGGGGGGGGGGGGGTCCTTTACAAAATAGGTTTTTGTTTTGTGATACTCTGGATACTCCCCATTTTTAGCTCAGCTTTGAGAAAGTCATATTTAAGGTTGTGTCATAGCCCGTTGTCCGTCTGTTTGGGAACAACAATTCAATACGACTCGGGCTTCCGTCTGTTTGGGAACAACAATTCAATACGACTCGGGCTAGAGGTTGTATTTATGAACCGATCTTTACGAAACTTCTTGAGTACCTTTGTTATCACGTGGAACGAGAACGAGTGTTTTTGGGTGCGGTCCAAAATTCAAGATGGCCTCCAGCAGCCATTTTGTACAGAAATTAGTGCAATCAGCGTTTTTGTACAGAACTTCTGTATGAAAGGTCTGATTTGAATAAATTTTTTGTATGAATGTTTAGTAACATGGAGTACATCACATATAATAAGGTTTTTTTCTCATTGTGAAATTATGCAAATTAGATGAACTTTAATTTATTCACTGCTACTTAAATGTATACCCAGTAAGTGCACATGTCAATACGGCTCGGGCTAGGCTGTACAGTATTTATGAACTGAACTTCATGAAACTTCTTGGGTATCACCTTGGGATGAGAATGAATGTTTTTGGGTGCAGTCCAAAATTCAAGATAGCTACCAGTGGCCATTTTGTACTGAAATTAGGTACAATCAGTTTTTTGTACAGAACTTCTATACAACTTGGGCTAGAGGCCGTATTTACGAACCGATCTTTACGAAATTTCTTGGGTACCTTTGTTATCACCATGATGTTAGAATGAGTGTTTGGGGGGGGGGGGGGGGGGGGGTCCAAAATTCTAGATGGCCGCCGGCAGCTATTTTGTACTGAAATTACTGCAATCAGTTTTTTGTACGGAACTTCTGTATGAAAGTTCTGATTTGAATAAATTTTTGTATGATTGTTTAGTAACATGGAATACATCACATAAAATACAGGTTTTTTTCTTGTACAGAAATTATGCAAATTAGATGAACTTTGATTTATTCGGTGCCACCTATACACAGTAAGTACACATCATGACATCTCAATACGGATTGGGCTAGGGGCTGTATTTATGAACGAATCTTCACCAAGCTTCTTGTATACCTTTGTCATCACCTAGGGACGAGAATGAGTGTTTTGGGGTGCGATCCAAAATTCAAGATGGCTGCCAGTGGCCATTTTGTACCAAAAGTAGGTCCAATCAGTTTTTTGTACACACTTTTCTATACGGCTCAGGCTAGTGGCCGTATTTATGAACCGATCTTTACGAAACGTCTTGGGTACTTTTGTTATCACCGTGGGACGAGAGCGAGTGTTTTTGGGTGCAGTTCGAAATTCAAGATGGCCACTAGCAGCCAATTTGTACTAAAATTAGTGCGATCAGTTTTTTGTAAAGAACTTCTGTATGAAAGTTCTGATTTGAATAAATTTTTGTATGAATGTTTAGTAACATGGAATACAGTTAAAACGAAAAGTCCTGTCCTGAAATGCGCACAAACAGCACGTCGATATGCGTGTTAATCAACGCGATATGACCATAGTAAGGCAATCAAATTCTGTAAATATGGCCTGTGCACAAGCAATGTTTCAGCCAATGGACCTCCGGGTAACCCGGAGGTCCATTGGCAGAAACATTGCCCGTGTTTGCTATAAGTAACCAGGAGAACCTGCCGTGCTTTGGATGCCATTCGATATGACAATTGTGCGCAATTCATACGTGCAATTAAGCCTAGATAAGCGCACAGTTCGTGACAGGACTTCTAGTTTTAACTGTACATCACAAAAAATACTGTATAATACAGGTTTTTTTTCTCTTGCAGAAATTATGCAAATTAGATGACCTTTAATTTATCAGTGCTACTTATACACTGTAAGTGCAACTGTCAATACGCTAAGTCTGGAGGCTGTATTTATGAACCGATCTTCATGAAACTTCTTGGGTACCTTTGTTATCACCTTCGGATGAGAACGAGTGTTTTTTGGGTGTGGCGGCCCGATATTAAAGATGGCTGCCAGCTTTCACACTGTTGCATACTGAGGTGTAGTCACTTTACCATTACCAAGCTACCTACTAAATACCAAAGGGAAGATTTTTCAGCGCACTCTTATTACTTCAGCACCCATAATTCTCAAATATGGCATTAAAACCAATCACATACTAGTACTGCTTAAATCTATTTACATAATCAGAATACACCATCAGAGGTGCATTAGCTCAGTAGGTAGGGTGCAGACTGGAAGCCGAGAGATCCTCGGTTCGAATCCCACCTGCAGCAACAGCTTTGTGTCCTTGGGCAAGAAACTTCACCCCCACTACCCATGTGGGGCAAGGTATGCTGTGTACTAAGGCATACTGCATGTTCTTGGTGCACCTGTCTTCGAACAAGGCTAACCATGCTTGTGTAGTATGTTGGGGAGCTCACAGTTGCTTGCCATTGCTCAGTGGTTCTCCTGGGTACTCTAGTTTCCTCCATCCATAAAACTGCCATGGTCACAATAAGCTGTTGTGCAGATAAATGTGACCTCAAACACCAATAAATAAATAATAAAAAGAACACACCACCTCATACCCGTTTCTCTCCTGTTTTCCTCCACCTTGGTATCCCTCGGTTGCCTCGGTGTTTAGTATGCCCGCCAGAAAAGGAGTGATTTCTTTTTCTAAAAGAGCAAAACAAGAAACGGTAATTTTTAACAGGTAGTTACGAAATAATTTTCATGAAGCGCACAATTTTATGTTAGTTAATATCTGAAAAAAATGCAGGGTGATATTTGCAAATCTTATTTTATTACTGGCACCAGGTACTGGTAATGAAAATTGTTGTTTGTCATCAATACTTGATCAAGTTTCTCACAAAGCTCATTATACTTTTCCAATATGTTAGCTACTGTACATAAGCACACAATTTGATGTTAGTTTACCATTATACTGGTGCTAAGCCAGGATATCTAAGTTACATGTAGGGGCAAGAGTAATACATGTATCACCTGAGCCACATAGCAGTGAGATAGGGGTGAGGACAAGAGGGTGTGTGACCCTCTCATCAGTGGAGAGGTCTGGTGCACCCCCCCCCCCCAAAAAAAAAAAAAGACAAAAAAAAAAAAACAACAAAATTTGAAATTCAAGACAGTATAACACAATTACCTTGACTCTGTGCTGCTGTGTACTGGTCACTTTCTGTGTGTGGGCAATATTTCTGCGGATGCAATGATATTAGTTTTCAAACATTGTTTACAGCGATAATCATCAAAAATGTAATTAATGAACCACAGGATACAATTCGGTGCTTCATTAATTAAAATTTTATTGATGATGATTTTCTATTACCTGGAAAAAACATGCATGGACATCATGCACTGCCCATGCAAGGATTATGACCAGCAACTGTACTGTATGTATGTGTCACTGCTATGAGCAGGGACTAATCTAAATGGGTGGGTGTGTTTACAAATATTCATATTTTTTAACACCTGATAACAAAGTAATATAAGTTTATAAACAACCACACAATTGACTTTTAATTACAATACTCCTAATTCCTATTAAACATATATGAATGTTTATTAATTTTGTGGAATTTTTACACTGTGTATGAAGCTTATTTGGGCCTGTATGTTTGTTAAAATTGCCCTTCCACTATGGAGGACTTTTTGAAATCAGTCTACACTGGATTGTGTGGTATTCCTTTGTGTAAGACAGTGTATTCATTGTAATAATATTCATGCATAAGTTCATGTTCTTGGTTTGTTTTAGGCCTCATAATCTACAGAATAGCTTGGATGGAGGTGTATTCCATCACTTGAGTGCAAGAAGGCTTTGCAATGCTACATGTATAGCATAAACCTTGTTGCACTTCAGGGACAAATTTATCAATTTTAATAACATGGGTAAAATATCGGACATGAACCGTTAAATTTTTTTTTTTTTTTAGCTCACTTCGACAAAGTCAAGCAGGGCTTATCTCATCACTCTCCATCCATTGTCCATCCATCTGTCATCCAACAACACCATGTTTTGGTCGATTCAAGTTAAAATTTGTGTGAGTAATGGTACCAAATGGGTATTACATTTTTGTTTAACTCAACATGCCCAGCCCCATAGGGAGGGGGTGGGGTAAAATGCTCCCAAAATATTTTAAAAATCTTATGAACCAGTGGGTACAGTGACTTTATATTCGTTATGGAACTACCTTTTGAGGTGTAGAATCACGCTAGTTCAAACGTACTTTGTGAAGCAATATTTGGCTTTGTAATGGCAGTGGTTAGATTTTTGGTACTACCCAAAATTTCTATTTTCCGAACCGATGGTCCGATTTGAATGAAATTCAGTATCGTGGTAATATTGGGTCATAAGTACTTACCTCATGCAAAAAAACCTGCATCCCCATGGGAACCCCAGGAGCAAAAAATAGAAATGTTTTCAAACTCCCATGTTTCCCAAACCACGTGGAACAGAGAACTGTTATGTGGTATGAGGCATCCTTAGAACCAGTAGAATTGAATGGTAAAAAAAATGTCCTCTGTTGTTGTTAGAGAGTTCTGCAGAGGGCATCAGAATAATGTTGGTGCAGCATTTTTGCAAACATTTTAGAAAATCTTTTCTCAAGAACCAATGTTCAAAATCTTTTGATATTTGGTATACAGCATCCATAGAGGGGTCAGATACAAGGTTGTTAAAATGAAGCCCATTCGTTCATATTTGGACTCAATGCAGGAGCCCAAATATTATGGGGAATTTCCTTTAAAAATCTTCTTCAGAACCACGAGTCAGAATTGTTTAATGTTTGGTACCCTCATTGTTATGATGGTCAGATTCAAGATTGTTCAAACCAAGTCCCTATGTTAATATTTGGGCTTCCTTTGGTAGCCCAAATTTAACTTAGGGCTGTATGGGGAAGTTTTTTTTTAAAAATCTTCTTCTTCAGATCCACCAGTCAGAATGCTTTCGTATTTGGTATACAACATCTCTAAGGGGGGAGGGGTGGGGGTGAGATTCAAGTTTGTTCAAATCGGGTCTGTAGGTTAAAGTTTGGGCTCACTATGGTAGCCCAAATTTTAACTTTGTGCAATATGAGGAAATTTCTTTAAAATTTTGTTCTTCAGATCCACCAGTCAGAATGCTTTCATATTTGGTATACAGCATCTCTAAGGAGATCGGATTCAACTTTGTTCAAATCGAGTGCCTGGGTTGATATTTGAGCTCCCTATGGGAGCCGGAATTGGCCAAGTAGCTGAAGAATTAGACATTTTTTATTCAGTACCCTCAAGAGGTGAAGAGTAATCTACATAGGTTGTATCAAGGTGCTTGAGAGGGGAGCTCCACATTTTACATCATAATCAACTAAAGAAAAGGCATAATGCTTGGACTGTTTTTGTCACTCCTGAGGGGCTCAAAGATTTGCAGTGTATCCTATGGAGATGGATTGCTTAATGTAGATTCATTCTTGGTCTCTTATATCGTGTTCTGTTCTCTGTTTATATCATGTTCTGTTCAAGGTGAGCACTTCAGGCCCTGTGGGGCCTCTTGTTTATTTATTTATTTATTGGGTTTTAACAACACTTTCGAAAGCCAGCAGCTACAAGTTTCTTCTCTCCTTGAACCAAGCATCTCGCCCAACTGCAGCACTCATGGTCCACTGAGTTTTTAGCTCACCTGACTTTCAGTCAGGGTGAGGTGTAGTGATCACTTGCCGTCTGTCGTCCGTCGTCCGTGAACATGGTGTTTGCGTCTTCTCCTCTAGAACTGCTGAACTGATTAATCATTTAAGTGAAATGTGAGATGCTTGTTTGTTATGACATTGCATTTTGATTTTGCTTAAATCAAGTTGCCCTGCCCCCAGTAGGGCCATGCCCCAAAATTTTGCCTAAATCTTAAAAAAATCTTCTTGTGAACCAGGAGTAGCAGAGATTCGATATGTGGTGTGCTGCTTCCTTTTGAGGTGTAGACTCAGTTTTGTTCAAGAGAAGTTTGTGGGTCTTTATTTGCCTTCATTATTGGAGGGCATGTATTTTTGCCCCGCCCAAAATTTCTGTTTTTCGAACCAAGAGGCTGATTTGAACCAAATTTAATTTTTGGTCTTATTTATCATAAGTAATTAATTTATGCCCCAAAATATTTCCCCATCCCCCATGGGAACCGCAGGAGCTAAAAATAGAACAAAATTCAAAACGCACATATCTCCAAAACTACATGGCACTGAGAATTCTTATTTGGTGTGAAGCTTCCTTGGGACCAACAGAATGGAATAATTTAAGCAAATTTCTGTCAGGTCAATCATGGGGTACTTTTTCGTGACTTTGAAAAAATGCTTAGTCAGCATTCTGTAACACTGTGGGTAATGAAGAAAGCATTTAAGACTCTTCTTCACCCAATTCACTCCTCCAAAACCTTTCAGATTTCACATATACCATCTTTGCAAGATTTTTTTACACGTTTGTTGAAATCAAATCCCTGGGTCCATATTTGGCCTCTACGGAAGTCCAAATGTTGAAATTAGTGCAGTATGAGGAATATTTTTTAAAAATCTTTTTCTTCAGACCCACCAATCAGAATCTTTTGATATTTGCTATGCACCATCATTAGGCAGGTGAGATTTAAGTTTCTTCAAGCCAAGCCTATATTTTGGCTCACCAGGGTTTTGCAAATTGCGAGAACGGTGATTTCATTCCTCTGATGTTCTTGCAAATGCTTGTTAAGAAGATCCATATTTACAATTCCCCCAAAATTATAAGCATTTTTTCATCAGATAAAATTTAATAAAATTAAATTAATTTTAGAGCTGAAACGATTAAAGGGTTTTCGTGATTGATTAATCACATGGGTTAACCTTGGTTAACCGATTAATCACTTGCCCCAATAGGTAGCAGAATAATTGCTGTACCGTTGACCATTTATATAATTAAAACTTTACTCAGCATAATGGACAAAACCGGGCAGCGCCATATACAAACATGTCCATTCAAATTTTATTATATTTTCAATTTTTGTCTCAAAACATAGCTTATGACCCCTCATTGGAACAAGCTCATTGAGCTTGTTCCAATAGGGGGGGGGGGGGGCATAAGTTATGTTATTGAGACAAACATTGAAAATCTTTAGAATTTCTTGTGCAAGTATCGTCTGCTACCTGCATTTGGTGAAGAGTTGAGAATGACCGTTTTCAGCTACTGATACAGTATAATGATCATGCAAGTGAACAAGTATTTTGGCACGTAACTGGCATGCATTTCTCTGTCTCATGCAATTGATGTGAGCCAGTGTGACAATGTTTGCCTGTTTTGGAGCAAGTTTGTTCCATAGTTAACCCATACAGGGTATTTTTTGTTTTTAAAAATTTGATTAACAGTTTCCATCTTGGTTTCAAAAAGTGATGATAAATAGTGAATATAAGCTTACCCAATATGAAAGAAAAATGGTTAGCAATTGGACATTTTTGTATAGCATTTTGCGATGTGAACCCAGCCATCAAAGCCCGAATTGTACCAAAATTTCTATTTTCCAAATTGAGAGGCTGATTTGAAGCAAATTTGATATGATGGGCTTATTGGGTTGTAAGTACCTAATTTATGCCAAAACATTTTCCTGTGGACCTGTGGGAACTGCAGGATCTAAATATAGAAAAAAATTAAAACGCCCATATCTTCAAAACTACATGGCACTGAGAATTTTTATTCCTTACGAACAGCCGGAAAGAATGGTAAAAAAAAAATTGCCATCAGTTTTATCATAGGGGAGTTTTCCACGACTTATGCGGAGTCATCATTTTAGTAATGGGAAAAACATTAAAGAATCTTCTTCTCCCATACCACTGCTCCAAAGGCTTTCATATTTTGCATATAACATCTTTGGAAGATTTATTCACATGTTTGGTGAAATCAAATACCTGGGTCCATATTTGGGCTCTCTATGATTAGATTAGTGCAATATGAGGAATATTTTTTAAAAATCTTCTTCTGATCCACTCTTCAGAATATTTTGATATTTGGGATGCTGCATCCTTAGAGGGGTGAGATTCAAGTTTGTTTGAGCCAAGTCCCCGGGTTCATATTTGGGCTCCCTGTGGGAGTCCAAATTACAACTTAGTTCAATAAGAGGAATATTCTTTAAAATCCAGTAGTCAGAATCTTTTGATATTAGTATATAGAAGCATCCTTAGGGATGTGAGATTCAAATTTGTTCAAGCCAAGTCCTTGGGTTCATATTTGGGCTCTCTGTGGGAGCCTGAATTATAACTTAGTTCAATATGAGGAATATTCTTTAAAAATCCTTTTTTTTTTAGATCCACCGGTCAGAATCTTTGGATATTTTGTATAAGCTTTTCTTATGAGGGGCAGATGCAACTAAATGTTCAAATAAATTCCCTGGGTTGATATTTAGGCTACCATGTCAGGTGAATGCCATCAGGCCCTCTGGGGGCTCTTGTTTGTTTTCTGTTTGACAACATTGCCCTGGCTCTTCTATCTATATTTTTCATTTTAAGTTAGTCACTACTTTTATTTAGGCTTCCCAAATTTGTTACTGCATGTCTGTCTGTCTGTCCTTCGGATGGAATGTTTCTTTGCTTTTCATTTGCCTGGGTCAACATTTTAAATAATTTGCAGCTATCTTTCACCCTCCAACCTCCCCCCCCCCACACACACACACAAACACACACACACACACACACACACACACACACATACAAAAATCTGGGCTGGCAAGTATTGAGTATTTTATCAAAAAAGTGGTACTCGAGTACTACGAGTACTGAGTACTTTGGACCCAGCCTATCACAAATATATTAAACATCAAAGAGTATATTATATACTTGAAACAAATACAGTACAGTGGCAGTGTACTGCTCACTTTCCATGGATGGGCAGTATTTCCACGGATACAAATTCATACAATAATATTTGATGCCAAACACTAACTATAGGTATAATCATCAAAAATTTAAATAATGAAGCACCAGGTACAAACCGATGCTTCATCAATTAAAATTTTGTAGATGATGATTTTTATTGACTGGTAAATGCATGAGTGGACATCACTGCCCACGCGTGTATTACATACAACCCGTCCACGGCGACTGTACTGTAACTTGTCCTCTTTGTGAACATATTTTCTACAATTTCACTCCTTTTGACAGAATGCATGCCTGTGGGGATTAAAACCAAAATAGTGAAAGTGCACTTGTGGATATTTGCAGCACAAGCACAGCACTAATGAATCAATATTTGATGATTTTAGGAATTTTAACAGTGTCATGAGACACGACAGTAGCAGGTATTGGTCATTCTGTTGGAAAAAATCACTGTTTTATGACTCGAGGTGCCCTAACTGAGAAAACTTAGGCTTTTTCTTACAAAGATTGCAGAATAACAAACACAATGTGAAATGTGTTCAGAAGCAAGAATGTGATTAAAAAATAATGGGAAATTCATGTCACCATCAATTTATTTATAAATTAATAAAGTTTTTTAGCTCACCTGAGCAAAGCTCAGTGGGAGCTTTACTGATCACATTCTGTCCGCTGTCCGTCCGGCGTTAACTTTACATTATTCAAATGTTGGGTAAATGTTTATTACCTAATGCCAATTTAGATTTGTTCAAATGAAGTTGCCCTCTTCTCCTGGGTGGTGCCATGCCCCCAAGGGGCACCAAAATCTTCTCATCAACCAGCAGTAGCAGAGACTTGATATATGGTATGCAGCTTCCTTTTAAGGTGTAGACTTAGATTTCTTTAAGCGAAGTTTGATGGGCTATATTTGGCGTCGTTATGGGAGGGGCAAAATTTTTGGCCAAAAATTTCTATTTTTCGAACCGAGAGGCTGATTTGAATCAAATTTTACGTGAGGGCTTATTGGGTCATAAGTACCTAATTTATGCCAAATTTTCATTTTCTGTAGCCCCATGGAAACCACAGGAGCTAAAAATCGAAAAAAGTAAAACGCCATATCTCCAAAACTCCACGGCACTGAGAATTTTTATTTGTTGTGAAGCTTCCTTATGACCAACAGAAAGGATTGGTCCAAAAAATTGCCATCGGTTTTATCATAGGGTACAGTTTCGGGACTTTGAAAACACTTTTTAACACTGTAGGCAATGGGAAAAACATTAAAAAATCTTCTTCTCTAGACCCAGCAGGCAGAATCTTTCGATATATGGTATGCAACATTGTAGGGTGGATCTGATTCGAGTTTGTTCAAATCTACCCCCCTGGGTTTATATTTGGGCTCAGTATAGGAGCCCGAACTCAAACTTAGTGCATTTCAGGCAAATTTCTTAAAAAATCTTCTTCACCAGATTTAGCTGGCAGAATCTTCTGATATTTGGTATGCAACATTGTGGGGTGGATCTGATTCAAGTTCGTTCGAACCGGCCCCCTGGATTCATATTTGGGCTCACTATAGAAGCATTTCAGGCAAATTTCTTTAAAAATATTCTCCAGATCCAGCAGGCAGAATCTTTTGATATTTGGTATGCGACATTGTGGGGGTGGATCTGATTCAAGTTTGTTCAAATCAGCCCCCTGGGTTCATATTTGGGCTCAGTATAGGAGCCCAAATTTGAACTTAGTGCATTTCAGGCAAATTTCTTTGAAAATCTTCTCAAGATCCAGCAGCAGAATCTTTTGATATTGGGTATGCAGCATGCTTAGGGGGTGAGATTCAAGTTGTTCAAGCCAAGTCCCTGGGTTCATATTTGGGCTCACTGTGGTAACCCGAATTATAATTTAGTTCAAAATGAGGAATTTTCTTTAAAAATCTTCTTCAGATCCTGCAGTCGGAAAGTTTCGATATTTGGTATGCAGCATCCTTAGGGGGGGGGGGGGGAGGGGGGGATTCAAGTTTGTTCAAGCTATGTCCCTAGGTCCATATTTGGGCTCACTGTGGGAGCCCGAATGTTAACTTACATGTAGTTCAAAATGAGGAATTTTCTTTAAAAATCTTCTTCTTCAGATCCAGCAGTCAGAATGTTTTAATATTTAGTATGCAGCATTCTTAGGGGGGTGAGATTCAAGTTTGTTCAAGCCATGTCCTAGGTCCATATTTGGACTCACTGTGGGAGCTTGAATTGTAACTTAGTTCGAAATGAGTAATTTTCTTAAAAAATCTTTTTCAGATCCAGCAGATGAATGCTTTTGATATTTTTTATGCAGCATCCTTAGGAGGCAAGATTTAAGTTTGTTCAAGTCATGTCCCTAGGTCCATGTTTGGGCTCACCGTGGGAGCTCGAATTGTAACTTAGTTCAAAATGAGGAATTTTCTTTAAAAATCTTCTTCTTCAGATCCAGCAGTTGGAATGTTTTGATATTTGGTGTGCGGCATCCTTAGGGGGATGAGATTCAAGTTTGTTAAAGCCATGTCCCTAGGTCCATATTTGTGCTCACTGTGGGAGCTTGAATTGTAACTTAGTTCGAAATGAGGAATTTTTCAGGTCCAGCAGATGAATGCTTTTGATATTTTTTATGCAGCATCCTTAGGAAGCTGGATTCAAGTTTGTTCAAGCCATGTCCCTAGGTCCATGTTTGGGCTCACTATGGGAGCTCGAATTGTAACTTAGTTCAAAATGAGGAATTTTCTTTAAAAATCTTCTTCTTCAGATCCAGCAGTTGAAATGTTTTGATATTTGGTGTGCGGCATCCTTGGGGGGGGGGGGGGGGGGGGGGGAGATTCAAGTTTGTTAAAGCCAAGTCCCTGGGTTCATATATGGGCTCCCTGTGGGAGCCCAAATTATAACTCTGTTCAATATGAGGAACATTCTTTAAAAATCATTTTTTTTTAGGTCCACTTGTCAGAATCTTTGGATATTTGGTATAAGCTTTTCTTAGGAGGAGTAGATGCAACTTGTTGAAATCAATTCTCTGGGTTGATATTTAGGTTACCATGTACAGGTGGACGCCCTCAGGCCCCCTGGGGTCTCTTGTTTTAGGAAAGGAAAAAATGCATACTGAGAGCTTGGGTGCGGGGGGGGGGGGGGGGGTGGGTACATCCAGTGCTATAATTTACCTCATCACTAGGTAAAAGAATATTTGACATCATTTGTTGAGATAAAATGGCACTTTCTATTGATATTGGTGGATTATATAGCCTCAGCCAGGGCTTATAAGAATCTGAGAATCGATTCCCGTAGAGATCCGTGCAACAAAACCAGTGAGAAATCATGTAGCTTCTCGTAACATTGCTGCTAGAATTCACATGAAAAGAACTGAGTCAGTTTAACCCTTTACCTAACACAAAGGCAGCAAATTAACCAATACAACACTAACATGACCTGAACTATTGTGACACTGGCAATAAAATTTGTACAAATATGGCTGTCATTGGAACCGGCTCTCATCAGCCGGTTCTAGTAACATCCAAAATTATTACGCTTGATGAATATTGTTTATTTTTAGCTCACCTGACTGTAAGTCCGGGGGGACGCTTAAATGATGACATTCTGTCTGTCCACCATCAGTCCATCCTGTCCGGCATGAACTTTACATTACTAACCTCTCCTCATAAACAACTGAGCCGAATTGAACCAAATTTGATATTCATGTTCCTTATCATATATGAATTCCAGTTTGTTCGAATAACGTTGCCACACCAACAGGGGGCCCCAAGCATTTCTCTGATAGCATGCATAAATTGTTTTCCAAAATTGAAAAAAAATTTTCTCCAGAACCATGTATAAGAATCTTTTGATACTTGGTATACAGCATCTCTAGGGGTGGGAGGGATAGGTTCAGGTTTGTTCAAATCAAGTCCCTGAGTTGATATTCGGGCTTCCTATGGGCACCCAAATATCAACAGTGCAACATGAGGAAATTTCTTTGAAAACCTCCTTCAGATCCACCAGTCAGAATGCTTTCATATTTGGAATG
Organism: Pictodentalium vernedei; assembly: GCA_031216915.1. NCBI lineage: Eukaryota > Metazoa > Mollusca > Scaphopoda > Dentaliida > Dentaliidae > Pictodentalium > Pictodentalium vernedei. The sequence continues at coordinate 844,628,478 of CM062296.1, read as the reverse complement.
CAACATTTCTAGTGGGCAGGGGGGGGGGGGGGGGCGGCAGGGGGAGGGTAGATTGAAGTTTGTTTGAATCGGGTCTCTGGATTAATATTTGGTCTATCTATTGAAGCCCAAAGTTTAACTCAGTGCAGTATGAGGAGATTTCTTTAAAACTCGTTTTTTTTCAGATCCACCAGTCAGAATCCTTTCGTATTTGGCTTACAGCATCTCTAAGGGGGTCAGATTCATGTTTGTTCAAGCCAAATCTATGGGTTAATATATGAGCTCATTATGGGAGTGCAAATTAACTCAAAGCAATATGAGAAAATTTCTTTAAAAATCTTTTTCTTCAGACCCACTAGTTTAATGCTTTAATATTTGGTGTACAGCATCTCTGGGGAGGTCAGATGTAAATTTGTTCCAGTTTGGTTCCTGCCAGTCAGAACCCTTTCATATTTGGTATCGCAGGGAGGGTGGGGGGGGGGGGGGGGGCAGATTTGAGTTTGTTCATTTCAGGTCTGTGGCTTAATATTTGGGCAGGGGTGGGTTAGGTTCGAGGTTGTTCATAAATGTTCAAATCCATTCCTTAGAGCTTTTCCATAAAATTTGCCTTTCAAAGTGCAGTGACACAACAACCCTTGGAAGTTTGGCAGTACTTGTCTACAGCTGTCAGAATTGAAAGCAATCGGGAAGACCTATGCTAATAATCATCTAACATGGACAATAGAATTATGAATAATTTCATAACATTATTCCTATGTAGTGTCCATGAACCTTGACTAACTGAATCTGAGCCAAAATACTTCTCTGAACCACCTCGTCAGGTGAGCGATTAAGGGCTCGGGGGGGGGGGGGTAAAAATCAGTAGTTGGTGTTGTAAAAATTAAAAAAGCTGTATTGGGTAAAGGGTTAACATGTATTATCAGTATGCAACAGGGGTTCAATCATACTGACCTAATAGGATCCTGGCCCATAGCAGGTCTGAATTCTCGGAACGATTTCCGCAAGAATCCAAATGGATTCTCCCAAATTTAGAGGAACTATAAGCCCTGCACAACCCCAGTTTTGAAACAAAATTGACATATTGTTTCATGGTGGTGGGGCCCTATTTATCTTGCTGTATGATTAATTAAAACAGATTTTGTGAAAAGGTTTTGTGTGCTGATGCAGATTTTAGTTTTATTTTGGGATTTGGGTAGTTTCAAAGAAAGCTGTGAATTCTTATCCCCCTTATTGGGTAACAGAGTAGAAATTCTGTCGGAGGCAATAACAGTTTTTTAAGCCTATTTGACACAGATTGGACAGTTCTCTTCAAAAGAACAAATTTCCCATGCTTTGGACTAGACAGAAGCCAAAAGTTGAATTCTATTGCAAGAATGACTCTTTCATCACACGAAAGAGGTAACTGTATCTTTGGTAGGGTTGGGTTTGCTCATAGGTATAACTGTTGTAAATATTTTAATTAGAATTACATGCCTCGAAAAGTTGCGCTCGGAAATTATGTAATTCCCAAAACTAAGCAGTTTTGGGGAAATATATTGTTTCAATAAACATTTGAAGAAGTCTACTGACATTTTGCATTACTTTTGAATGTTCCAGGTGAATAAAGAGGATGATTTGAGGACTTTTAGAACCTAAAAATTTGTTTGACTATTGGTGTGTTTTGTTTGGGAATTCCCTGAGAAATATGAACATGTGACCAGCACTTCCCTTTCTGTTAGTTTTTCTTTTATTTGTTGCATAACCCCTGTTTAAAAGTCATTAAAAGGTTGTCTGAAGGGCTATAGTTGACAAAAAATATTTGAATGCTAAATTTAAAATGATGCGACCATATTTTTTTTCGCCTGAACGTTATAATGGTCGCCTATGGGAAAATATTTAGTACTGTGAAACGTATTCTTGTTTGGCTGAAATTAAACAATTGCAGGAATTCGACTGAATAAACCAAAATGTTTTTGGAGTAATGGTTGCGGAATGAAATATTTCAATACGTTGGATATTTTGGGGTTCCTTCTTACGCCTTGCGTATTGTCATATTAATAATAATCCGCGCGCCCCACTCGAGGATAAAAATCGTAGTCGAATCCGAACAGTGAACTATTGCCTATATCTGATTACATTAGACTATTCAAACCGATATATCACTTCACATTTCTTAACATGAGTCAAGAACAGCGACACTGCACATGCTTTTTACTTGCTTTTCTTGAATGAAAGTCAGACCCAAACAAAGGAATTATTTATAAAGTGAACGTTTCAACATGTCGAACATGCAGATTCCGAATCAGAATTACCCAAATGACCCCTTACAACAATAGTGATGGGGTCGCGGGAAACGCCGTTCCCTTATTTTTTCTTTGGGGGAAAGGCGTTCCCTCACAATTGAAAAACCCGCAATTGTTTGATCTTCACGAATATCCAACACACTGTGCAGCTAGCACTACGAATGAGTGTTTACTGTGTTCAACACATCGGGCAATCCTTCGTCTTGCTAGCAACATTAAACCCATTTAGATATTGGTTAATTAGTTGTTGGCTAAATATATAATATGGGTCGGATATATATACACAAGAAAGAAGACGTCAGGAAATTGGCATCTTTGGTAAGTTTGTTTTGGTTTTTTATCTCACAATCGTGGCGTTTTTGCACTGTTACGCAACTAAAGTTTAATGTATCTGGGCGCTTGTTCCGAATCCGTATCAAGGGCCCCTGATAAAAGCGCGTGATTCTGCTGTTGCCAAAACAACGGCATTAATATCATTTTTCGATCGCTTCGCGTTTTTCCCTTCAGAGAAAACAATATTAGGTGAGGCAAAGCCGAACCTGATATTGTTTTCTCTGAACTGCATATGACACTGTATCTGCCAACTAAACGCCATGTAACGCATTTAATTTGCACGGCATGCTAAAATGTCACTGGAGTGGGGAAGTTAACTCAAGGAATAATTAAATTATGCGCACTTTTCGGCATCTTGGGCTGGTTTGTAGCCTATTATTGGGATTTTCCCGAACGTTCGAGTCGAGGCTTCTCTCGTGAAGTTCAAGGATTAGCTTTCGCTATTAAATGTGGAAAACTCCATCTCAATAAACGATGAATGGCATATTTTAAAATATCATAAACATTCACACCAAGAGGGATATTTAATTTACCAGTAATTATTACAAAAGTAACAACCAAATCCACGTTGACAAAACACACAGTTGCTCCACTTCGCAAGACAGTATTCAGTAAAGTGAATCCCAGTGACGTAATTTTGTCTGAAGTGTAACGTCATCACTGATCTCAATATGGAGATCAATGAACGCTATTCTATTTTTCAATTTGCGTCTTTCCATCGAAAAGGCAAATGAAAAAAAGTTCCTCTTAAAATAGTTTTATAACACATTTTGTGGTCAATATTGAGAGATAAATTTATCATCACCACAGTATGTGTCTCCGGAAATTCAGATCAAGTCTCGTTGTAGGCACATAATCGCATTTCGAATCGCCCTAACGGGCTCGTCGAAATACTGTTCTGTTCCTACAACTCGACTTGATCTGAATTCCCGGAGACATACACTGTGGTGATAATCTGTATGTAACTCAATCATGTCTCTCTAGCGCGACAATTTCACGTTCTTCTCCGAAGATGGAAGAAGGTTGAATCGTCCTGATTATCTGATGATCAGAGTAATGAAAATCTCTGCGAAAACATCGACGAGAATCCGATTCTTCAGTAATAAATTTCAAATTTTACCGGGAAGACCACACCAAAAACAAACCACAGAAAAATCAAACAAAAACCAAAACAACAAATACGATCTGTATGGAACGACAGCTAAGGTAGTTTGGGTAACAAAGCCACATTTCGTGTAAGCTGACGTTCTGGATTAGGGCTGTCACGATTTTTTAATTTAGGAATCGATTAATCGTCGCAAATAATCGATGATAATCGATTGATCGTACCTAGATGACCCCCATCTCCTTGTTTTTGAAGTCGATAAAAATTAAGTTGAAGTCAGTTGACCTACCTCAAGTAAACAACGAAGACGATCCTCTTTTAGTTACATTCAAAGCTTTGATGTTCTGAACTTTTGAACCGTCAGTGTAATAATCAAGACCGGTCGGCAGTTGCGAACTTCGCAACTGCCGATCGGTCTTGATTATTACACTGACAGTTCAAAAGTTCAGAACATCAAAGCTTTGATGAATGTACCTGAAAGACAAATGCTTCCAATGCTTCTTGGGGTTTAACATCGATGTTCTTAACTCTTTACCTTTAGAAACAATAGTTTTTTCAACATATTTTCTTTTAATTATTAAACGTCTAAAACGGGATATAATTTACCGATTATTCGATAACGAAAAATACTAATCGATTTCGCCGTGACCGATCAACAATCGATTAATCGATTAATCGTGACAGCCCTATCCTGGATAGCCTTGAATGTCCCCAGACAGACGTATTTAAAAAAATATCCGCGGGAAGTTCGCACTCACCACCAGTGGGATTTGGTGTTCTTCATTTTACCGAATGCTTGTCAAGCTTAGACCCCCTCCCCACCTTCACTCAAAAGTATGTGCCTCCCCTAAAACAGAGTCTTGGCGGCGCACGTGTCCGCTGTCTAATACTGTTACGCCATTTCTACGTCAACGAACCTTCTTTCCTTCATCCTTTTCTCGGAACAATTTTACCATTTCTGTCATGAAATCACCGCACGTATCGACAATTACACCTGCCTGCAGTTTTTCTATATCAGTCTTCCCAGACAGGCCTGCAAATAAAATGTACGGTACTATTTTCTCTCCAGTTCAGATAAGATAAGATTTATTTAGCAAATACACCAGAACAAAGTCAGATTGCTTTGTACATACAAAATCAACATGAATAGAAACATAAAACCATACTAATTCAAAATGACAGACGTAAATATGAAGGGTTATAGTGGATGTGATATAATATTATTAATGTCACCTCTTGGTGTCAGATTGACAGGACTTGTCTCGTTGCTATAAGAATTACTGGATCATATTACAGATGATACCACAGAGCTGTGGCACATTGTGTCTCAGGAATATGAATCTCTCGGAGGGTTCCGTCTCAACAAACTCTTGGTAATCACGTTCCAATTTGTAAAATGCACGTTCTCTGAGAAATGCATATTCACTGCACTCCATAACAAAGTTCCCCTCTGTTTCCACTGCAGCCGAGCCGCACACCGCGCACAAGCGTTCACTTACAGGGATGGGTGGTTGCATATGCCTCCCCTTTTCTATCATAAGCTTATGGTTACTTACACGCACACGAGTTAATAATTATGTTTCTCGCCTCGGGTGGATGTTGTGTAGATCAAATACTGTTCCAAGTGGTATTTGTTCTTAAACTCTCGATAAGTTCTCAGTTTATTTTGTCCAGTTTTCCTGTTGTCATCAAATTTAGCATTATAAAAATTATTTAAATGAGTCTCCTTCAAATTTTCTCTTAGTGTTATGTTGAAACGGAATTTTCTGTTCGGATTTCATCTGAGGATTATAATTGGCTATAAGCTGCTGATATTTAACCCACATTGAGATTGGCATAGTGAAATTCACGGATTCAGTTCTAGCCTCTGGTAGTAAGGAAGGGTTTGGAGATCATATAGTTTTGATACAAACTTAGCCATGTGGATGTTGGCATCTATGTGCACTGGGTACTGTCCAAGTTCAGCTCTCACTCCATGGTTCGATGATTTATTGTTCACACCCAGGACTAACTTACGGAGCTGAATATGAACGGTTTCGCATGGCGATTGATCAATATTAGCATCGTTGATTTCAATTCAGTAATTCACTATCGTATAAGAGGCTGGGTTTTATCAGGATGTTGAATAGTTTCAGGTAAACCGAAACAACTGGAAGCCACATTCTTTAAAAGCTGTTGTTCAGGCTGAAGAGGGCTTTTAAACCTTTCAGTTTTAGATTTTGTTGCGCATTCTGTAGTTTACCATTGGATGTAAACGAAAGTCCCAAATATGTGTACTGATGAGCGTGCATAAGTTCATTGTTTCCAATATGGAAACCATGGGGCTCCTTATTCTTTCGCGATTGAAAAATAATAACTTTAGTTTTGTCAACATTTGCGCCAATTTTGTTTTTTAGTGCAGTAGTCAAGGTATCCACTGCTCTCTGTACCCTCCGAGACGAGGTTTGAGATGATCGCTGAATCGTCGGCAAATAGCAAATGACTTAGATTCGTGGTATGCAAACGGACGGGATCGCAATTTTCATCAAAGATTAAGCCAATGTCGTCTATTAAAATGTTGAAGAGCATCGGCGAGATCACACAACCTTGTCTCACACCAACAGTTCACATTAAGGATGGACTTAATCCTCGCGAAGTTTTTATTTGATAGTAACTTGAGCTATATGGGGATTTTAAAATTTTAAATACATATTTTTGTGACACCTCACACTTAAAAAAATTTCAGCGAAAATACTACATTTTAGATGACAGGGCAAGCAGGTGCGTCGTGAAGATGACAGACTGGGGGAGGGGCGATTATCATGACTCAAGATTCGACTGAAGAAATATTTCAACTAATCATTGAGGCATGCCTTTATCGAAGACATGCCTCGATGGTGTAATTGGAATATTTGTCAATGTGGTTATGTGGTTTATAGTTAAACCTTTACCTAACATGAAAAGCAGACGACACTTGCAAAAAAAATTCTTGAATGACTAATTGTTTTCATTTTTGAATCAAAAACATAGGTTATGACCCCTTGTTGGAACGAGCTAGACGAGGGGTCATAACCTACGTTTTGGGGACAAAAAATGAAAAAATAATGAAAGTTAATTGGCGATGTTTGAGAATAGCGCTGATTGGTTTTGGCTGTTACTTTGGGTAAAGGGTTAAAGTACTCAGGAAAATTGTTTGTGGATAAATACATGTAGTAGTGATTGGCGGATCCAGGATTCTGGATTTTTAGTGTGTGTGTGTGGGATGGGGAGGGGGGTGAGGGGGGTTCAATCATGGCTTATTATGGGAAGCATCGACCCAGGCGCGGAGCGGCGAGTTCTGGTTGCGCAATAGAAACTCTCTTATCGGCGAATTTTAGGTCTTTCTGGGGTAAATGTTGAAAAATTCAAAATGGAATGGTTATTGTGGTTCTACGTTGTCTTCTTTACACATGTTTTCCAGTGAAAATATTCCTGCAGTTTTATACAGACTCATTTAAATTTTGAAAGAGGGAAGCCAATTTATAATCGCTCACAGGTGATCCTCACAGGAGCTGCAATTGTATACCTTGGGAGCGGTATTATCCGCGATAACACATGGACATTCTCAATAGGGGCAGTGGATTCCATGGGTTATCGCGGATAATATTGTAATACTTGGTATGGGTGCGTGTGGACAAATTTCAATATCAAAAATAGGAGGGGTGCTCGCCGGGTGCGCGCTCCCCTGGATCCGCCCATGGTAATTGTGATGCATGGGTTTCCCATCGTATTATGTATCAGCGCATACTGAACTCAAAATTGATCATCTGGGACGCCAACATCCCCAGACCTCCATTTGTTCGAAAGCGACAAAGTCCAAGAAGAAAGTTCAGCCCTGTAATACTGTACACGATTACCAGCACGACTCAAATCAAGGTGAAATGTTTCGGCTGGAAAATTAGGACGAGGGGGGGGGGGGGGGGCTGATTTCTGTAACAGGCTTGCCCATAACTTTATGAGAGTACGATATAGTGTATGTTTCGACCTCCTTTTAGGGACTCAGGTTCTGATCATCTTTAGCTCCTCACAGCTTTGTGAGTGTTGTGGCATCAGAAACTATGGGTGAGCCCTCACATTTATGTAAGGAACCTTCAGTTTTGCGACGAGTTGGGAGGAGCTCCATCGTTTTGTGAGTTGTGAGGATATTAAAACACCTCATATCTTCATACGCAAAAATCCTTCTTTGAAACATGGTAGAGGGCTCAATGGCACGAGGGTGTACTACAGAATGGGTAACATCAACATGAGAGTATAAAAACTATGATGAGCCGTGACGACCCCTTACAATTAATTCCTCTAATTCCTATCATTCTTAGAAGAGGAAAATCAAAAATTCAGACATGGTGACTAATTATTATTAATAACAAGAGGTCCCGAGGAGCCTTAGTTGCTTACCTGATAAAATTGTATCAAGAAAGATTTATGGTCACATTCAGCATCTACATGTTAATATAGTTAGCCTAATCTAGCTAGGGAAGTGGTGCGGGAGAAGGGTCTGTTGGGTGAATTGGGTTTTTTCCCCTTTTATGCGTGAAATCATTCAAACCCTTCAAAACTCATGTAAAAAGAAACAAAATCGCCCAGTTGATCCATCCCAATCCCAACCCCTAGCACACTCCCCCAGTGAAAGTTTTTTTTTTAAGTCAATCGAAATTCTCCCAATCTTGTTGGCAAGCAAAAAACGAGATGCTCATGTGAGCCTAAAACGCTCACCTGGCTCAAAAGTTGTCAAAGGAGTGTGTCATTAAATGATGGGCAGCAAGGGCAAGTTTGGTTTGCCATGCCACAGCCAAAGATAATTTTTTGGCCACTCATTTCTGCTTGTCCTACGAAAGCTTCCTGGGCAAAAACAAAGCTCTGCTCTGTGAAGTTTCAAAAAAGTGTCTGAACGAATTTTCTTTTTGTTTTTACCACTTGTGTTCTCTCTACCAACCCCCCCCCCCCCCACCCACCTCCTACAAAAAGAAAAAAAAAAGACCACGTACTTATGACCCAGTTATACAGCATGACAAATTGGTTCAAATCAGCACTCTGGTTCTGGAAATACAAAATTGAGTGGAGCCTAAGTTTGGGAGCCCAATTTTTTACCTACTGTGTTCCTTTGAAAAAAATGAATCTGCATCTCTATAGTCAGTTCCATACCAGAAATCCAAGCATTATTGTGAGTGGCTTATGAGAATATGATTTTAAAAGCATTTTGGGCTTATGGAGCATTAACCCACCCCATGGGGCATAGCTACTTTTTGGGAAAAAATCAGAAGAGTAAACTCCATCAGCCCAAAGATGGCAGCAGCTTCATTTGAACAAAGTAGAAAGGGTATACTTCAAAGATGGTCTCTGCCACATGTGAATGAATTTGGCCCAGTGGTTTTGAAGAAGAGGGCAAGTTTCAAATTAGTTGATGGAGCACAAGAAAGATTATTACTCAGCATTTCCCCATTGCCAACAGTGTTATAATGGGCATCCCCATACGGCACCCCAGGACAAAACCGATATCTGATTCCACTGGACCTTAGGAACCTGGATACCAAAAACAATATTCTGGCCCATGCAGTTTTTGAAATAATAATAATACACTAAGTTAAACTTTGGGCTCCCACAGGGAGCCCACATATTAAGCCAGGGATTCGATTTGAACAAACTTGAATCTGACACCCCAAGAGATGTCACATCGATTCCCTGGCTTAATATTTGGGCTCCCTGTGGGAGCCCAAAGTTTAACTTAGTGTATTATTATTATTATTATTAATACGCTGATACATGTACTTGCTTTAACACGCATTCACACACTCTCTATAATGCACAATACATTTACATTCGCTATAACACACACATTCACACATTCACACGCACACAAATTCACACACACGCTAAAAACTAAAGTGTTAAAAACTACACTTGAAGTGCTGTATTTAACACTTACTAAGTGTTGAACCAGCACTTTGTTCAAGTGTAGATACCCCAGAACTTGACAGGTGTTACAATAATACCACTTGACAAGTGTAATGTCGCGACACTTAAAAGGAAACAACGCAGATGACGCGGATCAGACTCGAGCTCTCGAGCCTGATCCGCGTCATCTGCGTTGTGTCCTTTTAATTATGTACCCACCAAGCACAAATCAAATTATGGACGATTCTGGAAGAACCACCAATGCTAGACACATGGGAAGAGCCATCCATTCAAGTTTCAGATGTCTGACGATTGTTATGTCTATGTGCTTAAAGCATTGCACTTTGAGTGTTAAAATCAAACCCTAAGAGTTAGAATGGGTTTACCACCTTGAAAGTGTCAGTTTTAACACTTTAGTTTTTAGTGTGCAGATTTGTTTATAAACACATGCACTTCTACTCAGACAGTACATGTGACAAACACAAATATACACAGACCTTGCCCACCCCCCCCCCACCCCCATCTCCCCATCACCCAGTCGTTGGTCAAGCCAACTAATTATAATTCGCCATGTGTCATTGACCCAAAAGGAAAACAATTCCCGCCTTACGAACAGGCGTGTACACGCGAAAGTGTGTGGTATGGGATTTCCAATCCACCCGAAAGTTTGTACACGGGCAGTTCATAAGGGGAGAACCTCGGCAATGATAGATGACCACTCGCATACACATTTGCGCACACCTATCACAGAAACACACTCACTCACTCAACAGATACAAACATTGCACATAGTTATACAAGTACACAAACTACTTCTCTCATGGTTACACACACGCCGAACATTTGGAAGGTTTTCTGCTACTGGAATGCTTATGATCAAAGAAGAATTCACAGCACATTAACAGGCTGATCGTCTGAAATATGAAAGGATTTTGACTGATGGATCTGAAGCAGAAGATTTCAAAAGAAACATTCTCTTTCTCATCTTGCACCAATAAAGAGCCCAAATATTAACCTGGGTACCCGATTTGAACAAACTTGAATCTGCCCCCCCCCCCCCCCCCCCAAGAGATGTTGTATACCAAATATGAACGAATTCTGATTGGTGGATCTGAAGAAGAAGATTTTAAAAGAAATTTCCTCATATCACATAGGGAGCCCAAACATTAACCCAGGGATTCGATTTGAACAAACTTGAATCTGATCCACCCCCCATAGAGATGGTATATACCAAATATCAAAATAATCTGACTGGTGGATCTTTTTTTAAAGATTATTCCCCATATTGCACTAAGTTAAAATTCGAGCCCCTACAGGGAACCCAAATATTAACTGAGGGACTTGATTTGAACAAACTTGAATCTGTCTCTTATAACAATGAGGTATAACAATATTAAAAGATTCTGACTAGTGATTCTGAAGAAGAAGATTTTTAAAGCGCATTCCCCATATTGCCCTATGTTAAGATTCGGGATCTTGTACTGAGCCCAAATATGAACCAAGGGGCTTAATTTCAATACACTTCTATCTGACCCCCCCCCCCCCCTCCCCATGGATGCTGCATACCAGATATCAAACGATTATGATCAGTGGTTCTGAAAAATAATTTTTTGCAAATATGCTGATTCAGCATTTTTTCGATGCCCCCGACAGAACACTCTGACACAACCGATGGGATTTCATTTTACCATTCCATTCTACTGGTCCCAAGGATGCTTCATACCAAATAACAGTTCTCTGTTCCTTGTGGTTTGGGAAATATGGGCGTTTGATTTGTTTTCTATTTTTAGCTCCAGGAGTTCCCACAGGGCTGTGAAAATAAATTGTTCGGGCACCAATCAAGTACTTAGGACCCAGTTATACTACATGCCAAATTTGGTTCAAATCAGCCCATCGATTCTTGAAATATAAATTTTGGGTGGAGCCCAAAATGGGTATACTCACACAGAGTCCAGATATTGACCTACAAACTTCGCTTGAACAAACTTTAATCTTCAACACCAAAAGATGTTCCATACCAAATATCAAGGCATTCTCTTTGGTGTTTCATGAGAAGATTTTAGGCTTTTTGGGCATTAACCACAGCCCGAAGATGGCAGCTGCTTCATTTGAACATAATAGAAAGGATATACTCCAAAGATTATATGTTTGAATTTGGCCCAGTGGGTTTGAAGAAGAAGACAAGTTTCAAAAGTTAACGAATGACGCACGCCGGGCGCCAAGTGATGGCAATGGCACCTACTGACTTGCAGTCAAGTGAGCAAAAAAATTGTCCAATGGACCCGCCTCTCCATCCCCCGGGCATCAAGTGGACTCGTGGAAACCCATTTGAACAAACATTAATCTAATGCACTCACATTTACATCTAACTCGAGTTTACCAGCTCAGTCATTCGTTGGCACAGTTCATTTAAACAAATAGTAAATTCTCCACTGGGTTCTGTTTTAAATTTCAAACCTCTTTATTGCCCATCAAAATCAGTCAAGAGTGACACTTTGAACAAACTTTAATCTACGAGCCATAGTAATGTTATATACCAAATAATAAAAGATTCTGTCCAGTTGATCTGAAGAACATCTTTGCAGAATATTCCTCAAGTTGTGCTAAGTTAAAAATCGGGTTCAAATAGGGAGCCCAAATATGAGCTCAGGGATTTGATTTGAACAAACTTAAATCTCACCATACTAAAGATGTCAATAATATACAACACAAGAATTGTGATTGTGAAGATTTTTTAAAGAATAGACCTTATATTGCACAAAACTAAAAGTTGGGATCCCACAGAAAAAGATTTTTAAATACATTTCCTCAAATTGTAAGCTAAAATTCGGGTTTCCATACGAAGCTAGAGACTTACTTTGAACAAATTTGAATTTGAACCTCATAAGGATGCGGCCTATCAACATATCAAATAACAGAAGATTCTGACTGGTAGATCTGAATAAGTTAAAGTTCTAAACTTCCATAGAGAGCCAAGTATGACCCCAAGGACTTGATTTGAACAAATTTGAATCTAACGCTCCTAAGCTAAGGAAGGATGCTCTATACCAATCATCAACAGATTCTGAATGGTGGATCTGAAGAAGAAGATTCTAAAAACATTTTTCTCATAAAACCCTAATATCACCTGGGCTTGATTTGAACAACCCCCCTCCCATAAAGATGCAGTATACCAAATTAAGCAAATGGTAGATCAGCAGAAAAGGATTTTTAAATAAATTGCCTCATATTGCACGAAGTTAAAATCCGGGTTCCCATATGGAGCACAAATATGAAACCAGGGAACTTGATTTGAACAAACTTGAATCTGAACACGGAATGACGCTGCATATCAAATATGAAAAGATTTTGACTGATAGATCTGAAGAAGAAGTATTTTAAATAACATTCCTCATATTGTACCATGTTAAAGTTAAGAGTTCCCATTAGGAGCCCAAGTATGACCCCAAGGACTTGATTTAAACAAACTTGAATCTGACCCTACCCCCTCCCCCCCCCCCCCCCCCCACACACACACACCTCGAGATGTTCTGTTAGTCTATATCAATGATCAAAAGATTCTGACGGATGGATCTGAACTGAAGAAGATTTTTAAAAAACATTGGTCATATTGAACTGAGTTAAAATTCGGGTTTTCCATAGGAAGCCCAAATGAATCCAGGGCCTTTATTTAAACAAACTGGAATCTCACCCCACTTAGGATACTACATACCAAATACCAAATGATTCTGTCTGATGGGTCTGAAGAAGAAGATTTTTAAAGAATACTCCTCATATTATACTATTTTAAATTTCGGGCTCCCACAGGGAGCCCAATTATGACTCCAGGGTCTTGACAGGACTTATATTTTGACAAAAATCCATGCAGCGAGAATCCATGCAAATTCTCGCTGCACCTCTGCTAGGATTCGCATGGAAAGAATTGAGTTAATTTAACCATTTACCTAATATAGCATAGAAAATGAACCAACAGAAGGCTTACACAAGACCCGAACTATCCTTAACTCTTAGTTAATAAAATTGTACAAATACGAATGTCATTGGAACCGGCTCAATATGAGCCAGTTTCAAAGGCATCCATATTTGTAAGGTTTTATTGATAAACAATATTTTTAAAAAATTATCAAATTCCGTTTAGAGTTTAAAAATTAAAAACAGGGCTTATATTTTGACGAGAATCCGAGAATCGATTCGCACTAAGATTTGCGCAAAAACCGGCGAGAATCCATGTAGATTCTCGCTGCACCTCTGCTAGGATTCGCGTGAAAACAAATGAGTCAATTTAACCCCTTAACTAACACAGCGGCAACAACTTAACCAATAGAAGGCTAACATGACCTGAAATATCCTGACACTTTGTCAATAAAACCTTACAAATATGGCTGTCATTGGAACCAACTCATTGAGCCGGTTCCAACGGCAGCCATATTTGTAAGATTTTATTGGAAAATATTGTTCATTTAATTATTTTATCATTTATTTATTAGTTATTGTTCAAAAATTATCAAACTTAGTTTTAAAAATTGAAAAAGTGTGTTGAGTAAAAGGTTAACACGTGTTATCAGTATACAACAGTGGTTCAACCTTGGTGGCGTCATGGGATCCTGGGACACTCATAGTAGGTATGGATTCTCGCATCCATTTTCACGAGAATCCAAATGAATTCTCATAAATTTAGACGAAATATAAGCCCTGAAAAAGCTGTGTTGGGTAAAGGGGTAATATGTGTTATCGGTATACAGCAGGGGCTTAACAAATTTAGATGAAATATAAGCCCTGCTTGATTGAACAAACTTCAAGCTGACCCCCTAAGGATGCAGTATACTAAATATCAAGAGATTTTGATTGGTAGATCTGAAGAAGATTTTTAAATAAATTTCACCATTTTGCACCAAGTTAAAATCTCGGCTCCCATATGGATCCCAAATATGAATCCAGGCATTTGATTTGAACAAACTTGAATCCGAACCTTCAAAGGATGCTGCATATCAAATATCAAATGGTTTGACTGGTAGATCTGAAGAAGAAGATGTTTGAACAATATTTCTCATATTGCACTATGTTAAAGTTAGAGTTTCCATAAGGAGCCTAAGGATGCTCTATATTAATCATCAGAACATTCTGACAGATGGATCTGAAGAGGATTTTTAAAAAAAATAGTTGTCATATTGGACTGAGTTAAACTTCTGGTTCCCATGGGGAGTCCTAATATGGACCCAGAAAGGATTCTGATTGATGGATCTGAAGAAGAAGACTTTGAAAGAAATTTCCTCATATCTCATAGGGAGCCCAAATATTAGTGATGGGAACAAACTTGAATCTGACCCCCCTACCCCCCCCCCCCCCCCCCTAGAGATGTTATATACCAAATATCAAAAGAATCTGAGTGGTGGATCTTTTTTTAAAGATTATTCCCCATATTGCACCAAGTTAAAATTCAGGAAACCCAAATATTAACTGAGGGACTTGATTTGAACAAACTTGAATCTGCCCCTTATAACAACGAGGTATAACAAATATCAAAAGATTCTAACTAGTGATTCTGAGGAAGACGATTTTTAAAGCTCAATCCCCATATTGCCCTAAGTTAAGATTCGGGCTATTGTACGGAGCCAAAATATGAACCAATGGGCTTAATTTGAACACACTTCTATCTGACCCCACCCCCCTCCCCTCCCATATGGATGCTTTACACCAGATATCAAAAGATTCTGATCAGTGGTTCTAGAAAAGAAATTTTTGCAAATATGCTGATTCAGCATTTTTTCGATTCCCCTACAGAACAATCTGACACAACCGATGCAATTTTATTTTACCATTCCATTCATTGATTTGAACAAACTTGAATCTCACCCCACGAAAGATGCTACATACACAATATCACATTATTCTGACTGATGGTTCTGAAGAAGAAAAAGACTTTTAACCCTTTACCCAACGTAACGGCCAAAACCGGCCAGCGCTATTCTCAAAAATCGCCAATTAATTTTCAAAATATTTTCATTTTTTGTCTCAAAAACATAGGTTATGACCCCTCGTTGGAACGAGCTCGTCGAGCTCGTTCCAACGAGGGGTCATAACCTATGTTTTTGAGACAAAAAATGAAAAAATTTAGTTATTCAAGAATTTTTTTTGCAAGTGTCGTCTGCTTTTCATGTTAGGTAAAGGGTTAAAGAATATGCAGTATTATTAAATATCAAGAGATTTTGACTGGTAGCTCTGAAGAAGAAGACGTTTAAATACATTTCCTCATATTGCACCAAGTTAAAATTCGGTATCCAATCGGGAACCCAAATATGAACCCAGGGACTCTTTTCGAACAAACCTGAATCTGCCTGCCCCCCCCCCCCCCCCACCCCCCCACCCCCCCCCCCCACCCCAAGGATGTTGCGTACCAAGTATCAAACTATGAAAACTCGCGAATATGGGCCGCAGGTACTGGCGATGTTTTTTTTTTTTTTTTTTTTTTTTCCGTCCCGTGATTTGCCCTCTCGTACAATTGGTAGCATTTCTCTCACAAACCGTTTACTATCCACCATAATATTATTCCAAAAGAGGTTCTATCACTAAACCAATGATAGAAACTATAGCCTTTACAGTATAGCCCTTACCGTATAGCCCTTACCGAATTGTTGCTTAGTGTATTACTTATTGTTGCTTAGTGTATTACTTATTGTATTAATTATCGTACTAAACAAAAAAGTCGTATCCTTTGTCTACATCCTTGTAGGGTGGCGAGGGAGGACGCTACAGAGGTATCAGTGGTGAATTCTCCACCCGACAGGTTTCTAATAACTGGCGAATATAGGCCACGGGAACTGGCGATGGGTTTTCGGTCGTGGGGGTTGGTCATATCCAACGGTTCGCGGACCGACGGCTCATCGGCGCTTTTTGTATTCTATGTTCGAGGGGTTGATATGCCCACACGTACATTGGTAGCGTTTCTCTCACAAACTGTTTACTATACTCCATAGTATCTTTCCAAGAAGAGGTTCCATCACTAAACCTAATGAGCCATCAACACAAATCTTGCTGTCAAGAATATACTTTTCGTCAAAAGGGAATGGCAGGAAGACAGCCTCTCAGGCTATGCCATTTCCTTGCAGCGCGTTCAACTATAACCTGTTTTATTGTTATCTTGTATACACTTATGCTGCAAAATAAATCAATCAATCAATCAATCAAATGTTTCTGATAACAAAAAGAAAAGAAAAAAGAGAAAAAAGTAACGAATATATAGAACAGACAAATGATTTATGAACAGAGAGAGTACACAGAGGGAACTGTGTGAGGGCTAGTATCGGTTTGGTCAAGTGCTAAGGCTGGAGTGGACCACAACAAAACATGTACCCATACATTCTGTAACTGAAGCTAGAAATTTGCGGATGTTTATTAATGAAACGCCACCCGGGTGATTTATTTCGATTTCTTGCAGCAGTGTTAGTACACACTCGATAGTAGTTGGATAGCTGATGTTCAAAAATTTGCTCATCAACTAGCTAACCATCATCAAATCTGTTGGTATTTTTGATGAAATGTTGCACTGCTAAAGCAACTTCCACGTTCTCTTTATATCTCAAGGTGCTGTCACCGTAACAAACTTGATCGACATGTAAAATATTATATTTCAATAATTTGTGTTGTAAAACATTTCGGGACTGAGCATGTATATCACAATCAAATATGAAATGGTGCGCGTCTTCACGTGCATTGCCACATGCGCATTTGGGCGAGTCTGCGATATAGTTGTTAAACATGTCGGCCTTGAGGTTGCTACATTCATTACGTATCCTGGTAAGTTGAATATTGTATTTCCTTTTTCCTGCATTAAAATATTTGGGAGGCTTTATGTTTGGCGACGCTATACATCTTTTAAATTGTTCAACTGATGGGCAATTTCTAGTTTCTTGATTGAGTCTGTTCCATTCGGCTAAGCATTTTGGGAAAAAAGATTTTTTGAATAATTCGGTTCTGTGTGGGATAGGTGTAAAATCCGATGCATTTCGCAGGTTACGACTGGAAAGGTCGCTGAAGCGTGGGGTTAAGATATCAAATAGAAATTCGGGAGAGAGACCATTTACAATTTTGTAAAACAATATCATTCTTTGGATGTACCGTCTTTCTTCAAGGGACCTCCAACCCACTTCTAGTAAGAGACGTTCCCTAGAAACAGACCTTGTTAACCCCGTAACTATACGGGCAGCTTCACAGTGTATGTCATCGAGACGCTTTAAATGTACCAGAGGTGCTCCATCCCACACAGGGCTTGCATACTCTAATATTGGAAGAATGAATGAAACATACATTTGTTCTAATGTTTTCCTATTGAGAATATATTTTAATTTCCTAATCTGTGCTAGTCTGGGTCCAGCATGGGAGCATATTGTGTCAATGTGACGGTCCCAGGATAGGTCTGACTGAAGGGTTAAGCCCAGATGTTTGTGCTCAGATGTTATTGGAAGATTTGTGTCTATAAATTTAATTGTTGGTGGTTCTAAGTTCTTGCGTAGGGAGAATAGCATCACTTGAGTCTTTTGCGCATTGAATGTTACTAACCATTGATTTGCCCACTCGTTGATCTTTTCAATATCTCTGTTAACTACAGCTGTTAAATCATCAACAGAACTGTCACTTCTAGTGAGACATGTGTCGTCCGCAAAAAGCCTTGTAATTGACTCAATGTTTTCTGCAATATCGTTAATGTACACGAGGAACAGAAAAGGACCGAGAACTGATCCTTGTGGAACACCAGATGATACTACGGTATAGTCAGAATAACACCCATCGACTGACACACGTTGTTCCCTATTTGAGAGATAATTTTCAAACCACACGAGCAATGGACCTGTTATACCGTATTCACGTAATTTAAATATCAACCCTTTGTGCCACACCCTGTCAAACGCCTTTGAGATGTCACAGAAAACGCCACACGTTATAAGCTTTTTGTCGATTGCTTGACATAAATTATTATATATCTCAATTAATTGAAAGACGGTGCTATTATTGGGTAGGAATCCGGACTGCAAATTGTAAAATAAATCATTTTCAGAGAAGTACTTATAGACGTTATTAAAAATTATTCTTTCCATAATTTTCCCTACGTTACAGAGCAGGGAAATTGGCCTGTAGTTGTTGCAGTCTGACCTGTCTCCTTTTTTGAAGATGGGAATCACGTTTGCTTGTTTCCATTCAGTTGGATAGATACCCAAGGACAAGGACTTGCTATAGAGCATACACAATGGTTTACAAATGGTAGATTTGGTTTCTTTCAGCATTCTGTTGCTTATCCCATCGTGACCTGTTGCTTTCTTGGTTGGTAAAGATTTTAATATTTTGACAATATCTTCTTCGTGAACTACTACATCAGATAGAAATTCATCGCAACGAATTTTGGGTGTTGGGAGATTGTGATTTCTCGACTCGAGATTGCTATTATTTGCAAAGGTTTTGTTTAATAGTTCGGCTTTTTCAGTGTTTGATTCGATCACTCTAGGTCCAGTGCCAGTCATTTGATGAAAAGGGGGGAGACATTTATTTGAAAACATTTTAACGATATGCCAGAATTGCTTAGGGTCTCTTTCACAAGTTAATGATTCATCTAGTTTATTGTAAAAGTTGATCTTTGCAAACTTTTTCATATTGTTCACCTTATTCCTTTGCTCTTTGTATTTATCCCAGTGTCTTATTGTTTTAAATTTTATGGCATTACGTCTGGCACGATCGCGATGACGAATTTCTCTTCTCAAGTTGTTATCGAACCATGGCTTATCCTTATATCGCACTGTCATTTCGTGCTGTGGTATACATTGTTTGGCAATTTCTAGGTAAGTTTGGGTAAAGTTCCTTACTGATACGTTAATGTCATTTGGGAGATTAACAAGCGTCTCCCAGTCTGTTTCTAGGATTAAAGTGTTCATTTTATGATAATCAGCTGCTCCATAATTCCATACGATTCGCTTTCTAACTGTTAAACTGGAGCGGGGAAATTTAATTATAACAAATGTTGCCTTATGATCAGAATATCCAAAGTCAATTGTACCAGCATGCTCTGAGGTTACTGTATCGCTTAAAAGAATTGGATCAATTAAGGTCTGACTAACGGGTGTAATTCTCGTCGGTTCCTGTATCACATTAGTCAAATTGAAATTATTTACAATGTCATTTAGTGGGGTACGATTTCTCAGGAAATCACAGTTTAGATCGCCGGCTATTATTACTGATGGGTTAAGGGATAAAGCTATCTCTAGTTTGTCTTCAAGTTTTGACCAGTAGTTTTCAGTACAAAAGTTTTCAGACCTGTAAGCTACACATAGAATAAAACTACACCTCCCACCAACCTCAAACCACAAGTTATCGTCGTCAAACTTCAGATCAGGTAAAATTCTAAAATAAAGCTCGTTTGAGAAATATACTGCTATTCCACCGCCATATTGATTTCTATTTGTTCTTATCGGGTTCTGGAAGTTGGGGATTGTGATTCTTTCAGAATCAAATGCCTCTTCGGTGTGGGTCTCAGAAAAGCATACTATATCATACTCATCAAGTTGATCACTGAGGTCATCAAGTTTATTGCGTATACTTCTAATATTATAGTGCAATATGGAAACTGTGTCTTGAGTAATGGTTTTATCAGGACCAGGGTTTGATTCAATGTCGCCACTTCGAGCCAGAAGAATTAGTAGCAGTGGAAAAATTCTTAAAGCAAAATGAATATTTGAGCTACTCGCAACCTTTTTAAACATGAATGTCTTGGGGTGAACCTTATTCAGGTGTGTATGTGAGGATGTCACATTGTAAAAAGAGCCAACTGTTAATCTATATTGCTCTATACTAATCGCCATGAGCTGCAAGTGAATAGTAATACATTGCTTTAGTTCGCTCTTGTTTACAAATAACATCACACATTACAGTTTCAGGGGGGTATAGTAACATCTCAAGCCAGCACTTGACCAAACCGATGGAAGAAAAAGTGATAAAGTTTATGTACATATTAATGAGGAAAATAAACAAATAACAGGAAACCAAAGAGTATGGCATTCTGTTACGACAATTTGGTTCTGTAATTCGGTGTTTTGGTTGTGGTTATTGGTATACCAATCTATATTATTACAACTATTTATGAGTATTTTAACTCTAGTTCAATTTATCTTACAAGAAGTTCCATGTGATAAACCTCTTAGATCAAATGAAAAGGAGTGAATGAATGAGTGAATGAATGAATGATTGAAAGAATGAATGGATCAATGATAGAATGATTGTATCAATGAATGAGTGACTGAGTGAGTGAATGAACGATTGGATGACTGAGCGAACGAATAAATAAACGAATGAATGAATGAATGAATGATTGAACGAGTGAATAAATAAACGAATGAATGAATTTATTAATAAATGAATGAATGAATGAACGAATGAATGGGTGAATGAACGGACGAGTGAACGAATGGGTCCATTTCGTCGATGCATAATCAAACGAGCGAACGATCTAACAAACGGGTGACCCATCCATCCACCAGTCCCCGCATCCACCCACCCACCCACCCACCCGCCCACCCACCCACCCATCCATGCACCTAACCATCAGAATGAATGAAACATAGACACATCTTTCCATCAGCCCACCCAAATTCCCACTCGTCCACCCATCCTTCAGTATCAATGAATGAAGAGGCGAACAAACCTAACTTTTTGACTAACCTGACTAAACAACGATCAGCAAACAAACTTCTTCAGCATGGTCCGAAGCAAACGAAGCATCAAACGAGCGAACGATCTAACAAACGGGTGACCCATCCATCCACCAGTCCCCGCATCCACCCACCCACCCACCCACCCACCCACCCACCCACCCACCCACCCACCCACCCATCCATGCACCCAACCATCAGAATGAATGAGACATAGACACATCTTTCCATCAGCCCACCCAAATTCCCACTCGTCCACCCATCCTTCAGTATCAATGAATGAAAAGGCGAACAAGCCTAACTTTTTAACTAACCTGACTAAACAACGATCAGCAAACAAACTTCTTCAGCATGGTCCGAAGCAAACGAAGCACAGACACACACCCTAACAAACACTTTCAGCCTCTATCACACACACACACACCCTCTCACCCACACACACTTTAACGCGCATGTTGTTCCCCCCCCCCGACACACAACCCTCACACAAACATATACTCTCCCCCACCCCCACCCCCATAATAAGTGGATGAATCAATACAACACAAACATAATGATTGAATGAAGAACGTATGAGTTAATCAAAGGATGAATCCACGGTTGGAAACATGCATCAGTCTATGAGAAATTTATCGAATACAGCATCACCCAAAACTATGTAAGAATTAAAAATACAATCAATGTGTTGACACAGCATAGACTGTGGCAAAGTGGGGAGTCGCACCACTCCCAACCTCTCACACGAACACAATCACACACACACACTCCTGACCACACACACCTAGCCACACACCCCCTCAGACACCCCAGCGCACACACACTCCTAGCCACACACACCTAGCCACACACCCCCTCAGACACCCCCGCGCACACACCCCTAACACATGGCCCTCACACACACATAGCTCTACACGCACAACACACCCACGCACGCACAGCAGTTGAAGGAGCATATCAATGAACCAGCAACAGGTGAATAAACACAGAGAAAAGAAATATGATTGAGTAAATGAGCACAATACAAAAATAAAAAGAACTTGTGGGTAAATCAAAAGATGAATCCAAGGTTGAATGCATGGATATGTCTATAAGATAAATTGTCGAATACAACCGTAACTATGTGAAAGCTGATAGTGTGACTAATATGTTATTTAAGAACGAAAATTATTTAAGAACGATGCTTCTCGTATGGCCTAGGCTTCCCTTTCCTTTGACAGGAGCAGTGGCGCAGATAAAGATAAAGATAAAGGGGGGGGGGGGGGCGGAGGGGCGGTGCCCCCCCCCCCCCCCACCAGCAGTTTTGTCGGAAAATTTCTAGTGGAGTCGGAATATTATTCGAACCATTCTTAGGTGAATTTATACCTAATAACATTAAAACTATGGGCTTTTTGGGGTAAAAACACAGCTTTTTAGGTAAATGTTTCGACCATGAACCAATTTTCAGTACATTTGCAGAGAAAAGGTCTTTTTTCTTGTTAACCCTTTAGCCCAACGTAACGGTCAAAACCGGCCAGAGCTATTCATCGCCATTCAAATTCAATTATATTTTCACCCCTTGTCCCAAAAACACAGCCCATGACCCCTCATTGCGTTGCGCTCGTTCCAATGAGGGGTCACAAGCCTTGCCCCTGAGACAAAAAAAAAAAAAAAAAAAAAAAAAAAAAAAAAAAAAAAAAAAAAAAAAAAAAAAAAAGAAAAAAAAAAATTTTTAGCTATGCAAGAATTTTTTTTTTTTTTTTTTCTTTGGAAGTGGTCTCCGCCAATTCACGTTTTTTCTGGTAAAGGGTTAAACTGTTGGGAAATTTTCAGTCTATCAGAAAATTTTAGGCTTGCCCCCACGCCAGCGGGAAGATATCTACGCCACTGTACGCCACTGTACAGGAGGAACGCGCACGAAACATAACCAGCTACTCAACAGCGAGATGAGCTCGACGAGCTTGCCCCAGTAGTAATTCACGGGATATTGTTCATGAATGTAATTTGCAGAAGTACATTTCCTAGACTGTGTGCTTTCTTGGATGGCACTGGCGGAGCCATTCACTATGCGAAGGGTTGAAAAGCATGCATAGTTTATCTTGGCTATTTCGAGTGGTTATTATGCAAGTTGGTTTTTGTTTTGCATTTATGAGAATCGAAGAAGAAAACGAAGAAGAAAACAAAAAGACAACAAATTATATGACCTTGACCAGTCTGGAATGTTGGTGAAGGTGTGAAACAATTAAGGTCTTTGACGAGTGAGCTGTATTGAACGAATGTGGTCAACCAAATCAATAACAATTTAAAATCTTTGGACGTCTGATGAGTCTGATGAGTTAATTTTATCATATGGGTACAGCTTATCTCGAAATTGTCTGGATGTCCGATTGGGAACTTATTTGCAACTTGTTACCAGTTTCACTTTTTTTGGCGAATATATTCCCGTCGAATGTCCAAAACGAGTGAATTCTGCTCTGTTTCTTCAAGTCAACTAATTGTCTCACTAAAGCATATCTGGCTTGAGTTAGGGATTCGGTTATAAAAATATGATCACTGTCATTTCGAAGATTTTTCTTCATTCTCATCACTGAGGATTTACTTCTATGGCTTACAAATCTGCAAATCAGGTTCACACGATTATCGCCAACACGCGATGCACCTTGGGCACTGTCAATACGGGGTTTGCCAAGGGGGTGTACACGGCTGATATCATCTTCTTTGAAGTTTAATTTTAGCTTTTGATTGCATATGTCAAGTGCCATTCCTTCATATTCATACCCCGTCCTGTCACTTGGTTTCAGGGACAATGGAACATTTCTAAACACAACACAGTTTCTTCGAGAATATTGTTCAGCCTCTTCAATTTGCCGTTCCTGCGATTCAAGTTTCTTGGATATTTTTGCATACGCCACTTCGAGGGTATCCCCCGTTTCAGTAACTTTTGTTAATCTTGAGTTCAACTCACAATTTTTTGTCTCTAGCTGTATCAGTGGGTCTTTTACCGTTTTTTCAATTACTTGAGAAATCTTTGAATCTAATATTTTTTCTAGGGATCTATCTATGGCATTTTCCAGATCTTGTTTTAGAAGTTTCAACATCTCACCACTAAACGCCTTAGTAACTTCCGAAGTAATCTGGGGAAGAATCTGGGGAAGAATCTGAGAAATAATTTGACTCACGTTCGACTCCTTTGTGACCCCACTGGGCCTAGGAATCCTTGACTGCTGACTGAGATCTCCAACTGATGCAGATGCAGAAAAAAACTTTCTTATTGAACGCTCCTTCGGAGGTGTAATATCATCCGGCAGATTCCTTTTTTTCGTTTGAATAGTTTCTGGAGTGGACTTTTCCGCCATTTCCGCCATTTTCTATTTTGTTATGAGTTAATTTCACTTCACAGATTAACGAATCGCCTAGATCAATAAGTTTGTTCTTTTACATAATCAATTTTTCATACAAATAACGTCCCATGCCTTTTCCTCATACATATCACATGAAAGTTTACAGCAAATACATCGTAAATTGCACCATAACACCAGAAATCCCGACACCAGTTTCTACACAATCAACACCATTGCCGCCATTTTTTGACTCTGACAATTCCAAATTCTTTATTATATTACTTACAAGTATGTCGCCAAAAGTTATTTGTTATTTTATATGTATGGAGAGAAGGGATATCTAAGTGGTACGCACTTGTCCTCCGATCCCATTGTATTCATTTGATACAATAAAATATGTTTAAACAAAAAATGTTTCTGATTGGTTGTTCTAAAGGAGGTTTTTCATTTTAATTCTTTTTTATATTGTCGGGTGCAAACAAACTGATGCACCCTTTGGGTGTGTCAACTTTATTTGAACAAAACTGAATTGACAAATGATAAGGAGGTGCATATCATATTTGGTTCAGTTCGCCCAGTGGTTAATGTAAAGTTCACGCCAGTCGGACGGACGGACGGACGGACGGACGGATGTCGGATAGAACGTAATCACTTAACCCCCCGCCCCCCTGGCTATCAGTAAGGTGAGCTTATAATTAATGCGCACAACACACACACATGGACATAACCACAACTGAACATGACCGAAGCGTATGTGCACAACACACTAACGTAGCGTCAACCATACCAACAACTCCCAACATGCCAGAGGCGCATGTACACAACACACAAATATCACCCGTACCTCCATCATAGCCTCGGCGTATGCGCACAATACTCAAGCATGACACAAGTCATTCGTTCAATATCGAAAATAGCCACTACTCATGCGTGGACGTTATATGATCGACGCGCAAGAGCAGGTCTCCAAACACATGACCTCGAGGTTAGACCTCAGGACCCACAAGAAGGGGTCTAAACATGCATTATGAACTACTCAAATTGCACAAACCACATGAACATGTTTTATTGCTAAACTGTTAACTTTTTACCCGACACGTCGAGAAGACGATATACTTCACTTCAAAGTAAATCTAAATATCGTAAACAAGTTAGAACTCCCTCATCAGCACGACCTCCTGTATACGAGCTACAACCTACCCCCTCCCTGTTCCGAACTTTAACACTCCACACCAACAATGTTCGGAAGATTGAAGTTGATAATTCTTCACAGATAGCTGGATAGTAGTTCTAATTGAATTTAAGCTTTGAATGCAAGCTTAGGATTAAAGTCTTTCAAAGTATTTCGAAATAAGTTGAACTTACGTTGGTATACAGGCAATGGTCAGAAGAAATCAAGTTATTTATCCACATACAGGTTACAATACACTGTATTCCTCTAAAAAACACCTCTAGCTGTTTGATGGAAGATGCGCGTTCCCTGATTTATTCAAATCAGGGAAAATGAACTGAGCTTGTAAGTGTGAAGAAATGTTATTAAAGTACTGGTTTTGAAAAAAATATAAAATATTGGTGGAAACTAACTAATTCCTGAAAAGAGTGAAAGAACATGAACATTGGGGGGGGGGGGGGGGGGTGACGGGGGGGGGGGGGGGGCGTGGCGGGTTCAAAATAATTATGTCTATTTTATTAATGTGAAACTTGGTATTCAGGCCAATAACTTTAAAAGCAAAAGTCACAGAGTGACCTATATTTTTTTTTAAGAGGTGATAAACTAAATGGATATAAGGTTGTTTTAACAAAGATATGCTTGATGTGGTGGGTGGGGGATGTTTGTAGTGTAAAAAGAGTGCAATGCAACCTGCATTATGAATGATATTCCGTAGAAATAAAGCTGTGGTGGATCTATCATTACTTACTAACAGATGGTAAAAATGAAACAAATACCAAATCCATAAAGGACAATAACGCTGACAAAAAGTATTCAAACTAACAGCCGCATTGAACACTGGCCAGACGTCAAAAGGATACATTTGGACACCAAATACGATGTCATTCCACCCAATAATTTAAAAGTGATCGAGTTTAAACAATCGTTGTTCACAAACTGAACCACAGGCAGACCGACCGACAGACGTTGCCAGTAATAGAGTTGTTTGTCGCAGCTAAAACTGAAACCCCCATCCGTATACGTTGGCAATGCCACTGATCGTTGTGCCCTGCGAATTGTATTTTCCTATCATCTGCTTTCGTAACTGAATGATGCACCAGATTAATAAATCCAACCCCTAACTGAACCCGAATAAAAGACGACGATTGCCAACAAACTTCTTGAACAACTAAAAATTAATTTTTGTGCCTTAAAACATAGCTTATGGTCCCATCAGCGAGCTCATTCCAAAGATGGGTCATAAACATTGTTTGAGACAATAAATTTGAATGACGATTTTAGTGAATGGCGCTGACCGGCTTTATTTTATTATTTACCGTTAAAACTAGAAGTCCTGTCTTGAAAATGCGCACAAATAACACGTCAATCTGTGCGTTAATCTACGCGTTATGAGCATAGTGAGGCTATAAAATTATGTGCATATGGCCTGTGCACAAGCAATGTTTCAGCCAATGGACCTCCGGGTAACCCGGAGGTCCATTGGCAGAAACATTGCCTGTGTTTGCTATGAGCAACAAGGAGAACCTGACATGCTTTGGATGCCTTTCGATATGGCAATTGTGCGCAATTCATACGCGCAATTAAGACTAGATAAGTGCACAATTCGTGACAGGACTTCTAGTTGTAACTGTAACCTTTGCGTAACAAAAGGGTTAACCACCTTCGGGAATTTCTGATATCTTCAAGTAAGCTGATACTTTTCCACTTCGTGAGTGAATTGCGTTCCTCATATGTGTTGGTAACGCTATATGATGTGATCTTTATTCTCACCTGTTTTTTCCGCAACGAAATTTGCCATCGCCCGACTTTGAGGGTACATTTGATCATCGATAGAAAGTAACGGCATCTGCCCCAGTGGTGTATCTGAATAAAAAAACAAAGAAGAGAATGTGATGGAATGCAGTAAGAGTCAATATGTTTAGTGTCGACAACTATTTATTTATTTATTTATTTATTTATTTATTTATTTATGTTTAAGGTCACATATTTATGCACAATGGCTAATCATGACCATGACAGTTTTATGGGTGGAGGAAGCTGGAGTACCTGGAGAGAACCACCGAGCAACGACGAGCAGCAAACAGCTCCCCAACATCGTAACTCCGCACTGCAGCAAAGGCCGGGTTAGATTGGTTGAAGACATGCGTACCATCGACGTGCTGTACGCCTTAGAACACGGCGTCATCGTTCCCCCACGCGGGCAATGGAGATGAAGTGTCTTGCCCAAGGACACAACGCGGTTGCCGCAGGTGGGATTCGAACCGAGGACCTCTCGTCTTGCAGCCTGCACCTCTTCCTACTGAGCCATCGTGCTCCAGTGTCGACAACAAAAACAGGCCTGGAAATAAGGGATCGTTTAGGTTACGTGAGAGTAACGTCAAAAGTAAAATACGCGAACGCAGTACAGGTTACTATAAAACAACACAGTATAAATTAACTTTCTAATCCCGCATGTTTTGCCAATTATTTATTAATTATTTATTAGGGTTTAACGACACTTTAACAGCCAGGGTCCTATCGTGATGATGACAGTTTTACAGGTGGAGGAATCCGGAGTACCCGGAGAGAACCACCGAACAATGACGAGCAGCTGCCAGCTCCCCAACATCGTAACTGCGGACTCGTTGAGCTCGTTCCAAAGAGGGGTCATAACCTATGTTTCTGAGACAAAAAATGAAAAAATAATGAAAATTAATTAGAGACTTTTGTGAATAGCGCTGGTCGGTTTTGTTACTTTGGGTAAAGGGTTAAACCTCCATAAATTTCAAGTTTCATCGTTACTACATTGGACGAGATATATTATGTAACTCCGCTGTTTGTCATGGTTTCAGATCACTTTCAGCATATAGAGCCATCT
Source organism: Pictodentalium vernedei (assembly GCA_031216915.1). Taxonomy (NCBI): domain Eukaryota; kingdom Metazoa; phylum Mollusca; class Scaphopoda; order Dentaliida; family Dentaliidae; genus Pictodentalium; species Pictodentalium vernedei. The sequence continues at coordinate 844,599,834 of CM062296.1, read as the reverse complement.
CACAGCCGAAGAACGAGCATAATGTCTAGTTCAGACAATCATTTATGATTGCCTTGCCCACTTTGGAGGAATAAAACATCATGATGCGCTGGTAAACAAGACTTTTTATGCCAAAGACGTAGAACTCGCGTTTGTTTGCATATGTTAACAAACTGACATGCTCTTTTCAATGATCTACTCGTATGATATATTTGGAGTAAAAAAATTGAAAAGCGTTTGTCTTGCACACTTTGTACATAGTGCTGGTCAGATATGGTCATTACGTTGAGTAAAGGGTTAAACATTTTTTGCCCCGTTATGTGTAAATATTGCGTAGACATCAAATCAGGGGCATAAGAAAAACGAGTGGTAGGTGGGGTCGGGAACGGAACTCAACTTTTGAGAGGGCATTTTTGGAAAACAAAACAAAGGCGAATATTTCGACAGTGTAGCCCTCCAGACCATTACCAAAGAATAATCTATCATCCCACCTCCAGCTAATGAAAAGGGCGGAGTCCCATCCTCAGGTGCAAAAACAACAAAAAATCAGTGCTAGGTTGACCCTACAGCCCTATTTGGCTGTAGGATTAAATTAGTAATGATTGATTAGTGAACCCCGGAACAAATACAAAGTAGACATATACCTCTGTCCATTAGATACAGTTAAAACTAGAAGTCCTGTCACGAATAGTGCGCTTATGTTGGCTTAATTGCGCGTTGGAATTACGCGCAATTGCCATATTGAATGACATCCAAAGCACGACAGGTTCTCCTGGTTACTCATAGTTAACACATGCAATGTTTCTGCCAATGGACCTCCGGGTTACCCGGAGGTCCATTGGCTGAAACATTGTTTGTGCACAGGCCATATGTACAGAATTTTATAGCTTTACTTGGGCCATAACGCGCACATTAACGCGCATATCAACGTGCTATTTGTGCGCATTTCATGACAGGACTTCTAGTTTTAACTGTAGACGGATAGTGTTTAACAATGAGCGAGGCCAAACCTGTATAGAATTTGGCCAAAATATGAAGTTTTTAGCCTGAAAAATAGTAAATAGTGAATGTCGCCAAAATTTTGATTTAAAGTAGTTAAAATCTACCAAATATTGATTTGTAGTTATCAATACCTGAGTTGGATAATTTACAGTCAAGAGGGGGTGCACACGGAAAGCTGTATCTGAAAAATTTACCTTACGAATCGGCCGCATCCCTCCCCCATCCCTCCCCCAACCCGTGAAATTTACAAATTGAGAAGTTGAAAAAAAATTCAAGAAAACCACATCATTTGCCCCCCCCCCCTCCCTCAATGGAACGCCACATGATAGGCTTTGTAGCAATTTTTGAAAAATGAAGAAATAAACAAGTATTAAAATAACAAATTGGTATCATGTGTCGGGTAATGGGTTAAAACTTTTGGTAGGAAAATTTTGAATTGGGGGTGTTGAGAAGGGGAGGAGGGAGCTGGTAGAATTTCCCACTTTTTAAAACTTTGCCTACCGATGGGGGCGGGGGGAGAGGGGGTGGGTGCAGTTGGAATCAGTAATGACTCCCACCTCTGAGAGACTTCATAGCAACGTCTCTGCCATTCGTAAACACATTTTGAAAGGGGTTGTGTATACTGTTTTGGGGATTAGGGTGGGTTACAAAACCCCTCCAACAGTTCTTCGTTTGTGAAGTGTCCATTTGAACTTCGACTTACCGTTGGGAAGTTGGCGGTACATTTAATACTCTGTAATTAGGTCGGCACAATAACGTGTGCGTTGCGACCAACAATGCTGTCGATCTGTAAAAAAAGAGAAAAATGGAAAACAATCCAACTTACTTGGTTTAAGTACAGCCCATTCTTCAGCCGTGAGTCGTTTGTCTTCAAACGTTATATCTTTAGCTGCAAATATCAGCCTGGTCAACTCTGCTTTCCCCTTGGCTTGGAAATACGTTACTTTGTAGGCTGGCATGGTGAGAAAAATCAACTGGACAATGTAAGCGCGAAGAATGTACGTGCACACTCCCCAGTAATTTGTTTTTCTGTAAAATAGTTATGCTGCTAGCAGCTGATAGAAGAAATTGCTGTGTCACTATATTAATATTTGCTCAGCGAAATCACTGGGCGCAGTTCAAAAACAGGAAGCAGCTAGAGAAACAGAATTGACTGTAACCAGTAAATTCAAGTCTGTGTGAAAGTAATGAGATGGTAAATAATTAAACTGTATATAAAGAGAATTTATGAATACTTATTAGTAGTATGTCTCGCACGTTTCACCCCTAGGTTGCCGGACCTCGGTGCCGGACCTCGGAAGTGATTTCATGTAACGTAACCCTGTGCCGTCATGTTGTGTTGTCATGGTAACCCACGTGAGCAGCCATGTTGTGACGCAATCTCCATAGTGATACATGGTGTTAGTACGCATGCGCAGCGCGTGTTGTTAGGGTGATACGCGTTTCCGTCGTCCATTATGTATACTGGATGTCGCCATCTTGGTTTCTATGGTAGCACGTGGTTGCTATGTTACCCAATTTTTCTGCAATAAGACGGGGTATGTTCGGAGGGTATGTTCCTTTGTAGAAGAGTAAATCTATTTTCCACAAACAACCCGACCACCCTTATAGACCACAAAAATCTCCACCAAGCCACCCAAACGGACATGTGAAGCCCCATTTTGAGCATATAAAAATAACACGTTATGCTATAGTACCAAGGAGTACAGGAGGTATGTTCTATTGAATAGGAGTACAGGGCCTGATTTTCCCAGAATCCCATTTTTAATGCCTATTGCATACGTTTCTCTATCACTAACAGTCTATCCAGTCCAAACTATCTCTGGTCCTCTTGCCCAAGTCTTATAATTACCAGTGCTTGATGCAGTTGTCTCCCTTGTGTATATCAAAAGCATTCCCAAACCAAATAAGCAATCGAGCAGTTACTGATAAACCATTGCTCGAATGACTCGAATCCCATCGAGCAAATGAGCTTTAGAGTAATTGCTCGATCGAGTGACCCGGCATATTGCTCGAACGACTCGAATCCCATCGAGCAAATGAGCCAACGAGCAATTGCTCGATCGAGTGACTCCTCGAACGACTCGACGACTCATTTCAGAAAAAAGGAATTCCATAGCCACAGGCGTTTTCGAAAAAGAGATTCCACAAATGGGATTCCAGAAAGGGACTCCAAAAGTGGGATTCCGTCTTATGTCGAGTGGCTCGCAACTATTGCTCGAATCCCATCGAGCAAATGAGCTATCGAGCAATTGCTCGATCGAGTGACTCCTCGAACGACTCGACGACTCATTTCAGTATTTGAGGATACCTATGACATGACTGTTAGTGATAGAGAAACACATGCAATAGGCATTAAAAATGGGATTCTGGGAAAATCAGGCCCTGTACTCCTATTCAACAGAACATACCCCCTGTACCCCTTCTTGGTACTATAGCTTAACATTTATTTTTTTGGCCCAAAATGGGGCTTCACATGTCCGTTTGGGTGGTTTGGTGGAGATTTTGGTGGTGAGTAAAGGTGGTCGGGTTGTTTGTGTTAATTAGATTTACTCTTCTATAAAGGAACATACCCTCCGAACATACCCCGTCTTATTGCAGAAAAATTGGGTAACATAGCAACCACGTGCTACCATAGAAACCAAGATAGCGGCCCCCAGTATACAAAATGGACGGCGAAAACACGTATCACCCTAACAACACGCGCTGCGCATGCGTACTAACACCATGTATCACTATAGAGATGACATCACAACATGGCCGCTCACGCGGGTTACCATGAAAATACAACATGACGGCACTGGGTCACGTGACATGACGTCACATCCGAGGTCCGGCACCGAGGTCCGGCAACCTAGGGGTGAAACGTGCGAGACATACTACTCTTATTTTCGGAAGCAAAAGAAATAAGAAATAGGTTTTCGTAAACAGCATTTACAGATTTTCGTACATGACTGAGACAAAATGTTTCAAGAAAACCGAAATAATTTCTGCGCATAGCATTCACCGTGTTCTATAAATGAATCAGAAATGGATATTTTCGGCTCCACACACTTTTTGGAATAAAGAAATACACGTTGGCCCATGAACTTTAGAAATGCAGTGGGGGAGGGAGGGGTGGCTATAAAATACTCTTACTAGCAATTTTGAAAAAAAATGCACTCGGTGACCCCTGGGTGACCCTAGTGATCTGGACCTAAATATTGAATCTCCAGCTGATGTTGACTCATTTGGTGTTGGTCCCAGATACATACTAAGGGCAGACCGTATTTGGGGTATGAGCGTGACCCCCATTCCGACATTTTAGCTACGCACCCTTTTCTGAATAATGAAGTACATCATTAATTATGAGGGCAGAAAATATGATTTCCCGCATTCCTAAAAACATTCACTCAATGCCCCCTAGTGACCTAAATGACCTGGACCCATATTTTGAACCTCCGACGAGTTTCGACTTGTTTGGTATTCGCCCGCGATCTTTAACTCACATACTTTGCTTGAGGTATTAACCTGGCCCATTTTTGATTGAGGTTTAAAAACACTTTCGACAGCCAGGGTCATCTCGTGTCGGACTGTGTTACGGGTAAAGGAAGAACGACGAGCAGTGGCGAACAACTGTTAGATTCCGCCTCATACTAACTCCGCACAAGCAAAGTGAGCATCGGATGAAGACAAGTGCACAGTTGACGTGCAGTACGCCTCAGTACACAGCGCCACCGTGCCCCCAAGTGGGCAATCGGGGTTAAGTGCCTTGCCCAAGGACACAATGCAGTTATACCTGGTGAGGTTCGAACCGTGGACCTTTCAGTCTGAAGTCCAACACCGTAACCACTGAGCAACCACGCTCCCGAACGATAGGCTCTTGTACGAATCGGGAAATTTCTCCTGTTCAATCGAACACACCCTCCGAACATATCCCAGTCTTGTTGTAAACCTTTGCGTAACATAGCAACCACTTGCTACCATAGAAACCAAGATGGCGGCTTCCAGGATACAAAATGGACGACGGAAACACGTATCACCCTAATAACACGCGCTGCGCATGCGCACTCACACTACGTATCACTATGGGGATGACATCACAAGATGGCCGCTCACGCTCGTTTCCATGGCAACCAAACATGGCGCCACCAGGTCACGTGGCATGACGTCACCTCCGGGTTCCCCGCCGGGGTCCTCCCAAACAGGCACGAGCTCCACATCTCCTACTATTGATGACGCAATGCGTTAATCGATGTAGAAGTTGACAATGAATCTGAAACCCTCCACCCATCTGACATTTTATAATAATCATTGCTGTTTAACAATGTTTGCGAGAGTCATGTCACTTCACTATACCCCTGGTTGATGATACATTTAATGATATGTGTTTATGTATATATTCACAGGGGCGGCGAAATCTCGATAAAAGTGTAGGTGGACAAATTTACAATGCTGCCATGGCTACCTTTTTGAGAAAGATTACAATCGTATGTCCCTTAATGTGCCATGAGTCGCTATAGTTTCTCGTTTAGATGAATTAGCCACAGTGTGGTTACTATCCTATCCGTTTCTTATATTTCAACCATCTTCCTTCGGGTTGGAAGATACCTGAAAGAGAAGGAAAGGACTTGAAGCGACCGAAAGTGGGATCTTTGGTTAAATTTTGTTTGGATTGGCAAATACTATTACTCGAGTGCCTGTACATTGACACGTTTGCAGGCGCCCATTTTAACTCATTGTGTGACTGCGAAACGTATCTAACGGTATACTTTGTTATAGACTATACTGTATCAGTGGAAACGTATCTAACGGTATACTTTGTTATAGACTGTACTTTATCAGTGGAAACGTATCTAACGGTGTACATTGTTATAGACTTACTGTATCAGTGGAAACGTATCTAACGGTATACTTTGTTATAGACTGTACTGTATCAGTGGAAAAAGAGGAGGTACACGTGTCAACGGGATTCAACGGCACTACCAACAACAATAATCCTTCCGGTCGGAAGATTTCGACATTTTGAGTGAGCTGGAGTGTCCTGGGAGAAACACATAACAACAGAGAGTAACTGTCGGGCTCTCCAAACTACTAACCTCTAGTGCAGTTCTAGCATTGATAAAGACAAGTGCACCATCGACATGTTGCTAGGAACAGTACATGGTTAAACTGTACGACATCTTGGGCAGTGAGAGTTAAGTGTCTCACTTAAGAACAGAACGCAGATGCGGTTGCGACTTTTTTATTTTTTGCTTTCAATTTGAAGAGTCCATATTCAGTATTTGAGGTAGACTGGTCAATATTTTCAACATTGATTGGTCAACACATTTACTGAACAGCCGTCTTATTCAATGACATTATGGCGTATTGTGTCCTTGGCCGGAAAAGCGGCCGCTAGTGTTCAAAGGGTTAAGTGTCTCGTGTTGAGACGTTTTTTTTTCTTTTTTGCTTTCACCTTGGGTGGGAGGTTTCAACCACAGATGAAACGTTTATTTGAAGTGGAACATGTTCACCTTAGGTGCGAAAATTTCATCGTAACTTGGTCTCTCCCTACTGAAAAGCTTGTCTTATTTCTTGGTGTGGATTTATTTTCATTCTCTAGAATAATCTCTCTCGAGTTAAAAACTTTCTTCTGAGGTGAAAATTTTGATCCGAGATAACAACATTTTACACAGGGTTAACACTTTCCATCCTAGGTTAAAACTACTCCCCTCACATGAAAACGTTCTCTCTGTACAAAGCCTCCCACCGAGAGGAATATCTACAACCGGGTTGACAACTTCCCAGTCATGGAAGAAAGTTTAACCCAGAGTGGAAATGTTCAACTTGACGTGAAAGTATGACAAAATAATCTAAAAATCAACATTTGTTTTTTTAAGTTTCTTAGAAAACGCTATCAATATCTGGATAGCATAGACATTTTTCAGCAACATTCTCGTTGGGTTTCTTGATGATGAGTGTTCACTGATGCTAAAATACTAACGTAATTGAGAGTCCATACACGCACCATGTCTCAAAATACGTGAAAAACACACCCTGAGTTTCACTGGATGGACCCATTTGATTGGATTTTCTCTTACAAGAATTGATACCGTGTTTGGGGTACTATTTTCAGGGACACATCACTCTATTCAGGCCACTCGTGTATCAGAGATAATCCACGAGCCTGTTTTGGCCGAAAGTTCTTTTGAGAGGAAAGATTTTATCCCAGCACCCATTTTCTCCCTATCCAACGTGCAGTTAAAACTAGAAGTCCTGTCACGAACTGTGCGCTTATCTAGGCTTAATTGCGCGTAGGAATTGCGCGCAGTTGCCATATCGAATGGCACCCAAAGCATGGCAGGTTCTCCTTGTTACCCATAGCAAACACAAGCAATGTTCCTGCCAATGGACCTCCGGGTTACCCGGAGGTCCATTGGCTGAAACTTTGCTTGTGTACAGGCCGGATGTGCAGAATTTGATAGCCTTACCATCGTCATAACTCGTAGATTAACGCGCAAATCGACGTGCTATTTGTGCGCATTTCAGGACAGGACTTCTAGTTTTAACTGTACCACATCAACATGAAGGATAACACCTCTGGAATTTGTGTGTGGGTTGTTCAGGGAGATGGCGTTTTAATTGTTTATGTATCTCTAGATGTATGGAAATCTATACTTTGGTTTGAGACTTGATTTAACTGAATTTATTTCCCAGATTTGAGGTTTATTGGGCACATCTCTGATAGCACTCAGTTGAAATGAAAATTTGGAATGATCCGAAAAGACATATCGTTCCATTTCTGTAACTTTTGTAAGTTATATTCCGAGAAAGTTATTAAAACGCCCCCAGCGTCTACAATTCTTTTCACTTGTATTTTCTGCTCTGTCTGAAATTTGATTTAAGGCCTTTGATGTAAAGAGTTCATTGTAATACTCATTAGAGTCCAATCAGCGGAAAAAAGTACCCATTCTTAAAAGGACAGTTTTAGCAAATTATTGGACAGTTACCTGTAAACTATTGGACACAGTATGTTAGTAACCAACTGTTCTGTGGTAATATGCAAACTGTAGGACGAAACGAACAAAATGTGGGGGTCACAACCATGTTTTAATGGTTTATACGGCACAGGACAGATATTAGGGAAACAAAAATGAAAAAAATGCTGAGAGGGGATACGTTTCTTGGTACCAAAAATTCCATGCATGATATGAAAAATGTTTCCTGCCATATACCGTGATGTACAAATGTATTTTGCCACCAGTATTTTAAAGTTATGTAATTGGATTTCGGCTGTGTTTGGATAGTTTGTGCTGTGACACGATATCGGATGAACTTCAATTAAATAAAAATTAATTTTGATGCGAATTCACAAATGGAACTTTTGGTTTGTGGAAGGGACTCAGAAGCTAGATTGTTGTATACGTTTGCAAGTTCTTTTAACCTTTTAGCCTACCATGAAAAGAAGACGACACTTGCATACAAAATTAATTAATAACTATTTTTTTCATTTTTTGTCTCAAAAGCATAGGTTATGATCCATCATTGGAACGAGCGCGACGAGCCCGTTCTAAAGGGGGGGGGGGGGGGGTGGTCATAACCTATGTTAATTGATCGTTTCCTAATGCAGTTCATTATCTTTTGACCGAGATTGTTGCATTCGGTAAAACAAGATATAATTCGATAAATTTCGAGATACAATATACAATTTATGGACTTTTGTGGAGGTGAATATGATGTGATATAAACCTAAAAGACTTACGTTGACCGAGGCTTTAGACTCTGTCAATATAAGTTTTTTAGGTTCATATCACATAATATTTACCACAATAAAAGTCCGTAATATATACACCATCCTCAAAAAATAATCTTCAGTTTAGTTTATATCAACCAGAAATAATTTTATTTAATAATAAAATAGTTATCATCTGAAGAATAACACAAAAATAAACAATGTTATAGAGATTACTTCGATTGAAATAGAATAAGAGAGGAGATTTCCAAAAAGCTATATTTAAAAAGTTGATATTCACTGGAAAATCGGTGTACATAAATTTTTGAGTAATAATAATAATAATAATAATAATAATAATAATAATAATAATAATAATACGACTTGATAAAGCGCTCATAACTGTTAATTCATGCACATAATGGATGAGAAACATTCTGTGGTGCTGTACAATCACTTTCAGTTTGGTTATGAAACTGTGGAGAAAGCTCCCTTGAATGGATAGGTTTTCAGTTTACTCCGGAATTTCTGAGGTGACTCCCAAGACTTTACGTCATCTGGAAGAGAGTTCCAGAGATGGGGCCCAGTAAACCAAATGATCTATCAGCAAATATAACAAGCCTGTGAAAAGTACTTTAAGTGAAGGTTCTGCACGAGACCTGGTGAGATAAGACCTTGGTGAATATTGGATCAATTCAGTTAAGTAAGATGGAGCCAAATTATTTAAAGATTTGTATACCACGTGTATAAGATCCCGCAAATAGCAATGTTTTTATTTATAAAGTATATAATAATACAATTTGATGCTTTGAGTTTTGTGAAATCAATGTTCAGGTGGTTAATTTATTGTTGGTTCTATTCGATACAAAGGCGACACAAATGACATCACACTATATCGACATTTCCATATTAGGCAAAAAATATTTGACCATCTCTCTTGAAAAACACACAGCGCACGCTTAGTGATCAATGTTTAAATGCAATTAGGTTTGACGAACTCCTCCCACAATCGATTGTATATTGGGAGAATCTTAATCTATGGTTGATTGAAAGACAAAGGAAAAGCCACATGACAAAAGGAATCAGAATTTAACCCCTTATTCACAGATGTTGAAAAAAATACTGAAGTACTGAAGGGTCCCATTTTACGTTAATGCATCGAGGAATTTAACCAGTTCAGTCTCGATTGACAGAGCTGAACAAAATGAATTCGAAAAACTCCTAAGTACATTATGGGGAACATGGGCTTATTTAAACATCGGCACTTTCACACAAGTCCCAAGAGGGTTTGGAACTCTAACACCCCGCAACGATGTGTTTTTTAGTCCTGACTTCAGACATAAACACGCGCTGAGCACATTATGCGATTCAGAAACACTGTTAGGTCTTAGAACGCTCGTTGATGTTACCGCAGATTTAAATTTGCGCCAGATTAACCTGACCTCGGATATTTTCGTAAGCTGGTGTTCTTTCATTATCGGTAAAATTTGCTGCTTATACCTATTATATCTCTTATTTCGGTGCCACAAGAAGAGAGTACAAACAACCATGGCATTCGACACAAAAAAGCAAACTGAAGATAAAAAACGAGTAAAATATTTCATGAGGTCTCTGAAGCTGGATTTGTAATCTTAGAATCATCAGTTCTTAAAAAAACTAAGGACGCCACATTTGCGTCCTTGAGAACTTTCTCGGGACGAAGCAACTTTGCTTACATACCCGACGTTCAACAATATAAGTTATCTCCTCCAACAAGTATGGTATATGGAGATTTGATACCTGGATGTCAGTTTTTAAACACCGAGTCGCATGCGAGGTGTTTAACCGAGGCATCCGTGCATTAAATCTCCATATGCCATACATGTTGACGGAGATAACGCTTTTGTCCCGTTTAAAACACAATAGAAACACAATGGAGAAAAATTAGCTGACGCGTTTCTCATGCTCTGTAAACAGTTGGTCCAAATTCGTGAATACCGTTGTTCTTTACAAACGCAGAAGAAAACAAATAGAGTTACATCCCCTGGATCGTTAAAGAAACGAGTAAACAATATTTTGTTTACATATTTCCCCCCCCCTTCCCCCCCCCCCCCCGAGTTCCAATGTGTTCGATGTGCCTATCGGCACATAGAACACATTGGAACTGAGGGGACGATATTTGCACTTATCTTATTTTTCTCAAGTTGTTTCATTTAATTATTCGCCTATTCAATTTATAACAGCAAAATATGATCGAATTGTCGGAAATCTGATGATAATTGTGACTATTTTCAGGTTTTTTCCTTCGATTTTTATACCGAAGCGAGTGAATGCGAAAAGCTTTCATTTAAACCATATACCCCCGATGTTTCGCGTGCGTTTATACCCTGGATGTTGCACGCTCTCATATACCTCGGATATTGGGAGCACCGAGTACCCTTTGCCATGGCTATTTGTTCAAGGCATTCTGACCTATCAAAAGACACAATTTACCGGGATATGTAACCAATTCAATCGTGTTTGAAGTCAAACAAGACAGAATTGGTTAAATTCCTCGTTGCGTAACGAAAACATTTGATGCTCGAAATTTCGACATCAGTATGCAAACGATTGAAAAAATCGGATGGATGAGTTATTTACTTATAGGTGTTGTTTTACAGGTGGGGCTGTTTTAGAGGTGAATGAATCGGAGTACCCGGCGGGAACCACCTAGCAACTGTCACACTCTCCATCGTCTTAAATCGGCACAATAAGGTTAGCTTTGCTCGAATACAAGTGCACCATCGACGTCTTCGTGCACATCATTTTTCCCACACGTGGCTAACCCGGATTAAGTGTCTTGTCGAAGAACACAACGCGGTTACCCCCTGTTGAGATAGAACCGTGAAGCTTCCGGTTTGAAGTCAATTGACGTAACCATTGAGCCACCGCGCTCCCTAATCCCAGCGATTAACAAGCAAAGTGTCACTTGCGGATTGGAAGAATGTTTCATTTTAGATTGGTGTAATTTGTTTGGTTGTATTGACCCTAATATACTATGTAGTTCGAGCTTCATTTTCTTCTGAAATATAATGTGAAACTTAAACATTCCAAATAAATGATTAATTGAATCAATCAGAATCGTCTGAGAGAGTATTTTATGCTTGATGAATTGCAGTCATTAAGTAATTGAACATTGGATTCTCTTTTCTTATCTGATATGTTCTGACTCATAATCCCGTTACCAGTTAATATGAGGAAAACAATGAAGAAATGTCTAATCTAGCAGCATCCCTATCTTAGCATCTAAATTTAAATTGGATTTATGGAGGTCAAGGTGATTTTCTTTATCAAATTTCAACCGTTTGTAGAAGTTTTGTATAAAATTCTTTCTAAAGCTGCAGACACCTTTTATAAACGGGACACTAATCTGCTATGTTGAAAATATATCGACTCTAAGATTTTCTTTGTATGTAGATTCCTGGAAGCAACAAAACACCGTATTTAAAGTATAAGGCATCAGAGAAACGCGATTAATTCTTAAGCCTTTCAACCCGAGAGGCCTCTTCTCTCGACGGAAAACATGATACAGTTAAAACTAGAAGTCCTGTCATGAAAGGCGCACAAATAGCCCGTTGATATGCGCGTTAATCTGACCGGTGTGTCCCAATTAAAGCTATCATATTCTGTACATATGGCCTGTGCACAGGCAATGTTTCAGCCAATGGACTTCCGGGTAACCCGGAGGCCCATTGGCAGAAACATTGCATGTGTTTGCTATGAGGTACCAGGAGAACCTGTCGTGCTTTGGATGCCATTCGATATGGCAATCGCGCGCAATTCCAACGCGCAATTAAGCCTAGATAAGCGCACTATTCGTGACAGGACTTCTAGTTTTAACTGTACATCCTAATTTCGTTAAGTATGATGACTGCTGGATGAATGTATGGAGTAGACAAATTAATATTTGTAATATACATCACCACGGCTGTACGTTGATAATATCAATTTGTCTTCCCCAAATGATGAATATGGACTCTTCCAATTGCAGCTGTTGAACTGACACCGAAGATACCATCAGGGTTCATAGGGTTAAAGTAAACCAATTATTGCAGACACATTTTTAAGACCCGACATTGCGAAGGGATAAACAATGTTGCCCGAAAGATCTTGGTCGAATTCCCACCAAGTATACATAATGGCGTGACATGATTTCACAAAGAATACTGGTGGTAATAATTAGGCTTTTCCCTCTGGAAAAGACATTTGTTCTTCTACGGATTATTATTATTTTTTTTTTTTTTTTTTTTGGGGGGGGGGGGGAGGTTTTTTTTTTTTTCCACACATTTTGTCCGTACGATTCAGAAGCCATTTTCGAACCGATTTCACAACATTTTGCACACTCATAGAGGGGCACCAAATCTAAAAATGTAACCCAAGCGGAATTTTCGATTTAACCCTTATTTCGTCAGAATTGGCAAAACTACTGTCAAAATAGGGGTTTATAGGCACTTTCTCGAAACACGTCTTGTAGATTGTTTTTTAAACATTCATCATTGCTAGACCTGCCTATGACACGACCATTGATACACAAGAGATATTAGGCGATGAATATGGTAACCCTCCACAGACTGTCAAACATCGAAAATGTTGATGAAATGGGCTGTTTTCGAGCCCCCACAGCACTCAAACGATAATCGAGAGATAAACATAACTTCCTTTATTGGAAGTGAAATTCACCGAGAATCATTTCTGCAGTATTAAGGGTGTTAAAAAAAAACAAGCGTTAACCCGTTTTGGGCTCGTTAAACAGCAATACCCCCAAAAGCTAAAAAAAATCATGTTTTCCATGGATTTCTCTAAACGAGTCTTGTAGATTTTCAAGAAAAATTGGCCACGTGCAGGACTTGGTGTGACAATAGAAGTTGCATGGACAAAATACTCAGATGAGCATTTGTTAACCCTCTACGGGCTGCTAAAGTAAAACTTGTGAGAAAATGGGCTGTTTTTGGACAGCAGCAGCACCCAAGGGGTACACCACAAAGAAAAGGGCCGTCTTTTATCGAGTGCACAATTTATACGGAAACGTTTTTGTAAGTAGTAAGAGTATTCAAAAGTCGAAGTCTTAACCCATTTTAGACAGGCTAAAGAGAGATACCCCTTAAACGCTTAAAATTCCCATTTTCTGTGGATTTCTCTAAAAAAACATCTTGTAGGCTTTCAAGAAAAATTGACTACTCGCAGGTCTTTGTGTGACATTATAAGATGCATGGACAACATATTCCAGTGAGCCTTTATTAACCCTCTACAGGCTACCAAGCATCGTAATAGTGTTGAAATGGGCTTTTTTCGGATACTCACAGCACCCAATGTGTACCCGAGAAATAAACATAGTCTCCTTTGCTGGAAGTGGAATTCACCGAATACCATTTTTGTAAGTAATACGGGTATTCACAAAACTAAGCGTTAACCCCTTTTGTGGTGGTTAATAGCGATACCCATCGAAAGCTTAAACAAATCATGTTTTCCCTGAATTTGTTTACAAACATCTCAGAAAATGGTCATTGATATGTCTTGGTGTCGCATTACCAGTTGCATGAATAAACTAGACTTTATGATTCTGGAGAACCATGGCTTTTCCCGATGAGATTCCATGATTTTTCATGACCCCACAGTGTCTGATGAATTGTTTTTGACTGTCTCACTGAAGTCCCTTCATTGATGTTATGAGAAAGGTGAAGATAGTAATCTCAAATGACAGAGTTTGATAAAACGTTGTTTAGGTAAAAACCATCATTAACGGTGGAGTGGTTTAATGTTAATATCGTCGTCCAACAAGTCAATGACCGACAAAAGCAGTTAGGTTTGCTTGACACATACCCACTGAGTGCTGTGTCAATTTAAAAATGGTTCAGTTTATCTCAAATGTTTCCCAAATATTGATGTCTGGCAGGTTGTAGAGGGTTAACAAGTGCTTACAGGAATATTTATTCATGCAACTTGTAATGTCACACCAAGAACTGTGAATGCCCATTTTTTTTTTAAAAATCTGCAAGATGTTTTCAGAGAAATCCAGAGAGAACATGAATTTTAAGCTTTTGATGGGTATCATTGTTTATCCAGCCCATAACGGGTTAAGTGTTGTTTTTTGAATACTCTTATTCCTTCCAAAAATAATTCTCAGTGAATTCTACTTCCACTTATTGTGATCACTCCTCCCAACTTTGGGTGCTGTGGGTACGCAAACACAGCCCATTTTATCAACAGTTTGATGTTTGAGAACCTGCATAGGGTTAACAAATGCTTACAGGAATATTTTGTGCATGCAACTTGTAATGTCACACTAAGATCTGAGAATGACCATTTGTCTTGAAAATCTACGGGATGTTTTTAAAGAAATCCTCAGATAACACAAATTTTTAACCTTTTGAGGGGTATCTCTCTGTAACCAGCTCTAAAGGGTTAATGTTTGGTTTTGTGAATATCTTCATTACTTACAAAAATGATCGACGGTGAATTCCACTTCCAATGAAGGAGGTTATGTTTATCTCGTAGGTACACATTTGGTGTTATGGTTGCCCAAGAACAGCCCATTTTCTCCAAATGTCTATGCTTGGCAGCCTCTCGGAGGGTTTACAAATGTTTACCGAAACATTTTGTTCATGCTTGTAATGTCACTCGAAGACCTGCGAATGGTCAATTGTTCTTGTAAATTTTTTTTGAGAAATCCACAGAAAAATGGAATTTTAAGCTTTTAAGGGGTATATCTCCTTAACCAGTCAAAAATGGGTTAAGACCTCGATTTTTGAATACATTTACTACTTACAAAAAAGATTCCTTGTCAGTTTTGCGTCCGGTAAAAGAATTTGCTTTTCTGTTGCATTCCCTTTTGATGTTATTGTTGTTCAAAAACAGACTATTTTTTTTCAACATTTTGACATTTAGCAGCCCATGGAGGGTTAACAAATGCTTACCGGAATAATTTATCCAATCAACTGATAATGTGACACCATGACCTATCAATGGCCATTTTCTCTTGAAAACGCTACCAGATGTTTGTAAAGAAATCCAGGGAAAACATTTTCGAACCGATTTTCACAAACTTTCGCACACTGATAGAGAGGCACAAAATCTAAAACTGTACAGAAGCGGAATTTTCTATGTAACCCTTATTTCTTCAGAATTGGCAAAAACTGCCAAAATTGGAGTTTATAGGCACTTTCTAGAAATACGTCTTGTAGATTTTTTTAAAACATTCATCATTATTAGACCTGTCTGTGACATGACCATTCATATACAAGAGATATTAGGCGATGCATATGGTAACCCTCCACAGGCTGCCAAACATCGAAATTTTGATGAAATTGGCTGTTTTCGGGCTCCTAAAGCACCCAGACGATACACGAGAGATAAACATAAAATTCCTGTTTTCTGTTGATTTTTCTAAACGAGTCTTGTAGATTTTCAAAAAAAAATGGACACTCGCAGGTCCTGGTGTGAAAATACAAGTTGCAAGGACAAAATACTCCGGTGAGCATTTGTTAACCCTCCACGGGCTGCTAGAAGTCAAAATTGTGATAAAAAAGGGCTTTTTTGGACAGCAACAGCACCCAATCGGTACGCCACAAAGAAAAGTATCTTCTTTTATGGAGCGCAAAATGTATACGAACACATTTGTGTAAGTAGTAAGGGTATTCAAAAGTCGAAATCTTAACCAATTTATGGCAGGATAAAGAGAGATACCCATTAAAAGCTTAAAATTCTGTAGATTTTGCTAAAAACGTCTTGTAGGTTTTCAAGAAAAATTGACTGCAGGTCTTTGTTTGACATTACAGGATGCATGGACAAAATATTCCGATGAGCGTTTGTTAAACCCCCCCCCCCCCCCCCCCCCAGAGGCTGCAAAGCGTAGTAATTTTGAGAAAATGGGCTGTCCTTGGGCACCCATAGCACTCAAGGTGTACCTGCGAGATAAACATAACCTCATTTATTGGAAATGGAATTCACCGAGGCTCATCTTTTTAAGTAATGAAGGTACTCACAAAACCAAGCATTAACCCGTTTAGAGCTGGTTACAAAGAGATACATGCTGTCAAACATCATAATCTTGTTGAAATAGGCTGTTTTCGGGCACACACAGCACGCAATGAATACCCGAGAGATAAACAATCTCCTTTGTTGGAAGTAGAATTCACCGAGGACCATTTTTCTAAGTAATAAGGGTGTTCAAAGAAACAAGCGTTGACCCCTTTTGGGGTTTTTAATAGCGATAAACATCAAAAACTTAAAAAAAAACATGTTTTCCCTGGATTTCTTTACAAACATCTTGAAGGTTTTGAAGAGAAAATGGACATTGATAGGTCTTGGTGTCACATTACCGGTTCCATGGGCTGCTAAATGTCAACATTTTGAAAAAATAACATTTTTTTGGACACCAATAACAACACATTGGAATGCTACAGAGAAACGTAACTTCTTTTACCCGACGCAAAACTGATAGGGGAAAAATTGTAAGTGGTAAGGGTATTCAAAAATCGAGGTCTTAACCCATTTTCACCTGGTTAAGGAGATGTACCCATTAAAAGCTTAAAATTCCCATTTTCGTTTGATTTATCCAAAAAATCTAGTAAGTTTTCAAGAAAAAATTACTATTTGCAGGTCTTGGAATGACATTACAAGCTGCATGGACAAAATATTCCGATAAACGTTTGTTAACCCTGCAGAGGCTGCAAAGCGTAGTAGTTTTGAGAAAATGGGCTGTCCTTGGGCACCCATAGCACCCAAGGGGCACCTGCGAGATAAACATAACCTCCTTCATTGGAAGTGGAATTCACCGAGGATCATCTTTTTAAGTAATGAAGGTATTCACAAAACCACGCATTAACCCGTTTACAGCTGGTTTCAGAGATACCCCTCAAAAGGTTAAAAATTCATGTTATCCGAGGATTTCCCTAAAAACATCACGTAGATTTTCAAGAAAAAATGGCCATTCTCAGATCTTAGTGTGACATTACAAGCTGCATGTACAAAATATTCCAGTAAGCATTTGTTAACCCTGCGCAGGTTCTCAAACGTCGAAATTTTGATATAATGGGCTGTGTTTGCGTACCCGCAGCACCCAAAGTTAAGAAGAGAGATCAACATAAGTGGAAGTAGAATTCACTGAGAATTATTTTTGTAAGTAATAAGCGTATTCAAAAAACAACTCTTAACCCATTTTGGATGGATAAACAATGATACCCATCCAAAGCTTAAAATTCATGTTCTCCCTTGATTTCTCTGAAAACATCTCGTAGATTTTTAAGTAAAAATGGCAGTGTTTGGTGTGAAATTACAAGTTGCATGAATAAAAATCCCTGTTAGCACTTGTTAACCCTCTTCAAGCTGCCAGACATCAATATTTTGGATACATTTGAGATAAAATGAACCATTTTCAAATAGCCACAGCATTCAGTGGGTATGTGTCAAACAAACATAACTCCTTTGGTCGGTCATTAACTTGTCGGACGACGATATTGATATTAACCCTCTCCGCCGTTAATGATGGCTTTTACCTAAACATTATCAAACTGAGCCATTTGAGACTACTATACCCACCTTTCTCATAACATCAATGGAGGAACTTCAGTGAGACAGTTAAAACCAATCCATCTGACACTGTGAGGTCATGAAAAATCATGGAATCTCATCTGGAAAAGCCATGATTTTCCAGAATGATGAAGTCTAGTTTTAGCTTTGCTGCTGCCCATATGAATGGCCGCCGAGATCTACAACCGCACATTGTTTTGCCAATAATTGGGCATCATTACACCCCACCTTTGTGTTATTTTAACTGAAGGCGATATACTTCCAAATAGCCACAACAGATGTCTGGTCAATGGAAATCTGAAATCAAATTACATGAAAACAATACACGCGTGCACTGACTTCACAAATTTCCTTTCAGATTAACAAAATACCACAAATATAAAAAGTGACTTGGTGACTGTGCTGTGCCTAGTGACCGGGTAATTTAATTTGATCAAACGTATAGTGGTCAGGTAATTAGATCACGATTTATAAAGACAACATACCTTGACTTGGTGGTTGTGCAGTATCTGGTGGTCTTGTAATTAGATCAAGATTTTAGTGGCAACAGACCTTGACTTGGTGATTGTGCTGTGTCCAGTGAACGTGTAATTAGATCTACATTTATAGGGGCAATATACCTCGGTTTTGTGGTTCTGTTGTGCCTAGTGATCGGGTAATTAGATCGAGATTTATAAGGGTAGCATACGCCGACTTGGTAGTTGTGCTGTTATAGTTATAGGGGCAACATACCTTGACTTTGTGATTGTGCTGTGCCTAGACACGTTGACTTGGTGGTTGTGCTGTGCCTAGTGATCGGATAATTAGATCAAAATTTATAAAGACAACACACATTGAACCTTATCTTGATGGTTGTGCAGTATTTGGTGATCCTGTAATTAGATCGAGATTTTTAAGGGCAACACACCTTATCTTGGTGATTGTGCTGTGCCCAGTGAACGGATAATTGGATCGAGATTTATAAGGACAACATACCTTGACTTGGTGGTTGTGCAGTATCTGGTGGTCTTGTAATTAGATCAAGATTTTAGTGGCAACAGACCTTGACTTGGTGATTGTGCTGTGCCCAGTGAACGTGTAATTAGATCTACATTTATAGGGGCAATATACCTCGGTTTTGTGGTTCTGTTGTGCCTAGTGATCAGGTAATTAGATCGAAATTTATAAGGGTAGCATACGCCGACTTGGTGGTTGTGCTGTGCCTAGTGATCTGGTAATTATAACGAGATTTATAAGGACAACATACATTGACTTGGTGCTTGTGTTGTGCCTAGTGGTATGCAATATATCGATATTTAAGGGCAGCATACCTTGACTTAGTGATTGTGCTGTGTCTAGTGATCGGATAATTATATCGAGATGTATAAGGACAACATGCATTGACTTGGTGGTTGTGCTGTGCCTAGTGATCGTGTAATTAAACCGAGGTTTATAAGGACATCATACATTGACTTGGTGCTTGTGTTGTGCCTAGTGGTAGGTAATATATCGATATTTTAAGGGCAGCATACCTTGACTTGGTGGTTGTGCTGTGCCTAGTGGTAGGTAATATATCGATATTTATAAAGGCGGCGTACCTTGACTTGGTGGTTGTTCTGTGCCTAGTGATCGGGTAATTATATCGAGATTTATAAGGACAACGTACCTTGACTTCGTGATTGTTCTGTGCCTAGTGATCGGGATTTATAAGGGCAGCATACCTTTTTTGAAAACGTCTGGGAATTATCGTCTTCAAGTTTATTTACTTACTCATAACGGACGCGTTCATACAAATTACATTATGAAGAAAAGCGACATTATTATCATCTTTGAGTTAATTTATTTACTCAATACTGACGCTTTATTTACTCAATACGGACGCTGTCATGCAAATTACATGATGAAGAATTATGGCATTATTATCGTCTTCCAGTTAATTTGTTTACTCAATACGTACGCTTTATTTATTCAATACGGACGCTTTCATGCAAATTACACTATGGGGAATGTAGACGTTAGTATAGAATAGAATAGAATAGAATAGTTTATTTAACAATATACCAAATAATTACATTTACATAATTACACATAACATATACAAGAGATTGGGGTACATTGTTACAGGTAAATAGTTAAGAACATCGATGTTAAACCCCAAGAAGCTATTGGAAGCATTTGTCTTTCAGGTACATTCATGAAAGCTTTGATGTTCTGAACGTTTGAACCGTCAGTGTAATAATTAAGACCGGTCGGCAGTTGCGAAGTTCGCAACTGCCGACCGGTCTTGATTATTACACTGACGGTTCAAAAGTTCAGAACATCAAAGCTTTGAACGTAACTAAAAGAGGATCGTCTTCGTTGTTTACTTGCGGTAGGTCAACTGACTTCAACTTCATTTTTATCGACTTCAAAGAGAAGGAGATGGGGGTCATCTAGGTACGATCAGTCGATTATCATCGATTATTTGCGACGATTAATCGATTCCTAAATTAAAAAATCGTGACAGCCCTACTCTGAATTAGGTGTATTATTGGGTGCAGTGTTGAGTGCTTCTTCCTGTATCCAATCTGGAATTGGTATAGGATATTATGCTTAGATAAAACGTCTATCAAACGAATATGCACTACCTTTTCCAGTATTTTCGAGAATGTCGGAAGTATACTAACTGGCCTATAGTTGTTAAAATTTCCTGCGTCTCCTGAATTGTAAATAGGGATATGTTTAGCAATTTTTAGCTCATCACGTATTAGTCCGTGGGTCTTCAAAATGCTCAAGTCAATAAAAGTAGGGAAATTGGTCCACCGTAACCACCCAGAAAATCGGGTCAATTTGTTGTTGCCTTTGGGGCAAGTTGGATACAAGTGGACTTGCTCCACTTGCTTCAGCACTTGGTCTGTGAAATACTTAGAGTCATACCATGTTTCCACACAGAAAATAATGCTTCATGACACTTGTACGGACAGTTATATACACCACCCCAGGTTTGCATACGGATTTATTTATTATGTACAATTTTCTTTCCCAGAAAGGCCAATTATCAAACACAGCTGATATGGCCTCAAACCTCGGGCAATATGAACCATGCTGATGCCCCCCCCCCCCCCCCCATGCGTCACTAGGCACACCCAATCTGTTTACATCGCAATACTCACAGTTATTCGTCGAACGCAATCAGGACAATTGTCGTTATTAGGCATGGTGGGGTTGTTGTGAAACAGAGTTTTGTATGATGAGGAATTAATGATGGATATTTGTGAAAACTAGTGGGACAGAGAATAAAGAAGAGAGCTGTATAGAAAATTGTTCGCAAAGTCAAATTCAGAGTGCTAAGCAGAAATTCCTGGAAGTGGTAGAGGAGGCAGTCTAACTATCCGAGCGTCGTGGCTTTCCAAACTAGGAGTGGATGAAGAGGAAACTTTGGTCTTTGTGAACAGAATAGCATTAGTGATCCTTGCGCTTTCTAGGGTGTATAGGAATTTACACCGGTTTGCGAACTCATACACCCAGAGTCGAAGCCGAAGGGTGTATGAGTCCCCAGACCGGTGTTAACTCTCATACACCCTGGAAAACACAGGAGCAACGGATTTATTTTAAAAAAATGTTGGTGTACTTAATATTTTAACCTAAATAGTGGGGAAAA
Organism: Pictodentalium vernedei; assembly: GCA_031216915.1. Lineage (NCBI taxonomy): Eukaryota > Metazoa > Mollusca > Scaphopoda > Dentaliida > Dentaliidae > Pictodentalium > Pictodentalium vernedei. The sequence continues at coordinate 844,577,995 of CM062296.1, read as the reverse complement.
CTGACAGAAAATTTGTACTTTTTAAGTTTCGTAATAAAACCAAACAGATATGGATGCCATTGGAACTGGCTCAATGAGCCAGTTCCAATGACATCCATATCTGTAATATTTTATTACACATAAATATTACATTTTCTGTATTTTTATTTCTGTTATAACATAAGTGAGCAGAAGGTATGCATTAATAATTAAAAATTGGTACTTGTTTTAGCCATATAGTTTGCTATTGTGTATTCTTGTTTATACACCGTGGTTAACTACGATGTAAAGAAGCTAGTGTAGATTGCAAGTTACACCGCACCTCTCAGCCAATCAAAACGCAGTATTTTGTTTCATTTGGAAATAAGAAACTTTAACACTGTCCAAAAAACTGTAACAGATCTGAGAATTATGTAATTATTTGTTGTGGTTGAAGACATACAGAGGCAAATACTTGGTTAGTTTCATATCGGCCGAGATATCAGGCCTCGGTTGCTTCATATTAGTCTGGGACCTCTGATTATCTATTGTTCAATTTGTATATACGCTTGGGAAATACAAGAACATTTTGTGCGAAGAATACCCTCACCGGCGTCAAGAGATGGATATTTACGAATGGTACTTGCGTGATATGTGCTCTCGGTATGGGAATACTTGGGTTATTTGAGTAAGATAATTATATTTTAGAGGCCAATCGAACGCCCATTTACAGCATACCATCATTTTAATTATCTGGCCGTTTGGAGACACAAAGCTATTCCAGAACAGTTCTACTGTGGCCCACTGTTATACTGGGAACTATGTAATTTCCCAGTGACAACGCGGATGTTTTTGAATTTTCAGAGCAAGCTCGACTGATTTCCAGATAATTCATCTTCATCTCAACCTGGTCATTTCCAATAGGATGGTACGGTGTATATGTACTGGAAGCAATGCCATGTCTCGTGAGATAGTTTCTCATTTTCTTCGACCTGAAAGACGAACCTTGATCTGAATAAATGAAAGCAGCTTTGTCACATAACGCAATCACCTGACCCAAACATGTAGTAACTGCTGATGACTGCATATTCGGGCTTGGGAAAGCAAATGGGAATATCTTGAGTAACCATTGTCAGCAGATACACATTACGTGCATTTAAAGGAAAAGTATCTTTGAAATATAAACTCGGTCTTTCCATGGGACGTGCTGTTTTGATTAAATTACCCTCTGGAGGGTGGAAAGATTGTGGCTTTGGCTATACAGAAACAACACCAGATGAGTTAACTTTCATTCCATCATCAGTTGAAAATGATAAGATTTTGGATCGAACAAAGTGAAGAAGGCGAGTGATACCAGGCTGAGACAGGTATTGTGTATATCAAGAAGGCTTGAGTTTGGAACAGATGCACAATGTGCCCTTGTGAAGGAGTCTAGAGCAACACTGTCTCTTCCTGGACAATAACGTAAAGTGTAACTGGAAGAGGCCAGTTCCATTCTCCATTCAAGAACTTTATTATTCTTGACCTTTGTCCTTTTTCTGCTGTCCAGCATGAATGCAACGGAACGTTGGTCAGTTATCATGGTGAAGTGGTGACATACCAGATAATGTCTCCATGTTTTGACAACATCGATGGTTGCTGTAACCTTCTTTTTCACTGCATGATAGTGTAATCCACTCCCTTGTTCTGGACACAAATGTCACACGTCTACAATCTTGATTCACAAATGCAGAGGCAGCAGCCTATGAGGCATCGCACTCGACAACAAATGGTAGACGTTCGTCCGTAGCATTGATAGATGTACTGGCATTTTTTGTTAAGTTACTCGATTGCAATTAATCTGTCTTCAGTCAGAGGAAATAACTGTGTATTAATCAAGGGTGGCATCTTATCAAAAATGTTCTCAATCCATTTTACAAGGTGTGTAAAGATAACCAACACTCTATGAAGCGAAGTCATATTTGTAGGTGGAGGAATTTCTTGTAATGGTTTTAGTCTATCCTGGCTAGATAAATCCTGCCCAGGTGCAGTATCCCCAAATATTGACTGAAGCCACAGATTCAACAGAGATAGCTTCATTTAAAGTTAAATTACGGTGACAAACTTCTGAAAATTCCACGATATTCTCATCATGTTCTTGTTGATATCGACAACCGAATGTTATTCTGCCAAAATACGGAAATAATGTCTCTTAGCTGCTCCTCGCCCACCATTTGTCAATACACCTTTGAAACCCAGAAACTCCATTGGCAAGGCCGAAATGAATCTTCAGAAGTGGTAGAGTATACCATTTTCTTCAAATCCAGTATATTTTCTCTCACTCTTCGAAACTGAATTTCGATGGAATGCACTCTAAAGTTCATACGTAAACAACACACTGTATTTTGCAAGTTTGTTCACAATAGAGTCTATCCTCGGTAACGAGTATGCATTGAGTTATGTGTATAAATTAATGGTCTGGCAATAGCCAACACACAGTAGTTTTCTATGACTTTTTGCTTGATCCTTAACAACGACAACTTGAGCTCTCCATGGGGAATCACTCTCCTCTATTATACCTCCCGCAAGATACGTTTTTATTTCCAAATCACCTTTGGAGAACTGCCGTGATTTTGTTGTGATTGGTTTACAGTCCGATTTGAAATTCTCAAACAGAGACGGCACTACAAGTGACGCTTCACGGAAAACACAAACAAAAAAATTACTAACGTTAAGGTCTCACCTTGGACCACTGTACTCTATGGTAAGATGTTTGTATTGCCTCTGAATGTTTTGTACAAGTAGTATATCACAACATAGGTCCTTCAGAAGACAGAGCCCAGAAGCCTATATTTGTTTATCAATACACAGATCAAGATAACAAACACCCATAACATTGGTTTCCATTGAGGTTTGTGCCATGGGAATGTTCTAACTATGCGGTGATATATTTGGGTTCGGCCACGTTGCTATTTTGTTCACTGATAAAACTGTCACTACTACCAGAATAGATTAAGGCTGATACCTCCTTGTTGACGAACACGCTCACTGTTGTCGTTGACAATCCTTGTGGACACGGTGTTTTCACAGAAGGAAGAGTTGGAGAAAATGCAGCAGCGGATGTGCTTGCAGAAGTCTTCAACTAACAAACTTGAGGAAAATGTCCCTTTTTGCACATTCGTTATACGACCCTTCTCGAACCCGACAAAACCCCCTCTTATACAATGGGCTCCGCAGAAGAAACATTTCTTTTTAACTGTCAATACGGATGGCTGCAACTATGTTTTCACTCTGTTCAACACTATTGGCAGTATCATTGGTCTGATTGATTATCGCGGCAGCATGAACTGTTGGACTGTACATTCATTCCTGCATATTTGGTGTAAGATCTAGAGAATAAGCTTAATGGAATGCTGTTGTTAAATCAAGAGTTTTGTTTACAAGAAGACGCTAGCGAATTCGAGAAGACGACAAGCCATTTATGAAAGAATCACGAATCAACTCTTTCTTGTAGTGTTCAGCTGTAACAATTTTAAAGTTACAATCGTTGCTTAGTTTTTGAATCTCCTGTTTCAATTCAGTGAATGTTTCACTAGGTTGTAGACGCCTGGTCAACAGAAGAGGACGTGCGAATATTTAATTATGAGTCTTCACGTAGAGTTGTTTCAGAACATCAGTTGCATTGCCATATATTACACAAACCTCTATGTATTCACACACATTATGTGAACAAAGTTCAGAAGAGTATAAATCTTATCGGGAGTGTTGATCCTATACCGTGAAATTAAGTTCTCAAATGTTTTCAGCCAATGTTTCCATTACCCCTTATAAAAAAGTACCATGGTAAACCATGGTAAATCCCAAAATAAATCCCATGGTTTACCATGGTACTTTTTTACCATGGTATTACCAGGAAATTTTGGGATTTACCATGGTTTACCATGGTACTTTTTTATAAGGGACTTTGAGGTTGAAGCAGAATTAGCATCAATATCTAGGCGAGTGGGTTTGAGTAATGTTTTTATTGTGGACATCTGTCATTAGGTTGATTGAATTGTATTAAGAAGAGCCTGTGGGTAACTTGGGGTTTACTCAATTTAGAACTGAACATAGTCAGGCAACCTGGAAATAAATTTAAAGCCGTCTTTAAAGAGGTAAGTTCAAAACATCACATAATGAGATAATTCGTCTCAATATTGAAAATCGGTCCTCGTAGTATCTCGCCACATATAGCCAAAAAGCAAAAAGTGGCTTGTATAGGTTGTCATAGTATCTCGCCCCATATAGCCATAAATGGAAAAGTGTCCCATAGTATCTCGCGTCTAAAGCCATGTAGCGAAAACGGCTTGCAGAGTTTCGGTTCAAATTATAAGATACCATTTGCTTTTGGTCTCCAACTAGACCTTTGCTTCCAATTGCTAGAATTATGTAGAAATAGGCCTTGATTGATGTCGTTTATTCTATTAGTAGTTCGAATTGAGAATTCAATAGGTGCACGACATTTTTGGTCGATTTGGGCTTTACAAAATTCACTGCTGACTTCTCCATCAAACATTAGCGTGTTCACTTAGCATGACAATTAATAACACTGTATCAACTTTACGAAATGGAAACTTATTTCTTGTCAATAATAACAAAAATAGTTTGTAAATATTCAATTTGTATTGCAGTAAAAACTGTCCATATCGTCAACACACCCATTTCTCTCAAACATCATTGTATAGTCTTTGGGAAGTAATCGGCCATTGTGAAGCATCAGGGAATTTAAAACCTTTGATATTTTTGTTGAACACTGTTCATTGGTAGCCACTCTCCCCACCCCATGATGACGTCAGTGGACAGACATTTTCCTTTAACGTTCATGCAATGTATAGAGATCATTGTGTGGAACATCTGTTTTCATTTTCCGCTAGGCGAATATTTATATTTCAAATGTAAGATGGAACATTAACCAGATATTCCATCAACACTTTCAACTCGGTTTGCATAAAATTAGGGCTGTCACGATTTTTTAATTTAGGAATCGATTAATCGTCGCAAATAATCGACGATAATCGATAGATCGTACCTAGATGACCCCCATCTCCTTCTCTTTGAAGTCGATAAAAATGAAGTTGAAGTCAGTTGACCTACCTCAAGTAAACAACGAAGACGATCCTCTTTTAGTTACATTCAAAGATTTGATGTTCTGAACTTTTGAACCGTCAGTGTAATAATCAAGACCGGTCGGCAGTTGCGAACTTCGCAACTGCCGACCGGTCTTGATTATTACACTGACGGTTCAAAAGTTCAGAACATCAAAGCTTTGATGAATGTACCTGAAAGACAAATGCTTCCAATAGCTTCTTGGGGTTTAACATCGATGTTCTTAACTCTTTACCTTTAGAAACAATAGTGTTTTCAACATATTTTCTTTTAATTATTAAACGTCTAAAACGGGATATAATTTACCGATTATTCGACAACGAAAAATACTAATCGATTTCGCCGTGACCGATCAACAATCGATTAATCGATTAATCGTGACAGCCCTACATAAAATGTTTACAGAACTATGGGAGTTGAATTATTACTGCCCCCCCTCCTCCCCCTTTAAATGTAGCGGAATAAGAAGCTGGAAATTTAAGAAATATATGCAGTAGTACTTATTTTTATCTTACAATCATATTGGTTTGGGCCTGAACACACGAAAAACGGTATGTGCTCCGATTCCGTATCATATAGATGACTCATTCCGATTCCGTATCATATAAACGACTCGTTTCTGATAACGCGACGAGCTATCATATACGTGCGTTTCAGTGATAGACCCAACATTATGTCCCAAAACTCTTTTAATAATTTACGATTTAACCAGTGTTTATGTGACAGAATTGTTAGATACATGAATTATCATGGTATGTGCCTCTCCTGTGATTTGCATCAGATTCTCGGTGGTGTCCAAAAACGGGATCACAACTTGCTCGTTTCGCGAATGGCTACCATAGCAGGTGCATGAATACATTCTATACGCTTTTCTGTGATAGACCCAACATTATGTCCCAAAACTCTTTTAATAATTTACGATTTAATCAGTGTTTATGCGACAGAATTGTTAGATAAATGAATTATCATGGTAATGTGCATGTCCAGTGATTTGTATCAGATTCTCGGTGGTGTTCAAAATGGGATCACAACTTGCCGGCAAAGCCAGCTCGTTGAGATCCCATTCTGGACACCACCTCGAATCTGATACAAATCACAGGACATGCACATACAGTACGTGGAGATTGTATTATCACTGAATCACCCGCAGAGTGGAGATTCCACCCGAGCAATAACTGCAAATTTGTTGCAAAGCATAACCAGCACAATCAAAGTTTCAGCCAATGGACCTCCGGGTAAAACATTGCTTGTGTTTTTTTTGTCGATATGTACAGAATTTGAAAGTTATAGCTTGGGTGATAACTCCTCTCCGCGGATGATTTACTTACAATCCACTCTCCATGTACTGTAATCTTGATAACCTGTATATACCACATATCATTTGGATTTAACCGCTAGCTCTGATTTACATGTAGTTGAAGGGTTTGGAGGTGATAACGTGTGTAAAATTTAGCTTTATCGTCAGGAACCGTAATGAAATTTATTGGTATTTTGCGTGGTCGAAGATCTTTTAAGAGATGAGAACTAACAACGTCAAACCAAATTTTACACTGAACGTTGTATTCACTAATTCTATCAATCAAAGAACTTGTATTGCTTAATTTCTCTACTTGCTGGTATTTCAAGTATTTGGACTGCAACTGTACATTCTGACGGGAACCAATATTTTAGAAATGACATTGTCAAGAAGTACAATAGAAAACCAATCATAAGTTACACATATAAGTAATGTTGCTTCAGCTGTATGACCCGTTTTTTTTTAAATTCCTGCGACGCTACGAAAGTCGTGTCGGCACGAAAACGCTTCGGTAACTAGATTCGAGTCCCGGTGATTCGGAAATGTTCGAATCGTCGAGATGTTCTCAAAAGGTAGCTCAGCCTGAACTCACCTCTGCCATACAGTTAAAACTAGAAGTCCTGTCATGAACTGCTCGCTTATCTAGGCTTAATTGCGCGTACAAATTGCGCGCAATTGCCATATCGAATGGTATCCAAAGCACGGCAGGTTTTCCTAGTTACTCATAGCAAACACATGCAATGTTTCTGCCAATGGACCTCCGGGTTACCCGGAGGTCCATTGGCTGAAACATTGCTTGTGCACAGGCCATATTTACAGAAATTGATAGCCTGACTAGGGTCATAACGCGTAGATTAACGCGCAGATCAACGTGCTATTTGTTCGCATTTCATGACAATACTTTTAGTTTTAACAGTACCAACTTGTTCTTCACCAGTTAAATTCAGAAACATTTATGTCATAGCAGTGACTCCGTTAATTCGTTAATTGCAAAGGTTTAAAGTTTAATGGATGTGTAATAAAATACTTGAGTGGATACTAACAAAAACATGCAATATTTACAACTTGGAGATCTGTGAGATTCGATTCGAAATTTGATTAGATTTGAAATCCTCTTCCTAAATAAATTCCAGATTCGGTTCGACTCGAAGTTTGAGATTCGCTGTATTGATTCGGCCAGTGTATCTAAGAAAATATGTATAAAAACTATAGTGCATATTATAAACAATTGTATTAGCGAAGGCAATTTCCTCAACCGACACCTACTGGCTTATAAAACAAAACTGTTAGAAAAATAATTGGAGTTTGCTGTTAACGAAAGATACAGGAAGCTGACCGATTTTTTTTTATTTACTGGTTCTACAAGTGAATGTCATAAAGACTGAATTCATTTTTTATCAAATTTGATTGGTGATTTAATTGACTGGCATGGAAAACAATCTATCTAAAATATGATACAAATAATCTGATTAGAATTTGGAATGGGTTTCAAATAATAGTATAATATTATGCATTGACATGACCGGCCTTATCATTTAAAACAGTAACTCAACACACGTCTTTCATCGTTATTACTGGTCCATCTCTTCACTTCAACTGATGGAGTAATGTTTTCGTACAATTTGATTTGTTAATTCCCGGCTTTAACCCTTTGGACCCGATCGGTCTCTTTTCCGGCCTGGAACATGATAAGGTTCTTATATAGGATGGCTGTTCAGTAAATGTGCAGTGGCCTAGATAGCTTTTCGCTGGCGGAGGAGCAAGCCCAAAATTTTCCGACAGGCCGAAAATTATCCGACAGTGTAACAACAACAAAAACCCAAACAAACAGAAAGAATCTGTTGTTTACTGCAAATGTACTGAAAATTGGTCTTTTTTACCCAAAATTTACCCAAAATGGCATGTTTTTTATCCCCAAAGCCAGCATTTTAATGTTATTAGGCATAAATTCGCGTAAAAATGGTCCCAAAAAATTCCGACAAAACTTCTGGTGGGGGGCCTCCGCCTCCCCCCCCCCCCCCCCTTATCTACGCCACTGTAAATGTGTGGGTAGACCAATCAATATTTTCAACGTGCAGCCCCGAGGCTGCACGTTGAAAATATTGATTGGTCTACCCCAAATAATGAATATGTACTCTTCTAATTGCTGCCATTGAACGGGCATTGGTAGATACCACCAGGGTTCAATGGGGGTTAAGAGCCTGTGTTATAGTAATGTTCATATCTATATTATCGTGTGAACTGGAACAGATTGATCTAATACCTTACAACACATCTGGTGCATAATCTTGCAAAAGAAATTCGTCTGTCTGTAACTATTTTCGACCGGTTTTGCTTATATAATATAGCTTATGGCTCTTCATTGCAATCAGCAAGCCATTTCCACTGAAAGTCCTAAAGGAAATATGTTCAAAATCCAGCAAAGACAGAAAAGTAGATAATTCCTTTTGTAATGTTCATACAAAATCAAACTGATTGAATAAAAAAATGTGGCATACGTTTCCCACAGCAGTGACTCAATTTTGTGAAATCATAAACAACAAGCAACATGTGCCAACATCATTTTCCGCTTGAACATATTACGACAGTTACATCTAGCCTTTAATATTGAAGGTTTAATACAATAAAATGTCAAGAAGGAAGGGGCATTATTCACCTAGTTGTTGCAGCGTGACAATTATCAGATCGCGGGTTTAATAAAAGAAAAAATAACCCAGTGAATTCAGGTTTTCTCGACCCGCCAATCCTAACAGTTATTGTGCGGAAATGAAACGCCAGGAACAAAATGTCGAGTCATTGTGAAGTTTATGAGCAAACTTGCGTCGCAACTGCTAAATGCCTACTGAATGTCGCTGACACTTGATTATTGTGTAAAATGGAAAATATTACTACCATTATCTGGGAAAGGAATTTCGTTTTTAATGGACTTAGGGAAAAATAACTCAATTTGAACGCTGTTTTAGGAGTATTGCTGGGACTATAGTGCTAAACTATTTTGTTGGGACGTTAACATGTGACGTCACCACACACTTCCGCATGACGCCATAGCCTTATAAGGGAAGGGATGTCGCCACATACCATTCGTCATCTGAATGTGGGCAATCCCACGTGTTAAGTTCCCACCCTCGTATGAGGTCATGGTCTAATAAGGAAAGGAATGTCGCCCCCGTGGGAAGGTATGTTTCCTATAATAGCCCTACACGCCACGCGGAAAGGAATGTTTCCGATAATAGTTTACGATATCACAGCCTTATAACGAAAGGAATGCCGTCCCACACACCATTCGTCATCGGAATGTGGACAATCCCCGTGTTACGTCAGGCATTCCAACACCCGCTCTCGCATGATGTCACAACTAGGGCTGTCACGATTTTTTAATTTAGGAATCGATTAATCGTCGCAAAACATCGATGATAATCGATTGATCGTACCTAGATGACCCCCATCTCCTTCTCTTTGAAGTCGATAAAAATGAAGTTGAAGTCAGTTGACCTACCTCAAGTAAACAACGAAGACGATCCTCTCTTAGTTACATTCAAAGCTTTGATGTTCTGAACTTTTAAACCGTCAGTGTAATAATCAAGACCGGTCGGCAGTTGCGAAGTTCGCAACTGCCGACCGGTCTTGATTATTACCCTGACGGTTCAAAAGTTCAGAACATCAAAGCTTTGATGAATGTACCTGAAAGACAAATGCTTCCAACAGCTTCTTAGGGTTTAACATCGATGTTCTTAACTCTTTACCTTTAGAAACAATAGTTTTTTCAACATGTTTTCTTTTAATTATTAAACGTCTAAAACGGGATATAATTTACCGATTATTCGACAACGAAAAATACTAGTCGATTTCGCCGTGACCGATCAACAATCGATTAATCGATCAATCGTGACAGCTCTAGTCACAACCGTATAAGGAAAAGAATGTCGCTCCCGTCAGAAGGTAGGTTTTCTATAATAGCCCCACACGTCACACGGGAAGGAATGTTTCCTATAATAGCACATGACGTCACAACCTTATAAGGAAAGGAATGTGGCCCACACATCATTCTTCATAGGGATGTGGACAATCCCCGTGTTACATCAGGCATCCAAACACCCGCCCTCGCATGAGGTCACGGCCAAATAAGGAAAGGAATGTCTCCTCCGTGGGAAAGTAGCTTCTCTATAATAGCTCACGACGTCACGTGGGAAGGAATGTTTTGTCACGTCCATGGTATAAGTACTGGCGAAAAGTGAATCGCCCCTCATTTTGAAATTTGAAAATGGCCTGCACAGAGCGATTGAGGAAAATCTCGTAGGTAATAACATGGTGAATGGAACAGAGTGGAAAATGATTTGAGGGAGGGTATACCTGAATGGTCCGATGGACGAGTACCCACACATAAAGAAGGGGCGTTCCCCTCATGAGGTGGAACGTTTTGTGCGAGAGACATTAACGTAACTATAAATCGCATCTTGGATGGATTAAACAGTGTTTTGAAAGTGCATCTCGGAAACAACGTATACGTCTCAGTGAACTCTGAAGTTAAACTTATGGATATCAGACAATTCGTTTTACACAACGACTGTGAAGACATACGTCCTACTATGAGAGGCATCAGTTTAAAATACAAAGAATGGGACACGCTGCACCAATTAACACCCGAAATCGGAAAGTGCTTACCAGAACCCGATGCAGTCGTGCCTTTTCATGCCGCTACAGATCACATGAACCAGTTGGGTGCACTCCAGTGTAAAGAATGCCACCCAAACTATGACATTTGAAAACTATTATTTTGTAACACTGTGTATATATTTTGATCACTTATTAAACGACTCAAAATTTATACAAGCGTTCTCGTTTGTCCATCAGCATAATAACCATTGTCTGGAAACGCCAGTTAACATACGTGTGCAATGCACGTATTAGTTTTATACACGCATCGCCAATCACAGATATCGCAAAAAAATGTTTAAGACTGTGTACCCCGTAGACCTCTTGAAAAATCCATTGCTTCAACATGGATGGCGACAGTAATTGTGCACTATTGCAGAGAGATGGAATCTCCTAGGCCAAAAACTTCCAAGGACAGAAATTGTGTATTTTAGTCATATGACCATTATGTACACCATTATTATAACAGCTGTAGTGAATCTATCAATGGGTAACGGAAACGCGGAATTGTGGTTTAGTCTTTTGAGCAGCGCCATTGTGTATGCCCTCCCCAACCCCGCGTTATCCAATCAGAAATCTTAAAAGGACCATATATAGACCCCTACCCATGCTTGTTCTCATTTCTCAAAATGGTTCGCATCACCATTTCGGCGGTGAAATGGAGACACAAAACTATTGGTGGTTGTTGTTGGGTGTATTTGTCCGGGGTGATCGTGTGTAACGGAACAGCTCCTGGCTTTCGAGGAGGTAAGAAACGGTTGAGACAGTACGCTCGCCTCATGCAAAAGTCGTGACACCCCGTGGTTTTAACTCATATCCAAATTGTGACCGCATACCATGAGCTGAGTGGACCGCTGCGTATCGAATAGACAGTGAATGTGGTGAATGCTCAATATGAGAGCGAAATATTTCAAGCCGTGATATATAAAAGGGTGGAATTCAGTTCACATGCTTTCCCATAGGTAAAATAAAAATTACGAGAATCAGGAAACAAGTGGACGTCGATTCACTCGTTATGACACTTTTGGAATTAGAATTGTATACCAAAGACATAAGATGAGGGTAAAATACCTCCCATTTAAAAAAGATATGGAAGAGTATCTGACATCTATATGACCCCAGACACCCAGGCAGTTATTCGGACCCTGAACAATTGTACCAGAGTGTGAAACATGAGAGAAAACATGTCATCAGTTGGAACAGATTCGTCGATGGTTGACAGGTCAAGAACCCAAAAGCATCACGCGACAGGCTTGGACCAAGTTCCCGAGAAACAGAGTCGTGGTTGAGGGAATTGACAGTATGTGGGATGAGGATTTGATGGTTTCTGGACGTATTGGTTTTGATCGACATATTTTCGCAGGTTTGCATGGTGTTGTCCGATAAAATATTTGAAGGCCAAATACATGTACGCAGCGTATGACAAATACTTGAAAGAACAAGTCAGAAGACCTCAGGTATTGCGGACAGATAAAGGGCCAGAGTTCCCGAACAAACATGCGAACTGACTATTGAATCGGCAGGACGTCTACCACCTGACGACTCGAAACGAAACAGAAGCGAACTACACTGAGAGACTGATCAGGACGTTAAAGACCAAAAATATATTGCCACATTCTGTATAATAATGAGTCATACGTGGGAGTTCTCAACGATGTTGTGAACAGTTATAATAATAATATGACAATACGCAAGGCGTAAGAAGGAACCCCAAAGTATCCAACATATTGAAATATTTCATTCCGCAACCATTACTCCAAAAACATTTTGGTTTATTCAGTCGAATTCCTGCAATTGTTTAATTTCAGCCAAACATGAATACGTTTCACAGTACTAAATATTTTCCCATAAACGACCATTATAACGTTCAGGAGAAAAAATATGGTCGTATCATTTTAAATTTAACATTCAAATATTTTTGGTCAAGTATAGCCCTTCAGACAACCTTTTTCTGATCTTTAAACATGGGTCATGCAACAAATAAAAGAAAAACTAACAGAAAGGGAAGTGCTGGTCACATGTTCATATTTCTCAGGGAATTCCCAAACAAAACACACCAATAGTCAAACAAATTTTTAGGTTCTAAAAGTCCTCAAATCATCCTCTTTGTTCATCTGGAACATTCAACAGTAATGCAAAATGTCAGTAGACTTCTTCAAATGTTTATTGAAACAATATATTTTCCCAAGACTGCTTAGTTTTGGGAATTACATAATTTTCGAGCGCAACTTTTAGAGGCAGGTACATCTAATTAAAATATTTACAACAGTTATACCTATGAGCAAACCCAACCCTACCAAAGATACATTTACCTCTTTCAAGTGATGAAAGAGTCATTTCTGCAATAGAATTCAACTTTTGGCTTCTGTCTAGTAAAAAGCATGGGAAATTTGTTCTTTTGAAGAGAACTGTCCAGTCTGTGTCAAATAGGCTTAAAAACTGTTATTGCCTCCGACAGAATTTCTACTCTGTTACCTAATAAGTTAGGAGGGATAAGAATTCACAGCTTTCTTTGAAACTACCCACAAAACCTTTTCACAAAATCTGTTTTAATTAATCATTCAGCAAGATAAATAGTGCCCCACCACCATGAAACAATATGACAATTTTGTTTCAAAATTGGGGTTGTGCAGGACTTATAGTTCCTCTAAATTTGGGAGAATCCATTTGCATTCTTGGGGAAATCGTTCCGAGAATTCAGACCTGCTATGGGCCAGGATCCTATTAGGTCAGTATGATTGAACCCCTGTTGCATACTGATAATACATATTAACCCTTTACCCAATACAGCTTTTTAATTTTTAGAACACCAACTACTGATTTTTACCCCCACCCCCATACCCTCCCCCCAGGGGCCTTAATCGCTCACCTGACAAGGTGGTTCAGAGAAGTGTTTTGGGTCAGATTCAGTTAGTCAAGGTTCATGGACACTACATAGGAATAATGTTATGAAATTATTCATAATTCTAGTGTCCATGTCAGATGATTATTAGCATAGGTCTTCCTGATTGCTTCCAATTCTGACAGCTGTAGACAAGTACTGCCAAACTTCCAAGGGTTGTTGTGTCACTGCAGCCTGAAAGGCAAATTTTATGGAAAAGCTCTAAGGAATGGGTTTGAACATTTATGAACAACCTCGAACCTAACCCACCCCTGCCCAAATATTGAGCCACAGACCTGAAATGGACGAACTCAAATCTGCACCCCCCCCCCCCCCATTCCTGCGATACCAAATATGAAAGGGTTCTGTACCAAATATTAAAGCATTAAACTAGTGGGTCTGAAGAAAAAGATTTTTAAAGAAATTTTCTCATGTTGCTTTGAGTTAATTTGCACTCCCATAATGAGCCCAAATATTAACCCATAGATTTGGCTTGAACAAACATGAATCTGACCCCCTTAGAGATGTTGTAAGCCAAATATGAAAGGATTCTGACAGGTGGATCTGAAAAAATAGAGTTTTAAAGAAATGTCCTCATACTGCACTAAGTTAAACTTTGGGCTTCAATAGATAGACCAAATATTAAGCCAGAGACCATTGAGCCCAAATATGGACCTAGGGACATGGCTTGAACAAACTTGAATCTCACCCCCCTAAGGATGCTGCATACCAAATATCGAAACATTCCGGCTGCTGGATCTGAAGAAGATTTTTAAAGAAAATTCCTCATTTTGAACTACGTTATAATTCGGGTTACCACAGTGAGCCCAAATATGAACCTGGGGACTTGGCTTGAACAACTTGAATCTCACCCCCCTAAGCATGCTGCATACCCAATATCAAAAGAGTCTGCTGTTGGATCTTGAGAAGAAGATTTTCAAAGACATTTGCCTGAAATGCACTAAGTTCAAATTTGGGCTCCTATACTGAGCCCAAATATGAACCCAGTGGGCCGATTTGACCAAACTTGAATCAGATCCACCCCACAATGTTGCATATCAAATATCAAAAGATTCTGCCTGCTGGATCTGGAGAAGATTTTTAAAGAAATTTGCCTGAAATGCTTCTATAGTGAGCCCAAATATGAATCCAGGGGGCCGATTTGAACAAATTTGAATCAGATCCCCCCTACAATGTTGCATACCAAATATCAAAAGATTCTGCCAGCTGAATCTGGGGAAGAAGATTTTTTAAGAAATTTGCCTGAAATGCACTAAGTTTGAATTTGGGCTCCTATACTGAGCCCAAATATAAACCCAGGGGGCGGATTTGAACAAACTCGAATCAGATCCACCCTACAATGTTGCATACCATATATCAAAAGATTCTGCCTGCTGAATCTAGAGAAGAAGATTTTTTAATGTTTTTCCCCATTGCCTACAGTGTTAAAAAGTGTTTTCAAAGTCCCGAAACTGTACCCTATGATAAAACCGACCGCAATTTTTTTGGACCAATCCTTTCTGTTGGTCCTAAGGAAGCTTCACACCAAATAAAAATTCTCAGTGCCGTGCAGTTTTGGAGATATGGCGTTTTACTTTTTTTCTATTTTTAGCTCCTGCGGTTCCCACGGGGCTACAGAAAAAGAAAATTTGGCATAAATTAGGTACTTATGACCCAATAAGCCCTCACATAAAATTTGATTCAAACCAGCCTCTCGGTTCGGAAAATAGACATTTTTGGCGGGCCAACAATTTTGTCCCTCCCATAACGACGCCAAATTTAGCCCATCAAACTTCTCTTAAAGAAATCCAAGTCTACACCTTAAAAGGAAGCTGCATACCATATATCAAGTCCCTGCTACTGATGGTTGATGAGAAGAAGATTTTGGTGCCCCTTGGGGGCATGGCACCACCCAGGAGAAGGGGGCAACTTCATTTGAACAAATCTGAATTGGCATTAGGTAATGAACATTTACCCAACATTTGAATAATGTAAAGTTAACACCGGACGGACGGCGGACAGAATGTGATCAGTAAAGCTCCCACTGAGCTTCACTCAGGTGAGCTAAAAAACTATATTAATTTTTTAATAAATTGATGGTGACATGAATTTCCCATTATTTTTTAATCACATTCTTTATTCTGAACACATTTCACATTGTGTTTGATATTTTGCAATCTTTGTAAGAAAAAGCCTAAGTTTTCTCAGTTAAGGCACCTCAAGTCATAAAACAGTGAATTTTTCCAACAGAATGATCAGTACCTGCTACTGTGGTGTCTCATGACACTGTTAAAATTCCTAAAATCACCAAATATTGATTCATTAGTGCTGTGATTGTGCTGCAAATATCCACAAGTGCACTTTCACTATTTTGGTTTTAATCCCCACAGGCATGCATTCTATCAAAGGGAGTGAAATTGTAGAAAATATGTTCACAAAGCGGACAAGTTGCAGTACAGTCGCTGTGGACGGGTTGTAATACACGCGTGGACAGTGATGTCCACTCGTGCGTTTACCAGTCAATAAAAATCATCATCTACAAAATTTTAATTGAAGCACGGGGTTGTACCTGGTGCTTCATTATTTATTAAATTTATGATGATTATACCTATAGTTAGTGTTTGGCATCAAATATTATTGTATCCGTGGAAATATTTCCCATCCATGGAAAGTGAGCAGTACACAGCCGCTGTACTGTATTTGTTTCAAGTATATAATATACTCTTTGATGTTTAATATATTTGTGATAGGCTGGGTCCAAAGTACTCAGTACTTGTAGTACTCGAGTACCACTTTTTTGATAAAGTACTCAATACTTTCCAGCCCAGATTTTTGTATGTGTGTGTGTGTGTGTGTGTGTGTGGGCAGGGGGGGGGGGGCAAATGAAAAGCAAAGAAACATTTCATCTGAAGGACAGACAGACATGCAGTAACAAATTTGGGAAGCCTACATAAAAGTAGTGACTAACTTAAAATGAAAAATATAGATAGAAGAGCCAGGGCAATGTTGTCAAACAGAAAACAAACAAGAGCCCCCAGAGGGCCTGATGGCATTCACCTGACGTGGTAGCCTAAATATCAACCCAGGGAATTTATTTGAACATTTAGTTGCATCTGCCCCTCATAAGAAAAGCTTATACAAAATATCAAAAGATTCTGACCGGTGGATCTCAAAAAAAAAAGGATTTTTAAAGAATATTCCTCATACTGAACTAAGTTATAATTCAGGATCCCACAGAGAGCCCAAATATGAACCCAAGGACTTGGCTTGAACAAATTTGAATCTCACATCCCTACGGATGCTACTATATACCAATATCAAAAGATTCTGACTACTGGATTTTAAATAATATTCCTCTTATTGAACTAAGTTGTAATTTGGACTCCCACAGGGAGCCCAAATATGAACCTGAGGACTTGGCTCGAACAAACTTGAATCTCTCCCCTCTAAGGATGCAGCATCCCAAATATCAAAATATTCTGAAGAGTGGATCAAAAGAAGATTTTTAAAAAATATTCCTCATATTGCACTAATCTAATCACAGAGAGTCCAAATATGGACCCAGGGGTTTGATTTCAACAAACCTGTGAATAAATCTTCCAAAGATGTTATATGCAAAATATGAAAGCCTTTGGAGCAGTGGTATGGGAGAAGAAGATTCTTTAATGTTTTTCCCATTACTAAAATGATGACTCCGCATAAGTCCTGGAAAACTTCCCTATGATAAAACTGATGGCAATTTTTTTTTACCATTCTTTTCAGCTGTTTGTAAGGAAGCGACACACAAAATAAAAATTCTCAGTGCCGTGTAGTTTTGAAGACATGGACGTTTTAAATTTTTTCTATATTTAGATCCTGCAGTTCCCACAATGGCAACCGGAAAATGTTTTGGCATAAATTAGGTACTTACATGTACAACCCAATAAGCCCATCATATCAAATTTGCTTCAAATCAGCCTCTCAATTTGGAAAATAGAAATTTTGGTACAATTCGGGCTCCTACAGGAAGCCCAAATATGAACCCTGCGACTTGGCTTTAACAAACTTATATCTCACCTCCCTGAGGATACTGTATATATCAAAATATTCTGACTGCTGAATGTGAAGAATACTTTTGAAGAATATTCCTCATTTTGAACTAAGTTATAATTCAGGATCCCACAGTGAGCCCAAATATGAACCCAGGGACTTGGCGTAAACAAATTTGAATCCCCCCCCCACCCCTCCCCCTGTAAGGATGCTGCACACCAAACATCAAAACAGTCCGACTACTGGATCTGAAAAAGTCTTTTAAAGCAAATTCCTCATTTTGAACTAAATTATAATTCAGGCTCCCACAGTGAGTCAGGGTTTCACAAATATATTTTTGTGGGATCCATTTCCAACATGTGTCTTAATCACATGAATTATGCTTATTTATCTTCAAATACATAGATTGTTAGATTGTTGAACCACCACATCAAAGGCTATTGCAGTAATCATGTTTATAGAAATTAATTAGATCTGATACGGTTAACCGATTAATTGACTAACCAATGATCAATATCTTGAATGATAAAAAAATAGGCCGATGAAATCGTCAGATGTGTACCCATACGCGCAACTAGTAGAAAGCTGTATGACGGAGGCCCACCACGGATGCCGACATTATGTACACCATACAAGGTATGGGTACATATATATAGAAATGGATTGGAGGAGTGTCTAATTTGATGGATAAAGGGTTAATATCTCCGGATCAAATTATCAGATTTACATAAAAAACTATACAGCACAGCACACCAGTAACCTGAATAAATATATAAAGTAACATGACAATCGGATTGACATTTTTTGAGTTATCTCATGCCAAAGGGGTTGGAGGAATTTTCAATTTGAAGGATAAAGGGTTAATATCTTGGGATCAAATTATCAGATTAACACCAAAAACTATACAGCTCAGCACATCAGTAACCTGAACACAATTGTAAAGTAACTTGACAATCCAAGCAATATTTTTCAAGTTATCAAATGCCAAAGGGACTGGAGGAATTTTCAATTTGAAGGATAAAGGGTTAATATCTCAGGATTAAAATAACAGATTAGCACCAAAAACTATACAGCTTGGTACATCAGTAACCCAAACACAAATATAAAGTAACTTGACAATCCAAGCAATATTTTTCAAGTTATTGAATGCCAAAGGGATTGGAGGAATTTTCAATTTGAAGGATAAAGGGTTAATATCTTGGGATCAAATTATCAGATTAACACCAAAAACTATACAGCTCAGCACATCAGTAACCTGAACACAATTGTAAAGTAACTTGACAATCCAAGCAATATTTTTCAAGTTATCAAATCCCAAAGGGATTGGAGGAATTTTCAATTTAAAGGATAAAGGGTTAATATCTCAGGATTAAAATAACAGATTAACACTAAAAACTAGACAGCTCGGTACATCAGTAACCTGAACACAAATATAAAGTAACTTGACAATCCAAGCAATATTTTTCAAGTTATCGAATGCCAAAGGGATTGGAGGAATTTTCAATTTGAAGGATAGTAACTAGACAATCCAAGCAATAATTTTCAAGTTATCGAATGCCAAAGGGATTGGAGGAATTTCCAATTTGAAGGATAAAGGGTTAATATCTCAGGATCAAATTATCCGATTTACACCAAAAACTATACAGCTTGGCTCATCAGTAACCTGAACACAAATATAAAGTAACTTGACAATCCAAGTAATATTTTTCAAGTTATCGAATGCCAAAGGGATTGGAGAAATTTTCAATTTGAAGGATAAAGGGTTAATATCTCAGGATCAAATTATCAGATTTACACCAAAAACTATACAGCCCGGCAAATCAGTAACCTGAACACAAATATAAAGTAACTAGACAATCCAAGCAATAATTTTCAAGTTATCGAATGCCAAAGGGATTGGAGGAATTTTCAATTAGAAGGATAATGGGTTAATATCTCAGGATCAAATTATCCGATTTACACCAAAAACTATACAGCTCGGCACATCAGTAACCTGAACACAAATATAAAGTAACTTGACAATCCAAGCAATATTTTTCAAGTTATCGAATGCCAAAGAAATGGATACAGACACCGGATGGACAGACGGACGGATGGACGGACAGACGGACGGACGGACAAAGGATGGACGAATGACGGATAGTCACCCCGGATGCCGGCATTCTGTGTACCATACATAGTATGGGTACACATAAAAAGTAATTGATCGGTTAACCGTTACTTTTGAAGTACGGTACTATATGGCTGGATTCACATCGCAAAATGCTATACAAAAATGTCCAATTGCTAACCATTTTTCTTTCATATTGGGTAAGCTAAAATTCACTATTTATCATCACTTTTTGAAACCAAGATGGAAACTGCTAATCAAATTTTTAAAAACCAAAAATACCCTGTATGGGTTAACTATGGAACAAACTTGCTCCAAAACAGGCAAACATTGTTACACTGGCTCACATCAATCGCATGAGACAGAGAAATGCATGCCAGTTACGTGCCAAAATACTTGTTCACTTGCATGATCATTATACTGTATCAGCTAAAAACGGTATTTCTCAACCCTTCACCAAATGCAGGTAGCAGATGATACTTGCACAAGAAATTCTTGAATTACTAAAGATTTTCAATGTTTGTCTCAAAAACACAGCTTATGACCCCCCCCCCCCCCTCCTTATTGGAACAAGCTCAATGAGCTTGTTCCAATGAGGGGTCATAAGCTATGTTTTAAGACAAAAATTGAAAATATAAAATTTGAATGGACATGTTTGTATATGGCGCTGCCCGGTTTTGTCCATTATGCTGAGTAAAGTTTTAATTATATAAATGGTCAATGGTACAGCAATTATTCAGCTACCTACTGGGGCAAGTGATTAATCAGTTAACCAAGGTTAACCCATGCGATTAATCAATCACGAAAACCCTTTAATCGTTTCAGCTCTAAAATTAATTTAATTTTATTAAATTTTATCTGATGAAAAAATGCTTATATTTTGGGGGGAATGGTAAATATGGATCTTCTTAACAAGCATTTGCAAGAACATCACAGGAATGAAATCACCGTTCTCGCAATTTGCGAAACACTGGTGAGCAAAAATATAGGCTTGGCTTGAAGATCTCACCCGCCTAATGATGGTGCATAGCAAATATCAAAAGATTCTGATTGGTGGGTCTGAAGAAAAAGATTTTTAAAGAATATTCCTCATACTGCACTAATTTCAACATTTGGACTCCCATAGAGAGCCCAAATATGGACCCAGGGATCTGATTTCAATAAACGTGTAAAAAAATCTTCCAAAGATGGTATATGTGAAATTTGAAAGGTTTTGGAGGAGTGAATTGGGTGAAGAAGAGTCTTAAATGCTTTCTCCATTACCCACAGTGTTACAGAATGCTGACTAAGCATTTTTTCAAAGTCCCGAAAAAGTACCCCATGACAGACCTGACAGAAATTTGCTTTGACCATTCCATTCTGTTGGTCCCAAGAAGCTTCACACCAAATAAGAATTCTCAGTGCCATGTAGTTTTGGAGATATGTGCGTTCTGAATTTTGTTCTATTTTTAGCTCCTGCGGTTCCCATGGGGGGATGGGAAAATATTTTGGGGCATAAATTAATTACTTATGATCAAATGAACCCACGAATTAAATTTGGTTCAAATCAGAACCAGAAACAGAAATTTTGGGCGGGGCGAAAATACTTGCCCTCCAATAATGAAGGCAAATAAAGACCCACAAACTTCTCTTGAACACAACTGAGTCTACACCTCAAAAGGAAGCAGCACACCACATATCAAATCTCTGCTACTCCTGGTTCACGAGAAGATTTTTTAAGATTTAGGCAAAATTTTTGGGCATGGCTCTACTGAGGGCCAGGGCAACTTGATTTAAACAAAATCAAAATGCAATGTCATAACAAACAAGCATCTCAAATTTCACCTAATGATTAATCGGTTCAGCAGTTTTGGAGAAGACGCAAACACTAAGTTCACAGACGGCGGACGGCGAGTGATCAATACACCTCACCCTGACTGAAAGCCAGGTGAGCTAAAAACTCAGTGGACCATGAGTGCTGCAGTTGGGCGAGACGCTTGGTTCAAGGAGAGAAGAAACTTGTATGTAGCTGCTGGCTTTCGAAAGTGTTGTTAAAACCCAATAAATAAATAAACAAGAGGCCCCACAGGGCCTGAAGCGCTCACCTTGAACAGAACATGATATAAACAGAGAACAGAACACGATATAAGAGTCCAAGAATGAATCTACATTAAGCAATCCATCTCCATAGGATACACTGCATATCTTTGAGCCCCTCAGGAGTGACAAAAACAGTCCAAGCATCATGCCTTTTCTTTAGTTGATCATGATGTAAAATGTGGAGCTCCCCTCTCAAGCCCCTTGATACAACCTATGTAGATTACTCTTCACCTCTAGAGGGTACTGAATAAAAATTGTCTAATTCTTCAGCTACTTGGCCAATTCAGGCTCCTACAGGGAGCTCAAATATCAACCCAGGCACTCGATTTGAACAAAGTTGAATCTGATCTCCCTAGAGATGCTGTATACCAAATATGAAAGCATTCTGACTGGTGGATCTGAAGAACAAAATTTTTAAGAAATTTCCTCATATTGCACTGAGTTCAAATTTGGGCTACCATAGCGAGCCCAAAATGTGAATCTCCCCCCCCCCCCCCCCCCCTTAGAGATGTTGTATACCAAATACAAAAGCATTCTGACTGGTGGATCTGGGGAAAAAGATTTTTAAAAAAACTTCCCCATATAGCCCTAAGTTAAAATTTGGACTACCAAAGGAAGCCCAAATATTAACATATGGACTTGGTTTGAACAATCTTGAATCTGACCATCATAACAATGAGGGTACCAAACATAAAAAAATTCTGACTCATGGTTCTGAAGAAGATTTTTAAAGAAAATTCCCCATAAAATTTGGGCTCCTGCATTGAGTCCAAATATGAATGTATGGGCTTCATTTTAACAAACTTGTATCTGACCCCTCTATGGATGCTGTACACCAAATATCAAAAGATTCTGAACACTGGTTCTTGAGAAAAGATTTTCTAAAATGTTTGCAAAAATGCTGCGCCAACATTATTCTGATGCCCTCTGCAGAACTCTCTAACAACAACAGAGGGCATTTTTTTACCATTCAATTCTACTGGTCCTAAGGATGCTTCATACCATAACTATTCTCTGTTCCAAGTGGTTTGGGAAACATGGGAGTTTGAAAACATTTCTATTTTTCACTCCTGGGGTTCCCATGGGGATACAGGGTTTTTTTTTGCATGAGGCATGTATTTATGACCCAATATTACCACATACTGAATTTCATTCAAATCGGACCATCGGTTCGGAAAATGGAAATTTTGGGTAGTACCAAAAATCTAACCACTGCCATTATAAAGCCAAATAATGCTTCACAAAGTACGTTTGAACACACGTGATTCTACATCTCAAAAGGCAGTTCCATAACGAATATCAAGTCAATGTACCAACTGGTTCATAAGATTTTAAAAATATTTTGGGAGCATTTTACCCCACCCCCTCCCTATGAGGCTGGGCATGTATTACAAACATGTAATACCCCTTTGGTACCATTACTCACTCAAACTTTAACTTGAATTGACCAAAACATGGTGTTGATGGATGACAGACGGATGGACAATGGACGGAGAGTGATTAGATATGCCCTGCTTGACTTTGTCGAAGTGAGTTAAAAAAAAAAAAATTAAATGGTTCATGTCCGATATTTTACCCACGTTATTAAAATTGATAAATTTGTCACTGGAGTGCAACAAGGTTTATGCCATATATAGCATTGCAAAGCCTTCTTGCACTCAAGCGATGGAATACTCCGAATACACCGCCACCCATGCTATTCTGTAGATTATCAAGCCTAAAACAAACCAAAAACATGAACTTATGCATGAATATTATTACAATGAATACACTGTCTTATACAAAGGAATACCACACAATCCAGTGTAGGCTGATTTCAAAAAGTCCTCCGTAGTGGAAGGGCAATTTTAACAAACATACAGGCCCAAATACGCTCCATACACAGTGTAAAAATTCCACAAAATTAATAAACATTCCTGTATGTTTAATAGGAATTAGGAGTATTGTAATTAAAAGTCAATTGTGTGGTTGTTTATAAACTTATATTACTTTGTTATCAGGTGTTAAAAAATATTAATATTTGTAAACACACCCACCCATTTAGTTTAGTCCCTGCTCATAGCAGTAACACAGACATACAGTACAGTTGCTGGTCATAATCCTTGCATGGGCAGTGCATGATGTCCATGCATGTTTTTTCCAGATAATAGAAAATCATCATCAATAAAATTTTAATTAATGAAGCACTGAATTGTAACCTGTGGTTCATTAATTAAATTTTTGCTGATTATTGCTGTAAACAATGTTTGAAAACTAATATCATTGCATCCGCAGAAATATTGCCCATCCACGGAAAGTGACCAGTCCAAGGCAGCACAGAGTCAAGGTAATTGTGTTTTACTGTCTTTAATTTAAAATTTTGTTTGTTTTTTTGTTTGTTTGTTTTGTTTGTTTTTTTTGTTTTTTTTTTGGGGGGGGGGGGGTGCACCAGACCCCCTCCACTGATGAGAGGGTCACACACCCTCTTGTCCTCACTCCTATCTCACTGCTATGTGGCTCAGGTGATTCTGTGCATCATATTCTTTTTGACTCCCACTAGATACATGTATTACTCTTGCCCCTACATGTAACTTAGATATCCTGGCAAAGCACCAGTATAAACTAACATCAAATTGTGTGCTTATGTACATGTACAGTAGCTAACATATTGGAATAGTATAATGTGCTTTGTCAGAAACTTGATCAAGTATTGATGACAAACAACAATTTATCTTATCTTATCCTGGTGCCAGTAATAAACAGTGTAAAAATTCCACAAATTTTTACACTGTTTATTACTGGCACCAGGTTTTTTCAGCTATATTCTGTTATTTGTTTGTCGTTGTTCTTTGTAAATTTTACTTGATCTGAAATAAATATTGTTTAAACTAAAAACACTCATTCTCATCCCATGGTGATAACAAAGGTACCCAAGAAATTTCGTAAAGATTGATTCATAAATATGGCCTCTAGCCCAAGTTGTATAGACGTTCTGTACAAAAAACTGATTGTACCTAACTTCAGTACAAAATGGCCACTGGTAGCCATCTTGAATTTTGGACTGCACCCAAAAACACTCATTCTCATTCCAAGGTGATAACAAAGGTACCCTAGAAGTTTCATGAAGATCAGTTCATAAATACAGCCTAGCCCAAGCCGTATTGACATGTGTACTTACTGGGTACACATGTAAGTAGCACTGAATAAATTAAAGTTCATCTAATTTGCATAATTTCAGCACGAGAAAAAAAACGGTATTATATGTGATGTACTCCATGTTACTAAACATTCATAGAAAAATTTATTCAAACAGAACTTTCATACAGAAGTTCTGTACAAAAATGGCGATTGCACTAATTTCTGTACAAAATGGCTGCTGGAGGCCATCTTGAATTTTGGACCGCACCCAAAAACACTTGTTCTCGCCCCACGTGATAACAAAGGTACTCAAGAAGTTTTGTAAAGATCGGTTCACCAATACACCCTCTAGCCCGAACCGTATTGAATTGCTGTTCCCGAACAGACGGACAATGGGCCATGACATAACCTTAAATTTGACTTTGTCAAAGTTGAGCTAAAAATGGGGAGTATCCAGAGTATCACAAAACAAAAACCTATTTGTAAAGGACTCCCCCTTTCAAGGACAATGGGACAGCGTTGGCATTCACCACCATGCTGCCTTGAGGCTGCATTTTGAATTCCTGTGTTTGTTGTTCTTATGAAATATTATTTTATTATTATCAGTTATGGTACAAATACGGTACCGAGAGCACACTTTCAGGAACTGCTGATGTCTGATGGCGACTGTGTGTCAGTGCGTGAGGTGCACACATACTTTTGGGGTTCTATACACCACATCCTTCATTTTGCAATATAATTTGTGTAAATTTATTTGGAATTTATAGAATTTCAGACTTGTAAATTTCCTAGTATTGTTTTTGCCTTAGTTATGGTGCTTTATAAGTAATGGGCAATTTAGTTTGAAATGAAAGTGTCAATGACACTGTAGCTCAACTTGTCAAGACAAAGACATGTACATGTATAGTATGTGACACAGCAATGAGAAACATCTGGGTAATGACCTGATAACAAAGGTACATATAAAGTATTGTAACGGTCTGTACATAAATACTGGCCGTTGCGTGTAACAAATGTATAGGTAAAGTATTGTAAAGGTGGGTGACAGTCAGATGCTAAACTATAAAAAAAAATCTTTGAGTCCCAGAGTGGGTCTGACTGAACACCAAAATATTTGTTCTCATAGCACAGTGATAACAAAGGCACCCCAAAACACACTCATTCCTGTCCCAAGGTGAAAACTAGAAAAACTGTGAGCACTGCTCACTAAATGATACCACCCACTCCCACCAAGAAACATTTTACAACAGTAAAAGTGTGTTTAATGTAGAGAGCACAAACACTGACAACCCCCCCCCCCCCCAAAAAAAAAAAAATAAAAATAAAAATACCTGAAAGCAGAATAGAAGGTGCACATCTATAATGTATATAAAAGAATGTCTGAGAGTTTCAATGAAATTCGCCCACTGGTATAAGAGGGGTAGCGGATAGCAGGAGTGTACCCCCCTAAAGCATCACAACAATTTGGCTAAGTTCATTTCGCCCTTTGGGAAAGAGTAAAAAATAAAAATACCTGAAAGCAAAATAGGAGGTGCGCATCTATAATGTATAGAAAAGAATGCCTGTAAGTTTCAATGAAATCCACCCACTGGTTTAAGAGGAGTAGCGGATAGCAGATGTGTACCCCCAAAGCATCACGAACGTACGGATGTACGGAAGTACGGACGTACGTAAGTACGGAAGTACGGACACCATGAATGCTATATACCGCCCACTTTTCAAGTGGGTGGAATAACAAAGGTACCCAAGAAGTTTCATGAAGATCAGTTCACAAATATGAGCTGTGTAGAAGTTGTGACAAAAACTGATTGGACCTAATTTTGGTACAAAATGGCCACACCCAGAAACACTCGTTCTCGTCCCAAGGAGATAACAAAGGTACCCAAGAAGTTTTGTGAAGATCGGTTCATAAATACAGCCTCTAGCCCGAGCCGTATTGACATGTGCACTTACAGTGTATAAGTAGCACTGAATAAATCAAAGTTCATCTAATTTGCATAATTTCTGCACGAGAAAAAAACCCGTACTATATGTGATCGTGATGTATTCCATGTTACTAAACATTCATACAAAAATATATTCAAATCAGAACTTTCATACAGAAGTTCTGTACAAAAGACTGATTGCATTAATTTTGGTACAAAATGGCTGCTGGTGGCCATCTTGAATTTTGGACCACACCCAAAAACACTCGTTCTCATCCCACGGTGATAACAAAGGTACCCAAGAAGTTTTGTAAAGATCGGTTCATAAATACGGCCTCTAGCCTGAGCCGTATATAGAAATTGTGTACAAAAAACTGATTAGACCTAATTTCGGTACAAAATGGCCACTGGCAGCCATCTTGAATTTTGGACCGCACCCAGAAACACTCGTTCTTGTCCCAAGGTGATAACAAAGGTACCCAAGACGTTTCGTGAAGATCGGTTCATAAATACAGACTCTAGCCTGAGCCGTATTGACATGTGTACTTACTGTGTGTAAGTAGCACTAAAAAAATCAAAGTTCATCTAATTTGCATAATTTCTGCACGAGAAAAAAACCCGTATTATATGTGATGTATCCCATGGTACTAAATATTCACACAAAAAATTATTCAAATCAGCGCTTTCATATGGAAGTTCTGTGCAAAAATCTGATTGCACCAAATTTTGTACAAAATGGCTGCCATCGGCCATCTTGAATTTCGGACCGGACCCAAAAACACTCGTTCTCGTCCCACGGTGATAACAAAGGTACCCAAGGAATTTCGTAAAGATCGGTTTATAAATACAGCCTCTAGCCCGAGCCGTATTGGCATTTGCACTTACAGTGCTGAAAGTAACACCAAAAAACATCAAAGTTAGTCTAATTTGCATAATTTACGCACGAGAAAAAAACACGTATTATATGTGATGTATCCCATGGTACTGAACATTCATACAAAAAAATATTCAAATCATAGCTTTCATATGGAAGTTCTGTACAAAAAACAGATTTCTGCATCGTCGGTACAAAATGGCGGCTGGCAGCCATCTTGAATTTCGGACCAAACCCAAGAACACTCGTTCTCGTCCCACGGTCATAACAAAGGAACCCAAGAAGTTTCGTAAAGATCGGTTCATAAATACGGCCTCTAGCCCAAGCCGTATCCAATTGTTGATGGACAGACGGACGGCGGGCCATGGCATAAGCTCAAATTTGGCTTCGCCAAAGTTGAGCTAAAAAAGGGGTTCATGAAGATTCAGTCACAGGAAGATTCAGCCCTCATACTTTTTCAGAGAATATTCGGTCCCCAATTTCATTCATGCCGCCACCTCTCTCTCCTGTTAACCAATATAATGAACATCCCAAAAGACATTTTAATATCTAGATATTTATGCTTGTTCGCAACTTATTATGGACACAAAAGGACACAGATTCAAGGTAATTGTGTTTTACTGTCTTGAATTTTTTTATTTTTTTTTGGGGGGGGGGGGGGTGGGGGTGGGGGGGGGGTGCACCCGACCCCTCCAATGATGAGAGGGTCACACACCCTCTTGTCCTCACCCCTATCTCACTGCTATGTGGCTCAGGTGATTCTGTGCATCATATTCTTTATTACCCGGCCCCACTCCCACTAGATATTACTCTTGCCCCTACATGTAACTTAGATATCCTGGCTAAGCACCAGTATAATGGTAAACCAACATCAAATTGTGTGCTTATGTCCAGTAGCTGACATATTGGAATAGTATAATGTGCTTTGTCAGAAACTTGATCAAGTATTGATGACAAACAATTTTCATTACCAGTACCTGGTGCCAGTAATAAAATAAGATTTGCAAATATCACCCTGCGTTTTTTCAGCTATTAACTAACATAAAATTGTGCGCTTCATGAAAATTATTTCGTTACTACCTGTTAAAAATTACTGTTTCTTGTTTTGCTCTTTTAGAAAAAGAAATCACTCCTTTTCTGGCAGGCATACTAAACATCGAGGCAAACCGAGGAATACCAAGGTGAATAAAAACAGGAGAGAAACGGGTATGAGGTGGTGTGTTCTTTTTATTATTTATTTATTGG
This sequence comes from Pictodentalium vernedei, assembly GCA_031216915.1. Classification (NCBI taxonomy): domain Eukaryota; kingdom Metazoa; phylum Mollusca; class Scaphopoda; order Dentaliida; family Dentaliidae; genus Pictodentalium; species Pictodentalium vernedei. The sequence continues at coordinate 844,548,703 of CM062296.1, read as the reverse complement.
TGTTTAAGGTCACATTTATCTGCACAACAGCTTATTGTGACCATGGCAGTTTTATGGATGGAGGAAACTAGAGTACCCCAGGAGAACCACTGAGCAATGGCAAGCAACTGTGAGCTCCCCAACATACTACACAAGCAGGGTTAGCCTTGTTCGAAGACAGGTGCACCAAGAACATGCAGTATGCCTTAGTACACAGCATACCTTGCCCCCACATGGGTAGTGGGGGTGAAGTGTCTTGCCCAAGGACACAAAGCTGTTGCCGCAGGTGGGATTCGAACCGAGGATTTCTCGGCTTGCAGTCTGCACCTCTACCTACTGAGCTAATGCATCCCTGATGGTGTATTCTGATTATGTAAATAGATTTAAGCAGTACTAGTATGTGATTGGTTTTAATGCCATATTTGAGAATTATGGGTGCTGAAGTAATAAGAGTGCACTGAAAAATCTTCCCTTTGGTATTTAGTAGGTAGCTTGGTAATGGTAAAGTGACTTCACCTCAGTAAGCAACAGTGTGAAAGCCGGCAGCCATCTTTAATATCGGGCCGCATCCGAAAACACTTGTTCTCATCCCAAAGTGATAACAAAGGTACCCAAGAAGTTTCATGAAGATTGGTTCATAAATACAGCCTCCAGCCTTAGCGTGTTGACATGTGCACTTACAGTGTATAAGTAGCACTGAATAAATCAAAGGTCATCTAATTTGCATAATTTCTGCAAGAGAAAAAAACCTGTATTATACAGTATTTTTTGTGATGTATTCCATGTTACTAAACATTCATACAAAAATTTATTCAAATCAGAACTTTCATGCAGAAGTTCTGTACAAAAAACTGATTGCACTAATTTTGGTACAAAATGGCTGCTAGTGGCCATCTTGAATTTCGAACTGCACCCAAAAACACTCGCTCTCATCCCACGGTGATAACAAAGGTACCCAAGACGTTTCGTAAAGATCGGTTCATAAATACAGCCTCTAGCCTGAGCCGTATAGAAGTTGTGTACAAAAAACTGATTGTACCTAATTTGGGTACAAAATGGCCACTGGCAGCCATCTTGAATTTTAGATCGCACCCCAAAACACTCGTTCTCGTCCCTAGGTGATAACAAAGGTACCCAAGAAGCTTGGTGAAGATCGGTTCATAAATACAGCCCCTAGCTCGAGCCGTATTGACATGTGAACTTACTGTGTATAAGTAGCACTGAATAAATCAAAGTTCGTCTAATTTGCATAATTTCTGTACAAGAAAAAAACCTGTATTTTTTGTGATGTATTCCATGTTACTAAACAATCATACACAAATTTATTCAAATCAGAACTTTCATACAGAAGTTCTGTACAAAAAACTGATTGCAGTAATTTCAGTACAAAATAGCTGCCGGCGGCCATCAAGAATTTTGGACTCCCCCCAAAAACACTCATTCTAACCCCATGGTGATAACAAAGGTACCCAAGAAATTTTGTAAAATCGGTACATAAATACGGCCTCTAGCCCAAGTTGTATAGAAGTTCTGTACAAAAAACTGATTGTACCTAATTTCGGTACAAAATGGCCACTGGTAGCCATCTTGAATTTTGGGCTGCACCCAAAAACACTCATTCTCATCCCAAGGTGATAACAAAGGTACTCAAGAAGATTCATGAAGATCAGTTCATAAATACAGCCTAGCCGAGCCGTATTGACATGTGCACTTACTGGGTATACATGTAAGTAGCACTGAATAAATTAAAGTTCATCTAATTTCCATAATTTCAGCATGAGAAAAAGCCCTTTATTATATGTGATGTACTCCATGTTACTAAACATTCATACAAAAATTTATTCAAATCAGAACTTTCATACATAAGTTCTGAACAAAAAACTGATTGCACTAATTTCTGTACAAAATGACTGCTGGAGGCCATCTTGCATTTTGGACCGCACCCAAAAACACTCGTCCCACGGTGATAACAAAGGTACCCAAGAAGTTTTGTAAAGATCGGTTCATAAATAAAGCCTCTAGCCCGAGCTGTATTGAATTGTTGTTCCCAAACAGACGGACAATGGGCTATGACATAACCTTAAATATGACTATGTCAAAGCTGAGCTAAAAATGGGGAGTATCCAGAGTATCACAAAACAAAAACCTATTTGTAAAGGACTCCCCCTTTCAAGGACAATCTGACAGCGTTGGCATTCACCACCATGCTGCCCTGAGGCTGCATTTTGAATTCCTGTGTTTGTTGTTCTTATGAAATATTATTTTATTATTATCAGCTATGGTACAAATATGGTACCGATAGCACACTTTCAGGAACCGTTGATGTCTGATAGCGACTGTGTGTCAGTGTGTGAGGTGCACACATACTTTTGGGGTTCTATACACCACATCCTTTATTTTGCTATATAATTTGTGTAAATTTATTTGCAATTTATAGAATTTCAGACTTGGAAATTTCATAGTATTGTTTTTGCCTTAGTTATGGTGCTTTATAAGTAATGGGCAATTTAGTTTGAAAAAAGGGGTTCATGAAGATTCAGTCACAAAGATTCAGCCCTCATACTTTTTCTGAGAATATTCGGTCTCAGTGGTGGTCGCATGTCATCACCTCTGCGGTCAAATCCTCACAGAATTTTTTTTTTTAAATATTCTATGCATTTTTTCTATTGGTTTATTTTAAGGATTTATGATTACTAATTATGACAAAATTACAAGTGGGATATGAGACAAACCTTAATGAAGCTGGAACCAAAAAAAATAGGGATCTGCGAATCACAAATTTCTTTTCGAATTGAATCTCGAATCGAATTATGCCTCTGATATCGACATCGAATTGAATCCCAAATCAAATCTTAAAAGACAAGTTATTTCATATTGCATCAAACGGAAGTTACGGAACAGTGTGATGACCTTATGCGACGGAGTGAACACCTTAAACACCAATAACTAAATATTCTCTGTAGCACCGTCGCTGAAACAGCTAGGCCTATTGTCCATAGTTTTAGTTTTTGAAGGCCTAACTTGTTACTATTCACGTTCTGAAGAACGTGAATAGTAACAAGTTAAGCCTTCAAAAACCAAAACTATGGATAATGTTCTGGGCCAAATTCACACCTTATCTAACAATTAAACATTGTCAATTACTCAAATAAATAGGAATTGAGCCTACATGAATGAATTTTCTAATGACAGTTTTATCCTATTTTTGTTGGAAATTTAACAAATTGAAGTTAGTATGAGAGATTTGAAAAAATCGAATCCTGAAACTGATTCGGGATCGATCTCGAAGCATACGTATGGTATCGATATCAAATCGAATCTCGAATATTCGCAGGACCCTAAAAACATTCCCAAAACAAGCTGAGAGGTTCTCAGCTCGAATCCCAATTGCGGCAACTGAAATAAGGCGTACTGCACATCGATGATGCACTTGTCTTCAACCAATGCTAACCCTGCTTGCTTGGAGTAACAATGTTGAGAAGCCTGACAGTTGCTTGTCACTGTTGCTCGGTGGTTCTCTCTGGGTGCTCTGGCTGGGTTCCTCCCCCAGTAAAACCAGGGCTTATATTTCAACGAGAATCCGAGAATCGATTCGCACAAAGATTCGCGCAATAAAACTGGCGAGAATCCATGTAGATTCTCGCTGCACCTCTGCTAGGATTCGCGTGAAAAATTGAGTCAGTTTAACCCTTTAACAAACAAAGCGGCAACAAATTAACCAATAGAAGGCTAACATCACCTGAAATATCCTGACACTTTGTCAATAAAACCTAACAAATATGGCTGTCATTGGAACCGGCTCATTGAGCCGGTTCCAACGACAGACATATTTGTAAGATTTTATTGGTAAATATTGTTCGTTTAATTATTTTATCATTTATTTATTATTTATTGTTTAAAAATTATCAAACTTAGCTTTAAAAATTAAAAAAGTGTGTTGGGTAAAAGGTTAACATGTGTTATCAGTATACAACAGTGGTTCAACCATGGTGGCGTCATGGGATCCTGGGACACTCATAGCAGGTATGGATTCTCGCAACCATTTTCACGAGAATCCAAATGGATTCTCACACATTTAGACCAAATATAAGCCCTGTAAAACTGTTGGGTGGCCCTGGCTGTAAAAACTGTTGCTAAACCCAATAAATAAAGAAATCAAATTTGCTGAATCCAAGACCTTTGAATGATGGTTTTGATTGGGGTGTGTGTGGGGGGGCATGGGGGGGGGGGGGGTGGTGGTTATACAGTGGTGCCCACTTAATTGGATATATCTTAATGGCATATCCCTGTTAATAGAATGTAATTTCCCAACACAAAACCATTTACCATGCCTCCAGTACAAATTTGACCTGGTAATTGAATATAGGTTATAGAGTAATCTCCTGTTAATTGAATAAAAAATCTTGTAACATGTTGAGAAATTGCCCTGACTCTTCCCAGCTTTCCTTCATTATAGACCAATTTGGCCTCAGTACATTCAATACAGGCATTTAATCTATTATATCTTGTTTGACAGAGCTCATGGAGCTCTGTCAAACAAAATATAATAGAATAAATGCTAAGTTTATCTCTGGAATACAGGAAAGTGACACAATCCCTGTTAATTGAATACTCCTGCTAATTGAATAATGTTATTGGCAAAGTGGCTCTTCAATTAAAAGGGTTCCACTGTACAGCAAACTGAGCAAAAACAAATATCACAAACTAATAATGAAACTATGTACTTGTGAAATTTTCATGTGGTCATTCTACAACATGTTTTAGCTGGTACTATACAGTTTTGAAGGTTAAAGGGCTCAGTAGTTAGAGGTGTAGGCTGCAAGCCAAAGGGTCCTCTATCAAATCCCACCTGCGGCAACCACTTTGTTTCCTTGGGCAATACACTTCATTCCCATTGCCCATGTAGTGCCATTGCGTACCAAGGCATACTGCAAGTCAATCGTACACTTGTCTTCAACCAATGCTAACCCAGCTTGTGTGCTGTTTGTATGTTAGATATTTGTAATTGCTCAATGGTTCTCTCTGGCTTTTCCCATCTGTAAAACTGTCCGACATGAAGTGACCCTGGCTATCGAAGTGTCATTAAACCCCAATAAATAAATCAATAAGAATGATGTGTCCCTATTCTGGAGAACAGTTCGGGGCAAATTGCCAAAGGATGGTTTGGGTTAGATTAGTATCCAGTTTGGGTCAAATTGTTGGAGGACAGTTTGGATGCAATTCTCATGAATTCCAGTCACCTTGGCCCCAAGTCAATTCGGTCCCAGTCATTACGGCCGCAGGTCAATTCAGCCCCAATATACCAGGTCATTTCGGCCTCTTTAAATATTTTCAAATATTGTTTGAATTTTAACATTTTTCTATTTAATTTTTTTTCAACATTTATATCTCTCAATTAGATATTCAGGTATACATATGATATATGTCTAGTAGATTTTCTTTCATGATGAATAAATAAAAGAAAAGTTTCAGCACATCGAAGGTGCACATGGACAATGTGGGATTTGAAATCCCTTGCGACCTGAATAATTGTATTTGCTTATGAATCTACGACACCCAGACGCGAGGGTCAGTAATGTTATTTGGTTTGAGTGTATGCCTTGGAAGTGGGGTACTGGGGTCAGACCCCTGTGGACAGCGAACTGGAAGGGGACTAGGAATTGTGCATAACTACAAGGATTCTGCTCTGTGTTTTAGAAAATGTGGACATATTTATGGTAGTATCAAAATCGCAGTTTGGTGGTTGTTTCACAAAAAAGAAAAGAAAAAGAAACCCTGTGAACCTCAAACTGGAAGGTGACTAGGAATTGTGCATAACAATATGAATGAATGCCTGCATATACTTTGCAAAATTTCAAAGTAAAATAATTTCTCTTACTTATACAGATAGCATCTTAAATGTATGTAAAATTGAACACATGGATAATTTTTAATGTTGTGTATAACTTTTTCTGTACACTGTGTAAATACAAATAACTGAACATTACTTAATAAAGGTAATTACCCATTATTTCTAAACATGAACTATGCACTGATCTTTATACATGTAGATCTCTACACTTAAAATGGTGCCGAAATGACCAAGGGACCGAAGTGACTAGGGCAGAGATGACTTTGAGGTCAAATTGACCAGAGGATGAAATGACTTGGAGCCGAAGTGATTGGATACCATTCTAACAGATGAGAGACCTTAATAAAAGGCTTAATTAATACAGAACACATTGAATGTGAATTTACTGCAGAGATAATTGCTCGACGATATACATTGTATTAATATTTTTCAATAAATATCGAACAATCTATTAATATTTTTGTTAAGAATTATTTTCAGGAGTTAAAACGAATATCGTAGCATATCTAAAATATCCTAACAGATGTGTACTGCTTTTCTTTTGGATGAATCTTCCTTGGGCCTAGTTCTCCCCAGGCCGAACATTCCCCCAGTTCCCGAAAAAAGATGACATGCCATTTTCAATGGCGGTAAATATCCAAAAGGGTTATTATTTTCCATTTTTTAGTGTTTGAAACTACGAAGCACTGTTCAGAAATACAGATGCACCAAAAAGTAACACATTATTACTTTGTTTTGGTTTCTAACGGGACTGAAAGCAACCTGTCAGTATCACTTTTTCGAATTACACCCATTTCGTCTGCTAACCAAATCGTCCGCTGCAATTTTAACCAAGTCGTCCTCTACAATTATACCCAACACGTCGGAAACTCGTTCGCTGGGGGAAAGTATTCATGTATTGTATTTTGAATCATTTTTTATTTATTTATATAATAATTTTATTGTATACTTTATTGTATATTACCTATTGTAATATATCTTAATGTACCTCCATTGTAATATATCTTAATGTACCTCCTTGCATTAAATTTCATATACCTGTGAAATTCTGAAAACAGGAATGTCAGAACAAAATAAACTATCCAGCCATTAAATAAATTTTAATTACTGTTTATTCAATGGATTATAGAGCTGGGAGGTTAACCGAAAAACAACTCAGTTTCGGTTATGAAAAAATAACCGACAACCGAGACCGACGATAAACTGAAAAACCGACTTTCTCGGTTATTTGAATGTCACGTGAGAATAACGTTTTTACGTGTTTTTTTCAGAAACAATGGCGGCAATTACAGTCGAGAAGAACCCTATATGGGAACACTTTGTCAAAACTGATAAAACTTCAAAGTCGGCTGAGTGTAAATATTGTCATAAATATATTTCTTGTGAGCATGGAAAGTTATTAACCCAATTTCCGGTAGTGACTCATTGTGTTAGCTACAAATTATTTTTAATTAACTTCGAGTCTTCGGCAGAGACCACGAGAGTTCGTCCTTAAAGTTTGTTTATATTATTTCCAAGAGTCAACGACTCGACAAAGTTTTTACACACTCAGGGAGAGTTTATTCAATCATTATTTAGTTCATACAACTTAATTTTTTTCTGTTATTTTGGTTCAGAATCTGTTTAATAAAAAAAACAAAACCGAAACCGTAACCCGACTCTTTTATTAAAAACCGAGTTGTAACCGAAACCGACCCAAAATTCAATAACCTCCCAGCTCTAATGGATTACCTATAATAATTATATTATTACAGTAAAAGTTCTTAAAGTATATGTACGTTATATTAAGTTCCACAACATAATCTTATAATTTTGCAATTTTTCATTGAAGAGCTCCACCGGCACCTTACAGTGAATGACTGCAAAATTATTAGTAGAAGTATTATAAGAATTAATTATATTAAGAAATGCAACAAAATTTGTTATATTAAGTTCTGCAACATAATCTTATAATTTTGCAATTATTCATCGAGGCGCACCGTCGCTTTAGGATGAATAATAGCAAAATTATTAGCAAATGTATTTTAAGAATTAATTATATTAAGCAACGCATCAAAATTTATGGTTTATTAAATTCTGCAACATAATCTTATAATTTTGCAATTATTCTTGGAAGAGCACCGGCACTTTACAATGAATAATCATAAAATTATTAGCAAACGTATTATAGGAATTAATAATATTAAGAAACGCATCAAAACGTGTTATAATTATATTAAGAAATGCATCAAAACTTGTTATATTAAGTTCTGTAACATAATCTTATAATTTTGCAATTATTCCAGGGGGAGGGGGATCCTGGGGGCACCAAAAATTTGCAAGACGTGATGTGGGGGTGGGTGAGTCTCTTGAGTGCACCAAAAATGTGCATTTCCAACTTGTGCAATTTTTTGCATTTTTTAAAAACATATCATTATATCAGCCAATATACGACATCATTTGTGTTTCAAACCTTAAAGATGATGTAGATCACACTCTTAACATAAATACAACATCAGGAGGCTTTATATGTTGGGGAAATGTCACACGTTAGTAGGGGGTGGGTGTCTTGTTGGAAATGTAAAAAAAGTACAGACAATATTTTCCTTGACATTATGACAAGAGGACGACTCGGCTTGGGGACGAAACGTCCGTATACCCTTTTTTCAAGCAAACTTTTCCTTTACAACACCTTCACATTTGGATAATTCAAAAACTGAGTTTCTGTTCATCTTGATATTTCACGAGATACATGTCAATGCATGTCTGTATACAATAGCACCAATATAACAACAATTATCCGTTATAAACTTATATTATCGGTTATATGTACGTTTTTTTCGATTGAGGTTGTCACTGGCAGACAAGCTGCAACGAAATCAAGACTGAGAGTTCGATCTGAAATGACGAGATCATCAGCTGAGCATATTGACAAACCTCCAGAAGGACAGAACTCGAGTAATAATAATAACACTTAGGCCGGCCGCTGATTTGTCGCGGTTCTCGGGTGAAAAGGCCTGGCAACCCCTGAAGTGTAGATATGTCGGCCAATGTATCACGCAAATCTTTGAGGCGAATAAAGTTGCAACAGAGTACATTTGATTCCTAGAGGGGGCAGGCCAATTGCAATTGCATGGGCAATTCGACAGCGGAAGTTACGTAGTTTTTTCACTGAAATTTACTGTCCACTTCAAAAATCACATTGACGGCTATAGAGAATTCTGTTCTGGAACACATTTATCTGACTGGGTATGTGGAACCCTTTGCGGGCCTACGGCCCGCTTGGGGTTCCTACTATACACAGATCTCTGGGAAGACCACTAACAGAAGTCGAGAGAGACAACAAAGCCGAAGTTAGCTTGGCTTGAGCAGTACCTTTTGAGGAGCAAAAAGAAAATCAAGAGGAAGCCATACAAATTCGACGTGAATAATGACGAACGCATTTCCCATTTGAAGAACATTTTCGACTCTGACTATTATCAGAAATTGACACGTGAGCTGTTCAGAATTCCCGCACTGTATAGGCGAGACAACATCAATGTCCTTCAACTGAAGGGTTTGACCTGGGAAGAGACAATGGGATCATTTTACGAACCTGAACTGCAGAAAGCATATGTCGACAGCGATACCGCCTTCAAGATCGATAAAATACTCAGAAACAGACGCAGAGGTCGTGAAGTATTAGTGAGATGGTTACACTGGCCTACAAATCGACAGTTGGGTTCCGGCTAGCGACATGAAAAAGTCCCAGAATTTATAAAACGACCCATAGCGTGTGCTAGGGCATCATTTGGGAGATGTCTGACCACAACCTGTTTCTAAGTGACACGGACTCCAGTTCTCTATTCCTTTAGAACCCAGCAAAACATTTTACAATATTACTACCTTACTACTTAACGTTGCAAGGCGACTGGGAGTGCACTATAAAACACATTGTTTTAGAAGGTGCTGAAACGCGTTTGATCCGTTCCAATTTCTGTCAGGAATCGTACTGTTCGATTCGTACCCTAATACCCATTTTGGGCGAACTACCACGAGGGGAAGTTAAAAAGAAACGTTTGATACGAACGTATTCCAATCCTTGCAATTTTAAAGTCAACAAAGACAATTTAAGTAGCATTAGAAGCTATTTGAGAGATCAGGACCTTACTGAACCTACAGCGACTCGCTTTTCCTGCATGTTACATCTCAACAAAAAAATGACATCTCACGTTTACGATTCGAAAACCAACACATGGGTTCCTTATAAGTCGGACCTCCGATACCAGCTGGATTTCTACAAGGCATCAGCGGAAGGCCAACTTGAATTTATTGGAAATAACGAATACATCGAACACCACAGAAACGATAAGACAACAATAGAAAAACCTCAAAAACCAGATTCGGAGTTGAGGGTCAAATGGGTGACGCATTTAGCCGCAGCTGAAGAACGGGCTAAACATGACGTCAAGAGAATGGACCAATCAAAAAAGCGCCTTCAAAAACGACATATGCAAACGACTATAACGCCGCACAAATCGAAACAGAAACGAAAGACTGAAGATTAATTTTCAAGAGATATATTCTGCAATGGAAAGAAGTAAGAAAGCAGTTCGTCCAATTGCAAGCTGTTTCAGAACACCACCGAGAGCGAAGAGATACAGCGTAAAGAATGGGTTGAATTCAGACCAATAAACCAGCTAACAGAGGGAGCTGTCATCGAATTTCACGTACCATCATCATCAGACTCGTACATCGATTTAAAACACAGCCAGTTACGTGCAAACGTAAAATTACCAAGGGAGAGAATGCCAAGATAATCGGTGCCGATAAAGTCGCTTTAATGAACATGCCGCTGCATTTTCTCGCAAGTTGCTCTACAATTTCAGCAGCACCATTTGACTCGGATGGGTACAAATTTTACTTTTCCACGGCAAATCTGGACACATTTTAGGCACAAATTCGGTTATGCAATAAAACCTTTCCAGTCAGTTGTTTTATATGGATACATCTGGCCACATGCAAGCAACCATCAAATATAGGATTGTACGAGACAGCCAAGTTTATGGGTGGTGAAAAGGATGTCGAGTTGGTCGGCCCTCTGTGTCTGGACCTTTGTCATCAGGAATGCTACATTATGAACGGAGTATCCATGCACATGAAACTATGCCCTCAGAAAGACGCGTTTAGATTGATGTCCCCAGAAGACAATCACAACGTTAAAGTACAAATCGCCAATGCCATATTCAAAGTATGCAATATCAGACTGGACCCGAATGTGGTACTAGCTCATGGATCGATTGGTGAACGGATTATTTATGGTCTGTCTATTTTCTTTGTAACAGTTTTCACATCCTTGGAATGCATAGGCCGTGTTGGTGTTGGCAAGGCATCCATCCAGTCTACATTTAGATTCTGGTATTGAGACTTCCCCGCCATTAAGGGTGTGTTGGATAGATTTGCCAGTGGTATGGCTCACCCACTCCAGCAACTGGAGAGAGGACTTGGAGTATTGGTCACGGCGAACGTACATCTCGCTCGCGGCCATGGTCAAGGGTGTCGACTCGAATACAGTACCCATAATTTTGTAAGGCATCGTGCTTCCAACCACTTTTTGGATTTTGGGAACATATCACCAGATCAATTGGATGGTTTCAGTTGAGCTACATGTTTCTCGTTTAAAAACATACATTTACAAATGGCCATGCAGACCGATGCAATGGTCACATAACAGAATGGGTCGATTTGATTCTGTGTGACCTCCTACATGAGAGCCCTGACCTTTAAACAACTTCTCCGTAATATGTTCATGTCAGAATGGCAAAAGTCATATATTTCTTTTCGAAAATCGGAAATGTCTTTCTTGTAGAAGCATACCATTCAGGAAAGGACTCCCGATCCCCCGGGGACATATGTTCGACACCGTAGAAATATGGGGCTGGGTATGGCCCTATATACCTCTCATATTCTCTCTTGTTGAAATAATGAGGGAAGTAGCCCTTGGCCAACTCCTGCAACTCAAAGACTTTTGGGAGATTGTTTAATGGCATGCCTAAAACGTTGAAGCTTTCGATGACCCTAATTCCGTGTGGTGGTTCCATATACATGATATTACATCCCGAGTAGATTATGGCCTTAGGGTGAACGGGGTTTTGAACTATATATCCCAACATAAAGATTGTATCGTAACCTTTTCCATTACGCGAGATCAGAGCAAACTTTTCGTGATATTCTGTGAATAGCCAACGCCTGAAGGTAGGTAGCATATTGAACCCACTAGCTTCGAATTGCCTAAATCCACATGTATCTGGACACGGCTTGCTCTTGTACTGATGAGTTTTTTATCCACCTCATCGCAGATGTGACAACGTGTCTCGCATTTCAGACACCGAGACCCCGGTTCTAATGGCCCGTCGATACACTGATGGCAGACGGTTTGCGCCACGATGAAATTTGGCCTATGTTGTGTACTTCCACATACTGACTGGTGACAATTCACACATCATCTTTGGGTAGGACAGGGTGTATCCTTACATTGTGGGCATTTTGGAGATAGTTCGTACCCGTATTGACATTGGAATAGATCATCCTGTTTACACTCAAAATCAAAAATATATATATTTGGGCACTGAGATTTCTGCCCTAATATAAGAAAGATGCCCCCCCATGCAAACGTATCCCTACAACTACCACAAGCCCACTTTCCGCATCGATGACGTATCAGCATATGACACTTGGTAAACGATAAAGGCACGCTTGACTGGGGGATATCGTCATACTTACATACAGACAAAAGGAATCGCACATGTGCCTCTCCCTGTTGCCGTAAGGTCTAAGACATTTTTCGCAAAAGTAGCACTTTCTAAAGAAACCGCAAATGTTAACTATTGCATGAACATGACAAGAATTGACCAAATAAAGTTAACTCTTTACCTAACGAATCGCTCGCATCCGCCCGCGTAATATGCAAATTCAGCAGCTGAAAAAATATTATTTTTCGAAAAACTTCAACAAAATCATATCATGTGACCCCTCTTTGGAACGAGCTCGACGAGCTCGTTCCAAAGAGGGGTCACATGATACGGTTTTGTTGAAATATTTTGAAAAAAATTAAAAAATGATATTCAAAATAATAAATTTTGAAATCGTCTGCGTTGGGTAAAGGGTTAAAGAGGTGTTTCCATGGAGACTTGTCGATGTAGAGGTAGTAGATCACCTTGTTCATTATGTTCATTGACTCCTGTTCGAATAAATTTATTCCCCATGTCCGAACTCAGAACTAAAATTCTACAGTCAAATATGTTTTCGAGTTTTTTGATGTCATCGATAGTCGCTGCTCTGTCCACAGGTACCCCCGTTAGCCTACATAGTTCACGAGCTAGATTATTTTGTGCCTGTCTGACTTTGTTCTTAACGTGGTCGTAATAGGAAGTGGAGACTTTACAATATTTTAAAAACAACTCCATTTTTGTGAGGTGTTTAGAGTCCTTCGTCACTTCCTTCCATTCTTTAGGACTCAACTTGTTTGCGCTAGCAAAAGACACCCCTATTACCCTGGCCAAACATATATGATCGTCATTAATGATTTTAAGGATTGATTGTTTTCGGTCTAGACTATTATTAGGGCCATCGAGATTCGTCACTGACAAATACTTACCGCTACCTTCAGGGAGCTTTATACATCCTATGACGATATGAAATTGCTCAGTCAATTTCAAATGTTGATGGCTTTGCAATACACTAGCAACAGTATAATGATCACCGAGGCATTCAAATTTTCCCAGGTTCTCAGAGAGATGACTACGGGGTCCATAAGTGCAGGGTGAGTGAGAATGACACGACCTAAATCATTCGGTGCGACATCGTCTCGGGCCGTAGAGAAAACTGCGTTGAACATAGTTCTTTACTTATCCAGTCCTGATTAAATTGAACATAATATGTTGTCTCGTTTGCCGCTGTCCTAGCAAAATGGCGTTCTCCTTTTTTTACTGAGGGTGCAGGGTTTACCAATCAGTTGATTGATGACACCCGTTTATTCGGGAGTCATTTTGGGAAATTAATACCGAGTGTCCGGGTAATGAGTGACTCTTTCGTTCCATGTGCCTGACGTTTTCTACGCGTCGCATTTCTAACACTACATCTCTTAAAAAAGTGTTTAATGGCCATCCCTTCGAGTGATTGAAGTACATTTGAACTATTAGAACCCTGGTTTATTAAATACTCGGCATACCATACATTAGCTACACCTCTACTGCGTTCTTGGCCCTCGAACGCCTCACTAATTGCCTCCAGTTCGTCCTTGAGGGGTCATGTCTCCACATCTTGTATTGCCCGTCTTAAATCGTCACAAGTGATACCTTCTGTAGCCATACGCTTTGCCAAGTTCCCTGAATTCATTTTTACTGGCAATATAAGTAGACAAAATCAAAATTAATGGACACTGCTTAGTAATAGTACATAACAAAAATACTGCTACAGTCAAATAAAAATACACCGACACGCACTGTCTGAAAAAAGATGTCTCTCAAAGGAGTTAAGCATGGAGATGAAAGTTGACATTCCATCGATGTGTAAATATTTGTGTTTACGAGCATGAGAATATGTGTTCTAATATGAAACACTATTGCCGGCGATTTTTAAGAATATATGTTCTATCATTAAATATTATTTCCTGTGATGATTTCCTCCTAAGTACACGCTTTTATTACGACGGTAATAATGGGGCATATATTATGACTGAAAAAATATGTTCATTAACCGTATATAATAATCGATCATGGACATAATGAGAGTTCGATTAAATATAATGGCGGGCTACTGCTAACCCAGGTGGAAATGTATATTTTTAATAAATTTAACGCGCAGCTAGCAGCCACCCCACTTATATAGTTTGGGGTAAATTGTTCAAGAAATGAATATAGTATTCAAATCGATATGCGGGGACAACGGTAGAAAGACGCAACATGAATGTTTATATAAATTCGAGCAAATTCTGATGTCATTGTAATTGTTTCAAAAAATCTCTTGCCGTAATATTAAGGGGCTATAAAACTAATGGCATTTTTTTTTTTTTCAACTTCTCACCTCTGGTGTATATGTTTAGAACATGTCTCTGGGAACGGTGCAACTGAAAATTCCCATCGGCCTTATGGCCACAACAGCCTTCGGCGTGGGTGGTAAACGAAAGAGTGAAAACATTTAACACATGTTTGTGGGAACGCTGCAATGGGAAATTTCCATCGGCCTTATGGCCACGTCAGCCTTCGGCGTTTGTGGTAAAGGCGAATTTATTGTGATCCATTCGTGATTGAGATAATTGTCTTCGACGCAAACAACTGATAGGTGGGGATTATTTAAATTGTAGGGGAGACAGCGGACTATTGATCGGCACGCGTATTTGGCATGTAGAGTTCTAGTTCAATTGGATTTCTTTCGCTTCGATTAGTGGGGCACGCCCCCCCCCCCCCCCCCCCAAGATACAAAAATACAGATGTTTATCGCCCAGAGAGCAGGCTACAAAAATGCGCTTACATGCAAATGACCACTGATTACTCAGCGGAAATTCACTGGGGCGTGATTATGTTGTGGGGGTGGACCACGCGTATTTATATCACGGACGTTACGAAACATTCCTTTCCACTTGACATGTATGGCTATTATAGGGAACATACCTTCCCACGGGGCGACATTCCTTTCCTTATATGCCGTGACCTCATGCGAGGGCGGGTGTTGGAATGCCTTATGTAACACGGGGATTGTCCACAGTCCGATTGCAAATGGTGTGTGGGGACGACATTCCTTTCCTTATAAGGCTATGTTGTCATGCGGGGGTGTGGTGTGACGTCACAGGTCAAGGTCACAACCAAATGACAGCCATGGCACTTCCGGTTTGGCACTATAGTCCCAGAAATACTACTTGTTTTATCTAATCTCATAAAAAAAGTTCCCTGTAGTTCTTTGACCTTTCCTAATTAACCCTTTGAACCCTAGCGGCCGTTCTTCCGGCCAGGAACATGATACGTCATAACGTCATTAAATAGAATGGCTGTTCAGTAAATGTGTGGGGTAGACCAATTAATATTTTAATCGAGGCTGCACGTTGAAAATATTGACTGGTCTACCCCAAATAATGAATATGGACTCTTCTAATCGCTGCAATTGAACTGGCGTGGAAGATACCACTAGAGCTCAAAGGGTTAAAACACCCAATTATTTATTTCATTGAAGCCTGAGTTAATTCCAACGTAATGCGCATGGAATGTAATGCAAAAAGCACTGATGAGAATAATATAAAATTCTCTTATATCGTCCAAATGTTAAAATCCACTCAAATATCATACTGTTTTGGAAGAACTTGCCCTTACATCACATCACATAGAGGACAGAGTATGAGGATTGGGCAATAAATTGTAAATAATGACCTATTATGAGATATTGTCCGTACAATGTGCAGTGATACACAATAAAGGCTGCGCCGCAGACGTGCGAACACAATCGAATCGATAAACGGGCGATGTTGTTTGTGGGCCCAATCGGCTTTGGTTTTCTGGCGTAACTTCCCATTGTTACAATTAAAGTGTCGTTTTTAATATTTGACACTTTTTTTCATTATCCAAACCTCGAAGAGGTTGTGAGAGGAGGGGGAGGGCGGTCCATAGATTATAGTTTGTATCATCCTAAATAGTGGATAGGTAATTTCTAAGGTGTAAGTATAATGCCCCTTAGACAGGCGCTGATTTGTAGAATATCCAAGCTTTGAAAATCAGATCAGGGAACCCTGAATCCATGTTAGAGCATGGCGTCAAATTGTTTTTTTTTATTTTATTTTCAAAGCTCTTCATTTGTCATTCAACTACATAACTTAAATCAGCGTCACAATCACTTTAACCATTTAACAGAACGCAGACGATATCAAAATGTATTGTTTTATCAATATCATTTTTAAACTTTTTCAGAACAATTCAACCAAAGCATATCATGTGACCCCTCAATGGAACGAGTTCAACGAGCTCGTTCCAAAGAGGGGTCACATGATATGGTTTGGTTGATATTTTTTAAAAAAATAACATTTTTTTCAGCTGCTGAATTTGCATATGACGCGGGCGGATGTAGCCGTTTCGTTGGGTAAAGGGTTAATACTTGTAAATTATTACTTCAGTTTAGATTTCTGGAATCTCGACAATATTAGACAGTGACAGTTCTGTTTTAGAATTGTGTGATTACTGATTACACTCTAAAATCAGTTGGGTCAAAAATTAACCCAAATTGACTGCTTTGAGTGAATGTGACCTCAATTTATTTTATATTCACTCAATCCAGTTGATTTGGGTAGATTTTTAACCAAACTGATTTCTGTGTTCAACTACATTAACAAATTAGATTTCTGGAATCTCTCCAATACTAAACGATGATAGTGCTGATTCAGAATTGTGAAGATTACATATAACACAATAATATCAGATGGATTAATAATTATCCCAAATCAACCGGGTAGAGAGATTATGAACCCAAATGGGTTTATATTCACTCAACCCTGTTCACTTGGGGTGATTTTTAACCCAACTGATTTTAGAGAGTATTGGTTCAACTGCATTAATTGCATAAAAATTGTTTTCTCTCTGGATGTAAAATCACAAATATATACCAAGCTTAAGAATAGGTAAGTACGTGTACCTGTTTAAATTCTGCGTGGAATAAGTTGGCGATGCTACAATCAAAATGAGCCGATTTTGAATTTGCAGTAAATTGGGTCTTGGGATATTTCATTCATGCTAAAAATGCAAGTATAACTTTACAATTTGGCTGAGTAAATGTACCAAGTACTAACAATTATCAATCTCTAATATTACATGTACACCTACGTGATATACGTTACATGTTTCAGACTTTCAAGAGTTAGTCTGTGAGGTAAAGAGGCGAGCGTGTCGTATGTCACATTTTCTCCCTTTTGGTCTTGTCTACTGGATGAGTCAATAATGGAGAAAATAAGACATCGAGAACACGGCATCTATTCGATTAACTTTATTCTTTTCTGACTCAATAGACTTAGCAAAAGGTCTCATACAGCGCGAAGTGTGGCTAAACCCAATGGATATACTTACAGGTGGATGTGGTCCAAACTATTGGGAATTTATTTTCAAGTTAAGGGGGTACGGTGGACATGTGTACTGGGGCGTTCTGCAAGTCGATGGTGCACTTGTCTTCAACCAATACTAGCCATGTTTACTGTACACTTCCTACCAGTAAGATCGTTTCACCAGTTTATGTATAAACATAGTGAGATTGTTCGGTCGTTGTTTGCTTAGTCTTGCAATTCGGCTTTGCCACAAAAAACGGAACCAATCCACCCCCCTCCCCCCAAAAAAAACAGCCCAGCTCTATAGAGCAGAGTTTGTCTAAAGGGTATCTTTGCTGATTTCGATTACGTCACGAAAATGCAATTTTTTTGCCAGTAATTTTCAAACAGCATCGAAACAGTCTGTACAGTCTCTGTATACTCTTTCATTATTTGTTTGTATGCGAATTTAGTGAATTTCCAGTACCATTAATATTATACACCGATGCGGGTAGGATAGAACAGACTTGCGATGGTAAAACTGTCAAGGAGGACTGTGCATTGGGTTCATTATATTTAGTATAGTTGTATTCTGACAGTGTATAGGCCTTAACATTTCGTTCAGATTCCCCATGTCGATTTTCATTCTCACCAACTCCTGCTCCGAAATTAATTTTCCAGTGATTATCGCAGCAGGAGTTCGTGAGCATGAAAATCGATATTACGTACGATACTCGCATCGCACGGGAATTTTCGTATGTAATATTACGAACTGTAGTCGCAATGGGTTAAAGGCCTGGCTCCAACTCTGGTAACTCTCTTGAATTACATGTGCATATAGAATACATGTCCTAACATACAAGCTGTTGGTTGCCTTTCTAATGGAGGTTGGAGTACGCAGATAGTGACGTTTCGTGACGTCTTGGCGCTGTCTTTATTAACGTCATAACTTTACTAGACATCACTGCTAAGTCAAAGTGTTACCTTATTATGCGGAGAAAAACATTTTTCCAAACCATTAACCTTTTACCTAACATGAAAAGCGGTCGACACTTGCAAATAACATTTTTGAATAACTAATTTTTTTTCGTTTTTTGTTTCAAAAACATAGGTTATGACCCCTCATTGGAATGAGCTCGTTCCAAAGAGGGGTCATAACCTATGTTTTTGAGACAAAAAAATAAAAAAAAAATAAGGAAAATTAATCGAAGTGTTGCCTTATTACGAGGAGGAAAAATACTTTTCCAAACCGTGAAGGGCACGTTCGTTAGCGCGGTGGCGCAGTGGTTACGGCATTGAACTTCAAACCGAGAGTAAGAAATAAGCATAATTTTTCTAGAACTTTATGAGAAACAGAATTCTTAGCGCTTAATATTTTCATCAGGAATTTTACAGAAACTATAGGTTGTTAGATTTAAGCATTATTATTTTAAAACATGTTCTAATAATCTCATTGACAGTTTTTCAAATGATTTTCTGCATGCATTTAAATGGTATCTTTATACTTTCAAGGGACGATATCGTTGTTCATGGATAGGACATAAATGGTGCATGAAACATAGGAATACGTATCTTTGTTTAGCCCTTTACTCAATGAATCGCTCGCATCCGCCCGCGAACTATGCAACTTCAGCAGTTGAAAAAATATTAATTTTCAAAAAAATTCAACAAAACCATATCATGTGACCCCCTCGTTGGAACGAGCTCGTCGAGCTCGTTCCAACGAGGAGTCACATGATATGGTTTTGTTGAAATTTTTTGAAAAATTTGAAAAAAATGATATTTAAAATAATAAATTTTGAAATCGTCTGCGTTGGGTAAAGGGTTAAAAACACTTAGAAATGGACACACACAGTTGGCTAAAATAACTACTGCAGTATCTTTCCGCGGTCTGCCGTCTGTCGACTTTAGTCGCCTGTCGCGCCAAAAGAGTTAAGAGGTAGTAAGAAATAAGCATAATATTCTAGAACTTTAGGAACACTTTTAGAATCCATGAGAAAAATCAAAAGATCATTTTGTGATAACTAAAGTTGATTCCTGGTGTTTTTTATGCGAGAAACATTTGCGAGAATTTATTCTAATTATCGCTAATTTTAGATCCTTCTGCAGATCTCGAACGGCTGTTTTCGCTGAATGAAACCAAACTAAATTGTACCGTGGTGGCCTGAATTGGAGATTGTTGTGTAAGAGGATCCTTTGTGAAATAGGTCCTGATGTTGGCAGCGATTATTTATTTATTTATTTATTTATTTATTTATTTATTTATTTATTGTTATCAATTATTTTGTACATCTGTTCTTCAAAAATACAGAAATGATTTGAGTATTTATTAAAGTTTTTACAATGTGTGTTCCACTCTAAATCAAACTTTAATGTCTTATTTTTAGAAAATTATGGAGTTATGTATTCAGATAAAATTAACTCAAATAAATAGTACATTGTTAGTATGAATTAGAGATTGTTGTGTAAGGGGAGCTTTTGTGAAATAGGTCCTGGTGTTGGCAGTGATAATTAATTAAAAACCTGGCTCATGGCCCTAGGATTTATCGGAATATCGCGGGTTTTAGTATAAAATGTCACATGAAAGAAGTGTATTCCCGTGGGAATACTCTACTCAATTCCCCAATAGTGCAGACTGCAAAATCATTTTGGTACACCTTATAGTCTACAGTACGGCTGCCATGGACAGGCCGTTTTTCACGGCGTGGGCATTTCTACACATGAACATTCAGGGTGCTATGCCAGTGATATAGTCTTTTGTACCACAATGTGTCACCAGAGCTATTTATTTATTTATTTATTTATTTATTTATTTATTTATTTATTTATTTATTTATTTGGTGTCATCAGTAGTTGAAGGCAAGTGCATTATCGACGTCGAGTACGCCTCGGTGCACAACGCCCCCGCAGTGATTAATGATTTTCCTGACCGAAAATAAAACTTTTAATGATATTCTTGGAAATCGTCATTCATATTTTATTGTTTTTTTTAATTTTTGACTCAACAACACCATGTTTGACTTCTCTTTGGAATGAACTCCATAACACGAACCTATGATGAGGTGAAAGAAAAGCATTTGACGCAAGTAATGAAACTAGTTATTTATCCAACAAACTATTTTGAAAGTTTCGTTCTCTTGTCGTATCAAACAAAAGCTTTAATTATTTTGTATACAGTTAAAACTAGAAGTCCTGTCACGAATAGTGCGCTTATCTAGGCTTAATTGCGCGTTGGAGTTGCGCGCAATTGCCATATCAAATGGCATCCAAAGCACGGCAGGTTCTCCTGGTTACTCATAGCAAACACATGCAACGTTTCTTCCAATGGACCTCCGGGTTACCCGGAGGTCCATTGGCTGAAACCTTGCTTGTGCACAGGTCATATGTACATAATTTGGTAGCTTTACTATGGCCATAACGGGTACATTAATGCGCAGATCAACGTGCTATTTGTGCGCATTTCATAACAGGACTTCTAGTTTTAACTGTATCTGTTCTTGAAAAAATACATAAATGCTTTAGTTTAAACAATATTTATTTCCATTAAACTTGTATAGGATACACAGCGGTACAATAAATTAGATCCGACATTAAAAATTGACCTGTTTTGAGGTCGTTACCAGATAGAATACAATGATAACAATAGTTGAATGATGACAGGGATATCAAATATGTTCACATTCTCTTCTGCATGTAACATATCGGTGTGTTGACGACACACACTGATTACAGAAATCAATTTTGCAATGTGTATACCATGGTGATACAAAGTTTAATGTTTTAGTTTTAGAAAATTATTGAATTATGTGCTCAGATGAAATTAACTCAATTAATATCCACAACTTTTCTTTGGACATTTTTTTCCCAAAGGTTACTGTGTTTATAAATTCCATGTTGTCACTATATATTTTACACTTTAAAGTTTTGAAATCGAGGGACCGCTTTCCTCCCAGGAGCATGTTACGTCATAGTTTCTGTAAGTAGGATGGGTACTATGTGAATGTGTTGGAAAGACCAATCAATATTTTTAGCGTGCAGCCTTGGGCTGCACGTTGAAAATATTAATTGGTGTACCCCAAATAATGAAAGTGGACTCTTCCAGCTGCTGCCTTTTAAATGACTTGGAGGATACAATCAGGGTTCAATAGAACAAACCTGTTAAAAAATAAACAGAGGCGTCGTGTTTTATACAAACAGTAAACCTTTCTTTCTCAGAATTATAGATGCAGTGGGGCGTAAACTGCATATTAATTGAAGGATTTTGTTCTAACTAATTAACAACATCCTCACTAATATTCGTACTGCGGTTTATAATACCAATAAAAACTTACAGGCACCAATAAGCGCTCGCGAATTGCTAGCTCAGAAAATGCGTGAAAAGCATGTTCCGTAATTGTTAATTTCCAGTTCTACCCACACTCCCACACTGGCCCACACACCACAGACTTTGTCTGATTTTTTTGTAAGCATACAAAGGTGCCATCAATAGCTGATAACTTCTCAAAGGTTTCTGATGGTTAACATTAACAGTGTTCACTGTTATTAAGTGCACCTACCTCTTCTAAATTCCACAAGCATCGGATAATCATTCGCCTTCAAATGCGAGTTGATACTTCAAAATCACTCAAGTGATCAACGAAAATTGCCACCATTTTACCCCACCTTCTTTCTCGAACACAGGTCTTGAGTTTGCCGGAATCGTTTAAATAACAATAATCATCCTACAGACACGAAAATGACACTCGACATGCAGTCATGTCCGTCAAATATTCTGCAAAGTTTATTACATGGCAATAAGAATTATACGATAGATATCGGAAGGCTGAATATACACCGATTGGAATTCGCGTAAGTAATAAACTTCCCGAGGCGTGCAGTTTCAACATAAACTCAATATACTTTTAGTCCCGTGAATGGCGTTTTTGTTCTTTTTCTGTGGCATCACCTCAATGTGTGTTGAATTAAACCTATTTCATGGAGGGTGAATATGCATTCGGGAAAAAAAGTCATTCTCCCCTTTTCTTCACTGACGGATGAGAAAATCAACTATAGTATATCGACCTATTGTGGGTGGGCACGGTGGCGTCGGGGTAACCGGTTCTCGTCAGATCACCGAAGTTAAGCAACGTCGAGCGCGGTCAGTAGTTGGATGGGTGACCATTTCAGCGATTGATTCGCGCTCCCGCGTCGTGTCCATGTGCAAGGCACTTCACCCCGATTGCCTACACGGGGGCACGATGGCGCTGTGTACTAAGGCATACAGCACGTCGATAGTGCGCATGTCTTCAACCAATCTAACCCTGCCTGTGCCGCGGTGCAGAGTTCAGAGTTACGGTGTTGGAGAGCTGACATCTGCTGTCGTTGCTCGGTGGTTCTCTCCGGGACTCCGGCTTCCTCCACCCGTAAAACTGTCAACGACATGATATGACCCTGGTTGTTAATGTGTCGTTAAACCCCAATAACTAAATAATTAATATCGGCCTATTTGTTTTATAGCTACTTTGTAGCATGTACGTCCTGCACGCATTGATCGAGAGATTGGAAATTACTTCTGAATTTTAGCAGCATAACAGGACTTCGGCTTTATCGTTTCAGGCTACATTTGGGATAGTTTATGGTATTTATTGAAACACACATCAGTAACGTCGTCGCCTGAGTGCTAGAATGTTTTATGTCCCATAGGGGACATAGAACATTCTAGCACTCAGGCGGCGACTTGGAAAGCGGCGGGGAAAAATCGTTGTCTCGATGACATCGCCACTGGGTCATATATCAACTCGTCCTAATGGACTTGTCAATACATGTATATGCCCAGAGACGAGGTCTCAACTTCAATGCTCCATCTAGGAAACCCACTTGATTGTAATAACCAGTTTATCTAACAATGTTCCTCCTTTTTTGACTTGTTTCCATATATTTTAACCAGCATTCTGCGTCTGTAAGGTGATGTTTTTTTATGAATGAAGTTAATGACGTCATGATTATAAGTTATTGTGATGAATTGACGGTAACATGGTCTGAGTTTGCGGCTCGGAGCTTATGTTCAACCGAGACGCGAAGCGTCTCGGTTGAACATACGCTCCGAGCCGCAAACCTCAGACCATGCTACTGTCAATTCATCACAATAACGTATATGTTCCAATAGACACTACCCATAGCCCAAAACCTAAATTTTGAAACACGAGAGGCTTATTTTCTGAACTTGTGATCGTTAAAAGTTGACTTGTTCAAGGCAACTTTTAACGATCACAGGTTTAGTAAATAAACCCCTCGTGTATCCACGGCGGCACTGGATAAATAACCAATAAACCAGATAATGTCATTCCATCTTATTTAAAATCGTAAACCAGTTTGTAATTTAAACAACACTTCATCGGGAACACCGTCTGTTGCACACGTGAAACATCAGAAAAATGAAACGGCTTGCTAGTCACTCCGTTGATGAAGCAGTTACGAAACGGACGACATCATTGCACATATTTCGAGTTGTTACGTCAGACGGTAACATTTGCCACTTGAGCCGTAAACATAGAATATACTAAGCGAGCTCTCGTCCAATTAGAGGAGGAGGGTTTTAGACTTATTGGAACATATTGGGTTATTGTTCTATACACGGCGTAATCCCCATTCATCATTGTACTTGTACTATAACCGCCGAAGTTTATCATAGTGTCTCAGCTGCGTGTTTCTTTGATATATTTTTCAGGTTTAACACATGGTAAAACAAATGGTCTAGTCTATTTTTTTTGTTCAGTTGGTGTTTTATTAACTTTTAATTACCGTTATCATAAACGGCAACCTCGACATGTATAGGGTAATCAGGTTTCTACGAATGCAGGTAAAAACCTTCCTCTGTACATTAAAATATAATATAACCTCGAACTAAAGACTAGTTCTCGTCTTCTTCCACCATGTGGATTATTTAGTTGGCGCACGACCAAACTCCCAAGCCACCAATCAAATTTTGAAATAAATTCGACGCTGCTGTTACCTGCAATCAATCTGGCCCTTAAATGGTCTGTCGCTTATATTTAGATTCGCTCGTCTTAAATATGGCTCGCTTTTCCAAAGAAATGGAATATTCCAGACAATCGAATTTAAAATATGTCATAAACAATCCTTTTATTTGAATCAACACAAGAAATGTGTCTCATTTGAGATAGGGCTGTCACGATTAATCGATTAATCGATTGTTGATCGGTCACGGCGAAATCGATTAGTATTTTTCGTTGTCGAATAATCGGTAAATTATATCCCGTTTTAGACGTTTAATAATTAAACGAAAATATGTTGAAAAAACTATTGTTTCTAAAGGTAAAGAGTTAAGAACATCGATGTTAAACCACAATAAGCTATTGGAAGCATTTGTCTTTCAGGTACATTCATCAAAGCTTTGATGTTCTGGACTTTTGAACCGTCAGTGTAATAATCAAGACCGGTCGGCAGTTGCGAAGTTCGCAACTGCCGACCGTTCTTTATTATTACACTGACGGTTCAAAAGTTCAGAACATCAAAGCTTTGAATATAACTACAAGAGGATCGTCTTCGTTGTTTACTTGAGGTAGGTCAACTGACTTCAACTTCATTTTTTATCGATTTCACAGAGAAGGAGATGGGGGTCATCTAGGTACGATCAATCGATTATCATCGATTATTTGCGACGATTAATCGATTCCTAAATTAAAAAATCGTGACAGCCCTAATTTGAGACTTGTGTTGAGCGAATCTTTAAGGGAAATCCCAGTACTATTAAACATGTCTAGTTACTAAATAATTGTGAATGAAGACGGAACACAGCTGTAGCTTTATGATTATACCGCATAGTCTCACTAATTGTGTTTATATCCTGATGTTTTCAAGCCGAATTAAATACTAATTTCTTGAAATACCTGTAACTGACACAAGATAGACTATCCAATAGAGTGGAGTTTGAAAGGACGTCACATTAAATCAATGGTAGTTTGCGCGCAAACTTCACGGGTGATATATAAGTTTTATCTTACAAGTGTATATTCAGTCCGTAGTTACCTATATACAGCGTGTATCAGTGGAATCTGATACAAACTTTATATCATGTAACTGCAACTGCAAGATACAAGCTCGTGCTTGGTTATGGTTTGTTTATCTTACTATTTACAGAACATCAAGGCTTTCGAAAGACTTTGTGAGAGACCCTATACCTTCTTGCGTATGTGAGGGAAAAATAATTTTCTCAAAAACATAATTATTAAATTATTAAACCACATTATTTATCTCTTTTTGTCTCTGAAGCGTAACAATCATTCGGTAAAGTCCAAGGCAGTTGTGTAATGCCGTTACCAGCAACACGACCTGCGTGTTTTAGTGAAAATGAAATATTTAGCTAAAAGGAAAGTTAACGAAGTTATTGTCACTACATTTAAAGAAAACAACCCAGAAATAGTCCCAATATCATCTGATTTCCGACAACTCGATGACACTTTGCTGTTATAAATTAAATAGTTGAATAATTAAATGAAACAACTTGAGAAAAATAAAATAAGAGCAAATATCGTCTCCTGAGTTCAAGTGCGTTCTATTTGCCAGTAGCCATATAGAACACATTGAAACCCCGGGGACGATATGTCAACAAAATAGTTTCCTTAACGATCCAAGGGATGTAACTCTATCTGTTGTCCACACGATAATAGTTTTTTCAGTTGCTTCCTAATGACGTTACGCTTCGGCGCATGACGCCGCCTTGAAGGAAAGATCAGCAGATCTTTGTTATTGTTTGAAACTTTTTGCAGTCGAATTTGACTGAATATTGCGCAGTAAAATGTCAAGTAGCATAAAATAAATATAAAATCTACGCTATTTTAGTGGATATCGATACTTATCTCATTCGTGTGGACCTGAACGTATTATTTTTCACTCGCGCATGGGCTCGTGAAAAATAAAACGTCCAGGTCCGCACTCATGAGATAATTCCCGATATTCACTAAAATAGCGTAGATATCCTCTATATTCTTCTCCTCAGTATTTTTCGTTCCATTCCAAAAACGTTAGAGGCAACTAATATTTCAATGACATAACACTGGCGGTATAATTGGGTGGTTTTATTGGAAAAGAGCATGAAAATACACGCTGGCTGTTAATAGATTTGATAAAACATTAAGCAAATTGAATTTTGTTTCCGAAATCCATTAACCAAAAAAATCCAATTCCCTGTAATGACTTTTTTGTCTGCTACAAGGCACAAAGACCTTGTCACTCATATGTCAGAGACATTTAGCTGATATTTAGCAGTAAAACACATGCTAGTTCATACATGTCGAAATGTCTCGAAGGTTTTTTATTAACCCTTTCAACCCCAGAGGCCGTTTTTTCCGGCCGGGTCACAAGCTACGTCATAATGTCATTAAGTGGCATGGCTACAAGGTAAATGCGTGGTGTAGACCAATCAATATTTTCAACGTGCAGCCCCAAGGCTGCACGTTGAAAATATTAATTGGTCTAACCCCAAATAATAAATATGGACTCTTCCAATTGCTGCCATTGAACTGACATGGAAGATACCAACAGGGTTCAAAGGGTTAATATCGGGATCTGATAATTTTCCTCACTGAAATGGTGTGAAAAAGTCTCTTTCCAACAGATTTTTAGATTACACTTTTAATAATAACAAAGGAAAAATAATTATCATTGTCATAATAGCGTCAACAGGAAAGAGATGGTGGTACTTGCGTCATTTAATAATGATAATAATAATGTTTAAGCCTTAAATCCACATTGTGCTCTATGGCTTTACAAAAGTAACACACACACACACACAAACACACAAACAAACACACACACACATACACACACACACACACACACACACACACACACACACACACACACACACACACACACACACACACACACACACACACAGAGTCTTGTCTACCCTACATACCGAGGTACCCCATTGTTTGTCCTTTGTGTGGACTAACGGTTTCTACCTCGTTTTGCCGGTACAGTACTGAGAAAACAACCGAGGTAAAGGGTTTCTTTTGTCTTTTGTACCTCGGTAAGGCGAAACACGCAAACTCTTTTGTCTAGTTACCTCGTCAATTTGGTAAGACAACCCCCCCCCCCACACACACACATAGTCCTGTCTACCCTACATACCGAGGTACCCCATTGTTTGTCCTTTGTGTGGACTAACGGTTTCTACCTCGTTTTGCCGGTACAGTACTGAGAAAACAACCGAGGTAAAGGGTTTCTTTTGTCTTTTGTACCTCGGTAAGGCAAAACACGCAAACTCTTTTGTCTAGTTACCTCGTGAATTGGTAAGACAAACCCACACAGACACCCCCCCCCCCCCCCCCCCACACACACACACACACAGTCTTGTCTACCCAACATACCGAGGTACCCCATTGTTTGTCCTTTGTGTGGACTAACGGTTTCTACCTCGTTTTGCCGGTACAGTTCTGGGAAAACAACCGAGGTAAAGGGTTTCTTTTGTCTTTTGTACATCGGTAAGGCGAAACACGCAAACTCTTTTGTCTAGTTACCTCGTCAAGTTGGTAAGACAAACCCACACACACACACACATACACACACACACACAGCATGAACATACTCTCCGATAAAGACAATTTAACAGCTGGTGAACGGAGAGCCCTCACGAAACTTCGAAAAAATAAGAAATTAGTAATTAAACCAGCCGACAAAGGTGGGTCGGTAGTTGTTCTATCTCGGGATAATTATATAAAGGAAGCCATGAGACAACTCAGCAATACTAAACATTATAAGAAAATAGATTCACTTATTTGGCCTAGTAATATCGAAAAATTCAACAAGATCTTAAAATTTCTCCTCGACGAAGGTCACATTACCAAAAAACAATTGAAATATTTAACAGCTAAGCTCAGTGCTCAAACAAGACAATTTTATATCCTACCAAAGATCCACAAGGACCGTTCTTCATGGACGGATGACTTAACTCCACCCGGGAGGCCAATTGTATCAGATTGTAATTCGGAATCTTATGCGATCTCGGAATTAATTGATTATCATCTGAAACCTATAGCAAATAGACATCCGAGCTATCTAAAAAATACACAGGATTTCCTGTCAAAAATTTCGAAATTGAAAATATCGAAAAATGCAATTCTGGCTACTTTGGATATCGACAGTATGTATACGAACATTGATATTGATAAAGGTGTTAAATCAGTTAAAAATGCATTTGAAAAATATCCGGATGCGAAACGCCCGGATGAACAAATTTTGGATCTTTTAGAGCTGAGCTTAAAAGGTAATGACTTTCAATTCAATGGAGAATATTTTCTACAAATAATGGGTTGTCCTATGGGCAAAAGATTCAGTCCTAATTTTGCAAGCATTTATGTAGCGGAATGGGAGGAAAATGCCTTAAGCAAATGTGCAAAGCATCCTCTCGTATATCTCAGGTATTTAGATGACATTTTTATTATTTGGGAACATTCAAAAGAAGATTTTGATGAATTTTTAGAAATTTTGAACAATCACGATCCAAATATTAAATTGAAAGCTACTATCAGTGAAAATTCTGTTGATTTTCTCGATGTGACCGTGTATAAAGGCAAGCAATTTCAGGCGTCCGGTCATTTAGATTATAAAGTGTATTTTAAACCAACTGATTCACATCAATTGTTGCACACAAAATCATTTCATCCTCAACATACATTTAAAGGTATCATCAAATCACAACTCATTCGTTTCCACCGCAATTCAAGTGATAAGATAAATTTCAATGAGGCTTGTTCTACTCTATTTCGCGCCCTCAGATCGAGAGGGTACTCGCTGCGCCTCTTGCGTAGCCTGAAATCCCAAACCCTGAAAAAGCTCGAAAGTCCAGCTGAAACTACCGATTTCAAACCACTGAAGATTGAACACAACAGACCGTTGCAGAATGGTAGTGGCGCGGTATTTAATTGCAAAAAGCCTCGTTGTAGACTGCATACTTTTATGCCTGATCAGAAAGAGGAATTTTCCTCCGAACAAACGAAAAATCATTATCAGATCCGTAACCCCCTCCATTGTGATTCACCAAACATTATTTACCTTATCACTTGTAAGCGATGTCGGAAACAGTATGTTGGTCAAAGTCAAAATCCTTTCCGAGAACGTGCTACTAGACACAAACAGGATATAAAACATAATGCTGATGCACCAGTAGCACAACATTTTAACCTTCCTGGCCATTCTTTGGACGATTTCGAAATCCATCCTATTGAACAACCACCAATTAAAGGCACATTAGAAGAAACGGATGAATTTAGAAAAAAACGTGAAGCTTTTTGGATCAATACGCTTCAAACCCTCTGGCCATTTGGTATGAACATATCAGAGGGCGAATGCGAAAGGAGGTCCATCATTCCTTTCACTTTAACGTACAACAGAATGAATATCGAAATAGCAAAAATGTTAAAAGATGAATTCAATTTTACCAATGCTAAATTAAATGAACCTTTGAATCTTCGACCTGTCATCGCCTATAAGAAAAACAAAAGCTTGCGTAACATCCTTGTAAGGACTAAATTAGAGCCCATCAATGAATAACATCAATTATTGCCAGTCAGTTTAACCAGTTCCTAAGCTCATCACTTAGTTTAAATCAATTTTGTGTAATTATTTGTCATAATAATATTTTTCGGGGACTGGACTGGCCCCTGTGCCCTTTAAACATAGAGCGCAGATGTGGGATTGGGAACTAATGTGGTTAACCTGTCTGGCACCAATGACCTAACAACCCAAGAGAAATCTCTTTTAGATCGCGGTTTAACTTTTGTACCAGCACCAAAGCCTAAAACTGATAACCAAACAAATTTACCATCATACAACTGTAATTTTCTTAGGCAAATGAAATTAGTCGACCGCTTTAGAAACTCCAGCGGTCGGAAACGTCCTTTTACAGAATCATCTGGTTGGTCACCTCCAGATAGTGAAGTAGATCCCGAAATTATTGAGGCTAGCAAACGAATCATCAAAAAGGTGTTCAGCATGAACATACTCTCCGATAAAGACAATTTAACAGCTGGTGAACGGAGAGCCCTCACGAAACTTCGAAAAAATAAGAAATTAGTAATTAAACCAGCCGACAAAGGTGGGTCGGTAGTTGTTCTATCTCGGGATAATTATATAAAGGAAGCCATGAGACAACTCAGCAATACTAAACATTATAAGAAAATAGATTCACTTATTTGGCCTAGTAATATCGAAAAATTCAATAAGATCTTAAAATTTCTCCTCGACGAAGGTCACATTACCAAAAAACAATTGAAATATTTAACAGCTAAGCTCAGTGCTCAAACAAGACAATTTTATATCCTACCAAAGATCCACAAGGACCGTTCTTCATGGACGGATGACTTAACTCCACCCGGGAGGCCAATTGTATCAGATTGTAATTCGGAATCTTATGCGATCTCGGAATTAATTGATTATCATCTGAAACCTATAGCAAATAGACATCCGAGCTATCTAAAAAATACACAGGATTTCCTGTCAAAAATTTCGAAATTGAAAATATC
The DNA here is from genome assembly GCA_031216915.1 of Pictodentalium vernedei. NCBI lineage: Eukaryota > Metazoa > Mollusca > Scaphopoda > Dentaliida > Dentaliidae > Pictodentalium > Pictodentalium vernedei. The sequence continues at coordinate 844,517,334 of CM062296.1, read as the reverse complement.
GAAAATGCAATTCTGGCTACTTTGGATATCGACAGTATGTATACGAACATTGATATTGATAAAGGTGTTAAATCAGTTAAAAATGCATTTGAAAAATATCCGGATGCGAAACGCCCGGATGAACAAATTTTGGATCTTTTAGAGCTGAGCTTAAAAGGTAATGACTTTCAATTCAATGGAGAATATTTTCTACAAATAATGGGTTGTCCTATGGGCAAAAGATTCAGTCCTAATTTTGCAAGCATTTATGTAGCGGAATGGGAGGAAAATGCCTTAAGCAAATGTGCAAAGCATCCTCTCGTATATCTCAGGTATTTAGATGACATTTTTATAATTTGGGAACATTCAAAAGAAGATTTTGATGAATTTTTAGAAATTTTGAACAATCACGATCCAAATATTAAATTGAAAGCTACTATCAGTGAAAATTCTGTTGATTTTCTCGATGTGACCGTGTATAAAGGCAAGCAATTTCAGGCGTCCGGTCATTTAGATTATAAAGTGTATTTTAAACCAACTGATTCACATCAATTGTTGCACACAAAATCATTTCATCCTCAACATACATTTAAAGGTATCATCAAATCACAACTCATTCGTTTCCACCGCAATTCAAGTGATAAGGTAAATTTCAATGAGGCTTGTTCTACTCTATTTCGCGCCCTCAGATCGAGAGGGTACTCGCTGCGTCTCTTGCGTAGCCTGAAATCCCAAACCCTGAAAAAGCTCGAAAGTCCAGCTAAAACTACCGATTTCGAACCACTGAAGATTGAACACAACAGACCGTTGCAGAATGGTAGTGGCGCGGTATTTAATTGCAAAAAGCCTCGTTGTAGACTGCATACTTTTATGCCTGATCAGAAAGAGGAATTTTCCTCCGAACAAACGAAAAATCATTATCAGATCCGTAACCCCCTCCATTGTGATTCACCAAACATTATTTACCTTATCACTTGTAAGCGATGTCGGAAACAGTATGTTGGTCAAAGTCAAAATCCTTTCCGAGAACGTGCTACTAGACACAAACAGGATATAAAACATAATGCTGATGCACCAGTAGCACAACATTTTAACCTTCCTGGCCATTCTTTGGACGATTTCGAAATCCATCCTATTGAACAACCACCAATTAAAGGCACATTAGAAGAAACGGATGAATTTAGAAAAAAACGCGAAGCTTTTTGGATCAATACGCTTCAAACCCTCTGGCCATTTGGTATGAACATATCAGAGGGCGAATGCGAAAGGAGGTCCATCATTCCTTTCACTTTAACGTACAACAGAATGAATATCGAAATAGCAAAAATGTTAAAAGATGAATTCAATTTTACCAATGCTAACTTAAATGAACCTTTGAATCTCCGACCTGTCATCGCCTATAAGAAAAACAAAAGCTTGCGTAACATCCTTGTAAGGACTAAATTAGAGCCCATCAATGAATAACATCAATTATTGCCAGTCAGTTTAACCAGTTCCTAAGCTAATCACTTATTTTAAATCAATTTTGTGTAATTTTTTGTCATGTTTGAAACCCATCTGGGTTCAGAAAATGAAAACAATTTTTCGGCGGCATATTAAAAGGAAAAAACGTTTCAGTATGAAATGTCTGTGCCAGTGCGATTTTTTAACCTCAAACACACACACACACACACACACACACACACACACACACACACACACACACACACACACACACACACCCGCGCGCACATGCATGCTCACAAAACTATGTGTAATGATCAAGAGTTACAAAAACAACAGATAAAGGCCTGTTCGTACAAATGGGTTTTGAGACCGGACTTAAATTGATTTATGGTCAATACAGATTATAGATGCACTGGGATAGAATTCCAGAGAGCCGGTGTGGCACACGTGGAAGCTCTGTCACCTGACCTGACCTGACAGTCGGTGATTTCAAGAGAGTTTGTCACTGGTTGTAGCAAGTATGTTTGCTCATAGTTACTGAGGTTGAACGACACATTCGACGGCCAGAAGTCTGTTCGAATTTGTTTTATTTAACTCTTCAGTAATGTATCGACCGCAAAATATACAAATACAGCAGTTGAATAGAAATTAATTTTCAAAAAAATTAAAAAAATCCATATCTTGTGATCCCCTCAATGGAACGGGCTCGTTAAAATTATTCGTTGAAACGATGTCAAATTGTATCATTTTAAATGTTATTTCTATTTTTTTTCAAAACCTTTCAATGAAACCATATCATGTGACCACAATGGAACGAGCTCGTCGATTTCGTTTCAATGAGGGGTGACATGGAGTGGTTTCATTGAATTACTCATTGAAGACGATATGAAAATTTATTAGTTTAATATTGTTTTTAATTTAAAAAAATGAAATTAGCGAATCCATATCAAGTGATCCCTCTTTGGAACGAGCTCGTTCCAATGGGGGTCACATGATGTGGTTTCGTTGACATTAATCATTGAAGACAATATCAAAATTTACTATTTTAAATATTTTTTTTTTTTTACTTTTTCAAAACAATTCAACGACTCCACATCAAGTAATCCCTCTTTTGAACGAGCTCGCCAAGCTCCTTCTAATGAGGGGTTACATGATAAGGTATTGTTGAAATAATAAATTTGGACATTGTTTGCATTGGATAAAGGGTAAATCAGTTTAATTTCATACTTTAGAACTGCATTGTCCCAATAAAGATATCAATACCTCTCTGAATGTCTGATCATTAGAAACCTCTCGAGATTCTGCACTCTCTTAAATTTCAAACAGAGACCTTCCTTCTGATTTTCACCGATATGTAGTATGCATTAAAAGGCAATGAAATCGTTTTTATTTAAAACGAATAACAGAGTATGTATGTATTCTGTAATAGCCCCTTATATCCTTGGTTAGTTTTGTGATTTTCAGAATTACAGGAAAAGCCATATTGATCAGTTCTAAATGACCCATAGAGAGACATTTTGTCAGACGTAATTCATCACAAACTATCTGAAGAGAGCTATGTTCCTTCTCGTCCCATCATCTCCGCAATCAAAGCAGTCGCAGAAGATGACAAGAATGTTTCTTATGTTTTCCTCAATGATAAATCTATGAGCGTTTGACTTGTCAGTGAAAATAACTTGGCGGAGGAATCCACGCAAAATTCTACAACTTGTTATCACGAATAATGCATCCCACTTTTTCAAATTGACATGCATCACAAGGATCGATGGTAGTAAATGTGACCAGAGCTGACATTTTTTTGTCATTGGAAGAGGTTTGCAAGAAGGTTAGCTCCAATTCATTTTCTAAAGTTGTGAGTAAATTTAACACTAAAGGTATGGTAATTTCATATAAAAAATGAAATTTTGAATTGTTAGCGAATTTGTGTCATCGATGTTTGAATCATTTCACAACCTTCAGGCATTTCCTGTAGAATAGTATGAAAATACATAAGTTGGCGTTTTTTACATTTTTTTCCCGATCAGTTTGATTCTCTGCTTAAACCAATTTAAATTTTGCAATAGTTTGATGTTCTGTACATTTTATTCTTCTCATTATACCAATGTGCCCATCGTAACATACCATACAGACTATTGTTTTTGTAGGGGGTAAGATTTGTTTATTTTGTTTTTTTTTTGGGAAGAATGAAAACTTGCTACAAAAACTCCTTCGAGCCAAAGTGGACAGTTCGTCTCATGAGTTCCAGTGTGTTCTATGTGCCAGTAGGCACATATAACACAGTGGAACTCAGGGGAGAGTTACTCACTTGTTTCTAATTAGCTTGACATAAAACGCTGTCTGTTGTTCTCACTTATTGAAAGTAACAAAAGGAAACCCTACTCGTGTTGATTTGAACCCTCTCCTGCCCCATTCTTGGTTTTGTGTTGGACCTGATTTGTTCTGAAATCGAAGCAACTTCCAGTGGAAATGGAACTGTGCTTGTTTATTTGGGGTACGCAAGCTCTGTTTTATTGGTGAAATAGGACCTGGTAACAAATCGTCGCCTGAGTGCTAGAATGTTCTATGTCCCCTATGGGACATAGAACATTCTGGCACTCAGGCGACGAAATGCCTGGCGCGGAAAGCCGCACATGGACAACATGGGTATAAACGATTGGTAGCACTTGGCTTTATCTCCACGTTATAGTCATGATTAGCTATTGTGCAGAAATGTGTGAACTTGAACGACAATAAATCACTAATTAAATAATACATAAATAAATAATTAATTAATTAATTGGTTGATTGATTAATTAATTAATTAACAAACCAAAAATAAAGTAAATAACAACAGACAATGCCACAGTGTTTTCAGTCGTAATTTACATTCAGGTACCCGTTACCGCACTTGGTCACAATGGGAATTACAACCAAGTCCAATAACCGGTACATTTACTCCCTTGACATTTTATGAGGTAAGCATAGAGAGCAAAAATGTCGGCATTGGCAAGTTTCGCACTGCGTTTCTTTTTTTCATGAATCAAAAAGAATGGAATCGAATGATGCTATCTCTAAGGGTGCGACAAATGAGGACTAAAGCGGACGATGACTTCCGCTGTCCTCGGAATACGCCACCAGCAGCTCGCAGAAGTGTGAGCGTATTTGGATGACTAAGGCCTATGCATGAAACTCGCCAGGCTGCATGATTTACATGAATCCCTTTTGACGGTGTGATGGTTGTCGATTTAGTACAGTTTCGCTAGGCGGTTGGTGCTGAAGGAAACTGTCTCAGCATAGGTTTGTACTCCCGATTTGATCAAATATTACCAATTGTTGCCTTAAAACATAACTTGTTGCACCTTATTTGAACGAACTCGTATTGCCTTTATCTCCCGTAACAATTGGTAACGATTTAATGGAGACGGTTAGAGAAGTACCATCACTTGATTCCCAGTGTTTTACTATTTTTGAACTGATGTTTTAGTGTGTGTGAACTGTTGCCTTATACACTAGCATGCGTGCATTGGTTTATAGTTTGTTTTTTTTCTGTTCAAAATAATTGTGTCCATCAAACATCCAGTTAGATACACAGGCAATATATCAGTTGTTAATAACATATTATCACGGACTGAAAAGCGAAACACACATTTACTTCGACAGCAGTCAATGTAGTGTAATTATGTGAAGTAAATATGAACCTGTTTCTGTTCGAGCGAGTACAAAAGAGAACGACAAATGGAAGATGGTAAAAAAATGAGTATGTCTAAAAAGAAACAAAATTATACGCAGTGGTTTAAACGATATTTTATTCTTAAAATATGTCATCTGTAACAAAAATGTTTACAAAAAGAAACGAAGTAGGATGAGATATCTTACAATACAACATTTGTTCAACAATGCAGAGTAAGAGAATAATAGAGGGATTTGACAAAAAGTTGAAAGCTTATGTGCGTCATCTCCCTGGACCATAATTATATATCAGTTTTCTGAGGTGGTAGAAAGACTACTAAAACTTGTGCAAACCTACCTAAGGTCAGAACCCATATACAAAATTATAACATAGTCTGGACAGGTGCCCAGCTAACTGGATGGGGGATCGCATCCATGAACACAACAGTGTATGGGCGTGATGCCCCGGTCAGTGCAAGGCTAATAGCTTAAGCAACGATAGCTTGAAGCATAGGCAATTAAACGTGATTTGTCAGAACATATGGCGACTATACCTGATATTGCTTAAACCATGAATGTGAGACAAATAAGAAAGACGGGAAAAGCGTAAAGGGAAGTGAGTATAAAAAGGACAGAGAAACTAGCTAGAACGCGATGTCTATTATCTATATACTCGTGACAGTTATTAACTGGTAGAGTGCTAAGCTGTTTTGGTTATCAAAATTTGTTCCCGTGTGTTTGCCTTGTTACAATTTATGGGAGAGTGCCAAGAGGCAAGAGGCACTCTCCCGTAAATTGTAACAAGGCAAACCCATGTAGCCTAAGTAATTTCCCTTCTATGATAATGTGAATCACATCCACAGAATATCACACCTTCAGGCTGGGGTACCTGCTCCTCATATTAAAACCCTGATAGTGGCTTCTAGCACTCTACCAGTTAATATATGCAGCCTATGCACCTTACTTGTAGATGGGGCGGGAATATAGGTGCTTTGTAGTGTGCTCGACACAGAGAAAGACTGTAGAAGAGAGCAGAGGAAGATTCATCTTTGAAGAAATGCGATTTTCACAGTTGGTGAAAACGTCCACTTGATAAAATAAAGTCATGAACCACTTCAAAAACAAACTGGTTCTCCTAGTTATTCAAAGATTCAGAGCCTAAAAGAAGCATTGGTATGTCAATTGGGAATGGTAGTAGCTTAGTGGAATTATCACGAGCATGAGTGAAGACTCGGCAGTGGAGACGATAGTGTTCCACGGTCCCACACACCCCACACTGGCATAACGCGGTAGGCGACAGGTGATTTGAATACAGGTGGAAACTGAGGATACTGCAACCCAGACGTAACCTGGTGTGGTAAATTTGAGCTTTACGGGACTTTGCACCACTATAAAACTTAGGAGGCCTTTCGTTCCCGGCACTTAAAAATATCTTGAAGTTGGGCAGTGAAGAGTTTTCACGCACATACATGGGCAGGCTGTTCCATTGCTTCGTGACGCTGGGGATGAAGGACGACTGATATAATTGTGTCCGACAGAAAGGAATTCTATGGTTGTTACATGACCGGAGATTTTGCGATAGATTTGATCATGAGATGATTGGAGGGACTTTATTGGCAATATACGGGGGCGACATACGATGGTACATTTTGAAATATTCTAACAATTTGTGTTTGCGACGTCTTTCTTGTAAATAGTCCCAGCGTGTCTCAGTATTAAGTAGAAGCTTACTGGAACTAACTGTTGCCCCGGTTATGATTCTCGCGGCTGCAATCTGTATTTTCTCTCATTCTTCAGTTTTGGCTGCAGAACAGTTGTCCCAGTTGTACACAGAACCATCGTACCCACAATCCAGATTAAGTGCCTTACCCAAGAACACAACTCAGTTACCTCTGCCAAAGATCAAACCGTGAACATAGTGGTTTGAAGACTGATCTCGCAACCGCTGAGTCATCACGATCCGAAATCAGAATGTATAAAATATAAAACTTATATAGAAATATAGAAGATATCTAATGTTTTCTTGTGAATACCGGAATTTATCTCATGAGTGAGGGAGAGAATTTATATTTTCACGAGCAGCTTGCTGCGAGTGAAAATACAAATTCTCTCTCTCACGAATGAGATTAATCTCGGTATTCACAAAAAAACATTATTTTTTTTTATTATATCCTTTCATTTGAAGTTTCAACTGAAACGATCCAAACCGACGCCCATACCACGCAAGAAATATGTTTACACAATCAGCTGATCGCTGTTTCCGCTGACACAGATCACATTGGATGTTGTGTACATCCACACAAAATAGTTTTCGGGATTGTTGGCGAAATGACGTAATTATGACGTCTTGTTATACTCACTAGTGGAGCGAGAACAACTTTTGTTTTGCGCTTGTGAAAATTCATTTGAAAATTTCAAGTTCACACGAAATGTTAATCACCGAGATGTTTGATCTCACCATTGAGGGGAGAACGCATTTTATTTTTATCGATTCCTATTATAATTAGACGTTAGGGGTGTAATAAATAGATAATTCATGATGTTTCAGAATAGGTACTACAGAAATGATGACCTGGTACGAGGTGGACATTGTGGATTGCCTGTCCGAGAAAAACCGTGTTTTATGAACATCTTAGTGTGAGCAGTAGATCTCCACAAGTTGTTGACCAATAACGTTCCACAGAGAATGAGATGTTACAAAATTTCACAAGTGACGGCAAGGGAAGCAAATTGCTATGAGCGGCAGAAATATAACTTATGATTCAAGTCTGGTGTCTACTCAAAGAAACAGGTGTTATTTCCGTTGTATGCGCTGGGATGTTTTGAATGCAATTCAAACTCCCCAAACGCCAAAATCGAGCACTGATTTCAATTTAAACGTATTGCAAAATGTGTATTTCTCCCATGGTGATATTCTCTCAGCCCTCTCATGATAATGGATATCTAGAAATATTTGTTAGACAGTTCCATATTAACTATTATTCCACTTGTATCGTCGAGAAACGCCTTTGTTGAAGGCTTGCCTTGATGATGAAGTTAAAAATTTTTGTCAATGGGGACTTGGTTCTTCACAGTCAGGACGAATCAGGTCCTCCCACAAACTACCCCAACCCAGTTGGTCATCTTCGTAACGCGCCAGCATAGGAGAAGACCTGAAGTTTTCAAAAATGTTAACATTATAAGTTTTTGTGATGAATTGACGGTAGCATGGTCTGAGGTTTGCGGTTCGGAGCTTATGTTCAACCGAGACGTGGGGCGCCTCAAACCTCAGATCAGGTTACCGTCAACTCATCACAATAATGTATTTGTTCCAATAAGACACTATCCATAGCCTAAAACCCACATCGTGAAACACGAGAGGCTTATTTACTAAACTTGTGATCGTTAAAAGTTGCCTTATTCAAGGCAACTTTTAACGATCACAGGTTTAGTAAATAAACCTCTCGTGTATCCACGACAGCACTGGATAAACAGTCAATAAACCAGATAAACTCATTCCATCTTAGTTCAAATCGTAAGTCTGTTTCTAATTTAAACAACGCTTTATCCGGAACACCGTTTGTTGCACGCGTGAAAACTCCAGAAAAATGAAGCCGTTTGCTATGCACTTCGTTGATGAAGCAATTACGAAGCGGGCGATGTCATTTGACATATTTCGCGTTTCAACGTCAGACGGTAACATTTGCCACTTGAGCCGTAAACACGGAATATACTAAGCGAGAAATCGTCCAATCAGAGGAGGAGGATTTTAGACTTATTGGAACATAAAAAAATGTTGTATAAATTTTCTTTGATGGTAAGTCCATTTGTGCCATGAACTTGTTAATACCATCAGCGCACAAATATATCACCCAGATTACATAATACCATTGCGACATACTGATATTAAACTATTTACGATTGGAAGTGATCTTCAGTGAAAAATCGAAGGCCCTTTGTTTCATAAGAAAATTCCTACAATTAACTTTTCTAGGGTTAGCTTCTAATCTAGATACTAATGGAGATGTAGGCACAACATCGTTCCATTTCCAACATTTCAGTTTCAATCAGCTAGATACAGTACAGTCGCCGTCGATTGGTCGTAATCCACACTAGTGGGCAGTTATGTCCACGCATCTGTTTACCAGGTAGTAAAAATCATCATTAGCAAAATTTTAATTAATGAAACACCGGGTTGTACCTGGTGCTTCATTAATTAAATTTTTGATGATTATTCCTGTAAGTAGTGTTTGGAATCTAATATTATTGCGTCCGTGGAAATATTGCCCACGCGTGGAAAGTGACCAGTCCACGGCGACTGTGTTGCACTAGTATTGCTGGCTGTTCTATCAAGTATCACCCATTTGAACCAAATTTTGACACGAGGCTTTAATTAAATTCGTAGTTATCTCTGTTCGAAAGTATGGGGAATCTTGGTAAAATAATAAGTAATTGTGCTTATCATTGAAAGATTATAGTAAAGAGTGTACATTAGGGGAAGATTAGATCTGGCCGCTGATCAAAACAGTAACCGCGCACTACCGCAACCAATAAAATATGGAACCTCAAAATTGAAATGGAGTTTGCAGAACCCTGGGCAGATATAATAAATGTGATTGTTTATGTAGAATTCAATAGTGATATTGAGACAAATAAATTCAGAGAAGTCATATTAGATTATTAAGGATGAAAGAAAGTGAAACTTAGAAACTAATTCGATTAAGTGAACGAATAAATCAGTATAACTGTTATAACGATGTGAATAAAAAGAATGCGAGCGTAGTTGAATCATTATTTCTAAACTGTGTTGTAACGGGATTGATAAAATCCATTATACAGAATGTGATAGCAATATACTGAGATTGTGAAAGAGAAGCATGGGGTGATATAAAAGTATACAATTATTTTGAAATGTGCACACATTTTAATGCAGATGTGTGCATAAATATATACATTGAAGAATGTTTGTGAAAGCGGTGTCCACTGACTATACTATATAAAGTATATGATCTAGCAAGAATAATCAACTATTGGAACATTGTGCTGCAGATATCTTAAATTGACTGTCATAAAGACAAACAAATGTGCTCGGATCTCAAGAAGGAATGAAATATATTATATGTCACCCCAAATGGAAGAGGTTAAAGAATTTCGGTTCCGGAACAACCCTTTTCAGGTCTAAGAAAATGGAAAATTTTCAACAGAAACACACATAGAATAAAAGTATAGTGTTTTAAGTAAAACAAATATTCTACGAGAATAATATTTGTTTTTACTTGAAAACACTATACGTATATTTTGTTTATCCTATAAATCATTTACAGGGCAATAGCGGGGAAATCGTGCCGTTGCTCGCTACGAAACACCGAGAGAAGTGATGAGCACATTGGCCCAATTCAATCGACAAACAAAACTGTCAAAAATAACCAAGGCGCAGTGATACATTTCTGTCTAAAAATAACACCCCTACAAACTTGAGCTAAAGTTGCAAAAAACTTTATTAAATGAACAATGTCTATCTTTCTTATTTTCGTTTTTTTTTGTTGTTTTTTTCGTCGTCGATTCAACTTGAGTTTTATAAACAAAGCAGACTACATGAGCATTTGTTTATTTTCACTTCCCTAATTTGGAAATGGAAAGTCACTCATCATGCCCCCGCCTATCACAATCGAACTTGAATGTTTTTCAGCGCTTGGTTTCGATTGGTTCACATTGTGTTTTCTTTGTTAATTGTTGCTCGCTTTATAGTTAAACAGAGTTGAAATGTGTCATATATTCTAAACCTAAACATTTCATCGACGGCCAACGTTTGATAATCGCTAGTTCATAATGTCTCCCACAAACGTAAAACAGGTCATGACAACACGAATGCGGTAAAGGTTAGAGGTCAACAAGTCCGTCTCTACTATAGGAATAAATACTTTCAGTGTTAAACCTACGGGGGAAATTTATCACCCTTCTAGCAGCTGCTGCTAGGTAAATAAAGCTAAATTTTATCCAAGACTTTTATTGTTCGAATAAACGTCGATTTATGGGATAAAATATATTTTTGACAGTTCTCAAAGGGTACCAACATCTTTAGGTTGAATCAATGTGCTTGAGTTCAGTAAAGGGTTAATTTTAAACACCGAATATCAAATCAGTCAATCCTTGCAATCTACATCGGCATAAGTTGTGGTAGTCGGCATAGTGCTATACCTTCTCCTCGCAGTGTACAGAGAATGAACGAATGAAACAGTTCAACGCACCGAAGGCGCACAGGGACGGTGTGGGATTCGAAATCCTTTGCGACCCAGATAACTTTATTTGCTTATGAATCCACGAGAGTCAGAAGCGAGGGCCAATAATCTTATTTGGTTTGATCTTGCGCTTTGACGGTAGGGTGGTGGGGTCAGACCCCCGATATTCTCGAACTCGAGGGTGACTAGCAATTGTGCAAAACTTCAAGAATTCTACTCTGTTTGCCTAGAGACACGGGCATATTTATGTTAATTCTGAAACCGCAGTTTGATGGTTGTTTTTGAAAAGAAAAAGAAACCAAAACAGTCGCTGGTTTGGAAGCAGCCTCAGCATATTATCAATAATGGTTATAAAAATGGGAAAAAATCGTCCAATACGTGTGTTTGAATACGGGGAGTCTTCCACCAGTCCATAAGGGAGAGTGGATGCTGAACAATACATGCAATATACACAGCTTTCCTTTTAATTAAATTTGCTGTCATGTAACATTATTTTCAGTATGTTGATCTACCGCATTCATTGTGTATATTGCAAAATAAAATATTCAGTCATTCAAATGAGACTTGCTACCACAACATAAGTCAGGAGATACAACAAAAAGCCTATGTTATAAACACTGACACTTCTGGCAGGCTCGGTAAGCATTGGTTTGCAATATAATTTACAAAAAACAACACTGGCATTAACTTTGATTTATATGGATTACCACACTCACTCATGACATTATTGCCTTTCTTGAAAAAAAAAACACAACGAGATGGCAATACAGCAGAATATTATAAACATAGTGACCGTTGTTCAGTGTGTTATGGTAGATTAGCACCCGAAGAAAAAAAATAAAGCCCGAGACGAAGTCGAGGGCGTTAATTTTTTTTTCTGAGGGGGCTAATCTACCATAACACACTGAACAACGGTCACTATGTTTTTTATTATACTGAATGACTTTTGAAAGGAATGTTTCTTTCAGAGTTATAAATAAATCAATAACAAGTAGGCTAACATTTAATACAATAACATCTTAACATAAACAACAACCGAATATTTTAGATCACACAGAAAAAAACTAATGATGCACCTACTTCAAAAGAAACTCTTTCTCAGTAGCTATTTCGAAAAATACTTGAAGTTAACGGTACAATTTGCTATGTATGGGTTCAGTGCAGCACTTGTGCTAGCGTTTTATTTGTTGTTGTTGTCTGATTTGAGGCGGGAGAAAAACTTCGGAAATCTTCGGAAACAGCGTGTGTTATTTTCTCCCTTTCGGCAATTTTCGGATTTAGCGTGTGATATTACAAGATCACCGCGTCATAGCGTGTGTTATTACGAACAATAACAACCGTCGCGATAGACTATCACACGTTGTCAAGAATGAGCGGAATCAATAGGCATGATCACGCAAATTAGCAAATTGTATCTGTCCAATCAGACGTCGTCTTTTGTCTAGTTTTATTCATGAAGTATAATAAGTATATATAGTGCAACTGTAGTTGAAGCTAGAGGTCATGTCACTGTATTGTGTTCTGATTTGACGCAACAGCGCACTTAGTAAGTGCACTTCTGTCCATATCAAACAAAAACTGCACCATTAGCGGACCTCGATTCCTGTAGAAAGCATCGTGTCCCGCACTGTACAATTCTTTATTATGCCATCTAATGAAATTCGCCAATCACAGCCCCCGAATAGTGGGACGGTACTGAGCCGTATTGGGTCACCTGCAGCCCGAGGTGACCTAATATGAAACTCGTATTAGGTCAGTACCGCCATTTTGTTTCGACGTGGAAATTCCTCACCTCGCGGTGCTTTTATATCCATATTGAAGAAATTGCAGTACAATCAAACGTCCCCCCATCTCTATATGTCTAATTTTCTCTCGTTTTATAATAAATTTATTGTGAAATTTATTTTCTAAATGTAAATGTAATTATTTGCAGTGAGAAATACTACTGTATTCGATCTACCGATGCCGGACCAGTCAAACGTCCCTCCGTGCCTATATGTCTCATTTTCTCTCGTTTTTAAAAATAGCGACTGCACTATAATGAAATTGTAAGAAATGAATCACAGCTATGAAGGAAAAAATGCGAAATACATTTATTTTGTTCGAATTATATAAAATCCGACGTTTCGGACATTTTCTGCACACTCAAGACAAAGTGACAGTACGAAGAAAAGAGTCTATCGCTGTTGTCTGTGTTGTCAAGGAAATTATACACAAACAGCTGTGCACGTTTGTTACAACTTACATAGCGTTTTGCAGCAGTTTTGAAAATGTGTCGGCGTTCAAATTTGATTGTTATTTTGTTTTCGCTGGCATAATAAATACGTTACAGAACGTTCAGGTGGCAGATACGGTATCATATGAGGCTCGGCAAAAACAATATTGGACTCGGACGTACCGCCTCGTTCAATATTGTTTTCACCTCGCCTCATATGATACCATATCCGCCACCTGAACGTCCTGTAACTTATAGTACTAGAAAACAGAGATTATTAACACTCTTCCTTTTCTCTACTTGGATACATGTGCATGTAATGACGTAAAAAGATATTAACATCCGACTGTTTTCAGAATGAAGAGAGTGGATTACCAGTGAATAGAACCCCCATATATTCCACGCTCTAAAACTATTTTATTTTATTTTACTTCTTAGCAAAATAAACACTTGCAAAGGTACACAGAGGAACCACCGGGTGCATCAAATGAAAGTTTGTAAGTGTTTTATTTGTGTGTGTGTTGTCCTGAGAAACAATTGATAAGTGACAATCTATCCCTCGGCGATTTAATAGTAATCCACCCTCCACTTTCTGTAGACGCAGTTTGTTTTTTGTTTGTTTTTTTTTTTGGTTTGATCGGTTCAGTTCGTGACTCTACTACTGACCTCTCTAATAGCGCATCTTATTTCCAAATAAAACAAAATACTGCATTTTGATTGGCTGAGAGGTACGGTGTAACGTGCAATCGACAGTGGCTTTTTTACACCATGTTTAACCACGGTGTAAACACAAGAATATACAAGAGCAAGATATATGGCTAAAAAAGTACCCATTTTTAATTATTAATTCATATCTTCTACTCGGTTATGTTAGAACAAAAATAAAAATACAGGAAATTTAATATTTATGTGCAATAAAATATTACAGATATGGATGTCATTGGAACTGGCTCATTGAGCCAGTTCCAATGACATCCATATTTGTCTGCTTTTATTTAAGAAACTTGCAAAGTACAAATTTCTGTCAGTTTTTGCCCACAATGTATGTTAAAGTATTAAGTACACCAACATTCTTGGAAATAAATCCATTGTCCTTGTGTTTTCCAGGGTGTATGGGAATTTACACCGCTTTGGGAACTCATACACCCTTCGGCTTAGCCTCAGGGTGTATGAGTTCCCAAACAGGTGTAAATTCCCACACACCCTGGAAAACACAAGGATAACTAATAATATCCTGCATTGCACAGCGTAAACGTTTGGGTGCATTTTAGTTAGACTACTTCATTCTTCGATAGTAAGGAGCGCGTTAACTAACGAGCACTTTCTGAGCTAAGTGTGACAGGACTTTCGGTTTCAAATATATGGTGCTGTGTGATGTTTACTGTATTTCACTTTGCACCATTTTACTAAAGCCAATCCACTAAACATAATTATATATAAGAATGTTCAGCTCGAAATAATTTGCAGAACAAAAAAAACTCATGCAGTCGTTTGAACAAAATTATAAGCATTTAAAAACGCCATAAACAATAATGTAGTGAAAACGTTTCTTCATTAAACTATGAAAACAAAAACAATTGCCAGACGTACTCTTCCCGTAGATTTTATATGACACAAATAAGTTAACTAGAATCGGAAATAAATGTGGTATACTTCCTTCCTACAACAAATAACAAGTCATCACATTTGAACCCTTTACCTAACACGGAATGCGGGGGACACTTGCAAACAAAATACATAAATTAATAAAATAATTATTTATTTTTATTTTTGCGCCGAAACATTGGAGCATTGAACATTGAGCTCGTTCCAATAAGGTGTCACGAACTATGTTTTGAAACATCCAATAGAAGAACTTTAATGGTGGTTACTGTGAATAGCGCTGGCCGCTTTTGACCGTTACTTTGGTTAACACTTCGAACCCGAGCGAACGCTTTTCCAGCAAGGAACATAACGGCATTAAATAGAATGGCTGTTTAGTAAATGCGTGGTGTAGACCAATCAATATTTTCAACGTGCAGCCTCGAGGTTGAACATTCAAACTATTGATTGGTCTACCCCAATTAATGAACAACGAATCTTCTAATTGCCGCCGTTGAACTGACATGGGAGATATCATTAGAGTTCAAAGGGTTAAGGGTTACCCTTTACCTAACGTAATGACCAAAACCAGCCAACGCTATTCTCAAAACTCGCCAATTAATTTTCATTATTTTTTCATTTTTTACCTCTAAAACATAGGTTATGACCCCTCGCTGGATCGAGCTCGTTCCAATGAGGGGTCCTAACCTATGTTTTTTGAGACAAAAAATGAAAACAATTAGTTATTCAAGAATTTTTTGTTGCAGGTGTCGTCTGCTTTTCATGTTAGGTAAAGGATTAAACAATGTATAACTAGAATAATATTTTAATGTTGCAAACTATTTCATAATCATGGAATTCTTTTGTCACATGTTTCTGAAAAAACAAACTTGGGTCAATGTATTGTTTTAAATTCTAATATACCCAGAATATTTTATCTTGTGTGAACATGTGATAAAAAATTAGTAGTCACAGAAAATGTTGTTTTTTTTTAATTGAAACAAAAAATTAAAAATTTTCAAAAAGTAATATTGTATGAAAACTATGAAAAAATCTTTGAAGCAATGTAATGTTTTTTTTTAATTTATTTTTGTAAATAACTTAGTAAACTATTATACTCTCCCTTGTTTTTAGTTTAAACTGTATTTATTTCCAAAGTGTGAAAGTACAATTTATACAATAGAACAGAAGCATACAACTAATAAGGAAATGGATTCAGCAGCAAGCTATAACCTTATACTCGACTGTTTCCAGTTTTTGACAAAAAAGTCCCCCGAATCATTGACCTGAAGCGCGCGGTTATAGTTTATTTGAAACAAAAAAGAAATATTTGTTTTCAAGCTCAGACGTTTTTTGAGAAGTGGCAAAACTGAATTCTTCAAAATACACTAGAAGCGAAAACTGCGATTACACATTTCCTGGAGAAGGTTATAACTGAAAAATATGCGCAGAAGCAAAAAAGCAATTTCACCTAAATATTGTACATGTAGCACAAATAAACGAGTGCTTATTGAAGTGTGTTGCAATTAAAACTGCCTATTACAAGTATCTCGTTCAAAGTTATAACTACAGTTAAAACTAGAAGTCCTGTCACGAAATGCGCACAAATAGCACGTTGATATGCGCGTTAATATGCGCGTCCAAATAAAGCTATCAAATTATGTACATATGGCCTGTGCACAAGCAATGTTTCAGCCAATGGACCTCCGGGTAACCCGGAGGTCCATTGGCAGAAACATTGCATGTGTTTGCTATGGGTAACCAGGAGAACCTGCCGTGGTTTGGATGCCATTCGATATGGCAATTGCCCTAATTCCAACGCGCAATTAAGCCTAGATAAGCGCACTATTCGTGACAGGACTTCTAGTTTCAACTGTAACAAATCTTGGTGGAAGAGAAAAAACAATTTCCCAATCAACTAGCTTAAATTACCCATGCGTGCATAGAACAAACTTAACAAAAGTTCTAAACGACCGTGTCCAAATGAAGTAGAATACAGATGTTAATTATCACAAACCACACTTATTGGAGGAAGAAGTTCTTTTTTAGTAATATGCTAAAAACAAATTCATTCTCGTTTTACAAAATCGCATTTGCTGAAATAGAATTGAGAACAGTAAGATAGCTTTGCTCTCTCGACAGAAATTAACTGACATATTTTTATATGTAACTCGCGTGAAGTGCATAGACAAAATTCCAGTTCTCATGAACTGGGAATAGAAGAAATTCACCCTGCAACTGGAACGTATTTCCACAATAGAGGTAAAAACAATTAGACAAAATACAAATGTTCATTGAGAGTAGCAACTGCACGTGCGATAATTTGATACAGAAAGAGAACACTTTTTACATGCACTCATTGAAAACTGATTGAAAAAGTTGATGTCAGCGTTTTTGATAGCAGTAATTAAATGAAAAATAGATCAGTAACTCAACGACCCCCAGATTATAGTTTTGAGGGCGTCTCAATGCCGCAAAATAAGTTGACCTTCACTACTGCTATCCAGATCCAATATTCACAATTTATTCAAATGTTAACAACATTGTTGTGAAAACAACATTATTGGGAAGTTAGAGTAGCTATGAAAGCATGAATATTTCCTACTTTTTTATTAATTGTGTAAACGCCTGGAAGTATATTACATCAGGGATGGGAGCGCCGATCGTACCTGTGAAGAATTATAGCCTGAATTATAAAGGTGTTCAAATATGCGTGAAATATACTTAATGGGTTGTCTACAGGAAGCTTCTACTAGATGCGTTCGCAGGTTTACAAACCCCGAAACTATTCCCTTGATATATTTCGTTTTAGTCAATATCAATTTGTACATAATAAGACATCCTGCACTAGAAAGAGTTTTTGTCTGTCAGTTGCGTTCTCCAAGAAAACATCTAATAACATAACACAATACCCAATTAATGCTCTGTATACAAATATCAAATTATACAATTTCAAGGTGTTTGCAATTATCAAACTATGAATGTATCCCTTTACCCAACGTAACTGTCAAAACCGGAAAGCGTCATTCTCGAAAAGCGCCAATTAATTTTCATTATTTTTTTCATTTGTTGTCTCCAAAACAAACGTTAAGACCCCTCACTGGAACGTGCTTGTTGAGCTCGTTCCAATGAGGGATCATAACCTATGTTTTTGAGATGAAAAAATGAAAACAAATAGTTATTTAAAATGTTTGTTTATATGTGACGTCTGCTTTTCATGTTAGGTAAAGAATTAAGGAAATGATTAAAATCCTAGATGATTTTGTTGAAAGGTGGTTGTTTGGAATTTCAGTACTTCGCCGTCGGTATATACGAGGTAACGTAGCCCTTCATACACTTTTGTTCGGATCATTTAGGAGTAACCTGAAAGAAGTTGAACTTTTCTTTCAACTCCAACATTAGGAACCATGACCTTTTCCTGACCTTTTCACTTTGATACATAGTTTTGTATTCGAGATATTGAACATACTCAAATGTGCCAATATTCAGGCACTGTCGTAATACATAAGCTGATATTGTAAACACAATTGTTACACTTCGCAAAAACGTTCCATCGTTAATCGGTTCTCTTGATTTCCTCTTCATCATCTATTTCTCCCCAGGAGATTAGAGGATCTTTATAATCACCTTTGACCATATCCTACTAAGCGGGTCCCCAGGTGATGGATAGAGGAACGGCCTGCGTACATGGGCAGACTAGCTATGATATATATGAATAGGCGTTCCGGACCAAAATGCCACGACCCTGTTTTAGCCAGGCACCTTGTTCTCCAGTGAGGTGCGTTCCGAAGGCCCCAGGGAAGGAATCCTGCTAGTTGAGGACAAACAGAGCCCCAGTTAGGGCAATCTCCGTTTTTGAGATTACTGTCCAATACAGCTTTTTGACACTAACTTCGGGAGCAGACGGGTGGTGGGACCAGTACTTTCTGGCCAATAAACTGGAGCCCACCCACAGAAAGGGTGTCAGGTCGGGGTGTATTTGGAGGTCATTCAATCAGTCATTCCTTTCAGTCAAATTTTAATTGTCACTGCATACTGACAATCGCAATTCATTACATTTTATAACATGCTTGGTTTTATTTCACTGTCTGTGTTTGTTACCGTTGGTAGCCTCAATCACAGTGCATTGTAAAATGATTGCTTGAGTGGCCGACATCTGAAAGTATGGCATCTCCCTCGCAAGGGCCAATCAGCCAATGAAATGTTTCGGTATTGACACTGGCCGGTTATACTAATCTGCACCAAGTATATGGGAAAACTGGCAACTTGAGTTCTTCACTGGTCACCAGTAACTCTACCTTTTATTTGATTCCGCGGCGGGTAAGAGCTAGGGCAGTGAGCCTATAACACAGCACCAATGGCACACTAACAAAAAAAAAAAAAAAAAATAAACGACCTTTTTCCGACACAGGACTTTGAGACTCTGACTCTGATGAAGACCTGTAGCAATCACGGATACCACCAGAAAAAAATATTATAAGTTTTATATTTCTTCATTCTACAGATGAAAATAAAACAAAACAAGTACTGTTAACCCATTTGCTCTGGATAAGGCCATCAAAGCATAGCAGGTACACTGAAATAGGTTAAACAATTATGATCTGGCGATTTACTAATTCAGTGTACGAGACTAATGCAAGTATTCAACTATCTGCATATCACTAAATTACTTAATTTCAATATTAGATCCAGTTATAACAAAACTTTATGCACCTTCAAAAGAGTCATATGAACTTCTGAGCTGGCTGACATGAATAAAAAATACATTTTATGGGAATTAAACATGCACCGTCAAAACCGTTAGGAATCACCTCTGTGAAAATATTCAAAATTACAAAACATGGCAACAAAATTAAAACAAATACATATTTTTGCACTTTGGATGGCACGAGACCTCAAAGGTCAATAAAAAATGGTTACTTGAACTTCGGAGTGGATTTGTACATGCCAATTCACTTCTATCTTCCAGTTCCAAAAGTTTGGACATGGTCAACAATCTTGCCCGGCAAATCAAATCTGTTTTAAATGTGGAATCAATCATGATACACTACAACGATCCATGCAACACAACAGTATATAAATGTGTCAACAGTCAGTGGAGTCACATGTCACCGTCTGAGGACTGCCCTGTATGGAAGAAAGAAAAGCTGATTGAGAAAGAGAAATGTGAAAAAGAGATTAGTTTTAAAGAGGCCAGAGAAATAGTAACATCAATGTCTCTGGCATGCACACATCGTCACCATCATAATCCGCGACTTTGAAACAAAACATACCAACGCAGTCTGTTGAATGTCGACGCTATATACATGGTTCAAAAACTAGTTCCCAACATTAATATGACCATTTACTCTAGAACATGCCAGTGAGCAAAAGTTAACACAAATAAGGCCAACTACCCGAACACACACATAAGAAAAAAGGAACAGAGACAAGAACATGCAACATACAGTTAAAACGAGAAGTCCTGTCAGGAAATGCGCACAAATAGCACGTTGATATGCGCGTTAATGTGCGCGTTATGACCCAATTAAAGCTATCATATTCTGTACATATGACCTGTGCACAGGCAATGAGTAACCCGGAGGTCCATTGGCAGAAACACTGCATGTGTTTGTTATGAGTAACCAGGAGAACCTGCCGTGCATTGGATGCCATTCGATATGGCAATTGCGCGCAATTCCAACGCGCAATTAAGCCTAGATAAGCGCACTATTCGTGACAGGACTTCTAGTTTTAACTGTACATTATAACACCACAACAGAAGAGAGAACAACAAAGGCAAAACATAAGATAGGACCGGGCAAACTACACCAGAAACCAAACCCGATACAAAGACAGCAACTAAATCAGAGTCAGAGACAGATAGAATAAAAAGAAAAGGACAAAAAGGACAAAGAACAACAAACATTAAATTCAAATAGAACGCCGAAAGTTCTTCAAAATGACGTTACTGTTACTTGAAACATGTTTGATGGACTGGAGTTAATATCAGTTGATGAATGCATGAATACCACGTCATCCAGTCAACTACGTCAGAATCCGTCTCAGGGTAGGTCTCCAAATGATAGATCTCTAAAGAAATCATCTGGGGCTAATTTCCCCCATACGACCACCACCTAAAGCTCCACCCTATTATGGATCACAACATTAATAATAACATACAGAGGAATTGTAGATGTTACAGATCGAATATTAATGAACTGGGCCTTCTAAGCTATTAATATAAACCTGCTGCTTTTTGCTTGCAGTAAACTCTCTCAAGGAAACCAAACACTCAAGATCATCCAGATTATAAGCATGATACTACGTATGATTCCTGGGCTGATGAAAAAATGATCTTCATATTAATGGAATAGCTGTCTTGATTAGAAATGGCATCATTCACAGTTATGTACTCTTGCAATCAAATTTACAGGCTGTAGAGTACGCCTAAATTTAGATAAGACGAGGACGTTATGCTCAATTTTTGTGTCGCGAAATAAACCCCTTCAGCTGATTGATCTTGAACAACTGATTTACCAGCACCCAACTGCGAACATTTCGTCGCCTGAGTGCTAGAATGTTCTATGTCCCATGGGACAAACATTCTAGCACTCAGCCGACGATTTGGTGATTTAGGCATATTTGGGATGATTTCTGCAACAAAGAAGACCCAAAAGGCAAAAGAGTAGAACTTATTACAAAATATGACTTTTGTTTATTCAATGATGACACTTACCTGCATAATGCCTCTGGTTCATAATTCTCCACTCATCTTACTGTTGTCTGTCTTACCCTTTTCCTTGATTTTTCTTGGAAGGCTGAAAATAACCTCTGTGAAAGTGACACATTCCAAATGTGTTGGAAAGTGTAGTTCCAGTAGACGATGGGAGGGTGCCCCAGTGGAACTTTCTCACCACTCTGTGTTGTACGACTCACAAGGGAGAAATTTGATGGAAGTGCTGACCAAGTAAAACATTTTACTGAGGTATTGTTTGAGATGCAAACACAGCCATTCCTAAAACCTAGTGAAATCCAAAACTTTTCACAAATTTGCGGTTTGATAAAGACAAGCAGGCTGTAAAATAATGTAAGACGATTGAACGCGAATCTAATAAGACACCAACAACAGATCACTTGGACAAACTTCATATCAATCGGGCAAAGACCAGACGACTTATAAACAGAAAAAAAGATCTTGTGAAGCTTATGTTTCAAAACTAAACCAACATACACCCATCAAAAACATTTGAAAATGATAAAAAAAGTACAGGCAAGGAGTCAAAATCAACTGTATATCACCTGGAAGATAACAACACACTAATTATATCAAAATAGAAATATCCAACAAATTGGCCTCAACACTCTCGAAACATTCGTCGTCTGAGAAAAAAAATAATCCTGAATTCATTAAAATTGAAAAAAAAAACATCAGGAAAAACAAAAAAATACCTCTAACAATTTGGAGAATTACAGTGAACCTCTCTCTTTAATGGCGTAGTTAAGTAGCACTTTGCATAGAGCAACAGTTTCTGCCACTGGACCTATTGAAATGCACTACACAGTCTTAAAACATCTGCTACAATTATCACATGGACTTTTATTGTAAATTTTTAACGAAAGGTGGGAAACTGGCTAGTTTCCACCTTCCCAGCGAAAAGCGACAATAATAACCATTCCAAGGCCTGATAAAGGTCACAGCAAACCAGGTAATTACAGACCTATTGCATTAAGAAGTTATCCATGTAGAACCATGGAAAGGGTGATCAATGATCGACTAAACTGGTTCCTGGAATCAAACAATCTGCTTGCGAATATTCAGTATGGTTTCAGACGACAGAGCAATACTGTGAATCATTTGGTTAGACTTGAAACGTTTATACGAAATGCCTTCGGCAGATGTGGTCGCCATCTTCTTTGATCTGGGGAAGGCATACGATACAACATGGAAGTATGGGATTTTAAAGGATATTTCTAACATGGGTTTGAGAGAGCATAAGTCTATTTCTATAGATTATTTTTTAAAGGACTGCCGACTTCAGGGTCGTGCTGGGTCAACGTTATCTGATCCACACGAACAAGAATTGGGGGGGGGGGGGGGGGTCCCCAGGGTGGTATGTTATCTGTTACCCTTTTCTCTGTGCAAATCAAAAGCATTATTGACGCAGTTGAGAATATAGTTGATTCCTCATTGTATGTTGATGATTTTCTAATTTGCTACAGCAGAAAAAATGTGAATGCCATCGAGCGCAAACTTCAGCTGTATTTGAAAGGAATTCAGAAATGGTCAACAGAAAATGGTTTCAAATTTTCCAAATCCAATACAAACTGTTCATTTCTGCAGGCTCCGGATGCATCATCTCGATCCGGAATTAAACATAGATGGAGTCCCATTAAAGTTGTCAAGGAAGTGAAGTTCTTGTGTTTATTGTTTTACAATCAACTGAATTTAACTTCTCAGATAAAGCAACTAAAAGTTAAAAATAAAATAGCACTGAACCTTTTAATGGTAGTTGGTAGCAGTGATTTAGGTGCTGACCAAAAAACGTTACTCCAACTGTATAGATCACTTGTTCGGTCAAAATAGGATTACGGTTTTGTGGTTTACGGATCCGCGAGAAAATCAGACCTCAACCCACTTGATACAATTCATAATGGTGGTATAAGAATTAGTCTGGTCGCATTTATAACGCTGCCAATTGATTCCATGCTTGTTGAGGCAGGAGAGCCTTATCTCGAAAAGTGCAGGATTAAACCGTCACTCCAATATATTTCCAAACTATTGTGTAACCCATCAAACTACGCAAATTTGTACGTCTCAGGTCCTCAAAATGTGGAATTGTTCAGCAGATACCCGAAACATGTTCCTCCATTGGAAATTAGAATTAAACCCCATATGGAGTCCGCAACACTTGAATCTGATATATCAAAAGAGAACGTATACAACACGTACAGCTCGGACGCCATTTTTAATCAACCGATAACACTGTTGAAGTTTCCACAAATTTGATTCTCAATGCACGATTATGATTTTCACACACATGAATACGAAACTACTGAGATTCGTTTGTATCAAACACCAGGTATCGCGACTGCACATTCGCATTTTTCGATTGATTTAATCGCTATTTCACTCTCGCGTTTTACACTATTGTATTGTATTTATTTATGTTCAGTGTGTTGGCTATCACAGGTTTCGCTACCACAAGCCCGTGCAATACACATTTATGTGACATTGCCTGCCAGCTTCGAAACCGTAAAGTCTCATTACCACAAGCCAGTGTTGTATATAGAATTTTCTGTATACTCCCAGCCTGCTTGCAGACTTTACACATAGCCAACAGGGGTTTGCCTACCACAAGCCAGTGCTAACGCATTAATGTGTGGTATTGCCCGCCAGCTTGCCAAACCCTGAAGCTTCCACCACAAGCCCGTGTCGTACACAGCTTGTGTACCTCCAGCCTGCTTGCAAGCTTCATCGCTCGACGGTTTCTATCCCAGACAGCAGAGCCTGTCGGTCGATTTAGAAACTGAATCGGAGTTTCACACCACAAGCCCGTGTTATACACAATGTTCTGTGTATTTCCTGCCAGCTTTGAAACTTCTGAGAGCGACATACAAGTCACTGAGCGTCTCAGACAGTCGACCTAAAAGACTGCTAGAATGGCTATAGTTCTCCAATTAGAACGAACTCAAATGAGCCACGAATGCACAAACACTAAAGTGCATACATAAGCGACAGTCAAGTCAATAAAGTGCGACAGTCACTTCAGTTCTCCAATTAGAGCTGTTTCAAACAAGCCATAAAAAGGCATTAACAATAGAGTGCAAACAAAACACACTCAGTCTTGCACAAACACCTGGTCCTCAGACACAAACAGAATAAGGTGTGAAACATAATTAACGGTCGAGGCAACGCCTCCCGAAAATCAATCATATTTCCTTGAAATAGCAATATATGAAATTACAATAAACAGTTGATAATATATTGCTCAGAACCTGAAAAACAGCAGTGTTCAAATTCAACTCTCAGCCATGTCTGAAAGCTGTAACATTCAACGAATTGGTATCAAGTGGCGCTCACCCATAGCGACCTATATTTCCTATATACCACAATACATTACCGACCAAGAATCGGTAGTCTCAGACTTACACAAATTGAAGTCTTGAGGTATTTGTTTCTTTGATAAAACCGTAAAGGTTGAAACTAGTCAGGCATAGCGGATTAAATTCCGGACAAGTACCAATAGGCTTCAGGCTAAACAAATGTTATACCGAAGCACATACGAATTTCAATGTACTATACTGAAATCAGCTCTTTTATCGCGAGCTCCAAGCTCAGAAAGCACAAATGTATAGAAAAGTTCAGTCGCTTTCCGTCATGGGACAATATCCCCCTGTTTGATGACAGTTACTTACTCAAATAATGGTATGAGCCTAATAATTCAGAAGCGCATTTCTCCAATGGTGCAGCTAGCTCATACTGATAGGCCGTTTAAAAGGTCCTAGTCCATGTTGAAAACTGGTACGATTTTATATACAAAACATTGTATCGGCCCAATAATAGGGCAGCGTCAATTTATTGGAAACAATAACAATCCAGGCTAGAATGGTCATATACTATGCTGGAAACTGATACGATCTTATATGCAAAACATTATTCCGTCCTAAAAGGGCAGCATCCATTTATTGGAAACAATTACAGCCTTGGCGTCGTCTTATTACATGCCTCCATAATATAGGCTGAGTCGCTTAGTGGAATAAACACAAGCGCCCATACAACAATTACTCAAGAAATCACAGGCGCACCTAACGCCTATATCACGGTTAATGGACCAGCAATTATATCAAGGTCCCCGATATACATCGTGTCAGCCAAATAACGTGTGCTCTTCCTCTTCACTGTGAATCACAGGTGCACTTGACGCCTACATCACAGTTAACCGACCACCCAATTGAAAAAAGGTCGCCGATCCATTCTAACGCATCTATCGTATCACCAACGTTAGCCTGAATTAAAAGCACCTGCATTCAACAATTCAGCATGCCTTCACAAATGTGCCTTATTACGCATGCCAAATACTGATACGATGTCAGAAATAAAACATATTACACGCCGTCATAAGATAGGCTGTGTCGCTTAGTGGAATAAACACAAGCGCCCATACGATAATTAACCGAGAAATTACAGGCGCATTTAATGCCTATATTACGGTTAATGGCCCACTAATTGTATCACGGTCCCTGATGTACATCGTATCAGCCAAACAACACGTGCTTCTTTTCTTCACTGTGAATCACAGGTGCACTCGACGCCTATATCACAGTTAACCGACCATCAATTGTATAAAGGTCGCCGATACATTCTAACTCATTTATCGTATCACCAACGTTAGTCTGAATTACCTAACTGTCGTCAGACGGATACACTCTAATGTCAACAATGACTCACCCAGATCAATGGATGAAGCTATGAATCATACCTAGCTAGCATGTCGAATCACGATTTGACCTAAATAAACTGAATTACACGACAAACAGCACTTATCAGACTCCAGTTTTTGAAATGAGTCGTATGCTGGAATAAACACGAGAACTAGTCCTGGCGGAATACACATAACTCAGCCACAAGTTCTATGCGCAGCACATTGTAACCATATTGGGACTCCCACGGTTGCTTCCGACTTGCTCGTGGTGCCTGCCCTCCCCCCACTTACATATATATAAATATCCCTCCATGGCATCTTAGAAAACCTATTGTTATTTTGGAACTATCGTCTTCAAAAAAGTCCGAGACAAATTCTTTGGATTATAAACAAATGTATTGTGGGATAAGGTCTAAGTATAGTGCATATGTAAGGATCTATACAGATGGGTCCAAAGATTTCAACAAGGTATCATCAGCTGTCGTTACTGGTGATCAGATCACCTCAATCAAATAGCAAACAAAAGTTATGTTTTTACAGCTTAAGTTAACCCTTTGATCTTTTTGTTCGTCTTATATATGAAATCAAACAGCGTGTTGATACTTTGTGGTCATTTGTGTTGTTAATATTTTTCGATTTTTTGAAAGTTTTAACCTCAATACTTATTTTCTCCCTAATAGTGCTCTGTGACAACCGTTTGGCCGAATGTTATCGCAGCTTAAAATACTAATATAATCCTGCTGTCAAGTCTTCTTAACTAGAAGCCACTATCAGGACATTCAAAAAATGAGGATACCAGAGCAAAAGCCAATACTTTCCTTGCTTTTTTTTTGCACCTTCAGTCAAACACAAACAGGATTTTGTTTATATAAGTTTGTTTTATTACAAATTATTGGAGAGTACCCGAATTTTGAATAACTAATTCAAACCTCCAGAATTAATCTAGCCCTCAACCAGATAGTCACTATTGAGAAAAATATATTATTATTGTACTTTCTGACGTTTGACGTCGCATTTTGAAAAACGTTGAAAAATCTAAATTCCTAGTGACTTTTGAACGGTAGGATAATTAAAGTATCAAAGGGTTAAAGCATGACAACTAGCGCTTGGACACATCCAGAATGTACAGGAAAGGAAGTCGATCATATTTTCCGACTCTCAATCCTCGCTGCTTGCTTTACGCAAACCCAGGTTGAAGACCCCTCTCATTTTGGAACTTCGTTATGAGTTCTATACTCTTATGTGTGACCAATATGCTATCGTGTTTTGCTGGTTACCTAGACATGTTGGTATCTCTGGTAACACCAGACAGACACTGCAGTAAAACAGGTTTTAAACAAGCCTATCACTGATTTTAAGATTCCATTTAGTGATCACAAGTCACATAACAGTAAGTACATCAAATCTGTATGGCAAGCGGAATAGGATGGGGCGACAAATTACAAGCTCTATCACTTCCGACAAAATATTTTGATCACTACTCGTCCGTCTTGAAACCTTTGTAAAAAAATACCATGTCGTTTAAACACAATGTCATATTGTTCACACAAGACTTACACATTCCTCTTTTTTAAAGGGTACTCTGCGACTAAAGTTTGTTCTGTGCCAGCAGGTGCTGTTTCTGGAACACATTATTCTTCACTGCACTGATTTTAATTATGTCAGAGGGCAGCATTTCGTTGTAAGATCTCTAAGAGATCTTTTTTGTCATACAAGCCCACACAAGACTCTCATTTATAAAGAGATCAACCTTTTTAGTAAATTTTAAAATTGTTTTTTATTTTTTTAAACTGAACTCTTCAAGTCTCAAACTAATCAGGTTGATTTATAAGGTATTTACGTTTCTTGTTTCATCTCTCATAATCCTTGCTGCTAATCGTCGCCTGAGAATTGTAATGCCGTATCTCCATTTGTTTAATCTCTGAGAAAATTCAAGTCAAAGTTTTCGGGGTTGAGATTTTGTATTTGTACCTCATAAACTGTGCTAGAAATGATTTAATACTATGACCAACACCGAATGATGACGTCGTGTGAAGTTTCCTAGCGAACTATGACCCCAGTAATTAGAAAATGACATTTTACTAACGAAAGTTTCTGATGATTTCCGAATTATCATGGCATTGGAGATACGATATTTTTTCACTAAATGAGGCAAAATCTGAATATATGCAACATTGTAGAATGACGATTTCGGACTGATTTTGGCTGCTGCTGAACATTAAAATCACCATTATACAACTGAATGTAACTATAATAATTCGGAGGTGTTGTTTGACCCGACTGGCATGAATAACAATCCACCCGGAAAATAGGCCCGGAACAAAGTCGAGAATCAATAATAATGGGAAGGGCTGTTATATTTACTGAAGAGATGTTAATGTATCACACAAGCCCCGACCGAATAATGTCACCACAATATTTCAGACCCCTGTTTAGTCACGTGACACGTCAGGTTCTTAATGGACAGCCAAATCCCCGATAACACAAATTGTATGACCTGTATGGTGCGCGGTCCCTTAGGGCCCAATAAAAATTGAGTTGTTCTGAGAACACCTTGTCAAATTTATGATTTTAACCTCTAGTTGCAAAAATGTTGCGTCTATATTCCTATGTATACAGACAGGCTTAGCAATGCTTATTATACATGTATGAAAACAATACTGGAACTGAACCTCCCTATTATCTTTCGCGCCCAAGCTACCATTCATTAGATAAAGAGAAACGCATCTCTTGACGATACGTATAAACACGTATAAACACAAATAAATCTGCATTGCATCATGATTTCTTTTGTCATATAATGAGAGAAATATAAGCTATGGCAATAACACACATGTAATGGAGATTGTGGGCATCGACTTCATCTAATATCTATGCAACAATAAACAAAGTGCTATTTAGTCCCATAAATGGCCGTTTCTTTGCGCAATAAAGGCCTTGGATAATTTTTTACTTTATTCACCTAGTAGGATGATAAATTTTTCACATAGATTTAACACTGAACGAATTTATTCCCCTAGTAGCGACGGACTTGTGGACCTTTGACCTCTACCACATTTGTATAGCATAATTAATAGTTCGATTGTTGATTTCTTTAAATCTTTTTGAAAGTATTACATGATGCCAGTAGAAAACACCACCCACTGCTTATATACTAATGTATGTTTGCAAATTTAGCTCAAGTTTGTAGGGGAATTATTTTTAGACAGAAATGTATTACTGCGCCTTGTTTATTTTTGCCAGTTTTTCTGGTCGATCAAACTGGACCAATGTGCTCCTCGCTTCTATCTGTGTTTTGTAGCGAATTATAGCATGATTTTACAGCGATTGCCCTGTAGAAGATTTATGGGATAAACAAAATAAACGTATACTGTTTTCAAGTAAAAAACATTATTCTACTCGCCAGAGGCTCGTCGGTTTCATTCGTAATCCTGCTCGTAGAGTAAATTGTTTACTTGAAAACATTAGACGTTTATTCTATATTTATCCAGCAATACGTTTTGCAAAGCCATTGTCATGTCGTTCTAAGTGATGGTGAAAAAGAACGAAATCGAAAACACAAGTCCAAAAACGAAACTGTATATTGAAATACGAAATGTTCTAGCGCATAAGGATGTTGAACTAACTAGAAGAAATGGAAGTATACGAACTAAAATGTCACATGGAGGCTCCACATCATTGGGTTAACTGACAGGCAGACCATCCGACTGCATAAAACACAAACATCACAAAAGTATCCAATATCTATCGCAACGTATCAAAACTATTAAAAACAAAGTAGGGGATATTTGATAAAGTGAGATACATAAAGAAATATATTTATATTACTTTCCAAAGTGTAATTTACTGGGAAATCCGGGTTTGATTACAAACGACGATAACTTCACAAGTGAATTATGCAATCAACAATTGTGTCATGTATCCGTGCGCGCAAACGAAGCCGTTTTACCGTGGGTGTAATGGGGACTTCATTGTTTTTTTGTTTTTAATCCTTTACCTAACATGAAAAGCAGACGACACTTGCGAAATAAAAATTCTTGAATAACTATTATTTTCATTTTTTGTCTCAAAAACATAGGCTATGACCCCCACATTGGAACGAGCTCGGTGAGCTCGTTCCAATGTGGGGTCATAACCTATGTTGTAGAGACAACACAAATGAAAAAAATACTGAAAATTAATTGGCGATTTTTGAGAATAGCGCTGGCCGCTGCGTTGCGTAAAGGGTTAAATAATATAATTATCGTTAATAATAAAAAGTAATAAACAGAGTAATCGCTTGACTTTACTGGTTACGTGAAATACTTCATTCGAGTTGAGGGGCTATATTGTAAAACACTCGTGCACATTAACGCACTCGTGTTTGTACAACACCCATCACCGCTCATGAATTATTTCTCGTAACCAGTCCAGTCAAGCGATTACTCTCTATGTTTTCATCAAAGAGACAGTTGAGACATTGCAGTGTGACATCTGGTGAATGATTTCAACGATAGTTGGGTGTCTGACAAGCACACATTCCACACACTGAGCTGTAGAAGATATGGATGGTCAGTCAGAGAATTTACCACATTCAGTCCAAGACCTCAATACCTGTAAATCCTCCTAGATTCGCAAGACAAGCGCGGATCCGACGTTGCATACTCCTCACCAAACGTCCAATATCATATTGACTAATGTTATTCTTTCTGCAGTGCAGCGGCGAGTTCCTGGAAATTGGTAGGGGGCCGTTGAGGTTGTCGTACGCTGCTGCCAAGCATATCCCAGACGAGGTTGACTGGTGAAAGATCTGGATTTAGCGCTAGCCAAGGGAGTGTAGTGATGTTCTGCTCCTGGAGGAACTCCGTAGCGACAGGGGCCCTGCGTACTCTCGCATTGTCATCTTGGAAAATGAAGCGACGACGGTGACGTGGCGCAAATGGCACCACACGAGCTGCTAACATGCTGTCACGGTAGTACTGCCCTGTAACACGCTCTTGGATGACCTGTAATGCTGTTCTGCGTGTCTTGATTATGCCTCCTCACACCGTAACCGATTCACCACCAAAACGACCTTACTACCTAACGTTTACGCCATGGTAGCGTTCGTTCCACCGCTGCCGCCACGCTCTGTTTATCCTGTCATGGAAGTCGAGAGTGAACCTCGATTCATCGGAAAACATGACGTTTCTCCATCGATGACTGTCCCAGCACTGTCGTGCTCCACACCAATTACGCCTTGCTGCGATGTGACGTTCACTCAAACGTGGAATTATTCGAGGTTGTCAAGCGAACAAATTCCAGCTGTGTGGCGATTTTGGTCAGTGTGGCCACTGACTCGCACATCTGCCGCTCGGTGCTGCCGCTTTCCAATTTCTGAGGCACTTTCATGGCGGTTTCGTAATGCTGTTGTTCGGATGAAACGATCCTTGTTAACAGTTGTCGCCTTTGGATGATTTGACCGAGATCTGTCATCGATATTGCCTGTCTAACGGAAGCTTGACCACAGCCTACTAAGCGCCGATTAAGTAACGTCGAGAATATGAGTCACTGCAGTCTGTCTGCTGCCAGCTTCCACCATGCCAATGGCACGTAAATGTTCGTCACGTGTCATTCATTATCTTTTCTATTGGGCGTGTTTGCTGAAATTCGTATCACTGTTTTTCGTCGACTGGTGTCCATTCACGCCTAACAATTTAGTGGCTATTACTGGTTATAAAAATATAAGTACAAATTTGGGCGGATTTTCAAAACAGCTGGGAGAAACTTTTTGAAAAGAAGATGGAAGCATGCCAGGATGTCCGAAGATTTACCGAAATAAAATTGACCAATTTAGATATAAGATATATGGGGACCCACAGACAAGACAATCCCGGGAGTGGGTTAATGATTGTTTCTTTTTAAATATTAATTCATCTTCAACAAACTGATTGTTTTGTGAACCGACTTTATTTTTCTTTGGACGTTTCATTTTCACACAACGTGACAGACGATCGATAATTGTGTAACGAAATTTGGAAACTTTTCGAAGTGTAAATAATGACTCGACGGGAAAGGAACTAGTATAAACGGTGCTTGGAAAAAAGTTCAGACTGGTACATCACCAGTTGAGTACAGAAACATTCATGTTGTAGTGGCGATTCCATTAAATACAATGGTTTCAAGTTTAATGGATGCGAAATAATAAATTGTATATATTAATCACCACAGATCGTACTCCTAACATACAGGAAGACGTTTACTGTCGGATGACGATAAAGAGACGCCATTATGTCGGGCTTACACAAAGTATAATGCATCAGTACGTAGGGCCAGCATTATTCATCCTTGAGTTAAATACCACCCAACATCTACTTCCCAACTTCCGCATCCAAATATCCTCCCTTACAAGCCTCACACTCTTATCCCCTTTAACAGAAGTTAATACCACAATTCTGAAATTCCGCTCATCACCATGCCCATCCTGATTAAAATGACCATACGAAGGTTTATCTTCATGCAACATGATAACTCTCAAATGTTCTTTTCTTTCAGTCTTTCCCCCATCGTGCGTTCTGTCTCGCCTACATGCACAACTGATTCACACTTCTGGCAGACTAAGGCACACACTAGATTTCTCGTCTTACAACCCACTCCACCCCTAACATATTTATTCACTCTTCCAACACTATAAACATCATTTCCTTCCATCCTACTACAAACAACACAACCACTCTCACATTTTCGGGATGCTGTATTAATACGTCTGGCCGTTTTACAGTAAACAAGAATATTGCAAATATCTTTATCCATATGTTCAACAAGAGGATTTTGCTGGAAAACTGTCTTCTTTCGTCCAGACACGTGGGGGGCATGCAAGTGTTTGCTCAAAATATGACCGATGTCTGGAAGGCCTGTGGAATAACCAGTGACCAGTGGGACCCTCTGTGACTTGCGCCCCTCCCACCTCTACAGTTCAAATAAAGAAACCCTTATATCTACTCTCCTTAATTGCCACTCAGTAGTGAGGGGTGCCACTATAGTGAAAACATTTAACACTGAATTCCCCATACCCCAATGGTGCCACTATGGCGAACAAATTAACATAGGATTTTCCATAGTTTTTTTTTGCCATAGTGGCATTTTTTCGCCATAGTGGCATTTTTGGAGGCAGGAACAACTTTTTAAAATCTTTTCCTGCCTCCAAAAATGCCACTATGGCGAAAAAAACCCTATGGAGGATCATATGTTAATTTGTTCGCCATAGTGGCACCATTTGGGTATGGGGAATTCAGTGTTAAATGTTTTTGCTATAGTGTCACCCATGGGTAAAACGCCTAAGGAGAATCCTATGTTAATTTTGTACCAATAGTGCCCCCATTGGGGTATGGGGGAATTCAGTGTTAAATGCTTGACCTTAGAGTGTCACCCTTGGGGAAGGGGAATTCAGTGTTAAATGCTTTTCGACGGAGTGACAGCCACAGGCAAAATGGCATTTGAGGGACAAGCCGCCCTATAGAGAATCCTATGTTAATTTTTTCGCCCAAATCTCTCCATACTTTAAACCATATAACACTTTACCATATGAAAGGATTGGTTGATAAACATACAATTTCTTACCCACAGTGGAAAAGAGAAGTATCTATTAACTCTTTTTCCCTTATGGGATAGAATGGTGAAGAAAGAGAACTATCTCTTAAATTCTGGACCCTACAGTGTCAGTCGTGGAGTAGAGGCCTTCCAACTACTTTATGCTGGCAAATATGTGGATTTTGCTTTTTAATCAATCTCTCCATACTGTAAGCCGTATAACACTTTACTGTATGGAAGGATTGGTTGATAAACATACAATCTCTTACCCACAGTGGAAAAGAGAAGTATCTCTTGACTCTTTTTCACTTATAGAATAGAACGGTGAAAAAAAGAAGTATCTCTTAAATGCTGGTCACCTATAGTGTCAGTCATGGGGTAGGTTGTTCAAAACATTTTTATACTGACAAAATATATGTTTATTAATCAATCTTTCCATACTTTAAACCATATAACACTTTACTGTATGGAAGGATTGGTTGATAAACATACAATCTCTTACCCACAGTGGAAAAGAGAAGTGTCTCTTAACTCTTTTTCACTTATGCGATAGAATGGTGAAAAAAGAGAAGAATCTCTTGACTCATTTTTTTACTGCTATGGAGAGCTAGTGGGCACTGCTACATTTTAAACAGACAATAAGAATTAGTTTAGGTACCAATGTTTAATATATGAAGTGAGAAGCATATATACACCGGGATCTGAGTTTGTCTATCTATACAAAACCTTTTACATCGAGATTTTTTTCTGTGATACCACTTTATTTCAAGATTCCATTTTGCTGAGAAAATATGTATAGCCAGAATTTTGTTTTGAAATAAAGCATTATCGCTTAAGATTTTAAAAAAAAAAATCTAAAATATCCTATCTGTGATACATAATAGTGATTGGCGAAAAACATACAATAGAAAAAATGTTTTTATAAAAAAACTCTGTGGGTTGTTTTGACACCTAATCTTGATTACAAGTATATTTCCAAGCTAGTTGAAACTTACAGACCCAAACGCCTCCTTCGTTCAGCAGGTCAAACCCTTTTGAAGGAAAAATCGTATACTTTGTCAACATACGGAGGCCGTTGTTACAGCATTAGTATTCCTAAACTTTTTAACAGCTTACCTGAATCCGTCAAGTCTGCCCCTTCCATTAACTCCTTCAAATCCAAATTGAAAACATTACTTTTTGAAAAATATTTTAAAGAAAACATGGGGGAAGGACTGTATACTTAAATTTTTATTCCTGCTAATATCTTTGTAAAGCGCCTTGGAAGTCTTTCAAAATTGTGATACGTGCACTATATAAGTGTATATATTATTATTATTTATTATTATTACATAGAATAATGTCTATAGTTTTGCTCAAACCGTTGACAAACTTCTCTGTCATTCTCTTTGAAATTTCTTGGGTCGAAATTGATAGTAAGAACTGTTTCTAAATCATATCCTTTAGTAAGATGACCCAAGGCAAATATACAGTACATTCCACACACCACAGTATGAACACTCTGTACTCTCATTGTGTTAATAGTCTATGAATCTGTGTTTTTCATTATGAATTTGTAAATGTCTTTATCTAATGGTGGTAAGCCATAGGAATCAAAGTAGATGCATGAATGATTGTCTTTGAAATATATTGCCACCCAATGTTCTCCTGGTTCTCTTGATGAATCTGTGTTCACAATATAAGCTTTTCTATGTTTAGGTTTTTTGTTTTGGTAATAAGTCTTTTGAACACACTTATCCATTCAATAATGATAACCTTGGATAATTGTCCAGAATATATTGTAATTGGTTGGTTTCAGTTTCTTCTTAGCCCTGAAAAGGGCTGTTATAAAGTTGTACTTTTCAATCAATTTCTTCTTCTTTATTAAGTGGTGTATAGTAGCCCCATTCTTTCTCTACTAAATCCGCCCACCTCTTAATGTCTTCATCAGTGTTAATTTCAAAGTTTACATTCACATTTGCAAAACATCCTTCAATATTCAGTTTCTTTGCTTGTATGTGCAGATTATATAGTACACTTGATGGACACACCTTTTCCATACACTCTTCCATATACATTTCAATCCATGTTCTTATATCTTTTTTATACAAAAGTCATGTTCTTGTCCAGGTAATTCTTGACATGCACCATACAGATTGTTCACTTTTTGTTTTATCAAAGGTGTCACTTCACCTACAACAATTTCTTTAAATAATCTAAGGAACAGTCTTTCATTGCGAGTTTTTTCTTTCCTTATTATGTTTATTTTGTTTCTCATCTCCCTGTATATCTTGCAGTGTTCACATTTAATCATTGTTAATAGTCAAATATCACTTCTCTGAATTTGTTGATTTCTATCTCACTATCAAATTCTGCATAGACAACAACGTTCATTACCTCTGTGAGAGCTTCAGCAAACTGAAGATCCAGTTGAAGGTTGCCAGACTTTATAGGGTGAGCTAATGGTCCACTACCTGACTGATCGGGTGACAAAACAACTCCCCAGAGGGTATATCCTTTTTCATAATCCTGCATTGATATTTAAATGTTTGATTTTGACCAAAATAGCCCATTGCTTCAAATAATGATAAATATGAATTTAGATAAATCCACCTTCAAAATTCGGTTCAAAGGGACGTGCTTTAATGGAATGTCCATCTATTGAGATTTCCAACTTGTTCAAATTGAAATGCTGAAAATTAAATGGACATGTGCCAATATCTCCATTTATATCTTTATTCGAAACTAAATGAAGAATTAATCGTTTTGGCATCTGTTTATGAATCAGATGGTCTTCTATTTATGACCGAAGACCATTTCCAATGGTTTTTCATTTCAGTACGTCCTATGGGCATTTTATGATTTGTTCAATCTATTTGTGCATTAAGATCATTTGCAAATTTAGGAATTAAATCCAAAGCCGGTATTCTGAATATGGCTTTTTGAATTTCTATTTTTCCATCTACACCACCAATCAGACAAAATTTAGTTAGGGAACGATGAATTTTAATTCTCATCTCTACACCATTTGGTAAATATTTCTCTTGCACAAATAGATCCAAATGTATTTTTCCTCTCAGTTGTACAGATTTACTGTTTGCAATTAATTTGTGACGTTCAACCAAATCTTTGTTATTTGAATCATTCGCAGTTGCTGCATGCTGGCCTGGGGTATCTACAAACCACATCTCTCTAGCAGCTAGTTGTGTTTTTTTCACATCTTTTGAATAGCTTAACAGATTTTTAAAAAATGCTCTATAATGATACATGTCTGTATTGGTGGTTATCAGAGCACCGTTCAGTGTAACATCAATTTTACTAAACATACTGTGAAAGAAATTATTGATAGGAGTAATATTTGTATCATCTTCCAATACACTCCCATCTTGCTTTGTAATTTTGAATTGAACCTCAAGTATAGATGATGCAGGATCTAACCACGTGGTTGTTTGTCTTGGAATTAAAAATTCTATTGGTGAAGAATTGTTTAAAGATGCAATAGGAAATTGCTCAATCTCACCAATATTTTCGACACCACTTGATGTTGATGATACATTATCTGGATCAAATCCACTACAAAAATGCTCGCAAGATCCATGTAACATCATGGTTTAATCAAATATATCAAGCGGTCTTGAATTTCGTTTTGAATAAGATTGTCTTTTATGTGTCTTCACTCTTTGAGAACGAACAACAGAGTGATGTTTCGGTTCTTGTTTCTGCCATTTTATTCACAAAGCAGCTTCACTCACTGATGTCATAAGATCTTTTGCATGAGTGAGCATTACCTTTTAGATTGTTTACGATTTCTCATCAATTCATTTGCTATTTCTAAACCATGTTTTAATCTTCTTTCTTTAAAGTTCGAAATGCATTTTTTTGCAATTGGTTTTATTAATGGTACTGCTGATCTTATTGCTGAGCGAAAAATAGACCCTAATCCATATCCGTATTGTCGTGGTATGCCTCGATACACTGGCATCATTTTTATAAATTGAATTTATGACGCTCTCTAAAATGCAACTTGACAACACTCTTACCACTTGAAAACTGAATGTTTTTACCAGTATTCCCATTTATATTTATAGTGATCAGATCAAAAGAAGATTTTGATACTGGTACATAATGTACATTATCAAATTCTTTATGAGTGTGCAGAGATTCATCACGTGTTTCAAATGGTAACCCACGTAAAATAGGTGCTTCTATATCACCAAGAAATGTATAATCTGCAATATCAGAATAAATACAGAGTTGATTAAAATCCATATTTAAATCCACGTTATATTTAAATGCATCTTTTGCTGTGTTAGGAAAAATTACTGGAAACATATCATCTTTACAACCCAATTTTGGTGATAAACTTTCTGATAATTCAAGTCCAACTGTTGCAATACTATTTGATACATTTTTTATACGTGAATGTCGAGATGAATACTCAAGATAAAATGATACACCAAATTCTTTAAAAATATCCCCAAGTTTTTCTTGAATTTTGGATTCTATTGCTGTCGCATCATGTCCACCACTTGCATATGTTCCCGGCAAAATACTTAGATCAACAGCAGCAATACCCATACGTATTGTATGTTTGAAAAACGATTTATTAATATTATTAATGCGTGCTGATATTTTCGGATCTGTCACAGTGATTTTAAAATTTGTTTCATCATCTGTTATATTTCTTGCCTCAGATGGTAAAATTACTTCAACTAATCCCCCTTCCCAATGTTCTTTATTAATATGAATCGATTTAGATAATTGTGTTTGAAAACAACATTGTGTGTTATTTGGAAACATATCCATAGAACTATCACTCAGTAGTGTTACGTAAAATGAATTCATTTTTCTTATCATGCAGTTTCAAATATTTTAAACTGGGGCCTGGAAGAATATATCCTAAAGAACTACTCAATAATACCAACCACAATTCTTTGTTTGGGGATTGTAAACTAAGGTGAATGATAGCTGCAATTATAATTGCATAAATAACGATTATTTGTGTGAAATAAGTCACTTGATTTTTTGCAACAAGACTCCCACAAAAATTAAATTGTGATTGTTGACTTTGTACTTCAGCACTTGCACTTTCACGACTCAATGCATTTTCATTTACTGACATATTCTTTTTATACTAAATCAGATTCTGATATCCAACTATCAAATTTCGAGGGTAACCTTCCCAATGTACTTTAAGTTCCTTGATGAGTTTCTTACCCACACGTCTTGAACGTTGTGCGAGAACCGAATCAATGATATATTTTTTATCATCTTTTACACTTTGAATTTCCTGTGGATAAAATGTCCCCTGTATACTTTCACCACCCATATCTTGAAGTTTATAAGTGCTTGGGTGTGTATGTTTTGCATGGGTGATTTTACATAATTATTTTGTCCAAGTTAGTAAATACCCCTCGTTTGTGTGTAAAATATTTCCACATTCGTGTTTTCAATGTGCGTTGAAAACGGTCTACAATACTAGCTTTTGTTTCAGGATTTTCAGTTGTGAAAAAATGAGTTTTTTGTTTCTTTAAAAATTTTTGCACCTCTTTATTTTTAAATTCAGAACCTTTGTCTGATTGTAAAGATAATGGTTTATGTCCCGAAGTTTTCAAAAGTCTTTGGAAAGATTTTGTTAGTGTTTGTCCTGATTTATTGTAAATGGGTAAAACCCATGCATATTTTGAAAAAAAATCAGTGACACAAACTAAATAAAGAAATTGGTCATTGTGAGATTGTAAAATTTGTAAATCTGCTAAATCAATTTTCCATTGATGATCAATTCCACCCACTACAGTCATTTGTCTTGCAAATTTTTTACGAATGGGTTTATGTAAAGTGTTAGTTCTTTCTCCTTTCAACCATTTTTTGACTTGATGAAATGTAACAGATTTATCTTTACTATGAGCTGTTTTTTTATAATTTGTGTATACCCCCATAACCAGCAGGATGTTTTGTATTGTAATATATTTCAGTTAATAAATCATTCAATATGCCTTCCATTTATTAGAAAGTTTATTTTTTGCCAATTTATGCCTAAGTGATAATTTTGGTGTTTTCTTTCCTCGAACTATTTTATGTTTTGGAATTGCTGACAGAGAATGTTCTAACCAACTATCTTCAGGGGGACTTTGATATTCATTGGGTTTTGCATCCTGTTCTCCATTCATCCACAACCAACATTCACGATTTCCAACAAAATCTTGAGGGATATTTATAGCTTTTAAACCACGATTGAACATCTCCCAACCAGTCGGTTTAAAACCTTTTTGATGTCTAAAAACATCATTGACTAAATCGATGATATTTGAGCCTTTTATGGGTTCCCTATCATAACTTGAAATACCCTGATCATCTCAACTCATGTGTGGCTGAGATGATAAAGCAGATAATAATGAAGTTGCATTACATTTGATTGTAACAGGGACACTTTCTATAACTCGAGCTTGTAAAAAACATTGAATTTCGTTCTGGCTCAGGCATAACCACTGATGATTGTAATGCCTTCTTATGTGACAATTTAAATTTTTGTAAATGTTCACCATACTTTCATTTTTTCTCACCTTCTGATAACTCTGATTTTTTTAACACAGATGATAATTCATTCTGCAAGTGTGCTGTATTAGTAATTTGAGGATCAGGTGGTAATCTTGGTGTTTGAGATTTTTCATTTCTAAAACATTGCATTTCTTCTAACATTTGATAAGGTACAATAGCCATTCTCTTCATATTTTACTCACCAATTTATTTACAAGATTTGTTGCAACTCCAGTAGCAGGCCCAATTAGACCAAGTAATGGTAAAAAACATCTTTTTGATTTAAAATTTGTTTTTTTCTTTTTAAGAGATACAGATTTACTAGCAATAGATCTTAGTTGTTCACGCTTCGGTTGTAATTTTCGTTTCTGAGCGGGGTTAGATATATGTTTCCTTTTAAAAGATTATGACAACATTCTGACATACAATTAATCAATTCTTCAGGAGCATTTTTCATAATCTGTTTTTGAAATTCTGGAGGTGTTTGACTTAGTGCCTATAACACCCCACCATATTTTTTAACTAGATAAATCTTACGAGATTTTTTTTTACCATCTTACCCCTACAAAGTGTATTCATAAAATGATATGGTAGACCAGCATGCAATTCATTTTATTCTACGAAAATAAGAA
This sequence comes from Pictodentalium vernedei, assembly GCA_031216915.1. Lineage (NCBI taxonomy): Eukaryota > Metazoa > Mollusca > Scaphopoda > Dentaliida > Dentaliidae > Pictodentalium > Pictodentalium vernedei. The sequence goes on along the minus strand of CM062296.1, from coordinate 844,476,146 downwards.
CTCATCTCCTTAACACGTTTAGGAGCATTCAAAGCAGTGAAACGTGCCGATGTTGGGGTGTTTTCTTTTAGTGGTATATGTCCCACATTTTGTCTAGAACCCATAGGATCATGTGATACTCTATTCCATGTATTTGATGTACGTGTCAAGTTTAATGGTGGTACTATTTTTTGTTTTCGAAGTTTGCTCCCTAAAACTGATTTTGTTTTAGTATCTTTTCGAGGAGTGACTAAAAAATTTGCATGCATGTAATTTTTATCAACATTTTGTTTCTTTTTAAGTGATTTTCGTTTCTTACTTTTGTTTTTTTTGAATCGTGAATAAAAATTTCTACTTGTCTTATGAGCATCCCATCGAATTAAATTACGAACAAAACCACCACCACCTGGTTTTAAAATAATGTTTCGTTTGGTTGCAAGATCTACTCTTGGATTTGCAAGTTGTTCAAGATCTTCTTTATGTTTATCCATATATGTTAAAGTTTGTTTTGACATTTTAATTTTTTGTTGAGTATGATTCTACTTGCTAATGTAAACCATTTTAAAATTTTCTTGAAACCCTTCTTAAGTAAATTTTCTCTTGCAAATGGATTTGTCTGCTGACTTAATTGTTGTAATGATTGAATGAAAGATGCCATGATGATGTGTACTTGTTGAAATAAACTTGTAACAATTGACACAATCTCATTAGTGCACCAGTTTTTTATACTTTTGTAAAAATGATAGGTCCACATTCATTTTGCATCACCCAAGGATGAAAAATATCAGTTCCCAATCTCAAAGACTCGGGGGTTTTAGGATGAAAATCAGTTAATAAATAACTGTGATCAGTACTTGTTGCATCTTTATAAGATGCATTTAAATGTGGTAATTGAACTTGATTTGCCAGTACTTTAATTTGTCTTTTATCTCTAGTATTTTGAAATAAAATCATATAATGTGCATTTAAACTTATGGTACAAATAGATTTAGATTGTTGAAACATATTTTGTGTTATGTATATGACACTTGCATTTCTATGATGTCCTTTTCGTGTGAACCATAATTTAATTTTTTCTTCATCTTTATCCCCTAACATATCATCAAAAACTACAATATTTGGAATAGTGACATCACTAACAATTTCATATTCATCATCAGGGATGCCTTCTATGAATTTAATAACTCCACTCTCTTTAAGTAAAGTATATGTATTTTGCCATTCTTTATAACACCAGATTATTTTTTGTGGAGGAATTTGAAATAAGTCATGTTTCATATCAATAAGCCTGTTGACAAATTCTGTTTTTCCTGAACCACTGGGCCCTGAAATAAAGATATTACAAATCTGTTGAAAAAATAAACATTCACTTGATGCCATTATTTTTTGTGAGAAAATATTGTCAAAACACTAACTTATATACTTTCTGTTTCCATAGCTTCTTCAATTCTGTGAGTGGGTTTTCTTTTTAAGGGCGCTTTTAATTCAAATAAAGTTTCTGAAGAACTCTGATCTATTTGTGGCATACATTTTCTATATAAATAATTCATGATTTGTTCATCATAAATAATAAAATCCCACATAACTCTTGTCCAAATATTTTCTACATTATCTTTGTAAAAAGCATTCATTATTTGTAATGCATTACAAAATTCCCCGTACATTTCACCTTTTTTTGCAATTGATTATGAATAAATTCTTTTGTTATTGTTAGATAGCCAGGAGTGATCATTTGAAATGCATATAATAATGCCTTACATGTGATCTTGTTTTCTAAGATGTGTCTTACTGGTTCCATGGTTGAAAAAAAACTGATGATTCTTTTGTCTGTTCTGATGTACTTTGTGCATCAGATATTACATTACACCATGTACTCTGTTCATCAGAACAGTCAGGAAAATCATTTTCTACATTATCTGTAAACATTTTGTCTAACTTAGTTTTGAATTGTCCTGAAGCTTTTCTTGCAAATATGATACTAAATGTTGTTCTTTGATCATCTAGTACCATGAGTGCAAATAAAGATTTAGAATCTGGAAAAGCATCTAGACACTTGTCATATTTTTTCATTGTTGAAATGTTTGATTTAAAGTGAATCCAGAATCCATCACTGATAATATTTTATCTGGAGGTGTTTGCATACATGTGGGTGGTTTATATAACTGACAATTTCTTATCAATTGAATATAAGAACAATTTGGTGACCACGTAACATGTTCCTGTAAAGGAATATCCTTTTCTTCCCAATTATGTAAACCTTGTCCACATACAAAACATTTTACTTTACCATCTCCCACATAGAAAAACCCAGCTTTAGCTAAATCTTCATTCTTGGATTGTAAAATAGGATTTGTAGTCATACTAAAACTCGAAAGTCTTCTTAACTCTGATAAGTATATATGATATGTAGGATTAAGAGGTAGAGACATCTTCCCTGCTCCCTGTTCAAAGTCATAATAAGTTTTTTGTGACGAATATTTCTATCTTATACACATAGGGGAGTGTGTCATATTTACCGACAACAAAACGTTTTGTGTAAACAGATCTGAATGTTTTGCTTTGTGCTTCACTTGTGACTTGTCTATCTTTGTTACGTTTAATTCTATGTGCATATTCAATGTTTAATTTGTAATTCTCTCTGTCTCGTGCACACTCAATTATGCTTTCAAAATTGACTTTTTGTGATGTCGTGTGATCTAATGTGATACCCTTAACTTTACATGTGGTATGTATTCCTTCATCTTTAATATATTTGTATCCATAATTTTTCGGACCTAAACCCACAAACTTTGTCTGTGATTTTTGCCTCTGGGTGTTCATCTGTCCACTGCCCTAATCTACTATTTACAATTTCTGGATTCCAAAGTGATGGTTTATGTATGTAGATACAACTGTCTGTGTCAAAATATAAAACGCGTGCTCCTAATTGTTCTAAAACTTTGTATAATTCCATACAGGCATAGGCTGTAACAATATTATTACAATGAATAGGTAAAACTGGCAAAAACGATTTTGAGGTGGTAAAACTTTACATTTAAGGAGACCTCTGTATTAGCTTATTTTGCCAGTGTCTATGTTTTCCTTTGTGAGTATATCTGGATGTCTCATAAAACACAAAGGGTACTTTCAGCATTTTGTTTTTCTTGGGTTGTTTGTATTTTGGAATGAAACAATAATGTTCGCTTTTGACTAATTGATGGCAATATTTACATTTCTTGAACCCATCACAGATGTGTTCTCCTTTTGTTAGATATATATTAATGAATTGCATCTTTCATCTCAGACACGACTACCCCTGATATATCATACCATAAATTTTCATCCAAATTTTTAAATATTGCTAGAGAATGTATTCCATCTTATAACGTAGTTATCCATCTCCATGATAAGTCCTGGTTTGACTTGGCTCTTCGCTGGGAAATTTGCCATAGAGACCGTTTACGGAAACATATTCTGAAAAGTCCAAACCCATGAATAATTGAAAAATACAAACATGCCCGAAACAAAGTAAATGACATGAAAAAGAAGGCTAAATCCATCTATTTTTTCAAAATTAGATACTTCACTTTCAGTAAGTAGAAACCCTAAGGACTTATGGCACAATGTTAAACAGTTACTGAATAATTTTGAAAGCAAGCCTTCTGTCCCTTTCCTTAACCATAAAGACAATGCAGGTAGTCCAGTTATGGTAACAGATGACAAAGAAAAAGCTGACTTGCTCAACAAAACATTTTTGTCAAATAGTAAGATAAATGACGGCAGACATAGTTTGCCTACTTTCAATAGCAAGTGTTCTGAGAGTCTCTCTGAGATAGACTTCTCTGAAAATGAAGTGACTCGAATCCTATGCAAACTAAATACCAAAAAAGCAACTGGACATGATGACATAAGTAATCACATGCTTAAGGAAACCAAAGACACAATATGCAAGCCTTTGGTTCAGTTATTTAGGCTTTCTTTTTCTTCACATGTCTACCCATTGGAATGGAAGCTGGCAACTTTTGTACCTATATTTAAAAAGGGAGAAACACATGACCCCAGTAATTATAGACCTATTTCTCTACTAAGCTGTGTCAGTAAAGTTATGGATAGGATTGTTTTTAACCAAATGTACAAATACTGTTTTGTCAACAATTTACTTTTTAAATACCAGTCTGGATTTCTACCCCAAAATAACACCATCTATCAGCTTATCAAAATATATCATAATCTCTGCTTAGCCTTGATAGGAACCAGTTTTCACTTGGAGTATTCTGCGACATATCAAAAGCATTTGATAGGGTTTGGCACAAAGGGTTAATTTACAAACTGAGATAAAACGGTATATCTGGCCCACTCCTTGAGTGGACCAAAAGCTATTTATCTGATCGTAGGCAAAGGGTAACTGTTAACTCAACTCCCTCTGAGTATTTACCTGTTGATTACGGTGTCCCCAAGGATCCGTCTTAGGTCCCTTCCTATTCCTTATATACATAAATAACATTTCTAAAAATTTAAATGCACCGGATGCTTGTAGACCCTTTGCGGATGATACAAGTATAACAGAAACTAGATTTGAACTGGACGATATTGTTTCAAAGTGTAATGAATACCTTGCGTCCATTTCCGAATGGGCAAATGCATGGCTTGTTACATTTAACCCTTCAAGAACCGAAACTGTTTTATTCACCACAAAACGTGTTAATGTAAGCAGTATGGTAATGTTTGGTGGCACGCCACTCGAAATGGAAAAGTCTCACATCCACCTCAGCCCATCTTTACAGGGGGACTTAAACTGGAATGTCCAAATTAATAGATTATGCCAAAAGGCTAATTCCAGACTGTCTCAGTTACGAAAATTAAAGTATATTCTAGGTTGAAAAAGCCTGGAAACATTATACAAATCATTCATACTCCCTATCTTAGAATACGTCAATGTGGTGTGGGCCGGTGCGCCCGACTACCAACTCACCAAATTGGATAGAATCCATGTGGATTCAGCAAGAATAATATCAGGTCTAACGAGATCTATTTGCAGAACTTGGCTGGGAAACCCTTGCGCAGAGACATCATCTCCACAAAATGAAAACGTTTTTTTTAAAATCGTAAATAATCAGGCCCCCACATATCTCTCTGACTTATTGCCACGGACCTTCAATGTTATTTCCATGTATAGCACCCGGTCGCACACTAATTTTCAATTACCACTTATGCACACGACAACATTTAAGCGCTCATTTATCCCCTCATGTATCTTGGAATGGAATGCATTACCCCAAGAAATAAGATAATCGAGTTCACTGAATAACTTTCTCAAATATTTTAATAGTGGCACATGTAGACCACCTAAATACTTTAACAATGGCGATAGAGCCGTCAATATTATACACTGCAATTAATTTGTGTAGCGACCTAAAGTATGATAAACACTCCAACTATGCGTCCATGATACACCTATCTGTTCGTGTGGCTACGAGACTGAAGATGCGAACCATTACTTTTTCGACTGTAATAACTATTCAAATGAAAGACTAGTCCTACAGAGAAATCTTGCGCATCTCACAATAAGATCGATCAACAATCTTCTTTATGGTATCCCCAACCTACCAGAATCCGTCAACATCCACCTTTTTCGAAGTGTACAAAATTTCATTAAGGCCACAAAGAGATTTTAAGACTGGACCGCAATCAGACAGACTAGTCTGTCAACATCTTCCCAACCAAATGTCCTATAACATGAGTGTCCATTTTCATTTTCACTTCCATTTCCTTCAGTTATGGCTTTGTGCATTCCACATGTTCGTTCTGCATGCCCTGGCTATAGCAGTGGTAACGTGGCTCCGTCTAAATCGCAGTTCCACTAGAGTCATGATTGTACCGTAATATGACACGTTGACTAGTTGACTAAGTCCAGCAGTCTTACGATGGGGCAGTTCACCTTTCACCTTTCTGCTCTCCTTCCTCTCGCCTATCTGTTCTGACTCTTGTGAAGTCGAATACCTACCAACATCCATCTTGGAGAGTGTACATACACAATATTGTTTTAATTATTCATAAGCTTGCTTTGCCATTGCATGCACATTTTGGTAACTTTTTGTAAATATTTGTAAACATAACCTGAAATTTTCAAATGTATATTAGGGAAAGGATATTATCTAAGTGCTCGGCACTTGTTATCCAATCCATTTTGTTATAACAAATAAAATATGTTTAATAATAATGAATTGCACCTTTTACATTTCTTAACTAATTGACAAATGTTTTTTTCTTGGTTCTGTAATAGAGTTGTGTGATTTAATAACAAGATGAACTTACAAAATCCCTATTACAAGTGTAACAATGAACATAATGTTCAGATGTACAGGGTTGTGGAGAATAGCAAACACAGCCTTTGGGGCACCTATGACGTTTCTTGTTATTATACCCTACATTGCAATATTCTCAATAGTAGTGACATCCTAAAAACCCTGTGATTTTAGTGATGGTGTCGAAATGACGGTCATGGTGACAGATATGAATAACTTTACTCTCTTTTGTAGTTTGTGGTGGTTCAAATAGGAACATTTCTTTGGCAAATTGTGGGTGGATTTTAATTACATACTCTGGGGTGAGTACCCCTTGAATTTTACAATATTCTTCATATCCACAAGGTTTATTATAACCAAGACCAGCTCTGTCCATTAACGCCTTTGCCTCATTTTCTTGAAACTTCACTTTTGAATTTTGAATTTTTCCCATTTTTTCTGCCGAAGTTCTGAATTATCTTTATCAACGTGGCATTTTCCCACTACAACGGCACGCGCTAAGCACATAGAATCATTGACATTTTTAATTTCAACAATACTTTTCTTATTTCAAACCATTTGTTATTTCTAAAGATAATTTACCATCATGGATAGTAAAATTCACATTTGCTTGAATAACTTTTTCAATTTCATCTAACACTGTTTTACCATTTACCCCCATAGCCTTTGTAAAAGGAATAAAAATACATACCTCAAGACCTGGATGGTGAATGGATATCCTCATTGGGTCGTTGTCTTGTATACCACATTCCTTTTTCACTTCTTCCACCATTGATTGAAACATTTTACTTAGAAACTCAAAAGGATTGTTGACATCGAATTGATTCAAAGTCATTTCACACATGTGGGATTCTGAGTGAAATTTTCTGAATTGCCGCAATAACCTAGGGTGAATAAAATACAATCTTCGTATGGAGTTTGTATTCTTAGCAGTCAACTTCTGTTTTTTGCTGCTTACTAAATTGCTATCATCTGAATCACTGTATTCTACTAATGACCGCTTCATCTTTTTTTATTCGTCAGAGGAGATCAAAATCATGTCTTTCAGTCTTGTTAACTCCAAAGCATGAGTGTCCCAAACTGTGAGCCCCCCGCCTATTTATACTTTCGCAGAAAATCATTTTCTTATTCAGAAACAACATTCAGAAAATGTATTCAAACCAAATTGTTCAACTTTTTTCATTTCAATTTTTTTTCATTTACCTGAATCTAACCAGTGGTGAAAAAGCATGTGAAAGACTTCTTCGGTGATATTCCTTCCCTCTAACGTGGTAGTCAGCGGTGACGTGGTCCCCAACAGAGGAAAGTCTTATCCATAACTGTCACGCCACTCGAAAAATTGACAGACGCCATAGATGTTTTACTCAGAGCGTCATATTAGGTAACAGGATGTATCACTAAATTTACCCCCCTCAAAAAATCAAATAATTTTTTCACTTTCCTTGGGGGAGGTCGGTAGATTATACAAACACCAAAACATGACGTACAAATAATTGGGAAAAAATCCATTTATTTGTCCTTGATTTTAGATTAAACACAAAGAAAATAACTAAAATATGAGACTACCCACTTTTTAAAAATGAATGAATGAATATGGTGATGTGCATTGTATAACAAAAGTTTCAGACAATGCCGTGTCTGAAAGGGGGTGTTTTTGTAATTCACCACATCTGGAAACGGCATAACAGCAACTACCAAATATTAAGCTTTTGAGAAATAACTAAAGACATCTCTTCCCTCGGCCTGTTAAAAAAATTTGTCCTGCCTCCAAAAATGCCACTATGGCGAAAAAAATGCCACTATGGCGAAAAAACCCTATGGAGAATCCTATGTTAATTTGTTCGCCATAGTGGCAGTCCTGGGGTATGGGGAATTCAGTGTTAAATGTTTTTCGCTATAGTGGCACCCCTCACTACTCCGCTCTATCAATTTCCAACTTTTCCCACACCGCCTTAACTGAGCTTTAAGCGTGTTACGGTTCTTCCAGTAGTCCTCATCCTTCCCAAATATGCGACGCACTTTTATCCCGAATCCGTAAACTACAGAACACGTCACTTGATCAGAACCATAATTTAAATATATCATTTTGTCTGTCGGCTTGACACACACCTCCATGCAAAGATCATCATCCCGCCCCACCCTGACAATCGCATCCAGGAATTCTGTAGACTCTTTACTGCACCTCATTTCAATATTCATATTGGGGTGGATATTACTGCCAACAAATTCATTCAAGCTATTTATCCCTTCAGTCCACATCCCCAACATACCATCCACAAATCATTTGAAGAACAGTGGCTGTTTACCAAGCTTTATTAGTTCCTCATCTCATATTCTCACGTAGGAACATGCACAGCTTATACCAAGGCGTGAACCGATGCGACACCATTCGTTAAAATGTAATTATTTTCAACAAAACAAAAGTTATTATTGTCCAGGACGGGTTTTTATCATTTCCAAAACATGGTCGTTTTTTATAAGTGGGGGTTGTCTCGATTCCAACGCTTCTTTGCATGCTTCTTCGCTTTTTGTTCCTCGTAACCGACGAAAAAAATTCTCTGGCACCTTCCAATTCATTACTATCAACTTATTCGGAAAATCAACCGTGTCTTTGATATCACCCGTGTCTTCATAACAAATTCCTGGAGCTCATTTTCCGCACCTTGGCGAGCTTCTCCGTCAACGTTTCCTTGCCCCAATCTGTCGTCATGTTTGGTACGTTTTGTTTTTGAATTTTGTGGGTTCCTTTGAGCAGGCCCGACTGTGGATATTTAGGTTCCATATATCTCTTAAGATCATCAATAATAGCGTTGTAAATATATATTTTATTTAGTAGCTTCTTAACATTTCGTGTGGATGTGTCAATCTGGTCATTTAGGGTTTTCTCATAGGACGTGCTCCTTGCCATCTCTTCAGTTCTTGGATGTAGTAGGTCTTATCCTGCAGAACTATTTCAAATCCCTTATCAGCTGGATGGATAATGATATCAGCATTTTTTATCAATTTCTTCTGCTGAAATATCTGTGGGTAGTTTTTATCTAACAATCATAAAGATTTTGACCTGAAAACCACGAGAAAAGGTAGGTATCACATAATGTGTTCCGATTCAGTATCTCATAGACGACTCATTCTGACTCCGTATCATATGGACGACTTGTTTCCGGGAACGCGACGGGGTATCATAATAGGCGTATGAATGCATTCTATGTCCGTTTCAGTGATCGACTCAGCTGATCGCTTTCAAAACAAAACAAAATTCCTTATAATTAGCGACAGAACTATTAATAGCAAATGTGCCCCCCACCTCCACAATAAATAGAAACTGCACAATTAAATATTGCACACTTGTAAATTCAAGCGTATCATCACAGGAAGTGACATTGAGAGAGAATAATTTTACAACGCAAGTTTGAAACTTTGCGGTGACCGCGTTACTCATTGTTTGTTAAAGTGCACAACAATACTGTTCCATAAAATATGTTTTTTTTTACTTTTTCTCGCCCAACATTAAATCCCAAAACTGTATTAATAATTTAATATTTAATCTGTTTATGTGACAGAATTGTTAGATAAATGAATTATCATGATAATGTGAATGTCCTGTGATTTGCATCAGATTCTCGGTGGTGTCCAGAATGGGATCACAACTTGCCGGCAAAGCCGACTTATTGAGATTCCATTCTAGACACCACCTCGGGTCTGATACAAATCACAGGACATGCACATTATCATGATAATGTGTATACATCTCACTCCCGACACGATATCGTTCTTCACCAAAGCAATGTAATTGTCCAGTGCAAGATTTCTGCTGTTGGTAGCGTGAAGACGCTTTCTTTTTGGAGCTTAAATTTATCCTCTTTTCCCTCATCATTTGAAGATTCAATGTAGTACTCACGCAAACGCATCAGGAGCGGCGGAACGATTTTGAAAGTGAGGGGTGGGAGGGGAGTCTGGATCGGGCGATGGATGGTCGTCGGTATGACGTGTCGACCATGGCTCGGCCTGCCGAACGAAAATTTGAAATTTCAGGGTCCCAAAACCCCCATTTCCATGCATCTGAGCAGATATTTTAATTTTTTTTCAGGAGATGTATTTGAAAAGTTTTACACTTTGTGAGCCGTTAAAAACGCCCGTAAATCATACAGGTGAGGTCTATTTATCAGCAGTGGTCGGAATGCTTTACCAGACGGTTACAGCAAATATACTGCCTGTGGATTAACTTGTCTGGCGATGGATTTGGTACTTGTATGTCTGTAAGATTCCGATCTATTTCAGTTAACAGATATTCTAACAGACTGTATACATTTTAGCGTTTGCTGTCACTTACAGCAAAAAATGATACGAAATCCATCGGAACTGAACCAGTACGAGAGAAACATAGCTGGCGAAAATATGGGGGATGCTCTGGATCCGTCCCTTGTTTCACCAGTTATTGGTTGTGTTAAAATATATGCATACAAAAAATATGGCCGGACAAAAAGAGTGGTTGGGCTGAACCCCCCCCCCCCCCCTCCAGCCCCCCCCCCTCCTCGCCCTGGTTCCGCCGCTCCTGCGCATGAGGCGTTCCCATTCCATCAAATCGGCTTGTAGCTTACATCGATCAACTTTACCCTTAGATGTTATAAATTTAAGTCCATTCGACAATGTAGACGCTTCCGTAGCAAAACATGTATGGGAAGATAAGTGCCCCTCTCCACTCTGGCGTCTTTCCGACAAGCATGAAACACGCTTTAGTGAAACCTCTTCTCAAAAAGCCAACACTTGACCCAGAGGTTCTGAAAAACTACCGACCGCTCTCTAATCTTCCATTCCTATCAAAGATTATTGAGCGTGCGGTGGCTTCTTAGCTGAATTCTCATTTGGCAGCCCACAGCCTAGCCGAAGTTAACCAATCTGCATACAGATCTAATTTCAGTACAGAAACGGCGCTTCTAGAGGTCCAAAATGATACCCTCCTATCCACGGAAGGCACAACCTAACATGTCTTGTTTTGTTGGATTTAAGCGCTGCTTTTAACACCATAGACCATAACATACTTATTGAAAGACTGGCACTGAGAATAGGCCTTACTGACCGAGCACTTAATTGTTTTTTGCCGTACCTTAATGGTCGCACACAGAGTGTCCATATTGGCAGTGAGTCGTCAGACAAGGTCACCCTACTTTTTGGCGTCGCTCAAGGATCGGTGTTGGGTCCCCTACTGTACACTGTCTATGTCTCACCTCTCGGTGACACTATCCGAAGCCATGGCCTTGACTTTCATTTTTACGCAGATGACACACAGCTGTATATTAGTTTCACTCACACCTTTGAGGCTGGATCATGCAGTAAGATTGAACTTTGTATTTCAGTCATCAAGGCATGGATGACTAAAAACCTTCTCAAATTGAACGATGACAAGATATAAGTAATATATATATATATACGCACTACCTCATCAACTTTCAAAAATATCCAAATTGTCCCTCAATATTGGAGGTTCTGCGATAAAACCCAGTAGCTGTGCTCGAAACTTAGGTTATTTCCTGGATGAAAATTTGGCCGCTGATGAACATATCAAACATGTCTCTCGCCGTGCATTTTTTTCATCTTAGAAATATTTTCAAAATTCGATCCTTCATTGATAAGCAGACGTCACAACAGCTTGTCCACGCTTTTGTTACCAGTCGCCTCGACTACTGCAATTCTCTTCTGACTGGCTCTAAAACATATATTCTTGAAAGCTACAACACATCCAAAATTGTACTGCACGGGCCATAACCAGAACTCAAAGGTACTGGCATATAACACCAGTACTCTCTGAGTTACAATGGCTACCCGTTAAGCAAATAATTCAATTTAAAATTGTCCTTTTGGTGTTTAAGTGTACTTCTGGATCTGCACCATCCTACCTGTCCGATCTGTTTACCATCCAGAAACCACCGAGGTCTCTTAGGTCATCAGGTCAACTCAATCTGGTTCAGCCCGTATCTAAATTTACTAGTGTTGGTGATAGGGCCTTTGCGGTTGCTGGCCCAAGGCTTTGGAATTGTCTTCCAATCGACATAAAAAATAGTAAATCACTTGGTTCACTCAAGCCTGGTACTAAAAGCTACCTTTCTCGAAAGGCATTTCCTTCCGTGGTCCTTTAAATTTGGTCATAAACTGATATTAACAGGTGCGTAAGTGTGACTGAGTCAGTGAGGATTGCCTCCTTATTCGTCAAGTCACAATCACATACTTGTTTTGGTAAAGTTGTAGTTTGTTTTGTTTTAATTCAATACCCTTTTACTTTTAGGTTATGTCGCTTATCGCCACGATATATCCTCGGTTGCTGATGTGGCGTTGGGCACCAATGAATAATAATAGTGATCCATGTATCAATGTATCTGTGAGAGAATGTGTGTGTATGTGTGTATATGCATGTATGCAATTATTGTACAGCCATTGAGCACCGTGTATGGATTCTAGGCTTTATTGTTATTATTATTATTATTATTATTATTATTATTATTATTATTATTATTATTATTAAGTTAACTATTGTTTCTCGTGTCATATCACCAGCCAACAATGTGAGTCCAGGTAAAGGCGTTTTTTGTGCATTACTTTTTATGTTTTTGTTACATCTTGCTATATATACTGGCTATTTTTTCTTTGCAACCTGCCAAGCCTGACATTCTATTGTTAGATAAATTGTATATTTGGGTATTGGAAGGATACATAAGTCCCGACAAATCAATTATTGCACGCCTGCTTTTATTTTCAGAAAATACACGCTTTTCCTGCAAAAACCGAGGCGAACAATATTTGCTTGTGTTGTTTTCTTGAGCAATACGGATCACGAGCCTGGACTATTTAATTATCTTTTTTCACGTTTGCGATATTTTTGAAAACAAAATGTATTTTTAATATTTTTTGGTAAACTGTAGGCGTGCAATAAATACAGAACAGCATACACGTTCGAACTGTCATTTTTTACTGCATACGATCGATCTCGGCGGAGAGGTAATATTGAACAAGCCAGAGGCTTCGAGTTCCATATTATCCCTCCGCCAAAATCGATTAATAATTTTTTAGTAAACTGTAGGCGTGCAATAAATAGAGAACAACATAGGCGTTCGAACTGTTATTTTTTACCGCCCGAGATTGATTTTGGCGGAGGGAGAATATTCGACTTCTTGTTTAATGTTTTCCTTCCGTCAAAATCGATCTCGTGCTGTAAAAATGACAATTCGACCGCCTATTCCGTTCTGTCTATATCACCTACTTATTTTATCACTCTTTGTTTGTTCTTTGAAGTCTAAGATATCATTGACATTTTGGATAATGGAACTCGGAGTTGACAAGTGTTGTGTAAACAAATAACACGAAGTTTTAAAGAAACGGTTCTATCGTTAGCTGTTTGTGAATGCGATTGTTAATTAATTTGCAACATAATTCCGTTCATTTTAGAGACCTTCTCTGCTATGAGAAGTTGGTATAATATCATGTAGCGACGTATGATGCGAGTTTTGTTTGCTAATGCATCTACTACTCAGCTGACCCGTATTTAACGTTAATTCCATATATACCACATTTTGCGAAATGGAAGTTCAGCACAGACAGTATCGATGTTACTACTGAGACTACAAAGAAGAGACCTTGTCAGATATGATAGAACACTGTGTACAAACCACGAAAACAATGTCTCGAGGTGTAGATAATGGTTCGGTGGCTGGGAAAGGACATCATATGATTTTATTTTCTTGTAGTATCGCGATCGATCGACTTAATATCTCTACCGATCGACTTAATGGAAAGGATTTGTCAAGCAGTGTCAGTAGAATATAAGGGGCGATTCGTGCCTCATTGCCAGGGGCTTTGCGGGAGCAGCTAGTGATAAATTCCCAAAGGAACTGGGGATTTCGCCGGAGCAACGTTTTCCCGTGCAAAACTTCGACCCCCTCCATCTAGATTCGCCAAGTGGTATTCATGCTGCATATATAGTGTGCCATTGCATGTATAGTGATATATGTGCACACAGGGCTATGGTATATGGTATGGGTATATGATGGAAAATGATGGGGCAGTTGGATTTTCTTGAACGTTTCCCCGCGAAACTCTTATATAAAAATCTGCTGAATGCTTGAAGTTACCTTTTTCACCGGTGTCTTACTGGACATTTCGGAAGGCAATGGGCTATTAAAACTGCCACGCACTGTTAAATTTAACAAGTGACGGGCGATTATTTTGCATATGTCATCAGACATTGGGCAAGTAACAATGGAAATAATAATCTCCTAAATTTAACAGCCATTGTCCATGGCTGAAATTCTATCACAGCATATCCTTACCACTACACAACTAAGTCATAAAAAAACATTCCAGTAGATCGTTTCTCCGGAATATGTTTTTCGTAGCTAAACGTGTACTCTCTCGTCCATTTCTATGCACTGCGTTATGTTTCGTCGCTCCGATTCCGAGTATCCGAATGCCCCGTGTGCAACAGAACTACAATATTTTCTTGACAGTTCTCAATGGGAACCACCATATTTAGGTAGCGTCAATGTGCTTGAGTTAAGTAAAGTGTTAGCTATAAACACCGAATATCAAAGCAGTTAAGTCCTGCAATCTACATGGGCATAAGTTGTGGTAGTCGGCAGGGAGACAGCCAATCCTGCTGTACTTATCCTTGCAATATACAAGGAATGAATGAATGAAAAGCTTCAGCGCGCCGAAGTAGCACACGGACGATGTGGGATTCCGCTCCATATATCTCTTAAGATCATCGATAATAGCATTGTACTTATATATTTTATTTAGTAGCTTCTTAACATTTCGTGTGGATGTGTCAATCTGGTCATTCAGAGTTCTCTCATAGGACGTGCTCCTTACCATCTAGGTTTCCAGTTCTTGTATGCAGTGGGTCTTATCCTGCACAACTAAACCAAATCCCTGGATGGATAATGATATCATAGCTTTTCATCAATTTCTTCTGGTGAAATATTTGTGGGTAGTTTATATTTCACTCCCGACACGATATCGTTCTTCACCAAAGTAATGTAATTATCCAGTGCAAGATTTTGCCTGTTGGTAGCGTGGAGACGCTTTCTGTTTTCAGCTTAAATTTATCCTCTTGGGACTACTCTTTTCCCTCATCATTAGAAGATTCAAATTTGTACTCACGCAAACGTATGAAGCGTTCCCATTCCATCAAGTCGGCGTACAGCTTACATCGATCAGCTTTACCCTTAGATGTTATAAATTTAAGTCCATTCTATAATATAGACGTTTCCGTAGCAGGAAGTGTATGGAAAGATAAATTAACTATTGTTTCTCGCGTCATAACACCAGCCAACCATTTGTGTCCAGATGAAGGAGTTTTTTGTGCGTTACATTTTGTGTTTTTTTTTTTTTTGTTACATCTGACTGTATATACTGGCTGTTTTGGTGCAACCTGCTTAGCCTGTATTCTATTGTTAGATAAATTGCATACTTGGGTATTGGAAGGATACACAAGTCCCGACAAATGCACGCCTATGCTTTTATTTTCATAAAATACGCGCTTTTCCTGCAAACACCGAAGCGAACAATATTTTTTGTGTATTGTCCCTGAACAATTCGGATGAGGATCGCGGACTATTAAACTATATTTTTTTCACGGTTGGGTTATATTTGGCAAAAAAAAAAAAAAATTAATATTTTTTAGTAAACTGTAGGCGTGCAATAAATACAGAACAGCATACGCGTTCGAACTGGCACTTTTGTACCGCACACGATCGATTTCGGCAGAGGGGTAATATTGAACAAGAAGCCAGTTAATCCCTGATAATCGCTTGTCAAAACGTTTAACAGTTTAACTTTCGGTTGTTTTACCATTTTAATTGCAAAAATCTGTCTTCACTAATCTTCAAAATAAAAAGTGTACAATTATAATGTAGAAACGCAGGTGCACTACCCAGGCTTACTGAAGTCACAATTCAACTATACGGCTTGTTTTTAATCCTTTATCCTCTTTCGAATTAAAGGTAATAAGCTATGTGTTTTAGCGAAAAATTAAAAAAAAAACAAATAAAACTTGGTTGGAGATTTTTGTGAATAACGCTGGCCAGCTTTAGTCGTTATGCCAGTAAAATGTTAAAGTACACGTAAACAATCTCAAAATCGTCACGATGTGACATTTCTGAACGTCGTTTACTAAAATCTATCTGAGCCTCGGTATACCTCCTCTCAGATCGATTTTAGTGAGGTCGGTACTAGGGCTGAAACGGTTGGCACATTTTCACAACCGACTAACTGGGAGCTACAACCGGATAATATCCGGTTATCCGTAGCCATTATTTCACCAAATCCGGGATCAGCACTGTAGGAATTGAAAAGCAGTATTCTCAGAAACTATTCCGTAGTATGTATACAAACGAACGTTGTCGAGTACTCGACAACGTTCGTTTGTATGCATACTACAGAAAGTTTCTGTGGTTACGCAAAAGTCGATTACTTCTCAATATATACAGCGCTGCTTCGAGGTGTAATCTATCCCAAAGGAGAAGCGACAAATTTACTATTTAACTGTGGAATGACGATCACTATCGATATTTCGGATAACCGGTTGACGTTAAATGTTCAAATCGGTTAGGTAGGTAACCGGTTTCAAACCGGCTATCAGGTTAACCATTTCAGTACTACTCGGTACAGAAAGTTCATATGGAATCGTGACTCATTAGAGACCCATCTTTATCTATCAGCTTAAGGCGTTTCTGGTGTTTAAATGCAATAAAAAAACATATGTCAGTGTCCAGTAAAGACATTGCAACGTATACAATAAAAAAAACTTTATGTTTATTTCCAGTAAGTGCCCAAATTATCTCTTCCCTAGCTGCAAAGAAATCTTAGTTTACAGAATCATCCCAAATGCTATTTTCGTTTTGTTTGCTTGATTTTGTTTTTTCTTGATTGAGTTTTTATTTGATATTTGTTTTTGTTTCACGAATTGGTGCAACTGACAACGACCAGTTTGCGTTCTTATCGCGAAATCATATCGACAGCTTTTGTGACAAGGACTGTGCGCCAATAATAATAACACTTTGGCCGGCCGCTGATTTGCTGTGGTTCTCGTTTGAGAAGGCCTTAACTGCCTACTCCTTCTTCTCTCATCCCAACACTCGGAGACGAACTGTTTGATGACACCCTTTGCCCCATTCTTCTCAAGCTCTCCGATTAACATATTAACCCTCTCCTTTGAGTCACTCATTAACTGCAAAATCGCATCGACAGCTTTTTTGACAAGGACTGTGCGCCAATAATAATAACACTTTGGCCGGCCGCTGATTTGTTGTGGTTCTCGTGTGAGAAGGCCTTAACTCCCTACTCCCTCCTCTCTCATCCCAACACTCGGAGACGAACTGCTTGACTCCCCTTGCCCCATTCTTCTCAAGCTCTCTGATTAGCATATTAAGCCTTTCCTTTGAGTCACTCACTAACCGCATGTACTTCATTCTCCTGTCCCACTTCCCCATTATACTCCAAGTGAATCTTATTCTTTTAGACTGATATTTTGGGCATTCTAGAAGAAAGTGTTCCAGGGTCTCCATCACCCCTAAGTTACACATTTGGAAATCCTTTTCACTAATTTTCCCAATTTTCTCCCTCAGCTCCAGGGTCCGCGACTTCAGCTTGAACAGTAGGGACCCCACAAGGTGCCATCAAGGTACTCCTCACAACGAGGTTTCTCTTTGTCACGCAGCCCACCCAAAGACCTCTTTGATATGATCCCTCTCACCAATGAAGGTTACCACCATCCATGACTGTTTCTCTGGCGATATTTTTAACCTGGGTTGCCCCTACATCTAGGTCCGAGATCTCCAGTGAGTAGTTCTCTATTAGCTCCCTCACTTGGACTATCCACCCTGTCTTGGTATTTGAGTTGAACATTGCTTTACACCATCGGCTGTCAGGGGGATTTAACAAATAATTAAGACAACCAGCTTACAATAAGTATATCGTGCCCTTGATCCTCATCCACCCAAGCTCACCCCAGATTGCTTATTGTGGTGCGGCATTACTAGACCCCGTTATCTATCGTTCTGCAGGGTGTCCATGCTCCTTACAGTCGTTTGGTTTGGAGGTACCACTTCCGTACTATACGTTATACTTGGCAGACCCACCATTTACCAAATAGTTTTCCCCGCGAAATCTTATTGAAACTATCCCACAGGTGTAATTTTACTTTTGCTTTCATTTAGTTCGAGTCTCCATTTTTCCCATATTTCCAAACATATTCCCAGCATTTTCGCTATCCCCTCTTCGCTTTCTGACACAATCACCACATCGCCTGCAAAAATAGTGCTGGGATCTTCAAGTTCCCAACTGCTACCCCCTCGTCGCTACGCAGGAGTACATCTCCTAGACCTTTGATGTACAATGCAAAAAGAATTGACGAAAGGATTAACCCCTGTTGTAGGCCTATCTCCTTAGGCGCACATTTTGTTGTTATGTATGTTACCAAGGCTAAGTTCACTCTGTACATCTTTAAATGCTGCTTTCAAAATTCCAACAAACTCGCCTTCCAAAAAGGTCATAATTTAATCTTTCTTTTTCGCTTTCGCGGTTTCTATCATTTGGGATAGCGTGAAAAGATGGTCAATTACTCTCCTTCCCTTTCTGAAGCCATCCCGAATCTCCCCCAAAAAGCCCTTCTCCTCAGCCACCTCCTCTAATCTCCCATACAGGACTTTACAGAAAACTTTTCCAATGTTGCTACTGACAGAGATCCCTCGATAGTTATCCAAAAAGTATTTTTTTCCCCTTTTTGTGAATAAATGTCACTTTGCTTTCGCTACACTCTGAGGGGCCTCTTGTTTTTTCTATTGCAGTTAGACTTTCACAGAGTTCCTAATCCCATTTTTTGAGAAACTCGTTAGGAATTGTGGCCATCCCTCTCGCTTTTTCATTCCTTAATTTTGAGATCACCTTTCGCACCTCCTCCGTTTTAATGGCGCTGCACACGAAATTCGAAAGATTTTCCGCGACCTGTTTCGGACACTCCGGTGGGCTCCCCATGCCCCATCGTTTATAGTTTACCTTTTACCCAGCTCGACTAGTTCTGACGCGATTTGATCTTGATCGTCTATATCTCTGCCATCTCCTCTAATACTCTGTAGGTTACCTCCTTTGTTACGTTTATTCACCCATTTCCAATATACGTTCGAACTCGACCCCCCCCCCCCCCCCCCCCCCCGTCTAATCGAACTTATAAGACTATTATTTCGCACTCTCCGATTATCGTCTTTAATCTTATTTACTTTATTTCGCGCTTGTTGGTATTCTTCCTTTGCTACCATGAACTCGTTGCATTCCGCCGCCTTCAGTTTCCAACGTCTCCTGTGTGCAGAACATTTTGTTTTTTCTACCCATTTCTGGCCATTTTCAGTTCTTCCTTCACTCTGTATCCAAGTTCCCGTGTTGGCAAACGAATCTTTCCTACACTTTCTTTTCCTGCCTCTATTAGGCTCGCAACTATGGCGTGGGCTATTGTCTGGATACTGGTCCCCGTGTGTACAGTAGCAAGCTTTGGTTTCAATTTTTCTTCGAACTTCACCCAGTCAGCATTATTTTTGAGTTCCAAAATCTCCTTAAAGTTCCTTTGCTTCGTACTAAATTTTTGGCCCTGAACGTCACCGTAATCAGGTTGTGTTCAATATTCAACTCCCCTTTACCCTCGTCATCCACTTATACCCCTATCACCTCATTCCATCTCTGTGAGAATTCAGTCGACTATTGATTTTCTGTCCTTCCTCTCTCAGGTCCCCTTACACCTCGCTGTCCTGTTAAGAATCGTCAGGCCGGGCTCATTTGTGAAGTTCAACAGCTTCCTTCCATTCCTGTTCACTTTCTAATCCCCGCCCTATATGCCTTCTTCCTTATCACCTATGTGTCCATTAAAGTCACCCATCAAAATGATACCGAGCCCTCTGTTTTCTAGTTCTATGATATTGGACCGTAGTGTTGAGTATATCGAGTCATTCCACTCGGGCTTGCTTCCCTCCACCGCAGAGTACACAGTCCCAAGGGCAATACTTTTGTTCTTTAGATTGATCTTTACCAATCCAGTTTCTTCGATACCTCAGCCGAGGTGCTGACATCTTCCAGGTTTGTGATTAGCGACGGTTTTAAATCCTCCTTAATGTACATGCCTACCCCTCACCTTGTTTTCTGACCTTCCGTTCGCCCAACACCCAGATTAGATTAAACATATTTTATTTGCCATTTGACCATGCAAATCAGGATTGGAGGACAAGTGCTTACCACTTAAAAGCCCCTCCGTTCCTGTACAAAGACTAACAATTTACAATATGGCAGAACGTATTCCATAAATAACAGAATCTAACAAAATCTAAATATTATAAACATTATAGACAAACACAAATTAAACAGAGAGAGAGAGAGAGAGAGAGAGAGAGAGAGAGAGAGAGAGGATATCAAAAAAAATAAATAGAATATAAAAAACAACATGAAATACAACATTAGATCCAGTGATGATGCCCGTCACCCACCCATTTGCATTCTATAGTATCTTGGCTGTAGTGTGAGTCTAAACTAACATCTTGATTACTGCCACTAAGCATAGATTTTCACTTCTGGGGATGTTCACACAACTATTTCGAAATTCATCGCGTGGCCAAACCCTTGATAATCTAACTTTCTCAGTGGGTACACTCTCACAGTGGGAGTTTCAGGTCCCGCCGCGATAGCATACCCATGGCGGAAGTCAGATTATTTCTATTATATCCTAGAGTACACAGTTGTGTAGAGAACGTACCTAATTGCGAGTCTGTAAATCGAATTTATGTGAGTCACGAATGAATTTTTGAACAGATAAAAAAATAGATATATTACTACTTTCGGGTAATAACGGGCTTCCATATAATACTAAATCAGTTGAATTCCAGGGCTGTGAATTTTGACAAACCACCGATGAGGGTATTGCGAATATCAAAATTCAAGGTACACATGACGAAATAGTGTTCTGCGTCCTCAACACCATCGTTACATGAACAAAATGGAGTATCGGATATGTAATTATTCAATTTGTCACAATTGAGGTCACTACAACCAGTTCGTAGTTTTGCGTGGATGATGTTGTATTTTCTTGTTTCGGTTGAGAAGTATGACGGAGGCTTATACAAGGGTGGTAAAATGGATTTCTTGAATTCCGCAAGCGACGTACTATTTTGTACCGTCTCCGGTAGGGTATTCCAAATTTGGACGCACGAAGGGAAAAATGAACGCTTGAACAGCTCTGTTCGACAGGAATAGGGAACAAAATTAGACGAATTTCGTAGATTGTATTGGGATACATCAGAAACACGTGGTGGTATCAGGTCATGGAGAAAACTCGGAGCAGTGCCAGTGACAATTTTGTAAACGTTACACAGTTTCTGGGCATAGCGCCTGCTTTCCAAGTTGTTCCAACCAACTTCCAACAGAAGTCGATCTCGTGGAACAGATCGTGTCAACCCGCTAACTATTCGGGCTGCGTCGCAATGAACATCTTCCAAACGCTTTAGTTGATACTGGGGAGCACCACTCCACACCGAACTACCATATTCTAAGATCGGTAGTATGAATGCGTGATATATTTTCTCAAGAATTTTCCTATTAAAAATATACTTCAATTTTCCTAACTGATATAATCTCGAACATGCCTTTTTACAAATTTCATCAATGCGATCTGCCCAAGTCAAGTTTGATTACAAGGTTAAACCAATAATTGTCACACGATTCTCTCTCGGATCTGTATGTCACGCAAAGGATGATTTTTTGTTTGTTGCCTACTTCGAACCATAGAATATCATCGTCAAATGATAGATGTTCGATGTGTTTATAAGTGAGGTGGTCAGCGAAGTACACCGCTATACCCCCACCATACTGGTTACGGTCATGTGTAATCGGGATAGAATAATTTGGAATTAATATATTACCAAAATTGAAATCATTATCCAAATGGGTTTCCGTAAAGCAGATAATGTCAAAGTCATCGATATCATCTACTAACTTAGACAGTTCGTGACGAATGCTACGAATATTCTAATTCAAAATTGAGATTGTACTCAAGTTGGTATTATCTGAACCAGTATGATCCGGACCTGGGTTTGGATGGACATCACCACAAAGGATGATTATCCACATCATAGTAAGAATTACAGTGAGTGAGCAATACAATACAAGTGGAAGGGATCTGAGGTGGATAGTAGCAAAACATTGATGGATATGGATTCGTCTCCTGGAGTTAAGACTGTTATAGAAAATACCCACTGACTGCCGGTACTGCATTATATCAATCGTCATCTGTCTGAAATTTGTCTGAAAACTTTAATTCTGCAGTCAGCGGGCATTCCAGAAATACGAGTAAGAGTTTTGGTTTTGAAAGAGCTCCTTCCATAGAATGCATTGATTGGCCATCACCACTGGAAATTAAACCAAAGAAAAAATAGAAATAAGAATATACATAACTACAGATCTGTAATTAACACATTTTCTGTGTAACCAGTTTAAGGCCCAACACCTATCCACAGGCATCCCCTTACTTGGTCTACTCGTTCCTCGTGTCTTAACTACGTCTCGTTTAAGCCCATGATATCCTCTGCCTCGATCATTATATTTCATTTAGTTTTCGGTGGAGACTCTGGATGCTGCTATAACCCACTTTCAGGGCACCGAGATTCTTTGGCTTCCGCCTACTAATTCCATTGTTTTCTGCCGCTAGCCATGGGTTAACTCATTCTGCCCCCTCGGTCTTGTTCACCCCACCTGTGACCACTCTTGCTATACTTGCCTTCGCCTCCCATCCCGCTTCTCCAAAAAGGTTCCGGTACCCGTAAAATTTTGTCCCCAATACCAGTGTCCCCATCCTGCCAAGATGCACTCCGTCGTACATGCTTGTGTTGTCTCACAACTTGTCCCAATGGTCGATCAAGGGATTCCAGATCAACACAGTAGTCCTCCAACTTGTCATTCAGGGCCCAAATCCCTGAGTTCACGTTCTAGGACAGGAAGGACCCCGGATACAACTACTCTTGCATTCCTACTGAGCAGTTTGCTAACTAAACCTCTGTACGACTCCACCAAACTTACTGACCTCCTCTCCCTGATACTCTTGGTCCCCACATGGTCCACCACCACCGGATCCGGTCCTGACCCTGCCACAATACCATCTACCCGTCCCTCAGATCCCCCACTTTCGCCTCAGGAAAATGCAAGACTGTTCGATTAGAACTGTCAGAACCACAAACCACATTGTCAATCCCACGTATCATGCTACTCTCTGCTACAACTAATTTTCTTCTTCTTCTTCCCCCAATTCCTATATCATCTGCAACTCGCCTCGCCTCGCCTCCGGTCCCCTCTTTCTCTTCACCGTCCTCCTTACTCCGTCAGTCCTATCAACATCAGCATCCATCCACCTCTCCCCTCTCAATCCCCCCCTCACCCTCATCCCCAGGGATATCGGAATCTAAAATATAGAATCTTTTCTATAAACACCGCTTAGCAACTTTGGAAACCTTACGCCGACTCTGGCCTCCTGGCTCTACGCAGCCCTGTCCTGACTCCACCTTCCGAATGCTTCTACTGGATCCCCCTCCTCCGTTAGACCCCCAATTTCCTGTCCCCCAGTTTCCTCCTTGATCCGCAACGATCTTCCATCAAACTTCCACTTCACCACCATAGGTAACCTTCAACAGTCTGACCCCAGATACACCAGCCCTCCCCATCCTCCCCTTCAGCTCCACAATTTCCGCTCGAATCCAACACACTTCTCTAACAACTGCACAATATCCCTGCAATTCGCACAAACCTCATTACTGACCATTGACCGACCACCACCATATCTCATATCGCACTGTATGCACGCCTTTGTATCCTCAATCTCTCCCACCTGCACCTTCATCTTTCAACTCACCTCCCCATGACCCCTTTTAGTAACCATACTTACCGCCGACTGGACACTCGTCGAGTACTTACAAATATAATAATACAGGGCCTAATGTTCCAAAATCGGCAAAATACACGAAAAAAGGCAACTAACGTAAATAAATTCAAACTTGGGAAAACCTATGATCTAAACTTCCTTATTTTACCCTATAATCCTCCCCTAACACACATAAAAACTAAATATAAAAATACACTTTCTTGAAATAAAACTAATAAAAAAGAAATACTAATAAACAACTCTGCGTAAGAATCTAGATTTCCCTTCGTGAGAAATATTAAAGTGAATTTTTGTGACGCGTCAAGTTACAAACAAGGGGAAAAACTCACTTTTAAGTATTGTGATAAATACATATTGGCATGAGAATTCCTGTTGGTTTCGAAAATCTATAACGTCTTCGTTAAAAATTACAGGAAAAGACACATCGAGGTTCAACATAACAACTGCAAATACTAAAGGTCAGACTTCTGCATTACTATTACAGTTTGAATAATAATTGTTTCTGAATTTAACCCCACTCAGAAAGCATATCACTATGTACCCATAGCTTTTTTAATTTATTTAATTAATTATTTTCAGAAATCCGTATTTTCTGAATCGACATCTCCATTGCTGTCACACACGTGTATTTGTTTTGTTTTCTTGTTTCACAATACACGACGTCATAAAACTTAACCAATGTCCAACCGACTTCCGACACAGCACTCAACGCACGCCTTAACACTGTTCACCTTTTCCCGCTAATAAACTTATATATATTTTTGTTTCACTTTTTCGTAGAGCAGCCATAATCCATTTTGTTTACTCGTGCAGCTCACATCCGTAAATCTATTTTTCTGCACGGAATTAGGTTATTTAGATTCTGCATATCTCGTACCTTCAAAATATATTTTTTGTTTTGATCGATATTCGTATTTTCGCCAGCACATATCTCGAATTACACATTCCATTTTCGTTTTTCGCAACTCTCCTCTGCCAGCTTATCAGTATAGAACCATACCCATACTATACCCATAGTAGCTTGGTGTACCAAATGTTCACCACGGGTGGTGAAGTGGTGTTAACCGCGAGCCTTCGGTGTGCGGTTAACGCCATTTCACAACGAGTGGTGAACATCTGGTGCACCAAGCTAATTTGGGTATATTTTATTTATACCATGATCGTCAGATTATTAAGAGTCGCTATTATTTTTTCTTGATTCTACTGAGCACCAGCCGTACATACGAGCGAATCTGTTTTTGTTTACACAAGCATCGGTGGGCGGTACTTCCGCTGTCAATTTTATCCCCGAAACGAAATGAAAGAAAGAAACTGAGACTTTTTCGTTTTAATAACATAATAACATACTATTTCGAGTTATGCATGCATTATTAACATGTGACAATGCATGTTTGTTAATGCTTGGCATCTTATGAGATTAACCCATTTAAAAACGTAATAAATAACTGCCACTTCCATTTCACTCTTCGCTAGGCGACGTGCGATAAATTTAGACAAGTTTGCATTCAGGTCGACGTCACCAACGGTCAACGGCGATGTAGTTCTACTGTAGGTGTAATTTCTTACAATTGAAATCCCATTGCTGGCGTGTTCATCACGGTTGGTGTGTAAAGCTAAAATTTATGTCATAGGCTTTTCATATATAGTAGAATAGGTAATCATGGTATAAATTGTAATATTAGTATTTTGTATATGTTGTATTGCAGGTTCCATTTATTGTACCATTGATGTATCAGATATTGAATGAAACTGGTGCGGTTATTTTACAATTAAATGAACCTGCTGCTGATTGTCTTCTGTGGAGATATTCAACCCTGTGGCAAAACTGTTCATGTAGTGTGGTCGGATTAATTAATAATTGAGAAACCCCAAGGACGCGGGAGACTTCGAAGTGGGCACCATTAATTATACCCTCAAAACAAACCTTTTGAAAATATTCGTACTCCTCGATTCCGGTAATGGTAAATAATGAAACCTAACATCCAGGAATGGCACGACAGATTCCAGGCACTGATGACCAGACACTGGTATCTTATTACATGTCCAGGGTTCAATACCATAAAGCTTCGACACTTCGTCTCTTGAGTTCCAATGGCACATAGAACACATTGGAACCCAGGGGTCGACTTGTATACAATTACAAGCCGAAATACGCTGGTATATCCCAACCAGGAGCCAATACTATAAAACTTTTACAATTGTATTTTCTCGAATTGCATTTTCTACATATTAATATAACTGACCAGAATGAATCATTAACATTTTAAATTTTCTTGATATTCGATCCCTGAAATTAGTCGTCACTGAAAAGCGAGTAAGGATAAGTAAACCCCCAGAAAATTCTCGATGAACAAACTACCTGTCCGCTAGAACTCATCGCTGATCAATTTCAAGACATTCCTAAATGTTGGAATTCGGCGACCTCCTTTATTTCACAGTGGTGCGAAATCAGGCGCAGCCCAAATATACCACTGCAGGTTGCGACTGCGTTGTAATAGCTTTACTTCTAATTTATACGATAATCATCGTACATCATTGTGGGATGTGCGACACACCAAAGCATTTTTTCCTCATTCACTATAGACGTTTCGACACTTTTTGGGGTCTGAATTCTTGAATAATCAGGAGAATCGTCTTGTTTTTGAAGTGGTGCATAATTTCATAGTATCTATTGAGCGTTGCCATTGACTGCTGATGATCCAATTACCACGTGCGATTGCTACTATTGGGTGAATTTATCCCCATTCTCCCCAACAATCTTACTTCCTTTTCCGTTATCTACGCATTCTTCACCACCGAGACTACTTCCGTCTCACTTCCACTTAACGTTGATTATGCTGCTTACTTACAAGTCGTCCCCTGAGTTCCAATGTGATCTATGTCCAATAGGCATATAGAACACATTGGAACTCAGGGCACGAAGTGTCTTGAATGTGAAGGCAACGCACTATTCTTTCAAGCTGGCTTCCCTTGTTTCCTTTCCTCCTTTTCTTTGTACTCACTTTCCATTACATCCTCCACTCACCACAGGCAAGGTTTAAACAATATCATGTATCGCCGTCTGGTAGTTTGACTCTCCATGCTCATCTTTATATGATTAGAGTTCCCACCAACTTCCCACCAGTTCTGCCCTGGCCGGGATATCGTGTCTTTGCACTCGCGGTTACTTGCGTGTGTTGAGTACGATGTTATCAAGTCAAATGTAATGATCTCTCGGGTATTTGCTCCAAGGTCTACATTCTTAAGGCCTCTAGCCAGCCCTTACTGTGTGTACATGGATGCAGTTCCCCGACTTGGCACCTGGCTGGTGATCAGGTTACTGATCGATCATAGGCCATGGTTTCCAGATTGCGATACAGTCCATCTGCTGTTTTATACTACCTTTCTGTTCTGTAAACATTTATGATCGACTAAGGGAGATGATTAACATAAGCTCCGAGCTTTCTGTCAGATCGCTTCATTTGGTAGCAGTTTCTTTTTTGCTAATGTATGTTATATTCTTGTATGTCCACTCTATATACTGTTACCTTTTTGTGTCAAATTCTGTAACATTCATTGAATAAAAAAATATTGTTTCAACTAAACTTAAATTGTATCATACATGTATGAAATAAAAGACAAATAAATCGTATTATTTCATTGATCACGATTCTATTTGTGGAATGATCACCTACATATCCCAACAAACATAACACTGATGACACATGCAGAGAAATGAAAATACGGGCGTGCACACTGATTCACAATTAGCCTTCACTTTACGAGTCAGCTACCTTCACTCACACAAAACAGAAAATAACTATTGAAATTATTTTCTTTTTTCATCCTATCACAGTGTTTTACCACTCCATGAAAGCATTCAATCAATTGGGGATCATCTGAATGCCCCCATGCTAATTCTAATACCGCTATTGTGAATTGCATTAAGTTGTTTGAGGTACGTCTTTATCGCAGAACCGTAAACCACACAACCGCAGTCTAACATGTAATATACAGGGATGGAGTACCGTTTGTTTGGTCAGCACCCCAATCAGTGCTACCAACTACCTTGAGGGGGTTAAGTGCCTTTTCACATCTCATCCTTAGTTGTTTAATATGAGAAGTGAACTTTAGCTTATTGTGAAGCAATAAACCCATGAATTCCACTTTCCTGACAACTTCAATGGTGATCCCATCGATTTTCAACTCCGGATTAAGATGGTGGTTCGGAGTTCACAGAAATGAACACAAGTCGTTTTGGTGTTCCTAAATTTGAAACCGTTTTCTGTTGCCCAATGTTTGAATTTGGTTCAAACAGAGCTGAAGTTTGCGCTCGATGCTATTACTGGTTTTACTGCTATATTATATTATAAAGTCATCAACATGCAATGAAGAGTCTACCATACTCCCAATTGCGTCAATAATATCAGCACCACTGTTTGTGCTGATTTTATGTACCCTAGTATTTGGGTAAATGGTTAACCTTTTGCTTAACAAATACGCTGCATACATTCACGTAATATACAAATTGAGGGGCTGAAAAAATTCAAACGATTTCAACAAATCCATGCCATGTGAGCCCTCCGGCGTAATATCTCATGAGGTATCGCATGATTTGGTTTTGTGGACATTTTCTCTAAAGAATTGAAAAAGAGTAATGTATGAACAATAAATTTCGATATCATGCGTATTGGGTAAGTGATTAACCCTTTACCTAACATGAAAAGAAAAAGATACTTTCAAAATAAATTCTTGAATAACTAATTTTTTCCATTTTTTTATCTCAAAAACATAAGTTATGTCCCCACATTGGGACGAGCTCGTAGAGCTCGTTCCAATGTGGGGTCACAACCTATGTTTTTGAGACAAAAAATGGAAAATAAAAAAATGGCTATTTTTGAGAATCGCGCTGATCGGTTTTGGCTGTTACGTTGGGTAAAGGTTTAAGAATGAATCTTCGCAAGAGATTGACAAGAGTATAAAGTGTTTCACAGTCTTCTTGGTCTGGGTTTCTAGATAATTAATTAAAGCAAAATATCACGCATGCATCACTTCGGCTTCTAATATGAGATTATAATCAAATGTATCGATCTACCTTTTCCAAACGCACATGACTGACTAGAAACGTTTTCCAGAGTGACGAGTGAGCACGTTTCTCTGACACATCGATGGTACTCTCGTTTCAGGACGTTCCAAAGCAAAATAGCATGGTTGATATCTGAACGGTAACATGATAATGTAAAAGATTGGAATGTCGTACTCTAATAGAATACTGCTGTATGGGATGCTGTTGTAAAATGTTTTTTGTAGGATCTTCCTTTTGTAGCAAAACAACGATTTGAAGCAATCGGAGTAAATTAACCCATTCGGTGCCGAATTTTCACAAATGCGACATCTAACGAAAGTCCATTTTGACCACTTCGAGCTCGATCCAATGAGGGGGTCACGAGAAGTAGTGTGGGTGAATTTTGTAGAAAAAAATCTTCTTTCTACTGTTCACTTCTAAATTACGCAGTGGATGCGGCCGATTCAATAAGCATATATGTTGCCCATAGTGTGGTAACAGACAACCCCACAGCCGACTGTCGCCAGAATATGAACGATCGTCACATCTGGATGTCGAAAATAGCATACCACTTCTTCAGTGTAAATACAACAACAATTGTTCCACGATAAAAAAAACAATACACTTCGAGGAAGGAGCAGTCATTTTTATTTTTTATCACATTTAGTGGCACCTGCTGCTGGGCAGGGATTATCTTGAAAACATATAAAGAATATCTACGCTGTTTTGTGAATATCGGGAATTATGTTATGAGTGTGGACATGAAAGTTTAATTTTCACGATTGCTTATTCACTAAAATAGCATAGATTTTCTTTTTGTTATATGCTACATGATATTGTAATGCGCAGTGTTCAATCCAGTTAGAGTGCAAACAGTTTCAAGACAGTAACAAAGATCTGCTGATCTTTCCTGACGTCATGCAGGAAGCTACTGAGGAATATTTCTCGATATCCATCGAGTCGATGGATATCGAGAAATATATTTGAGATAATTTGCGATAATTCACAGGCTAGCATATAAAGGTATTGATCTCAAAACAAACATATATTTTCTTCACCAATACAAGTAAAAACGCAAAACGTATAGACTAAATACACACCCAGCCTTTGTTTCCCCTAAAAGAGGTAAGCGGAACAGCCACAGACAAATGATATATAACCATGTAACCATGTAATTAATTGTCTCAGCAAGTTAGAGGCCTTAGATTAGAAGTTCTTGCATAATTTTCTTGAAAGAACAGACCCGAATTTGGTATGTTTCTCGACGTCAAATTTTAAGTAAAAAAATAACATTTCTACAAAATAGCAGGTCGCTTGTTCTCATTACTGGTGTACACGGATATTTTAGACGTAGCTTTATAAACTTACAATCTGAAAAGTTTGCATTCTTACAAATTTAGTAATTATCAAATTTGAATTGAACTGAAGTCACAAAATCTCTTTTCAGAACAATTATGGGGTAGCGTTTTTTTTTCTCTCCATACTGCCTTCAGTATTTGTGCCCAAACTATAGTATTGAGAACTCCCAACTGAACATATTTATTTGGATATTTAAGATAGCACTGCAGGTTATGCTCTCAAAGGCTGCCCTCTGGGGGCAGAAACTGATTGCACAGCCACCATCGTTTATTCAGTATATACAGATTATCATGGTAACGTGCATGTCCTGTGGTTTGTATCAAATTCGAGGTGCTGTCCAGAATGGGATCTCGACGAGTCGGCTTTGCCGGCGAGTTGTGATCCCATTTTTGGACACCACCGAGAATCTGAAGCAAATCACAGGACATGCACACTATCATGATAATTCATTTATCTTACAAATCTGCCATATAAACAGATTAAATCTTAACTTATTAATACAGTTTTCGGACATAATGTTGTGCGAGAAAAGTTTTAACAAAAATATTTGATGGAACTGTATTGATGTGCATTCCAACAATGAGTAACGCGGTCACCGCAATTTTCAAAGTTGGATTGTCAAATCATTCGTTCTCAATGTCACTTCGTATAATGGTTACGCTTGAATATACGAGTGTGTAATATTGAATTGTGCAGTTTCTATTTATTGGGGGAGAGGGGGGGGGGGGGGGGTGGTCATTAGCAATTAATAGCTCTGTCGCTAACTGTAGGGAATGTTGTTTTGTTTTGTAAGTGATCAGCTGAGTCGATCAGTGAAACGCACATAGAATATATTCATGCGCCTGCTATGATAGCTCATCGTGTTCCCAGAAACGAGTCGTCTATATGATACGGAATCGGAACACATTATGTGATACGTACTGTTTCTAGTGTTTTTTAGGCCCCAATCTTTATGATTGTTAGATAAATGCCCGGACTGTAGTTTTGAGGGCGTGTCAGTGCCTCAAACAAGCAGTGCTTTACTACTGCTACTACATCCAATATTCACTATTTATTCGATTGTTAACAACTTTGTTGAGAAAAAAAAAGAAAACAATATTAGAGAAGTGAGACTAGCTTGATGTTTGTTCTGGTGCCTTCATAATGTTTTGTTGAATGCTGTAGTGATAAAATGACAACATGATCATTTTATACTTGTCTTTTAATTCCTTAAACGTGTGGAAGTCTATTACACGAGGGACGGAAGCACCGATCGCAACTCTTAAGCATTTACAAAATAGGTGTGAATAATTGTCGCCTGAATTCTAAAGTGTTCAAATATGCGTGGGACATACTTAATAGATTGTCTACAGGAAAACTCTACTAGATATTAGGGCTGTCACGATTTTTTTAATTTAGGAATCGATTAATCGTCGCAAATAATCGATGATAATCGATTGATCGTACCTAGATGACCCCCATCTCCTTCTCTTTGAAGTCGATAAAAATGAAGTTGAAATCAGTTGACCTACCCCAAGTAAACAACGAAGACGATCCTCTATTAGTTACATTCAAAGCTTTGATGTTCTGAACTTTTGAACCGTCAGTGTAATAATCAAGACCGGTCGGCAGTTGCGAACTTCGCAACTGCCGACCGGTCTTGATTATTACACTGACGGTTCAAAAGTTCAGAACATCAAAGCTTTGATGAATGTACCTGAAAGACAAATGCTTCCAATAGCTGCTTGGGGTTTAACATCGATGTTCTTAACTCTTTACCTTTAGAAACAATAGTTTTTTCAACATATTTTCTTTTAATTATTAAACGTCTAAAACGGGATATAATTTACCGATTATTCGACAGCGAAAAATACTAATCGATTTCGCCGTGACCGATCAACAATCGATTAATCGATTAATCGTGACAGCCCTACTAGATATATGTTCAGTTTTACAAAAAACTCCGAAATTACCCCCTTGATATATTGCTCGTTTTAATCAATAACATCATACATTTGGATATACTAAATACACAGAATGACACACGCATTTAATCGATGTGGCACGAGTGCCAGCGTGGAAGGAGCAAGTGCCAACTCGATTAACCCATTTACACACGTGTGTCGTTCTGTGTTTCTTACACGCCGCCCTGTTTATTAAAAAAACAATTATTAGAAGGACATTCGGCAATCCATTTGACAGCTATCAACAAAAAGAACACATTTTATCTCCAACTAAATTTGCGAGTGGAACCCGTGTTACTATTTCGTCCCCTGAGTTCTAATGTGTTCTATGTGCCTACTGGCACATAGAACACATTGGAACGCAGGGGATGATTTTCAGCTATCACTGGCGATTCAAACTCTAATTGCGTTGCACGATTTGTAGAAAATTCCATTGAAATGTCGCTTCTATTTAAAAATAGTCCGCCAAAGATGTCCGTTCCGCACATATGTGCGGAACAGATTTTCATTTTCCGCATGGTTTAGTGTTGCTGTAGATGAAAATTACACAGAACAGGTGTTTAATAAATCATCGTGTGCTGTAAACAGGATTTGTCTATTACTTGTGTTTTACATGGAAACATCTGATACAATATCACAATACATAATTAATGCTCTGTACACAGATATCGAATTGTACAATCTCAAGATTTTCCCCATTATACTACGATGAATTTAACGAAATGGTTGAATTTCAAGTTGGTTATGGTGAAAGTCAGTTGTTGACATCTGTATATACGAGGTAGCGTTTCCATTTATACTGTTTTCTTCGGATCAATTTAGAATAAAATATAACTTTTCGGAACCATTGGTGGTATTCCACACGTGAACTTCACACTTTGACACATAGTTGTGTCATTTGAGCAATTAAACATACTAAAATGTGCCAATGTTCATGCACCCCCGTAATACATTAGCTGCTGTTGTAAAAAACTATTGTTGCACTTAGCCGGAAAGTTCCATTGTTCTTCCGTTTTCTCCATTTCCTCTTCATCATCCATTTTCAATTCAAAACCGATAGATAAAGTAAATGAAGTAGACTGCACGATGATTAAACTATGACACACCCAAAAATGACAGCCTAGAAGGTGTTCGTCGATGAACTATTTGTTATTTATTTATTGGTATTTAAGGCAAGGGGGGGGGGGGGGACGGGGGGCACTAAAAATTTGCAAGACGTGACGTCCTACTTTTTATTCGGCTCCTTTTTACACCCACTACGTGCAAATTGTCTACTACCGTTCTCAGACACCCACCCCCCACTTTCCCATTAAAATCCAAAATAAGCTTATAAACTTAGTAGGCACAGCTGTCTTTCGGGGGGGGGGGGGAGTTCATAATGTTCTTAACCCTTTACCCAACGTAACGGCCAAAACTGGCCAGCGTCATTCTCAAAAATCGCCAATTAATTTTTATTATTTTTTTATTTTTTGTCTCAAAAACATAGGTTATGACCCCTCATTGGAACGAGCTTAGGTAAAGGGTTAAACCGGTACCACCAATTTAAACCTCTGTGGGCTGCTGTGGGCCCCAATTTACAAATGACAAGCTGTTCATTATCAGGCTTTGCCAGTGGAGGTGTACATATACGGGAACAAATTTTCATTTGAATTGTTCCCAAAATATTGTCTGCACATTTTCTACATTTCGAACAAGACACCCACCCCCTACTAACGTGTGACATTTTCCCAGGTTAAGCCCAATATTCTCACATATAAAGCCTCCCGATGTTGTATTTATGTTAAGAGTGTGATGTACAACATAATCTTTAAGGTTTCAAACACAAATGATGGTATATATTAGCTGATATATTGATATATTTTTAAAAAATTCAAGAAATTGCACAAGTTAGAAATGCACATTTTTGGCGCACTCAAGAGACCCACCGACCCCCACGTCACGTCTTGCAAATTTTTGGTGGCCTCCCCCTGTTTAAGGTCATTTACTTATACACAATGGCTAATCATGACCGTGACAGTTTTACGGGTGGCGGAAGCCGGGGTACCCGAAGAGAACCACCGAGCAACGACGAGCAGCTGCCAGCTCCCCAACGTCGTACCTCCGCACTATAGCACAGGCTGGGTTAGATTGAATGAAGACATGCGTACCATCGACGTGCAGTACGCCTTACTACACGGTGTCATTGTGCCCCAATGTGGACAATCGGGGTTAAGTGCCTTGCCCAAGGACACAAGGCGGGAGTCCGAATTGATCCCCAAGACGATGCACTGATACACGAATATAATAGCGATATGGCACAAAGGATGTTGCCATCTCTTGATGTGATGCATTATTTTTGGTGTCCCCCACACGGAGCACAAAAACCCACTTGCTAACACTTCTACTCGCACTAATCCCATTCGTTGACTTTTTGTGGAGCGGTATATCTGTGCTATAAACAATTACTATGTTGTGGGTTGCTTTACACACGTTTAGGAAGATGGGTTTTATAATAATTATCTTTGTCTGTTTTTATTACATGTATCTACATATACTGGCTGTTCGAGTGCAACCTGCCATTCCTGACTTTCTGTTGTCAGACAAATTACATATTTGGTTAGTGTAGAAGCATACATTAAGTCCAGAGAAAAGAAAACACCCTAC
This sequence comes from Pictodentalium vernedei, assembly GCA_031216915.1. NCBI lineage: Eukaryota > Metazoa > Mollusca > Scaphopoda > Dentaliida > Dentaliidae > Pictodentalium > Pictodentalium vernedei. Next base: position 844,440,941 of record CM062296.1, on the reverse strand, counting down.
TTATGTTCTGCCACTCTTTTTATTGCTTGAAGACCTAAGCTGCCCCTGAGATTTTAGATAAATAATCCTCAAGAAACAATTAAACAGGTTTAACAGTAAGCAGTGTCGGTTATTTGTTTTTTTTTCCATTTCAATTGCACACATCTCTGTCTTCATTCACCTTCAAAATAAAGAGTGTATAAATATAATGTAAAAAGAAAAAGTGGATAACCCAGGCTTACTGAAGTCACAGTTCAATTATGGCTTTTTTAACCCTTTACCCAACGCAGGCGATATCAAAATTTATTTTTTTTAATTTCATTTTTTCAAATTTTTCAAAAAAGGTCAACAAAACCATATCATGTGACTCCTCGTTGGAACGAGCGATATGGTTTTGTTGAAATTTTTTGAAAAATAATATTTTTTCAACTACTGAATTTGAATATTACGCGGGCGGATGCGGCCGATTCGTTGGTTAAAGGGTTAACCTTTTACCCAACTCAAAGGATATTAAAATTTATTATTTTAATTATTGTTTTTTTAATTTTTTCAAAAATATTCAGCAAGTTCATATTATACGACTTCTCATTGGTACGAGCTCGACGAGGGGTGACATGATATTGTTTTGTTAATTTCTCTTTTAAAATACTATTGTTTTAACTGCTAAATTTGCATTTAAATGTAAATTTAAATTGCAAGTCACTCCATTTGTGAAACAATGAAACAGGGAACGTCATATTTCGCGTGGTGATGGCAGAGGAATATATGCTACAGTAGCGGTAAACATAGAAAAAAATCTACGCGAGCTCTCATCCAATCAGAGGGCGTTTTTTTAGTCTTATTGGAACAAAACTCTTTTTTAAACGACTGTATGTTCCGCTGTGGTTAACTTTAAAACTTTAAAATGTACTATGTCTGTTTGTGGCCGTGTTGTGCCACATTTATCTTCTTAAATGGACCACAGATAGATATTGTTTAGATATTGATGCTAAGTATGTTGAACACTTTCACTTATTTAATAACACATAACTGAAACTTTTCGACGTTGAAGGAGATTTACAGGAAAGTTTTATCCCCTTATTTTTTTAATGCTGTTAGTAAATTGTCATATTGAACGCTACTGGCATCTTCCATGCCAATTCATTGTCAGACATTAGGAGAGTACATATTCTTTATTTGGGGTAGACCAATCAATATTTCCAATGTGCAGCCCTTAAGCTTCACGTTGAAACTCTTGATTGGTCTACCCCACACATTTACTGAACAGCCATCCTGTTTGATGGCGTTATGACGAACCGTGTTCTTGGCCGAAAAAAGGCCGCTCATTTTCAAAAGTTTGAGCTTAAAGACTTACGGGTATTGGAATTTCATATTAAAATTTAATTTTCAAAATGTTACCAAATTTGTATCATCAACGTGGGCATCATTTCACAAACTACAGGCATTTTACTGTGGAGTAATATAAAAATACCGAAGTTGGCTTTTTACATTTTTTTCTCGACCCAGTTTGGTCGTTTGACTATTATACTCTTCTGAAACCCGTTTAACAATAGGAAAACTGTGTTTTAACCCTTTTCATGTTCGGTATCTTTTTCTGTTAATTATATCAATAGCGTGTGCACCGTGACATATAATCCAGATGTCGTCCTTTCTATCAGTATAAATACTGGGAGGTGAGATTTGTTATTTTTATTTCCTGGAAACACATCGATAAACAACGGAACAAATTAGACCCTTTCTTACTCTTAGACCAAGTTAGAAAGTCAACAGTTACTTACAGTTGAAACTAGAAGTCCTGTCATGAAATGCGCACAAATGCCACGTTGATATGCACGTTAATGTACGCGTTATGGCCCAAGTAAAGCTATCAAATTCTGTACATATGGCCTGTGCACAAGCAATGTTTCAGCCAATGGACCTCCGGGTAACCCGGAGGTCCATTGGCAGAAACATTGCATGTGTTAACCAAGAGAACCTGCCGTGCTTTGGATGCCATTTGATATGGCAATTGCGCGCAATTCCAAGGCGCAATTAAGCCTAGATAAGCGCACTATTCATGACAGGACTTCTAGTTTTAACTGTAGTGTTGGTGAGACAGAAATTACCGATGGTGGATTTCCGATGAAGAAATTATTTTAATTGGCTTGCTATTGAAGGCCAAGCTTACTTTTTGTAAATTATAATAAACGAAGAGAGTTGTCTGTTATTTTCGTTTTTTAAATGTAACAAAATGAAACATTATTTCCTACTGATGACATAGAAGTTTTCTCTGCTGTTACTTGCTTCTCAATAATTTCAGGGAAGATGACTTCATCAACAGTCAATTGTCATGTCAGTTTTTATGTGGCACCACATTTTATTCCTATAATGCAATTTTGTCATTCGTGTTTTGACAAGTAGTCTTACCAATCGATTTTATACGGCTGGGATGCACTGTTGGTGATAAGAAAAATACAGATAAATTGACAATCAGCATACGATGTGATGATCGAAGGCTTTCTGTAAAGAAGTAAGTCCAATAAAATGGTTTTGTTTAAATCGTCACGCGATGTGCCACACTCGACGATTAGCGAGAGGAAATCCCCAAGAAACATTGGTAATCTCGCTATCGTGTTTATACTAATGTTCATTTTGGAAAACGTAACATTTGATGTAAAAGAATTAATCTGCCAATGCTTTACTGATGAGACCTTTAATAGCAAAATAAATAAATAAATAAATAAATAAATAAATAAATAAATAAATAAATAAATAAATAAGTTAACAGGAAGTTACAGTTAAAACTAGAAGTCCTGTCATGAAATGCACACAAATAGCACGTTGATATGCGCGTTAATGTACGCGTTATGGCCCAAGTAAAGCTCTCAAATTCTGTACGTATGGCCTTTGCACAAGCAATGTTTCAGCCAATGGACCTCCGGGTAACCCGGAGGTCCATTGGCAGAAACATTGCATGTGTTTGCTATGAGTAACCAATAGAACTTGCCGTGCTTTGGATGCCATTCGATATGGCAATTGCGCGCAATTCCAACGCGCAATTAAGCCTAGATAAGCGCACTATTCATGACAGGACTTCTAGTTTTAACTGTAATCAGAAAATGCAATTAAATATTGAAATAACTGTTGTAACCGGTGTCTAGAAATGAGGAGGGGCCACGGAGGACGAAATCCTGGATGATTGAGGAAAGCAGTATTACCGGATATGCAATCCTTATTCGCTGTAGATAGTATCCAATATATCGCATTAGGCCCTTACTCCAGAACAGACAGATAGTCGAACAGGCTCCGGTTCGCTCAATCCGGATTCGACACCAATGAACGTCACGTCGTAGAGTTTAGTCGTCGATAAACTCGCTAATATGGACAAAGTTTCAACACTTTTTGTCTCACTGTACTCTGAAAGAATTATTCTGTATTTTTCTTTCCATCCCATTTCCTGAGCTGTCCGCTGTTGACAATCTAATGCGCCTTGTTTGTCGATTACTCGATAATAGCGTGGCTGAAGGTGACAATGTCCCAAATGTATCCTTGGCTGTTAACACTGGACATGTTTACTCTCCATATACACCTGGCGATCTACGCTGAATTTTCGAAACGACCTCCTCCCATCCCCTCCCACACATATTGAGCTGAGAAGGACCTCCGAGGAGTTGCCTGTGTGGTCAAACAGGTTAAAAAGTTGTGATCCGGATCATCAATTGAATGCAAGAACGAAGCAGACATCAAAAAATGGTGTAACAGCAGTATGTTTAATTAATTGGAGAAGATGGATTTTGATGATGCTATCAATGATATGCCCTCCGATTTTTGCCTTGGTTCGCCTCGATGTTGATCCACCAGTAACCAATCACCAAGAGAAATAGCGGGGGTATTTCTTCCGAGTATGCACCATTTACATATCCACCTAAATATGGATCACAACGCTGACACTATGCGCCCAGATGGTGTTTCAGTAAAACACATTTAACCCTTTACCCAACGTTCCGACCACAACCGGTTGCGCTGTTCGCAAAAGTCGCCAATTAATTTTTATTATTTTTTTTATTTTTGTCTCAAAAACACAGGTTATGACACCTCTTCGGAACGAGCTCGTTCCAACGAGGGGTCATAACCTATGTTTCTGAGACAAAATATGAAAAAAAGTTGTTCAAGAATTTTGTTTGGAAGTGTCGTCTGCTTTTTATGTTAGGTAAAGGGTTAATGCATTTTAATCCTGTCAGACGGAAGTATCTCAACTTTTTGGCGTGAAATATTCCGAGATATAGAATTCTCAGCACGTACTATTTTTCAGAAATCGTGCCAGTACATCAGTTCCCAGACTAAAGGGTTGGTTATAAATTTAAAAACCGCTCTGTGGATTTTATTGAACGTTTCTGTCAGTAAGGGGATAGAAATATTTCCCTATATTGTTTATAGATCGTATGTACGCATTGCAGTGTATTTTGTTGGAGTTTTGGGGTCCATCCTTTAGTGATCTCTGTATTTTTACAGTCAAAGTAAACATATTGCGGCCTAAATTTCACACAATAATGTGATATCTCCCCTCCAAGGCATAAACGTACTACCTGCAATGCTAACGAAATGCAAATGGCACTTTATGCTTTTCAGGGGCGATAAAGAAGTTACTGGATAGAATATAAATCGTGCATGAAACATAGGAACACATAAGTGGGGTCACAATGGCTCTGTAATTAGAGCACTGCACTTCACACCGAAAGATCTACGGTACGATCATGACAAACGATAACTACGTTGTGCCGTTTTGGGTAACGTATTTAATCCTGAATGACAACGTGTGTGTGCGGTCGCGCTGTGTATTAACACGTCCTGCACGTTGATGGTTTACCTGCTTTTAAACACAAAACACAACAAACGAACAGGTAGGTGTTTGGTCGGTTGCACTTGGAAATGGATACACATATACAGCTGAAATGTCGACTATTATCGCCCACCGCGGTCTGCCGTGCTGTCATCTTTAGTCGCCTGTCGCGCACGAAAAGTTAATGCAGTTCTCGTAATGCTCTAGTTTGTAAGTATTGTGTCGTTCTCGTGTAAAGTAAACGCTTTGATAGGTTTTAAATTGTTTTATATTTATAATCTACAGTTCGTCATCAAGTTTCATCCAATCATCAGGTTGATATCCGCAATTCCCAGTAAACTGTTGGTATACATTACTGTTAGCACTGGTCATTTTCCTATTATTGCGGTCCACTTCTTTCCTCCTAGTTTTTTTTTTCTCACAGATAATGGCATCTTTTCAATGTGGAAATACGGATCCCTCGTCAAGATGCAGTCTCAGATGCTAATGTGCCGCTCAGCACCAATAAATAAATAAATATATATAAATATTGAAATACATCCACACAAGTCAAATAATTAGATGGAAATATTTCAGCATTTTTTAATTAAATTCTTGAATAACTAATTTTTTCATTTTTTGTCTCAAAAACATAGGTTATGACCCCTCGTTGGAACGAGCTCGTCGAGCTCGTTCCAACGAGAGTCATAACCTATGTTTTTTGAGACAAAAAAATGAAAAAAATAATGAAAATTAGTTGGCGATTTTTGAGAATAGCACTAGCCGTTTTAGCCGTTACGTTGGGTAAAGGGTTAATTTACTATTGGCAATACACATCAGAAGAGACAGATATAAAACTAGAAATCCTTGCACATGTATACAATACGTGGATAGTGTATTATCACTAAATCACCCGCAGAGTGGAGATTCCACCCAAACAATAACTGCAAATTTGTTGCAAAACACAACAAGCACAAGCAAAGTTCCAGGCAATGAACATCCGTCCATTGGCTGAAACATTGCTTATGTTTATTATCCACTTGTACAGAATTTGAAAGTGATATTTTGGGGGATAACTCCACTTCCTTGGTGAGTTAGTTTCAATCCACCCCCACGTCCTGTATTTCAGTGCTTGATACAATCAGTGCAATGAAATGCAAACGTTAATACATTTAAATCAAAATATGAATTTATGCATTCCATGAGAGGCATGGTAAAAAACGTTTTAATTCATGCCCATGGATTTCCATTTCGTGACCACAATTTACTATTTATTGAGCACAATTTACTTTTCCATGAGCTCAAAACACCATATCCTAAGGCAGCACGGTCTCTCGGTAGTTGGAGAATTCGACTTTAAACTGGAGGGTTGACCGTTCGACCTCGGCTAGAGGTAACTGCCTCATGTCCACGGACAAAATCCCGATTGCCTAATGGAAGCAACATCCATTGTGATCCGTTGCATAACGGAAACCAATAAATCGAATCGAATTAAACTACAACTACTCTTTCCAAAGATAAAAAAAAATATATATCGGATCAATAATAAATAATGTCTGTTGGACCTGTTTAAAAATTTCCCTTGAAAACAAAGCATTTTGTATTTTTTTTTGTATATTATGTTGTGAATTTGGGTGTAAAGTTCAATCATACTTCTATTGTATGTCTCTGATTCTTCGGTATTATCGACAGAATACAAAATAGAGATAAACTGAACAGAATCCTTCCAGAGGATATTGGAGAGGAAAAATACATTACAAAGAATCCGAACATTAATCCAAATCAATTTCAATGAAGTGTTCACCAATTCTACTCAATTCAAAATCATCATTATGTCAAGATCCTTTTCCTACGTACCTGAGGCTGAATCAAAAAAAAAAAAAAAAAAAAAAATTCTGCTGAGGCATCATGAATAATCTTCTGAAACAACAAATAAAAATGGTTGCGGCCTTGGTAAATTCTCAACGGTCCAAACTCACCCGTTACGTCATACAGTGCCAAAGACTGACGTTTATTTATTGTACGTCGGAATTGCATGAACTTTTAGAGCAGATAAAAAAAATATAAATCAGGATTTTTTTCCGGATTTTCGACATTTTGACACTTTTACACTAAGAGGGTTAGGTCCATTTTTTCACTTTCCAATCTTAAACAAATACCAATTTTAGTATGCAAAGTTTATTTTTGTGAAAAAATGGAGTTTTTGTCATGTGGGGGAACAGCGAACACTATGGACTGAATGACGTTTCTGGCACATTGTATAACCCCCGTGTTAATGAATAAATGATAAGCACAATTTTAACACTTTGACGTAAAAATGTATTTTTTTTTAATCATTTCAACTTTTCATTCACACATTAGTTCTTCGCTTTTGATAATTTCCTAAATAATCTCCCATGAAAGCAACATCGACATTTGTGGCCGTTGGGGAAAAAAATCCTGGCAGTGTCGTCGCGGTTACGAATGATGCAAACGTGGCAAAAATGGAAGTACGTCCGATTTGGGTGAAACATGGTCATTTTAAAGGCCGCAAAATTTTAGAAACTATGTGTGCTTTTAGTTTTTCAATTTTCCCTCATTGTTTTTAAGTTACTTTCGTTTTTAACGCGTCAGAGACCGTTGCTTGCCTGTAGACATAATAATAGACCTGATGCCCCACACTTTGTATATATGAACGCCACAATAACCGAAGGTGTGCATTAAAGTAATTTCATCTTTCTTCACATGAAATGAAATTCACGGATCTACAATCGTACAGTTAAAACCAGAAGTCCTGTCCCGAAATGCGCACAAATAGCACGTTGATTTGCGAGTTAATCTACGCGTTATGACGATGGTAAGGCTATCAAATTCTGCATACACGCCCTGTGCACAAGCAAAGTTTCAGCCAATGGACCTCCGGGCAACCCGGACGTCCATTGGCAGGAACATTGCTTGTGTTTGCTATGGGAAACAAGGAAAACCTGCCATGCTTTGGATGTCATTCGATATGGCAATTGCGCGCAATTCCTACGAGCAATTAAGCCTAGATAAGCGCACAGTTCGTGACAGGACTTCTAGTTTTAACTGTAATAATGTAATAATGTCAAATACTCGGACAATGATTCAAAATTAAATTTCACTGTAAAAAGTTGAAATCAAATAAAATCTTCTTTCTTTTGGTTCCCAAAATTATAGGGAAACGAAAACAGTTGTTCTCTAATACCGTAAGCAAAGTTGTTAACACAAAAACGTTTAACACAAAGACCATTGATATCAGTAATGAAATAATCATTTAACAATATACTTAAATTAAAGGCATTTAAAACCAAAGCTATTGACAAATAAAAAAAAATGTCATTACAATTTTATTATATTTTACAACAAGTGACTTCAAAATGTACCTTATGAACCCGCATCAGACCAAGCTCGTTGAGCTGGCCGTTAAGATCTACCAAACTCACACCATATCGGCAAATTATCTCAACAGATAGTATGATTTCTTTTTTTATGCGCTCAGTCAGATTCCGTAAGAAGTAATTTAAATACATTTTTGTGTTACTACACATTCGTAGTCTGCATCCTGTCGCTTTGCAGTAGTGTTTAGGCAGTCTTGGCTGTCAGTTTTCGCGTCCTAGATTTGTCGCTAAATAACTGTCTGGGTACTTCGAATTTCAGATTACCTAGAGTATTCACGCTGTTGATGACACATTAGAATCAGGTCCCGTATAGATAATACATACCCTGGGGCATCAATAAAGTCATACAATGTCATGAAATGGAGATCAAGAAGACAATATTTCGAATATTTCTTTAGCTGGGATGAACGTCAACTGATTGGCAAGTCCGCGATGTTCACAAAGTGGGCCAATCTAAAGGTGTGCCTTGAGCTGGTTCCAGTGGGTTGTTATAAGCTATGTTTTGGTGGTTAATCCTTTGAATCCGAGAGGCAGATTGTCCGGCTCAGAAACATGATACGTCATGGGCTGCTAACTGAATGTGTGGGATAGACAAATCAATATTTTCAACGTGCAGCCCTAAGGCTGCACGTTGTAAATATTAATTGTTACATCCCCAATTAATAGATATGGACTCTTCCAATTACTGCCATTGAATTGACATTGAAAATACTACCAGGGTGTTTAAAGGGTTAGAACAAAAACGTTTAGTTCTACAAGAATTGGTTTTCAAGTGTGGGCTTCTAATTGTGTTTAGAAAAGGGTAAATCAGCGGAAAGCCAAAGTATAGTTAAAACTAGAAGTCCTGTCATGAAATGCGCACAAATAGCACGTTGATATGCGCGTTAATGTGCGCGTTATGACCCAATTAAAGCTATCATATTCTGTACGTATGGCATGTGCACAGGCAATGTTTCAGCCAATGGACCTCCGGGTAACCCGGAGGTCCATTGGCAGAAACATTGCATGTGTTTGCTATGAGTAACTAGGAGAACCTGCCGTGCTTTGGATGCCATTCGATATGGCAATTGCGCGCAATTCCAACGCGCAATTAAGCCTAGATAAGCGCACTATTCGTGACAGGACTTCTAGTTTTAACTGTATATTATTAAAGGGTTACAAGAGAAGATACAATAAAATTTAGAAACAAAATATACAATCGTCAACCTTTTCGAAATTACTACTGACATAACAACCATGAATCTGATATTGACACTTTACGCTCTTCAAATACAGATTCAGCAGAACGGTTGGGAGGACAAGTGACTTTGGTCGTTTCCAAACAAGGTTACGGGCAAGAGATTCACCATAACGATCTTGACGTAATTTTACTGGAACTGGGCCATAGTTTGGATCAACACAAATGAGACTCTGCTCTTGAAATTCAGTATAGACGAAATATATCGAAGGGTGATGAAAGGCTTATTTGTTTATTTATATATTCAGGGTTTAACGACACATTAACAGCCAATGTCATATCGTATCGGTGATAGTTTTACGGGTGGAGGAAGCCGGAGTACCCGAAGAGAACCACAGAGCAACGATGATCAGCTGCCAGCTCTCCGACATCGTAACTCCGCACTGCAGCACAGGCAGGGTTAGATTGGTCGAAGACATGCGCACCATCGACGTGCAGTACGCCTTAGTACACGGCGTTATCGTGCCCCCATGTGGACAATCGGGATTAAGTGCCTTGCCCAAGGACACAACGCGGGAGTCCGAAACAATCGCTGAGACGGTTACCCATCCGAGGACTAACCGGGCTAGACGTTGCTTAACTTCGGTGATCTGACGAGAACCAGTTACCGCAACGCCACCGCTCCCCCGATAAATGCACGAGTCTATTAAATTTCAAATCATATTTTTTATTATATTGAGAAGCAGATTATCGGTTAGTGTTCTGCCAAAATGCATATTCAACCTACACGATTCTCATCACAAAAATACACAGAACGTCACGATGTGTGAATGCGTCCGTCAATAAATTTAATTTTGTTAATTTAGGTGGTTTTGAACCCAAAAAATGTTTAATTGACATTCAATTATCGACTGTCACCGCAGCTTCCGAATTGACATGGGTCAGAATATGACATTTCTATTGGCCGATTGCGAAAATGGGCGGAGTTCATTTCTTTTGATTGCTCCATTATGTCAGGTGGAAAAATAGTCCGTCAATAGAAGTCCGTCAATTACAAATCCGTACAGAAGACGTGTTTCATAGGACTATTACATGAAACACGTCTTCCGTACGGATTTGTAATAGTCCGGCAGAAAAGGGGGTTGACCCAAAATTCTCTGTTAAAGTTTTTTTCTCTGCTGATTATTCATCAGTGGGATGTCAACAACGATTTCTAGGGTGGTGTCGCCTTGTCACCCTTGAGCATTTTTTTTTAAAATCCAAGATGGCGGCCGCCTATGAAAAATCGTCACGCAATTTCATTGAATGTTCTCGTGTATCTACATTTCATCACCTATAGGCCCGAAACTCTGAATAAAACTGAAATTCTTCTTGAGGACAGGAATGTCAACGGAATAGGTCCCATCTATGAGATTTCCAGCCTTTCAAGATCCAAGATGGCCACCCAGTTCCTGTTTGCTCATATGCATCATTTTGTGGTAGTTAATATCTAAGTCTTTACTCAAATTGTGATACCATACGGACAAGTTTGATCATTGAGTTGTCGAATAACACACATTTGCCTTGAAAAAGATTTACTCCCCAAAACGGCAACAAGATGGTCGTCAAAAGGGCGACCATTTTTCGTAATTTCAACAATGTAGGTTTCATTCTTTGTCAATTGCTCGATCATTTGTTTAATTGGAAATTGGAACATAACATTCCTTAGCCTTAGTACCGGTCTGTCACAACTGCAATCTCAAGTTGAGATAGGGCCAACTGGTTGTTACGGAGGGGGAGGGTGATCCAATCGGTGAGGCCAATGGTCCATACATACAGCCGACATAAACCGAGCAGCACCGATTGATTGATTGATTGACTGATATTTTATTTGCCAATACACTAATATATAGCAATGTATACATTATAGTACATGTAATAAAAATATTGAAATTTCAACAAGAAGAAATATTGCATATTGTACATTAAATTACAAAAAAATTCCAATTAATTGTTGCATTGTGTACTGGCAGGGGAAGGCATAGCCAGATTGGCTGTCTTCCTGCCTTTCCCCTAGAAAGAAGAAAAAGAAAGAAAAAGAAAGATCAACAGAAAGAGGTGGATATTACACTTCAGCATTTGAGAATTCCTGTTACTGTGTCTTCAATGGGTCTCATACAGCATGCGCGCAAAGTGTCGCTGATGGCCAACAGCGAAATGTCGCTCTCTTAATTCTGCTGACACAATTCCTCCCGTTATCATGGAAATAGTACAAGATTGAGAAGATCTATGAAATGGTTGGTGGGAGCTGAAAGAGAGGCGACATGGACGAGAAAACCAGACAACAACAATTACTGTGGACAACAAATCGTTAACCGTTTAGCAAGGTAACCTCCTACACCACCCCGCGCCCTAATAGAAGTCCCTATTCACATTTTTGTTTGTTTTCACACTCTGCCTCAAAACCACAGCATTTGGTCCCTCACTGGAACGATTTCGTCGATCTCGCGCCAATGGGGGGGGGGGGGGGGGGGGGAGGGTGCATCAGCTATGTCCTTGAATTATAGGTTGCGAGTGTATAGTTTTTTTCAAAAACTACGCCAAGAAGGCAATGTGAGCGGTGCTAGACATTTGATTAGTTTTTATGGAATCCAGATCATTGGAAACAATCCGGACAATAAGGGTTTGAACAGGAAATGTCTTCGGAATAAGAGGAAAAAAACATTGCTGTTAGCTTTCTCTTGAATTCTTTCCTATTTTCTGTATTTCTGATGTCTAATTCTAGCTCATTCCATAGCTTTGGTAGCGCAAATACCGGTAGTTTATCCAGAGTCTTGGTTCTAGTTTTGTGTCTGTGCAAAAGACATGCCTGACGAGTATTCATATTAGATTGGTTAGTTGAGAAAAAGTTTACAAATGAACCCGGAAGGCTTCCATTATGCCAATCAAACATGAATAATAAGGCGTGTATTTTGTATAAGTCTTTTAGCTTCAATATACTATCATTAATGAATAGGGGGTCCCGATGGGCATTGTATTTCTTATTATTTATTATTCGTAAAGCTCGTTTGTGCAGTTTTTGGAGGCGATCACGGGATTAGACGCACCCCATAATGTAATTCCATAGATGAAGTGGCTCTGTATCAAAGTAAAATATAAAGATTTCATAACATTATGAAGGAGAAACTTTTTGGCTTTATTGAGAACGAAGTTGGCAAGTCCGACTTTCGTGCAGAGGTGAGATATATGGGCGTTGTACGATACGTTGTCATCAATATTTATACCAAGAAACTTCAAGGACTTCTCACTTTCCCCACTGCCAACCTTGCAGATTGCCCAATTGTTTATATAGACATTCTGATGAGTAACATTCCTTTCTCTATGACCTGGATTAAGTAAAATGTATTTCGTTTTCTTTTCGTTCAGGACTAGGCGATTGGCTGCGCACCAGTCAGATATATTTTGCAATTGCTCATTGAAATCTGAGATTAGGGCATTTATCTCCGCTCCAGACTTATATGCTTCTGTGTCATCGGCAAACGATAAGACATTTAATGTAGTTGCATTACTTATGTCATTAATATACATTATAAATAAAATGGGACCCAATATAGAACCTTGTGGAACTCCACATGTTAGTTTAGTTAGATTTGATTTACTATCACCAAACGATACATACTGATTCCTGTTCTTTAGATACCTTTTGAACCAACTAATAGGGTTACCTCTTATTCCATAATGTTCAAGTTTTTGGAGAAGGATGTCGCGACTTATTCTATCAAAGGCTTTAGAAAGGTCAAGAAAGATAGCTAAGGTGGTGTTCTTACTGGCTTTGTTATTTTCGACGGCGACATGTTTTAATAATTGCATAATTGGATGTAGTGTGTTGTGCTGCTTCCTAAAACCATATTGGTGGTGACAGAGGATATCAAATTTGTTCAGAAATTTCATCAATCTGTCAAACATAAGTTTTTCTAAAATCTTTGAAAAAACAGGCAAAATACTTATTGGTCTATAATTTGTGAAGTTGTTTTCATCGCCTGATTTAAAAAAATGGGATGACTTTTGCAATTTTCAATCTGGTGAACTATTCCCTGGCTGAAGGAAATGTTCATAATATGAACAAGAGGGTCGACAACCGATTCTATCGATTGTTTAAGGATACTCGATGAAATATTGTCACAGTCCTGACTTGCTTTAGGCTTCATTTTAGTTACGATATTTATGATTTCAAAAGACGACGTTGGTAGAACAAACATATTATCTGGGAGTGGAGATTTCATGGATTCGACGAAAGGTTTTCGGGGATTCGTTATTTCTTTTGATGTCCTCTGTCCTATTTTTGCAAAGAAAATGTTGAATTCCTGAGCGATTTCGTTCGGGGTATTTATCCTTTTTCCACGCAGCTTAAAAAAAAGAAGGTAAATTACTTTTGTTTTTGTTTCTTTTCAGAGCTTTATTTAGAATTTGCCACGTTTTTCGCAGATTGCTTTTATTTTCCAACAGGACATTTTCGTAATACATAGCTTTGCTTTGTTTTTTAATTCTGTTAAACAATCGGCAGTAATTTTTGTAGTTTCTTACATCAAATTCTGTTGGACTTCTTATTTTTTTATGAAAAATTTATTTTTGTTGTTGGCTGAGATTAAAAGACCTTTCGTCATCCAAGGCTGTCGCTTTATGTGTTTCTTATTCCGTTTTTCACTTTGCAAAGGAAATGCTGATTCAAATGCGTTCATAAAAATGTTTAAGAAGTTTTCATAAGCAGCACTGGGACAGTTGGAATCCATAACTGGTGAAAAGTCACACTGGGACAGTAATACTTTGAAATATTCGATACAGGTAGGGTTTATTTTCCTGGATAGAATTGGCCTTGTACTATCTAATGGCATAATTACAGATTCAGCATAAAAGATTCCAAAATGATCGGATACATCAGTGAGAATTATGCCGGATTTGAAAGAGTTTATTAGATTGTTTGAAAATATATTGTCAGTCACTCTGGTTGGTTTGGTAATGGCAGGCATAAATCCCTCACTAAACATTAAATCTATGAACCCATAAGTTTTCGAGTGGGAAGCTACTTTCAAAAGGTCAATATTGAAGTCGCCCATAATTAAAGTTGTTTTCTTTTCCTTGTTAAGTATATCAGTTATGTAATTGATCTTTGATTGGAAAATATCTATATCCGCTTTGGGGGCCGTGTTTGGTCGATATATTACACCAATAATTCTCGACAGATTTTTATTCTTTATTTCTATAAAAATTGACTCAAGCACATGTGGTATGAATATAGAAAGATCTCGTCGAACAATGAAGTTAAAGTCATTTTTTTATAAATAGTCCTACTCCACCTCGACCATCGTCATCAGTGGGTCTAGTAAGTTTTTGTAATGGGTGATATCCTTCTAGTGTATAAGATATATTGGAGGGGACCTGAAAGACTTCTGTTAGACCGATAACATCAAATGTATTTTCATTGCTGTTTAGTTCAGACAGCAGGTGATTAAGAGGGTCCCAATGGGCATTAAGGCTTTGGCAATTGAGGTGAAAAGCAGAAAAAGATCCGCGCATGCCCCTGAGTTCAGATTGCAACTCACCAGGAAGGAGATATTTACAATCGGTAATGTTATATATAGATTTGGAATCACTATCTGTATTGGATATGTTGGTCCTATCATTCATCAGATAATTGAAGTCGTAGTTAGAATCAGTCTGGATCTCGTCCAAATTAATATTACCCGCCATGATTTACACAAATACCGTCAGCAACACCCGGGCACATAAGCATGAAGGAGGCCTGAAGAATCAAAAATAATAAAGACAATACATTTTGTGACTGTAAAGAACTATCAAGAGGAGTTATAACAGAGTAATATAAAGTGTGTAAAAGAAGATATTCTTTCTCATTGCATTGGTTAAATGTGATCAAAAAGAGGGTAGTAAGAGCATTGAATATCAATACTCCATAGAAAAAGGAATTCATTATTCCGCTTTATTGTAAAACATAATAATTTGTTCCCTAGCTATCTGAGTACAACACAAGAAGGTATAATAATAATAACGGTGGTTACGTGAGGACAGCATACCATAATACTGAGGAAATTAGTGGAGGTTCAACTGAATCCCCTATCATCAGGGTTCGGCCCCAAACACACAAACGCACAAGATTTTCTTAATGTACATGCTGTGACGATAATGGGCAATTAAACGAATCTATCTTGGTAAATGGATCAATTAGATATGTAACTAAGCGCAAGCATGATGTGACGATAACAAATGGACAAACTGATCAGTCTAAATATACATCAACAGGACAGATGGATAATGAACTACATGATTCACCACACTTCCTGAACATTATGTGAGGATAATTGACTCAAACCAATCTGTCGAAATGAATGGTCATTACACAGCGCAGGCATGATAGGACGATAACAAATGGACAAACTAATCAGTCTAAATATACGATCAACAGGACAGATGGATAATATAATACATGATTCACCACACTTCCCGAACATAATGTGGGGATAATTGACTGTCAAACTAATCTGTCGAAATGAACGGTCATTCGGTCAGTTGGGTAATATAACACACATTTCATCAAACCGCAAGGTGATTGCGTGAAGTTACAGTCAACACGATGACAAGATAAGAAAAGGCAAGAAAAGGAAGTGATATTTCGTGCACATGAACACTCTACATTTTTTCTTTCGTTTTGGTGGTGACGTTTTATGTCTGATCGATTTGTTGAACCATTCAATCAGTCCGGCATATAATCATTGTGATGCATTATTCGCGTTTTTCTGAATTAATAAAGTGGTTTAACTATAACAGGGATAACGGTTAGTCAATGTTATGATGATTCGCAACTACATGGATGAAACTGATTTGACTGAAAGATAAGAAAAACCTCAAAAATATACTTTTCATATTCTAATCTTGGGCGTGAGTGTGCTGGGGTGGTGTGATCAAAATGGTAGGATGAGCATATTGCATTTTCTCCTTCGTATTGGTGGGGAAGTTATATGTCCGATCGATTTGCTGAGGCATTAACCCTTTACCCAACGTAACGGCCAAAACCGGCCAGCATTATTCTCAAAAATCGCCAATTAATTTTCACTATTTTTTTCATTTTTTGTCTCAAAAACATAGGTTATGACCCCTCGTTGGAACGAGCTCGTCGAGCTCGTTCCAACGAGGGGTCATAACCTATGTTTTTGAGACAAAAAATGAAAAAAATTAGTTATTCAAGAATTTTTTTTGCAAGTGTCGTCTGCTTTTCACGTTAGGTAAAGGGTTAAATCGATCAGCCATATAATCAATTCCCCTATTACAATTCTGGTTGAATGCTAAATTATTTAGATAGTCAACATTTGTTCCTTCAAAGTTGCTCTATTACAAAGTATTGGAAAATCCCAGCAGACACCCTCCAACAATTTCTAACATATCAATTCTTCAATTTTACTCGTTTTTTTCCATCATGAAGAATGAAAGGAGAATATGAGGACTACAGCAGGCACATTTCGTAACTAATTGAGTGCTGGATTATTTTTTAGTGCTAGATTATTTTTGATTGGCAACACTTGTTCCTCCAGATAGCCATGTTACAAATCTGTCTGAGAGCTAAATTATTGTTGATAGTTAGCATTAGTTCGTTCAAATTAGCTCATTTACAAATTATTGCAGGATGCCAGCAGACACCCCCACTCCCAATAATTTCCAAAACATCAATGTTTTAGCAATCATTTTCTATAAGTTTTTGACTCACAATAAACAGTGAAAAAAAACAATATGGAGACTACAGCAGGTGTAATCAACATGTTTTGATTTCTATAAGCCTTTGGCTCACAGTAAACAGTGACAAAACAATATGGAGACTACCGCGGGTGTAATCATCAGGTCTTGATTCACCTGGAGGATAGAACGGTGAATATGAAGACTACAGCATACGTAAACTTTCATTACACAAATGTGTTCTAAATTTGTTTGATTGCATTCTAACTTATTTTGATAGTCAACATTTCTTCCTTCAGATTTGCATTGAATTGGAATCTCCGAATTTCTCAGGCGAGAGTTTTCCTACTCAAGGGTCAGGGAAGAAGGAAACGTTAGTCTACAGTAAGCAGGTCAAGAAGTCAGTCAGTTAATTCACATGGATCGGTGGTTTCACCACACGGGATTTCCACTACCACATTTCCGAGATGGTTGTTGGCGAGTACTGGGTTCATTTTGGCGACCATATTTCGTAATTTCAACAATGTAGGTTTCATTCTTTGTCAATTGCTTGATCATTTGTGTAATTGGAAATTGGAACATAATCAACATTCCTTAGCCTTAGTACCGATCTGTCACAACTGCAATCAAGGTAAGATAGGGCCAACTGGTTGTTACGGGGGGGGGGGGGGGCGGTGGGGGTGTGGGGGGGGGGGGGTAGTCCAATCGGTGAGGTCAATGATTTGAGGTGTTTGCATGAGGAAAGAGAATCCATCATTGTTAATCAGGTAGCTAAGATTGAAGACCCATCATCACATGTTGTAGCTGACGACACTGATATATTTATAATGTTGCTCCACTTTTACCACATTGGGCAAATATCAGGTCAGGTTATGATGGTTGCTCCTGCAAGAATACGTGATACTATAAGTATCAATGAGACTCACGACACTCACAATAACATTGTAGAGAATCTCCTACCGGTGCATGGTTTGACTGGGTGTGACACTATTGCGGCATTGTTTGGTGTTGGGAAGAATGGTGCATTGAAAGTGCTTAGGTCCCTGAAATATTCCACTGGCTGTCTTTGTGTTTTGGCTGTGCCATTTGAACACATTCTGAAAGATGTAACATCATTTATATTGGTCTGTTGTGGATAGCCAGCATGTGAGTCAACAACTGAAGCTCGCCGAAAAATGTGGTCAAGTAGAGTTGGTCGAAGCATGGCATCAGCCACAAACTGAGTTTTTTTACCACCAACTGACCCTACGTTTGCTAAAAATGTCAAGAGGGCTCATCTCCAGATTTGCATTTGAGACATGCACTCGATGAGGCACCTCCAGAACTTTATCCAACAGACTATGCTTGGTCGAAAGAAGGCGATGCTCTCATTCCAACTATCTCCACGAGTGACATAGCAATGGCCCCAGAGAGCATCCTGCAATTGATCAGATGCGCATATTCGTCCGTGGTACCCTGTGCAACTAATAGGTGTGGTTGTCATAAATCTGGACTATCGTGCACTTCTTTCGGTCCATGTGAAGGAGACGCAAGGTGTCAGAATGAACTCACCAGGCAAAATGTCGACCGAGAAGAGATGGACTCATAAAATCATGAATGTTTTACGAAAAATAGGCGCCATCTTGACACTCTCGTTGCTCCTTTGGGTAGAAGTCTCTTCTTATTGATTGGTTGATTGATTGACTGGTTTATTGATTGGTGTTTAAATTCTATTGGTGGCGGAAAGCCCACGGAACCCAGTACTCGCCAACAACCATCTCTGAAATGTGGTGGTGGAAATCCCTTGCGGTGAAACCTCCGACCCATGTGAATTAACTGACTGACTTCTTGACCTGCTTGCTGCGGAGTAACGTTTCCTCCTTCCCTGACCCTTAAGTAGGAACACTCTCGCCTGAGAAATCGTGAGATTCCAATTCAATCGGAGCTGATCGGTTTATGTCTGCTCTATGTATGGGCCATTGACCTCACTGATTGGACCATCCTCCCCCTCCGTAACAACCAGTTGGCCCTATCTTAACTTGATTGCAGTTGTGGCAGACCGGTACTAAGGATAAGGAATGTTATGTTCCAATTACACAAATGATGGAGCAATTGACAAAGAATGAAACCTACATTGTTGAAATTACGAAAAATGGTCGCCCTTTTGACGACCATCTTGTTGCCGTTTTTGGGGAGTAAATCTTTTTCAAGGCAAATGTGTGTTAGTCTACAACTCAATGATCAAACTTGTCCGTATGGAATCACCATTTGAGCAAAGACTTAGATATCAACTAACACAAAGTGATACATATGAGCTAACAGGAACTGGGAGGCCATCTTGGATCTTGAGTGGCTGGAAATCTCATAGATGGGACCTATTCCGTTAGCATTCCTGTCCTCAACAAGAATTCCAGTTTTATTCAGAGTTTCGGGCTTATGGGTGATGAAATGTAGATACACGAGAACATTCAATAAAACTGCGTGACGATTGACGATTTTTCATAGGCGGGCGCCATTTTGGATTTAAAAGAAATTGCTCAAGTGTGACAAGGCGACACACCCCTAGAAATCGTTGAAGACATCCCACTGATGAATAATAAACAAAGAAAGAAACTTTAACCGAGAATTTTGGGTCACCCCAAAAATAGGATCTTTTCTGCCGGACTATAAATGTTGAACTGGATGAAAAGTACTAGACTTGTAATAGAGAGATTTTATGTGGCACGATCACTAAAGATGTGATACCGTGATAACGTACACTTTACCCAATATATCTTTTGCTACATTTTGTGCCAAACTGCGAGATGTCTGTTAGATAACTCGTTTAGCGAAACTCTTCGTGTTGTACAAGCGTCGGGGAATGGTCAAAATCCACGCGCGGTCAGTTTTGCCCACGGGCACTTTTGTCAATTAATAATCAGTAGTTTTTAACAAATAGTGTATGGAAGAAGCACCGGTTCGTGTCCGGTACTTCAGTCAATAAAAATCTGAGGGCAATTCCATCTTTTATGTCGTAGATTCACTGTTGACGCATGCATGGAAATATTACGCGTGGATTTTGATCTTTTTCCCGACGACCGTATTCTAATTTCAGTTTGAGTGATGTCATCATTCGTCTTGCGGAATCCAATCTGTATTCATTTTAACCAATGACGGCAATTAAAACTAAACGTACTGTCATGGAATGCGGACAAATAGCTCGTTGATCTGCGCGTTAATCTACGCGTTATGACCAAGTAAGGCTATCAAATTCTGTACATATGGCCTGTGCACAAGTAATGCTTCTGTCAATGGACCTCCGGGTAACCCGGAGGTCCATTGGCAGAAACATTGCCTGTGTTTACTATGAGTAACCGGGAGAACCTGCTGTGCTTTGGATGCCATTCGATATGGCATTTGCGCGCAATTCCTACGCGCAATCTATCCTAGATAAGCGCACAGTTCGTGACAGGACTTCTAGTTTTAACTGTATAACGTTGAATAACTTTTCTATCCATAAACATTACAAGGCAGGCTAATTAAAACATAATTTAAGACGACCAGGTCCTTCACATCTACCAGTTCTATCTCAAGTAAGATTATCAGGAAAAATCTGTTAAAAGGGTTACTTTCTTAATATTTTAATTCCACGTGGGAACCAGATTACTGATAATGGAAGAAAAAACGGAGAACAAATTGTAGGGCAAATGTTTCCTTTTTAATCGTTATTCCAGATTGACATTAATTATATGTATCTTCGGACCAACAAACCAATTATCGACCTGTCTATATAATGCCACAAATTAAAAACTAGATTATTTTTGGAGTTCAGAAGAAAGGATCTTAGTCGCATAGATTGGAATAAGTATACTGAAATCAAATCTAGAAGCACATCGAGGATCCAATGTCGACATCAAAATCGACTCCAAACTGAATCGAAAATAGAGCACAACAAACAATATGGACAGGGCTTTATTGCGAAGTTGTCGTGAAATCACTTGTCAGCTGGTCAGATTAATTTGCATATCATGATCGCCTATGTTATTACCTATGAAAGGCCTGTATGTTATATTTCAGCTGTTAACACCACTACTGGTGTAAAGCTTCTACTGCGGTTAAAAAAATACACATATAGCTGGTGTTGGAAGTTCATCAAGCTTGCCCTTTTGCATGACGCAATTTGCCAACTTCGATACATTCACACTTCGCGACGTTTCATTCAAACATACGACAGTTCGAGGTACTATCTACTACGTACAGCGACTTATTATGTTTGAAATACATACAATTAAATATTTAAAATAAAATTTAAGAATTGTTAATAATAATTTGATTGACAAGCAAGGTAAATTCAATCAACTTTGACGATGTGTCCAGTTGTTAATCAAGCATTCTATGACAATGTAGTTATTGTCAATACCTCACATTAATCTAGGCCCCCGCGGGGACCCCGGAAACTGAAGCTATGATTGTTTGTTGTGGTAAACAGGATCTAGTTTACTGGTAAGATAGGCCCGGTGGCCAATGCTTGGGGTGGAGGTCCGCTAAAATGGGCAACATGGGTATAAACGATTGGTCAGACTTGACTTTATATTCATGTTGTGTCACGATTGGCCATTGTGCATAAGTATGTGACCTTAAATCCCATTACATAAATAAACATCAACCTAGGGGGTTAATTGGAAATAATTTTATTTTGATCCGAAAGTGTGTCGATAGAATGTGTAGCCCATAAATCTTGTGTCTCGCTTGGCTCATGACTGAATGCTGCATGAATAATCACGTTGAATTGTATAAGTCGATTTGCACGGACTGACTTCTTTGTGTGCAGAAGTGTTGTGCAGGGTTTCTAGTTTGAGTCAGTAGGGTTTCTGGATTCGTACAGGTAGGACCAACTTAGATTTATTCTTTCTGTGATGGACCCTTGAGTCTGTTGGTCGGATTTTAAATTGTCCGAGCGAATTAAGATGGATTTCCTTGGGAAAGTTATGAGATGACGTGCATGAGAATGGGGAAGCAACAAGGGTTTCGCCGTTTTCATGGCATGGAGATCCGTAACTCGTTGGAGTCTGTCTGATACACAGGAGATAATTTCAAGTAAGAGACTTTAAGAGATTTTCTTGAATGAATATTCAGCTGGTGAATTTTTAATTCGTGAGCTGGATGTTCATGGAGAGGATAGATTTTTACGACCTGAAATATTAGTTCTAAATTGTCCAGTTGTAGTTAATCAGGGAATATGGGGCTGAATTCTTAACTCCTGTTTTCTTTACACGAGAACACACTTGATAATTGCGATTGGAACGCGAGCGGCGTTCGACCAAGTTGGATACAGATATTATAGAATTGATGTGGTCATCCCTGGATATATGATTTTCTTGGAATCATATGTCCGCGGCTGACCAGGTCATTTCTGATCACTGATTCTAGTTTGTGCTTTACGGATAAATAATTGGCCCAGTTAAATTGCGGCATTTACCCTGAATTATCTAAGCCAGTGGTTGGCCAGTGAAAGTTGTTCGTAATTGATGTAGCTGCTTTTGTTACCAATAAACGTAATAGTTATTGGAATTGAAACGCGTTCAGCGTTCGATTCTTCCACGTGCAGCTTTTGTTTGTAGTGAACAGAGAATATTTGCTGCATTCTTAACTCTTGTTTTCGTTATACGAAAACATATCTGATGGTATTGAATTGTTTTGTGTAGATTAATGGAAATGCTCTTATTATCAAAACTTTAAATGACAATAAATACATATATTAATAACGAAACTACAGAAACATATTCCGAATAAATACTTTATAATTATCCTCAAAATATGTCTTTGTTGTGTCTGTCACCCATGCACTTTAGGAAAGAAATTCCTGTAACGTTGACCCAGGACAAGTCGGGTACTCCGCTTCTAAATTTTTGCGTGTTGTCCTCGAGGTCGGGCTGTTGTTGAGATAAGACTTGTGAAATTCTTATTCAGATGTAAACTTGTTGAAGTTATTCTCGGTCTGCGAATTAAGGTTCGCGGGTGGAGAATTCCTTCACAAGTGTGTGGTTAGTATCCATATTGACCCCTACTTGCTTAATTTGGTAAACGACCATTGTGGAAATATAAACTTTGGGAGTTTTTGACAAGGTTGAGTTGATATTGAGTGGAAATTCTGTTCCCAGAATCCAGTAATTGACCAGCTGACCTTTTATATATTATGATAAATAATTTTAATTATCCGTCCATATCCAGCAATTAACCTAGAATCTGGGGGAGTCCCGATCACCCATCTAAATTGTAACCCACTGTCCGTTATATTGAGACCGATCAGGAAGGTTTATTTAGGTCCACGGAAGTGAGTTCGTTACAATTCATGTACAGCCGGTAGTACCGCCCACCGACGCAAAGGTAAACAAAACAAAGCCGTGTATTTGCAAATTGTCGTCTTTTCTCAATTTTAAGTGACAACGTCGATTATTTATTAAGAGCCTGGTATAAATAAAACAAAAAAGATACTAGGGCCGGTAGGCCGAGTGGTTAAAACCCTTATCGTACTCGTGGTTTAAATCTGATTACCGGTCCTATACCTATTTATTACATATATTTTAAGCGACTAATTGCGCTCTCGTGTTGTGTACTTGGACAAGACACTTAACCCCAATTTCCTTCATGGGGGCTCGATGACGCTGTGTACTAAGGCGTACTGCATATCGATGGTGCGCATGACCCCAACCAATCCTGTAACGCGGTGCAGAGTTCAGAGTTACGACGTTGGAGAGCTGACAGCTGCTCGCCGTTGCTCGGTGATTCTATCTGGGTACTCTGGCTTCGTCAACCCGTAAAACTGTCACCGACATGGTATGACACTGACTGTTAAAGTGTCGTTAAATCCTAATAAATAAATAAATAAACAAATAAATAAATAAATAAATAAATAAATAAATAAATAAATAAATAAATAAATAATTCTATATATTACCATACAATTGCGTCGCGCGCGTGTAGTAGGTTTTATGAGTACACGGATTCAGATGTGACAATTTACATAGTTAAACAGAACTCACACAGTCAAACGCGGTATTCGTGCGCTCCTCTTTATAGGTACAGTTGGCACAATGTAAATTCTAAGGCAGACATGTCGATCAGCCGATTGAACCTAAAAACGCAACAGACAAAGCAACTATTCTTTCATTTCTGCATGGAAGACATTTAACCCTTTTACTAATATGGAAAGCAGACGACACTTGCAAAACAAATTCTTGAATAACTATTATTTTTCAATTTTTTGTCCCAAAAACATAGGTTATGACCCTCGTTAGAACGAGCTCGTCCAACGAGGGTCATAACCTATGTTTTTGAGAAACAAAATGAAAAAAATAATGAAAATTAATTGGCGATTTTTGAGAATAGCGCTGGCCGGTTTTGGCCGTTACTTTGGGTAAAGGGTTAAATGTGTGAATCGGCAAGTCGATTCGATGTCAAATCTGGAGGCCATGGGAGTCGGCATCGAATCGAAATCTTCGACGCTTCGTAATGCCCACTATACTAAACACCGGACCACTATCGGAATCAGAAAAAAAAATCTGGACAATCTCCACTGAGAAGTCGTATCTTACGTTTACAGTAATTAAAGTTGCCTTTGGGCAAAACGTTGTTTCACATTTGCTCTTTATGCCTTCCCTCAATTATTATCGTTTTATATATAGAATAAACGTATAGTGTTTTCAAGTAAAAAAATTTTTCTACGAGTAGGATTAAAAATGAAACCGTCGAGCCTCTGGCGAGTCGGTTTCATTCTTAATTTTCGAGAAGACTAATTGTTTTATTTTTTACTTGAAAATATTATACGTTTATTTTGTTTATCCCATACATCTTTCACAGGGCAGTCGCGGCGAAATCGTGCGGTTACTCGCTACAAAACACAGCGAGCAGTGAGGAGCACATAGGTCCAATTCGATGTCAAGCAAAATTGCCAAAAATAAAAAAAGGCGCAGTGATACATTTCTGTCTTAAGAAATTCCCCTATAAACTTGAGCTAAACTTGCAAAAATACTTTATTAAATGAACAATATTCAGTGTTTTATACTGACACTGTGTAATACTTTCAAAAAGGAATAAAGAAAACAAGTCCGTCTCTACAAAAGGAATAAATTATTTCAGTGTTAAACCTACAGTTAAAACTAGAAGTCCTGTCCTGAAATGCACACAAATAACACGTCGATTTGCGCGTTAATCTACGCGTTATGACGATGGTAAGGCTATCAAATTCTGCACATACGACCTGTGCACAAGCAAAGTTTCGGCCAATGGACCTCCGGGTTACCCGGAGGTCCATTGGCAGGAACATTGCTTGTGTTTCCTATGGGTAACAAGGAGAACCTGTCATGCTTTGGGTGGTATTCGATATGGCAATTGCGCGCAATTCATACGCGCAATTAAGCCTAGATAAGCGCACAGTTGGTGACAGGACTTCTAGTTTTAACTGTATGGGGAAAATTTATCACCCTACTAGGTGAATAAACCAACAATTTATCCAAGGCTTTTATTGTTCGAATAAAGAGCCATTTATGGGATAAAAGGCGATATGAAAACCTCTCCATGATGAGCTTTAGACACTTTCCGACTCTACCATTCCTGCTGCAATGTTTGCATTGATTTACCTGAAGCAATTTCGTTTCCATATTATCTTGCCATTGCGGAAATTACGTAATTAGATTAATGTTATGGTCTATCTCTTCCTCTCTTTGCTTTAAAACACATTATTTTAAACGAAAATGGAAATTAATTTCCGTAGCTTGGCACGGTTAACAAGGCATTAAAGTTCGTTGACAATATTTTCACACTTGAAACGACTGAGAAGATATGAATAACGTGTCGATAGAAAGGTTTCTTTGATGAAAAATCTATTAAAGAAATCGTCAATCACAATGAGTATCACTCAGTTGGTATTAGCTAAAAGATTAACATCCATACATGACAATAATTTTAAAACATCTCTACTGCGGCAATAAAATAGAACTCCACTTTCAGCACCCCATTAGTGCAATACCTTTCCCAGTCACTTTCTCATGGCTCATTTGTTGAAATCATGATCCACGTTTCCGGGCACCCCTCCTTTTAGCACACCATCGCACACTTCCGCTGTTTTCGTCATACTTCGGCTGTTGTCGACACACTTCGGATGTTGTCGACACACTTTTTTCCGAAATGAGCCATAGACTCGTATGTGGAGTCACTTGGTCGAGCAAATGCTCGATAGTTTATTTGCTCGATCAGGCACGGGTCGTCCAAGCAATGCTTACACAGATACTGCTCGATAGCTCACCAGGGGAACTTGGACTAGGTATGAAAAAGTTCTTAGAGCCAGCAGACTGTATTTGACTGCCTTTAGCAGTATCAGACAAGTACGATATTGATTTGATTTGGGAGCTGTAGCTTTAGAAGGCAACAATAGGTACTGAGAGGCAAAGTGCCACAAGTGAGTATTAATGGTACAATGCTGGAAAGATGTTAGAATAACTTAACAGACAGCACAGTGGTAATCAACAGTAATGGTACTGGGCTGGTAGAACAATATAGTAATGGTGAGCATAATAGAGGCTGACGTAGAGCAGATAGTTGAAGACATGGTGGAAGCCGATGGTAAGACTACCAAGAGCTGTATAGGATCTTAGAATCTCACTTATGGGATCCCACTTATTGAACCTCTTTTACGGATTGCCAAAAGAACCCCTTTTCGGGGGAACGTCTGTAGTTATAAAATCCCTTTTTTCGAGATGAGTCATATATTCGTACGTGGAGTCGAATAAATGACCGATAGCTCATTGCCTGTATTTGTCACTACTTGTTACCTTATTTTCCCAATGGGATTCGAGTATTCAGAGCAATGCTTGTTCCAAGCACTACTCTATTGGCGCTTAAAAGTATTCTTAGAAACCTTTGTGTCAGATTTTTATGTGACAGTAGGCGGAGTTTAAACGACTGGAGTGGTCTGATTGGCCGAGACCAAAGGTCGAGACCAATGAAACTAAGATCCAACAGAATTCTAGAACAGTCAGATTAAAGTAAGGTAAAAGCAGGCGAACAGGGTAAAGATAGATAAAAGCAGAGGATTATGAAGGAAATTATATAATGAATAGGCAGAAACCGAGTATTTTGGGAAAGTTCGAACTGGAAATGTGCAAACGTAATTCGACCAATCGAACAACACCCCTTTAATCCTATACACGTCGCGCTATTGTTAGGCCAAGATAGGGGCTCCACTTAGTCCGTTTCAGTGTTTTTTTTTTTTTGATGATTTGAAGTGATTGTCGGATCGTTTGTGTTAATTAAATATACTCTCATTGAAACGAATACAACTCTTGATGGCATGTCGGTCCTATTACACTACGTGATACTCTTAAGCCCAAGGTGGGGGAGCGGGTCGGGAAGTCGTTTTTGGTGACATTTTGATAAATATCGTGTTGCTTGTGGTAATTAGATACACCCATATTCACTCGGACATACTCTTTAAACACACCCACTTCCCATCTGAGAGCTTTCGGTCGCATTGCAACCAGGTGCCATTATGCAATGGATGAACCACAGCTGTGGCCTCCAGTTAACAAAATGGGCGATCGAAACACGGGTTACCTTAACAACACGCGCTGTGCATGCGCACTGACACCGCAATACACAATACAATGGCGTCATAACATGGTCCCTAATGTAGCCTACCAGGAAAACCATATATGACGTATCTGTGTCCAGGGATACAGCGTCACATTCAAGACCCCACCGAGGTCCCCACTCCGAAAAATACCTAAATTAACGAACGTATAAAACGCTCGTCACTTATCGGTGCATATGTTTTAACTGTTGGGGTATTACGGGTTTTGTTCTCTTGTCGTTGCCTTATTCAAAGTTACGGGGAATTGTTTAAAGGCACCCCCCCCCCACCCCTAATGTGTAGAACGGCAAATCCATTGACACTAATCAATTTCACTCAGCAACAGAACATGAAGCTTCCACGTTGCCTTGTCATCCCTACAGTTAAAACTAGAAGTCCTGTCACGAATAGTGCGCTTATCTAGGCTTAATTGCGCGTCGGAATTGTGCGCAATTGCCATATCGAATGGCACCCAAAGCACGGCAGGTTCTCCTGGTTACTCATAGCAAACACATGCAATGTTTCTGCCAATGGACCTACGGGTTACCCGGAGATCCATTGGCTGAAACGTTGCTTGTGCACAGGCCATATGTACAGAATATGATCGCTTTACTTGGGCCATAACGCGCACATTAACGCGCATATCAACGTGCTATTTGTGCGCGTTTCATGACAGAACTTCTAGTTTTAACTGTGCACTTCAGCGTTTAAAACACCCGATGATAGAAGAATTCAATGCAAGAAAAAACTTTGTAAACATTTCAGCGAAATTTCCGAAACAGCGCGACTAGAATTGAATCCACTCGAATCATCCTGACGATTTCAAAACGAGGGTTCGCGGGGCCCAATGTTCATGTCTCCAGCCGCATTTGACTTTGTATCATTACATGCGGGCTTGGTTGCAAGAATGTCACTTGAGTGGAGTAACAGGAAGCTCATAGCTCATCATTATATTTTATATCTATATTCAAGTAAGCATCGGTTGTATGCATCATATTTAATTAAATCTGTTTCAGATGCAGGGATATTAGTGTCTATGTCAACCGCTCTGAAAAATGATGATGAGGTACTGAAATTCCGAGCTTTAATAATTTGTCTCGTAATGTAATTAGGAATTTAAGCAACTCGTCTGACAGATCACGATGAAGCTTGAATTAGTTAAATTCTTAATTGCATTGTGGCAATCAATTGAAGGTTGAACGTTTGATGTATTGACCCAGTACGGAAGGGGTTAGCACTCACAGTGCATTCAGTTACATATCTGTGTCAGGAACCATGCTGGCTAGAAATATAATTTAGTGCTTCCAATTGGCCATGAGCGTCTCAGCTAATGGAAGGCTGAAGGTGAGAAAATATAAGTACAATAACTTATTACTTTCCAAAGTGTGATTAACTAGACTGAATGGTTTCGCGCGCCGAAGGTGCGCAGGGGCGGTTTTGGGGAACAAGCCCCTTTCGACCCTCAGTGACTGTATATGGGTAGTTCTCACATGTCTGGGCGTGTTGAAGGGGAAAAAGGTTCAGGTACTCGGCAGGTGTCTCCGGTTGCGGCGTGATGGCTCCGTTGACATATTTCTGTTGAACCTTCGGATGAGGACCAGTGTGGAAGTTTGGGTCCTCTCACAAAGGTACTACCTCTCCCCGAGGGTGCAGTGGTTCTAGGTTTTCAGGCAAGTAAATAGGTTTTCAGGCAAGTAAAGTCTGCCACTTCGAGGATGATTTTGAGTGATGGCCATCACTGGCATGTATAGGCTGCCCCAGGCTGTCTCTGTTTAGTTGGACTCTTTGAACGAAAGCAACAACGACCCCTTTCTGGGACCACCAGAAAGAAGACCCGAACTTCCCTGGTTCGGGGGCAGGCCTGCATTGTAGTCCTTTTGGGTTGGGACAAAAGATACGCAATGCGCTTACGAAAAGGGCAGAGGCGGGACGCAGGACCAACGCTCGCCTCCCTAAAAGTGGTCGGATGGAGTGGAGGATGTTCAGGAGCCATGGGAGTTACTGTTTCCATAACGGTTATATTGTCCATAGCGGTTATTGGGGTGCTGGTCAAAAAGTATCTTCTGTGTACCTGCTTAAAAGAAGAAGGCAGACTTAGTTTTCATTAGAATATGTAAAATATAAAAAGATAAAAATGGCACATTTTGTTTAATTTATGATCTAATCTTCAGCTGAGTCGGTGAAGGCAGCCCTTTCTGGTAGAAGGCCACAGTTAAACTGTTAATCTTCCTGTTAGCTCACCTTCTGAGGCTGAGAGTGAATTTGCAGCGGGAGGGTAACAGGTTTAGCACACTAAACCACACCCGAGGGTGTTTCTTTCCTGTTGTACCCTTCGCTGGTTGCGACCTCACTGAGGTTAGTTTGAGTTTATTTGGAGGTGCCGGGGATCGCTAGCGTTTTATGTGGGATGAGCTTCCGCGGCTGGGAATGAGATTGCAGCGGGAGGGTAACAGGTTTAGTACACTAAACCACACCCGAGGGTGTTTCTTTCCTGTTGTGCCCTTCGCTGGTTGCGATCTTATTTAGGTTAATTTAAGGGTATTTGGAGGTGTCGGGGGATTGCGGGCGTTTTTGTTCAGAGATAACATGTTTACACGTAAACCTTATACAGTGTTTAAACGTGATCTAACTTTAGTTGAGTCAGTGAAGGCAGCACTTTCTGGTAGAAGGCCACAGTTAAGCTGTTAATCTGCCTGTTGGCTCACCTTTTCGTTCCCTGGTTAGTTTTTAAACGTGATGTAATTTTGATAGAGTCGGTGAAGGCAGCCCTTTCTGGTAGAAGACCACAGTTAAGCTGTTAATCTGCCTGTTAGCTTACCTTCTCGTTCCCTAGTTTTTCTCGAGGAGTTGTAGTTTTAAACAGTGTTAGAACGTGATCTACATTTGGTTGAGTCGGTGGACGTAGCTCTTTCTGGTAGAAGGCCAGGGTTAAGCTGTTAATCTGCCTGTTAACTCACCTTCTCGTTCCCTATCTATTGTTAAGCGTGTTTAGTTTTTTATAATATTTAATCGTGATGTAATTTTAGTTGAGTCGGTGAAGGCAGCCCTTTCTGGTAGAAGGCCACAGTTAAGCTGTTAATCTGCCTGTTAGTTCACCTTCTCGTTCCCAAGTTTTTTCGAGCGGTCTTAGTTTTGATTGGAATTTTTGGGTTTTTGTCGGCTTTCGCAAATGGCTTCAAGTTCGGAAATTAGTTCACTGTCGGCTAGTCGGTCATGATTTTTCGCGGCCAGGGTGGCTAGGCGGTCTTTAATGGTGGGGATATCGGCCCTGTCGTGGAGTGTTTTGATGGGTGTGTCCCATGGGGCGCGGAGGGCGACTCTAAGCGCGTGATTTTGGACCTTCTGGAGTTTTCCCATATTAGTTTGGTTGGGGCCAGTTAGGATGATTGCCCCGCATTCGAGTACTGGGCGCACAAAGGATTTGTATAGTTTGAGTAGGGTGGACTGGTTGGCTCCCCATGAAGTTCCCTTTAGAATTTTCAGTAAGTAAGTGCGTTTGGTTGCTTTTTTCGCCATGTCGTCGGTGTGTTTGTTAAAGGATAGTTTTTGATCAATGGTGATGCCCAGGAATTTCGCCTCTTTGCATTATGGGGGGGGGGGGGGGGGGGTATCCATTAGTTTTAGGTCAAAATAACGTTTATTTTTCTTGCGAGTAAAGGTGATTCGTTGGGTTTTATTGGCGTTCAGCTTAATTCTCCATTTGGCACACCACTGTTCTTGGTCATCGAGGGCGCGTTCCAGGGGTTTTTGGAGCAGATTGGCCGTATTTTTAGAATCCCAGAGGCCTTTATCATCCGCGAATTGGGAGACTTGAACACGATCCTCGGAGAAATTAAAATCATTTACGTAGAATATGTAAAAGAGAGGGCTGAGGACGGATCCTTGGGGGTGCCTACGTCAAGGGGGGCAATGTCAGACATTTCATTGTTCACTCTGACTTTGATTTCGCGATCCTTTAGGAAGGAGGATAGTAATCTGAGCAATTTCATGGGGAGTCTCAGTTTTGATAATTAGTAGCGCATTCCATTGTGCCAAACAGAGTCAAATGCTTTTTCGACGTCTAACAGAACTGCCGCGCCTATTTGCTGATTGTTGACCGCGGTTTTCATTTGAGTGACTAATCGGTAGACATGCTCGATGCCTTCTTTACGGTTTCTTAGGCCCTTTGCCACTTATTAAAAAAATCGTTGTCTTCGAGGTGCCCCCTGAACCGATTGGTAAGGATTCGTTCGAATGTATTACCAATGCAGCTGAGTAGGCTGATTGGGCGGTAGCTGGCTGGATCGGATGGGTCCTTGTCAGGTTTTGGTATCATGACACCGATGGCTTTTTTCCAACATTTGGGAAAGTAGCCATGGGTAAGGCATGCGCTGAACAGTTTGTTTAGTTTTTCGATTAGGGAATTTGGGCTTTGTTTTAGAATTTTGTAGCTCACTTCGTCTTCGCCGGGTGAGGAGGAATTTTTGCATTTTTTTTATGACGTTGATGATTTCGTCATTGGTGATGGGGGTTACGAGGTCATCGTCATCCCCGTCTTCTGTCTCGTTATCGAATTTGGGGTCACGGTAGATATCAGAGTGTTCATTGATGAAGTCATCAATCGCGTTTATGACGGCGTCATCATTGCCCGTGCCTTGATACGGGCGATACGTTTTTCTTAGGAGGTCGGCAAAGGTGTCGGCATTGTCTTTGTCGGTGCGCGTGAAGGAACCGACTTCTATTTTAAGAGGTTTGGAAACGGCTTTTCCGCCCTTGCTTTTTTGCCCAGTTAGGGTTTTGAAAGTGTCCCAAATTGTTTAGGTGTCCTGGACCCCGTTTAGATGGGCTGTTACCTTTTCCCAGTTGGCTTGTTTTTCAGCTTTGATGGCTTCCTTGACTTGGCTATGAAGGCGGTTGTATATTTTTTGAGGTCAGCTTTCTTACCGGGGTCAGTTTCGGTTTTAAGAGCGCGAAGAGCTTTCCGTTTAGTTTTGATTAGTGACAGTGTGTCGCCCGAGATAGTTTCTCTCCAGGGGCGCACTTCTACTTTTGGGCATATTTCGTTTATGGCTGAGTTAATGATTTTCTCTATGCCCTCGCATTGGGTTTCGAGTTCCGCTGCATTGGATGGGGGGGGGGGGGGGGGGCGGGGGGGGGGGGAGGTGTTTGTGAGTTTCACATTGATGATGTCGCGGTAGAGGTTCCAATTAATTTTTCTAAAATTTCTGCGGAGAGTGGGGGGAACCTGAGTGGGCCATTTCCTAGCTGCAGTGAGGCATGGGCCGGGAGGTGGTCGCTGCCTAAGTCTTCATCGCCGACCCAGTGGTCATCGATGTGGTTTATCAGGGAGTGACTGGCGATAATTAGATCGAGGATTTCAGATGAAAATAGTGGGTTGTTACTGATATTGGTTGCTGAGTTGTCGCTCATAACCACATGAAGGTTATGTTTTTTGTGATTTCGAGGAGGGCTTCAGCGTTGGAGCTGGATTTGTTGCAGCCAAAGTACAGGTGTTTAGCATTGATGTCGCCGAGGAAAATGCAGTGTTTGTATTTCCTCGTCAAGAAATTAAAGACATTGTCAGAAACAATTTTACTTGGGTCGTTATAATAACAAACAATCGCTATGTTTTTATTGTCTACAGTGATTTCAGTAGCAATCACCTCTGCATCGAGGTGATAGGTTTTTATGATTTTAGTTTTGATGTTCTGCTTTATTAGATGATCAACGCCACCTCCTTTGGTGATTAGTCGGTCTCTTCTATTATTACACAACCGTAACTGTATTTGTCACGATCACATGGATTTTAGGGGCATGCGGTAATTTTAACCAGGAAGCTCTAGTGCAATCCGATAAATATACCCTTCGCGTGCACAAGTTCTCTCGTTAGACTGGTTCTTATAGTTTGTAGCGTTCAGTGGAATATAACCAATGAGAACCATCGGCTATATTTATCTGTCGGAATTACCGATTCCCATTACAAAATGTTTGATGCACAACTATGCTAAAAACTGTTGAAAGTCATGAAAGACACATGATCTCTGCCAAGAAATTGGACAGTGAAACTCAGCCTTTGATTTCGTTATCGAAAATCGAGGACAACTTGATTAATTTTAGTGCAAAAAAGTCCAATTGGGTTCGATATTGCAGCCAGCCACTAGCACAGTTCCTATAAAACTGTGTTACAATGTTGCCCTCAGCGCTGCGTGCTGCCAGCGAGTCGACACGAGGCCTAATGTGTAATTGTAATCTTATTCGATTCACACTTCAGCAATGAAGCAGCACGTTTGCCAACGCAAACATACTTTGAAAAGCATATTAAGTTGAAGTAGTTCTCAGGAAGCAAGACTAAAGGAATCTTGAATACTGGTTACCATGAAGCGGAAAAAACAGACAGAGATGTTTGACACTAATGACAGCTAGTACATGCAGTTACTACTTAACTATTTCCAATTCCACAATTACTAGATGACCACCCCCTCCCCCGCCGCCCCACACTAGCTGAATAAAGAAAATAAATTCGGAAGAATGAAAAGCCTGGTTTTATAAAAAAAAACTCGGTATTTTACATTTGTGGAACCAATGTTTTTTACGTGCTAGTGGGTGTTTGAGCAACAGGTTTATTTTATTTCATTTTTTTGTGGGGACAGGGGGGGAAGGGCTTTTTAGGGGGATATTGTATTGCTAAAATATGACTCTCTGGAGTTTGTACTGGGGAAATTAAAAAAAAAATGTTTCCATCTGCCCACTACATAAATTCTGAAAAGTCTCGAGTAGGCTGGGAATGAGACCATGAAGAGGGGATGGGTGGCAAATACATGTGGTCTGATGAATGCAATATATTGTCAATTTTATGAGATGACTTCCATGAAATTCAAAAATAATTATTAGAATATTTAAAACACAGACAATATGACAATATTTTCCAGACACAGTGACAGATTGATGTGTATTTTTAAATGACTAATTTAGGATTTTTGCTAGTATTTCTGTTTTATACAAGGATATTTATTATTTTGCTTTAATTCTCAGCATCAAAACTTAAATCGAATGCCACCTATGTGACTTAGTTACATGGGAGTATGAGATGGGGAGGGTGTTGAGGCACTCTCACCCCTTTAACCAATAAACAGTTAATTTTGCAGTTTTCATTGAAAGGGACTGATATTTTCAGAACAGACTGTTCAGAGGGAAGGGGTATTTTTTATAATTTTGGCAAATATCAGGGCAGTGGGAAGAGCATTTTCAAAGGCAAATTCGAGGCAAGGGCCTGCATTTTGATTTTGAAACAAAAGTTCAGGGCAGTTTGATTGGTCAGCCCCCATCCCCAAGAAAATGTTCTCCAAAAGCCTATCATTTTAGCCACATTCTATCAGTCCTCTTTAACCCTTTACCCAACGTAACGGCCAAAACCGGCCAGCGCTATTCTCAAAAATCACCAATTAATTTTCATTATTTTTTCATTTTTTGTCTCAGAAACATAGGTTATGACCCCTCGTTGGAACGAGCTCGTCGAGCTCGTTCCAACGAGGGGTCATAACCTATGTTTCTGAGATAAAAAATGAAAAAAATTCGTTATTCAAGAATTTTTTTTGCAAGTGTCGTCTTTTTTTCATGATAGGTAAAGGGTTAAAACTACTTACTAAATGCAAATTCAGAATACCAAATTCCAAATTAAGACTGACAAGATATTGGAGCAGACACATAAAAAATTATTTTGTTTTGAACCAGATACCAAGAAAAAAATATTGACAGAACCGTTCAGATAACAAACTGGTGAAGTATAGTACTAGTACAAATTAATGTAAACATTAATCAATCTTTGAAAATATTATCAACCAAAATAAGTTGGAGCTTACTGGTGAGAACACCCCCCCCCCCCCCCCCACCTTCCTTATTTCTCTTTCAGCCTCTGTCTAAGACTGTTGGATACTCATTTCGTGAGCTTTCAAGAAAATGCTGACAGGTTATAGATGGGTTGGGGGGGAGGGTAAAAAAGCTGTACAAACTAAATTACTTGTGGAGACATGACATTTTTTTGCAGTTATCATGCAATATATTTCTCCCTTTGGGAGAGTCAAAATGGAATCTCAAACTACCTCAGGCCCAGTTACTTCAAACGATGGAGTGAATGAAAGCCCCGGAAGGTTAATTATTGCACAAAATGTCAGTTCTCGCCTAGTGTGTACGTTTGTTACAGTGCAGAACAGAAATGACCGATGTCCACATGCGATAGCCTTGTGGCAGTACTGCCAGTAGTGCATGTATCGTCAAGCCGAGTTCAAACTTATATTTTCAGTTTCAGTTTAAAAAGCACGAAATTAAAACAGAGCAGCCAGTTCGCACCGCAGTCAAATTAAAATCCTTGCCTACATTTTCCTCCATCCTCCAGATATAATGATGCCTGCACACACAATTTTGAAAACACATTGGAGACCTCATAATTTGTGACGTCTGATAACCTGAACGCAATCTTTTGAGTTTTGAGTGTTCGGATCGACATTTTTTTGCGAATAAAATGAATCAACAGCGATTCTACAGGTGGCAAGGTCAAAGACTAAAGACTGGTTCTCTGACAAAATTGCCCGTTTCTCTCTAAAATTCTTTCAACCGTTCAAATTGTCGACTATTTAATTAAATTAGCGATTAATTACAGTGAATTATTTTTCATGGTTGGGTGTGTAATAAATACAGAACCACACTTATGTTTGAATGGGTTAACGATTACTTCAAACATAAATGTGGTTCTATATATATAGTCCTGAACCCACTTATTAAAAAAAAATTGCTGGGTTGAAGCCAACTTTCGCAGATACAGAAAATGTCGAAATATCGGCTCATCTGAAGTATTTTGCTATTAACGCTTCTTGCGTTCCACATGGCTAATATGAAAATACGTGACACGTAATGGTGCACACCCAATATTGTCAATTTCGGTAAATATTGCAGGCCCCAAGCAAGATTTTTTCAGGAAAGAGATGGTATATATCGCAGAAATAACAGCGGTTATGTGAAATATAACAATTTGCCAAAACGTGTTGTACAGCGACATGCAATAAACACAGAACCACACATGTATGGTGATATGTTAATGTGGCGACAAATATGGCAATCGAGAAATTTTGAAAGATCGCGTAAGGATCAAACTTCAGACAAGCTATAGTAAAACAAACCTTCATTTTTTTTAACTGACAAAAGATCATAATTCAATGGCAAATAGGTTCATTGGGGTTTATCAACACTTTCAAAAACCAAGGCTATATTATAAGCGGGATTCTACGTCAATTTCAATAAATAAGGTTATTATATTACCAAGATCCTTCCCATCCTTCAATACCTAGACGAGCAAAATAGTCGTACGTGGAGTCACTCGTTCAGGCAATTACTCTATGGCTCATTTGTTCGATGGGATTCTGGTCGTTCGAGCAATCTGAGATGGTTAGCAAGCCTGTGCTAGTGCTAGTAATGGTACACGGCCACAAGAGTGGAAGAAGACTGCGGGATTTGGTGACTACTGTAAAAGCTAATCATAGGACAGACGATGGCAATATTGGGAAAATTAGTAATAGTGGTGTTGGAAATATGAAGATCACGGAGAGGTCTAGAACTGGGCAGATGCTAGGAGTTAAATTATCATCAGGTATATATAGCACTACATCATCATGTCATAGGTATCCTCCTAGTCAGGCCCGTCGGAACGAAATTTATACTCTCCCAAAAAAGAAAGTGTGCATGCTAAAAAATAACACTAAAAAAGATATGTATCAGTTTCATTCATGGCAATTTTATTCAATCACAGATGAATCAATTTGTGATCAACACGAGAAATTTCATTACGCTAGGACGAATACTCTTGGTGCCATGGAGAGTCAAAGACACTAAGGGTCAAACACAAAAGTCACACACCCAATATCTGGTATGACCTCCGTCTGCATCGACTACTGTTGTGCATCTACGCCTCATGGAAGCGAACAAGTTAGCATGGAAGTGTTGTGGGATGTTGTTCCATATTCTGATAAGCTGTTTTTGGAGTTCCACAAGCGTTGACGGTACATGGGGAAGCCGGCGTAGCTGACGTTTCATTTCGTCCCATACGTGCTCAATGGGTGAGATATCGGGCGAATTTGCGGGCCAGGGGAGAACATCCACTTGTTGTTGCTGCAGATACTGTTGAACAACACGAGCTGCGTGGGGTCGGGCGTTGTCCTGCTGTAGAATGACGCCGGGGCCGTGACGTTGCAGAAATGGGACAACAACAGGCGTCAGCACTTCATCACGATATCTGGCTGCATTGAGATTGCTATCAATAATGGCGAGCTCAGTTCTGTTACGGGCAGTGATGCCACCCCACACCATGAGAGACCCTCCCCCATAACGGTTTCGCTCCACGACACATGGATCTGCGTAGCGTTCGTTTCGACGTCTGTACACTCTCTGGCGACCATCTGATGATGAAAGATGGAAACGACATTCATCTGTGAATAAAACACGTCGCCACCAGTGTAAGGGATGCCTGAGATGTTATCTACACCACTGCAGTCGAGCACGACGATGACGTAACGTCAAAATCGGACGAATTGCAGGTCTTCGAGGACGTAAGCC
This sequence comes from Pictodentalium vernedei, assembly GCA_031216915.1. Classification (NCBI taxonomy): domain Eukaryota; kingdom Metazoa; phylum Mollusca; class Scaphopoda; order Dentaliida; family Dentaliidae; genus Pictodentalium; species Pictodentalium vernedei. The sequence goes on along the minus strand of CM062296.1, from coordinate 844,402,704 downwards.
GTATTCTCTCAGCCGGTTAATTACTGTTTGAGGATGTATCCGTCTCAGGTTAGGGATGTTTCTGGCTGTCGTCGGTGCCGTTTGTTGCCGGTTCCGGAGATGGACGACACGGATATACCGATCTTGTGCGGGGGTGGTAACTCGGGGTCTCCCGGAGCGGGGTCGGTCTCGAACGTCATCATGTTGTGCATGTCGATGGACTAGCCTGTCTACAGTGTTACGGTGGTAGTTCAAATGCTGGGCAACCTCTCTGTGTGTTCTGCCAGCTCTAATCATACCCAAGGCAAGGAGACGTTGATTCATTGTCAATCTTGGCATGCTAATGTGGAGTAGTTTTAAGAGCAGCGCAAGTTTGAATGTGAACGAAAGGAAGGCCTTACTTTAGTGTTTAAATACCCAAGGATTCACACTGCTGCATGAATTTTCAGACTCTCCACGTGCTAAACATGCCTTTTCACAAACGCGCAGCACGTCATTTAACGTTAATGCAATATTAACGGGGAAAGCTGTTTTTGTGTTCAATATAAATTATTCATGAACAGGTTAACACTCTTTACACCTACGAAATTATTTTTTGGAGTTTGATCAATTTCTGCACACTTTCTTTTTTGGGCGAGTATATTATGGGGGGCTGATATTGCTAATTTGGGTGAACTGGCTGATACTAAATGGGTATGGGGTATCCAGATGCCGAAGGCATCTGTCGCGAGTGCTGAAGGCACGAGCTTTTTGAGGTAGGGGGGGGGGGGGAGGAGGGGGATACTCTCCCAGAAAATATTTTGAAAAGGGCAAAGGAAGCATTCTGGTAGCTTTTGAAGCAAAAACCTCTTGATTTTTTTTAAACGGCAAAAGTTGTTTTTTTTAACAAAATGTTTCAAAAATCCCAATAGAACCCCATAACATTTGGGGACGGTTCTCACACCGGGCTCACCTGCAGGCCGTGGCCGTATTCCGTCATGGTAAAAAACAGTCAGGTCTTATGGTGGATTCATTAGTTTTATCATTACGCCAACGGTTGTCGTGGTCTTCTAAGCTGCCAAAGGAATTGCTCAAAATGCTTGCACATCAACATATGCAGGTGCATGTTATACATTCAGTGATACGTTCATAATTATAATCCAGGAGCGTAGTAAGCTAATTTTATTTGGGGGTGGGGGGGGGGGGGGTAGGACCTATATTCCCATGACGCGACGCGTCGTCCGAGCGGCGAGTGGGGGTGAACACGAGAGGGGGTATCCCCCGTCTTCTTGGTGGGGGTCCGGGGAAAAAAATTTCGAATTTAAGACGTAAAAACATGCATTCGGGTTGATTCTGAGCAAATAAATCGTATATTCCTATGACGCGAAGCGTCATCCGAACCGCGAAGAGGCGAGTGGAGGTGAGCACGAGAGGGGGTACCTCCCCGTCTCGTTGGTGGGGGGCGGGGTGCCTCCCCCGGGAATTTTTTTTTAATTTAAGATGTACAAATATGCATTCTGAGTGATTTTGAGCAAATACATCGTCAATAAGGAAATACGTCAGCTCTCTGATCAATTCAGCGTGATTTCCGAGCAGAATGACAGGAATAGTGAACAGCAATGAATTACCCTGTGGTTGGTTAGGGTTTAACATCGCTTTCCACAATTAGGCGAAAACACGACTGTCAATTTTATTGGTGGAAGAAAGCCCACATGGAACCCACTCAATCCAGTAATCATTAACAGCAATGTTGGAATATGGTAACCAGTGGGCATCCCGTGTGGAGAAACCACCAACCTAGCCCAGTAAAGCCTACTTTTGACAAAATTGTGGGGGTGGGGGGAATATCTCCCTTACCCCACCCCACCCCCCGTTTCCTACGCCACTGTTCTAATCTGAGTTAAATAATGTAATGTCCAGTTTTATTCAGATTACATCGGTTGCTCCCATCAAGGATAAACTAACGACGAAATATGAGCCGCCCCCCCCCCCCCCGGTTCCGACGGGCCTGTACCCTGATGAGCATTAAGAGCCGTAAAAGAAATCGCTCTTTCGATACTCATCTGCTCAATGGGATTTGAGTCGTTCGAGTAGTGACTTTTTCAGTAACTTCTCAAAAGCTTATTTGCACGATAAAATTCGAGTCGTTCGAATAATACCTAACCCTGCTTGACTGTATTTTGGGTTTGAGGATCATAGAGGACTTCGTTATACTCAGGAAAGGCAGAAACAGAGACGGCCAAGGCAAAATAATCTGCTGGGGTAGGCAGAAATGGCACCAGTAAAAGGCAAAACAGGCCAGGAAATAGGATAAACCACAGAAAATATCGGGATAGAAAAAATACCGAGACTATGGTGCACATCCGAAACAATAAAGTTAATCTTATACAAAGGAATGTGTCTATTGTTGGGCAAAAATAAGAATTCTAGGGGACAACAGATAGAAACCGAATATTTAGTGGGAAATCCGCACTAGTAAAAGAACTGTTGGATTTATTTGGGTAATTTTACAAAGTATTCGAACAAATACAATTACTGATACCAGGAAACGCACCTTAAAGCACTGTATGCTACTCTTTTAAGCCCAGTATTGAGGAATCCGTGCCAAATAAAGTTGTTTTGATGGTTTGGAGAGATTGGCTGGATGTTTGTGGTAATTCGATGTATTCTAGTTCACTTCAATTTATCCACATGAGACCTCTCATCATTCATTTAGCACTACGTGCTACTATTATAAACCCTAGGTGGGGGTTTTCTAATTCCGTCTCGGTAGTTTTGGATTATTAAGAGGGATTGTCGGGTTGTTTGCTGTAATTAAAATTACTCCCATTCAATCGAACACACCCTCCGAACACACCCCTTTCCTACTAGAAGGTTTTGGGTCACATAGCAACCATGTGCTACCATAGAAACCAAGATGGCGGCCTCAGATATACAAAATGGACGACGTTCACTCGTCTCACCTCAACAAAACGCGCTGCGCATGCACACTAGGACCACGTATCACTAGGGGGATGTTGTCACAAGATGGCGCTCACGCACGCTACCATGACAACCAAAAATGAAGTACCTGGGCCATGTGCTTATGACGTCACATCAGATCCGGCCAATGTGGGTCGATCGGGTACATGATCTACTACTAACATCAAGCCGAGAGATCCACAGTTCGATCCCCAGCAGGGGTAACTGCGTTGTGTCATTGGGCAAGGCACTTAATCACGATTGTTCAAGTGGGGGCACGGTGGCGCAGCCATGGGGGCACATCCCCCCCCCCCCCCCCCCCCCCACAAAACAAAAATAATTCCGATAGGATCACCGATCCAATGTCGAGTTGTGACAGTACAAAAGTGGGTTTAATCATTTTCATCTTATCATCCGGAAACTAATTGTTTACAATTTACTATGTGAAGGGTCACTGTGGCCTTGACCTTTGACATACTGATTCCAAAATAAATAGGGCTCTTCCTTGCAATAATGCCAACCTACCTATGAAGTGCCATGAACGTGGGTGGAACCATTGTCAAATTATCATCTGGAAACCAATTGTTTACGATTTATTATGTTCAAGATCACTGTGACCTTGACCTTCATCCTAGCGAGTTCAAGATAAATAGGTGTCTTCCACTCACCTAGGCCAACCCACCTATGAAGTTTCGTGAATGTGGCTTCAACCGTAGTCAAGTTAGCATCCGGAAACCAATTGTTTACAATTTACTATGTTGAAGATCACTATGACCTTGACATTTCACCTAGCAAGTCCAAAATAAATAGGGTTCCTCATCTCACTGATGCCATCCTACCTATGAAGTGTTATGAACGTGGGTCGAACCATTATCAAGTTATCATCTGGAAACCAAGTGACAGTCTTTCCAATTGTTTCTCCTCAACTGAGGCTTCAGTATGGGCGGGTGGGTGGGGTACTTGATTCAAGGAGAGAACAATATTTCACAGCTGTTACTGTAGTTTTGTGCTGTAACATGGGAACCGTGACAACAATGCTCGATCTGAACAAAATTTTATCGCATCTCTTTAATTTTGGGATTCAAATATCTTTGTCAAGTATAACCCTTCAGAGAACTTTTTCCGACCCCAAAACAGGGGGTCGTGCATCAAATAAGAGGGAAAATTTAGTACTAGACTACTTTATTAGTACAAGACTAATTTATTGGTAGCTGTGCACAAATGCCATTCACTCACATTTGCAACTTTATTGTGTTATTTTTTCCACTGTACCCCACCCCCAAATTTGTGTTCTAAAATACTCTTTCAATGAAGAAATTATTTTCTAACATTTTTTAACCCTTTACCAAATATAACGACCAAAAGCTGCTGGTACTATTTACAAGTATTGCCATTCCATGCTCATTATTTTCTCGTTTTTTTGTGTGAAACACATAGCTTATGACCCCCCCATTGGAATGAGGTCATTCCAATGGTGTAAAAAGTCATGTTTTTGACACAAAAAATTAGTAAGTCAATAAGTTTGTGGGCAAGGGTAATCAGCTTTTCATGTTACATGCAAGTAAAGAGTTAACAGCATAATTCAGGCAAACATCTAAATACCAGTAAATAAAAGTGCAATATGGGTTTTCTGGCTGTGGGTTTGAATGGTGATTTGGAAGAGGTTGGAAGATTGGAACCCCCTCTGCCCCTGTACTATGATGGGGAAACGATGGTCTAATTACATTTATTAATACATGTTTACATGTAGGGTAAAATAGGTTGTTATCTGGCATTTGCTCGGGGCTGTAGTGTGCCACTGGAGGCTACACTTGCTCAAGATGTGAATTTGCTTGCAATATATAGCCCTTATTGTTGATGATGACAAAAACATACTTTTCAAAACAATAAAAAAGTATTGTAAGATGTGTGGTACCCCAATGAATTTTTAAATGTGAAATAATCTTTCAAAATAACAATTAAATCAGGTTTGGAAGCCAAATTATGTATTTCCTTAATCAACCACAATCCTATCAAAGATACATTTTACCTCTTTCATGTGACGAAAGAGTAATTTCTGCATGAGAATTCAACTTTTGGCTTCCACCGAGTTAAAAACATGGGAAATTTGTTCTTTTCAAGAAAACTGTCCAAGCTCTGTCAAATGGCTTAAAAACTGCTGTTGCCTCCAATACATTTTTCTACTCTGTTTTGCTCTGTTACCTAAAGGAATTCATGTAGATTTCTTTGAAAACTAACCCAATCCCCAATAAAACTAAAATCTACATCAGCATGTAATACTTTGAGGAAAAAATTGTCTCCTTTAACCATACAGCAAGACAAAGAGTGGTGTTCCAACCCCATGAAACCATATAAATGTCAATTTTGATTCAAAAATTGGGGTTGCAGCTATATAATTCACCAATATCAATAGACAGTACCATTTTGTCCTAACAACTGATGTCAAATTTTCTTCTACATACTGATGTGGCAAAATATAGCCCTGAAGGTGTCCCCCTAGTATGCCCCTTTTTATCAAAAACTATGGTAAAATTCATAAATTAATTGATGTTGACATATAACAAACCTATTGTGATATTATATTTCCCATTTGTGATAATTTCTAAATCACATTGCTTCTGAAGATATTTCACATTGCGCTTGATGAATGTTTTGCCATTCTTGTGAAAAAAGCCTCACTTTCTCAGTTAAGACACCTAGAGTCATTGGTATGGCACTGACACAACACTAAATACTGATTTTTTCCAACAGCATGACCAGCTGAGAACTGCTCCTATGTTAGAGCATAGCACTGTTAAAATGCTTAAAACCATCAAATATTGATTCTGTAGTGATGTGCATGTCCCACAAGTACATGTACCGACAAGAGCTTGTTTACAACCTTGGATTTAATCCCTGCAGGCACCCATTCTGATAAAAATGGTGAAATTACATGCATGCCTAGTATCCAGTGAGGATGACTCAGATATTTGCTTCAGGAATGTAGTGCTCTTTAATGTATTTGTGTATGTGTGTGTATGGGTGTGTGTGTGTGTGGGGGGGGGGGGGTCAATTGCCAGTTATTGAAAATGTAGAACTGTGCAAATGGAAACAAACCAACAATTTGCATGATGGACAGACAGACATGCAATCACATATCTTGAAAGAGACAGTCTACATGTACATAGAAATGGTATGATGGACAGACAGACATGCAATCACATATTTTTAAAGTGACATTCTACATGTACATTGGAATAATGACTGACATACAATGAAAAATATAGCGAGAAGAGCCAGGACAGTGTTGTCAAAACAGAAAAAAAACTCAGTGGACCCAGAGTGCTGCAGTACTAAAGCAAATCATAGGAAACTGAGAGTGCATGCTGTTAACTTTCTCATCAGCTGCAGGGTTTAGTATGGGTGGTAGAGGGACAATTGTCAATGCAGTTTTGTGCTATAACATGGGGACCCTGACAGCACCAGTATCAGACTACTCTATTGGTAGCTGTGCACAAAAGCCATTCATTCACATTTGCAACTTTGTTACTTTTTCCACTGTACCCCCACCCCCTTTCCCCAAATTTATGTTCCAAAATACTCTGTAAATGAAGAAATTGTTTTTTAACATTTTTCATCACTCACTCAATGTAATGGCCAAAACAGGCTAGAACCATTCACCGAAACTGCCATTCAATGTTCATTATTTTTGCACCAAAAACATAGCCTATGACCCCTCATTGGAATGAGCTCGTTCAGCTGAATCCAGTGGGGGTCATGACTATGTTTTTGATGCACAAAATGAAAAGAAATTAGTTATTCAAAAGTGCTATCTTCTTTTCATGTAAGGTAAAGGGTTAACATCATAATATGGAGAAAGCTTCTATTAATCATTCACTCAATGTAATGGCCAAAACCGGCTAGCACCATTCACCAAAATTGCCATTCAATGTTATTTTTTGTTGTTGCATTTTTTGGCATGAAAAACATAGCTTATGCCCCCCTTATTGGAATGAGCTTGTTCAGCGAATACAAGTGAAGTATGGGTTTTCTGGCTAAATGTTTGGATGATAATTTGGGAGAGGATTGGAATATAATTGGAATCCCCTCTATCACAAGTACAATGAGGGGAAAGCATGGTTTCATTAGATGTGTTAATAGTGTAAAAAAGGTGTGTGTACATGTATTTGTCATTTGCCAGAGGTTATAGTGTGCTTCTCAGTTCTGGATGCCACACTTGCTCAAGATGCATTTAACTGCATTATATTTGGCAATATATGGCCTTTATTGCCGACTGTGACAAAAATATAACTTTTCCAAAAATAAAACAGTATTATTCAGTCTGTGGTTCTCGAATGAACATTTAAGAGTGAAATATGTGTAATATCTCAAAAAAAAAAAAAAATAAATCAGTGTTGGAAGCTAAAATACATGTACATTTACAATGTACATATACTTATTTCCTATAATCAAACCCAAACCTTTCGAAGGGTAACCTACAAAACTTTTCCCTGACAGAAATCCCCCCCCACAATCATTTTCACACAATGTGCAAAAATCCCCCTCCCCCCCCCCCCCACATGTTTTTTTCCGGTGAACAGAAATTCCTCTCTCCATAATTTCTGGTGAACAAAAATCCCCTCCACCCCCTAATTTTTTAAAAGTACATGTATATTTAAAGCCATAAAGAAATGTCCAAAGCTTTTTTTACCACTTGAGGCTGAGCACTTGTCGCTTCAATCAATGCTAACTTTGCTTGTGTGGAGTTAGCACGTTGGATAATTGCTCACTGTTGCCAGGTGGTTCTTTCAGTGCACTTTAGTTTCCTCCACCCATAAAACTGTCCGACACGAGGTGACACTGGCTGTTGAAAGTGTCCTTAAACTCCAGTAACTAAATAACTGTGTTGATAAATAGTTATTGAGGCATGTCTTCTTGTAAATAGTGATGAGTGCTTATGTAATTTACAAATTAAATACATAAGTTTTAAAATCCTTTTGGACTGCCTTTTAACCTTTTGGTGTAAGGGGCCGGGAGGGGGATTTTTGTACTGCTCTTAAAATAATGTGAGAGAATGTGGTACTACTAAAAAAACGTGGGGGGAATTTTTGCTAAGTGTGTAAAAATGATTGGGGGTATTTTTTTGTAAGGAGGGGGGGGGGGGGGGGTAACCTACATTCTAATCCTTCCAAAGATACATTTTATCTCTTTCATTTGATAAAAGAGTCATTTCTGCATGAGAATTCACTGCTTTCTTTAAAAACTACCCCAATCCCAAAATAAAACTAAAATCTGCATCAGCAGACAATAGTTTGGGGGAAAATCTGTCTCATTTAACCATACTGCAAGAGAAAGAGTGGTGTTCACCACCCCCCCCCCCCCCCCCTCCCTCCACTCCACACAAAACAAAATGAATGTCAATTTTGATTTAAAAACTGGTGTTGCAGCTATAAAAATCAGCAATATCAATAGACAGTGCCATTTTATCCTAACAAATTATGTCAAATTTTCTTCTACATATTGATGTGGTAAAACATAGACCTGAATGTGTCCCCTAGACCCCCAGCATACCCACTTTCATCACAAATTATGATATAATTCCTAAATTAATTGATGCAGACACAAAACAAACCTCTTATGATATTAAATTTCACATTTCTGATAGTTTTTAAATCACATTCTGGCTTCTTAAGATATTTCACATTGTGTTTGGGGAATATTTTGCAATATTTGTAAAAAAAAAAAATTTAAATCCCTCATATTTCTTAATTAAGGGGACGTCCAACCTAACTTTGGTCAAATTTCATGTAATTTTCTTTCAAGTCTAAAAAAGGCCCAAAATGAATAACCCCAATAAATTATATACCAAAATGCTTGGAATGAAACATAGAACATGTGGAAACTGAAATTTGCCATGGAACTGCTGCCATGTGTAAATAGCACCACCTGAAAGTCTGCTATGGCATAAGTAAGAGAACAAAATTTTTACAATAAAATACCTCAAAATAAAATAACAGCTGTATTCTATAAACATTTAAGTACATACTCGTAGAAATCTTTTCCTAATTCATGAAAGTAATGAAGATTGAGACCAAATGTTATAAGTGGAGTGCTCACTGATTGAAGGCAGACATTTTCTTTTGTTTATGTTTTGATTTGGGGAGTTCAACAAAGGTCAACTTGAAGGAGTCCAGCAGAAGAAGTATGGAAGGACAAAAGAGTGTCTCCCAATATCAAGATGTATGTGTTACTGTAATGGTTTGGAAAGAAAATATGATATTCTCCTATGTAGAATGCACTGCGAAGTCATACATTCTAGTTGAATAAATATATTTACAAACCCCTTGCACTGTAACCCCTTTTATCCCATGCATCAATTTGATAGTGATTAAATTGTTAAATTTGTCTGGTTTATCAATAAGTACATTAGCTTTGTTTAACTCTTGGACACCAATACACTCATTATATCTGTTGAAGACGAAATAAGGGTAACTGTAACCTGTCACTGCAATAAACCATCTAATGTACTTAAAAGTACATTGTTATTCAAAAAAACATCAAATCAACCTTACATAACCATTATTGCATGTACTTTCCCCAAGGAGGCTTACTGACATATTGAGATCAGAAGGGCACATCCAGAGGGTCTCACATATTTTTTTCAAGAACGCAGTACTCAAAGCAATCCCCAAAAGATGACAAGTGAGCTCCATTTGACACAGAAACTTTTTTTTTTGGGGGGAGGGGGGGGGGGGGGACTCTCTTCCTTGTATGACTCTACCTCCGGCACTCAAGGCATATGCCTTTTTTCTCAAAGTTTAACTCTTTTTTCTTTTTGAAGATCCTGGCCACACATGTTCCAAACACTATCAGACAGGTAAACCTCCAAATAAGTGTATCTGCAAAAATCATGTTACATTGCAAACCATTCTTTTTAGAGTTTTAGTTCTGGACCTTTCATGCTTCTTACTTCCAACTATAACACTTAATTTATCGATTAATGGGTGAATAGAAAAGTCCTGCCATAATCAACATTTTGAGTTCCATAAGCCTTCAAAACAGCTCCAATAAAAGTGTCAAACATCAGATTGGTGGCTTTATACAGAATATTCATTAGGTTTTTGCTTGATAAATAATAGGAACAAAATCTTCACAAGAAAATTATGTAGCAATACAATTGAGGGTATTAGCAGGCACTCTGCAACAAATTGTAACAAATCAACTAGTTACAAACAAAATTTTCTAACTCAAAAGAGTGAAAAAGTACCACAACTCTGAAAAAATGTGGGAAGAAACACATGCTACAGCAGCTACACAGGTATTGTTTCTCCATGATGCTCGATCACAAAACCAAATATCCTTCAAATTGGAGTAGCAATGGTTGAGATATAAGGGGGAATGTTGGTACATGCAATGATGAATGGGCAAGACTAAGATTAAGAGGACAGGGGGTCACCACTGCACGGCCCTAGATGCACCTTTGATTTTCCAACTTTCACTAAGTTCCAGGTCTGGGGCATAATAATCGCAACACACCCACCTTATCAGTTCATAATTTCAGTAAAATAAAATAAATTATCAATTTGAATTAAATAATAGATGATGTAAAAATATTTGGCTTCCTTCGCCTTCTCGTACTATTTAATTACCACAAACAATATCAGTTTGATGCCGACAAACGAAACTGAACGCATGTGGTTTGATTAAAAAGTAACTCGGCATGAATAATGAAGAAATTGCGAATATTTCGTGTATTTCATTTATTTAAAAGCCAGTTGCAGCTAATATTGACCGTGCATTCGATAATTCGTTTCGGTTTTGACCACACGGCCACGCGGTTATGTTTATTGTGATATGCAAATTGAGGGATGGTTTCCCGTGAAGGAGATTTGTCACATTTGTCAGTGTAAAACGATCATAAAAGACACTGATCGACGCTTGTATTACTATGGTTGGTTGGAAGAAAAAACTAAATTCTCAGCATCGTCCAAGCGCACCTTATTTAAAAGTACGAATGCATCATTTTCAACCCATCTTCAATCGGTCCTTTGCAGACATCAAACATACCCGCCTTCAAATTCCATGGTTACTAGGACGTAAATAACTTCGCAGCGACAGGGGGAAATTAACACGCTCAATATAGTTCCAGGTCACTTGGAATATACTTCGTGAAAAAGTGATTTCTGAAGCATTCTGCTTACTTTGTTATGAATATTGCCTTATTTTATGTGTATCGTCCCGATTTTATACACTCGGTTATTTTTTTTACAAGTGGTTCATGTTGTCTTTCTAGTGCGCAATAATTCAGATTTTTTGTCAACAAAAAAGTTCAGACGGCCTGTAAACGCGAGAGGGAATTTCGAACCATATTTTGCAGTTATGACATTAACAGCTCAAGTACTTGCTGTCACCTGTTTACAAATACGCTCATACATTGTCTCGAACAAATAAAGGGCGTGATCACGTCCTTGCATTCTTACGATTTCCCAAATTGAGTATTTCTGCAAGAACCACATCGTAATCACATGACCGGAAAAACATCGTTGAAACATGGCCACATCCGGAACATCAAAAATTTGTGTTGGTGTTATTACATTCAAACGTCAAAACCCACCAGAGTGTATGTCAAAAAAATGCTTTCTCCGAGTCTGTAGTATGTTATCATTATATTGAGGACAAGGCTTTCGAATTACCGATTATTTTGTGGTTTTACCGGTTCGTTACTTATGCCATTTGCAAATTAATCTTCTTCAAAATCATAAAATTCACTTTTTTTCCTGAAAAAAAATATATGTTCCTTTTCTATGCACTTTACTCATTATTTTGATATATAATTTGCCTTTCCTTACTTCTCTTATCTGTTTCTGAGGCATTGGGAAAAATGTCAAAAAATTGACCAAAGTTAGGTTGGACGACCCCTTAAGGCACTTTGAATCATTGGTGTGGTATGTCTCTGATAAAACATTACACATTGATTTTTTAAATTTTTTTCCAACAGCATGACAGTGCAGGTCATATGTTATCTCATAGCACCATTAAAATGCCTGAAACCATCAAATATTGATTCTGTAGTGCAGTGCCAAATATTATTTGGAGGTCGGTTCTGGGGAGGTTGGTATTTAGGCTTTTTAAAAGTTTTTTGCCATTTTCGGAGAAACATGCTCAAGTCTAAATATCAGAATCCCCACCTCCAGATGTTGGTCAGACGAGGAGGGCGACATTGACTAGTTTTAAGATGAATTCAGTTCTATTCTGGTTGCAATGCATAAAGCATCCAGGAATTAAAACATTGTTTACCAAAACACAGAGGAAGTGTACATGTAATTTAAATAGGAGTTCTGAGTGATTCTGGTATTTAGTCTTCAGGAAAACACGTCGGATCACAAAATTGACTGGCCGCTACACTGTAATTCTGACAGTCGTGAACTGACATTGGACTGTATCATTGGTAAAAATAGTTCATAGAATGGATCCAGTGAACTTGTGAAGAAAAATCTAGGAAATAAATGAATAGGTATCGCTGTTCGCGTGCATGTCTGTTTCTGTAAAATTTTACTACAACAAGTTCACTTCAACAAGACTGCATGCCCGTGTTTTGAGAACAAAGATTTCCCCAGACCTTACGTCAGCATAACTTGAATTCATCCGAACTCCGGCTGTTTCTAAGGAAATCGCGCTAAGTTCCCCACAAATGAAAAAGGCCCACTAAAAGTGTCAATAAATCACTTGTTTTATTTTTTATTCGTTGTCAACAATTTTTGAAGCATACGTTCTCAATTAAAACTGAAACTGGGCTTTAAATCTGCCGAAACCGGCAACGGACGGCATTGGCACTTCGAACTTTCAAACAATACCTAACTCGCGAACAACTACCTAACTTCGAAGGTCACTTCATTACTTGACTATTTATCATAGTTTCCAGCATTCTGTAACAATATATTTTACATAATGTCCTTTGAAATGCCCAAAACAATTAAGTATCCGTTACAATGATTCTGGATTTTTTGCCAGTGGGAGAGCCACGCCGCCAGATGGCACCCCAAACTCTGTTGCATGGTATATAGAAAAAGTTATAAAATCATGGACACGTACCCATTACCTATGTGCGCACACGCCACTGCGTGGGTGTGCACTATTAGTAACTTATTCATTATGGGTGTTGAATTTAAGTTGCGGTGTTCTGTTAGTGATAATTGGTGGCTTTAGTTAACATTAATTGCGGCTGTGATTAGAGATTCCGAGATTTGAGTTTTAAATAGCCGGACCGCTGATCGGCAGACATCTTGACAGATGTCAGACAAATTGGTTTTGACATGTTTATTCAATACCGAATAGAGTGCTCCTGCGACTAGGGAGCAAACAGTGTGGGGAGAAGAGGCGTTGTTAGGTTTAATTAGGTTTAGGTTTTTAAGTTCGATGTTTGTCTTTACTTTTTTATAATGGGGACACCCGCGATAGTTACTTGTATGATCTCCTTTGCAGTTGGGGCAAGAGGGGGAATCCAATCAGCATGACTTGGTTAGGTGTTCCCCCTCCACATCTCATGCCACATCTCATGCATGTTAGAGTCCCTTTACATTTATTGGCTATATGCCCAAACTTCTGACATTTTTGGCACTGTACCGGAGGAGTGCTACTTCTGTACTCCTCCGCTGCATGCTTGAATGAACTTGAATTAACTGGGATCTCCTGGTTTGATTATAAACGATAACTTCACAAGTGAATTATGCAATCAACAATTGGGTCATGTATCCGTGCGCGCAAACGAAGACTCTTTGCCGTGGGTGTAATGGGGACTTCATCGTGTTTTTTTTGTTCTTTTAACACTTTACCTAATATGAAAAGCAGACGACAATTGCAGAAAAAAAATATTGAATGACTATTATTTTCATTTTTTATCTCAAACACAAAGGTTATGACCCCTCATTGGAACTAGCCCGACGAGCTCGTTCCAATGAGGGGTCATAACCTACGTTTTAGAGACACAAAATGAAAAACTAATGAAAATTAACTGGCGATTTTTGAGAATAGCGCTGACCGGTTTTTGGCCATTCCGGTATAGGTAAAGGGTTAAATAATATAATTATCGTTAATAATAAAAAGTAATAGACAGAGTAATCGCTTGACTGGACTGTTTACGTGAAAAAAATCATTCGAGGTGAGGCACTATATTGTAAAACACTCGTGCGCATTCGTGCACTCGTGTTTGTGCAACGTCCCTCACTTCTCATGAATTATTTTACGTTACAAGTCCAGTCAAGCGATTACTCTCTATATAACGACCGACGAAGAATGATTACCACTCCAACATATTACAAATAGTCTAGGCGAGCGAACATTTGGAGACTCAGAGTGCGAGCATCCTAATTACAGTCTTAATTTTGGAAACACTGGAGCTACCGGCGAGACTGAAGAAAACAATTGCAGCTCTGGGCGTCTCTGGCCCTATCACCTGGACTATCCAGAAAATAGGCAAGAGCGTTCATCTGTCACTGGAATTCAAGATCGATGAAGTTACAGAATCACCACCCTCCTCGGGGAGAGGTAGCACCTTTGCAGAGAGGACCTCCTCTCACACTGGTCCTCACCCAAGGGGGTCTGGGGGCCCTGAACAGAGAAGGAAACCGAGAAGAAAGAGCCCGTCCACCATGCGGAGGGATGTCCGACGCTTAAAGGCATTCTTGGAGATGAAGAAAGGAAACGGTGAGGAAAAGAAAGAGCCAGAGGCGGCCACCACTTCCCCTCCCACTCCCACTCCCACAGACAGCCCCATCCAAATGCCGGCTTCCCAGCCGGTGTTGTCGGATGTGGAAGAGTCTGTGGAGACTAAGGTGGAAATGGAAGCTGCCCTCTCGCCTCTTCCTGATACCCACTCGCCTCTTCCTTCTAAACCAAAATGGCAGGTCGTGGACGACAGGCTGGAGTACATCTTACGGGAAAACAAACTTCAAGGGGACCTTCACAAGCAAGAGATGGGCAGGAATTACCAACTATTCCTCCAACAAGTCGAAGAAACCAAAAAACTAATAGACGCCAGAAACCTACAACTACAACAACAAAAGCTTCAGCAATCACCCACAACCACTCCAGACTCGGCCAGGACCAGACCCTACAAAACTCAGCAGTCACCATTAGGCAGCTCACCAACAACACCAACCACCACTGTCTCTCCTTCCAAACCTCCACCTCTGAAAAAGAAGCAGAAAAGACACAAGCGCCGCTAACAACCCACAACTTCTCCTCCTTTACCACGGTCTGACACTTCAAAATTCTACAGCTAAAGAGGGTCGAAAGGGGCTTGCTCCCCAAACCGTCCCTGCACGCCTTCGACGCGCGAAACCATTTGATTCGGACATTGGAGAGAAATATGTGACGCTTCCTGTAATTCCGAAATAACATTATATCAAATATGCATATTGTCATCTCCAAGTTCATTTCCGACTGAGCGGCCAGGGCTGACCTTGACCTTTTTTACTGATTTTTTGTTACTGGCAAATCGCTGGTTAACGATTCCCCAGTGGATATCGAAATTTACAAAAGCCGAGCTTTATCCACATCCAGACCCCATTTATTGGACGATTTGTGTAAATTTATAAAATCAGTAAATGACGTCTGTGCCGAGCTTTATCCACATCCAGACAACATTTATTGGACGATTTGTGTAAATTTATAAAATCAGTAAATGACGTCTGTGCCGAGCTTTATTCACATCCAGACCCCATTTATTGGACGATTTGTGTAAATTTATAAAATCAGTAAATGACGTCTGTGCCGAGCTTTATTCACATCCAGACCCCATTTATTGGACGATTTGTGTAAATTTATAAAATCAGTAAATGACGTCTGTGCCGAGCTTTATTCACATCCAGACCCCATTTATTGGACAATTTGTGTAAATTTATAAAATCAGTAAATGACGTCTGTGCCGAGCTTTATTCACATCCAGACCCCATTTATTGGACGATTTGTGTAAATTTATAAAATCAGTAAATGACGTCTGTGCCGAGCTTTATTCACATCCAGACCCCATTTATTGGACGATTTGTGTAAATTTATAAAATCAGTAAATGACGTCTGTGCCGAGCTTTATTCACATCCAGACCCCATTTATTGGACGATTTGTGCAAATTTATAAAATCATTAAATGACGTCTGTGCCGAGCTTTATTCACATCCAGACCCCATTTATTGGACGATTTGTGTAAATTTATAAAATCAGTAAATGACGTCTGTGCCGAGCTTTATTCACATCCAGACCCCATTTATTGGACGATTTGTGTAAAT
Source organism: Pictodentalium vernedei (assembly GCA_031216915.1). Classification (NCBI taxonomy): domain Eukaryota; kingdom Metazoa; phylum Mollusca; class Scaphopoda; order Dentaliida; family Dentaliidae; genus Pictodentalium; species Pictodentalium vernedei. The sequence goes on along the minus strand of CM062296.1, from coordinate 844,386,523 downwards.
TTATAAAATCAGTAAATGACGTCTGTGCCGAGCTTTATTCACATCCAGACCCCATTTATTGGACGATTTGTGTAAATTTCGAAATAAACTGGAAACGCGTTGAATATTGTTTTTATTATATGACCCAGAAAACCATCAAAATACAGTCAAATAGAATAGAAACAAATAGCGGCCTTTGTAAGGCCTGTGATTACGTTACCACTTAAGATTGGCGGTTCGTCCGCAGTGTCCGCTTTAGGAAATAGATTGCGAAGTATCAAACCACATAAATTTAATGAAATAATTTTCAAATACCCATCGACTACTGTCCCAGACAACCATTCGTCGTCCCCCGAGTTTGAATCTACGATTATTATCAGGAGATTGATGGACGGTGCATTGCCATTTTTAATGAATAGGCCCAATGACCGGGTAAATGGTCTGGTAATATAATTAAACCAGATAATCACTTGTTATTATTAACTCATTGCATGCTGCTGGCAGATATTCCTGATTAGCACACGGGTTTCTCTTGTCATTGATGTAAGTATAATTTGGGTACATTTAATTATATTTCTGCCAGTAAAGTGAATGGATGTTTTTACCAATGACGGCTTGTGTTAAATTTACAATAATTAAACTTTTTTCCGTTCATGCTTTTTCAGATAAAACGATTGGCTCACACGATTCTGTTTTTTTCTTTTCGTAACTCAATGAACCAAAAAAAAACACAATTAGGTCCGCCCCCAGCCACGCCCCTAAAATACCAGTCTTCGGAGTTGCAACATGGTGTTAAATCAATAGAAGTTAGAACACTGGCACGTTCTAAATGTGAAAAAGAAAAATACATTTATATTACTAATTTATCACCATGAAATTATTTATAAAATATTTAAATAACCGTGGTGGGTCAATTTTTCTTTTTCCTCACAACTGTATTTATTTGACATTTCAATTTGTACGCACACTGGGTGATCGTCTGCGTTCATCGTTTTACTCAAATCGATTGTAAAGAATGGCTGGTCACGACGAATACGGCAATTTTGACATTGCTAATTTGAATGAAATTTTTGGAAATCAAAATGATTTTATATTTGAGGAAGAATATTTGGCTTTATATCTAACTCCACTTTTACAAACTGTGTTTTTCAGTTCTCGGGAAACGGTCAAAACCAAAATACAATGTAATACTGATGGCCTACTTCCACCTACCACGGAACGTAACTTTTACGGGAAGTGAACAGTTGAATGAAATTTGAGGGAGGCGTGGCTTATGACGTTTTCTTTGCATTACGTAATTCATTGGTCAATAAAAAATTTAATGACATGAGTGCATTTGACTTGGAAAGTGTGTCAACTGCTACCTGCATTTCAATAATATGCGCCCTTATGCCAGGAAAATAATATGTCTACCAGTTTTGGTTTTTAAGTCTTTGTTCGCTGAAGTAGAGGACGACTAGCACTATTTATTTATTTGGGTCGCGAACGTTTAATTATAAGGAATGATCGTTTCTTTCTGTCTATTTCTTGAGTTATGAACCCCCAAAAACAAAGTCCAAACCAAAGTTTTTAAGTCTTTGTTCGCTGAAGTAGAGGACGACTAGCACTATTTATTTATTTGGGTCGCGAACGTTTAATTATAAGGAATGATCGTTTCTTTTTGTCTATTTCTTGAGTTATGAACCCCCAAAAACAAAGTCCAAACTGTGTAAATGGGCGTAAAAACAAAGTCCAAACTGTGTAAATGGGCTCAGCCCATTTACACAGTTTGGACTTTGTTTTTTGGGGTTCATAACTCAAGAAATAGACAAAAAGAAACGATCATTCCTTAATTGATTATTTATCAAATCTGCCATGACGGCTCATGGCAGCCATGACTAGATTTGATGAAAAATATTTCGAAAATACCTAGCGGGTTAAGAGTTAAACTGGAGATAGAAGCAATCTGAACTTCCGAGCAGTATCCACACGCATAAACAAAACGACACGTTGAGTATACATTGGGAGGTTTTCGAGTAGTACTCGGCGATGTCTGTTAAAAAAAGCGCTTTACGCAAAAGCTTCCTGGTTTGACGAATAGTCGACTCGTGGCTTCTGATTTTTTTTAAATATGAGGACTTAAGACAAACAAAGAAAATTATGTTTTTATTGGTGAATAGAACTGGCCGGGCAGGGTATGGGGATTACATAAGGTAAAGTAACCAGTTTGCATAAGACCTTGTCGATAGATAAATTTTCATCTAAACAGATTCCTCCTTATTGTTTTGTTTTGTTTTTTATGCTATGGGTGAATATAACAGCATTATTTGTGAAATGTAGCCTACTTTGGGCCTCGCAAAACTTCAAATATTCAGTTTGGTGACATCAATGGCCTGACGCGTGTTCGACATCTAATTGACTTCCTGGTTCGCATATTGTCGAATCGGGTAACTCCTGTATTTTCACGAAAGGGCAATGGCAAATAAATGTTTTCTGTCGGTGGAATCATGCCGAAGAAAAGAGAGAATAGTTGCGCGATGCGTTGTCAGTGCAGTCGGCTTATCAGTATGTTTGGCTGCATCACAAATTACATTGTTGCAACAGTACATATAATAAGGCGAAGGGCGGAAGCCGCCGCGACACTTTATCAGTAATGTTGTAGCAATGGAAATGTTGGCCTCTGCACTAGAGTACTCAAGTTATCAGTGGCAAGCACAAACCGCAAACATATGCATGGTAATTAGGTTATTTGATAAAAATATAACGTGATTTCAAGAATATGTTTTGCGTTGTTTTGGAATCGATTCGGATTCGATGTCGATATGGCATCGTTGATTCGATTCGAGTTTCGCAAAATAAAATCCCGATTCGTAAAGGCCAAAGTCTTCTGTTATGTCACTGACTCCACTTTCAGCAGAAAACATGCAGTTATTTCATCACAAAGCCGATGTTGCAATTGGTGGATGTTCCTCTTTGTACTGGCCTGCCACCCAACTGTGAGAAACTGAAAAAAATCGTATGTTGGCAACCGGACGAGGAATGCAACAGTTCGCTTCGTATTTTGTTTTCTGATTCAATACCCGTTCTTTTAGCATTATATGGTAAAAAAGGTATTTTTATATCCCTTTGAATATACTGAGAGTAAAAAATGCAATTTACTGTTGGCTCTCATGTGCTTTTGTGGGAAACTAAGGTTGAGAAATGTCAAACAAAATTCATTTCCCGTCCGATTACACGGCTTTGCCTATTGCGCCGTTTCTGCCACAATCCTTTGTTATAAATCGTACTTTGTATACGTTATCTGAGCCCTGTCCAAAAATGTATACATCGTATCATGTTGTCGGCTTGGTGCAAATAATTCAAAAATTATAAATGCACTATTCTAACTTCCCTCCCTCAGCCCTTGCCCAAACAGTTTTCAACAATTCATTATTGCTGAAACTTTCCTCTTTCTGAAACTGTACATGACAAGGAGTGGTCTGAAAAATTTCAATTGTTTCTCGGGCGGCGTTCAGTGTCATCAATTGGAAGAGTCTATATCCGTAACTTGGGGTATGGCCGCCCAATATTTTCAACGTGCAGCCTTACGGCTGCAGGTTGAACATCTTGATTGGTCTACCACACAACTTCACTGAACAACTATCTAATTCAGGTCGTATCACCACCCGGAGCCGAAAAGGCAGCCGTTCGGGTTCAAAGGGTTACACCCAACTACGACAGCAGAAATTCAAACAGAAAAGGAAGGATGTTTGACTGCAGTATCTAGTGTCAAGGCACTTTTTTCTCTCGTTTGTGAAGTTGTCGGGTAGCCACACTCCTGATATCGGTAACTCCACAAGAGGGGTGTTTGAAGAAGGAATGACACGGATTTGTAAGAGTTGAGATTCTTTTTTTCTGAAGATGCAGTATCGATGGTCAAACTATTACCGTATTGGGGAAATATCCGTGGCTGTCACATAAGAAAGGGGAATGTTTCAAACTGACACTAGAACGGGAAGTTACACGACATTCATGTTTAGATTTTACGCCGATAAACTATCTATAAACGTATTATTAAAAGCCTGTCTATCATTTTAAGATATAAAAAGGAAATCAGTTTTGCTTTCTACGGATATACCATACAAATATAATGTTTCGGTTGAGAGACCTCACCACACCAAAGCTCTTTATAATGATCAATTAATCACGCGAACTTTAAACGGTAAAACAGTTAGTATTAATCATATATAGAATATACCCATAGTAGCTTGGTGTACCAAATGTTCCCCACGAGTGATGAAGTGGTGTTAACCGCGAGCCTTCACCACGAGTGATGAAGTGGTGTTAACCGCGAGCCTTCGGCGCGCGGTTAACACCACTTCACCACGAGTGGTGAACATTTGGTACACCAAGCTGCCTTGGGTATATTTTATTTATACCATGATCGTCAGATTATTAAGAGTCGCTATTACTTTTTCTCGATTTTACTGAGCACCAGCCGTACATACGAGCGAATCTGTTTTTGTTTACTTGAGCATCGGTGGGCGGTACTTCCGCTGTCAATTTTATCGCCGAAACCAAATGAAAAAAAGAAACAGAGCCTTTCTCGTTTTAATAACATAATAACATACTATTTCGGGTTATGCATGCTTTATTGACATGAGACAATTCATGTTTGTTATTTTTTGGCATCTTATGAGGTAAACCCATTTAAAAAGGTAATAAATGATTGCCACTTCCATTTCACTCTTCCCGAGGCGACGTGCGATAAATTTAGACAAGTTTGCATTCAGGTCGACGTCACCAAAGGTCAACGGGGATGTAGTTCTACTGTAGGTGTACATTTTTACTACTGAAATCCCATTGCTGGCGTGTTCACCACGGTTGGTGTGTAAAGCTAAAATTTATGTCATAGGCTTTTCATATATAGTACAATAGGTAATCATGGTATAAATGCTTATTTCCAGCGAACGAGTTAGACATGTACATCGGAGGATTTTTGCTAAATTTAAAAAAGAAGCCAACACCGAATATAAATCGGATCCTTTGACCATTTTTCATCGAGGGAATGACCGGTTTTCATGCGAAGACAATTACGGAGAAAGTATTTTCCAATCCGATAAGTTTGTCATCATCAGAAATGTTTTGAAAGCTCGAATAAAAGACTTAAAACAACAAGGCTTGGGAAATAAGAATAATATGTCTGAAAGTACTACAAGTGAAGAGGAAGAGAAGTTGTGGCAATCAGGGGAATTAGGATTACACAATGGAACTGCAGTATTAAATTTTATGCGATTTAGCATAACTAAGCAGATGGGATTCCGTGGGAGTAATGCAAATTACCAGCTCCGCGGGGGCGATATCGAACTGAAAGCTGACAGCGAAGGTCACGAATTCCCGGAATTTACCGAACGACTTACATAAACACGAGACTGCAATGGCAGCACGCGTGCATCCAACCCAAAGATATTTAGCAACGGAAATAAGCTGATTTGTCCTATTGAGGCGTACACACTTTTCAAAGCTAACATACCCGAGCAAATTAAACAACTTGATGCATAATTCTACATTGCTGTGAATTTTAATGTTTCAATAAACAATAAAGCCCTCTGGTTCAAAGCACAGTCAGTTGGGATTAATAAACTGAGAAGTATAATGAAATGTGTAGCCACAAGAGCAGAACTTCAAGGTAAATTTACCAATCACTCTGTGCGAAAAACTGAATGTAGCAATTTACTCCATGAGGGCATCCCCCCCTCCCCCACTATCATAATGCAAATATCTGGCCACAAGAATGTGGCCAGTGTGAACAATTACGCTAGTGCATCCCAAGAACAGCAAAAAGAATGTGTGCTATGCTGCCACAGCCAAAAAGTAATTTGAGTAAAAGGCCGCATAATGCAATAACAAATCAAACGTCTGAAATACAAACAGACAGAAAAACGCAGCGTACATGTATCATCGACATCCAAACCAGAAGCACTATCAGTCGGCCATGAAAATTTGGCTTGTGGACTATTTTCCGGTACAACTATAACGGGTGGTACATTTAACTTTACTTATAACATCTGCTCGTAAAAAAAACCCAAAGAATAACGTTTCGCCCCCCCCCCCCCCCCCCCCCCCCAACGACACTAAAAAGAATAACGAGGCCAATTATTGACTCAGATGAAGAGGTAGATTGAATAAACCAGACTTGATAATAATATATTCCATGATTCACATTTCAGAATATGTTTACTGATTTTCAATTCCAGTTGTGGAGCTTAATTTCAACAATGCCTAAATTTGACGCCGTTTGACCGACGTGCATAGGTTTTAGTAATTTATCACACTAATGTGTGATAAGTAAATAATTGATATCTGCATGTAGGTTTTTTGCATGGTTGCGGAAAATATTTCACAAGTGAGGACGAAAGATGCATATTTTCACAAGTGGCACAGCCACAAGTGAAGATATGAATTTTTCGTCGTAACACGTGTAATATTTCCCATATCCAGGCAAATAAACGTTGTTTGTGTGTTTATGAAATGGGTTACAACTCTCCAGTACATGGGGAGCGGATTATAACTAAGTCATCCGCAGAGTGGACTTATCACCTCAAGTATCAATTTCAAATTCTGTACATACGGACAAAAAAAAACAGAAACAATGTTTCAGCCAACGGACCTCCAGGCACCGGGTTTAAGCCGGAGGTCCATTGGCTGGAACTTTGCTTGTGCTTGTTATGCTTTGCAACATATTTGAAATTATTACTTGGATGGAATCTCCACTCTATGGGTGATATAGGGATAATACCCTCTCCACATACTGCATATTCACAATATCTTATCAATTGCAAAATGATGCTTTATGTATTTGTATGAGGTTGATGTACCGTCGTGATTTTCTTTTCAATTAAAATGCAATGGCGCTAACATTGGTTGTGCTTAATTTGCATTAACCCTTTACCTAACTTACTGGCCAAAACCAGCCAGAGCTGTACACGAAAATCGCCATTCATATTTTGTTATATTTTCATTATTTTGCAGACGTTGAAATAAATGGTTTATATCGTAAATCAAATAAATATAGAATATACCCAGAGTAGCTTGGTGTACCAAATGTTCACACGTGTGGTGTACATTTGGTACACCAAGCTACTTTGGGTATATTTTATTTATACCATGATCGTCAGATTATTGAGTCACTATTATTTTTTCGCGAGTTTACTGAGCACCAGACGTACATACGAGCGAATCTGTTTTTGTTTTTACGAGCATCGGTGGGCGGTATTTCCGCTGTCGATTTTATCGCTGAAACGAAATGGAAAATGAAACGGGGCCTTTTTCATTTTAATAGCATAATAACATCCCATTTTCAGTTATGGATGCTTTATTAACATGAGACAATGCATGTTTGTTAAGTTTTTGTGTCTTATGGGGTAAACTCATTTAAAAACGTAACAAATAATTGCCACTTTCATTTCACTCTTCGCGAGGCGACGTGCGATAAATTTAGACAAGTTCGCATTCAGGTCGACGTCACCGAAGGTCACCTTGGATGTAATTCCACTGTGTGTGTAAATTTTAACTACTGAAATCCCATTGCTGGCGTGTTCACCAAGGTTGGTGTGTAAAGCTAAAATTTATGTCATAGGCTTTTCATGCATTGTAGAATAGGTAATCATGGTATAAAATAAAATTAATCACAGGGACAAACTAATCATAGACTTCGAACGTAATTTTAAACACTGATAAACATAATGTATATAAGACGAGTATCTAGAAATTTAATTCAATAAAAGTGTGTGCCCCAAATAAATGAATTTAAAGGCCTGTTTTGCGTCCAAAACATAACTTTTAACCCCTCATTAGAACGAGCTTGTCGAACTTATTCCAATGAGAGGTCATAAGCTATGCTTTTCAATCAAAAAATTAAATTTGTTTAGCTATTCGAGAATTTTGTTTTTCATCTTTTCTGATTTTTAGGTTGGGAATTGGTAAAGGGTTAACCCTTTACCTAACGAATCGCCCGCATCCGCCGAGCGCGTTCCAAAGAGGGGTCACATGATATGGTTTTGTTGAAATTTTTTGATAACTTTTCAAAAATGGTATTTAAAATAATAAATTTTGAAATCGTCTGTGTTGGGTAAAGGGTTAAGTTAATAGTTGATGTGTACTGGGATCGTATCAGTACATGTGGTATACAAGTTCACTTTTACCGTATGGGCCGAACAATGGGGATCAGTTAGTTCTTACCGTCCTGCGTGTACATTAATAAATATACAAGTTGGTGAGTGACAATTATTGCTTATACATGTATCTAAAAGTATCTAGACGATTGGAAATAAAATACTTTTCAGAAATTTGCGGCTATTTTATGATAAGGAATAAATTTACAACACGTGGAAGGTGGATTACTACTAAATCACGGTGGGATAGATTTTCCATTATACGATTGTATACAATTTCAAAGAACAAACCAAAACCAACACTAGCAAACTTCCAGTTTATGGACCACTGGGTGGAACCGGGTGTTCCATGAGCTAACATTTCCCTAATGGTTCTTGTTCATTTTCAAAAAAAAAACAAACTGCAAGTATCTGTTACATTTGTTACATGTACATGTGCATATAAACCCAAACATACATTTTTTCCTCTTTATGGAAAATTTGCTGTGAAAATATTCATTATTTGAACTTATTTCATAAAAGCAGGTTTTGGTTTCAGTTCATTTTGAGTATAAATTGCCAGCTGCAGGGTCAAATTTTCAGTCCAGTAAGTGAACTGGGCAAGGTTTATAACTAGACCAAAGCCTTTGCCTCTTAGTTCAAAGGACACCAACAAGTACTGGAAAGGTACCAAGTGCTCCAACTCGTATTTTTGTGAGTCAATGACCATGTTGCCTGACTTCTACATGTACACTAACAGTAGAAATAAATTGTAGGTTAACCACGAGACAATTTAACTGACATTTTCGCTCTGTTGATAATTCCAACCCTTGCATCAGAGCTTCCCAAGAAATTATATCAAGGATAGAATTTTCAACAAAGGAAACATGTCAGTTCAATTTTCTAGTGGTTATCCTACAACATATTTCTGCTGGTACTATACTAGTAATATACTAGTACATGTACATGTATGATCTATTATAGTCCATGGCGCTGCAAAAATAGGATTTATAGCCTAATTATGAAAGAAACCCTTGATCTGGAAGACTTTTGCTCATACTATTAGTATCCCCAACTCCATGGTGTAAGGCCAGGAGTACAGGGGTGTATACAATTAAAACTAGAAGTCCTGTCATGAAATGCGCACAAATAGCACGTTGATATGCGCGTTAATGCGCGCGTTGTGGCCCAATTAAAGCTATCATATTCTGTACATATGGCCTGTGCACAGGCAATGTTTCAGCCAATGGACCTCCGGGTAACCCGGAGGTCCATTGGCAGAAACATTGCATGTGTTTGCTATGAGGTACCGGGAGAACCTGCCGTGCTTTGGATGCCATTCGATATGGCAATTGCGCGCAACTCCAACGCGCAATTAAGCCTAGATAAGCGCACTATTCGTGACAGGACTTCTAGTTTTAACTGTAAATTATTTATAGTTTCCCCTTTGTTGATAAATCAAACCATTGACACCATTTCGTGGGGAGCATTACGGGAGAGCTTCCCCAGAAATGGTAACAAGTGCTGGAGTCATCAACAGAGGGGGAACAGGAAGAAATATGTTCACTGGTACTTCGCGTACTAGACGGCTTTTTGGCAACCTGGGATGTCTAAGGCACATGGGAAGCAAATTAGTGTAAAGCAATATAATAAAAAAACCTCCGCTAACCTTTATTCTGACTTCCGACTTTTCTCACATCCATACAATCGTGTAGCAAAATGTCAAAACAGATACTAATCCCATAAACAGAAATAGGAGTTTCCAATAATTCAATAATCCCTTCAGTATTCCAGCGTCTTGCCACAGTAATACCTCCGATTTTAGAGGAAATTTCATTGAACAGTTGACCGACATTCTGACTGCTTGTTCCATGACAAATACTTTCCACAACTGTCATAATTATAATGATGGAGTTTGATAAACTTATTAGCTATTTAAAAAAACTTTTTTGTTGTGTTATTCTCTGCAATTCTGACAGAATTAGAAGTTGGTCATCATGACCGTGACATTCACCGGTGTCAATTAGTTTCGACGAATTGAATGCCTAAAAAAATAAAATCCAAATTTGGGTTGGTACCCCCGCCCATTAACAGTGATGTCTTCTTGGTAACGGAGAACAAGCGTCAAATATCCAGTTAAAAAAAATATTTTTCCTTCAATTTTCGTGCAGAATGATTGTTACAAGGGAGGTGTGTGATAAATACAGAACCACACATACGTTTGAACGGGTTAAGAATTATCGCATTCGATTGTTTCGGCCCAGGATATCACTCGAGCCTTCGGCTCGAGTGATATCCTGGGCCGAAACAATCGAATGCGATAATTCTTACCCCATTTAAACGTATGTGCGGTTCTGTATATTTTTACACATGTATTGATAAATGTGATATGTTTGTGAATCGACAGCAACTATTTGTTCAGAACGCAGAATGTGAGTTTTGATATGCATGCTCTCCCATCGAGTGGACATTCAAGTTTGAATCTTTGTCTAAGGCATGCCTTGATGATGTAGTTGTACTATTCATTTTTGTCAGCGTGTTTTTAGTTATGAAAACTTTCTTTTTTAGAAATATAACATAACAATAAGTAAAATATACGTATAGTACTTGTAACACAGCTGTTTATTTAATTGAAACACTCAATACCTCTTATCAAGTTCAGTAGTAATTCAAGTAAAATACAAATCTCGTAGTTGGGAAACAACATCTTAAATAGATGGATAGATATTTTTTTATTTAACGGTATAAATATCAAATGCAAATACAACGAATAAAATAATACATGCTAACTAATAACAATCTGTTTACACGGTAGTGTGATAATATAGTCAGATTGCTGTCTCTCTGTAATCCCCCCCAGAACATATCACTCCAACACTGGTATATGATCGAACTTCCATTAAGATGGTTCGATATTTCAAAACTGCAGAACCCCAGACTATAAATTGTAGACTCAAACGATAGACTCAATTGCATGGCATTCTAACAGAGAAGTTTTGTGGATGACGCGATTACCAAACGTTATCGATAGGTAAAATACAAAGTTATTTATTTATTTATTTATTGGTGTTTAAGGTCACATACTTATGCACAATGGCTAATCATGACCGTGACAGTTTTACGGGTGGAGGAAGTCGGAGTACCCGGATAGAACCACCGAGCAACGACGAACAGCTGCCAGCCCCTCAACATCGTAACTTCGCACTGCAGCACAGGCAGGGTTAGAGAGGTTGAAGACATGCGCACCATCGACGTGCAGTACGCCTCAGTACACAGCGTCGTCGTACCCCCATGTGGACAATCGGGGTTAAGTGCCTTGCCTAAGGACACAACGCGGGAGTCCGAATCGATCGCTCAGACGGTCACCCATGCGAGAACTAACCGGGCTCGACGTTGCTTAACTTTGGTGATCTGATGAGAACCGGTTACCTCAACGCCACCGCGCCCCAATAGCAAGTTAAATAAGAAAGGAGAGTAATGTATTCTGACTAAGCAAATCAAAAATTACTGAACTAAAATTCTAGATACTCGTAAAATCCATCCACGGAAGAGGTTGACTGCCTTATATAGATAATGTTTATCAGTGTTTAACCCTTTACCTAACATGAAAAGCAGACGACACTTGCAAACAAAATTTTTGAATAACAAATCTTTTTCATTTTTTGCCTCTAAAACATAGGTTATGACCACTCGTTGGAACGAGCTCGGTGAGCTCGTTCCAACAAGGGGTCATAGCCTATGTTTTTGAGACAAAAAATAAAAAAAAAACAATGAAAATTAATTGGCGATTTTTGAGAAATAGCGCTGGCCGGTTTTGGCCGTTACGTTGGGTAAAGGGTTAAAATTACGTTCGAAGTCTATGACTAGTTTGTCCCCGTGATTCATTTTATTTATTTTGTTTTCTTGAATGAATACCCATCGAACCACTACTTCAAATTAATTATATTCGCCTCCAACAGCCTGAATCAGGCACTACACACCTCCATTTGTATGTCCGACTATGTCTGCCACAAGTGCAAGTGTCGAATCTTGTCTTTTAAGACAGTACATGATTATTAGCAACAGAGAATGGAACTCCAATAGCGACGAAAATGTCCCGACTGGCAAAAATAAATATAAATAGATGTGTTTTCTGTAACTCCAACAACTGAGTTTAAAGTACCGTATGCAATGTATTTATTCAAATAATTTCAAAACAATACCAGAAAATAAAAATCTAAAAAAATAATTCAAAAGAAACGTATATATATAATACATGAGTGTTTTGCTGATTACAACATGACCTCTGTTTGAGGGCTGTAAAATTTGCATAAATATTTAACAATACACATTCCATGATTATGCAGACATCGTGGTACGTATTGAATCGAAAATGTTCCATATCGGTACCCCCCGTATTATGTAGAACATATCGGTAGTTTCAGTAAATCTGTCTTCGACAGGTCATATTTCACCCGTGGACTATTAATATCCCCGGCGGGTGAGGGTGTGAGATGGGGAAATCTCACCGGAGGGGAAGAAGATATTAGGGCCAGACATGAGGCTTGCCGAGTGTCGGAACCAAATATCTTGTCCCGAAGGTGAGATTTTCTCATCTAACACCCACTCCCATCAGGGATATTTTTTCTCTCCCTCCTCACTAAAACAGTCTGACGTCATCAAAAGTAGTTCGGGAGGCACGTGTAGCTATATCGAACAATTTTGTTGTCCATTTCTGAAGAAAACTGATTTGCTGATCGGAAAGAGCGCACAAAAGTTCTGTATATACGACAGGTATATACCACAAAATTAAATCACAACGCCCGCAAGTTAGAGGTTAAAGATTTGTAGAGAAATGAACATTGACACATTCCGATGACGTCATATTATGAATTCTGCAATGTATTCGCATAACATTTCGACGGGAATTCCGTGCAACTCGCTCTACCCATAATGGCATTCATCCAAAGATTGTGATAAAAGAGTCAAGTGTTCTTTGGTTTTGCGGTGTGTGTTTTTATTTCTATTTTCTTCGGCAAACGTTCACCTGTTAGTATTTCCGACTATGTCGTTTGTTTACAGAAGAACATGCGATGATTGGATAGTTCTGCACTCATTAAATATGCTAATAAGCCAATATAGGTTGGTCACGCAGGTGGGGTGAGATAACTGTCACGTGGGTGTGGTGAGACAGGCATATATCTCCCAGCTGATTCGCACGACTTTATATATGTCTCAGTACCTTAGTGGTGGGAAAAAATCATGTCCACGCATGAGTTTACCAGGTAATAAACATTATATTCAGGAAAAGTGTAATTAATGAAACACAGGGTGGTACCCGGAGCTTCATTAATTATTAGTTTTGAGGATTATTCCTATAATAAATGTTTAAAATCTAAAATTAATGCGTCTATAGAAATATTGCCCACCCGTGGAAAGTGGCCAGTCCACTGCAGACGTTCTGTATGTTAGGCATTATAAGTAATGTCGTATCAGAAACTAGAAGTTATTGGTGCGTACGGCCACTAAATCTACAAAAATAACACAAACAGTGACCGTTCTTTTCTTTGTATCCATGCAGTGAACGGGCCACATAACTACCCAGATTGGAATGAACAAAGGATCACCACATTAACCTACTGAGAGGGAGTAAGAAGTTAGTTTGCGGAGAAATTGCAAAATGTTTGACATTGTCTGTTTCTTGGTGGTAGAATAGAACGAATCGCGAAAAGTTTAACTCTTAAGTTAAGTTAAAACCGCTCTGAATCAGTGCAGACATGACAATATCATGTTCATGCACTGTTTGTGTAAAATGGCATTCTTAGCAGAGAGGAATTGTTTGGATTCCTTTGGATGAAGTAGATTGTTGGAGGAGAGTAGGGCTGTCACGACTAATCGAATAATCGATTGTCGATCGTTCACGCCGAAATCGATTAGTATTTTTCGTTGTCGAAGAATCGGTATATTTTACCCCGTTTTAGACGTTTAATAATTAAAAAAAATTGAATAAAAAACTATTCTTTCTGAAGGTAAAAGGTCACGAACGTCGACGTTAAACGTCAAGAAGCCATTAGAAGCATTTGTCTTTTAGGTACGTTCAAAGCTTTGATGTTCTGAACTTTTGAACCGTCAGTGTAATAATCAAGACCGGTCGGCAGTTGCGAAGTTCGCAACTGCCGACCGGTCTTGATTATTACACTGACGGTTCAAAAGTTCAGAACATCAAAGCTTTGAATGTATCTAAAATAGGATCGTCTTCGTTGTTTACTTGAGGTAGGTCAACTGACTTCAACTTCGTTTTTAAAGACTTCAAAGAAAGGGAGATGGAGGGTCATCTAGGTACGCTTAATCAATTACTATCGATTATTTGCGACGATTAATCGATTCCAAAATTAAAAAATCGTGACAGCCCTAGAGGAGAGTTGTGAATCAGTTTTTCTTTATTGCTAATGGAGCTCGGAATGCAGTTAATTTCCTTGAATTTAAACATAATTTCAGAAGTTAGAGGAGAAAATTGGTCCTTGTCTCAACAACATGGCGAATACACTGACAAGTACTCTACCAGACAGTACTGGACGCGTCAGTCTTCTGCAATAAGTTATTATTCCTCGTCGAAATACTTAAAAAAGAAGCTAAAAATATAATTTAATAACGTCCAGACAGCAAGTAACTGAAGTGGTGATAAGTAAAAGGCACGCTCATAAAATAACGGTCTTTAGATATCTCCCAAACATTAATTAGCAATAAAATAATAATAAACGTGTCGGTAGAGTCGATCTAAATGCTTCTGTCTGCTATAAAATCAACCCTTTAAGCTCTCGGGGTATCATCCCCTGGTTCAGTGTCATTATTTGGAAGAATGCATATTCGTTATTTGTGAGGTAATATTTTCAATATGCAGCATTCGGACTGAACGTATAAAATATTTATTGTTCTTGAACAAAAATTCGAGTAGCAATCCTCTACTTTATAAATTCATTTCGTATCACGATCCTGGTGCAGAAAAGCGAATATTTTTTGGGGTCGAAAAGATTATAATTAAACCTTTTTTCGGTCATGCATTTTCCGGCGATATGATTGGCTAAAGTATTTCTGTTTTTTGTTCATAACACAATGAACCGAGAAAAATGCCCTTGGCCCGCCCCAAACCACGCCCAACCTCTTTCTTAAAGATTTCGTTCCACAGGCTGAATGGAAAAGAACCCCTGCGCGCTCATATTGTTTCAGCATGTAAATTAATTAATATTTATTACATCATATTAAAAAGACTTTCAAAATAAATTTAATAGGGAATGAAATCCTTATCATGCTTATATTCCATGTTCAATTTGTTTATGCAATAGATGGTCGTCTGTGTTCATCATTTTTCCCAAATCAAACGTAAACAATGGTCGGTCATAATAATCCACAAACGAATCTCAAGCCATCAAAACTTTTCAATTTTCAGAAAGCCTGAATGAACTCTTTCTGAGACAAAGTTCAACCAACTTCATGTCATCTGGGTTTATATCGAACTCCACATTTACAACCTCTGTTTTCAGTGTTTCAGGAAACGGTCAAATTTAGAATTAAATTTAATTTAGTGTTGCTTTGAATGGCATCACCCTCACGTCATGTGGAAATGGAGATTGAAGTTTTGTGTGCATGTGGCCAACGGCGTTCGTTTTAACTTACGCAATTCATTGGTCAATAAAACTGACAATGCTTAAGTGAAATGTATCGTTACTTTAAATATACTTTTAGAAAACTAGGCCTTTTTCAGTTATCACTAGGAAGGATAATGCGACCTGGTTTTTATTTTTACTCCTCAAAGTAGAGAGTGTTTGCATGTATTGCCCCTGAAGTTTAAAATAAGGACTGATCCTTTGTTTCTGTCTATTTCTTGAGTTTTAAATCCCCCAAAACAAAGGCCAAACATAGAGCAAATGGACTACGGCCATTTACACAGCCTGGCCTTTGTTTTTTGGGGGGTTCATAACTCAAGAAATATACAGAAACAAACGATCATTCCGTATAACGAAAAAGTTCAAGGGAACACCGAATGTAAAAATCAAGAAAGGTAAATTTTTGAAAGAAAATCAGCGAAGAAACAAATGTATATGACTGTACAGTGGTGAATACACCAACTAATGATTAAGAGACGCAGCAAAACATGTCTTCAACAAATCTGTCACTCATTTTAGATGCCATTCAGTGATTGCAAACCAAATATCAGTCAGCGTATCAAATCTATGTGATAGACTGAATAGGATTATGCGACACATAAAAAAAAACCCTCTACCGCATATGACCTAATATTGCAGATAATTACTTGTCTGGTAACCTTTTCAGAAAAGATCTTTAATGTTTAATGCAATAGAATGAAATTCGTGGTCAATTACCTCTGAGACACACTGGCGTTTACAAACCGCTGAAAGGGGAGACAGTTGGTGATACGTCAAGATCGGAATGAGAACCAAGTCTTTGTTCGAATAAACATTAATAAACTAGTTTAATATCGATTAGTGTTGATACCAACTCAGCATGAGTCAGTGGGTGACAAATGTCAGGTTTCAATCCTGCATAGACCGTTGATTGAGGCTGAAGGAGTATCTGGAGAGAATCACAGAGCAGCAGCATTCAACGGTTTGGTTATCCAACTTACTATCTCTGCACAAACAGAATTATCAGCGATTGAAGGCAAGTGTACCATCAGCGTGCAGTGCAGCTTAACGTACAGCGCCACCGACCCCCCTCCCCCTCCACCCCCTTCCCACATGGGCAATGGATATAAAGTGCCTTACCCATGGACACAACATATAAACGTTGGTCAGGATCGAACCTCCCACTTTGCAGTGTAAAGTTCAATGTTCTACCCACTGAGCCGCCACCCTCCCTTTCAGGTTGTATAAAAGGTAAAATGAGAGTTATCACTTTCCTTTTCTACGCAAAATACTGTGCCTTTGAAAGCTGTTTTCCATGAATAATATATAAATATCTGTTTTTACTACAAATCCATTGAGGAATTCTCCCCAGTCACAAAACACAAGGCAAATTAATCTTTCCACTAATTATACACAGAGTTGAAACTACAAGTCTTGCCCCTGTATTGTGCACCGTTGAGAAGTAATTGTGCGCTGCGCAAGTGCACGTTTGTCCATATCAATCTGTACCATTAGAGTAATTAAATTCCTGTTGGTAGAGAACTGGCCCAACTCTGTATTTTATTACACGCCTGTTCTATGAAATCTCCATCTACAAACACTAAACCGTGCAGAAAATGAAAATCTGTTCCGCACATATGTGCGGAACGGAAATCGTTGACGGACTATTTTTAAATAGAAAGGAAATTTCACTGGAATTTTCTACAAATCGTGCAACGCAATTTCAATTTGAATCGCTAGCGATAGATGACAATCGTCCCCTGAGTTCCAGTGTGTTCTATGTGCCAGTAGGCACATAAAACACACTGGAACTCAGTGGACGAAATAGTAACACGGGTTCACCTCGCAAAATTTGATTGGCGATAAAAATGTGTTGTCTGTCTTAATAGTTGTAAAATGAATTGCTGAGTGTCCTTCCAATAATTGTTTTACAGACGTGAAGGCGTGTAATAAACACAGAACGACACACGAGTGTGAATGGGTTAATCTATATGGCACCTGTGCCATCGCGGAAGGATAAAACTCGAGGCCTGCGGTTTCTCGTTATATCCTTCCACGCTGGCTCTCGTGCCATATCGATTAACCCATTCACATGCGTGTGTCGTTCTGTATATATTCTATATTAGTAACTAGAGATCGTTAACCCTTTACCTAACGTAACGGCCAAAATCGGCCAGCGCTATTCTCAAAAATCGCCAATTAATTTTCAAAATATTTTCATTTTTTGTCTCAAAAACATAGGTTATGACCCCTCGTTGGAACGAGCTCGCCGAGCTCGTTCCAACGAGGAGTCATAACCTATGTTTTTGAGACAAAAGATGAAAAAAATTAGTTTTTCAAGAATTTTTTTTCGCAAGTATCGTCTGCTTTTCATGTTAGGTAAAGGGTTAACGTCAGCCGTAACTTCTACTGAGATACTGGAACATATAATAACGCAAATACATATTAAAATTCGACTGCATATATAGAATAAAAAGAGTGGTTTACCAGTGAATCGCTGAGCCATATATCACACCTACCAATAAGTCTCACGCTGTGACGTGCAATTCGATGCTGTGATATTCTGTCCAGGCGCTGTGACGTGTTTGTTATGTGAAAAGTCATCGCTGCGGCTGATTTTATCAATTTTCATTCAAATGGAGAGGTAAGAAACACAGCTTTTTACTTTATCAGTTAGACTGATGTTTCCTAATCCCAACCAGCTTACTTTCACGTAGCAGATATTATCTCTCTTCGAATAATAGGGCTCACAAAATGCCTGGGTACAACTTCTGTGCATCGCCACTCGACTCAAAAGCACATACCTAGGTGACGCCCCATTGTTCTGACGCCAGCAAATGTCCCTGGTAGCCTAAAAAATATCCCTTCGCTTTAAAAAAATTACCCCGACAGATTCCGGATGCAGAATAACCCCAATGGCAACTACGCTGTGATGTTCATCATTTCTTAACCCAAATGAAAATTTGTTAACATCATTGTACGTTTTTTACAGTTGTTTAGTTGGTTCGTTCATCTGTATCATCTACGTTGTTTTGTAAGGGCGCAGAAACCCGAACGCAAAAACACAGTTGCGTACACACATGGGCGCCACTTCGAAGGGGGGGGGGGGGGGAACGCACCCGAGTTAATAAATTTTCAGTCGGTACAATTTGGGTGCCGAAGGACTCGCGTAGATGATGTTATTCTAAAAGTAATGGTAAGTTCCAATATATCGTCGAATGAAAGGTTTCGACATATCGTTCAGTCTGATTGAAGTGCTGATTCGGAATTAATAAAGCCTTGGTGGCATTTCATAATTTCACACAATAATTAACTAATTATCAAAAATCACTCCACTAACTATAGCTCTGAACTCCTCCACACCGATAACAGGAGGTGTATACTTTATTGTCGTCATTTCATTTCCAATGTTATCTACCCAGGAGGATTTACAGCAGGGGAAATTGAAAAAATATATTACGACAAAAGATACAACTTACAAAAAAATCACTCCTGCTCCTCTTCCTAATCAACAGTAACCGCGGTTATGCACTATTGCTGCAATACAATTTCGGATGCTATGCGAGATATATTGCTGCGATAATTATATTGCGACATAAGGTACAATTATTCACCAAAAATCGCTTTTTCCTCTCAATGCCCACTATCCCAGACAAACAAGAGATATGCTCTATTGCCGTAATATAATTTCCGATTGTATATCCGAAGGGATATTATAATATTAGAACGTTTCTTTTCATGTTCTATCGGTCGATAGTACCTGAGTTTGTGTGATTTCTGAAATATTTCAGAAATCACACAAACTCAGGTACTATCGACCGATAGAACATGAAAAGAAACGTTCTAATTATTTTATTATGCCGAACAAAACATAGCTTTCATTGTTAAGAGTTAACTGCATCATGCCATCAATCTTGTAATAACAATGTAGTCGAATCCAAAAACATGACATCATTTCGAACGAATGACGTCTCTTTAGGAGTTTCCAGATCAACAAATTCGAAAATGACTTGTCACAAGTGCCGTAGCTTTTGGAGTTTCTATATCACAACATGCCAGTGTTTACATCTGTATCATGCTGTTCATGTTATAATTCATTATTAATGCTTGTGTGATAAGTGGTATAAATTAATGGAATATAAATTCATGTTTCTTGGGCGACGACAATTGTTAGAATTAAGCGGAGTGAAACAATTTATTTTGAACTTGAGGTGGAGGCTCAGTGAGGTCGAGGAGTACTAAACTTGTGGAAATATAATTGATTGAAGTCATAACTCATGTTCAGGATTCACTGAAGTGGTGAACAACACGTGAGTTTTGAATATTTCTGATTCTTTTGAATTCATTGTTTGCAGTTAAAATTGAAAACACACCCACTGAAGATGATATATTTGTTGGTAAGTTTGTGTCTATCGGTGACGAAAAACGTTAACCGGACACGGCGCCAGCGTTTGGTGTTGAAAAATTCCAGTCAGAGCGTGCGTTATCGACTCTGTTCAATGGAAGTGGAGCTTACAATTTCTTTGTTCTCTTGTCTCCAGGAAAGGACGTTCCGATAGTACCCGTGTTTTGCCCCAAAACTCCAGTACTATGACTTTTAGAAGGTGTCAAGTTAACCAATCACGGCTGATGTTACAAACGTGAGGCATAATAAATAGCATTAGAATGACATAAGGTAAAAATACTTACCGAAAGAATACATCTCCCACAAACACACAACCATTATAAGGAGTTGTATTCGATTTTAAACTGGTTTTGAAATAATTTTGATAAATTCTATAACAACCAATATCGACATTACGTCCAATGACGTCGTAATGTTTCGAACTAACATGCCGTCCATCTCATTTACGCCATTACACATTTATAACGTTCCGTCATGTAATCGGCCGTGCAGGCAAATCAAGACGAATTGTTTTTCTTCAAGCCTTTTTCGAACACGCATAATCTTATTCAAAGCGTCTTGGAATGAAATTATGTGGGTCCGAAAAAACCTTGTAAAAAACCCTATCGTGCTCAAAATCGCTCTCAAGGCATCAAGTTTCTCTAAATTTCTCCGCGGAAAGCCCGTACCCACATCCAAGAGTCAGAGAGGGAGATATCCCCACATGGTACCTGCCTACTTCAGGCCTTCGATATATAATGACTGTATGCCCTCTGATTAGTACCTACCCCCCCCCCCCCCCTATTATGGAATCCTAGCTTTACTTCTGCGTGAGTAGAAAATCAGACAAGAAGAATTATGTACATCCCATCAGTCGCGGGCCTTTGTGACGCCCCTGCGTACACCTGTTATCTAAAATATCCGACTCCATCTTTATATCGGCGCTGTTTTTACACTTTAGTGGGCTTGGGGGGGTGGGGGGGGGGACTCAAGATATAAGTTTTTTAGATGCACCACAGACTTTCTTTGCTGACCTTTTTATATGCCAGAACCTAACAGATGATGGATGTTCACTAAAAGGAAGCGGACTGTTTCTGAAACAAAACCAATTTCATTTGAACGCAGTGGCTAAGCCAGGATTCTTAGTTAAGGGGGGTAGGGGGGGGGGGGGCTGAGTAGAAATTGTGGGGGGGGGGGGGCATGTCAAACCTACGGCGTGACAGCATGTACCGTAGAAGGTGGTTTATGGTGCCACCCTGGCCTGAAACGTGCTAAACATTCACGGAGAAAATATGCATTCTTATGCGCTGAAATAAGATATAAATTCATGTCTGGGCGATCTTTGGGCGCGTCATCGACAAGACGAGTCGCAGTTCTATGTTTTTTAATAATAACACTTCCGACCTCCGATAATCTTCTTTCGAGCCCTCAGTCTGAGTGGTAGCTGGTTTACGTGATAGTATACCATTGCAATGTAAAAAATCATGGGGACCATGTTATCAAGTTAGACCAGGTGGATTGGATGGGACCGAAGGAGGAAGTGGGGGTAGCCCCTCCCCATAGCTCAGGAAATTCTGGCCGCCTGGTATACGACTCTGCCGCACTCCCAGCCCCCTCTGTCCAGAGGTATCAAATACTTTCTGCGGAACATTTTCTTCTTCATAATGACGTAAATTGCAACTTATGAGCTTGAACATTCAGTTTTCCTCCCCTGAAGCCATCCGAACTCCCACCAATGAGAGATAACCCCCTCTCTTTTTCGGGCGTTTAGAAGGGGTGGGTAGTGAAGCTCCTTCGCAATGATGAGAGGGCCCCTTTTGTGCTATCCCCTTTGACGTGTTGCGATGCGCCCCCCCCCCCCCCCTCACAATGGTTCAGCGGTTCCTGCACATCACCAGCAAGTGCAACAAAAGGAAAATCGTCAAATGCGAAAAGGCCTGACTCGTAGCCAATCGGAACAGTGGATTTGTGAGCGGAAACGTGTGTGTTACCAATGACAAAACAAAGTAGATGATACCGACGAACGAACCAACTACTAATGAAACTGAAGGTAAACGTATAATGACGTTTAAAAAACCTTTTACTGACAAATTTTCATTTGGGTTAAGAAATGATGAACATCACAGCGTGGTTGCCATTAACATCACAGCGCCGTTGCCACTTTTCACAACTGGGTGGTTCACTTTGACCGGCTGTGTTGGGGTTATTCTGCATCCGGGATCTGTCGGTGTAAGTTTTTTAAATCGAAAGGATATTTTTTAGGCTACCAGGGCCATTTCTTGGCGTCAGAACAATGGGGTGTCACCTAGATAGGTGATTTTGAATCTAATGGCGATGCACAGAAGTTGTACCCAGGCATTTTGTGAGGCCTATTATTCGAAAAGAGATAATATCTGCTACGTGAAAGTAAGCTGGCTGGAATTGGGAAACATCAGTCTAACTGATAAAGTAAAAAGCTGTGTTTCTTACCACTCCATTTGAATGAAAATCAATAAAATCTGCTGCAGCGATGACTTTTCACATAAAAAAAAAACACGTCGCAGCGCCCGAACAGAATATCACAGTGTCGAATTGCACGTCACAGCGTGAGACCGATTAGTAGGTGTGATATTTTCTCCACTCGAAAAGTAGTTTATTTTTTATTTTTCATAATAGCACCAGATACACTTGCAAACGTTCACCGCATGGTCCTCCGGGCGTGATAAACGTTCGCAGGTGCTTCTTGTTTTGTTTCTCCCTCCACAGGGCAGGAAGAGACAGATGCATCCCACCCACCCACGTGACATTATACATTTATAACGTTATTATGACGTTATGCATATTGTATCAGTGTCTTGCTACCAACTAATTCATATTGACGTCATCGGAATGCAGTGTGATCAAAGTTCGATGCTCTAAAACTCCTCAATCCTAAAGCTGCCACTGTTCGATTTTGTGGTATATACCTTTTTGGTATATACATAACTTGTGCATGCTCTTTCGGATGGTGCCTCGGGTCTGGTTCAAATATCTTGCCATTCGGGTGAGATTTCCCCATCCCACCTCCAGACTCATTGGGGATCACAATAGTCCCCCAAAACTGGAAATAATTGCTAAGTGAAAAATCTATCCCGCAGCAATGTAGTAGTCCTACACACTCTACATACTGTTGTCTCAATATTTTTTTTTGTTTCTGTTTCATTGGTTCAGTTCTTGATTTCAGTACTGACCTCGCTAATAGCGCATTATATTTTTTTAATAAAAAGCGTAAACGTTCTTGTGGATTTCCGTCAGACTACTTGATTCTTGTGGCGTAAGGAGTGTATTAACTCAGGAACAACTTCTGCGCTAACTACGACATGACTTCTAGTTCCAGCTGTATATTTCCCATGGCTCAAAATAAGCGGCGTCGCGTCGCTTTTTGCTATGCTAAACTTTCAAAAGGCTACACAATGTTCATTTATGTATAGCATTTTGCGATACAAGATAATCAACTGCAGCCTATTAGGCTGCAGTTGATTATCTTGTATCGCAAAATGTAAATGAAAATTTGCAAACAAATTTGAAAACTAGTTCACTGATGCGTTACTTCTGATTGTGGAACATTCCAGGCATAACTCAGATTAACTCTCCATCAAGCATCATTAGCAACTTCATATGTGAGATGAATTCTATTGGTTTAAATTATTCCTGTTGTTACATTTTGCATAAAATGTACATTAAAAATAACTTCAAGCCCATCAAATTAAAAATCCCAACTTCCATTTTTGAGAACTCTGTTGAACAACCAAGACACTATTTGAAAATATCCAAGTCCATGCAACCCTTAAATCAGTTCAGTTGAAAAAAAACGTGGTAAATGTTTCATGTGTTGCAGATCATTTGGAAATGGCCAGAAATGGATGGAAACTATTCTATCTACTTAAAAGAATTCAATACAAGAGAGCATAACATAACTCTGGTATACAAAAATAGATATGTCATTTTTACAAAATGCTATTCATTTTTTGGAAATTTGTAGCATTTTGCTACGCAAAGAAAAAAAGTTATTTTGAGCACTGATATTTCCATGTCCATACCCACATCGTAGATATCGATAAAGATGACGGTGATAGCCAAATGGATGGCGATGGTCACCATAAGGTCATTTTTCTCGACATTTATTACACGCCTGTTCTATGTAATACCTATTTTATTACACGCCTGTTCTTTGTGTAATCCCCATATACAGCAATACTAAACCGTACGGAAAATGAAAGTCTGTTCCGCAAATATGTGTCGAAAGGAGGTCGTGGACGGACTACTTTTAAATAGAAACGAAATTTCACTGAAATTTTCTAGAAATCGCGCAACGCAAATACAATTTGAGTCGCTAGCGAGAGCTGACAATCGTCCCCCGGGTTCCAATGAGTCATATGAGTCAGTAGGCGCATTGAACAGATTGAAACTCAGGAGACGAAATAGTAACACAAACAAATTTGTTTGGCGATAAAACAGTTCTTGTTGTTGATAGTTGTCAAACGAATTGCTGAGTGCCCTTCTAATAGTTGTTTTATGGACGTAAAGGTATGTAATAAACACAGAACGGCACGCCTGTGTGAATGGGCTAATCGATACGGCACTTGTGGTATCGCGGAAGGATAAAATTCGAGGCCTGTGGCCTCTCATTCCATCCTTCCCCGCTGGCACTCGTGCCTTTTCAATTAACCCACTCACACATGTGTATCGTTCTGTGTATGTATTTGTTGTTTTGATGGGTCAAATATTGCGGCATTAGAGAGGTTAGTATCAACACAAAACCCGAGATGAAACATTTAACAACATCCGCAAAACATTGATGGACAGATAATTCGACCAAATCACGATCTTATTGCAACAAGCCATTTTCGCTTGTTCAATCAGGCGAAAAATATGCTGTGTTTGCTTGGAAATGAATGATAATATTTAGTTATTCGAGAGCATTTGTGTGCCAGTGTCACCATTCGTTGGTAAAGGGTTAGCAATGGTCGTCCCCCTTGCCACCACTACGGAGTGTAGCATTATGATTCATAATTATCTATTGCAGGTAGACAACAAAACGAGACGCAAAATGACGAGCCGTGATAGAGACAGACACACAAATAAACTCTTCATCGTGTTCAGTGTATTGGAAGGAGTTATGCCATGCACTGATAAAGTGTACCATTATAGTGAAGATGAATTAACGACAATCAATTATGACCTCGTGATGTATCCTCCGAAAGATTCCAAAATCACGCATATATATATGTATGCATGAAATATACAATATTAAATAATTTAGGATGCAAACTCTGATGAATATATCATTAGACGCTATGCCAACACACGCCCAACAACCTGTGGACGGTGGAACAAATGTTCACACGAAGCAATTGTGTGCCAATTTATCACTGCTTTCAGCAAATCAAACATTTGTTTCGTTCCAAAAGTTTTGTCGGCTGATGTCGGTGCAATTTAATGACATATTGAATGTTATTTGTATCTGATAAATGGTAAGTACAGAAAACAGTACTCTGATTTGAAAACACTTTTTATGCTTGAATAAAAAAAATCGTTGTTTTCTTTACTTTTATGCAATGTTAAAATACACACAAAAAACGTTTGGAATGCTACTAAAGTTTCTACTATAAAACTAACACTATGCTACATTATCTTCGTACGAAAGTAAATAATTTGCTGACTAAACTGAAATATAATCCCCATAAATTATTTCTTCATCTATCGGTGGTGCAAAAGCATGCGGTCGGTAATGTAGGTTTCAACTGAAGAAAAATATTTGACAAATTGTGCAATAAAAACTGGCACTCACTGAGTGTGAGAATCGTGTTGTGACGTGAACTTGATTGATTTGTTTACATGTTTTCTTTTGGTTAAGGTCGTCGTTAATACATATATTCGCCTGGCCCATCCAAGAGCGAACCATACATTTTTTCATTAATCTCCATCTTG
Source organism: Pictodentalium vernedei (assembly GCA_031216915.1). Classification (NCBI taxonomy): domain Eukaryota; kingdom Metazoa; phylum Mollusca; class Scaphopoda; order Dentaliida; family Dentaliidae; genus Pictodentalium; species Pictodentalium vernedei. The sequence goes on along the minus strand of CM062296.1, from coordinate 844,360,478 downwards.
TTTTTTAAATCTTTTAAGTAAAACACATCAGCATGCAATTTAAACACGATTGTACATGTTACTCTTGCATATCGCAAGTGCTCCTGCTGTCACCTCCATGGACTAACTAATAAGTTTCATATATACAGAGATCGACACACGCGTATGGGTGGGTTAATCGATATGGAACGAGTGATATATCGATTCCGCAATAGTGCAAGTGTCAAGTCAATTAACTGATTTGCACACTTCTGTGGTTCTGTTTTTTATTACACACCTTCACCTCTATAAAACAATTATCAGAAGGACACTCGGCAATTCATTTGACAACTATTAAGACAGACAACACATTTTATCGCCAACCAAATTTGCGAGGGGAACCCGTGTTAATATTTCGTCCCCTGAGTTCCAATGTGTTCTATGTGCCTACCGGCACATAGAACACATTGGAACTCAGGGGACGATTTTCAGCTATCGTTACCGATTCAAATTGAAATTGCGTTGCACGATTTGTAGAAAATTCCAGTGAAATTTCGTTTCTATTTAAAAATAGTCCCTCAACGATTTCCGTTCCACACATATGTGCGGAACATATTTTTATTTTCCGCACGGTTTAGTGTTTGTAGATGGAGGTTTCATAGAACAGCGGTATAATAAAATACAGAGTTGGGCCAGCTGTCCACCTACAGGAATTGAGTTACGCTAATGGTACAGTTTGATATGGACAAACGTGCACTTACGCAGCGTGCTATTACTTCTCAAAGGTGCACAATACAGGGACACGACTTGTAGTTTCTACTCTATGTATAATTAGTGAAAAGATTAATTTGCCTTGTGTGAAGGACGCTCTGCAATTCACATAGAACACGCGACGATTTTGAGCTATCGCTGCAGATTCAAATTTAATTGCGTTGAAAGATTTGTAGAAAATTCCAGTGAAATTTCACTTGTATTTTCATTTTCCACATGGTTTATTGTTGTTGTAGATGGGGATGTCAAAAAACAGACATGTAATAAAATATTCCCTCTTCCATTTTCCAAATGATCAATTTTTCAAAACCAATGACAGTCAAAGATACAATTTCATGTTTTATTAGAATTTAAAGACAATCGAGAAACTATATATACGTGCTGGGTGCGAAATAAAGAAATCTGTGTTTCGATAAACCTATCCAGTGTTTGAACACTCAGTTCCGAAACCTAAACAACATACCATGGCCAATGTTTATTCCATTTTTGAAGAACGTGAAATACTTAGGAAATGTAAACTAAAACGCAGGAGAAAGAGTTTTCTCGAATTTCGTAAATAAAGTAAACTGACCTCGTGTTCGGAATTTTGTAACAAAAGCGCGATTTCGCCCCATCAATCACGGGTTGTACAAAATGCAAAAGATAAGCTCGATACATGACTAAGACGACGGCATGTGTGACATGATTATAATTAGGGCTGTCGCGACTATCATTTTTTGTAATCGACTAATCGTGACCAGTAATCGACGGTTAGTCGATTAATAGTCGCTTCCCATGATTTTTTAGCAAATCATTCTTCTGTTGGTAAAACTCTGAAAATGACAATGGCACCAGTGTGTTCAGACGAAGTGGGGTTGTGGGAACAACAAATCGGTCCCGACTGAAGCTACATGTAGTCCAATCTTGGTCCCACAGTCCGTAATATAATTTTGGGGGTTGGTACGTCCTGTAGGACGTACCAACCCCAAAAATAATATTACTGACTGCGGGTCCAAGTTTGAACTAGATTGAACCCGATGAATTAAAATGAATTTACCAAAGAACGTTCCTGCATATGTTTCCTTTCTGCAATAAGTTTCTCGAAATTTTGAACATTGAGATCTATGCATTCCCTCGTCAGTTGTTAAAATTGGATTTTACTCTGAAGTTCCGAACTTTGAGAAGTGATCTGACGTTCTGACTTTCGTCATAATTTTGTCACTTCCGCGCTTTTGGGTTTTCCAATGGGTGCATTCGTGTGTACAAGACTGGAGAAATTCAGAAGAATCTATTCTTCTCGAGTAACTGTGAGTGTTCTTTCTTACACAGTCAGTGACAGTCGTACAGTCTTCCGGATATGAATGTTAACTATGGTTAGATATTTAAAGTTATTCAACGTCATTGATCATTCACCTCACAAAACAATGCAATTTAGCCCCGACGTGTAGTAGATGTGTACCACCTTGAAAATGAACGACGAGCGACTAAAAATAAAAAAAAACGTCGACTACTTCAATAGTCGACGGTTAGTCGACTAATCGAATAATCGCGACAGCCCTAATTATAATGATTGTGTACAAAAAACTTGATACTAGCATTTTTAACGTGTTATTTAGAGGTCACCACAGTCCTCGACCCTCGGTCTCAGGTTACATAGAAGTTACATCGGGCTGATATCTCGACTGATATGATAACTTAGTAATAACGTGTTTATTTATTAAACAAAACAAAAATAATCACAAACTGTTCTCAGATCTGTGAATGTTTTTTTTTCTGAACAAGGATATTTTTCGAATTCTTTTCACAATGTAGGAACTGTTCTCTTCACCTTGTTCACCTATCCGGAGACATCAGCTTCCCCAGACTGGGACGTTCGGGTAGCTGAACAATCTCCGCATTCTACTCTGAATTTTAGATGTAGATCCCGAATTAGGACCGGACTGACCGTTATGTCCTATTGTATATCTACCGACACAACCACCTTCCTCTTTCTGTTCGCACTTGTTTTTGGGGGGATACAATCAATTTGAATTGTGCTGATGTAAACAGTACGAGGCCTTCCTACGGGCATAGGCAGATCTACTTGGGACAGAGGGTCAAGCGACACGCATTTTGCGGACGTTATAGGTGTGAAAACACAATTATACTCGACAGGAGCAAAGCCTTTTACAGGACCACCTTCTTTTTCGTCGCCGTTACAGTTTTTCTTTACGATAATTCTATAACTATTTTTCGATCAGTGCTCATTTTTATTGAAATATTTTTGAGCGTGTGTGGAAGAGGTACTGGGATTTTTTAGATGTTGCGTTTTGTTTGTGAGATTGAGTTAGACGATATTATAGATATTAGCCACGTATCGTTCCGGTGGCAGAGAGCATTATCCCATTTCACAGATACACATTGAAAACATTTTCCTTCCACATTCCATCCTACCTACAAACAAACACAAACCCACATACCGCAACTCCCTCACTTACACATACACAAAGCGAATCCGATGCCCAACCTATTCGGTGTTGCACTCTACTTTCACCAAAACAGAAATCTGGCTCCACTACTTTTTTCGAGGCTTTACTGCTTCCTTACGACGTGATTGCGATATTTCAAATACATGAATGTGTGTATTTTTGTTTTTTTCGTACAAGTGGTGTGCAGGTAAAAGTGGAGGTGGGAATGAAGGTTTGTCAAGTGTGATTTCCTGCGCCGTGGGATTCGCACATGAGTAGGTAGAACTTTGCACGTGAGAATCACGAACCCGATATTTGAAAACATTGTACGTCCTCTTCATGACTGAGCTGATTTTCTATCTACTACAACGGGGTTATGGGTATTCTAGTGTGGCATTGCTTATTCCGGAAATATTTATTTATTGTTTATTGGTGGTTAATGTCACCTCAACAGATGAGGCTACATCGTGAAAACAAACGGTCATGTTGGATTAAAGATTCCATCAGAAATGCATGTTTAAAATCATGAAATATGAACTTTAGCAGGACAGTGAAATAAACTGCGGGGACGGCAGTGAATAATGATGCCAAAATATGAATGAATATTATGGTACTCAGCTTGATGACGAAATACTTTTTGCATATGGGACACAGGTAAGGAAGTAAAAGCAACTAAAGCTTATTAAAAGCGTTGAGTTCTTTCAGAAGTGAGAGAAGCTGGTGAGTATGGATGCTGTAGTTGTCTTAACCATTTGGACCCTCGTTTCCTTAAATGTTATCGTATTTGTGTACACTTACAGTTAGATGTCTAGGTATATCAGTATACAAGGAGGATAAAATAATAACTGCAGTCTGCAGCCGCCTGGCTGCGGACTGCAGTTAATATTTTATGATCAATGCCCCGTGTACAGACCTCTTGTTATAGACAAAAATGGGACGAAATTATGCCCCGGACCGAAAAATCGGTCTTATTGGTTTAAGGGGTTAAATACGGTACATTATAAATCTGATGTCGTCATTAAATTATTATTTATTTATTGGTGTTTAAGGTCAAATATTTCTGCACAATGGCTAACCATGGCCATGACAGTGTTACGGGCGGAGGAAGCCGGAGTACCCGGAGAGAACCACCGAGCAACGGCGAGCAACTGTCAGCTCCCCAACATACTAACTCCACACAAGCAGGGTTAGCATTGGTTGAAGACAGGTGCACCATCGACGTGCAGTACGCTTTAGTGCACAGCGTCACCTTGCCCCCACGTGGGCAATGGAGGGGGGGGGGGGTGAAGTGTCTTGCCCAAGGACACAACGCGATTGCCGCAGGTGGGATTCGTACCTAGGACCTCTCGGCTTGCAGCCTGCACCTCTACCTACTGAGCCACCACGCCCCCTGGACCGATAAATCGGTCTTACGGGATCCAGTGGTCAAATGCGGTACATTATAAATTTGATGTCGTCATTAAATCAGTACATTCAAAAAGAATCACTTTTAATGTCAAAGGACAATGCTTACACCACATTTGCAATGTACATCAAAGAACACTGCATTGGCAGTGGATTCTCAAGTGATGTCATTTCCCCATGAATTCCAGTTGATCATGTGATTTATTACACACCCATTTAACCCTTTACCTAACATGAAAAGCAGACGAAACTTGCAAAAATAATTCTTGAATGACTAATTTTTTGTCTCAAAAACATAGGTTATGACCCCTCGTTGGAACGAGCTCGACGAGCTCGTTCCAACGAGGGGTCATAACCTATGTTTTTGAGACAAAAAATGAAAAAAATAATGAAAATTAATTGGCGATTTTTGAGAATAGCGCTGGCCGGTGTTGGCCGTTACATTAGGTAAAGGGTTAAAATTAAGGTTTCTTCACGACATTCTAGGATGTGTGATAAACATAAACTTTTATCACACACGTGTGGGATTCTGATTTTTGCACTTTTTAATGTAAGAATGAAACCAGTCCTATTTCTGGGGATACATGGGCACGTTTCGATGCAATGGATCATTTATTTAGGTATGGTAAAGTGTATGTTAGCGGTTTATAGTATCTGAGTTTCTATTGTTTCCGCAGAAACTCATGTCCTTCCTATACATCAACCGATCATCAGAAGAAACTTTTTAATTTATTTCTTAACGTGAACGTTACTGAATATTGATTAAATAACCCGATGGATTAAAGTATGACATAGCAACGACTCACACGCAATTCAAACTAAACAATGATGTAGACCGAATATGAAAACGTCTATGAGGACGTCATTTCGAGTGAATGACGTTGCGCGAGAAAGTTTCTAGGTCACCAAAATCGAAATAGAAAGCAAGTTTCCTGTCGATATTCCCTGGAATTCGTATGGATTCTGTACTCCTGTTAAAGCTTATAACAGGAACTTCAATACATTTTGAGCAGGCATTGTGAACAAATCGATAATTTCTCTTGGACAATAAGGATATAAATTTCATCTAAGGGAGCTGAATTGACAATGACTGCTACAATCTAGACTAAACACTTAACCTGTCAGTGTCAAATAATAGAGTAAGTTCAGTAACAGCAACAGCTGTATGAAACTCGGAGTTTTTTTTTTTTTTAAATGAATTCTCATTTACACCTATTGTTTGTTGTGAAAGTATGGTAACTAAATGGTGGGGATCATCACGAATGCACAATTCATGCTGTAAAATTGAGGCATAAACAGACGGTAAATCGTCTTTGATCAAAGTGGTGACGCATTACAAATTGGAAATTACAAATTACAAATTGCAAGTTAAAACTATGAACGAAAGTTCAATCAGCGTACGAAACAACAACACGACTGGTCTCCTGCTTGTGAATAATAATTTGGATTTTTGTCTTATTTTATTTCCTTTACGTCTATGGAGGAAAGGTTAATTCTCACCCAGTATTACCGTAAAAGGTATGTTTTAGAAATTCGCGAAGGTGTGTAATAAATACAGAACCGCACAAGCGCTTGAATGGGTCAATGTTTATGGCACTCGTTTGGTTTGGCGCAGAATATAACTCGAGTCTTCGCCTCTCGTGGTATTCTTGCGCTCAACCAAACTCGTGCGATAAACAGTAACCCATTCAAACGCTTGCGCGGTTGTATTTATTTATCCCATGAATCCCAGATAGTGGTGTGATATTCGAACAACGCATATTGATATTTCGCACTACATTCGATTTTCCAGAGTATATTTTTACATTCTGTAAATTCTATTTACATTCTATAAATAGACGGTTTCTCCCGGTTGAGTGTAAGCTGTTTTTTAGGCACTGTATTGACAGGTTGTGGGTACTATTTTTTATCAGAAGATATGCTGTTTTGTATATTTTACTGGAATACACCTTGTCCAAATTATGGTTAGCCAAAGCGGTGCCTTGTAGATTAGGTAACTCGTTATGCTGTGTGGATATAAGATAAGTATGTTTTATGAAGGGAATAAACATTAGAATTGAATCATGTCTGTTCGAAATCCACGAGTTGATGCAGCAAAATGATCATGCGCAAATTTACCACGAAGCGCTTCGCGGTTCATGGAATTTACACGTTATCAGTTTGTTTCATAACCTTGTGGATTTCGAACAACCATGATTCAATAATTAATTGACAGGGAACAAACGTCTGGTCGTATATTACTCTCTAACTAAATAAATTATTGTGATGAATTGACGAGCACATAGTCTGATGTTTCCGGATCGGAGCCTATGTTTAACCGAGACGCAAATCGTCGAGGTTCAACATACGCTCCACGCCGCAAACCTCAGACCATTTTACCGTCAACTCATCACAGTAACGTATATGTTCCTGTAAGACACAACCCATAGCCCAAAACCTACATTGCGAAACAGGAGGGGTTTATTTACTAAACCTGTGGTCGTTAAAAGTTGCCTTCTGCAAGGCAACGTTTAACAATCACATGTTTAGTAAATAAACCTCTCGTGTACCCACGTTGGCACTGGGTAAATAATCAATAAACCACCAGATAAACTCACTCCTTCTTAGTTCAAATCGTAAATAGGTTTGTAATTTAAACAACACTTTATCCGGAACACCGTCTGTTGCACGTGCGACAAATCAGAAAAAAATTAAGCCGCTTGCTCGCCACCTCGTTGATGAAGCAATTACGAAACAGGAGACGTCATTTCAAATATTTCGCGTTGTGACGTCAGACGGTAACATTTGCTGCTGAACCCGTAAACATAAAAAAAACTACGCCAGCTCTCATCCAATCAGAGAGCGATGATTTTACTCTCATTGGAACATAGAGTAATGTGGAACTGGTGTAGGACCAATATGGTATCGTGCCCAAATTACATGACCTTTTTCTTGAGAGATAACTTACGCATATTTATCATTGACATTTTTATTCAGGAAGTGTTTGAGAGAAAACTGATTAGGAACTTGACTAGACAAGTTATGAAAATACGATTGTCGAACATTGCACAACACAAAAATACTGTGTTTGGGAGAACATAAATAATTGCTATCCACAAGTTCTTTCAAATAAATCATTTAACAATTTATTGGTATCTCCCATGCCATGGTTATTTAGTGGAAAACTAATTAATATCGTCAACGTGTACCATTGAGATATCACATTGAAAATATTGATTTGTCTACAAAAACAACTTCAGGGAGCAACCCTCTACTTTATGAATATTGAACATTTTATGTCCCTGGGTTATACACAGAACGACACGCGCGTGTGAATGGGTTAATCGATATGGCACGAGTGCTAGCGCGGAAGGACAGAACGAGAGGCCGCAGGCCTCGAGTGTTATCCTTCCGCGATGGCACAAGTGCCATATCGATTAACCCATTCACACGTGCGTGTCGTTATGTGTTTATTACACGCCTTGACGTCTATAAAACAATTATTAGAAGGACACCCGGCAATTCGTTTGACAACTATTAACACAAACAACACATTTTATCGCCAACCAAATTAGCGAAGTGAACCCGTGTTAATATTTCGTCCCCTGAGTTGCAATGTGTTCTATGTGCCTACTGGCACATAGAACACATTGGAACTCAGGGGACGATTTTCAGCTATAGCTAGCGATTCAGATTGTAATTGCGTTGCACGATTTGTAGAAAATTCCGCTTCTATTTAAAAATAGTACGTCAGCGATTTCCGTTCCACACATATGTGAGGAACATATTTTTATTTTCCGGCCGGTTTAGTGTTGCTGTAGATGGGGATTTAATAGAACAGGCGTGTTATAAAAGACAGGATTGTATATCTCTGTTACCTAATTTATACTATTTTATGGGGGAAACGTATTTTGTTTAACAATGTCAGATGCGAATGACATGAATTGTAAATTATTTACCTTTTTATTCTACAGCCATGTACACCCATGTAGCGTCCGCATAGCCGTTGGATAAAAATCTTCACCACCATTCATTGTAAGCATATGGTTTCTTCCTCAAATTGATTTTCATAAACTGACATATTTATCGCCATGCAAGCTTTTATGTCTACCTGTTTTAAAAAACTACATTCCAAAGTATAATATGCAACAGTAATATAAACCGCAGCAATAATCTATAACCAAAACATTGTTGTGTACACACGCTCTCAACATTTATTCTTTGCTTGGTGGGAAAACAATGATATCCCAGTAGTACTGCTCGCAGTCAAGAACTTGAACTATCAGTTGGAGAAAACGACGTGCCAAATCGATAACGAACGAGTCGTGTCAGCAAAGTAGTAAAATATATAAGTGCTGGGAACAGCTTTGATGTTTCACTTGGGGATGGTGTGACAGCTTTTAGATTTTAATGATCGACACAAGCGTTCGGAAGAATTATTGTTGGAAGAGCATTAACGAAGAGCCGCCATCGCCCTTTATTGCGATTTCAGAAAGGTCTGAGCAATATACAATATTTTCACGACTGAATAATTCAGCACGTAACGTGATAGTGAATTATAACTGTGGAGTCAAAGTTTTATTCTTTGTGCAAACTTTAGCTGTTCAGCTTTGCTTCAAAGTTTCGAGAAAGGTGTGTGTTGACCAGCAGTGATCCGGAAATGTAAGTTTGTATCATACTTCATGGGTAAAATATTGAAACGAGGGCCAATCCAATAAACTCTTGACAAATGTATTTTTATAATTGTATTTTCTTTTTATAAACTATAAATGAATAGCATAAATCATGAGAGTTTTAAAAGACGTGATCAATTGCCTATCAGAAAGATCCGACTCTCGGAAACTTAGATTTCAGCTCTGCTTCAAAGTTACGTGACAAGATATGTGCTGACCATCTGTGATCCGGAAATATGACTTTTTCTCATACTCCATGGGTTCATATTTAAACCCAGTGCCAATCATCCAAACCCTTTACAAATATATATCTTTTCACAGTATGTATTTTTATGACTATTAGCGTTTTTATAAGACGCGACAAGTTATCTGTTTGTAAAACCCGACCATCGAAACGTTCAGTTACAGGATACTATTTCAGCGGAACCTGCCACTAAAGCCCATTTTTGAATCATTTCAAACCATGGGAGATGCTTCGCATATTACATTTAGTTCCAACAGTATATATCCAAAGAATATGTTGCATGTATATATTATGAAGTGCATGTTTGTCCTTGTCCAACTGCAAGATAAGCGTATCTCGATTTCTGTAAAAAAACATCGTGCACAATTGTATACTAGTATATTGAGATCATTAAAACTAGCCCTAACCTCTAGTGGGATACATGCTCGTGTAATGACGTAAATAGATATTAAAATTCAACTACATATCCTGAATGGAAAGTATGGATTACCACAGAGCCATAAATTTTCCACTCGAACATTATTTATATTTGTTCATAATAGCACGAGAAATAATTGCAGACTTTCATCCTACTGACCACTGGGTACAACCCGGGGATCCATGTGATGAAAGTTTGCAACTGTTTATTGTTCTGTTGTTTTGTGCTCAGTGAAACATCTATCCCACATCGATTTAGTAGTAATCTACACTCAACACACTATAGGCTGACTATTTTCCTGTTTAATCGGCTCAGTTCTTGACTTCCCTGCTGACCTCGCTAATAGTGCATTATAATTTATATTGCACAGCTCAAGCGTTCTTGTACAGTTCAGTCAGGCAACTTCATTCTTCGCAGCGAGGAGCTCATCACATGTATCCAACGAGCATGTTCTGTACTAATCGTGACATGACTTCTAGTTTCAACTGTATAACAGTAGACAACGTTCTGTGTAATGGATGGATTAGACAGATAGCTTGCAGCTGATGACAGTCGTTTCCCTATATATTTAACCCCTTGCGCTTATGTAAAAACGTCTATTTTAAACGTATTTAAAACTCAATTCTGCTTGCTGATCTTCCCTCACGAATCACCCTGTTCTTCATGTTTTATTTTGGTTTTTTTCTGTGGAATAAACTCGAACACTTTTCTCACGTTATTTATTTATTAATTTACTTTTTGTTATTTAATTTATGATTTTGTGTCATTCAAGATACTTGAGACATGGTCGGTGTAAACCGTAACTTTGTGTTTCAAAAACAGTAAATGTTTTGATAATCCCCTCCGCATATGATAAGCTGTCCATTTCTTCTCGAATCTTGCTTCACGACATATGACTTGATTCACGTCATAAACATAAATTAATACGCGTTCTTAAAGTAAAATAATTATCCATTGGCCTACAGGGAAATGTGCAATGTATTACAGTTAAAACTAGAAGTCCTGTCACGAACTGTGCGCTTGTCTATGCTTAATTGCGCGTAGGAATTGCGCGCAATTGCCATATCGAATGCCATCCAAAGCATGGCCGGTCCTCCTTGTTACCCACAGCAAACACAAGCGATGTTCCTGCCAATGGACCTCCGGGTTACCCGGAGGTCCATTGGCTGAAACTTTGCTTGTGCACAGGTCGTATGCGCAGAATTTGATAGCCTTGCCATCGTCATAACGCGTAGATTAGCGCGCAAATCGACGTGCTATTGTGCGCATTTCATGGCAGGACTTCTAGTTTTAACTGTAAGCCAGCACATATTGCTACTGTAGTGCACTAATGTGTCATCTACAATACCACGACATTGCAGATGACGCATTGTTGCACTCAAGTGACGATAACATAATTAATATTCTCTTTATATTTATTCTTATTTTTGTGAATATATTAGCTATTGTCCCATGCTCATGTAAACTTGCAAATGGTATTGAATCTACAAAAACGCAGTACCCGTTTCTTTTTGACATTTTTGTAAGGAAACATGCCAAGGAAAATATAACCACTGTTCAACTCATGGAGTTTTGAGTGTTTCCGCTCGTCGGTCCATATGATGAGAGATTGTTTGTTTTTTATTTAGTCTGTAAATAAAAATATTCGTCTGTGAGAAGATCCACTGTGTAACAAATTGTTACTTGCATTGGTTTTGAAATCACAGTACAATTAAAACTAGAAGTCCTTCCTTTGGAACCTGATAGTATATTCCATGTCAGGCCAAGGCCATCAGCTGAAATTCGTTACTTGGGGGGGACTAATCAAAATCTACAGCCCACAAAATTGCCCGTTGAATGCATTTATTGGTCGATAACACAAATTTACTGGGCAAAGATCAAATTTATGAATTCAGGTCGTGCAGTGCAAGCGCCGCGGACTGGCCACTTTCCACGGGTGGGCAATATTTCCACAGACGCAATAATATTGGATTCCAAACACTAATTACAGGAATAATTATCAAAAATTTAATTAATCAAGCAAGTGTTTTGGTTCTCAGGCAATCCCTCATTGAATTTTAACCCCATCATTGAACATGTGTATTACCTGTCAGTGTTCATACAGCAAGTACAGTACAGTCGCCGTGGACAGGTCACTTTCCACGCCTGGGCAATATTTCCACGGACGCAATAATATTAAATTCCAAACACTAATTACAGGAATAATCATCAAATATTTAATTAATGAAGCACCGGGTACAACCCGGTGCTTCATTAATTAAAATTTTGCTGATGATGATTTTTACTACCTGGTTAACACATGCGTGGACATAACTGTCCACGTGTGGATTACGGCCAATCCACGGCGACTGTACTGTATTACTATCCTAGACCGTAAAGCGGCGGTATTACGAGTTCAAATGGTTACTTTTTATAAAAATGAAATTCGAAACCCGTTACCGACTGCTGGGACACATCACTAGGGCTGTCGCGATTATTCGATTAGTAGTCGACGTTTTTTATTTTTAGTCGATCGTCGTTCATTTTCAAGGTGGTACACGTCTACTACACGTCGGGGCTAAATTGCATTGTTTTGTGAGGTGAATGATGAATGAAGGTGAATAACTTTAAATATCTAACCATAGTTAACATTCATATCCGAAAGACTGTACGACTGTCACTGACTGTGTAAGAAAGAACACTCACAGTTACTCGAGAAGAATAGATTCTTCTGAATTTCTCCAGTCTTGTACACACTAATGCACCCATTGGAAAACCCAAAAGCGCGGAAGTGACAAAATTATGACGAAAGTCAGAACGTCAGATCACTTCTCAAAGTTCGGAACTTCAGAGTAAGATCCAATTTTAACAACTGACGAGGGAATGCATAGATCTCAATGTTCAAAATTTCGAGAAACTTATTGCAGAAAGGAAACATATGCAGGAACGTTCTTTGGTAAATTCATTTTAATTCATCGGGTTCAATCTAGTTCAAACTTGGACCCGCAGTCAGTAATATTATTTTTGGGGTTGGTACGTCCTACAGGACGTACCAACCCCAAAAATTATATTACGGACTGTGGGTCCAAGATTGGACTACATGTAGCTTCAGTCGGGACCGATTTGTTGTTCCCACAACCCCACTTCGTCTGAACACACTGGTGCCATTGTCATTTTCAGAGTTTTACGAACAGAAGAATGATTTGCTAAAAAATCATGGGAAGCGACTATTAATCGACTAACCGTCGATTACTGGTCACGATTAGTCGATTACAAAAAATGATAGTCGCGACAGCCCTACACATCACACAGATTAAGACAGAACATGACGAGAGTAGAGTACAGGGGGACTGAAATTTACAACTCGAGTTGGAGGTTTTCTTGTAAACCTACAACAGGGATCGTTAATTCATGTCTTCCGGAGTCTACCAAGTTGAATTCTGTACTTATTCCACGATTAAACTTGAATTAAGTTGATGAAGCTGATATGTTTGAAGACAAATATTATCCACGACGGGCTGATTGCATTTTTGCTTGATGCAGTTTTGTGTCGAAGCATTGAATTCACGTGATAAGATCTATCCGATGCCTATAGACTAATTAGGTGCGTTGTCGTGTGATGTTCTTCGACCTGGAACGGAAGAAAATTGCTGAATAATAAATTAATTAAAACGAAAAAAATGTAGAAAGTCACTGTCTACATAATGGAAGTACTGCGACATTACGAATCAGGAAAATTCTGCACTCTCTCATTCAGTATTTTAACTGCAAACATTATTCCCAATTACCATAATACAATTTACACGCATGTTCTATGAAATCCCCATCTACAGCAACACTAAACCATGCGGAAAGTAATAATGTGCAGAACGGAAATTGATGAGGGATTATTTTTTTATAAAGAAGCGAAATTTCATTGGAATTTTCTACAATCATCCACCGCAAATACAATTTCAGTCGCTGGCGACAGCTAAAATTCGTTCCCCGAGTTCCAATGGGTCCTATGTGCCAAGAGGCACACAAAACACATTGGAACTCAGAGGATGAAATAGTAGCGGCTTCGAGTTTCATCCTTCTGCGATGGTACACATGCCATATCGATCAACCCATTCACACGCGTGTGTCGTTCTGTGTACAGTACGTGGAGAGTGTATTATCACTAAATCACCCGCAGAGTGGAGATTCCACCCGATGAATAATTGCAATTTTGTTGCAAAGCGTAACCAGCACCAGCAAAGTTTCAGCCAATGGACTTCCGGTTTAAACCCGGAGGTCCATTGGCTGAAACATTGCTTGTGTGTTTTATCGATATGTACAAAATTTGAAAGTTATAGCTTGGGTGGTGACTCCACTCGGCGGGTGATTTAGTTACAATCCACTCTCCACGTATTGTATGTCCAGTAACAATTAAAAAGAGAACTCCCCAATACATTCAAACATACGATACAATTTGTCATGGAATGTAATTCCCTTGTGCTGACATACCTGTGTATATACTAAGTCTATAACGTCCTAGAACAACTTTCATCTTACATCAGTACCCGCTCAAATCATAACCCCGAGACTACTCTACGCCTTACACCATTTTGTACCATATTAGTTATGTGCAAAATTCTACCGGGTTCAAATTTTGACAATCACATTGTAAATATTTCTATGGGTTACGTGCACGTTGTGTTTGTAAACAACCATGTTATCGCGACGGGACTCGTTTTAAGAGACGTATTACTACGATTCGCGCTTGCCCGACGAGTAGCTAGCTGTGCCTCCGCCAGACAGACTCGAATCGCGATACAAGATTGTATACAAATAGAAAATACAAAGCGCACAAACAACATTTGTCTAACTTTTAGTCCGACACGAGGTTTCGTTGGCTGCCTAAAGTGTCGTTAGACCCCAATAAATTATTAAATAAATAAATAAATTTCCCGTTAGTCAACAAAACCAGTAACCATAAATTCTCAAAAATAGTCGTTAACAAACAAACGCCACACGAAATGAACAAAATAATGGAACTCAATTTTTAATTCTCTCAACCCAACAGCACGTGAGGGAATTCCATCTGCATATATGGAATTGTACATGGTGACAGAAAATTATCAAACTTGGTCCAAGTGTGCATTTTCCGCCCGGCAATGATATTTAGAACCGAATTCAATTCAATTCGTGGGGTCATCCAAAGTGATAGGTGGTTGATTTTGTCATGTGGCTTTTATCGCTACTGCAATAGTGATACAAAATCTTTTATGGCGGAATCTGCATCGCAACAGACATTGTGGTTTGCAGGTGCGTTTTCGGTAAATGTTTGACATTCTTTTGTTTATAAGATAAGAGTGTTTGGGAAGATACTTATATATGAAACAATAGTTGGCAACAATGGGCTTCATGAAGCAAAAGCTATCAGATTAATCAGAATCCATTTCAGTTTGTGAACTTTCAAGTTTTATTTTCAACTACATGTAGATCTTTCACATTATCTGAAATAATTATTGTTTAAACTATACAGAATCAAGGAGCACGAAGTAATTCCCCCATGCTCGTTTCCGCTTCACACAAGAGGTATGCGATGTGTTCCCTGGAAAGCCGGACTGATTCGGGAAGGCCTTCGGCTTTATGGGGTAGTTATTATTCTAGAATTCGTTTTACCCCTACGATTTTCCAACATTTGAATTGGTTATTTAACCCTTAACCCAACGCAGACGATATCAAAATTTATTATTTTAAATACCATTTTTTCAAATTTTTCATAATGTTTCAATAAAACCATATCAGGTGACCTCTCGTTGGAACGATCTCGTTCCATCGAGTGGTCACATGATATGGTTTTCTTGAAATTTTTGGAAAAATAATATTTTTTCAACTGCTGAATTTGCATATTACGCGTGCGGATGCGGCCGATTCGTTGGGTAAAGGGTTAAACTGATTAATCGGACTCCATAGAATCCAGAGGTTTGAACAAAAATACATTTCCCTCTATGATGCAACACTGCGAATTATTACATTTAATCACAGCATAAACAACCACACGAAACGGGGTTATTTAAATAGTAATTGAAGAATTTCAATTTGCCTTAATGTGCATCAAATCATCCAATTAGATTTCTTTACAGTACGTCGTGTCTAATAAATAACCAGCCCAGGGCTAAAAAATCGAGTTTGGAGTATCATTTATCAGATTAGAACGTGCATCTCCAGCACCAACTTGGATGCTTTATTCAGAAGACTATCCCTTTATCGAAATGGTGCGCTTGAATATAGCTGAATATGAATTATTATCAAAGACCAAAAAAATCTATTCGATTACACTGTTACTTCCGACGCCTCTTTTTTTGTTTTCTACTTAACATGGTCGGCAAAGTTGTGAAAGAAATAGTCCGCGTTTACAAATTAGACCTGTATACGCTTCACATACGCCAATGTTCCTGAGTAATGTTATCCTTACTACCTCTCAAGACTTTCCATGGTATATAGAATTCGGATCTTGTTGACGAACCAAGAAATAACATTTTCACAGACCTAAGATCAGAAGACATCATGGGAATGTCAGCATAAAATATTGCAATGGGATATTTATTTTCAAATGAAAATTTAGAAATAATTCAGTATTGATTTTTTTCGGGGGTGGGGTGCTCTATGCTAGAGGATTACAATAAATCTTATCCTGTAATTAAACATGCAAAGCTGTCATGTTGATTAAGGAATTATTTGGAATATTTCGAGAGTTAACTTGGTTAATTATCGAATGAAAAAACGTTGCTTCAATAAGGACTCTGACTGCCACATCAATCCTCGCAAAGACGTATTATCAGTGATCCATAGCAGTGTCAAATAGTTCAAATCAGATTTTAATTTGACGGTAGATGTCATCGGCCTGTCTGTTTGTCTGTCTATGTTTATCTGCGCTGTATATTAGCAACCTTTGCACTGACAGTGGTGGTAGTTGCAATACACGCTGTTTGATCCATTTTGATTATGGGCAAACAGTACTCCGATAACAATAGGAGACAGAGCCTTTCGACTGGATTGTGTCGCGATCTGGTCATAATATCTGTTCCGTTTTCACTCTTCAATCGTGTAGACTCGTACCTTTGGATAAACAGGTGCGAAAACATTAATTGGTAGAGTGCTAGAAGCAACTACCAGTGCTTTCAGAAAAAAAGAGGGTACCATTTTTTGCTCATGTTTCATATTCAGTCAAACGCAAATACTATTTTGTTTATACAAAATTGTCTTATGACAAATTTGTGTTTAAATAACACCAAAATTAATCCAGCCCTCAATGGTGTAAGCGTTATTTATTCACATGTTGGAGTTTATCGACACTTTCGACAGCCAGGGTCACCTCGTGTCGGATTGTTTTACGGGTGTAGGAAGCCGGAGTACCCAGAGAGAACCGCCGAGCAACCACGAGCAACTGTTAGACTTAACAACGTTCTAACTACACACAAGCAGAGTTAGCATTGGAGTTAGCATTGGTTGAAGACCACGCCTTACTACACAGGGCCACCGTGCCCACACGTAGGCAATCGGGGTTAAGTGCCTTACCCAAGGACACAACTTAGTTACCCCTGCGGGAATCGAACCGTCAGCCTCTCGGTTCGAAGTTCAAAGCCGTAACCAATGAGCCACCCTACTCCCATGGTTTAATCCTTTACCCAACGCAGACGATTTCAAAATTTCTTATTTTAAATATCATTTTTAATTTTTTTCAAAACATTTGAACAAAAACCATATCATGTGACCCCTCTTTGGAACGAGCTCGACGAGCTCGTTCCAAAGAGGGGTCATATGATATGGTTTTGTTGAAATTTGTCGAAAAATACTATTTTTTCAGCTGCTGAATTTGCATATTACGCGGGTGGAGGCGGGCGATTCGCTGGGTAAAGGGTTAAGTGTGTTGCGATCGAATCACAATTTATCTCAAGAGAAACCGCTTTGGCAGTCATAAAACCGTATATAGGTTGACATTCTTACGCGCAGTCAGGGTTTTATACGGAGTGTACGGAGCACATTTCTCAATATCTGTATTGTTGCGTGCAACGTTGAATACGCACAACAATCGAGAGGTAAAATGTGTTCTTCATAAAAGTCATTGTATCACTGAAGCTTTGTATGCTGGTGTGAATATATGTGTATCGGCGGGTTATTATGTCAACCACCGAAGTAATGATGGCCGTATTTTGAACTTGATCCCCAAACATTCTGATCATTTTGCATTTAGAGAATAGAGACGAGGTGAAAATGTACACATTTCACTTTTTAATACATAATAATAATAACACTTTGGCCAGCCGCTCATTTGTCGCGGTTCTCGAACGAGAAGGACATGGTTACCCCTGTACTCCCAACTGCCTCCCTATTCCCACGCTTCTCCTCTCCTCCCAACACTCGGAGACGAACTGCTTGATGATATCCCTTGTCCCATTCTTCCCAATCTCTCCGATTAGCATATTAACCCTCTCCTTTGAGTCTCCCCCTAACCACAAGCGCCTTCATTCTACCATCCCACTTCCCCATTATACATGTACTCCCAGTGAATCTCATTATTTTAGACTGATACTTTGGGCATTCTAGAAGAAAGTGTTCCAGGGTCTCCACCATGTCCAAGTTACACATCTGGCACTCCATTTCACCGTTTTTTCCCATTTTTACCCCTCAGCTCCAGGGATCGCGACCTCAGCTTGAACAACAGTGACCCCCCAAAGGTGTCATCAAGGTACTCTTCAAAACCTGGCTTCTCTTTATCACGCAGGCCACCCAAAGACCTCTTTGATTTGACCCCCCCTCGCCAATTACGGTTACAATCCTCCATGTCCCTTTCTCTGACGATTTTTTTACCCTGGTGTGCCCCAACGTCCAGGTCCGAGGTCTCCAATGAGTAGTTCTCTACTAGCTCCCTCACTTGGACCATTCGCCCCGTTTTGATATTTGAGTTGAAAATTCTCAGGAACATTACATTACACCATCGGCTGTCGGGGAGATTTACTAAATAATTAAGATGACCGAGCTTCAACAGGTCTATCCTGTCCTTGATCCTCATCCACCCAAGCTCACCACTGATTGCTTCTAGCGCTGCGGCATTACTCGACCCCGTTATCCATCGGCCTGCATCGTTCTGCGGGATTTCCAAGCTCTTTACGGTCGTCTGGTTTGGTGGTACCACTTCCGTACCGTATGTTGTACTTGGCAGCCCCACCATTTCCCAAATGGTTTTCCCCACGAAAACCTTATTGAAACTGTTTCTCCCTATAAGTTTCATTTGGTTAAGGATTCGCTTCCCCTTCAGAATCAATTTGTTTGTGTGGTTCCGGTAGATGCCTCTTCCTGTAATGTTTATATTTACCCCCAAATACAGGCATTCTCAATGGACGTGGGTTGCCCTTAAATGTGAGACTTTTTTTTAGATCAGATTCTTCCATGCTGAGAGTGTCTTGACTATGCACTTCCTTATGTAAACTTTTACCGTTGGGTCAACAACGCTTTCCATGTTTGTGCACAACTAGCTTTACGAGTCATCTCCAATAAATAAAAAAGCATACGCCATTTCCACACAAGCTCACATGTGCCCCCCTCCCCCCCCCCCCCCCCCACCCGAAAACAAACACACGGAAATATATCATTTTATTTTATTTTCAATAGATTGCGTTTTGAGAAAAAAAAAAAACCGACGCAAATCGCGGAGCAGGGTGGGGAGGTTGACGTAGATGTTGTTGCAATGGTAACAGGAGCAGAGCAAATATTTTCTTATCATCGTTCTGAACAAATAGTAGCAATACCTGAATTTATGGTGTGTGTAAATGTAGACTTGTGTTGGTTAGCAGAAATGATAAGGTGTTGACAGTCATCGTCAGATTGAGTCTTTCAAAACGGACACTCTAACTAATATCGTTACTGTCCATACGAAATTTCGAAATTTGATTCCGTCAATGTAACATAAATACACGAATGTCAATTTGATGTTTTGAAATAGCATTAATTTAACCAATGAGAAAACGCTCTTTTTGAAATTGACCAATCACATCAACCGAATGTGTTATGAACCACTAATTAATATTTATTGAAAATATGAAATGGTAATAAGCGGAGAAAACGGAGAAGTCATATAGGATGCAATATTCCCAATCTAAAGAGACAGAAAATCGAATCGAGATTCGATTCCATTCAAATCCCTCTACCTGATTCTATTGGACCGAAAATGTTAGTTTCCCTGGTCTCTGTTATAAACTAAAGTCCGCAGCTAAATGGGTGGATCATTTGGTTAGAGGCTGAGTAAAAATTCATAATGACACGATTTCTGTGTGTATTTAACGTGACACGATATACTACATACATCGAGAAGTATGCTGCGTACACCGCCCATAGAATCCTGTATACGTGTAAGAACGTCATGTTAGACGCATCTCATGTGTCGTTACGTATATTAACGATGTTATGAGGTGAATGAAATGCTTCGACAAAAAAAACCCCAAAAAACCAGATGGTGATATTTTGCTTTTAACATCTAAGTTTCATCTTCTGAATCAATGTCTAATCGTGGTATAAATACAGAACACAACTCGGGTAGAGGGCAGTGGACAGCAATCAAGGATCCTTGTTGGAGTTCTACTGTGCAGTTAAAACAAGAAGTCCTGTCATGAAATGCGCACAAATAGCACGCAGATATGCGCGTTAATTTACGCGTTATGACCCAAGTAAAGCTATCAAATTATTTACATATGGCCTGTGCACAAGCAATGTTTCAGCCAATGGACCTCCGGGTTACCCGGAGGTCCATTGGCAGAAACATTGCATGTGTTTGCTATGAGAAATCAGGAGAACATGCCGTGCTTTGGATGCCATTCGATATGGCAATTGCGCGCAATTCTAACGCGCAATTAAGCCTAGATAAGCGCACTATTCGTGACAGGACTTCTAGTTTTAACTGCATGTCACGTGCTTTTGATGGTGATGAAGTATAAAAAAAAACAAGACTCATTGATACAAGTTTCCCCTTGTGGTTGTGTTTTATCTTAAGTTTAGTTCCCAATAGAATGGTAAAATTAAATTACGAGTAAACTTCCTTATGTATGTTGTCTATTTATCTACTTCATACATGTACCTTTCGTTCACACAAACATTTATTCATACTGGCCTGAAATGGCGTCGGATTGGAATTCCTATTTAAGTATCGAATCTCGCTTCGAATAGTGAGTCCGCTGTGGACAGCGAACGCAATATTGCAAAACAATTTTCGGGAATTCACTTGTTATTTTATCAATTTAACCCTTTACCCAACGCAGACAATATCAAAAGTTATTATTTTAAAAATCATTTTTTAAAATTTTTCAAAAAAATTCAACAAACCCATATCATGTGACCCCTCATTGGAACGAGCTCAATGAGCTCGTTCCAATGAGGGGTGACATGATATGGTTTTGTTGAAATATTTTGAAAAATTTATTATTTTTTTCAACTGCTCAATTTGCATATTAAACGGGAGGATGTGGGTGATTCGTTAGGTAAAGGGTTAACTAGCTATCGTGCAAATCCATGCCACCTGCACGTTCATCCGATAGCATGGGTACCTGGCTGCAAAGGTCGTAACTGGCTTTGCTACAACGATACTTGTGAAGTGGAGTGCGGGATTCTCGCTGGCCACTTCATATTTATTTATTTATTCAGTATGGTTTAACGACACGTTAACAGCCGAGGTCATATCGTGTAGATGACAGTTTTACAGGTGGAGGAAGCCGGAGGACCCGGAGAGAACCACCGAGCAACGACGAGCAGCTGTCAGCTCCCCAACATCGTAACTCCGCACTGCAGCACAGGCAAGGTTAGATTGGTTGAAGACATGCGCACCATCGACGAGCAGTACGCATTTGTACACTGCGTCATCGTGCCCCCATGTGGACAATGGGGGACAATCGCGGTGAAGTGCCTTGCACAAGGACACAACGCGGGAGTCAGAATCGATCGCTCAGACGATCACCCATCCAAGGACTAACGGGCTCAACGTTGCTTAACTTCGGCAGTCTGACTAGAGCGGGTTACCGCAAAGCCACCGCGCCCCGCCCACTTCATAAATAGTGTTGTGACAATGTAATTTGGAAGAAAGACATGCATGCCAATTACCCAAATCGAGCACCAATTACAACATGCAAAGATTATGTTATTTCGTCGGTATGATTCCGCCGATAAGAGCCATTTATTTCCCATCTTCCCTTCTAAAAAGAAACGCGATGAACCCATTTCGAAAATATACGAACTAGGAAGTCGATTAGATATCCATCCCGAATCTGAACATTGATATCGACATCAAAACGAATCTTAGAAGCTTTATGGGCCCTTTTTAAAGTGATAATATCAATTAATTATGTGATTCTTACGACAGGTATGAGCTTATTCTGTGACCAACAAAGTGTGTGGTGGGAGATCTTCATGGTGTCGGTAACAAAACCAAAATTGCTTACACGCCAGAGCTCAGTTTGGAACGGCATAATCCCCAATGCGCATGAAAACGATAAAAAAATGTCATTAATACGATAAAAGCCCGGACCGCCGTACGAGCGAACTCATTCCAGCTCGGAGTAAAATAATCTGCGAGCGGAACAGCTAACTATGTGTGAATTCGAACGCACCCGTAAATAGTCCGTCATAATATAGTGATACGGAATCGGAAGAATCGGATTCTACTCTGTGATTTTTCCGCGGACCAGTCAAACAGTAGTTATATTCAGGGGTTAAATTACATAGTCATATAGTAAAATGAATTATGTGGTGATTCATCAGATTTGAATGAAACAAATACTTTTCTTTACTGTTACATTGACTTGTAAATGCATTTGACGTCAGTTTGTTTAAAAACATGGTATGAGTGAACGTGTAACAAAAACTACGGCTTGTGGAAATTGCTTTCCATCAAATAATCCAGACTTGTCAGATCGAAACATCATTTGCGTCGGAAATGACGATATCTGTAACACAGCATTGCAGCTAAGATCCTGTCAGATCATGATGTAGATCTTAAATGAGTGAGGGGTTTGAGTTAATACATCGCAATTTAATCACCCAATTTGAATATAAAATTAATGCTCTTCGATTATCATCCATTTTCGTTCCAAAAGGAGACGTGCTGATGCATTTTATTCATTTCTGATCATCGAACCTCGAATCATAGGCGCCTTCCAGGATGTTTGTTCGTTATTCCCCAACGGAATGATTACAATGGTTCCGTTGTCAGTGTGATATGCCGTATCGATGATAAAATCGCTACAGACATGTAATCTGGAATATGATGAAAACACGTCTTATAATAATAGTGTGCAGTTAAAACTATAAGTCCTGTCATGAACTGTGCGCTTATCTAGGCTTTATTGAGCGCAATTGCCATATCGAATGGCATCCAAAGCACGACAGGTTCTCCTGGTTACTCATTGCAAACGCAGGCAATATTTCTGCCATTGGACCTCCGGGTTACCCGGAGGTCCATTGGCTGAAACATTGCTTGTGCACAGGCCAAATGTACATAATTTGATAGCCTTTCCATGGCCATAACGCGTAGATTAACGCGCAGATCGACGTGCTATTTGGGCGAATTTCATGACAGGACGTCTAGTTTTAACTGTATAACAATAAATGAGATAACTGTGATACAACAGCCACAGTCATACAAGTCCTGTCAATTGTGAAACTACGACTTATAATAACAGCATATAATTGCAAATGAGATGAACATCATCATTGATGATAAAATTGCCACAGCCATATTGGCGGGGCAATTGTGAAACTTCGACTTATAATAACAACATATAACTGTAAATGAGATGAACTGTATTGGTGATAAAATCGCTACAGCCATACAATCGGGAAAAATGATGAAATCACGACTTAAATTAACAGTATATACATATAACAGTAAATGAGACAAAATCGCTACAGTCATGCAATTGGGACTGTGATGAAACCATGACTAATAATAAAAGTAAATGGCAGTAAATGGCATATACCGTATTGGTTATATACTTGCCACAGCCATGTAATTGGAACAATCGTGAGGGTACGGTGGTGTTGTCTACTAAGGCGTACTGCACGTCGATGGTGCACTTGTCTTCAACCAATGCTAAACCTGCTTATGTGGAGTTAGTTTGTTGGGGTGTCTGACAGTTGCTCGCCGTTGCTTGGTGGTTATCCCCGGGTACTCCGGTTTCCTCCACTCGTAGAACTGTCCCACACGAGGTGATCCAGGCTGTCGAAAGTGTCGTCAAACCCAATAAATAAATAGATAGATAAATAAATAAATAAATAAATAAATAAATAAATAAATAAATAAATAAATAAATAAATAAATTGGAACAATGGTGAAACCACGACTTACAATAGTACTGTAATTACAAAACTGGACTGATAACTTAGACGGGATCGCGCCTAAATCGAGATATCGCCTAACATATCAAGGACCCGGTAAACGATGGAGATTTCATTCAGTTTTGAATCTTTCTACTGATTTGATTCGATCGGAAAACGTCGAATCCCGAAGATATTATTTCATGTCAATTACTTTTCCTCCAGTTCTATTTACAAAACCGTTCGGAACACATGTTCCAAACGAACTTTTGTCGACGAATTATTTCCACCTGACGTCGTGGATTCATTAAATGAACAAACTACACCCATTTTCGTAATTGTCCAATCGAAACTCCGCATCCTGATTCAGATCAATTCAGAAGTTGGATTGACAAGCGGAAAATCGAATGTCGAATGTCAATTGGAAAGTGTGTTCAAATCCCCCCAAATGAACACTCCAGTTTTGAATTTGAAACGAATATCTCTCAGATAAAGACAGCTAATTTCTTTAAAATACTAACAAATAACATATTTGAAAACAATTTTCATTACGTTTTTTTTTCTGTTTAATCCTTTACCAAACGTAACGGCCAAAACCGGCCAGCGCTATTCACAAAAATCGCCAATTAATTTTCATTATTTTTTTCATTTTGTGTCTCAAACACATAGGTTATGACCCCTCTTTGGAACGAGCTCGTCGAGCTCGTTGCAAAGAGGTGTCATAACCTATGTTTGTGAGACAAAAAATGAAAAAAAAATAGTAATTCAAGAATTTTGTTTGCAAGTGTCGTCTGCTTTTCATGTTAGGTAAAGGGTTAAGTATGGATAGGTCACTTGTGTTTGCCAATCATTCCGCAGTTCTGTTTCTATTTATTTTTCAAGCAGACGCCAAAACTGTGCCGTGTTTTTAAATTAATGGATTCTGTGAGTAATGAAGGCTGGCACTCTGGGTACAAACATTTAACACTGAATTCCCCATACCCAAATGCTGGCACTTGAGGTACAAAATTAACATAGGATTCTCCATAGGGAGCCTGTACCCAGAGTGCCATTTTGGGAGGCAGGAAAACGATTTTAAATTCAGTGTTACATACTTGTACCCAGATGCCAGCCTTCACTACTTCTGTGTCATAGAGTCGCGTAATAAACACAGTTCGCCATGATGTGTGAATGTGTTCATCAGTACGGCACTGATGCCATCGCGGAAGGATAGAACTTGAGGCTGCAGCTCTCATTCCGTCCTTCCATGCTTTCATTCGTGCCGTGGAGACGAACGCATTCACACATCGTGACGATCTTGAATATCTCTCTTTTGATAACCATTTCGAATACATTATATCTAATGCAAACATGGCCCTTGGCTTTTAAAACGTTGCAATAAAACAAAAAGAAAAAAAAATCACTAAAATAAAAAAAAAACTGTACGTTTGCCTACGACAAGGTCAAACGTTTAATACACAGCATCAGTGTTGTTGCCGTTCAAGAAAACCAACATAAATACAGTAGAATGGTCCCACCCTCAGATGGCTATCAATGGACTATTCAATGTACCCCTGAGTCACCAGACTTTAACAACTCTTAGACATCAACATACTGGAGCACAGAAAGGAAATATCAGAATTATGCGTTTTACACGAAATTACTGATATTCCGGCGTCCCTCCAAAAACACGTCCATGATTCATTAACACGAAATTGGAACTGTTAGGCCTATCGTTACATCCATACTGGCGCGGATTATTTTGGTAATTACTTTTTCCTGCACTTTTATTCTTTTGAACAATATCTCCACTGTAATTTTCAACCTCCATCACACTGATATCTCCACTCGTAAAGCAAACCGACTACCAACACTCTCATAACTTCAAACTTTTTTTTAACCTGCCTTATATAACATTTTTTTTAATTTTCACTGTCCATGCACAATGTACTCTCCTAGATTTTCCTCCCCTTTTCTGCACAGAACCAGATAAACTCGAATCGCAGTGTGCCATAAACAACAGACAGATAGAGTAGTTTTAAAGTTAACGGGTTAGAACCCCGCCCTATACACTACAAAGAATAAAAATACATTCCCTGCACCTGTGCATGTATAAGTTCCTCCAGGAAATACCACGGTCTACATTAATAATTTTGACTAAATTATTCCTCATTTCAGAAACAAGTTACAGATACTTCTACTCGCTGTTCGGTGACACCGACTTGTTCAGTACGCATATTGATTAATTATTTATTTATTGGTGTTTATGGTCACATACTTATGCACAATAGCTAATCATGACCGTGACAGTTTTACGGGTGGAGGAAGCCGGAGTACCCGGAGAGAACCACTGAACAACGACGAGCAGCTGCCAGCTCCCCAGCATCGTAACTCCGCACTGTAGCACAGGCAGGGTTAGCTTGGCTGAAGACATGCGCACCATCGACGTGCAGTACGCCTTAGTACACGGCGTCATCGTGCCCCCATGTGGACAATCAGGGTTAATTGCCGTGCCCAAGGGCACAACGCGGGAGTCCGAATCGATCACTCAGACGGTCACCCATTCGAGGATTAACGGTTACCGCAACGCCACTGCGCCCACACATATTGATATGGAGTTCAAATGGACAATAGAAGGCACTAGTATAACAGTCGTACTCTCCTGACAATTTGAAAGTAAATTCGATTCGAGATTCGATTCGGTTTCGAAGTTTTGGCCAGATTCTATTCGAGATTCGAGTCTAAAGAAAAATCGTGATTCGGTGGGCCCTAAAATTATCTGTCCGCGTTCCTTCCCACACCAATTTAACATTTCACACTTTGGAAGGCAAATCCGAGAATAATAAATCTGAGATGCTGTTTATGATTGTTGTACGATTGATTCGACCTTCATTTCGAAATATTATATTTACGAAATCCGATCATCTGATGTGTAACGCTGCCGCGACCCGATCACGATAGGATCAGAAAATCAATAATTTTATGATGCCAGTACTGTATGTTGGGGTCCAAAACACGCATTCTCAGAAATTCCGCAGGCCTGTCAAAATATGTGCGGAAATAAACGGAAACCTGCGAAAATATATTTTATTGCATCGTGGGATATTTAGGCGTATGCTTCGGTCGAGGTGACTCGGCTTCCGCAATAACGAAGAAAGGAAACAAAACATGTTACACAAAGCGTGGGAAGTAAAAGGGAAATATTGATATGTCTGTTCTTGCGTTCGAAATGGAACCCAATAACAGCATCAGCATTCTTCGCATTTTGATTGGACATTTTACCGCATATACAACTAAGATGACAATGTAGAATTTTTTCTCGAATCTAGAGAACGAGGAAATAAACGGTAATGATCTACACACTTGCTTTTCGTCTATTGTTTGTACTATAGGTGGGTTCTCTGAAGTTTTTCGAATGTTGTTGGAAGAACTCTGTAGCGGCATCTCCATGGCCTCGCTTCGTGGCCTTAGTGGCTTCTTGTATAATAAGAAGGGATTTTAGCCTATACGGATGGTGACAGACCAATTTTCCCACTTTCTTAATTTATAGGGGTACCAAAGAATAAATAAATTGGGAAGTGCCAATTAAATTGTTATTTTGATAGCTAAAAGGTTGAGAATTATAGATACGTATCCACAGTTTATCGATAGCTAATATCACAAGATACAGTAATTAAAATGCCGAACCATTATAGTATGCACATTTATTTTCAGTGTCCAATAGTCCCTTTTTCAGAATATGTGTTCTTTTGTCCACATTTTTGTACTTCTCCTTGGTGCTGATGGAAGCTCCACTGTGTACAATTGTATCAGTTGAACCTTATTAAAAGTTTGGATCTCTTTGATGTTTTAGGAGGCTTAACCCTTTACCCAACGTAACGGCCAAAACCGGCCAGCGCGATTCTCAAAAAATCGCCAATTAATATTCATTATTTTTTTCATTTTTTGTCTCAAAAACATAGGTTATGACCCCTCGTTGGAACGAGCTCGTCGAGCTCGTTCCAACGAGGGGTCGTAACTTATCTTTTTGAGACAAAAAATGAAAAAAATTAGTTATTCAAGAATTATTTTTGCAAGTGTCGTTTGCTTTTCAGGTTAGGTAAAGGGTTAACATATTCGGCTGGGCAGTGATAATCTGCTTCTTCAATTTATTGTGCCATCCATCTAGGTGATGATTAGTTCAGGGTTGCTGGTTATTTATATGTTTCCATTGGCGCCGTTCACGTTCACCCCAGTGTGTAGTACCATAACTGTTAAATGACGTGGTATGAAAGATCAAAACGGGAGCGCTGTGGTTCGGTGGATAGAACATTGGACTTCAAACCGAAATGTCAACAATTCTATCCTGACCACAGGTAACTGAGTTGTGTGGTGACTAGACAAGGCACTAAATTCGTATTGCCCGCGTAGAGTACCATGGCACTCCGTGTTAAGACGTACTGCTAGTCGATGGGGCACCTGCCGTCAACCAATCATATTCCTCCAGGGTGCGTGGCAGCTATAGCACGGTAAACTAGTGTTCGGATATCATTGTCGTCTTTGTACAGTTAAAACTAGATGTCCTGTCACGAACTGTGCGCTTATCTAGGCTTAATTGCGCGTAGGAATTGCGCGCAATTGCCATATCGAATGTCATCCAAAAGCACGGCAAGCTCTCATGGTTACCCATCGCAAACACAGGCAATGTTTCTGCCAATGGACCCCCGGGTTACCCGGAGGTCCATTGGCTGAAACATTGCTTGTGCACAGGCCATATGTACCGAATTTGATAGCCTTACTATTGTCATAACGCGTAGATTAACGCGCAGATTGACGTGCTATTTGTGTGCATTTCATGACAGGACTTCTAGTTTTAACTGTACGAACGCAATCATATACAATTCCAGTTAATACTAAAACATTCTAAAAAGGCTGCAACTTGTCTTCATAGGATGGTGCAGGAAAACCGGGAAAAAGGTGCACATTAATTCCAGATTGCGTGTCTGTCCACACATCTGGCAAGCTACTTCACGTCGTCACCCGATAGGACGGTACCTGCCCCATAAGTGATGCTTCAAAAAAGAAATCGGGAACGTACGCCAAAAGGAAATCGATTACGAAACATCTGACTTGGGAGACCAGCGCATTTATCCATTCGACTAACAATGACATAGCCATTGCTCTTAGGAAAGTACGGTCTGCCCAGTCAGGCAGACGACACTTGACTAAACACATGCTTAGAGTATAACTTTGTCAACTGATATCCAAACCCACAGTACCTGGATATTTACAGTAGAGCGACGGAAACAGGTATTTATCCAAACCGTCAGTACCCGGGTATTCATTGTACAGCGCCGGAGACAGGTAAAATTCCAAACCGACCAGCACCTAGGTATTTACTGTAGAGCGCCGGAGACAGGTATCTATCCAAAACGACAGTATCTGGGTATTTACTGCACAGCGCCGGGGACGGTATCCATCCAAACCAACTGTACCTGGGTATTTACAGTAGTGCGCCGCTGGCAGGTATCTATCCAAACCGACAGTTCCCAGGCATTTGCTGTAGAGCACCGTAGACACTTATCTATCCAGAACTACAGTACATAGGTATCTGCTGTACAGCACCGGTGACAGGCATTTATCAAACCAACAATATCTGTGTACTTAGTGTAATGCGCCGAAGGCAGGTATCTATCCGAATCGACAGTACCTGGGTATTTGCTGTACAGCGCCGGAGACAGGTATGTATCCAGACTGACACTACATGGGAATTTACCTTAGAAAACCGGAGACAGGTGTTTATACAAACGAACCGTACCTGGATATTTACTGCACAGAGCCTGAGACAAGTATCTATCCAAAGCGATCGAATCTGATGATTTGCTAGTGAGTGCCTGAGACAGGTATCTATCTGAACAGACCGTACCTAGGTATTTACTGTAGAACGCCGGAGACAGGTACCCATCCAAATCGACAGTACCTGGGTATTTACAGCGCAGAGCAGGAGACAAGTATCTATCCAAACCGATAGAACATGGGGATTTGCTACTGAGTGCCAGAGATAGGTATCTATCCAAACAGACAGACAGTACCTGTGTATTTACTGTAAAACGCCGGTGACAGGTATCTATCCGAACAGACAGTCCCTGGGTATTTACTGTAGAACGCCGGAGACAGGTAACAATCCAAATCGACAGTATCTGGGTATTTGCCGCACAGAGCCAGAGACAAGTATCTATCCAAACCGATAGAACCTGGGGATTTTCTGTGGAGTTCCAGAGACAGGTATCTATCCATACCGACAGTAGCCGGATATTTACTGCAGTGCGCCAGAGACGTATCTATCCGAACCGACAGTAACTGGACATTTACTGTACAGCGTCTGAGACAGGCATCTATCCAAACCGACAATACCTGGGTATTTACTGTAGACAGGTATTTACCAAACACTGGCATCTATCCAAATACCTGAGTATTTGCTGTACTGCGTCGGAGACCGGTATCTATCGGAACCGATAGTACCTGGGTATTTACAGTAGAGCGCGGGAGACAGGTCTCAAACTCCACAGTGCCTGGGTATTGGCTGTAGGGCGCCGAAGAATGTATATATCCGAACGACAGTACCTCGGTATTTACGGTATAGCGCTGGAAGCAGGTATCTATCCGAACGGATAGTACCTGGGTATTTGCTGTAGAGTGCCAGAGACAGGTATCTATCCAACCCGATGTATCTCGGGTACTGGCTGTAGGGCGCCGTTGACAGGTATCCACCCGAACAGACTTGACCAGGATATTTGCAGAAGGACGCCAGAAACAGGTATCTATAGAGACCGGCAGTATCAGGGTATTAACTGTAGAGCGCCGAGGAAAGATATCTATCCGAACCGACAATACCTTGGTTTTTTGATGTAGATGGCCAAAGACATTACTTGGAAATTTATGTTAAACGCCGAGACAGGTATCTATCCAAACCGACAGTACCCGTGTATTTACCCTTGAGCGCCGGAGACAGGTATCTAGCCGAACGAACTTTACCTGGGTATTTGCAGTAGAGAGTCGGAAACAGGTATATGTAGAGACCGAAAGTATTAGATTATTTACTGTAGAGCGCCGAAGACAGGTATCTATCCGAACCGACAGTACCTGGTAATTTACTGTAAAACGCCCCGACGGGTGTCTAACCGAACCGATAGTACATGAGGATCTGATGTAGAGCGCTGGAGACAGGTATCTTTCTAAACCAACATAAACCCGGGCATTGGCTGTAGCACGACAGAGACAGGTATCCATACGAACCGACAGTTTCTGGATATTTGCTGGAGAGCGCCGGAGACAGGCATATATATATCCGAACCAACAGTACCTGGGTATTTGCTGTAAAACGCCGTAGATGGTATATATCCAATGCGACAATACACGGGTATTTACTGTAGAGCGCCAGAGACAACTATCTATCCAAACCGACAGTATCTGGGTATTTACTGTAGTCAGGAATTTACCGGAGACTGGTATCTATCCAAACCGACAGTATCTGGGTATTTACTGTAGTCAGGAATTTACAGGAGACAGGTATCTATCCAACTCGACAGTATCTGGGTATTTACTTAGTCAGTTTTTTTACCGGAGACTGGTATCTTTCCAAACCGAGAGTATCTGGGTATTTACTGTAGTCAGGAATTTACCGGAGACTGCTATCTATCCAAACCGACAGTATCTGTGTATTTACATAGTCAGGAATATACAGGAGACAGGTATCTATCCACATCGACAGTATTTGGGTATTTACTTAGTCATTTTTTTATCGGAGACTGGTATCTATCCAAACCGACAGTATCTGGGTATTTACTGTAGTCGGGAATTCACCGGAGACTGCTATCTATCCAAACTGACAGTATCTGGGTATTTACTGTAGTCAGGAATTTACAGGAGACAGGTATCTATCCAAACCGACAGTATCTGGGTATTTACTGTATAGCGCTGCAGACAGGTATGATCGATTTCAGGACTGTTGGTCTTCTAAACTTTTGTTCGTAAAGCAAAATAAAACCTTTTATATAAATTATTTGAACAGAGGATCGCCACTAAAATTGCAACTGATTTTAGTTTCCAGCAAAAGAAATGTTTCAAATTACATTCCGTGTAAAGGCGTAATATATTCAATGTACCGGTTTCTGTCCCTCAGTGCAGAAAAAAATTGTCAAATGACTAAAATAAGACAACTTTGTCACGCATCATATTGCATTTAACTGAACACGGTTTATTTGTTTGTGTCAGGCCATCTCGATATGTCTCATTGTTCTCTGTGTTTAATGTTGAACATTCGGTCCGTACCACACGTCTGTCCAGGATATGGGTTTTGTTTAGGAATTGTACCCTTAACCTGCTAAGAGGAACCACTTGCTAAAATGTGTTCCAACACTCAAATATTCGTTTAAATAGGGGGCTTAAAATCTATTTTTTTTGTGATAATTATTGCACACTTGCTGACATTTAGAATGGTTATAATTGTTGTGTACACTGTGTAGTACTTTCGCTACTGTAAAGTGTTATTTTTATATATTAATTTGCTTATTACTCTTTTTTTTACTTTTTGTTCATTATTTTTTTATTTTAATATTTCTCTTTATGGTCACATTATCCCTTTGAACACTAGGGGCCTTTTTCCAGCCAGAAACATGATATGTCCTAACGTCCTTAAATGGGATGGCTGTGAGTAAATGTGTGGGGTAGACCGATCAATATTTTCAACGTGCAGCCTCGAGGCTGCACGTTAAAAATCAGGGACCGACCTGGGCATGCGCCAGTGCGTATTTGGTTCTGAAACATCAGGACCTGGCTCTTAAATCTCAGAAATAGGCTTCTCAGTTGGCGCGTAACTTCTCAGATCATATTTTGATATTCTTTCGATGGATAATCGAGAGAGACACTCTTACATATATTATATATATGATTATCGTTTATCATTGTTGTAGAGTGCTTAAGTTAATACTTCTAGTCTTAATTAAAAAGCATTAATCTTCACTGTGGTTTGTGATCAAGTCTTGGCTGCCCAAATAGGCAGCCAAGACTTGATCAGAAACCACAGTGAAGATTAATGTTTGCTATATAGTGTACTAAATGAAAATGATGAGAGGTATTACATACTTGCTGTGTGTGTTACAAACAGCAGTGTGACTCGGGAAATTGAAATCTGGCTCATGAATTGAAAAAATAGGCTCCGAGGCTAGAGCGTATTTTAAATAGTACTGATCGGTCCCTGAACATATTGTTTAGTCTACCCCAAATAATGAATATGGAATCTTCTAATTGCTGCCAAAGAACTGGCATGGACGATACCACTAGAGTTCAAAGGGTTAAGCATCTATGGCTCTACCATGACCTCAGCGAAATATTAAGTCAAGTTTGGTAAATCGTTTATACCAAGTTTCTCACTAAAAAATTACTTCCACAACATTCATTGCTTACCAGGTGGTATTTTACCAGTGAAACTAAGCTTGTGTTCGCCAGTGTGTAGAACTGCCACAGTAAACAAGCACTGCTCCACTTTTCGGGGTACCCACGGGTAAAGTAATTGGTTAATGTTTGGGAACAAATTTTTAGATATTTGTTTTGAAGATTTGGAGTGACTAAATTTTGACGTAACTTAATCAACCTGTTGATTTGAACTTATTAAATGTGAAATAAATATGCCTATCCCCTTCACCCCCACCCCCCTTTAATTAACAATTAACAATAATGTTATTACAGTCTCCTTCTTGAACAGATAACGTCAGGGTTACTAACTGGTCGTGATACATGGACATTGGTTGAATGAAATTTCAACTGTAGTGATAAGGCTCCACAAAATTAATCTTCTGTTTCTCAGGACATTTCTTTGTAAAATTGTATGCGGACGGGCGGTTTTTAATTTGTTTTTAATTTTTGTAATTATTTCTTTGCCACCCAAATTTCATGTTCTTTGTTTGTTTTAGGCCTCATAATCTGGAGAATAGCATGGGCGGTGTTGATAATTTTCGTCCCTCGAGTGCAAGAAGGCTTTGCAATGGCTTTCTTGTACTCAAGGGACACAATTATCAATTTTATTAGTTTGGGTAAAATAGACAGACATAAGCCATTCAATTTTTATTTTTTAAGTTTACTTTGGTTATTAAAAGAGAGCATGCGGCAGCCAAAACGACCACTCGGGAAGGCCTGAGAAACAGAGTTTTAACTGTTTTAGCCCAAAAAACTTTGTATAATAGACTATTAACTGTATATTGTAAATAATTGATTAACATTAGCGTTGAAACGGTTGGCGCATTTTCACAACCAACTAACCGAGAGCTATAACCAAATAGTATCCAGTTGTGCGTGGCCATTTTTTAACCGAATGTGGGATCAAAAGCTATAGGGATTGGAAAGCAGTATTCTCAGAATCTATTCCGTCGTGTGTACACAAACGAATATTGTCCAGTACTCGACAACGTTCGTTTGTATAAACAGTACCGAATAATTTCTGCGATTTCTCAATATTCGCGGAATTTGCCAATCATTAACGAAATCTTGAATGCCAAAATCCATCATTTCTGAATACATACAGCACGGTTTCGAAGTGTAATCTATCACAAAGGAGATGTGGCCGATTTACTGCGTTTTAAGCTTGGAATGACGATCACTATCGATATTTCAGATAATCGGTTGACGTTTTTTTTTAATCGGTTAGGTAGGTAACTGGTTTCAAACTGGTTATCCGGTTAACAATTTCAGTACTTATTAAAATCATGAAAGATGTACATCAAAAATGATATAGAAATACTCCGCCAGAGTAATAATGAGAAATCACATAAGTTGTTAGTAAGGGGTGTCAGTATAGCGATAAACATTTAACACTGAATTCCCCATAGCCCAATGTTGTCACTATATGTACAAAATTAACATGGGAATCGCCATAGGGGTTTGTACCTATAGGGACATTTTTGTACCCAGAGTGACATTTTTGAAGCCAGGAAAAAGATTAAATGCTGGTCCATATAGTGTCAGTCACAGGGTAGAGCCCCCTCCCCCCCCCCCCCCAATTACTTTATGCTGGCAAATATGTGGATTTTGCTTATTAATCAATCTCTCCATACTTTAAACCGTATAACACTTTACTGTATGGAAGGATTGGTTGATAAACATACAATCTCTTACCCACAGTGGAAAAGAGAAGTATCTCTTAACTCTTTTTCACTTATTGGATAGAATGGTGAAAAAAGAGAAGTATCTCTTAAATGCTGGTCCCTATAGTGTCAGTCATGGGGTAGAGGCCTCCCAATTACTTTATGCTAGCAAATATGTGGATTTTGCTTATTAATCAATCTCTTCATACCTAAACCGTATAACATTTTACTGTATGGAAGGATTGGTTGATAAACATACAATTTCTTACCCACAGTGGAAAATAGAAGTATCTCTTAACTCTTTTTCACTTATGGGATAGAATGATGTAAAAAGAGAAGTAGCTCTTCTCATTTTTACTGCTTTGGAGAGCTAGTGGGCACCACTACATTGTAACAGACAATAAGAATTGGTTTAGGTATCACTATTTAATATATGAAGCGAGAAGCATTTTTACACCGAGATCTGAGTTTACCTATCTATAGAAAGCCTTCTACATCGAGAATTTTTGTGTGATACCACTTTATTTCAAGATTCCATCTTGCTGAGAAAATATTTATAGCCAGAATTTTGTCTTGAAATAAAGCATTATCGCTTAAAATTAAAAAAAAAATGATAAAATATCCTATCTGTGATACATAATAGTGACTGGCAAAAAAACATACAATAGAAAAAATGTTTTTACAAAAAAAAACTATGTGGGTTGTTTTGACACCTAATCTTGATTACATAAAATAATGTCTATAGTTTTGCTCAATCCATTGACAAACTTCTCTGTCATTCTATTGGAATTTTCTTGGGTCGAAGTGACTGGCAAAAAAACATACAATAGAAAAAATGTTTTTACAAAAAAAAACTATGTGGGTTGTTTTGACACCTAATCTTGATTACATAAAATAATGTCTATAGTTTTGCTCAATCCATTGACAAACTTCTCTGTCATTCTATTGGAATTTTCTTGGGTCGAAGTTGATAGTAAGAACTGTCTCTAAATCATATCCTTTAGCAAGATGGTCCAAGGCAAATATACAGTACATTCCACACACCACAGTATGAACACTCTGTACTCTCATTGTTTTAATAGTCCATGAATCTGTGTTTTTCACTATGAAATTGTACATGTCTTTATCTAATGGTGGTAAGCCATATGAATCAAAGTAGATGCATGAATGATTGTCTTTGAAATATATTACCACCCAATGTTCTCCTGGTTCTCTTGATGAATCTGTGTTCACAATATAAGCTTTTCTATGTTTAGGTTTTTGTTTTGGTAATAAGTCTTTTGAACACACTTTTTCATTCAATAATGATAACCTTGGAGAATTGTCCAGAATATATTGCAGTTGAGGGGTTTCCATCTCTTCTAGCCCTGAAAAGGGCTGTTATAAAGTTGTACTTTTCAATGAATTTCTTCTTCTTTATTAAATGGTGTATAGTAGCCCCATTCTTTCTCTACTAAATCCGCCCACCTCTTTATGTCTTCATCAGTGTTAATTTCAAAGTTCACATTCACATTTGCAAAACATCTTTCAATATTCAGTTTCTTTGCTTGTATGTGCAGTTTATATAGTACACTTGATGGACACACTTGTTCCATACACTCTTCCATATACAATTCAATCCATATTCTCATATCTTTTTTTATACAAAAGTCATGATCTTGTCCAGGTATGTCTTGACATGCACCACACAGATTGTTCACTTTTTGTTTTATCAAAGGTGTCACTTCACCCACAACAATTTTTTTAAATAATCTAAGGAACAGTCATTGCGAGTTTTCTCTTTCCTTATAATGTTTATTCTTTTTCTCATCTCCCTGTACATCTTGCAATGTTCACATTTACTCATTTTTAATAGTCAAATATCACTTCTCTGAATTTGTTGATTTCTGTCTCACTATCAATTTCTGCATAGACAGCAATGTTGATTACCTCTGTGAGAGCTTGAGCAAACTGAAGATCCAGTCGAAGGTTGCCAGACTTTATAGGGTGAGCTAATGATCCACTACCTGACTGATCGGGTGTCAAATCAACTCCCCAGAGGGTATATCATTTTACATAATCTTGCATTGATATATTAAATGTTTGATTTTGTCCAAAATAGCCCATTGCTTCAAATAATGATAAATATGAATTTAGATAAAGTCCACCTACGAAATTTGGTTCAAAGGGACGTGCTTTAATGGAATGTCTATCTATTGTGATTTCCAACTTGTTCAAATTGAAATGTTGAAAATTAAAGGGACATGTGCCAATATCTCCAGTTATATCTTTATTCGAAACTAAACCAAGAATTAATCATTTTGGGATCTCTTTATCAAACAGATGGTCTTCTATTTTTGACCGAAGACCATTTCCAATGGTAAATGTTTTCATTTCAGTACGTCTTATGGGCATTTAATAATTTGTTCGATCTATTTGTGCATTAAGATCATTCGCAAATTTAGGAATTAAATCCAAGGCCGGTATTCTGAATATGGCTTTTTGAATTTCTATTTTTCCATCTACACCACCAATCAGACAAAATTTAGTTTGGGAATGATGAATTTTAATTCTCATCTCTATGCCATTTGGTAAATATTTGTCTTGCACAAATAGATCTAAATGTATTTTTCCTCTTAGTTGTACAGCTTTACTGTTTGCAATTAATTTGTGACGTTCAACCAAACCTTTGTTATTTGAATCATTCACAATTGCTGCATGCTGGCCTGGGGTATCTATATACCACATCTCACTAGCAGCTAGCGGTGTTTTTTTTTTCACATCTTTTGAATAGCTTAACAGATTTTCAAAAAATGCTCGATAAGGATACATGTCTGTATTGGTGGTTATCAGAGAACCGTTCAGTGTAACATCAATTTTACTGAACATACTGTGAAAGAAATTATTGATAGGAGTAATATTTGTATCATCTTCCAATACACTCCCATCTTGCTTTGTAATTTTGAATTGAACCTCAAGTGTAGATGGTGCAAGATCTAACCACTTGGTTGTTTGTCTTGGAAATAAAAATTCTATTGGTGAAGAATTGTTTAAAGATGCAATAGGAAATTGCTCAATCTCACCAATATTTTCGACACCACTTGATGTTAGTGATACATTACCTGGATCAAATCCACTACAAAAATGCTCGCAAGATCCATGTACCATCATGATTTAATCAAATATATCAAGCGGTCTTGAATTTCGTTTTGAATAAAATTGCCTTTTACATGTCTTCCCTCTTTGAGAATGAACAACAGCGTGATGTTTCGGTTCTTGTTTCTGTCTTTTTATTCCCAAAGCAGCTTTACCCACTGATGTCATAAGATCTTTTGCATGAGTGAGCATTACGTTTTTAGATGGTTTACGATTTCTCATCAATTCATTTGCTATTTCTAAACCATGTTTTAATCTTTCTTTCTTTAAAGTTCGAAATGCATTTTTTACAATTGGTTTTATTAATGGTACTGCTGAGCGAAAAATAGACCCTAATCCATATCCGTATTGCCATGGTATGCCTCGATACACTTGCATCATTTTTATAAATTGAATTTATGTTGCTCTCTAAAATGCAACTTGATGACACTCTTACCACTTGAAAACTGAATGTTCTTACCAGTATCCCCATTTATATTTATAGTGGTCTGATCAAAAGAAGATTTTGATACTGGTACATAATGTACATTATCAAATTCTTTATGAGTGTGCAGAGATTTGTCACGTGTTTCAAACGGTAACACAAGTAAAATAGGTGCTTCTATATCACCAAGAAATGTTTAATCCACAGTATTGGAATAAATAAAGAGCTGATTAAAATCCATATTTAAATCCACGTTATATTTAAATGCATCTTTTGCTGTGTTGGGAAAAATTACTGGAAACATACCACCTTTACATCCCAATTTTTGTGATAAACTTTCTGATAATTCAAGTCCAACTGCTGCAATACTATTTGATACAATTTTTATACGTGAATGTCGAGATGAATAACCAAGATGAAATGACACACCAAATTCTTTAAAAATATCCCCAAGTTTTTCTTGAATTTCGGATTCTATTGCTTCCGCAACATGTCCACCATTTGCATATGCCCCCCGGCAAAATACTTAGCTCATACATACTGTATGCTTGAAAAACAATTTAATAATATTATTAATGTGTGCTGATATTTTCGGATCTGTCACAATGATTTTAAAATTTGTTTCATCATCTGTTATATTTCTTGCCTCAGATAGTAAAATTACTTCAACTAATCCCACCTCCCAATGTTCTTTATTAATATGAATCGATTTAGATAATTGTGTTTGAAAACAACATTGTGTGTTATTTGGAAACATATCCATAGAACTATCACTCAGTAGTGTTATGTAAAATGAATTCATTTTTCTTATCATGTGGTTTCACATATTTTAAACCAGGGCTTGGAAGAATATAACCTAAAGAACTACTCAATAATACCATCCACAATTCTTTGTTTGGGGATTGTAAACTAAGGTGAATGATGGCTGTAATTATAATTGCATAAATAACGATTATTTGTGTGTAATAAGTCACTTGATTTTTTGCAACAAGACTCCCACAAAAATTAAATTGTGATTGTTGACTTTGTACTTCAACACTTTCCTTTCACGACTCAATGCATTTTCATTTACTGACATATTATTTTTATACTAAATCAGATTCTGATATCCAACTATCAAATTTCGAGGGATAACCTTCCCAATGTACTTTAAGCTCCTTGACGAGTTTCTTACCCACACGTCTTGAACGTCGTGCAAGAACCGAATCAATGATATATTTTTTATCATCTTTCACACTTTGAATTTCTTGTGGATAAAATGTCCCTTGTATACTTTCACGACCCATATTTTCAAGTTTATAAGTGCTTGGGTGTGTATGTTTTACATGGGTGATTTTAAATAATTCCTTTGTCCAATTTGGTAAATACCCCTTTTCAAATGTATGTTTGGTTTTGTTAATACGTACTATATCGCCAACTTTAAATTTTATTTTTCTCTCTTTAGATTTTTTACCATAAAATTTTGAGTTACTTCTATTTCATTTTCTATTGACACAGATGCAGGAGTTCTCTGAATACTACGATGGAAACTGTGACTGTATCCGTCAACTAAATTTTGTAATGCATCAATATACCTTAATGTACATTTGAGTGTAAAATATTTCCACATTCGTGTTTCCAATGTGCGTCAAAAACGGTCTACAATACTAGCTTTTGTTTCAGGATTTTCTGTTGTGAAAAAATGAATTTTTTGTTTCTTTAAAAATTTTTGCGTCTCTTTATTTTAAATTCAGAACCTTTATCTGATTGTAAAGATAATGGTTTATGGACAGAAGTTTTCAAAAGTCTTGGAAAGATTTTGTTAGTGTTTGTCCTGATTTATTGTGAATGGGTAAAACTCATGCATATTTTGAAAAAACATCGATGACACAAACTAAATAACGAAATCAGTCATTGTGAGATTGTAAACTTTGTAAATATGCTAAATCGATTTGCCATTGATGATCAATTCCTCCCACTACACTCTTTCGTCTTACAAATTTTTTTTTTTATGAATGGGTTTATGTAAAGTGTAAGTTCTTTCTCCCTTCAACCATTTTTTGACTTGATCAACTGTAACAGATTTATCTTTACTATGAGCTGCTTTGTATAATTTTTGTATACCCCCATAACCAGCAGGACGTTTTGTATTGTAATATATTTCAGTTAATAAATCATGCAATATGCCTCCCATTTATTATTAAGTTTATTTTTTGCCAATTTATGCCTAGGTGATAATTTTGGTGTTTTCCTTCCTCGAACTATTTTACGTTTTGGAGTTGCTGACAAAGAACCTTCTAACCAACTATCTTCAGGGGGACTTTGATATTCACTGGGTTTTGCATCCTGTTCTCGATTCATCCACAACCAACGTTCACGATTTCAAAGAAAATCTTGAGGGATATTTATAGCTTTTAAACCACGATTGAACATCTCCCAACCGGTCAGTTTAAAACCTTTTCGATGTCTAAGAACATCATTGACTAAATCGATGATATATGAGCCTTTTATGGGTTTTCCATCATAACTTAAAATACCCTGGTCATCCCAACTCTTGTATGGATGAGATGATAAAGCAGATAATAATGACGTTGCTTTACATTTCATTGTAACAGGGACACTTTCTATAAATCGATCTCGTAAAAACATTGAATTTCGTTCTGGCTCATGCATAACCACTGATGGTTGTAATGCCTTCTTATGTGACAATTGAAAGTTTTGTAAATGTTCACCATACTTTCGTTTTTTCTCACCTTCTGATAACTCTGAATTTTCTAACACAGTTGATAATTCATTCTGCAACTGTGCTGTATTAGTAATTTGAGGATCAGGTGGTAATCTTGGTCTTTGAAATTTTTCATTTCTAAAACGTTGCATTTCTTCTAACATTCGATAAGGTACAATAGCCATTCTCTTCATATTTTACTCACCAATTTATTTACAAGATTTGTTGCAACTCCAATAGCAGGCCCAAATAAACCATGTAATGGTAAAAAAACACCTTTTTGATTTAAAATTTGTTTTTTCTTTTTAAGAGATACAAATTTACTAGCAGTAGATCTTAGTTGTTCATGCTTTGGTTGTAATTTTCGTTTCTGAGTGGGGGTTACATATATGTTTCCTTTTAAAAGATTATGACAACATTCTGCAATACAATTAATCAATTCTTTAGGTGCATTTTTCATAATTTGTTTTTGAAATTCTGGAGGTGTTTGACTTAGTGCCAATAACACCCCACCATATTTTCTAACTAGAGGAATTTTATGAGATTTTTTTACCATCTTACCCCTACAAAGTGTGTTCATAAAATGATATGATAGACCAACATGCATTTTATTTTATTCAACGAAAATAAGAACTCATCTCCTTAACACGTTTAGGTGCATTCAAAGCCGTGAAATGTGCCGATGTTGGGATGTTTTCTTTTAGTAGTATATGTTCAACATTTTGTCTAGAACCCATAGGATCATGTGATACTCTATTCCCCGCAATTTATATACATGTCAAGTTTAATGGTGGTAATATTTTTTGTTTTCGAAGTTTGCTAGCTAAAACTGATTTTGTTTTTGTCTCTTTTTGAGGAGTGACTAAAAAATTTGCATTCATGTGATTTTTATCAACATTTCGTTTCTTTTTAAGTGATTTTCGTACCTTACTTTTGTTTTTTTTTGTTTTTTTGAATGGTGAATAAAAATTTCTACTTGTCTTATGATCATCCCATCAAATTAAATTACGAATGATAACACCACCAAAAAACCCACCACCACCTGGTTTTAAAATAATGTTTTGCTTGGTTGCAAGATCTACTCTTGGATTTGCAAGTTGTTCAAGATCTTGTTTTTGTTTATCCATATATGTTAAAGTTTGTTTTGGCAATTTAGCTTTTTTATTGAGTATGATTCTACTTGCTAATGTAAACCATTTAAAAAATTTCTTGAAACCTTTCTTAAGTAATTTTTCTCTTGCAAATGGATTCGTCTGCTGACTTAATTGTCCTAATGATTGAATAAAAGATGCCATGATGACGTGTGCATGTTGAAAAAACTTTTAACAACGGACACAATCTCATTAGTGCACCAGTTTTTTATACTTTTGTATAAATGATAAGTCCACGTTCATTTTGCGTCACCCAAGGATGAAAAATATCAGTTCTCAATCTCAAAGACTCAGGGGTTTTAGGATGAAAATCAATTAATAAATAACCATGATCAGTACTCGTTACATCTTTATAAGATGCATTTAAATGTGGTAATTGAACTTGATTTGCCAATACTTTAATTTGTCCTTTATCTCTAGTATTTTGAAATAAAATCATATAATGTGCATTTAAACTTATGGTACGACTAGATTTAGATTGTTGAAACATATTTTGTGTTATGTATATGCCACTTGCATTTCTATGATGTCCTTTTCGTGTGAACCATAATTTAATTTTTTCTTCATCTTTATCAAAAACTAGAAGATTTGGAATAGTGACATCGCTAACAATTTCATATTCATCATCAGGGATGCCTTCTAAGAATTTAATATCTTCACTCTCTTTAAGTAAAGTATATGTGTTTTGCCATTCTTTATAATACCAGATGATTTTTTATGGAGTAATTTGAAATAAGTCATGTTTCATTTCAATAAGCTTTTTGACAAATTCTGTTTTCTTGGACCACTAGACCTGAAATAAAGATATTACAAGGGGGCTGAAACAATAAACATTCACTTGCTGCCATTATTTTTTGTGAGAAAGTGTTGTCAAAACACTAACTTATATACTTTCTGTTTCCATAGCTTCTTCAATTCTATGAGTGGGTTTTCTTTTTAAGGGCGCTTTTAATTCAAATAAAGTTTCTGAAGAACTCTGATCTATTTGTGACATACATTGTCTATATAAATAATTCATGATTTGTTCATCATAAATAATAAATTCCCACACAACTCTTGTCCAAATATT
Source organism: Pictodentalium vernedei (assembly GCA_031216915.1). NCBI lineage: Eukaryota > Metazoa > Mollusca > Scaphopoda > Dentaliida > Dentaliidae > Pictodentalium > Pictodentalium vernedei. The sequence continues at coordinate 844,316,722 of CM062296.1, read as the reverse complement.
TTCTACATTATCTTTGTAAAAAGCATTCATGATTTGTAATGCATTACAAAATTCCCCATATATTTCATCTTTTTCCAATTGATTATGAATAAATTCTTTTGTTATTGTTAGATAGCCAGGAGTGATCATTTGATATGCATATAATAATGCCTTACGTGTGACCTTGTTTTCTAAGATATGTCTTACTGGTTCCATGGTTGCAATCAAACTGATGATTCTTTTGTCTGTTCTGATGTACTTTGTGCATCAGGTATTACATTACACTATGTACTCTGTTTATCTGGACAGTCAGGAAAATCATTTTCTACATTATCTGTAAACATTTTGTCTAACTTAGTTTTGAATTGTCCTGAAGCTTTTCTTGCAAATATGATACTAAATGTTGTTCTTTGATCATCTAGTACCATGAGTGCAAATAAAGATTTAGAATCTGGAAAATCATCTAGACACTTGTCATATTTTTTCATTGTTGAAATGTTTGATTTAAAGTGAATCCAGAATCCATCACTGATAATATTTTATCTGGAGGTGTTTGCATACATGTGGGTGGTTTATATAATTGACAATTTCTTATCAATTGAATATAAGAACAATTTGGTGACCACGTAACATGTTCCTGTAAAGGCATATCCTTTTCTTCCCAATTATGTAAACCTTGTCCACATACAAAACATTTTACTTTACCATCTCCCACATAGAAAAACCCAGCTTTAGCTAAATCTTCTTTCTTGGATTGTAAAATAGGATTTGTAGTCATACTAAAACTCGAAAGTCTTCTTAACTCTGATAAGTATATAGGATATGTAGGATTAAGAGGTAGAGACATCTTCCCTGCTCCCTGATCAAAGTCATAATACGTTTTTGTGACAAATATTTATATATTCTACCCATAGGGGAGTGTGTCATATTTACCGACAACAAAACGTTTTGTGTAAACAGATCTGAATGTTTTGCTTTGTGCTTCACTTGTGACTTGTCTATCTTTGTTACATTTATTCAATGTTTAATTTGTAATTCTTTCTGTCCTGTGCACACTCAATCATGATTTCAAAATTAAATTTTGTGATGTCATATAATCTAATGTTGTGTGTATTTCTCCATCTTTAATATATTTGTATCCATAATTTTTCGAACCTAAACCTACAAACTATTTGCCCCTGGTTGTTCATCTGTCCACTGCCCTAATCTACTATTTACAATTTCTGGATTCCAAAGTGAAGGTTTATGTATGTAGATACAACTGCCTGTGGCAAAATATAAAACTTGTGTTCCTAATTGTTCTAAAACTTTGTATAATTCCATACATGCATAGGCTGTGACAAATGAAGCTACGACAACATTGGCTGAATTGTGTGGATTGTAAACATCTGTAGCGTCAATGTAGTTTACTAAAACAAACTGATCATGGTAAAAAACTTCCACATTCTTCACAATTTTGTCTTTGTTCTGTATTATTTCAAAATATTCTGATGGTTCATTTATGTATTTTATTTTAGTTTTTATATTGTTTTGTGCATTTTTCCCCAGAGACAATTTAACATGGTTTTGGCAAATGATCTTTTTCCTGTTTTTTTCAACTTTTTCTAAATAGATATTTGCATAATCGTTTTTAATTATATTTTTTATGTCTGCTTCCGTTTTCACCCAATCTGGAAACCCACTAGCTTCTTGTTTCATTTTTAAATATTTATTCACATAATATTTGTAAATCTCTGAAGACCATTCATCCCAATGCCAAATCTGACAAGTGTGAAGAAGAGTGTACCCCAAATCCAATGCTTTGCAAAGTTTAACAGATGTCCATGTACCTACAAGTGCACGTTGGTCTGGTGTGTGTTTACAGTGAAGTGATCTAATTCGTGTTCTGCACACATTTTACAAAGTGTGAATGTCATTTTCTTATTACAATGAATAGGTAAAACTGGCAAAAAGAGATTTTGAGGCTGTAAAACTTTACATTTAAGGAGACCTCTGTAATGGCTTATTTTGCCAGTGAATATGTTTTTATTTGTGGATATATCTGGATGTCCCACTGGACATTCCTTGTGTTTGTTCACATATGGGTAAAGTGAACAGATATCTATATATTTAATTTTTGTGTCTGTGGTTTCATCAATTTTGTAGTGTAATTTAATGGCATTTGACCTCCTGCCAAATAATGCTTCTCGTGGTTTAATTGGGACCACGGGTGGGAAAAATGTACCTAAAGAGGCTTGAACTTCAGGATCTGATTTGCATAGATGATCCAATTCGTGCTCCCAGACTACATGTATATTATATCCCAATGATTTGAAATGTTTTATGCATGATTGAGTTTTGTTGTAGAGGGATTGATAGAGTTGTGAATTGATTGGATTTTTCTCAAATCTGTCAGGATAGCAAGTTTCACATCCATGCCACATACATCCATAAAATTCTTAGGTTGTATTTGTCTCTTTGTGAAAACCATCTACATAATAATTTCCAATTTTTATTTCTCCACCGTTTAGTGCATGTCTTGTGTGTATGCCTTCTTCTTGTGATAGTAGCAGTAAATATCTAATGGCTTTCCTGGAATATCTAATGGCAGTAGGATACGCTATGTCTGAAATGAGACCAACTTTGTTTTCTGGCATTTAATTTTTCTGCAAAGCTTTATTACAAGCATCAGCTACAGTTACAGCCTCCCTGAAAGGAACTAACCCATCACATGCGATAAATAGTTTTCAGAATTCCCCACACCCTCTACGTAATATATCCACATCAGACTTACAGTACATGTCCATTTCTTTGGCAAAATTGAAAGTAGCATTACTATTAAATGTTTGATTGTACCATGTAATAAAGTCTTCCCTGCCTGGGGGAGACATAGACTCAGGCATGTACAATATTGCATTTAAATGAGGTCCAATGTAGTTTTGATATGATTTTGTGTTTGCCAAATGAGGAAAATAACCTTCTGCTAGTTCACTTAAACCAAATGTTTTAGGGAATTGTGCCAATCTCATAGAAAGAAAACTCAATGAATCGATGAGTCTAACACCATAAGCTTTCAGAGAAACAATTTTGTTTCCATTCATGATGACATTGGGTTTTAATGTAACAGTTTCAATGAGATGTCTTAAGATAAATTGTGCATCAAACCCTCTTGAATTATGAGCAATAGCTGTTGTATCTAAATGTTCCTTACTGAAAAGACAATTGCAAAAATCACTCAAAGTAGATTCTCCTTTAAAAATAAATTCCCATTGTCCAAATTTGTCACAGAAAATATATTCTTGATTTATAGGTTCGCAAATACATTCCCCACATGCACGGTGTGCAACACAGTAATTCGGGGTGTGGATACCTGAGTCTTGAGTTGTTTCAAAATCATAAAACACAAAGGGTACTTTCGGCATTTTGTCTTTCTTGGGTGGTTTGTATTTTGGAATTAAACAATAATGTTCGCTTTTGACTAATTGATGGCAATATTTACATCTTTTAAAGCCGTAGCAAATGTGTTCTCCTTTTGTTAGATATATTAATGAATTGCACTTTTTACATTTCTTAACTAATTGACAAATGTTTTTTTCTTGGTTCTGTAATAGAGTTGTGTGATTTTTATAACAAGATGAACTTACAAAATCCCTATTTCAAGTGTAACAATGTTCAGAATGTTCAGGTGTACACGGTAGTGGAGAATAGCAAACACAACCCCTGGGGCATCTATGGCATTCTTTGTTATTATACCCTACATTGCAATATTCACAATAGTAAACACAGCCTAAAAACCCTGTAATTTTTGTGATGGTGTCAAAATAACGGTCATGGTGATAGATATGAATAACTTTACTCTCGTTTGTAGTTTGTGGTGTTGTTTCAAATAGGAACGTTTCTTTGGCAAATTGTGGGTGGATTTTAATTTGGTACTCTGAGGAGAGTACCCCTTGAATTTTACAATATTCTTCATATCCACACGGTTTATTATAATCAAGGCCTGCTTTGTCCATTAATGCCTTAACCTCAATTTCTTGAAACTTCACTTTTGAATTTTGAATTTTTTTCCATTTTTTCTGCCAAAGTTCTGAATTATTTTTATCAACGTGGCATTTTCCCCACTACAACCACACGTGCAAAGCACATAGAATTATTGACATTTTTAATTTCAACAATACTTTTCTTATTCCCAGCCATTTTACCAACAGATGCAAATGAAATGGGTGCATTTCACCCCGACCCTTTTGTGGTAGTGAAGTGTATGTTATTTCTAAAGATAATTTACCATCATGGATAGTAAAATTCTAATTTGGTTGAATAACTGTTTCAATTTCATCTAACACTGTTTTACCATTTACCCCCACAGCCTTTGTAAAAGGAATAAAAATACCTACCTTAAGACCTGGATGGTGGATGGATATCCTCATGGGGTCATTGTCTTGTATATTACATTCCTTTTTCACATCTTCCACCATTGATTGAAACATTTTACTTAGAAACTCAAATGGATTGTTGGCATCGAATTGATTCAAAGTCACTTCACACATATGGAATTCTGAGTGAAATTTTCTGGATTGCCACAATAACTTAGGGTGAATAGAATACAAGCTCTGTATGGAGTTTGTATTCTTAGCATATTCAGTCAACCTCTGTTTCTTGCTGCTTACAACATCTTCTGTATCACTATCATCTAAATCAGTGTAGGCTACTAATGACCGCTTCATCTTTTAATCATCAGAGGAGATCAAAATCACGCGTTTCAGTCTTGTTAACTCCAAAGCATGTGTGCGCCAATCTGTGACACCCCCCCCCTCCCCCCCCCCCCCCACCACCTATTTATACTTTTGCTGAAATCATTTTCTTATTCAGAAACAACATTCAGAAAATGTTTTCAAACCAAATTGTTTAACTTTCTTTCACTTCAATTTTTCACCCACCTGAATCTAACCAATGGGGAAAAAAGCATGTGAAAGACTTCTTCGGTGATATTCCTTCCCTCTAACGTGTCAGTCAGCGGTGACGTGGTCCCCAACATAGGAAAGTCTTATCCATAACTTTCACTCCACTCAAAAAAATTGACTGACGCCATAGATTTTTTACTCAGAGCATCATTTTAGGTAACAGGATATGTCACTAAATTTCCCCCCTCAAAAAATCAAATAATTTGTTTTCACTTTCCTTGGGGGGAGGTCGGTGGATTATACAACCTCCGGCCATGAACCGTCAAAGCACGACATACAAATAATTGGGAAAAAATCCAATTATTTGCCCTTTATTTTAGATTAAACACAAAGAAAATAACGAAAATATGAGACTAGCCACTTTTTAAAAATGAATGAATGAATATGGTGATTTGCATTTTGTAACGAAAGTTTGAGAACACGGTGCTTCTGAAAAGGGGTATTTTGTAATTCACTGCATCTGGAAACGGCATAACAGCAACTATCAACTATCAACCTTTTGAGAAATAACTCAAAGACATCGCTACCCTGGGACTGTCTTGCTTATTGGCACAGATTATTTTCTTGGGATAACAGCGTGGTCATTGTTTTTTCCCCTTGCACCTATAATCTTGAGGTGGAAATTCTATTTCGATAGATGATTCAAGTTTCATGGATAACGATAACAAAAATCCTGGATATGACTCTGCCCAAGTGTATTTACAGTCATTTAGAGAAGTGCAAAAGGCGATATAAAATAAAACAATGAGTATTTCACGCGCCTTTTCCCCAACTGCTCAGATGTTGGGTGATGAAATACTCATTGGATACGCAATGAGTATTTTTCACCGCCTTTCCACACTTAGATGATTCAGAAAATCACTCTTTCCCTCCAAAAATAATTTGGAGGGAAGGACTGAGATAGTGTCATAAAAAACACCTGTGGAATTAGTAAATGATTCTGCCTAGCACCAGTGTTAAGTACATATAACAGCGAAATTAAACTTTGACAAATTTTTAACTGGCTTGTATGCTCTCTCTGTAATATCAGGATAAATGTTTTATTCATCACACTGAAAGCCACACGCTAGTAATTGTTTCAACCCGGTTAAGATTTGTTAGTTTTCAGAACGATATCTCAGAATTGTGCCTTCTTTTGCTGAATTCATAACAGATGTTTAGAAACATCTGTTACGAATTCAATACAAGCATACAGGTTAAGAGAAATTACGTTTCTCAGTTTGGGTAGAGGAAAGCGATAGTTATTATATTTTTTTGCGCTACCATGAAAACATTTTACACTACAAAACATATTTCATTCACTGTATGTTTTGTAGTGTAAAATGAAATTGTTTCTTGGGGGTTAATGCCAGTGTAATATCTAGCAGTAAATTGTTGAAATCATCTTAAAACAGTTTACAAATATGCGAATGTAAGACAATGCAAAGGTTGTATTCAGTGAATTATTGAAACTTGTTTCAATAATTCACTGAATGCAACCTTCGCATTCTCCTACATTAGCTATTTGTAGAATATTTTCAGCCGTATTGAGAAAATAAATGAGAGAAATATTTGTGTCAGAGTGAGGAAGTGTTGCCTTACAAATTGACTGTCAGAAACACTTTCATATCGGATTATAAGACATTCACACTTCTAAAATTTAGAAGTTGACATTGGAGCGATCAGTTCCTTCCCTAAAAAATGTAAAAAAAAAAAAAAACACTGATTCACACTAAATCTGACAGTGTTATTTTATGTCGTGTCTTCCAGTAATAAATAGAAAAAAACTTTACCAGTCGGGCGATGTACAATAGGTAGCAGGTTTTGAATGGTGAACATTTTGTCAGTATATAAAGTGTATGGAAGACAAACCCCCACAAACCTGTCCGTATAGCATTTAACACACATTTTTTGTCAGTATAAAGTAATTGGGATGCCTCTACCCCGTGACTGACACTATAGCGACCAGCATTTAACACTGAATTCCCCCTTCTCCAAGGGTGTCACTCTGGGTACAAGCATTTAACACCGAATTCCCCCTACCTCAAGGGTGTCACTCTGGGTGCAAGCATTTAACACTGAATTCCCCATACCCCAATGTTATCAGTATAGGGCAAAATTAACATAGGATTCTCTGTAGGCTTTTTACCCAGGGGCGTCACTATAGCGAAAAACATTTAACACTGAATTCCCCATGCCCCCAAACTGTCACTTTGGCGAACAAATTAACATAGGATTCTCCATAGGGTTTTTTCACCATAGTGACATTTTTTTCGCCAGAGTGACATTTTTAGAGGGAGGAAAAAGATTGTTGTTTTGTGAATGCACACTAAAACAACCTGTTGATTTGAAGAAAATTAAACATGATTCTTGTTTTTACAATTTAAAATTTCCCAAAAAGGTAGATTTATTTGAGAAATGACGTAATCTTGTGTGGACTTGTATTTAAAATATACCATAAGATATCCTTTATTGAAATATCACTGTCTGACACCATTAAAATATGTACAGTCTAATAGAATGTGCTCTTATGTCAACCGCATTTTGCAAAGGAACACATTACTATATCACTCTCTAACAAGAAGGAATGCACTTGCCTTGTATGACCAATATGATATCGCGTCAGAATTATATGATCTTCTGTACATTGGATTGCAGACAATAGTTAACAGTAATAGTAATGCTTGGAATAAAATATTGGACACTGATGTTAAGTGGCGTGGCCACGGGGTGGGGGGGGGCATCTCCATCCCCCCACTTTCCCTCAAAGTTGGTTCTCAAAATTTGTCTAAAAATGGCATAAAGATCGTAAGAGGGTTAGGTCCTTGGGGGTTAGGTTGTAAATTTGTAGATTGCTTGTCCTAATATCTGTGTCGGTGCAAAGGTAGACGTCATCAGTACATAAAAACCTCAAAACATCCACTCAGAGATGGGGGGGGGGGGATTTGGGGTGGGGTGTTGAACCCTGGAATTCAATTTTTTTCTTGCTTTGGGATGGGTACACCACTGTTGATGTCGACAAACTTCAGTCTTAAATGGTTGAGGGCTGGATTATTTTTAGTGATCTGAAATTGTTATTCAAAATTTGTTTTAACACAAATCAATAGCGAGTGCTTCACAGGCACTCTCCAATAATTACTATAAGCCAAATTTGTTTCAGCAAAATGTTATTTCAGTTTGACTGAATATTACACATGGACACTGAAAATAATGCCCCGATAGTGGTTTCTCGCACTTAAGCGGTTAAGGTTTAAATGGTTGACTTGAATTTAACTAACTCACTCTTGGTATTGTGTCAAAGAATTTTTGAATTGTTAAATTCCGTTTAAAAAATGGGGCTTGAATTGTTCGTATATTTGAATGCATACAGTTGACACTAGCAGTTGTATCACAATTTGCGCAGAAAATACTCGTTAGTTAATTCAATCCTCACTGCAGCAGAATGAAGTGGTTTGAAATAGTACAAGAGCGTTTGGGCTGCACAATGCAAAATATAATACGGTATTTGTGAGATCGCAAGATAATTCACAAAATGAAACGATCAAATGGAAAGATAATATTAAGGCTTTTGTATGCGGAGGGTTGATTACTAATAAATCGCTGTGGGATAGATTTGTCACTTTGTAACTATTTAGAATTTTTCAGGATAATAGTCAAGACATACTTACAAACATCCATTACATGGACCACAAGGTTGCACCCGGTGGTCCATGTGATGAACATTTGCAAGTGCTTCTTGTGATCTTATGAACAATTACAAATACTTTCCGTGTGGAGAATATATGGCTTTGCAGTTAAGTAGTAGTCCACTCTCTTCGTTCTGTATATGCAGTCAAATTTTAATATCCATGTACACCATTGCAAGTACATGTAACCCCATAGAACTTAGAAATTATGTTAATGATCTCCATTTCTAGTATTGAATTGTACAGAGTTGGGCACTCTGTGTTTTTCTTTTTTTGAAGGAATTGAGTTATGCTAATCGAGCAGTTTGACAGGTGCACTTACTCAGAGCGCTATTACTTCAAATAGTACTGATTAATCGATGATCGACAATCGCATCTCTCATCGGCCGATTTTAAGCCAACGGTTGACCATCGGTAGAAGTGTTTGAACATCGGTCCATGCCGATGGTTACATGGAACACCACTGGATCAAAATTGTTTGTATTTACGTTTGATAAAACATCTCATACAAGCAGTAACAAACTTAATCAGATGCCACAATGACTAGCAGAATTCACGATTGGCCTAATTTCTTTGACTGGACTGATCTTTCCATTGATCACGTGTTGTGTGACCACTCAATGAAATGCGACATCAGCAGAAACAAGTTAACAGCGCAGTGTCTTTGATCTTTGATCAAAGACTCTGCGCTATTAACTTGTTTCCACTGTTGTCGTATATTTATTTTAATACACACACTGACATGCTCATGAGGTCAACAAACCAATCAACCTGACTGTATTGTAATATTAACCCTGTTCTATGCTTTCTTAAACATACTGCTCCTTTTGTTGTTATTATCTGACATTGGCACTCACAACCAACATATTGTGTGCTCATCTAATCGGCAAGGAGATGACGGTTGCAAATCCTTATCAGTTAATCATTACAAAAATTTGCACAATGCACTGACGGGACATCCTGTTACAACTGTATATAAATGGTTGAATCGAAAATAGCATGTGAAATGCAATGGTCTCTTGCTTCATTCAGACAGATGTGAATACTGTTTCGTCGGCAAAACAGTTGATCGTGATGTTGTCGCGATCGTGTTGCAATACCACATCTTTTCTGAACATTATATGAACAGTGGGCGCATCGTGATATTTTAAACCGGCACTGTCCTGACCATTAGTATAAAAGTCTTCGAGGTGAGATTTGATATTTGTTTTTCTGGAAGATTAAAAACGTGCAAGTTACTGTAAAAATACATTTGCTAAACAAAGATCAAAAGTGGACACTTTAATGGGTGAACTACTGATAGATTTCTAAATGGCATGTTACCTGTGAACAAGTCGCTTCTAATTAGCTAATTAGCTTCCATACAATTTTCTGTTGATGTCATTGGAGTTTTTTTTAACAATTACTTCTAGTTAATTGAAGCTTCATCGGCCGACTAATAATTTCAAGGGAGATAATTTTATCAAAAGTTGTTTTCTTTATGACGTTATAAATCGTGTAGTACTTTTTCGAAAAATAATCTCAGAGCGTCAAAATATGGTGAAAACGCTGTTTTCGTATCTTTAAATGCGTTTCATTTGAAAATAATAGTGATTAACCCATAGGGATTTTCGACCGTCATCTGCTTGCCGATAAGATGAGTGAACAATCGGCCGATTGTGAGTGCCAGTATCAGATAGTCACAACCAAGAGGAGAAGTATGCTGACGAATGCATAGAAATAGGGTTAATTTTACGGTACAGTCAAGTTGATCGGTTTGTTGACTTCAAGAGCATGTCACTATGTGTATTAAAATAAAAACATGAAATCATCAAAAAAAAAAGTTAACAGCACAGCGTCTTTGATCAATGATCAAAAACGTCATGCTGTTATCCCTTTACCACACACGAAAAGAAGATGACACCTGCAAACAAAATTCTTGAATAACTGTTTTAATTTTTGGTCTGAAAAACATAGCTTTTGATCCCCCATTGAAACGAGCTCATCAAGCTCGTTCCAATGAGGGGTCATAAGCTATGTTTTGAGACAAAAAATAAAAAAAATAATGAAAATTGAATGGTGATTTTTTGTAAATAACGCTGGCCTGTTTTGGCCGTTACGTTGGACAAAGGGTTAAATTGTTTCTGCTGATGTCAAATTTCAAAGGGTCATCACATGACACTTGCCCCACCTGTGTTTTGAGCAGCCCAATCAATGAAATACGACCAATCCTGATTCCTGTCAATCATTGTGGCAACTTATTAAACTTAATACTGCTTGTACGAAATCGTGAATCAAACATAAATACAAACAATCTTGATCAAATTGTGTTCCAATAACCATCGGCACAAACTGATTTTCAAACACTTCTACCGATGGTCAACCGATGGCTTAAAATCGGGCAATGACAAATGCGATTGTCAAATATCGGCTAATCACTAGAAAATAACAGTCAAACGTTTAAATTGATTGGAAAGAAATGTAATAAAAACAGCTTCTACTATTCTGCTGAAAATGCTTGAATCTTTAAATGATGCGCACATTGATGATATATGTTGGCTAACATTACGAAATTACAATAATTATTGTATATGAACTTCCCATACCCTTATTGTTAAAAGTAACTAACAGCTTTAGGTTATTACATGTAAGGGTAGCTTAATTTCCTATAAATCTCCTCCAATGACGAAAATAGTCAGACACAGTATGAATTCCTTAAAATACCACAACGGTTTCGACAATAACAAAGTGGAAACTGTACTTGCATATTCTGTTGCATTCGCTTTTGTTTTATATTTGAAAATACGAAAATGAGCGTATCTGAATATGTATGGTCAACTCTAGAATTCGACTGGTATGTAACGTTCCTGATATGCTATTTACAGAACTTAACTCGCAATGATTGGTCAGAAAACTATTTCATATTCAGCTGTCAAACCAAACTGTGTAACAATTTGAAAAAACAAATGTTAAAAAACTAGTAATATTCATAGATGTGTTCGTGATCGCGAAGTGAATCTCAAGAGGTCATTACCTCTTGAACCCTAGTGGTGTCTTCCATATTAGTTCAATGGCAGCAATGGGAAGAGTCCATATTCCTTATTTGGGGATAGACCAATTAATATTTTCAACGTGCAGCCTTGGGGCGGCACGTTGAAAATATTGATTGGTCTACACCACACCTTCCCTCAAAAGTCAACCTACTTAATGAAATTATGAAGTATCATGTTAGTGGGCTGGAAAAGCGCCCTCAGGGGTTCAAAGGGTTAAACGAAATACATACAGCCAACGCCCTCTCTCCCCGCCAGGTGTTTGGATTTTGAGTACTAAGATGAAATCTAATTTTAACTTCATATACAATAATAATAACACTTTGGACTGCCGCTGATTGGTCGTGGATCTCTAGCGAGAAGGCCATGATTACCCGTTTTCTCCCCAATGCCTCCTTATCCCCACGCCTCCTTATCCCCACGCCTCTCCTCCCTCCTAAAAATCTGAGATGAACTGCTTGATGACATCTCGTACCCCATTCTTCCCAATCTATCTGATAAGAATACTCACCCTCCACCCTCTCCTTTGTGTTCCCCACTAGCCATATGTCATTCATTCTGCCATTCTCACTTCCCCATCATAATCCGGGTGAAGCTAATTCTGTTAGACTGGTATTTTGGACATTCTAATAGAAAGTGTTCCAGGTTCTCCTCTAAGACTAAATTACACATTTAGTACCCCTTTTAATTGTCTTTCCCAGTTTTTCCCTTAAGCCCCAGCAACCACGAGCTCATATTGGACAACAATGACCCACCAACGGTGACATGAAGGTACACTTCAAAACTTGGATTATCTTTGCCACGCAGGCCATCCAAAGACCTCTTTGCTTAGACCCCCCCCCCCACCACCCCTCGCCGATTTAGGTTACAATCCGTCATGACACTTTCCCTGACGATTTTTTATCCTGATCTGTGCCCACTTCTAAGTCCGTGAGTAGTATGTAATGTGGTTTTGGGGCCTTATTTCGATGACCTCGGGGGATGACCTCGGAAGTGACATCATGTCACGTGAGCCAGTGGCGCCATGTTGTATTGTCATGGTAACCCGCGTGAGCGGCCATGTTGTGACGTCATCCCCATAGTGATACATGTTGTTAGTGTGCATGTGCAGCACGTGTTGTTAGGGTGATACGTGTTTCCATCATCCATTTTGTATACTGGAGGCCGCCATCTTGGTTTCTATGGTAGCACGTGAATGCTATGTTACCCAATATTTCTGCAATGAGACGGGGTATGTTCGGGGGGTATGTTCCTTTGTAGAAGAGTAAATCTAATTACCACAAACAACCCGACAATCCTTCCAAATCACCAAAATCCACCCCAACTTTTACTATTTCGAATTCTTTCAGAATTCTCTACTTCTATCTATATATGCAATAGTTTATGTCTACCTAGGCATGTTCCTTTGTTCTGGAGTATACTCCAGTAGCGTAGAAGAGCCTACTATTTGGAACAGTTTATCTTATTATTACTATATTCAGCAATTTCTGGTCTATTCTTATTAGTTCGGACCCTATTCCATGTACTCTTGTTGTTTCATATATATAACTAACCAATCAGAATGCTTGATTTCCCATAACCTGTATACAGAGTTATCTCCCTTCTGTATAATAAAAGACTATATCCAATGGACATATCCCATGGAATCCCATTTTGGGGAAACACCCATGGCTATAGAATTCCTTTTATGTCATATGTGCTTATGTGAAAAAACACAATGTGACACAATGTGCCCTAGCACAAAGGCACATGCTTTATGTGCCGATATGTGCTTATATGAAAAGGCACAATGTGACACAATGTGCCCTAGTGCATAGGCACATACGGGTATTTGAGGATATCTATGTCCTGGTATTGTTTTATTCGAGGATACCTACTGGAGAATCCCTTTTTGTCATGTGTGCTTATGAGAAAAGGCACAATGTGACACAATGCGCCCTAGCACAAAGGCGCATGTTTTATGTGCTTATATGTGCTTATGTGAAAAGGCACAATGTGACACAATGTGCCCTAGCACATAGGCACAAACAGGTATTTTAGGATACCTGGTATTTTATTATTATTTATTACTAGTTGGACTTTACATCCGGGTACTTCATGCTACATCCGGGTACTTCTGTTGGGAAAGGTATAAAAGGGGTGTTGGTACGCAAATAAATTCATTTGTGTCCTGACCGTCGTCGAGTGAAGACATGTTACCAGTTCGATGCAGATACTGTTCCAAGTTATTTTCAATATCGGACAATGCTCGAAGACACGAAAAGGACCATCGTCGGCTCCACTGCAGATATTGTACTAAGTTATTCGCACAGCCATACAATAGGAAGAGACACGGAATACATAACTGTCCAAGAAGAAGAGAAGAGGAGAGAGATACTGGACTGACTGACCAGAATAAAGCACTTTTAGAATTTTTACGGGATGCTGACAAGGAGGAAATCGATGCCATTCTACGTGCTGCTGATGAAGATTTGATTACCTGTTTATGCAAATGTGCTACCAACATTCTCGAAGATAAGATACCAGTGAATTTAGCTGAATTTGATGACCTGCGAAAATACGAACATGTATTGAAGCTGCTAACAGATGATGGAATTTCTCCAGATATCAAAAGATGTATACTACGAAAGAGTTGCTTTCTCTCGGCGCTTTTCAACCCAGTCCTAGCTCTGAACAAAGTACAAAAGGAGTGTTGGAGTGAAAATAAATTCATTTGTTCTACGACCACGAAAGAGTAAAGTCATGAAAGTCCATTGTTGCAGATATTGTGATAAAGAATTCTCCAGGAGCTTAACATGTAAGAGACATGAAGATGATTACTGTCCCATGAGGAAATCGGAAACATCAAGCAACACTACAAGATTAGAAAGAAATTTAGATACACTGCAAATCCTATCTGATGTGAATCGATATGAAACCAAGACTATGCTGAAGATGGCCAGTGACGATTTGATAGAATGTATATGTGATCGTGCCTCGAACATCTTGACGGGCGCAGTACCTATAACCAAATCTGAGAGAGCTAAGTTGATTCCACACAAGTACGAAATAAGGAGAATTGCCTCACCAAAGAGAGAACTATCTTATCGGAAAAGAAGACACATCATACAGAAAGGAGGATTTTTAGGAAAGTTGATCAAACTCGTCATCAATGCTCTGTCTGATATCCTATAAAAGGGTCGTGCTCATAAGAAATTTGTTATTTGTAATCTGACCTTCGAAGAGAGCGGACACAATGGAATCCAGCTGAGCACCAAAAAATTGGTCAAGAGATTCGGACCCTGATGAATCGTCAGAACTATCAGAAGATATGGAATATGAAGAAGAAGATGAAGAAGAAGACGTTTCTATGATGGGAGGTATCGTTCAAAGTGCCTTTGACAAATACCAAAACGATTTTGACAACCTCATGAACAAATATATCGAAGATGGAATGGATAGTGAAGATGCAGTTGAAACAGCATATAGAGCACTTCAAAAGAATGTTAGAGAAGCCATTAGTGAGAAATACATTTAGACCCTTGAGTACATTCGAAATTTTTGCAACGACTCAATTCACAAGAAAATTCAAGAAACTCCCAAGCGTCTTCGTGAAGAAGAGGATTTTGACTTTGAAGAATCCCAGAAATATGCCTTGGAAAAGCGAAGATTTCTGTTCGACAACCTTATGACAAACTTCTCATTCCGAGTCGATGATGATGAAGAAGAAGAAGACGATTAGAAAAAAAGTATAAAAATACATTCATTTCCGTTTTGAACGTCGAAGAGTGAAGATGTCTGTGTCGACAACAGTGCTCAGATTCAAAGATGACTTACATATACAGATCTTCAAGAGTGATGCTGGATTAAAGCTGACTTCCCAGGAACTGACCCAAGTGAATCGTGTGGTAAATGCAGCCAAGATAAAAACAATCTAGACATGGATGCTGGTGGAAAGAAACAAAGATGTGCGGATACTGGCCGATCAGTAAACAAAAGAATAAAGACAGAACTGACTCACAATACAAACAAGAATGAAGTTACTACTGCGAACAAAGTTTCTACAGAAACAAAGAAAGATGTTTCCATTAAGAACGAACTTTGTACTGAGGACAAGAAAAATATGCCAGCTTCCACAAAGAAAGAAGTTTCCACTAAGAACGAGGTTTCTACTGAAGTCAAGAAAAAGATGCCAGCTCCCATAAAGAATGAAGTTACCACTAAGAATGAAGTTTCTACTGCGAAAGAAGTTACCACTAAGAACGAAGTTTCTACTGAAGTCAAGAAAAAGATGCCAGCTCCCATAAAGAATGAAGTTACCACTAGGAATGAAGTTACTACTGAAGCTAAGAAGGATGTTTCCACTCAAACCACAAACGAAATTACTATTAAGAAGACTGAAGATACTACTATGAAACAGCTAGAGAAAGAGGAACCAAAAGATTCCAGACAGGAAATTAAAGCAGCCAACAAAGCCAAGTTATCAAATGAGAGAATGTGTTTTATCAAGAACCTAGCCATGCGATGGGAAGAAGCTCCAACCCACAAGAAGATGAAATGGTTAGCCCATGCAAGAAGAACTACAAAGAGAAATGCCTTGAGACATTGAATTGTATACTTGAATAAAAATGAAATGTTATATATAAATTGCTGTTTGTTTGTTTTTATCTACTACCCCAACAGAAGTACCCGGATGTAGCATGAAGTACCCGGATGTAAAGTCCAACTAGTATCCTCAAATAATAAAATACCAGGTATCCTAAAATACCCGTATGTGCCTATGTGCTAGGGCACATTGTGTCACATTGTGCCTTTTCACATAAGCACATATAAGCACATAAAGCATGTCCCTTTGTGCTAGGGCACATTGTGTCACATTGTGCCTTTTCACATAAGCACATATAAGCAGATAAAGCATGTGCCTTTGTGCTGGGGCACATTGTGTCACATTGTGCCTTTTCACATAAGCACATATGACAAAAAAGGGATTCTCCAGTAGGTGTCCTCGAATAAAACAATACCAGGACATAGGTATCCTGAAATACCTGTATGTGCCTATGTGCTAGGGCACATTGTGTCACACTGTGCCCTTTCACATAAGCACATATCGGCACATGAAGCATGTGCCTTTGTGCTAGGGCACATTGTGTCACATTGTGCTTTTTTACATAAGCACATATGACAGAAAAGGGATTCTATAGCCATGGGTGTTTCCCCAAAATGGGATTCCATGGGATATGTCCATTGGATATAGTCTTTTATTATACAGAAGGGAGATAACTCTGTATGCAGATTATGGGAAATCAAGCACTCTGATTGGTTAGTTATATATATGAAACAACAAGAGTACTTGGAATAGGGTCAGAACTAACAAGAATAGACCAGGAATTGCTAAATATAGTAATAATAAGATAAACTGTTCCAAATAATAGGGTCTTCTACGCTACTGGAGTATACTCCAGAACAAAGGAACATGCCTATGTAGACATAAACTATTGCATATATAGATAGAAGCAGATAATTCTGAAAGAATTCGAAATAGTAAAAGTTGGGGTGGATTTGTCGGGTTGTTTGTGGTAATTAGATTTACTCTTCTACAAAGGAACACACCCTCAAAACATACCCCTGTCCTATAAGAATGGTTTAGGTAACATAGCAACCACGTGCTATCATAGAAACCAAGATGACGGCCTCCAGTATACAAAATGGACGACGGAAACACGTATCACCCTAACAACACGTGCTGCGCATGTGCACTAACAACACGTATCACTATTGGGATGACGTCACAGCATGGCCGCTCACGCGGGTTACCATAACAATACAACATGGCGCCACTACGCCACGTGGCATGACGTCACTTCCGAGGTCATCCACCGAGGTCATCCAAATAAGGCCCCAAAACCACATTACATACTACTTCCGTGATCTACATTGAATAATTGTCCTTTGCCTCCCTCACTTTGTCTATCCACCCTGTCTTTATATTTGAATTCCAAATATTCTGAAACATTAACTTACTCCTTCGGCTGTTGGGGAGATGTATTAAATAGTTAAGATTACAGTCTCATTAAGTCTATCCTGTCCTCAATCCTCATCCAGACAAATTCACACACCTATTGCTTGTAGTGCTGTGGCATTACTCGACAGCGTTATCCATAGGCCTGCAACGTTCGTTAAGCTTTGCAAACTCTTTAAAGCCATTTGGTTTAAAGGCATCACTTCCGTACCATATGTTATACTTGTTACGCCCATCATCTCAAACTGTTTTCCCTCGAAAACCATATTGAAGCTGTTTCTCCCTATCAGATTCATTTGATTAAGGATCGCCTCCCCTTCAAAGTTAATTTATTCGTGTGGTTTCGGTAGACGCCTTTTCCCGTAATGTTTATATTTACCATTAAATACGCGTAATCACTGTCATGTTTCTCCTGCACTAAGACGTTTGATGCTACCTCCCGGAATACTGAACTCCCCCACTTTCCAGTGGGTTCCACTTTACGACCCACGTGTATAACTTCGTTTTGGTTTTCAGGTAGTTCGAGTCTCCATTTATTCCCATATCTCTCAACAATTACAAGAATTTCTTCTAGCACCCCCCCCCCCCTCCCTCTCCTCCACACACACACACACACACTTCGCGTTCTGTTACAAGTACCACATAATCTGTGGAAAATAGCCCAGAAATCGTCAGGGCGCCAACTGCTACCCCATCGCTACTATGTAGGAGTTCATCTCCCAAACCATTGATGAACAATGCAAAAAGAACTGGTGAGATGATACACCACTGCTTTAGGTCTTTCTCCATAGGCACATGCTTTGTTGTTACGTTACCCATGCAAAGATCAGTTTGTACATCATTATATAATGCTTTAAGAATTCAAACAAATTCACATCCCATGCCACGAGCTTTCGCCACGTACCCTCCGTACCCTACCGTGGGCCTGTTTAACGTCCAGAAATGCCATAAACATCTTTTTCTTTTTGGTTTTCGAAGATTCTATCATTTGGGACAGTGTGGAAATATGGTACTGACTCTCCTTTCCTTCATGAAGCCATACTGTATCTCCCACATAAACCCTTTCTCTTCAATCACATCCTCTAATCCCCCATACAAGACCTACAGGCAGACATCTCTCGATAATTGTCCAGTACGTCCTTTTCTTCTTTTTTTGTGTAGAAGTGTAAGCTTGCTTTCTCTCCATTCCTTTTGGAACATCTTGTTTATCTCTGACTAAATTGAATAGAGTCGTTAAGTTTTACAGAGTTCAGCTCCCCCTGTTTTTAGGAACTCGTTAGGAATTTCGTACACCCCCACCCCCAAACCCACCCGCTCTTCCGTTCTTTAATTGTGAGACCACTTTTGTACCTCCCCGTTTTTATGTCGCTGTACACGAAGTTCGATACAATTTCCTCGATCTCAGTGTGTGTGACATTCAAATCTGACTTTTCCTGTTCGTTGGTGGGAATTCAGGTGCGGTGGAACCAGGGGGGGGGGCGGGGCTTGGGGGGGGGGGGGGTATTTCAGTCTCTCCCCACACACTTTTTTTGTCGGGCCATGTTTTTTTTCGTGTGCATATATTTTAACACAACCAATGACTTAAACAAGGGGCGGATCCCGAGCCTCCCCATATTTTCGCCATCTACGTTTTTCTCGTACTGGTTCAGTTTCGATGGATTTCGGATCATTTTTTGCAGTAAGTGGCAGCAAACGCTAAAATGTATACAGTCTGTTAAATAATCGGTTAAGTGAAAAAGATCGTAATCTTTCAGACATACAAGTACCAAATCCACCCCAAACAAGATAATCCACAGACAGTATAATTGTTGTTAACGTCTGGTAAAGCATGCAGGTGAGGTATCTTCATCAGCTTTGATCGTAACGACCAAAGCTGATAAACAGACCCCCACTTGTATGCTTCCTGCTTCCCCGACGTTTTTGAACGGCTCCCAACTCAAAGTGTGAAATCTTTCAAATACATCTCAAAATATCTGCTCAGATGCGTGGAAATTGGTGTTTTTGGACTCTGGAATTTGAAATTTTCGTACGGCGGGCCGAACGTACCGTCATACCGAAGGTCATCCATCGCCCGATCCCACACCCCCCCCCCCCCCCCCGCCCCATTGAAAATCGTTCCGCCGCCCCTGGAATTAAAGTAAATGTTTTTTTGAGAATGTCTGTAACATTGCGACATTGTATATTCTCAGTATTATTCTTAATTCAGCTTTGCGTAAACTATTATATCAGTATATGTAAAGCTGTGTGCTCACTATAGATTTTATCGTTCGTCTTTTATCGAATGTCTTTTGTCGATCGATTTCTGCCGATTGTCTAAAATCTCAAGGCTTTCTCACTGTAGCCTTTTGTCGTACAATTTTTCTGAAGAGGCTGGTCAGCTTTAATCCCTTTGACAAATCGAAGGCGTCTTTCGATAACGGAAGTTGAAATCAAACGCGTTTGATTGTTTCCACAGAAATCATATCAGCAAACAATCGAAAGAAAGTCACCCGTCTTGCGTGTTCTCTATATAGATTTTTAACCTTGCCGTTTACTGGGAAATCGTGCAATCAAAATCTATAATGAGGACACCGCTTAACAGTTCGCAGGGTTAATGAAGTTATATCCAAGTTATATTATGTCAGATTTTCATTCTTCAAATCTTTATTCAGAGTATCAAAAGCGATAAGACTAGGCGAGTATATGTTGGAAGCAGGGTTTTGACGTTTTTCGAATTTGCGACATGTTGCACACACTAGCGCCGAGGGCGTTAACCAAATGGTGTTGTCTGTTGAGTACAGTAGCCACCGGATAAAGGTGGCACTTTGTCAATGTTTTTTACGTTATTTACTTTGCGACGCCAAAGGTTTGGAGTAAGTTGTAACGAGATGTATTACTGCAGCGTCGACATGAGATGTTATGACGCTTTAGGTGCTATGGGTATGCCACACTGCAAAAAATATAGGTTATCTTTAGAACCAAAACTGATTCTAATCTTGTCCCTGAGATGGAACCAGTTCTGTTTAAACAGTATTTATTTCAAATCAAATAAATTTATAAAGATTAACATTAAATATTAACAGAATTATAAATAAATTGAGTGGGTTTCACAAGTAAGTTTAGAGCTTATATGAGGTTGTCTCAAATCATTATTAAGCAAAGGGGAGATGAGCAGTTGGTATATCGAACCAGTTTTGGTTCTGTATAGAACCAATTTACCAGGCATTTATATTAGCTTTGTTTCAGAATGTTTGGCGACTGCGTTGAATAAGCTCCAAGTTTAATGCTGAATCTACTTCAGTTCATGTATTATTCCTTTAAAATTGAATTCTAATTTTGGTAAATTTATTCGATTTGAAATAAATACTGTTTAAACTAAACTGGTTCCATCCCAGGGACAAGATTAGAATCAGTTTTGGTTCTAAAGATAACCTATATTGTTTGCAGTGTGGCATGCCCATAGCACCTAAAGCGCCATAACATCTCATGTCGACGCTGCAGTGGGGAGGGGTGGGGGGCTCATGTCCGAGTGGCAAATGTCCGGGTGGCAAATGTCTTGGGGAGGGGGGAAGCCATCCGATCGGATTGGAAAAAAGGGGTGGCTCATGTCCATTTTTGCTACAACGAGGGGGGGGGGGGCTCATGTCCGGGGGGGGGGGGCTCATGTCCTGGTGGCAAATGTCTCGGGGTGCCATTGTCCGTGGGCAGTGTCCGGGTGGGAAATGTCTTGGGGAGGGGGGCAGCCATCCGATCGGTTTGGAAAAAAAGGGGGGGAGCCCATGTCCATTTTTGCTATAACAAGAGGGGGGGGGGGGGGTTATGTCCGGGGGGGGGGGGGTTCATGTCCTGGTGGCAAATGTCTCGGGGCCATTGTCCGGGGTGGGGGGAGGGCAATGTCCAGGCACCTTTGGAAAAAAGGAGATATGAACAGTTGGCATATCGAACCAGTTTTGGTTCTGTATAGAACCAAAACTGGTTCGATATGCCAACTGTTCATATCTCCTTTGCTTAATAATGATTTGAGACAACCTCGTATAAGCTCCAAACTGACGGCTGAAACCCCCTCATTTATGTTTAATTATGTTAATATTTAATGTTAATCTTTATAAATGTATTTGATTTGTAATAAATAATGTTTAAGCAGAACTGGTTCCATCTCAGGGACAAGATTAGAGCCAGTTTTGGTTCTAAAGAGAACCTATATTTTTTGCAGTGTAGACTGTTCATGACTTTCGAGACCTGAGTACAGATGGGGAGGAAGTGCCCTAAAATAAAGCCTACAGAAAAAAAGAATGAAAAATAGATAATCGTTTTGTAATAATATAATAACACTTTGGCCAGCCGCTGATTTGTTGCGGTCCTCGGGCGAGAAGGCCATGGTTACCCCTGAACTCCCAACTGCCTCCCTATTCCCACGCTTCTCCTCTCCTCTCCTCTTAACACTCGGAGACGAACTGCTTGATGATATCCCTTGCCCCATTCTTCCCATTCTCTCCGATTAGCATATTAACCCTCTCCTCTGAGTCTCCCCCCTAACCACATGCCCTTCATTCTACCATCCCACTTCCCCATTATACTCCCAGTGAATCTCATTCTTTTAGACTGATACTTTGGGCATTCTAGAAGAAAGTGTTCCAGGGTCTCCACCATGCCCAAGTTACACAACTGGCACTCCCTTTCACCGTCTTTCCCAATTTTTCCCCTCAGCTCCATGGATCACGACCTCAGCTTGAACAACAGTGACCTCCAAAGGTGCCATAAAGGTACTCTTCAAAACCTGGCCTCTCTTTATCACGCAGGCCACCCAAATACCTCTTTGATTTGACCCCTTCTCGCCAATTACGGTTACAATCCGCCATGACCCTTTCTCTGACGATTTATTTACCCTGGTTTGCCCCAACGTCTAGGTCCGAGATCTCCGATGAGTAGTTCTCTACTAGCTCCATCACTTGGATCATCCACCCCGTTTTGATATTTGAGTTGAAAATTCTCAGGAACATTACTTTACACCATCGGCTGTCGGGGAGATTTACCAAATAATTAAGATAACCGAGTTTCAACAGGTCTATCCTGTCCTTGATCCTCATCCACCCAAGCTCACCCCTGATTGTTTCTAGCGCTGCAGCATTGCTCGACCCCGTTATCCATCGGCCTGCATCGTTCTGCAAGATTTCCAAGCACTTTGCGGCCGTCTGGTTTTGGGGTACCACTTCCGTACCGTGTGTTATACTTGGCAGAAACACCATTTCCCAAATGGTTTTCCCTACGAAAACCTTATTGAAACTGTTTCTCCCCAAGTTTTATTTGGTTAAGGATTCGCTTCCCCTTCAGAATCAATTTATTTGTGTGGTTTCGGTAGATGCCTCTTCCTGTAATGCTTATATTTACCCCCAAATACTCGTAATCACCTACCTCTCCTACATTGCAGAACTCACCCACTCTCCACCTTCGAGTGGGGTCCGCTTTGCGGCCCACAGGTATAAATTTGCTCTTGCTTTCATTAAGTTCGAGTCTCCATTTGCTCCCATATTTCCCAACAATTCCCAGCATTTTCGTTAGCCCCTCTTCGCTTTCTGACACTAGAACCATGTCGTCTGCAAAAAAATAGCCCTGGGATCTTCAAGTCCCCAACTGCTACCCCCTTGTCGCTACGCAGGAGTTCATCTCCTAAACCTTTGATGTACAATGCAAACAGGATTGGCGAAAGGATACACCCCTGTTTTAGGCCTATCTCCATAGGCACATGTTTTGTTGTAATGTTTTCCAGGCTAAGTTCACTCTGTACATCTTTATATAATGCTTTCATAATTCCAACAAACTCGCCTCCTAAGCCCAGAGCCTCCAGCTTGCGCCACATACCTTCCCTCCATACTCTATCGTATGCCTTTTCGACATCCAAAAAGCCATAAACATATTTTTCTTTTTTGCTCTCGCGGATTCTATCATTTGGGATAGCGTGAAAAGATGGTCAGTTACTCTCCTTCCCCTCCTGAAGCCATTCTGGATTTCTCCCAAAAAACCATTCTCTTCAATCACCTCCTCTAGTCTCCCATAAAGGACTTTATAGAAAACCTTTCCAATGTTGCTACTGACAGAGATCCCTCGATAGTTATCCAAACTGTCTGTTTCCCCCTTTTTGTGAATAAATGTCACTTTGCTTTCCCTCCACTCCTTTGGGACCTCTTGATTTTCTATGGCAAATTGAATAGGGCAGTTAGGCATTCCACGAGTTCCTCTCCCCCTTTTTTGATAAACTCGTTAGGAATTTTATCCACTCATCCCGCTTTTCCACTCCTTAATTTTGATATCACCTTTCGCACCTCTTCCGTTTTAATTTCGCTGCACACGAAGTTCGATAGGTTTTCCTCGACCTGATTCGGGCACTTGTGTAATTTCATCTTCGTTCAGTGGCTTACATGTAACACTTTGAACGAGAAAGGCCGATTTTTCGGTTCAGGATGGCGATACGACCTGAATGAATAAAGTAGATAGTAGCTCGGGGAACATGTGTGATAGATCAAGAAAAATTTTCAACGTGCAGGTGTCCCCCTCCCCCCCCCCCCCCCCCCCCATATAACGAATATAGATTATATCAGTTGATGGATCTGAACTGTCAAAGATTACACCATCCGGGGCAAAGCGATTAATGAAAAGAACAATAATAATGATAATATAACAATAACATGATTTTGGAGGGCATTATGGTTCATTAGCGTCCCTACAGGAATGGTGAACAGCCCTTGGGCTTATTAACGGCCCTCGACTTCGTAGAGGGCCGTTAATAACCCCTCGGACTATTCATCATTGCTGCAGGGCGCTAATGAATCATGATGCATGACAACAATCATGTTATTAGTATTATTACCAGGCCGTTGTAACGAATGAACGATGATTTTATCATTATACTCTGAGTGCGGCCGATTCACAGTGCAATGAAACGTGTTTCCATCTGATAGTGCTTCATTTCAGCACAGAAATAATCACTAAAGTCGGTTCGATATTTTTGTTTCGATCGTGCGTTCGACTTCAGTCCAGAAATACAAAGGGACGTCATCCGAATGGGAGTAATTCATTAGACCATGGAATCTAAAAATAGCCGGGCCTCGGGCCGCAAATGGCTATTTATACCATTATCGACCGGGGCCCGGCTCCGTCGAATGACGTCACTGAAATTATGGAGTTTTAACGGGCCTCCAAACTTATGTTAATCGGCTAGTAACTTATAGATTGAGTGCTAATAATTATTGTTCGTCCATCCGCTGATTTGCCTCTGTCCTCTAAATTGTCTTATAAACTGGATGCCTTCATCAACACCCTCACCCACCTAGCGCTCCTCACCCACTCTCCCCCCTAATTACCCAGCATTCTCATACAAATTGCTTTATTATTTTCCCAATGGCGCTTTCTCAATTCCCTCGACTATACCACGGAAACCTTATCTCTCATGCTTCTGTCTCGTTCATCCATTAGTTTTGCAAGGAATCTTAGTATTCCAGAAAGACTCTTAGCGCATTCTAAAACGAGACGTTGCAGGGCCTCTGTTTGCATCCAATTTTCTCATCTTTCCCGGTTTCCTCCTTCAAGTCGAGTGAAGTTGATCTCATTTTGCACCACAATGACGAACATGCGATCCATCTAGGTTCTCCCCAAAAGCTGGTGCATCTTCTTTGTCCAAGCCGTCAAAAGATCTCTTGGCCATAACTTGGGCTTGCGTATTGTAGTCACCGAGAGCCCGTGCCCTGATGAAATGTCCTACCTTGTTACACCCCCCCCCCCCCCACACACACACACAGCCACCCACCCTTAGATTTTCATTCTCAATTAACCCTATATACAACGTAACGGCCGAAACCGACAAGCGCTATTCACCAAAATCGCCAATTAATTTTCATTATATTTCATTTTTGTCTCAAATACATAGGTTATAACCCCTCATTGGAAAGAGCTCGTCGCGTCGAGCTCGGTCCAATGAGGGGGTCAAAACCTACGTTTTTGAGAACAGAAATTAAAAAAAATAGTTATTTAAGAATTGTTTTTTGCTTGTGTCGTCTGCTTTTCATGTTAGGTAAATGGTTAACCTAACCTGCCTTGTCCAACCTGTCTGCATGATGGAATCTCATACATAGTTAAATGTCGTGTTACTCCATCTGCAGTTTAAAAGATTTACCAGGTAATTCAAATAACATCACTTTCACACATCATTCTATTTTTTCTTTGACAGACATCCATCCAAGTTCCCATCTTCCAATGCGGCTGCGTTACTTGTACCGGTCATCCACCCACTCGCATCATTTTGTAGAATCTCCATGTTACACTCTATCGTTTGGTTCAAAGGTGTCAAATCCGTTCCGCAATTTATACTTGGTAATCTCACTCTCTCCCAAAACACCCTGTTAAAGGTATTCCTTCAAAGAGGCTGTTACTGATTGAGTATTTTACCCCAATTTAACACTTTACCTAACGTAACGGCCAAAACCGGCCAGAGCTATTCACAAAAATCGCCAATTAATTTTCATTATTTTTTCATTTTTTGTCGAAAAAACATAGGTTATGACCCCTCATTGGAACGAGCTCGTTCCAATGAGGGGTCATAACCTATGCTTTTGAGAGAAAAATTTAAAAGAAATAGTTATTAAAGAATATTGTTTGCAAGTGTCGTCTTCTAATCATGACCGTGACAGTTTTACGGGTGAAGGAAGCCGGAGTACCCGGAGAGAACCACCGAGCAACGACGAGCAGCTGTCGGCTCCCAAACATCGTAACTCCGCACTGCAGCACAGACAGGGTTTGATTGGTTGAAGACGTGTTCCCAATCGACGTGTAGCACGCCTTAGTACACGGCGTCGTCGTGCCCCCATGTGGACAACCGGGGTTTAGTGCCTTGCCCAAGGACACAACGCGGGAGTCCGAATCGATCGATTAGACGGTCACCCATCTGTGAATTAACCGGACTCGATGTTTCTTAACTTCGGTGATCTGATGAGAACACCGGTTACAGCAACGCCATCGCTCCTCCCCCCTAGGTAAAGGGTTAATGTTAAGTTTGTTGGTGTGATTTCTGTATATGCCTCTACCTGTGATACATAAGTTTAACACTAAGTATTAAAATGTTCCTGTTTTCTACAGTGTTATATCTAGGGCTGTCACGATTTTTTAATTTAGGAATCGATTAATCGTCGCAAATAATCGATGATAATCGATTGATCGTACCTAGATGACCCCCATCTCATTATTCTCTTTGAAGTCGGTGAAAATGAAGTTGAAGTCAGTTGACCTACCTCAAGTAAATAACGAAGACGATCCTCTTTTAGTTACATTCAAAGCTTTGATGTTCTGAACTTTTGAACCGTCAGTGTAATAATCAAGACCGGTCGGCAGTTGCGAACTTCGCAACTGCCGACCGGTCTTGATTATTACACTGACGGTTCAAAAGTTCAGAACATCAAAGCTTTGATGAATGTACCTGAAAGACAAATGCTTCCAATAGCTACTTGGGGTTTAACATCGATGTTCTTAACTCTTTACCTTTAGAAACAATAGTTTTTTCAACATATTTTCTTTTAATTATTAAACGTCTAAAACGGGATGTAATTTACCGATTATTCGACAACGAAAAATACTAATCGATTTCGCCGTGACCGATCAACAATCGATTAATCGATCAATCGTGACAGCCCTAGTTATATCCTTGATTTCCCCTTCATCAATAGAAAACTTGTCCACTTTCCAACTTCTGGACTCATCGACCCAACCATCCAAAGTTATTACCTTACTATTTTTTTTTCGTTCAGCTCTAGTCGTCATTTTATCCCCGTACTGTCCTACGATGGTTAACGTGCGTTTTGTTCTTCACTCTCGGTTAATAGAACCATGTCATCAGAAAAGTATAACCCCGACGTTTGCCTCTCTAACTTTGCCCCCCGTCTGTGTTGGCCATCAATTCTTCTTCTGAATTATTGGATCACATGTTGAGAAAAGAGTGAAATAAGAACAGGCATTACATTGTAACAGTCTGGTGTCATCAACTATTCATTCGTGTATTCCCCGTACTACCTGTAATTGTGTTGAGCAGGCGAACACGCACTGAAGTAGCTACAAATCGACATGTGAAGTAAAACATTATACAAAAATAACAATGTACCAAGGCTGAGGAGGAAATCCATCTGCATGGTGCTTTTTCGTTTTGTACGAACTTGATGAATCATTTAAAATAAAAATATATTTTACTGATGGAATGTATTCAATGTATACCCGAGGGCTAATTTTGTCTGCATAAGCGGATGTTTGTACGATCACGTGAACACATTGATGTTTAACCCTTTCCAACAACGGCTATCGTGGCTTTTTAACGTCACGGGGAATCATGCTTTTGGGATGCCAAACACACTAGTTGAAAGCCGGAGTATGTAATATTACGTACCGTAGTCGTAAAGGGCTAACGCTTTGAGAATGTAAGCTCGTATTCACGGGATAGGTTCATAAGCTATGATTGATTCCATAACGAAAATGACACCCCAGTAAGTTTGTGGCGGTAGACCGATCAATATGTTCAACGTGTAGCACCAAGGCTGCACGTTGGAAATATTAATTGGACCACACCCATATAATAAATAATAAATATGGACTCTTCTAACTGAAACAATTAAACTGACTTGAGAGTTAAAATGTTATGTAATGCAATTTACATACCAACCGTGAAAATAACAAACAAAGAGAAACAGTCTCGCAAAGTACTGTAGACACTAAAACATCACATTTAATGTTTTCATATTATTTTGCGTCAAGATTAGATTGTTATTTCCTGTCTATTAGTCTTGTCTATAATTATTTCTTGCGTGACATGAAATATAAAACCAGGATTCAAAATTAATATCTTGGAATATGTTACCTTCATTTGGAAACGGCACGTTGAATTAGGATCGTTTCCGGCATATGCTATGTGTTTTCATTTGCTTAGTTACTGCAAGAAACACGCCGTGTAGGATTATGACAACTGACATGGTGAAATGCAGTACGTGGAGAGTGGATTGTAACTAAATCACCCACGGAGTGGAGTTATCACCCAAGCTATTACTTTCAAATGTTATATATATCGACAAAAAACACAAGCAATGTTTCAGCCAATGGACCTCCGGGTTTAACCCGGAGGTCCATTGGCTGAATCTTTGCTTGTGCTGGTTATGCTTTGCGACTAATTTGCAATTGTTGCTTGGGTGGAATCTCCACTCTGCGGGTGATTTACTGATAATACACGCTTCATGTACTGTAACCTCTTTTGTGTTACATCAAACACTTTTTTTCCTATACAAAGGAAAACGTCTGAACGAGTCTGTATTGAGGATGGCAACACTCCACGCTGGTGCGAAGTTGGAATGGGAACTTTTCGAAGCTGTACAGATTGTAAATGTGATTATATATTTTAGTTTGTCCACATGTTGGATTTACAGCTTAGTTAAGTCAAGTTAACGAGTTTGCATGCATGACAACGTCAGGCCCATTTTTTGTTGTTGTACACTTACCTCTTTAAAACCGAGAGGCCGATTTTTCGGCACAGAAACTTGACACGTCGTAATATCATTAAGTAGTCTGAATACTAATTAAATGTGTGTGGTAGTCCAATCTATATTTTCAACGTATAGCACAAAGACTGCACGTTGAACATATTAATTGGTTTACCCTAAATAATGAATATGGACTCTTCTGATTACTAGCATTGAACTGATATGGAATACAGTTAAGACCAGAAGTCCTGTCATAAAATGCACACACATAGCAAGTCGATATGCGCGTTAATCTACGCGTTATGACCATAGAAAGGCTATCACATTCTGTCATATGGCAGTGCACAAGCAATGTTTCAACCAATGGACCTCCGGGTAACCCGGAGGTCCATTGGCAGAAACACTGCGTGTGTTTGCAATGAGTAATCAGGAGAACCTGCCGCGCTTTGGATGCCTTTCGATATGGCAAATGCGCGCAATTCCTACGCAGTATTAAGCCTAGATAAGCGCACAGTTCAGGACAGGACTTCTAGTTTTAACTGTATACCGCCATTGTTCATAGGGTTAACGTTAACTGAAAAAGAACCTCCATTGACACTGGAACTTATGTAATCCAGCGAATCACTCATTACAATACCTCTGCCCTTTTTATTACAGCCAAAAACATTTGCTTGCACCTATGGTGTGTGGAGGGGGATATGGCGGCGGGAGATCCACGATTGTGTACTGAATACTCGACGTCGTCTCTATGACATACATCAACTCCTTCTTCAGACTCTTTGGTATACATGCACGCCCAAAGACGGGGTATCGAGATCATTGCTATGTCATGATACTTAGTGGTGTCGTACCCTGTTTGCGGATTATATTTTGGGCCAAGCCCGTGGAGTGTTATCGGTATATATGTACACTGTTGTTACTTACCCGTATAATTGAAAAAAAACATCGGACCTACAGAACACATTTTAGTATTTATGCCTCGATAATTTATGCATTTCGTAGTTTATAAAAAAATGACACATCTGGAATGCACATTATTAAACATTCAAAGGACAAGTTACTTTTTAAACTCGCGGCGTGATATCAAGTCAGCTTTGTCAACACGTCGGCGTGGTGAAAAGAGATTTACGATCAGAGAGTACAATATCGCCATAGATTGAATATACGTTTCATAAGCTCGCAGCGTTTTGGGGGTAGATCCGTCATCTGGGGGGTTCACTGATACTGTGTTGAAGAAAATCGACGGTACGATCGGAATATGAATTAATGATAATAAAACAAAATGCAATTGCATGCTCTCACCAAGAATGACCCACGAAAATATAATTATACACAAAACACTATGATTGTATCTCTCGTCCAAATATTCAAATTGTCTTTGTGGATGCTGGCGTTCTCAAGTTGATTCAGTTCAATTCAGTTTATTTCACAAACCATTTTTTATGGTACATGAGGTTTTCACATGGGTTACAAATATGTGTATTTATATATATATAAACAGTGTGCGCATGTGAGGGTGCTAAGTGTGTTTATGGTCTCAGGAAACCAAATGGGTGTCTGTGTTCCGAACAAAACGCCTGAAGTCACCTTACCTTGGCAAACATCGAAAAATGAGCAGGGATGAGTCACAGGCACTTCGATTCCCTGCTCCGAAAGTAGGTAAGGTGATTGTTGGCGCGAAATGGCATTAACCAGAACGACTTTCTTCATTGGGGAACGTAAAGACGTCTGGTGTGTATGCTGATGAGTGAGTGGGTGTGTGTAACCGTGTAATACATAGCGACATCCTGGCAGCTAGCCTTGCTTGGCATCAACAAGGTTATATTGTCAGGGTTGCTAAGTATAAAACGAAAACCAACTGATTTCTGAGAACTGCTGACCAAAAATAATGGTTGTTGCTTGGTGTCAGCGGTTTCCGTGAAATTGAAAGTTGCATTGAGGGTACTTGGGGTCCCTTCAAAATATAGGAAATATATGTGGTGAACCAACAGAGGAATTAATTACTCTGATTAACTTGCAAAGGTTTAGAAGACAGTTACGAGTTTCTGCTGCCATAAGACTAGAGAATACATTTTGTTTTGCGTTTCGTAGAATAACGAGAAAACATTGTCTTGTCGTTGCGAGAAGGTTTAAGGTTTTTTATTGATACTTGAAGTTGGGCACGGGAATTTATTAATCAGTGGGAATGTGGTTCACTGCGTTACGCTTGTTACGAATGTTTGGATTGAAATTGGGTTTGTCATTTCTAGACACGCACGCTTCAGGAGCTGACGTTTAGTTTCCGCTGTATGTGATTGTAATATCCCGGTCTGCAGAGCAGCCTTCTCACGCGTAAGTCTGAACGCTTCCTCGTGGTAGACTTGCATTTGACATCGGATGCAGGTTTCCATGTTTTTTTTTCTCTCTAGTTGTACGGATGTTGTGTATCCCTGATTGTTCCTGGTCTGCATGTGTACTAATGGCGAGGTTCGCGTTGTAAAACAGATTTGTCTTTGTCATTCAATTGTGCTAATGGTGCATACATACGTCTACATACATTTTATATCACTTCATCAAACGCCCCTAAACTTGCTGTCTAGTGTCAAATGAGATTTACTGGTTGTCTCTTCTTAGAGTGTAGCTAACATCAGTCTTTATGTATATTTTGTGTATTGTAATAATAGTTTTAATCACAATTTGCTGCTCTGTTGTAGGGCCGGACACACTAGGATATAATGGTACTCGCCTGGAGAATCACCGTTGTCGCAGAGGAGACACCGCCTGTCCTGCGATGATGCGTCCTATGGTCGCTCCACTTCACAACGTATTGTCTATTTGATTCTTTCAAGCATCAAGCGCGCAGTAGCTTCCACTTTTAACGCTAATTGTTCTCCTTTTTCACTAATTACCACTGTACGTCAACTCCTCTGACCCGTTTTACTTGCTTCAACAATATCCCTTTATCACCAGCTAACCCAATTCCGTCTGTTCGGCATAGTCCCGTTCCGATTAAACAACCTGCTATCAGCCGTATAAACATACAATGTTCATGCATGAAATTTGCCTGGCTTCCATGCATCCCAAGGCGAATAGCAGCTTGGGTTGAATCAACATACTACCCTCCAACTAACTTTACTTCTGCATTATGCGGCCCCATCAAATTCCATCCATTACTTATACAAATAACGTGTTCTACAATCTCAAACTGTATTTTTTCAAATAAAACTAATTTAGGGACGCTCAGCCTAAGCATTCATTCTGACACCGATCGCCAAAACAGCCCATGATTGTGGTTCCAAACTTTCTATCATGCACATACTCACTCCCAAATGTTTTAATAATTCTGAGATAACATAAAGAAGACCCCTTGAGTCAGTCGAGGGTCTTCCTCTTTGAGGAACGCAATATTTATTAATGAGTTCTCTGAGTTCTATTGCAATGTCTAGTGAGAGACAATATCCCGCTGTTTCACTCGCGTTTTCGGCATATAAATATATATAACCTGTTCGACAAGCCTAATATGCATATCCTCGTGAGATTTATGATGGTTTCTATTGTCCTGACGAAACTGTCGCGGAAATGATTAAACTTCGATCGCCCGAAGCAATGTTGAATTAATAGCTTTTCCTGGGTATCAACGCATTAAAAAATATACATTTATTTACTCATCTTCATATCAATTTCGAATCAATCTTGACAAGCTAATCGCACTCGCCACAAGGTAAGAAGAGCAGATATGGAATTTGATGGCATTTTTGGATCGATTAGGTGCAAAACGTCATCAGATGTATTTTCGAACTTTTCACTTTTTTTGCCCAGGAGTTGCAGTATGACAGAATTGATCCACTAATGTTACCAGATACAGTACAGTCGCCGTGGATTGGTCGTTATCCACACGTGGGCAGTTATGTCCACGCATGTGTTTACCAGGTAGTAAAAATCATCATCCGCAAACTTTTAATTAATGAAGCACCGGGTTGTACCCGGTGCTTCATTAATTAAAATGTTGATGATTATTCCTGTAATTAGTGTTTGGAATCTAATATTATTGCGTCCGTGGAAATATTGACCACGTCGTGGAAAGTGACCAGTCCGCAAAACTGTACTGTAAGTATGAATTGACCTTTGTGACGCGTGGACCGGAAGATATTGTCGGTTGAGATCATTCTGAACTCAAAGCAATTTTCAGGAGTTCGGTAGATTAACAAAGCGTTCATAAAATGTTTAACTCTTTTCACCCAGATGGTATATCCCATGTCGGTTCATTAGTAACTGTGTGAAGAGTGGATATTGATAATTTCGGGGTAGAACAATTCATATTTTCAACATGCAGCCTTAAGGCTGCACGATGAAAATATTCTTTGGTCTACCCCACACATTCAGTTAGCAACCTTCCTACTTTATTAGACGAGTCTATATTCCTTATTTCGTGTAGACCAATGAATATATTCAGCGTGGATCCTTGAGGCTGGAGGTTGAAAATATCTGTAAATCGACCACACACATTCAATTACCAGCCATTATACTTTATGAAATTGTGAGGAATCATGTTCCTGGACCGGAAACGCGGACTGACAGGTTCAAACGGTTAATGAGTATTATTATGCTAATAAATCAATAAAATTAAACTCATCAATCCGAGCATAATAATCACCCCCTTCATAATCTGTTCACATTTCGATTAATAAATATAAAACCTTATTTCAGATATTATTTAGCAGATAGTGTGAGAACTCAAACTTCTATCATCAAAAGTAAATTCCGGGAATAAAACCAGGAAGATGGAAACAACAATAGGGTCAACAGTTCTCGAAAGAGAAGATTTTTGAACTATTTTTCGAATCAACGCGTATTTTTCCTAACGATTCTGGAACTGTAGAACCCAAATATGTGATAACAGACATGGGAGGTTTTGATTTTCAGATTCGGTTTTCGGCTTCGGTTCCGTTTCGTGAATAAATCTAATTTCCAGGCTTGGCAATTTCAGGAGAGCGATTTTTTAGCTCTCCTTACTGCCCTCCTGAAAGAATTAAGGAGAGCGAAAAATTGCCCTCCTAAATATTTTGGTCTGGGATAATTGAGATTACATGTATTATGCTCACATTAAATTTTGTTGTTGTAAAGCAAAATTGGAATTTAACTTCGAAGTCACATAACATCACGTAATTTCATTTTGAAAGTGGTTTAGTGATAAACGGTAATGGCTGCAACCATACCCAAACACAGTTGCAATCATTTGAAGCAAAATGGGTCACAGCAATATTTTTTTTTCTGTCAGTTTCAAGTTCAACAACTGACATCACAGTTTGAGGGGTAATTATTCAAGGAATATTGACACTATAATATACTACCATTACTACTATCCTGTCACTTGAAGCACTTGCACCAGGATGTGACTGTTGATTCAAGCAGACCTGTTGTCCAAGAAAGTCATACGCCTACCACTACCACCTTCAACCCCCAAGGGGGGTTGAAGGTGGTAGTGGTAGGCGTATGACTTTCTTGGTCAACAGGTCTGGGAACACACACAGATCTTGTCAAGTGTGTGTGCGGTTGTTGAGTGAGACATCTAGATGTCTAACAGATTTCGCTTTACCTTAGTAAAGTTAATAAAATCACTGATGTAGTCTGTTGGTTTCAGTTTCAATGAGTTCGTTCAACTGGATACTTAAAATGCTGTGTAAACCTAATTGCTCTCCTAAGCTGATTGAGGAGAGCGATTTTTTACCCTCCTGCATTTTTCAGAATGCCAGGCCTGAATTTCGATTAAGTTTTTCTATGTGTTCAGAATCTATACAGCACGGCTATCGTTGACTGGTCGTAATCAACACGTGAGCAGTGATGACCATACATGCGTTTACCAGGTAATAAAAGTCATCATCAGGAAAATTTTAATTAGTGAAGCACCGGGTTGTACCCAGTGCTTCATTAATTCAATTTTTAACGATTATTTATGTAATTACTGTTTGGAATTTAATATTATTGTGTCCGTAGGAATACTGCCCACCCGCGGAAAGTGACCAGTCCACGGCGTCCGTATTGTAGGACTCTCCACGCCGTCCGTACTGTAGGACTGTCCACGGCGTCCGCACTGTAGGGCTGTCAGCGGCGTCCGTACTGTAGCACTGCCACGACGTCCGTGCTGTAGGACTGTCCTCGGCGTCCGTACTGTATGACTGTCCACGACGTCCGTACTGTAGGACTGTCCACGGCGTCCGTACTGTAGGATTGTCCGCGGTGTTCGTACTGTAGGACTGTCCGCGGCGTCCGTACTGTATGACTGCCCACGACGTTCGTACTGTGGGACTGTCCACGGCGTCCGTATTGTGGGACCGTCCACGGCGTCCGTACTGTAGGACTGTCCACGGCGTTCGTACTGTGGGACTGTCCACGGCGTGCGTACTGTTGGACTGTCCACGGCGTGCGTACTGTAGGACTGCCCACGGCGTTCGTACTGTGGGACTGGCCAAGGCGTCCATACTGTGGGACTGCCCACGGCGTCCGTACTGTAGGACTTTCCACAGCGGCCATACTTTAGCACATGTATATGACATTTCAAACTTCTTAACCTGAAAAACAAATCTCCAATGGTTTGTGAAAAGAATCCACGTGGGCCACTAGTCAAGTCCCCTTCCTTTATACACAAAACACAGTAAAACCAATCGGCCGTTTGTTGCTTGGTCATGCGTTCGATTTTCCAGCTTTCCGCAAAAGCCGGAAAACCAACAAAAAAGCCTTGATCTTAGTGATAAGTCAGTATCTTGATTTACAAATGTATATCGAAAATAACCTAAAGGTCTTTTTAAGAGTTTATCTTGTATCTTTCTGTGCATACGTTGTCGTTATAAAATAAACATTGTACATAGGTATGGCCGTAAATTCTACGGAGGAAATGGTGGAGGGTGCGTCACCCCCTCCAATATTTTCTCAGACCGGGATTTCACCGGGAACTCGTTGTCCAACATAATTGCCATTGATGTGCCATTGCCCGGCGCAAATTATTGTAAATCCCAGGCAATTGCTATTTTTCTCATATTGCTCTTACCATGTTGGGCAAATGTCACGTACAATACATACTGATGCTTCCTATTGCCGTGTAAATTTGATTTACAATACCAAACAGCCAGGAAGTTCCTTATTAGTGCGGCTGTGATTTATGAACCGAGCATAAAGTAGGTCACCTATTTCAAGGACTCTGATATATTTGGGCCTCTAATAAATAGAGGACATCACCATTCGACCACTATGGTCTCACCATATTGTCGAGCTCAAAAGTGGCCACTCATAGTGTTATACAAAAGTGTATAACGCCCTATTTAACCAAATTTTGAATACAGTTTGATATGCAGACATACAACAATGCCTTGACGCCAAGAGTTTAGACAAATGCATATGCTGAAGCCACAATTATCTGATGACCGGAATTGCATACTATAATATTTATGTTGTCTGTCGGTCAATTTTATCTAGTCGTCGGGCAAGAGTTTGTTACAACCCCTCCAATGTTTTGGACAGGTCACGGCCCTACACATATGTGATTCATAATCCCGTGACGTAACCGTAAAGTCGTACCATTCTAACTTTGTCGCATAGACGTGCCACACGTTTTTGATTGTAAAAATACATGTATGCGCTTCCGGAATGCATTAGGCCATTCCCACAATGTTGCAAAATACACACAATGACTCCTGTGTAAGCTCATTGATCTTGGCCCATATACAATATAGGGCTGTCACGTTTTTTTTAATTTTGGAATCGATTAATCGTCGCAAATAATCGATAATAATCGATTGATCGTACCTAGATGACCCCCATCTCCTCTTTGAAGTCGATAAAATGAAGTTGAAGTCAGTTGGCCTACCTCAAGTAAACAACGAAGACGATCCTCTTTTAGTTATATTCAAAGCTTTGATGTTCTGAACTTTTGAACCGTCAGTGTAATAATCAAGACCGATCGGCAGTTGCGAACTTCGCAACTGCCGACCGGTCTTGATTATTACACTGACGGTTCAAAAGTTCAGAACATCAAAGCTTTGATGAATGTACCTGAAAGACAAATGCTTCCAATAGCTTCTTGGGGTTTAACACCGATGTTCTTAACTCTTTACCTTTAAAAACAATAGTTTTTTCAACATATTTTCTTTTAATTATTAAACGTCTAAAACGGGATATAATTTACCGATTTTTCGACAACGAAAAATACTAATCGATTTCGCCGTGACCGATCAACAATCGATTAATCGATTAATTGTGACAGCCCTAATACAATACGATCTCCTGCAATTCTGAACAATGCATTCGGTGACTCCTGAGTGACCTCAATCACATGGATCCAATTTTTTAACCTCTATTGAGTTTCGACCTTTTTAATTTTCATCCCAAGTCCGTAGGTCAGACCATGCTTGAGATATGAGTGTGTCCCAGCTTCTCTAACACCCGTAGGGACACCCCAAAGCCACGGAAGCCTGAAAAGTCATGAATCAGTACCAGTGGCTGCCTATCACTGTGCGAAAAAAGAAAACTAAAAGAAAACAAATAAAAACAATAGTATGTGTGTTCCAAGCAGAATAACCACACGACGGGAAAGGGTAGCAATGTCGACCTGAACTTACTGAGTGATGCGCGTCACCTTCGGAGTGATATTTGTTTTATCTACCATGACAGTAGAGGTCTTGAAATAGTCTGTAAATTCTCTTCGCGTTCACTTACAATGTTCCATGTAACAAACATACATCTGGGTCGCTGATTTATACCGACATTAACCCTCTACCCAACGTAACGGCCAAGTCCGGCCAGCGCTATTCACAAAAATCGTAAATTAATTTTCATTTTTTTTTCATTGTTTGTCTCCAAAACATAGGTTATGACCCCTCTTTGGAACGAGGTCGTCGAGCTCGTTCCAATGAGGTGTCATAACCTCTGTTTTGGAGACAAAAAAATATTAAAACATTAGTCATTCAAGGGGTAAAACTCTTTATCAATATTTATTATTTTAATTATGTTTTTTTATAGTTTTTTTTTTTTAAAAACACTTCAATAAAACGATATCAAGTCCCGCTTTCCCTCATTGGAACGAGCTCGACGAGTTCGTTCCAATGAGGGGGTCACATAATATCGTTTAGTTGAAATAGTATGCCAAATAATATTTTTTCAACTGCTCAATTTTTACCTGCTTCGCCAGCAGCAGAGCATGTCTAGTAACCGATCGACTCCGTCCGTCCGTCCGTCCGTCCGTCCGAAACACTTTTTCTGTCAAAGTTTTCTTGGCTTCTATGGAAGGGAATGATTTTACATTTGGTCTGCTGCTTCATAATGATGAGTTGTATCGTGTAAGCAATTTTCAGATCTGCCGTGCAGCCACTTCCTGTTTGCCGATACTTTGAAATTTTACTGTACCCACTGAACATTGAAATTTTCTGTCAAGGTTTTCTCGGCTTCTCTGCAAGGGATTGATTTTATATTTGGTCTGCTGCTTCATAATGATGAGTTGTATCGTGTAAGCAATTTTCAGATCTGCCGTGCAGCCTCTTCCTGTTTGCCGATACTTTGAAATTTTACTGTACCCACTGAACATTGAAATGTTTCGTCAAACTTTTCTCGGCTTCAATGCAAGGGATTGATTTTATATTTGGTCTGCTGCTTCATAATGATGAGTTGTATCGTGTAAGAAATTTTCCGATCTGCCGTGCAGCCACTTCCTGTTTGCCGATACTTTGAAATTTTAATGTACCCTCTGAACATTGAAATTTTTCGTCAAATTTTTCTCGGCTTCTATGCAAGGGATTGATTTTTTTTTTCGTCTGGAGCCTGATAATGATCAGTTGTATCGTGTATGCAATTTTCAGATCTGCCATGCAGCCACTTCCTGTTTGCCCATTCAATTGCATGCAGCGACGCAGGTCCAGACCCGGTATTGGTCTTGGCTTGTTAAATTACTCGTGTGGATCGGCCGATTTTTAAGGTAAAGTGTTAAACAATATCACTAATAACTTGAAAATTGCTTTATGTGCCTTCTTTTCCTTTACTACTAGAATGTCTGTATATATTTTTACGTATATTTGTGTATATTCTGATGGCCTGGAACTTATTTTAATTTTTTTTATTTCATGGATCTAACATTAACAGTTTTCAATCGAGCTGGCAGCTGTGTAGACACACTGTAGTCTTGACGACAAGGTGCTGAACAAATATCACTGTTCGGAATTGAATTATTTGTTTTTCTATTCTTTAAAAATAAGATGCTGAAATAAATTTGGTTTACTCCTGATTTCACGTAGCTATATGTGTTAAGTGATGAAACCCAATCCGCCCCCCCCCCCCACCCCCCCACTGCATGTATAACATACGTGTCCCGGGTGAGATAGCAGGGAGAGACAGATGTATCCCACCCCAACCACGTGACGTTATACATTTATAATGTTATTGTGACGTTATGCATATCGTATCAGTTTCTTGCTACCAACTAATTCATATTGACGTCATCAGAATGCCGTGTGATCAAAGTTTGATGCTCTGAAACTCTTTAAACCCCAAGATGCCACCGTTCCTAATTGATTTCGCGGTATATACATAACTATTGCATGCTCTTTCCGATGGTGTCATTAGTTTTTCAAAACAACGAATACCAAATGAGTTGATTATATCAGCACGTGCCCGCCGATTACCTCTGGCTAATGTGACAGCTGTATGGTGGGGGAGAAAAATAATTCCTGATGGGTACGGGTGTGGGATGGGAAAATCTCACCCGATGGCAAGATATTTGGGCCAGACACGAGGCTTGCCGAGTGTCTGGACCAAATATCTTGTCCCGAGGATGATAATGGGTGCGGGTGTGGGATGGAAAAATCTCAACCGAGGGTAAGATATTTGGGCCAGACACGAGGCTTGCCGAGTGTCTGGACCAAATATCTTGTCCCGAGGGATATCTCACTAATCTAAATCATTCCATCATGTTGCTAGTTTCATTTTCTGTGACAGTGTGGTGAAAAAGGTTTGCAGAAATGGAATCAAATCGAATTGAATTGAATTCGATAGCCAAGAAAAGATAATTCTAATTTCTTTAACACTATGTTCTAAAATGTATCATTATACTACAATTGCCTAGCATTCAACGCTGCACGATACAACATAGACTTTGGGAAATGTCGCAGGAAGACCACGCATTGAATTCTGATTACGTGAAGAACGTCCCTGATTGGACGTCACACGTCTGAGTGACGTTATTATACCCCTAATTATCTGCAGTGAGAGAAGTGGAGGCTATATTGTCGACGTCCTGTGCGCCCGTACGTGCGTCTGTTCGTCCGAACATTCTTGTGAGTGCAACTGCTCCTACATTTTTAACTGATTTTGATCAAACGTCTCACACATTAGGACTAGCAAGTGAACATGCGCATATTCTAACATTTTTCATCTGCCACAATTGTAAGAAGGTTATCTCCCCAGTACTTAGATTTATTATGGATTTTAAAGAAAATATTCTGTGCGCAACTCCCCCAACATCATTGGACCGATTTCGGTGAAACTTCTTAAACATGGCGACTAATGAGTGAACATGCGCATACTTCCAGATTATCTCCTCTTCAACTTAGATTTAATATAGATTTGTATAT
Source organism: Pictodentalium vernedei (assembly GCA_031216915.1). Taxonomy (NCBI): domain Eukaryota; kingdom Metazoa; phylum Mollusca; class Scaphopoda; order Dentaliida; family Dentaliidae; genus Pictodentalium; species Pictodentalium vernedei. The sequence goes on along the minus strand of CM062296.1, from coordinate 844,276,040 downwards.
GAGATTTTGTGCATGCAACCGCTCCTACATGTTTTAACCGACTTTGATCAAACGTCTCAAACATTATGACTAGGGCTGCCACGATTTTTTAATTTAGGAATCGATTAATCGTCGCAAATAATCGATGATAATCGATTAATCGTACCTAGATGACCCCATCTCTTTCTCTTTGAAGTCGATAAAAATGAAGTTGAAGTCAGTTGGCCTACCTCAAGTAAACAACGAAGACGATCCTCTTTTAGTTACATTCAAAGCTTTGATGTTCTGAACTTTTGAACCGTCAGTGTAATAATCAAGACCGGTCGGCAGTTGCGAACTTCGCAACTGCCGACCGGTCTTGATTATTACACTGACGGTTTAAAAGTTCAGAACATCAAAGCTTTGATGAATGTACCTGAAAGACAAATGCTTCCAATAGCTTCTTGGGTTTTAACATCGATGTTCTTAACTCTTTACCTTTAGAAACAATAGTTTTTTTCAACATATTTTCTTTTAATTATTAAACGTCTAAAACTGGATATAATTTACCGATTATTCGACAACGAAAAATACTAATCGATTTCGCCGAGACCGATCAACAATCGATTAATCGATTAATTGTGACAGCCCTAATTATGACTAGCAAGTGAACATGTCCATATTCTAAAATTTTCCATCTGCGACAATTTTAACCTGGTTATCTCCCCTGGACTTATTTATTATAGATCTTCAAATGAGACACTTGTATGCGCAACTCCTCCTACGATTTCGATGAAACTTTTTAAACATGGACACTAGCGACTGAACATGTGCATATTTCCAAATTTTCCAACTGTGGTGATTTTACGGAGTTATCACCCCTTCAATTTAGAAGATTTAATATAGACTGGTATATGGAATTTGATCTACGACAATTTTAACTAGGTTATCTCCCCTGAACTTATTAGTTATGGGTTTCCAAATGAGATTCTTGTGTGCGCAACTCCTCCTACAGTAATGAACCACTTTTGGTCAAACTTCTCAAAACAGGACCACTAGTGAGTGAGCATGCGCAGATTTCCAATTTTTCTATCTCTGGCGATTTTAAACAGGTTATCTCCCTTCAACTTAAAAAAATTAATATTGATTGTATACACGATTTTTGTGTGTGAAACTCCCCATTCATTAATGAGCCAATTTTGATGAAACTCTTTAAAACATGGAAACTCCTTAATTTGATGAAACGCCTCAAGTATACAAATTCCTCAACGGTCCCATTGGCAAGTTAACATGCTAACAAATACATATTTTGAGCTGGACTTCATTTTTATACAACAAAGGAAATTATAGAGCAACGTTTTTAAGGTCCAGTGTAGAATGACACACTCACATATCCGGATATACCTTAGACCAAATCTATGTGAACCGAGATAATCTTTTCAGTTTTGTTAATTCTCAGGGGCCGGGCTTTCTTCATTCTGTATATGCAGTCAAATTTTAATATCTATTTACGCCATTACATGTACATGTATCCATTTGAGGTTAGCAAATAAGTTAATGACCTCTATTTAATAGTGTAGAATTGTACAGGGTTCGGCAAGCTGCTTTCTTTGTTTTTTGAGTTACGTTAATGGTGCAGGTTGACAGGGACATGAGTGTAGGGCTGCACAATATTCAAAACTGAATACCGGTATCGGTATTCAAAAAAATACCGCTGTATACCGGTATATCGAAAACTGTTCAGAAATATGAACACAAGTACCACAATCGAGAATCGAGGCATCACAGTCGGAACGAATTAGCATGCCGTGATGATGCGTTTCGAAACACCTTTCCCCAACGCAGACGATATCAAAATGTATTATTTTCAAAATTAGTTTATCAGAATTTCCCCAAAGATTTCAACAAAACTACATCATGTGACCCCCTCATTGGAATGAGCGCAAAGAGCTCGTTCCAATGAGGGGTTACATAATATAGTTTTGTTGAAATTTTTAAAAATTATTTTTTCAACTGCTGAATTTGTATATTACGAGGGCCCAAGCAGACGATTCCTTGGGTAAAGGGATAAAAGTATTCATTCGGGGCTACAGTTAAAAAACTCAAGACATCTTGAAAATTAAATTGTGGGTAAATAAATAATGACGATAAACCGATATTTCTGTAATTACACCGGTATTCAATCGATATTGGTTTGAATACCGGTATATATCGATTTATCCTACATGAGTGCACTTAGTCGGCACGCTATTACTTCAGAATGGCGCATATATACAGTCAAGGGACTTCTAGTTTCAACTGTATAGAATTGAATTCCAAATTTTATAGTCGCTCGAACAGTGATAAGCAATTGCCCGACACTCGAAATTGCGTGGGCCCCAAAGAGCTTTATTTTTTGCTATGTAGCCAGCTGCTTCTAAGGAAAGGAAGCAGTACTTTTTAATCACTTAAAGTTTGGGGTAAGATTAATTTATTTTATGAACTAGCCTCGTTAGTTTAAAGGATTCCTCTCTGAACGGATAATACACCGAGAGGTTATTATAAGTTTCAAACACTTTTTTAATCTATGCTTCCCTTAAAGACAACGCTAAAAGCTAAATATCTGACGATACCCATAATAATAATAACAACACTTTGGCCGGCCCCGATTTGTGGCGGTTCTCGGGTGTCGGGTGAGAAGGCATTGGCTACCCCTGTGCTCACATCTGCCTCCCTGTTCAAACGCTTCTTCTCTCCTCCCAACACCCGGAGACGAACTGCTTGATGACATCCTTTGCCCAATTCTTCCCATTCTCTCCGATTAGCATATCAACCCTCTCTATTGAGTCACTAACCACATGTCCTTCATTCTCCCATCCCACTTCCCCATTATACTCCCAGTGAATCTTATTATTTTAGACTGGTATTTTGGGCATTCTAGACGAAAGTGTTTCAGGGTCTCCACCACGCCTAAATTACACATATGGCACGCATTTTCACTGTTTTTTCCCAATTTCCTCCCTCAGCGCCAGAGACTGCGACCTCAGCTTGAACAGCAGTGACCCGCCAAAGGCGCTATCAAGGTACTCTTCAAAACCAGGCTTCTCTTTATCCCGCAAGCTGGGTTGATATCGAAAACCATTTTTCCAGTAGATAGACAAGGCGTATCAAATCGGTGTAGATTTTCTCTGGTCATTTCAAATCGGTGTCGACGCATTTACTGTTTCAAAAATATTGTTAATGACTGATTGGTAACTTAAAAATCTCTCCTCTCAGAATCATAATATTCGATGCTATTTATTTAATAAACCCTCTACGCAACGAATCGGCCACGTCCTACTGCGTTATTTACAAACCGAGATTCTGAAAAATATATTTCCAAACATTCAAACATAACCACATCATGTTACCCCTTATTACCATAATCTCGTACATCTCCTTCCAATAGATGGTCACCTGATCTGTTGTTTTTTTTTTTAAAAAGAAAATAATTTTGTGAAAATTGAAAATTTGAGAATAAAACCCTGTTTTTTTAGTATTGGCTATTTTTTTCCTTTTATTTTCTGATTAATCATGAGACAGTTCCTTACTAGTGTCCAGTGGTATAAATGAGACCGCGCAGCATCTTATTTATTTGTTTTATTCGTCCAGAACCAACAATACCCCAAAAAATTGTTTTGTTCGAAGTGTTTGTGTGCAACGTACAGTTAAAACTAGAAGTCCTGTCACGAACTGTGGGCTTATCTAGGCTAAATTGCGCGTAGGAATGGCGCGCAATTGCCATATCTAATGCCACCCAAGGCACGGCAGGTTCTCCTGGTTTCTCAAATCTAACAAGGACTATGTTTCTGGCAATGAGCCCCCGGGTTACCCGGAGGTCCATTGGCTGAGACATTGCTCGTGAACAGTCCATATGTACATGACTTGATAGCCTTACTATGGTCATAACACGTAGATTAACGTGCAGATCGACGTGCTATTTGTGCACCTTTCATGAAAGGACTTCCAGTTTTAAGTGTACTGACTTTCAGTAAATAGTTAATATTATTAAAGAGAAGTGGATAACGATCTGGAATGTTAATATAAAGATAAGAAACTTCTCTGTGTACAATACAAACTATATTAAATTCACATTTACGGGTGTATTGGTCATTAGCCTGAAGGAAAAACAATGCTGTATTTACCACGGAAGATGGTAGTATGTGTCTGAAGTACTACAAAAACTGTTTTCAGCCCGTGGTCTACTTTTTTCCTGTCCTCCACTCCGCTTTAGATTGTCATTAAGTAACTTGTTTAAACAAGTTAGCTAACTTCCCGGATGATAGGGGCGTCGGGACTTTAGTAAATGTATGGTGAGGCCTCTGAGTAAGACAGGTCGGATTATAGAGTCGCCCTTCGAATGGATGGGGATTTACAACTTTGGATCAGATTACTGAGACGAGTATCCTGGTTGGGTCTCTGGGGAGAATCATCGGGTTGCATGGGTGGAGGAATTACTTGGTGTTAAGCTAGAGATTTGCCCCCCCCCCCCCCCTCCCCGGAACAGGTATGGCTGTTTGGACAACACATGGTATTAGCGATGGTGTTGGGTCACTGCTCGTGCATCTGGGGATGGTCATGGGAGTATGCATAACAGTTGATACTTAGCTTAAACAGAATATAATATAGGGCTTCGGGAAGAGTGACATCTCTTGGCCCTGTCCATGTGTCGGGTCACACTTGGAATGTGTTATTGAGGTGTACAGCAGGACTAATTGAGAGAGTTTACACTTAGAATGAGTGGCAAGTTAGGCCCTCTAGGCCTGGTCACTGGATCCTGGGATGGAGGTTTGAGACTCTGGAATAGATTATCGAATCCAATACCCATAGAGTCCATTACCGATCAAGTGGGGTGTGGAGTCATGATACACATGGAATATACATGGCAGCATGCCGCAATCCGGTCATGATGTGGTCAGGTCTCTGAGTTGGTCAGGATTACCGAGAGTGATAACTTCGTGTCTGGGGAATGGCAAAGGTGATCACTGAATGCGAATATAGAGGCGTGACTTCACCGGGATGGGTATGTTCCTTTGGGTTACATGACACTGGTAATCGGGTATGGTTACTGGCAATGGTTACCATGTGACAAATAACAGTTGACATTTAGCTTATTTAGAATATAATATTGACCTTGCTATAGAGAGGGGGCAGCAGTAGTATAGCATGAGGTATGGGCCTGGTTGGGGGGTCTCGTAGGCGATGTCATCCCACGTCACCAGACATCAGTCGCGTGACCGGTAGGGGCGTTGTAGTAGTTGTCATAGTAGCCCGTGTGAGTGGCCATCTCGCGATGCTATTGCCATAGTGATACATGGCCTCATTGCGGATGAGCAGCGCGTGTCTCTAAGGCGCAGCACGCTTCTATCATCAATTTTGGCCATGGGTCCACCGTCTTGGTTGTTAGGGTGGCATGCGGGTGCTGTGGTACTGGAAGCCCTTTAGCTGGGCAAACGTTTGTTCTGAGGATTGTTCGATTGTACGGGAATATGTTCTTGAACAAAACAATAGCAGACTTGACTCCAGTTGAGCAGAATACCTCAGTTTGAAGGCTCTTCATGTGCTTCCAGCTTGTTTTCCCGTACTATACGACTATATCCGTATGGGAGTGTGCCAGTTTAGTAGGTAGGGTGTCCGGGGCTACAGATATAGTCGTCGTATAATACGAGGAAACAAGCGCGGATCCATCCCAAGGGCCACACCGTCGCCCGACCTGTCCCATTCGGAGTCTCCATTAGATCATGGCCGCATTACGGTATGTTGATTACTTGTGTTCCTTGAAGCCACAACCAACTTGATCGCTATTGGACTCTGTGGGTATTTGATTCGACGATCCATTCCCGAGTTCCATAATTCACCTTTCATTCCGGGATCCAAAGACCCGACCAAGATGGCCTATTTTACCACTCGATGTAGTGTAAAATCCCACAATTAGTCGTACTGTACACCTCAACTACACATTCCAAGTGTAACCTGGCCCAAAGACCGGGTCGAGAGGTGCCACCCTACTCTTCTCGAAATCCTATATTATATTATGTTTAAGCCAATTATCAATAGTTGTGCGTAATCCCGTGACCATTGCCAGATACGCGATCAGTGACCCTACCCCATCGCTAATGTCATGCGTGGCCCACACGATCACAACCGTCCCAGGGAAGCCAAGCGCTAGATTCGCACCCAGTAATCCATCCGCCCATTCAACCTAGTGATAGACCCACACAGGCCGTTCACTCCAAGGGCGACACTGTAACCCGACCTGTCCTAATGAGAGACCTCGCCGTGCCACGACGGGATGGCCCAACGTCCCTGCCTTCCATGCATTCAGCTAACTTATTTAAACAAGTTACATAAGTTATTTAAACAAGTTAGCAAGTTGTTTAAACAAGTTAGTAACTCGTTTAAGCAAGTTACGCAAGTTGTTTAAACAAGTTAGTAAGTTACTAAAAGAAGCGGAGGTGGCGGTTCTACTTGCCGTGCATTTGCCGTTCTGATTTTTTTTTCTTGTCTCGGTATTGATTTCGCATGGAGCGCAGTGGCTCGGTGGTTGGGGAATTGCACTTTAAATCGAAAGGTCCACGGTTCGATCTCCGCCAGGGGTAAGCGCGTAGTGTCCTTAGGCAAGGCACTGCAACCCGATTGTCCACGTGGGAGCACGGTGTATTTCTGTACTGAGGTGTACTGTACGCCGACGTTTCACCTGTCTTCAACCAATGCTAACCCTGCTTGTGTGGAGTCTGTTAGTTGCTCGGCGTTGCTAGGTTGTTCTCTCCGGATACTCCGACTTCTTCCATCCGTGAAACTGTCCGACCGTAGGTGACTCTGGCTGTTGAAAGTGTTGCCAAATCCCAATAAATAAATAAATAAATAAATAAATAAATAAATAAATAAATAAATAAATATTTCGCAATATCATTTTTTTATTTTTAAGAAAATGTTGAGGCACTGCTATAAGTGTGTCGCGATCGGGTCGCGAACAAAGACAAGTTTTGTGATTACAGTGTAATGCAGCCCAACCTCCCCCATCCCCTACCACAAAAAAACACTTCACTGTCAAAATATAGCATATACCCAGAGTAGCTTGGTGTACCAAATGTTCACCACGAGTGGTGAATATTTGGAACACCAAACTACTTTGGGTATATTTTATTTATACCATGATCGTCAGATTAAGATTCGCTATTATTTTTTCTCGATTTTACTGAGCAGCAGACGTACGTTCGGGCGAATCTGTTTCTGTTTACACGAGCACCGGTGGGCGGTATTTCCGTTGTCAATTTCATCACCGAAACGAAATGAAAAAGAAACGCACAAATCACGGGGCCTTTTTCATCTGAATAACATAATAACATGCGATTTAGAGTAATGGATGCTTTATTAACACGAGACAACGGACGTGTGTTAATTTTTGGTATATTCTGAGGTAAACTCATTTAAAACATAATAAATAATTGCCGCTTTCATTTCACTCCTTGCGAGGCGACGAGCGATACATTTAAACAAGTTTGCATTCAGGTCGAGGTCACCAAAGGTCAACTTGGATGTAGTTCCACCGTTGGTATAAATTTTAACTATTGGGATCCCATTGCTGGCGTGTTCACCACGGTTGGTGTGTAAAGCTGAAATGTATGTAATATGCTTTTTATATATAGTAGAATAGGTAATCATGGTATAAATTAGAAAGAGTCATCGTTATGATAACAAGTGTGAGGTAAGTGATCTCCAGAGATTTGGAGAGTTTAATTTGTCTTGGTATATTTCATACTGTGATTGACGCAAATAATACACGATCATTTTATGACATTTAAAAGTTTAGGTTCTGTCAGTTCCCTGACAAAACATTACATTTCCATTAGTGTGACATTAATTGTGTTCATAAAATGGATTTCTTGTCACAACAATATAGCGAGGTGCCAGTACAATATATTATCAAAGAAAAAATAAGGTCTTGATAACACTTCAAATCATAATTGTGAGGAAATAGCTATTCATACCTTGTATTGCTTGGGGTGTGTTCAACCGTACACGTACACGACCTTACGACATTTGGTATACACCCGACTGGACATTTTAGTTTAAATAATATTTATTAAGAATTAAATTTTAAGTATATATTATAGAATTTAAAAATATAAAAACAACAGTCAACACAAGATACAATAGTATACAATACAACAAGTTTATAAATATTGATAAACACTATTTATCTAACAATCATATAGTATTTGGCCTGAAAACAACGAGAAACCGTATGTATCACATAATGTGTCCCGATTCCGTATCATTTAAACAACTCATTATTCTGATTCCGTATCATATAGACGACTCGTTTCCGGTAGCGCTACGGGCTATCATAACAGACGCATGGATACATTCTATGTGCGCTTCAGTGATCGACCGAACATTATGTCCCAAAAATGTTTAAAAATAATTTAACCCTTTACCTACCATGAAAAGCAGACGACACTTGCAAAAAAAAAACTATTTTTTTTCATTTTTTGTCTCAAAAACATAGGTTATGACCACTCATTGGAACGAGCTCTCGACGAGCTCGTTCCAATGAGGGGTCATAACCTATGTTTTTGAAACACAAAGTGAAAAACATAATGAAATTATTTGGCGATTTTTTGAGAATAGCATTGGCTGGTTTTGTTCGGTACGTTGGATAAAGGGTTAAGATTTAATCTGTTTATGTGACAGAATTGTTAGATAAATGAATTATCATGATAATGTGCATGTCCTGTGATTTGTATCAGATTCTCGGTGGTGTCCAATAATGGGATCACAAAGCCGGCTCGTTGAGATCCCATTCTGGACACCACCTCGAATCTGATACTAACCACAGGACATGCGCATTATCATGATAATCTGTATTGAACTGGACTTTTTAACTAACCCTTTCCGTGTCTGCTTCATATGCCACAATTTGACCCCTTAACTTAATATACATATTATTGGTAGCAGATGTAATGACTGGACATGCTATCTGCAGTGGAGTAGCTGAAAATCTTGCCCCCCCCCCCCCCCCCCCCGCGAGATAGAGACAGGGGCCCTTTCGTAATGGTGGTTGCCTTTAAAACGGGAGCAAATTTAGTGTTGTTACCGTGCACAGCATACAGGATTTCACGTAGTACATACGCCATAAATTAAATGAAGGTATCGATTCTAAAAGTACGACTCTGTAGATTTTTTCATGACATGTTTTAAGTTTCACCCCCACCATTCAGGATACACACATTCAAGCCCAACATGTGTGACTTGAGAGGCACCATGTATGTATATTATTCATTTCTCACTCCTATCAGTTGCAATGATGTAGCGTTCACTTAAAAGAATAATACATAGACTACAAAGAGTGCGTCGTGTGGAAGTAAGAGTTTGAAATTATGTGTATTTGGTACACTGTGGACCGTGCAACAGTCACACAGGTAAACATATCAATACACACACAACCTGGCACGTATAACAGATAACCATAAGTGCTACGCCAACATAAACAATCCTGAATTTAGTTCATAAAATTAACATTTATGACACTCGTGATATTTACCAGTTATTAAATGTTGAATAGAACCAAAACAGGATTGACTACGTCTTTGTTAAGACAAAAGCTTACTTACCCTATAACTCTCGCCCTCTCTCTCTATCCCTTTCCCTCTTTCTTCCAGCTTTGGGCCGTCCTTAAAGACAGGGGTCCCCTTCTAGCCGCCCCGCCCCCGCAATGCGGGCCCTGCGGGTCCATCGCCTACGCCACTGGCTATCTGACTGTCGATTTTACACGGAATTACAGATCAGATTTCTTATTAAAATTCTGGTTTCTATTAAAGGATTGAATATGCTCCATAAAGTCGTAGCGCATCAGTTGTTTCTTTTATTTTTCTCTTTTTTTTATTGATACATTGTCTTGGTTCTATCCACTCTGTAATTCATTTCACAGTAAAGCATTTCTAAAATACACTGAGTTGGTTGCTGGCAATCTACTGGACAGGAGAGGTTTGTGGGTGTGACGCCCACCCTTCCCAATAATTTTTTTCCAGTCAGGACATTTTTGTCCGAAAAGGAGTCGAGTATATATATATACAGATTATCACCACAGTGTGTGTCCCCGGGAAGTCAGAACAAGTCGAGTTGTAGGCACAGAACAGTATTTCGACCAGCCCGTTAGGGCGAGTCGAAATGCGATTCTGTGGCTACAGTGAGACTTGAGCATAATTTCCGGAGACACACACTGTGGTGATGATAAATTTATCTCACAATATTGACCACAAAATGTGTTATAAAACTATTTCAAGAGGAACTTTTTCATTTGCCTTATCGATGGAAAGACGCAAATTGAAAAATAGAATAGCGTTCATTGATTTCCATATTGAGGTCAGTGATGACGTTACTCCTCAGAGAAAATTACGTCACTGGGATTCACTTTACTGAATACTGTCTTGCGAAGTGGAGTGTTTCGTCAACGTGAATTTTGTTGTTACTTTTGCAACAGTTACTGGTGAATTAAATATCCCTCTTGGTGTAAAGGTTTATTATATTTTAAAATATGCTGTTCATCGTTTATTGGGGTGGAGTTGTCCACATTTCATAGCGAAAGCTAATCCTTTAACTTCAAGAGAGAAGCCTCGACTCGAGCGTTCAGGAAAATCCCAATAATAGGCAACAAACCAGCCCAAGATGCCGAAAAGTGTGCATAATTTAACTATTCGTTGAGTTAACTTTCCCAGTGATATTTTAGCATGCCGTGCATAATAAATACATTATCGGGCGTTTAGTTGGCAGATACACTGTCATATACGGCTCAGAGAAAACAATATTATGTTCGACTTCGCCTCACCTAATATTGTTTTCTCTGAAGGGAAAAACGCGAAGCGATCTAACAACGATATTAATGGCATTGTTTTGGCAACAGCAGAATCACGCGCTTGTATCAGGGGCCCTTGGTACGGAATCGGAACAAGGGCCGAGATACCTTAAACTTTAGTTGCGTAACAGTGCAAAAACGCCCCGATTGAGAGATAAATAGATAATATCTACGCTATTTTAGTGAATATCGGTAATTATCTCCTGAGTGTGAACCCGAAAGTTTTATTTTTCACGAGCGCTTGCTCTACTAAAACAGCGTAGATTTTTTTTTTTTATTATATGCTAAGTGACATTTTACTACGCAATTTTCAACCCGATTCGACTGCAAACAGTTTCAAAACAATAATAATAAGCTGCTGACCCTCCCCACAAGGCGACTTTTAAGGCGACGTCATGCACTGAAGCCTAACATCATTTAGGAAGCTATTGAACGTTTTATTTTTCACGAGTGACAAATATTACATTCAGGTCCACACCAATGAGATAATTCCCGATATTCACTTTACTAGGGCTGTCACGATTGGTCAGTTAATCGATTGTTAATCGGTCACGGCGAAATCGATTAGTATTTTCGTTGTCGAATAATCGGTAAATTATATCCCGTTTTACACGTTTAATAATTAAAAGAAAATATGTTGAAAAAACTATTGTTTCTAAAGGTAAAGAGTTAAGAACATCGATGTTAAACCCCAAGAAGCTATTGGAAGCATTTGTCTTTCAGGTACATTCTTCAAAGCGTTGATGTTCTGAACTTTTGAACCGTCAGTGTAATAATCAAGACCGGTCGGCAGTTGCGAACTTCGCAACTGCCGACCGGTCTTGATTATTACACTGACGGTTCAAAAGTTCAGAACATCAAAGCTTTGAATGTAACTAAAAGAGGATCGTCTTCGTTGTTTACTTGAGGTAGTTCAACTGACTTCAACTTCATTTTTATCGATTTCAAAGGGAAGGAGATGGGGGTCATCTAGGTACGATCAATCGATTATCATCGATTATTTGCGACGATTCCTAAATAAAAAATCGTGACAGTCCTACACTTTACTGCACAATATTCAACCCAATTCGACCGCAAACAGCTTCAAGACAATAAAAAAACAACTGCTGATCGTTCCTTCAAGGCGACGTTCAAGGCGAAGTCATGCGCCGAAGCATAACGTCATTTAGGAAGCTACTGAAAAACAATTATCGTGAGAAACTGAAAATATTATTTTTCACTCACGCATGCGCTCTTAAAACATAAAACCTCCAGGTCCACACTTATAAGATAATTCCAGATGCTGACTAAAATAAAGTAGATTTTCTTTCTTATTATATGCTACGAGACATTGCATTGAACAATCTTCAGCCCACTTCGACGAGAAATGCGTACGTTTCAAAACAATAACAAAGATGAGCTGATCGTTCCTCCAGGGCGACGCAATGCAGTGTAGCGTGACGTCATATAGGAAGCTACTGAGGAATATTGCTCAATATCTATCGAGTCAATAGATATCGAGAAATATCTTATAGATAATTTGCGATAATTCACAGGCTAGCATATAATAAACTGTCTTATTAGCTAAGATTTGATATTTGGACTAAGGGTACACACGCAGTAGGTTATTCCAATTGGAGTAGTGCAAGCACAGTTTTTAGAATGTTCATGCAGATGCACATTTGAAGTTCGTAATCCTCTCAAAGTTTTCTCTCGTTTGTAACATCAGAGCCCTGGCCGGCGATGGGATGTGGGCAGGCCTCATGGCTCAAGAATGGGCCAGGGAACTATGTGAACACAGATGTATGTAGTCCCGAATTGCTACTACCTACGAACCCACATACAATTACTATAGTAACGTCCAAGTGTCAGAAAATATTAAAATTAAGTTTGATGACGTTAAGGTGACATAATGCAAACTTAGACCATTTGAAATCCCAAATAAGGAGTTGAACATTTTAAAAAAAACAGACTTCAGATATCAGAGATATAACGTAAACGCCGTTATCACTTACTCGTTTGGAGAAAGCGAAAGCTGACACACACCTTCGATGTGGTTAGGAAATCGGATTCCCGCACTTCGTGCAATCCAAATAATCACGAGGTGGTAAATTCGGGCGGATTGTGCTTTCTGGAGTTCGACCGTATTAAAGAATCTCGGAATCCACCGATTCAATTAATGGTCGTCCTCCTGGTTTTAGAAGCAAACTTTGTAAAATTTGAACAGGGATTGTTGTGAAATGCGCTGTCAACGACCATATGTCAGAATAATGTGTGCAACGAGCATACTATGATTTGTTTGCTCAAAATTAATTTATTCTAATACAACATTCCCCATTTCCGTACTGATGCATTGTATACACAGAACGACACGCGCGGGTAAATGAGTTAATCGACCTGAAGAGGGTAAAAGCGAAAGGCCGCAGTTTTGTACACGCCTTTACCGTTTGAGCACTAGTGGTATCTTCCATGTTAGTTCTATGGCAGCAATAGGAAGAATCCATATTTATTATTTGGGGGTAGACCAATTAATATTTTCAACGTGCAGCCTTAAGGCTGCACGTTGAAAATATTGATAGGTCTACAGTTAAAACTAGAAGTCCTATCATGAAATGCGCACAAATAGCACGTTGATATGCGCGTTAATGTACGAGTTATGGCCCAAGTAAAGCTATCAAATTCTGTACATATGGCCTGTACACAACAATGTTTCAGCCAATGGACCTCCGGGTAACCCGGAGGTCCATTGGCAGAAACATTGCATGTGTTTGCTATGAGTAACCAAGAGAACCTGCCGTGCTTTGGATGCCATTCGATAGGGCAATTGCGCGCAATTCCAACGCGCAATTAAGCCTAGATAAAGGCGCTGGCAGCTGCTCGTGGTTGCTCGGTGGTTCTCTCCGGGTACTCCGGCTTCCTCCACCCGTACAACTGTCACGGTCATGATTAGCCATTGTGCATAAATATGTGACCTTAAACATCAATAAATAAATAAATAAATAAATAAGCCTAGATACGCGCACTATTCGTTACAGGACTTCTAGTTTTAACTGTACACCACTCATTTACCTTGCAGTCATCCCCCTTAATGACATTATGACGTAGCTTGTGACACGGCCGGAAAAAAACGGTTTCTGGAGTTCAAAGGGTTAACATCTATAAAAAAGCCCAAACAATATTAGAAAGGCACTCAGCAATTCATTTGACAACTATCAACAAAAACACCCCCCACATTTTATCGCCAACCAAATTTGCGTACTCATACTCTTCTTCTTCTTCTGTATATTCATTATTCCCTTCGTCGGTCAACTCTATTTCTTCTTCTTCACTATTTTTGTACGCATTCAACTCACCAAATCCTTCAATTTGAGATATCTTATTTAGTTATTTCGCAAGCGGTTTAGTTTCGGGTGATCAATCGTCTGCTCAACGATTTCCGTTCGGCACACGTGTGCAGAACGGATTTTTATTTGCCGTATCGATTAACCCATTCACACGCGTGTGTCGTTCTGTGTTTATTACACGCCTTCACGTCTATAAAAACAATTATTATACGGACACTCAGCAATTCATTTGACAACTATCAACAAAAGGAACACATGCTATCGCCAACCAAATCAGTGAGGGGAATCCGTGTCACTTTTTCGTTCCTGAGTTCCAATGTGTTCTATGTGCCTACTGGCACATAGAACACATTGGAACTCAGGGGACGATAAAGTCAGCCTTGTCAACGAATCCTCTTTCCGTGTCACTTTTTCCTTCCTGAGTGCCAATGTGTTCTATGTGCCTGCTGGCACATAGAACACATTGGAACTCAGGGACGAAAAACATCAGCCTTGTCAACGAATCCTCTTTCGTAAAGCCGTGTATAAAGTTCTTCCATTAAATCCTCCAACGATCGCTTCAAGTGCTCATTGTTTGCTATCTTAAATTTTCTCCATTCATCCAAAAATCTAACTAAGTCTATAATTTGTGTAAAGAATGTTTTTTCTTGAGTAGAATCCCCAGTAACATTTGATTGAAGTTTTCGGTCTCGATCTCCGTTCTGCACATATGTGCGGAACAGAATTTTATTTTCCTCACGGTTTAATGTTGCTGTAGATGGGGATTTCATAGAGGGGGCGTGTAATAAAATTAATGGAACTACGCAACTTAATCATAAAACTACAGCTGTAGTGAGTGTTCTTTCATAATGTTTAATAAATAATCATGTCTAATGGTCGTATCGGCAAAGATTTCGTCAAATTCAAACTTTATGGAAAAACATATTTTTGGCATTTAGTCAAACTAAATAAATGTTTATTGGTTTCTATTATAGTGTCGCTTTTCCTACCAATTTAAATATTCCATCCGATCAGAGATGTAGCTACAGGGGGTGTCTCACTCCCCCGAATACTTGTCCAAAAATCAAGATAGTTGGAAATTTTTCAGGCAAAAATTCCAACAGTTGGAAATTTGAAGCATTGTTGTAACGGAGGTTTTTCCGAATGTGTTCATACATTTCCATGAAAATTCCCACCGCCGACTCCCACAGACAGAATTCTTCACGTCTATAAAAACAATTATTAGAAGGACACTCAGAAATTCATTTGACAACTATACTACTCAAAGTTTGCTAAGCACCAAATATTTGACACATCATTGTGAAATTTGCTTGAAACCTTTTTGCGATATTTTTGGTTGATATGATTGAGTAGTGTATTCAGATGGTCCCCAGTGTTTACATTAGCTCTCTTGACATGCAGACTTTTCGTGACAGTCATGGAAAGCATGTACTCCTTGATTGTCATGATGTTTCCGTGTACTGTGTACATGTACATGACATGTATAAGGTATTCAATCTTCATTTCAACACAAGCCCTTGTGATTTAATGATTGAAAATGGCAAATACAAATGCAACAAGAAGTGCCCAGGAGCTTGGTGCCATGCTGGTTCAAGAATGGAACAACATCCCACAAAGGACCACCAGGAATCTGATTGTGAGCGCGAGAAAGCGTTATCAAGCTGTAGTTAACAGTAATGGCTGGACTGGATGGGCTGAAATTGCAAGCTGCAACTCATTCCAGACATCTTCGATAGGATTGAGGTCAGGGGATCTTGCTGGCCAGTCCATACGCCCAATCCCCTCCCTCTGTCCGTACTCTCCGACAGCATGGGCAACATGAGGACGGGCATTATCGTCCAACAGAATGAATCTATCACCCACTTTTCCTGCATACAATCTGACGGGGACATCTAGGAGCTCATCAATATATTCCGCTGTGCAGTCAATGTACCACGTCCAAGGACACAGTGCTCTGTACGTCCATCCCAGCTGACGCCGCCCCAGACCATGATTGACCCTCCACCATAGCGGTCATGTTCAGCGGTCATGTTGGCTGCATGGAATCGCTCTCCTGGTCTTCTCCGTGCCCTAGAACGCCTATCTGTGTGGTCCAGGCTGTACCTTGATTCATCTGTAAAACGGACAGGTCGCCGATCTTCTCTGGTTCATCCAACGTGGTCCATGGCCCATTCATATCGCCCCTGGCGGTCGGTTCTGGGACAGCGGAATGCGAATACATGGTCTTCTCGATGGGAGACCACCTTCGCACAACTTTGCCCGGACAGTATGCGTCGAAACATTTACCCCCGATGCATTCTGAAGGTCACTGCGAAGCTGGTTTACTGTGGCAAAGCGGTTCCTACGGGCCTGAAAAATCAAAAACCGGTCTTCAGCTGCAGATGTTGCCATGTCTCTGCCACCACCATGCCGTCTTACTGGTGTGCCATACTGCTGAAATCTTGCCCGGGCTCTGGTGATCACCGTATGGTGCATACCAAGGGCTTCACCAACCTGACGATGGGTAGCCCCTTGCTCCACCGTCCCTACAGCCCGCCACATTTCTGCTTCAGACAAAATTAATGTCTTTTTACATTTACATTTGCCATCTTCAATCATTAAATCACAAGGTTTAGTATATTTCATAAATAATGTTTAGCAAACGCGAGACTTGCTTAAATAATGAGAACAGACGAAACTAAGATCTCGGATGCGATGGTTTCGTGTTCATATTTCATAAAGAAAGTATTGGAAACTCGAGACGGATACAATGAGAACAAACGAAATTAACTTGCTGGATCCGATGGTTTCGTGTTTATATTTCCTAAATAAATTGCCCAAACTTGAAACATAAAGCATAAATAAAGTATTTCAAACTCAAGACTTATACAATGAGAACAAATGAAACTAACATCTGGGATGCGATGGTTTCGTGTTTATATTTCTTTGATAACGTATTGCAGACACGAGGCTGATACAATAAGACGAAGCAAACTAACGTCTTTTGGTGTTTCTGGACCCCCCCCTCCCCCCCCCCCCCCCACGATCATTTGTTACAGCCGAAGTATTTAGCAACCATGACTGATGGTATTTTTGGATATACAGTTAAAACTAGAAGTCCTGTCATGAAATGCTCATAAATAGCACGTTGATATGCGCGTTAATGTGCGCGTTATGGCCCAGGTAAAGCTGTCAAAATCTGTACATGTCGCCTGTGCACAAGCCATGTTTCAGCCAATGGACCTCCGGGTCACCCGCAGGTCCATTGGCAGAAACATTGCATGTGTGTGCTATGAGTAACCAGGAGAACCTACCATGCTTTGGATGCCATTCGATATGGCAATTGCGCGCAATTCCAACGCGCAATTAAGCCTAGATAAGCGCACTATTCGTGACAGGACTTCTAGTCTTAACTGTATATCGTTACTTCTTAATTACATTTTGTTTCTTTTTTGTATTTATTTTTTATTTTATAATAACATTCTGAAAATGAGTAAAAAGGAGCTGATTGTACTTTCGGATATCACCACCACCACACTTATTAATTCCATTTCAATATATGTTTTATTCTATTTGCAACATCCCGATAAAGGTTATTTTTGGAAATGTGAATTCGAACCTAATATCAGACCTTCACCGACCGTAGCTATATTCTTTCCTCTCTTGAGATATAGACCATCTCCGTAGGAATCTAATGCTCTATCTTGGAGCCCAGATACAATCCTTTACCATTCGTCACAATTGGACACATAACCCCTATTTCTTTTTAAATACAGACTGCTTCCCATTATTTTCTGCGTACCGGAACTATCAATTCCCAACAGGGGGCCGATACCCAAAGCCGGTAATACGGGCTCCATGAGAATGTGTAACGCCTTTGTGGCCACTCCCGTCAACAGTCGTAAGAAACCACATCTCAGTTTTTAAATTATATCTCAATTGAGCGTGACTCAGACACACGGCCAATCCTCTGTTATTTGTCTGTGTGATACACACAGACTATTGTTTTTGTACGGTTTCTTTTTTTTTTCTTCTTCTTTTTCTTCTGTATTATGTCTTCTACGCTCCTCCTTGCCCGCACGATAACTCGAAAACAAATAGTCTTATCTCGTTGTTTTGGCATACTGACATCTCGGCCCCCTATGTTTTTCAGCTTCCTTCTGCTTTAGGGGTGTTCGTGGGGATGTTTTGAAAGTGGGTCACACATGGTATGACTTATGGACTAACACCAAATTAGTCGACACTCGATGGAGGTTCAAAATATGGTTCAAGGTCACTGAGGTCAGCCAGGAGGGTCATTGAGTGCATTTTTCAGAATTGCTGGAAATCACATTTTTGGACCCCCTAATGCATTCCAAATGTCCCTACAAGCATTTTTAAGTTTTGAAAGTTAGTCAGGCAACGTCACGGAGGTCACACAAGGGTCATTCAGTGTAATTTTCAGAATTGCTGGAAATCACATTTGTGACCCCCCCCCCCCCCCCCAATGCATTCCTAAAATCCATACATGCATTTTTACGTAAAAATTGGGCGTGGCTAAAAAATTGGAAAGTGGGTCACACTCATATCGTAAGCATGGTATGACGAATGGACCTGGAACCAACATCAAACAAGTCAACACTCGTTAGAGGTTTACAATATGTGTCAAGGTCACCGAGGTCACCCAAGGATCATTGAGAACATTTTTTTCAGAATTGCAGGAAATCAAATTTTTTGGACACACAAATGCATTCCTTTGGTTGAACCCTTTGAATATTGCGCACAAATATGCCTTTTCTGGTTTCTTGGAAAAAAATGATCCGATTCCTGAATGAATATCTTTAAATACTGTTAACACAAACCTATTTCTGATTTATTTAAAACTATATTATTCCCGAAAATAAGCCTGCAGAGTATTCCAATTACAGTCATAGAAGGGGCGCCGTGGCTCAGTAGGTAGAGGCGAAGGCTGCAAAAGGAGAAGTTTTCGGTTCAAATCCCGGCTGCGGCAACCCTGTTGTGTTTTTGAGCATACTTCACCCCTATAGCCCACTTGGGGCACGGTGGCATTGTGCACTAACGCGTCCTTCACGTCGATGGTGTTCTTGTCTTCAACCAATGCTACCTTGTTTGTGCGGAGTCAGTCTGTTGGAGAGCCTGACAGTTGCTCGCCTTTTCTCGGTGGTTCTCCCAGGGTAAACCGGCTTCCTCCACCGTAAAACTATCCGACACAATGTGACCGTGGCTGTCAGTAGTGTGGTTAAACCCAATAAATAAATAACATTCATAAAAGGCATGGCTTGATGGTGGAGTTGTAATATTTGTGTCTTCTGTGCACTGTTTGTCAACACGATAACCCAATACGATCAATCCTATCTTAATGTTTTTGTTATACTAATAGACTGTACTGGCAAATAAGTTCACGGAAGTAATAGCCATTAATTAAAACTTGAGAAAATCTCTCATAAACAAAAAGGTAGGATAATTTTACATCGAATAGCATTGTATATTTATTTAATATCATGTTACAACATTACCCATGTTGAACAAAGTATCCTTCACATTTCAAATCATTTTTAAAATGTATTTATTCCCAATCATAACTCAGGATCGACAGGTTTCGGTATGGAGTGGTATGGTGGCTTTCACCAAACACCAATTACAATTATAAAGTAACGAAATGGAATATTTGAATGGTTTGTATTTAACCCTCTTAACCCTTTACCCAACGCGGACAATATCAAAATTTATTTTAAATATCATTGTCTCAAATT
The DNA here is from genome assembly GCA_031216915.1 of Pictodentalium vernedei. Classification (NCBI taxonomy): domain Eukaryota; kingdom Metazoa; phylum Mollusca; class Scaphopoda; order Dentaliida; family Dentaliidae; genus Pictodentalium; species Pictodentalium vernedei. The sequence goes on along the minus strand of CM062296.1, from coordinate 844,256,151 downwards.
TTTCAAAAAAATTCAACAAAACCATATCACGTGACCCCTCGTTGGAACGAGTTCGTTCCAACGAGGGGTCACATTATATGGTTTTATTGAAATTTTTTGAAAATTAATATTTTTTTCAACTACTGAATTTGCATATTACGCGGGCGGATGCGGGCGATTCATTGGGTAAAGGGTTAATACTTCAATGTGAGTATAAACACCCTTCATATACGCTTTCCTTTCTGTAACATTTAATTCTATATGGACTGGGACACCTTTTCTGGTGTACCTTCCAAAGTAAGGCATTCTTAACCATTTACCCAACACAAGGGGTAACCAACCAGCGTTATTCACTGAAATATCCATTCAATTTTCATTATTGTTTCATTCTTGATTGACAGATATTGCTTATGACCTCTGATTTGAATGAGCTCGTTTTTAAGATTAAATAGAGTATTTAAAGAGAATATTTTAACCCTCTCAATATCTTAATATTTTTCTCCAAACTTTTACTTTTGCAATGCAGGAATAATGATAACACCTGCTGTTCTCACAATGTTGCCCTAAACACGCATGGACATCGATGGGACCTCAGTATTTTGCCAATGCCAGCAAGTCTTCAGATATGCTCCTGGGGGCCTTTAAGGCCGCTTTACGTTTATATTCCAACATTACTGAACTCTTTTACTCGCAATATATTTTCCAGAGGTAGCATGTACCTTAACATTTTCTAGCTAATATGAATATTTGCTATCATCTACAAATATGGCAGATCCGGAGTTGGTGGGCCAATATTTTTAAAATGGTTTACTCGCATGCATCAGGTTTGGTATGACCCGTAGACATGGGACCTACACCGAATGTGCTGAAACCTGCTGGACGTTCAAAATGTGGTCCACCTCAATGTGGTCATTAAACGCATATTTTTCAGAACTATTAGGAATTGCATTTTATAACATCTAATGCAATTCTGAACTTTATCCATGTATCTCATCATTCAAATAATTGACAGAACCAGTAATGTCAATTTTAGATTCCTTGGTGGAATCCTTCAAATGATGTGCACATATAAGCCTTTTCTTGTTTCTTATAAAATTTGTTCTGATTCCTGTATGAATATCAGTAAATACTGTCAACGAAAATCCATTTCTCATTTGTTTAAAAAATATTTTACTCCCGAAAATAAGCCTCCATAAATTCTCTTTCTGTATAGGTTTTTCCTGATACTTTAACCCTTTTCACACAGACTTGAATTTACTGGTGCAGTAAATTCCGTTTCTATAGTTGGAAGATGCTTTTGCCATCCTCCTGATTTGCATTTGAGTCCAAGTTATCTCGTCTTGACCGCGGTTCATCGGCAGACCTTCGTGATTTTCAATGATTTGCCTGGATTTTTTAAAGCTCTACAAATTATATCTATCTTCCATTCCATGTTTACTTTTTCCTGTATGTATCTCGTCATTTTTTTCTGTCTTTTTTATTTTGTATATATTTAAAATTAATTTTAATTTATTTATTTTTTCATTTATTATATAATTATAAAAAAAAGTTGTGTTTTGTCTTTTGTATGCCCCTAATGTGAAATCGGATCCTTACAACTTCACCTCGAATATCTAATAACTCAACATTTTGATCCCTAAACTTAATTTCGATGCTATACCGTCAATGGTGAATATATTAAATATCACAGTTGTTCAATGATTTTGTAGTCGTGGGTACGTCTAGAAGAATTTAATAGATAATGGGGTGCGCGTTACCGTTGATGAAACTTCCGGCGATCACGTCTAGGGCTGTCACGATTTTTAAATTTGATAATCGATTAATCATCGCAAATAATCGATAGTAATCGATTAATCGTACCTAGATGACCCTCCCTCTCCCTTTCTTTGAAGTCGTTAAAAATGAAGTTGAAGTCAGTTGACCTACCTCAAGTAAACAACGAAGTCGATCCTATTTTAGATACATTCAAAGCTTTGATGTTCTGAACTTTTGAACCATCAGTGTAATAATCAAGACCGGTCGGCAGTTGCGAACTTCGCAACTGCCGACCGGCCTTGATTATTACACTGACGGTTCAAAAGTTCAGAACATCAAAGCTTTGAACATACCTAAAAGACAAATGCTTCTAATGGCTTCTTGACGTTTAACCTCGACGTTCGTGACATTTTACCTTCAGAAAGAATATTGTTTATCCAATTTCTTTTTAATTATTAAACGTCTAAAACGGGGTAAAATTTACCGATTCTTCGACAACGAAAAATACTAATCGATTTCGGCGTGATCGATCGACAATCGATTATTCGATTAGTCGTGACAGCCCTAATCACGTCCACGCTCCCTAAAATGCTGTTGACGGTGAAAATTTCCACCACGCTTTCGGAGGTCATGTGAACTTGATGTACGTTCGGATGAAATCCAAACAACCTACCAAAGTGCCTTTCGCCTCCGAATACACTCGTTAACTACAAACCTCCCGCGTCTAGTAAGTTGGCATTTATTTATAATGGATCCACGTTACTCTTCATCTTCTTCATCTCTATGAAATCGTTGATATCGACCAGGTTCTAACTGCCTTTCGCATTGTGAATATCGTGCCAACTCCCCTGTCGGGAGAGTATCTGTACATATCATTCGTCTCCGCGATGTTGGGAAAAGAATAGTTCGCTTCGGGGTTCACCAATACCATTATCCTTTTTTCAGTTCTAGTGGCGGATTGAACTTCGAAGTGAAACGAGTCTTGTTATCGCTCGTTATGATTTGAATTTTTATATATTTTTTTTTTGTAACCGTGTTCTCAGCTATCCTTATCGCGCTATGAATTGTAAAGAACCTTTTTTGTAACCGTGTTCTAGGGTATCGTTTCTAACAACATCATTCCTTGTTGAAATGTTTTTTTCCTATAATTAATTATTTCTTCTAACATTATATTATATGTCTTTTATATATAAATTATCGTGAGCAAAAAACTTGTTTGCTTTTTCTATCTTATATCGGAACAAAAAAATGTCGTCGAAACCATTTTATTTTTTTTCATGGTATTTTCAAATCGTCATATCGATGGTCTCGAAATTATAATGTGCTCGATCTCACACCGCCTTACAATATCCCCCGAATTCTTCTCTGCTCGTGTCATTGGCCACGTGATCGTCGTGAATGTGATACCGATTCTGAGATCTTGACAGCACAGACACGGAAACTTTGCGATCTCACTCGTTGTCTGTCTCCGGAATCAGAAATAATTTTGAATCAGGTAGAAACAGTCAATTTGCTGTAGTACCCTCGGTTCTCTAACAATAGATTGTCGAAGATCATTATATTTTTATCCTCCGGCTTCAACTCTCTGGCATCAGGCACGTCTTCCACGCGTTCTAAAACCTGACATTCCACGTCTGAGTTTTGATTATTTCCGAACTCTCTCGATATCTTTTGCAAGAGTGTCGTGGGTGACACCTCACATTTGTCGATCTCGTTCTTATGATCGGAACTCTCACTATCAGCTCCGTCGGAAATTTCTTGTTCAGAGTATCTCGCAATATTTGTAATCAGGTTGAAAGAGATTCTTTCCGAACACGATTCCTCTGTCGTACTCCAACCACTCGGGGCGCACCAATAGACACAGCAACAGATTAGTTTTCCGCAATTTGACCACAGTTAGGCTATCAAATTCTGTACATATGGCAGTGAACAAGCAATGTTTCAGCCAATGGACCCCCGGGTAGCCCGGAGGTCCATTGGAGGAAACATTGCTTGTGTTTGCTATGAGTAACCAGGATAACCTGCCTGCTTTGGATGCCATTCGATATGGCAATTGCGCGCAATTCCTACGCGCAATTAAGCCTAGATAGGCGCACAGTTCGTGACAAGACTTCTAGTTTTAACTGTACCTACCTTGGGTCTTACAACTAGATTCATGTGATGAGATTTATCGAGGAATATCGGCTCCACTTTCATTTCATTGCAAAAAATGTTGTATGACGCTAAAATTCATCTTTTTTCTAAACGATTGTTTTTTTTCAGTGTAAACCCGAAGAGGATTTCATAAAAATAATCGCCTACGGTTTAAAAATGCCACAAAGGTAGTAACAATTCCCAATTCGTCCCTGCAAAGTGAACGGGAGATCATCTTTTTATGTTTCTCGAAAATAACGAAGGATTCGATCTCTTCCTCCTCATTTTCTTCCATGATAAATCTTTGATATCCATTTTCTTTCTTTATTTTTTTTTTTACTTTTTTAATTAACTTTGTTTACGTTTTGAACCGAGTTTCTTCGTTACATTTTGAGCTTAGTTTCTTTCATATTCTGAACGTAGTTTGTTTTGTTTTTTTTGAGTTTCGACTTAGTGTTTTTTCAAATAACTTTCAATCATGATCCGTCTAATTTCTTAGCGAATTTTTGTATTTTCATGGCATCCCCTCGGGAACCCTTCATCTTCGATAAAATCTTTTCCGATCTCGGAGTCAGTTTCTCTCGTTTAGACCGCATAACCAACTTGTGAACGAAATCGGCAGTTTTATTACGGCTTCCCTCGCAGTGTTGTTACCGGCTCTATCCGGGGCTTTCTTACCTTTTTTCATCCCGTTTTTTTCTGACTCTCACAACCGTCGAATCGACCTGTTTCGCTGCGCCCGTCGAGAAGAAATGCGAAAAGAATTGCATCATATAATCCACCGTGCCCGATATGCCGAAGACGATCTATTAATTACATTTTCGGGGCCATCCCGATAAAAAAAAATGTAATTTGTGTATCTTCAAATCTTCCGTTCACTTTTTGTGGGCGAATTGGGAATTTTTCTACCTATGTGGCATTTATACACCATAGACGGTTTTTGATAATTTGTAAGATCAACATTTTCTTTTTCTCTATTGTTTAGCACAGTAACGAACCCGACATTTCAATGCACTTTAATGAGGCGTATCTAAACTTTTAAGAGCGCCGAATAAGCGGTTGAATCTGAAGATTTATGCAATGCTTTGATATTGGTGATGAAAAACCCGTAACAGCTACTTATTCGATGCCATTTTAGGCGGTTGCCCTGAACTCTCCCTTCACCTCTACTCAAATGCAGTCACGCCAGAGTGGATACGCATAGACAATAGTGACGTGGTGGATAAAGTCTCTTTATCACACCCCTTAGAACAGATATCAGCATTCAGTTTGCTCTTCAGAAGCCGACTCACAACAAGAGATCTCTAATCACAGCACAAACAGCAAATTAGAATTTTTCTTGCGCATTGTTTATTTGTTTATAGCCTCAGAACGCCATAAAACACCATACGTGGATTTCTGGCAATACAATTATTATTATTATTATTATTATTAATAATAATAAGGCCAAAAAGTTGGAAAACAATGAGACAATGGCGTTTGGATTGCTTTAGCAGTTGAAAATTCAAAGAGGAACCCAACTTATCCCTTGTCACGTCACGGTTGTGCCATTTTCGACAGAACCTATATGGAAAATAGTATCAATCTTTTGAAGAATTTTACTTGTATTGACATACATCATCGTGACTAAATTGTATCATCCCTACATCCCGATAAATTTTGTCTTTTGATTGGTCAGAATGCTTTGGAAAATAGCCATGGCAAAGGAGGCACCCAACATCTAAGGTACATGAGAGCGTGCAACATCCAAGGTAAAAACGCACGCGAAACATCGCGGGTATATGGTTTAAACGAAAGCTTTCCGCTTTTGCTCTCCACGAAATAAAAATCGAACCAAAAAACACGAAAATAGTCACAAATATCATCAGATTTCCGACAATTCAATCATGAAAATAAGAGCAAATAATTCGTCCCCTGGGTACCAATGTGTTCTATGTGCCAGTAGGCACACAGAACACATTGGAACTCAGGGGACGATATGTCAACAAAATACTGTTTACTCGTTTCTTTAACGACCCAAGGGATGTAACTCTATCTGTTGTATTCTGCGATTATAAAAACAAATTTGGTCCAAGTGATTGTTGTGCTGAGAAATGTGTCCACAAATTCATTTCCACTATGTCTGTACTGTGGTCCAAACGGGACAAAAACGTTATCTTCGCCAACATGTATGGTATATGGAGATTTAATACCTGGATGACGATTTTTAAACACCGAGCCGCAGGCGAGGTGTTTAAAAATCGACATCCAGGTATTAAATCTCCATACACCATACGTGTTGACGGAGATAACTTGTATTGTGCATACGTCAAACGCACTCGTGGCGTACTCATAGCATCACACAATTGTAACTTTGTTGCACAGAAGCGATCCTACAACGAAACTTCTAAAGCATTGCAAATGGCACCTTGTCGCACTCAAGGGATGAATTATAACACACCAATGGGTAGGGATCAATGCTTGATATCGGTAAAATAAAAAAAAAACACGATGACCTGGTTAGAGGACCTTCATCAGCTAGCTCCTCGGAAGACGTTGGTTCTTCGGGGAGACAATCCGTGCTCTTCCGCTTAAGGCAACCCATCATTTTTATAATCCTCCATATCAGGGTGATCGCAGTGTTGCAATAGGTAGCTGTAGATTGTTGTGAAAACAGAAATATATTACACGAATCCTAGACTTCATACGGGGAACGTCAAACACATATTGGCAATGATCGACTACAGCCAACATTTTGACAACTCGTTGCTATAACCTTCAAAGTAAGGTGCTGGTTTGGAAAATAAAAAATACAAAAAAATATGTGCTTGAAAAAAAATCAATTCATTCATACATTCAGAACACGGAAAAACCATCCTATCAGTCATTATCGCTTATAGTTACATATCTAAACTCAGAACATTCCAAACAATATACAGAAATCTCCATAGATAATGCAGACAAGCATAGAAAAAAAAGACTTCAATTACATATTGAGAGCACTGTGTTCCATCACTGTCTGGATGTCCTCATATCAATCTGAATTATTTTATTCTTTCTTATCATAAGATTGCAGACTAGTCATTATTTCACATTTATTTATTCCATTAATCTTACCTAAATATGCCTTTTAATTACAGTTAAAACTAGAAGTCCTGTCACGAATAGTGCGCTTATCAAGGCTTAATTGTGCGTTGGAATTGCCTGCAATTGCCATATCGAATGGCATCCAAAGCACAGCCGGTTCTTTTGGTTACTCATAGCAAACACATGCAATGTGTCTGCCAATGGACCTCCGGGTTACCCGGAGGTCCATTGGCTGAAACATTGCTCGTGCACAGGCCATATGTACAAAATTTGATAGCTTTACTTGGGCCATAACGCGTACATTAACGCGCATATCAACGTGATATTTGTGCGCATTTCATGACAGGACTTCTAGTTTTAACTGTAAGGCTGTGCAGCAAATCAGTAGTTTTCGAAACACAATGCTGAGTATTTTGGACCGAACTATTTTGTTTTAGGCCTATACCTAGCGAATTGCTTGCACCCTTCCGATTAAGTTTCACGTTTAGAAATTGAAAAAATAAAATAAAAAAAGTTTTAACAAAACCATATCACGGGGAAACTCATTGGAACGAGCTCGTCGAGCGCGTTCCAATGAGGGATCACGTGATATTGTTTCGTTGAAATTTTTTGAAAGACATACCAACCAATGTTTGAAATAATAAATGTTGATACCTTGTGCGTTGGGTAAAGGGTTAAACAAGACGCTGAAATAAAACTGATCCACTCTTGAGTGCATTCTGTTATAAATATTAATTTACGTCGCGCCATTTATCTTGATTATCCAATTGGTTTCCTGCCTTAAGTATGTTTCGTTTCCGACGACAACCGCAACATGTTATAAAAAAGTGTAAAAGACATTGGATTAAACAAGAAGGACGCCAGTCAGGAGAAAGTACTCTCGCAGTTTCATTCATTTAATGCTTTAAAATATTATTAAGACTAAATTATGTATCTGCGTTTGGGTTTTATTTTAAATTCACAAGACGAGTAGGGTGAGTATCTATGTAATGCGATAGAATTTGTCAAACCAGTTTACTTTTCTACCCCAACGCGGTAAACCATACACAATGTCCCCATAAAATGTCTTCTGTAACGCGATTGGAATTGTCAACAGGGACCTGGCGGTTCAGCGCCCTCTTCGAGAACTTTTGCTTTCATCGTATGCCAGGGCGATTACGTTTTACGATACACTGGCGTCATATTGTACTCTTTCAACTGAGTCTTACCGATTTGTCACACGCCGAGCTCCCATACAGCCCCACACGGACTAAATGCAATCAGCGTGTCTCGTGTAATCTCTCAGCAGAACGACGTTATATGATTAGAAGCGAGATTTATTAGCACATTAGGTGTTAAACTTCATCCCCTGTACAGTCGACTATTATTTAAGCCTTTGCACCCGAGTGGCCGTTTCGTCGGCCAGGAACATAATACGTCATAACGTTAAATAGGATGGCTGTTCAGTAAATGTGTGGGGTAGACCAATCACTATTTACAACGTGCAGCCCCGAGGCTGCACGTTGACAATATTGATTTGTCTACCCCAAATAATGAATATGGAATCTTCTAATTGCTGACATGGAAGATACCACCAGGGTTCAAAGGGTTAAAGTGACTGATAATTTGTTGCTATGATTAACTTTTCGAGCTTAAATTCCGGATATGGCGGACTTGTCTGAGTTGGTTCGATTATAAGCAAGGAAACAAACTATCCTGCAACATTCAGAAATTGCGTAACTTCGTGAAAATCAGCGAGTACGTCTCTTTTTAAAATTTCCAGAGTGCCACTGAAAAGGAAATCTTGTTAATCAAGCATTGGGTTTGTCGGTGTCAGAATGATGTGATTGTTTTAGTGTATTTTCGCTAGGCGCTTGGTGCATAAAGAAACTCACACTGCCTGGGTTCGAACCCTCACTATGCTATATGCAATACACCCGGAATCCATTCTTGATTTTATGGCACTCCGGAACTTTTAAAACAAATAGACGTTCTCACTGATTTCCATAAAGTACAGTGTACAGAATCAAGTGACGCAATTTACTGAATTCTTAAAATTGAGTAATCTGTGTGTTCTGTACTGGCCACTTATATCCTTATTTAACTAGCATTCCATTTTTTTAGGTTCTTTCGGTGGTGGAGTGATGCGCGTGGTTTAGTACAGTTTTGCTATGTGCTTGGTGCGTAAGGAAACTCCTTCCTCGTGGGTTCGAACCCCCGTTATGCCATTTGATATCTTCCTAGCGTCCTTTCCTGATTCTATGGCATTCTAGAAATTTGAAACAGAGACGTTCTCGCTGAATTCCATGAAGTGCAGTATGTAGAATTATGTGATGCAGTTATATGATAATTTTTTTTTTTATTTGGGTTTAACGACACATTAACAGCCAGAGTCATATCATGTCGGTGACAGTTTTACGGGTGGAGGAAGCCGGAGTACCCGGAGAGAACCACCGAGCAGCTGTCAGCTCCCCAACATCGTAACTCTGAACGCTGCACCGCGGCACAGTCAGGGTTAGATTGGTTGAAGACATGTACACCATCGACGTGCAGTACGCCTTAGTACACAGCGTCATCGTGCCCCCATGTTGGCAAGCGGGGTGAAGTGTCTTGCCCAAGGATACAACGCTGTTGCCGCAGGTGGGGTTCGAACCGAGGACCTCTCGGCTTGCAGCCTGCACCTCTACCTACTGAGCCACCGCACCCCCAGTTATATGATAATTGAAGAAAATGAGTAGTCTATGTGTTCTGTACTGGCTACCCCATGCTATATTCTTAAGAAGAGGAATATTTGACCAAAATTCCTTAATATGTAATGTAATCATTTCTGAGATCTCAGAAATGAACAATGTCTTGATGACAGTTATTTATTGTGGTGTGTGGCATTGTTTTCTTCGGAGGATCACGTGCGTGCATGAGTGAAATTTTACTTTCAGATAATGGGAATTTCGTCCCATTCGTTACTGTAATTACAAAAGGAGATGGAGAATTTCGATCCGATCGTGATCGGATCTCGATCGAGTGGAAATAATATGTCAACTTTCCACCCTACATCAGTGCTCAAAATAACTTTTTTTCTTTGTGTAGCAAAATGCTACGCATTTCCAAAAAATGAATAACATTTTGTAAAAATCACATAGCTATTTTTGTATACCAGAGTTATGTTATGCTGTTTTATATTGAATTCTTCTAAGTAGATAGAATAGTTTCATCCATTTCTGGGCATTTCCAAATGATCTGCAACACATGAAACATTTATTATGGTTTTTTTAACTGAACCGCCTTGAAGGGTTGCATGGACTTGTATACTGTTATAAATGGCGTTTTGGTTGTTTAATAGAGTTCTCAAAATGGAAGTTGGGATTTTTAATTTGATGGTCTTGTAGTTATTTTTAATGGACATTTTATGCAAAATGTTGTAAAAACAGGAAGTATTTAAACCAACATAACTCATCTTACATATGAAGTTGCTAATGATGCTTGATGGAGAGTTAATCTGAGTTATGCCTGGAATGTTCCACAATCAGAAGTAAAGCATCAGTGAACTAGTTTTCAATTTTGTTTGCAAATTGTCATTTACATTTTGTGATACAAGATAATCAACTGCAGCCTAATAGGCTGCAGTTGATTATCTTGTATCGCAAAATGCTATACATAATTTAACATTGTGTAGCTTTTTGCAAGTTTTGCATAGCAAAAAGCGACGCGACACCGCTTATTTTGAGCCCTGCCCTACATCATCGTGGAATCTCACCACTGGGCAAACAAACGCGAGAAGGTTAAAACACTTTACCCAGAGACCACGTAAAATATATGCAGTTGACAAAAAATGTTTTCAAACAATTTTAATAAAACCATATCAAGTGATACATCAACGAGCTCGTTTAAACGAGGGTTCACAAGATATGATTTATTATCTATTGACTAAAGTGAATTTTGTGATTTGATTGGTTGATAGATACGTGGTATGAGACCATTGAAACCCACGATACGTCCACCCAGCCACTGGCAAATTTCCCATACCCAGTGGAAGCCTCGTTCCGAAATCTGCAAATTGTCCATACCCCGTAGAAGACGCGTCATTCCAGTTTTACAGTGTACATGTATTATATTTTAATTTTTTTATCTCCAAAATATAACTCATGACCCCTTATTGGAATGAGCTTGTCGAGTACCCTCCAATGTGGGGTTCATAAGCTATGTTTTTGAGACAAAAAAGAAATTCAATAATTTTTTTATTCTAGTCATATCGGCATATTTTCACAAAAACTCTTTTGCACAAAAATTCCACAGAAAACTGTGTGGGTCAACAATGGAAGATAAAAGATCTCATGCTGTGTGTGTTCACACATGAAGTGGATTGTACTTCTAAAATGGAAAGTCAATAGATAAATTCGTTACCCCGTGTCTGATCACGTGGTACGGGTTTTTACCTACCCGAAGCCAGCCGTATCCCATGAGGCATTCGGCCTCATGGGAAACGGCTGGCTTCGGGTAGGTAAAAACCTTTACCACGTGATGAGACACGGGGTAAATAATATTCTCATTTTTTGACAAATTTGTAAAAACTATTAAAACAGCAATTATTGATAACATGTGCGTTTGGTAAAGGACTAAATCGAAGGTTGTATTTCCCTTTGTTTTTGTTCATCATTTATTCTGTTTCAGAATCTTTTGTTTATGAAATCTTGTCGCACTACTATGAGGGTTTCGCATCCAGATCGTGATCGCTTTGAGAAAAAGACAGGGTTTCCGATTGCAGTTTATTACACGCCTGTTCTTTGTAATCACTATCAAACAACAACGCTAAACCATGCGGTAAATGAAAATCTGTTCCGTACATATGTGTGGAACGGAAATCGATGGCGGGCTATTTTTATTTTACAATGAAGCAGAATTTCACTGGAATTTTCCACAAATCGTGCATCGCAATTACAATTTGAATCGCTGGCGATAGCTAAAAATCGTCCATCCGAGTTCCAATGTGTTCTATATGCCAGTAGGCACATAGAACACAATAGAACTCAGGGGCGGAAATAGTAACACGGATTCCCCTCGAAAATGTGGTTGGCGCTGAGATGTATTGTTTTTGTTGGCAGTTGTCAAATGAATTGCTGAGTGTACTTCTATTAATCATTTTGTATAGACGTAAATGCGTGTAATAAACACAGAACGACACGCGTGTGTGAATAGGTTATAGATATGTCATTTGTAGAATCGCGGAATAAAAAAAAACTTGAGTCCTGTGGCCTCTCGTTCTATGCTTCCACGCTGGCACTCGTGCCATATCGATTAACCCATTCTCACACTTCTGTGTATGTATTGTATTTTTCACTCAGTTCCCCGACATAGTTAGAAATAACCAATGTCATTCGGTAGATGAACCCTAGGTCAGTGTCGTGTTAAATACTTCTTCGATGGTGTGAAAAGAAACTTCGCAACGATTTATGGAAACTTATGACTGATTTGACAGTCTTAAGAGTAATAGATAGTGGAATCGATCATCAAGATTATACAATATAGAAGATAAGGGCATCGTCCAGAGGTTTGAACTTCAACCATTGACACGTTTTATTTTCTTAGTCTCTTTCGTACACTGCTGTCACGGAATAATGCACTATCATTTTGTGACACAAGAAGGTGTCTACTCCATACTACTTGTCCGTCCTTTAGAAAAAGTTGACATATCGATTAACGTGCTAAATTAGATTTCTCTTGAAATGGACTGTTGTCAAAGCAATAAAGCGTGATGCCTGCACAATATATTAACCACGCATAAATATAGGTCTTGATAACACTTCAAAGGATAATGATCTGATACAATCATACTCACCATATTCGTTCAGGACTACGCGCGGCCATCCGTACACCTGAACTTGCGAACAAACTGCAAGGGACGATTCAACAAACCCCCTTTCGCCATGTATAGAACACTGTTTGATACATGACTACATCCTGCACTTCTGTTGTGTCTCCACTGGCATCTCAGTGACACATGCCCGTCTTAAACGTAGTTATCTCAGTTTTGGACTGAAAGTCGAACATACAAAAAATAGTGTTTGCACAAGGCATGCTGTGATGATTATCTAAGATTATTGAAGAATGCTCAAAGAACAATTGTAATACGACTAACTCAACAAAATATCCAGGTATCCAAATATGCTCCAAATAATATTCTACTAATTTGTTTCATGCAAAACATGTATTATTCGAAAACTTAGGGAGTACTGGGGAAAATAATATTATTATAAGAACGCGGAAGCATGATATTTGAAGGCAATGCATTTCATTTGCAAATCAAATACAGTATCCCTCCTAAAATGGATGTGCACATACTTTCCTCTATGATTTATTTTTTTATGAAGTCGTACCCATAGAACACACCACCATTTTCTCTTGACGTCACAAGGAAATACACCTACACCTGTACGTTTTTATCGACAGCACAGGTGAGTAGCCGGGGGGGGGGGGGGGTGGGGGTTGAGACGCGCGGGAGGGAACGCCCGGCCCTAGAAGACTTAAGTTCCAATTGAGGGACTATCTCCCATTTGTGATCTGAAATACTTCATACCTTATTTTCCCCGATACATCGTATTTTCTGTGACCTATCCAGAGAGAGTACGATTGATCGGAGTAAATTGAACCCATTACCCAACGCAGACGATATCAAAATTTATTATTTTAAATATCATTTTTTTCAAATTTTTAAAAAAAATTCAACAAAACCATATCATGTGACCCCTCGTTGGAACGAGCTCGACGAGCTCGTTCCAACGAGGGGTCACATGATATGGTTTTGTTGAAATTGTTTGAAAAATAATATTTTTTCAATTGCTGAATTTGCATATTACGAGGGCGGATGCGCCGATTCGTTGGGTAAAGGGTTAAGCGTTCTCATTTGCATGTAGTTTCTGTGAAACGCCTAGAAGATACTTTGCAAATTTGTTTTATACCCTCGGATATAAAAAAAGTATCAGACTACCTGGGCGGTTCACATAAACTAGTTGCATGGGCATTGTGTTGTAAGCGCTATATGCATGAACGACCTTAACACTGTTTCCTTTCTGCCAGATTTACATACATATGTATAATAATTATCTGGAAAATGAATGGTACCTTTCAACATTATCGATCAATTTTGTATGTTTTTTTTTCACATACAATAGTGCGAAAGTGCTTTTACCATATGCTAGACTGTGAATTATAGCAAATTATCTAAATATATATTTCTCGATATATATCGACTCGATAGACATCGAGAAATATTCCTCGGTTGTGCAATAAAATGTATCGTAGCATATATAAAAAAAAGAAAATCTACCCTATTTTAGTCAGTATCTGGAATTATCTCATGAGTGTTGACTTGAATATTTTATTCTTCACCAGCGCTTGCGCGAGTGAAAAAAAAATATTTTCAAGTCGTCACGATGAATTTTTTCAGGAGCTTCCTAAATGACATTTCACTCCGGCGCACGGCGTAGCCTTGAACGTCGCCTTGATGGAACGATCAACAGCTTTTTGTTATTGTCTTGAAACTGCCTGCAGTCGAATTGGGCTGAATATTGCACAGTAAAATGTCACGTTGCTTATAATAAAAATAAAATCTGCGCTGTTTTGGTGAATATCGGGGATTATCTCATTCGTGTGGACCTAAATAGTATTATTTTTCACGAGCAATAAAACTTTCAGGTCCACACTCATGAGATAATTCCCGATATTCAATAAAACAGCGTAGATACCCTCCATACATGTGTATCACGATATTTCATTGACTATATATATAGTGATCCTAGTGGACTATTTCTTTTCAAGGATTACTATTTTGACATAAACGACATGTTGTGCAGTATTTATTATAATTATATCAAACAAACCGCGGAAAAATCTTGCTAACAACCAGGTTTCCAATCCTAAGCTATTGTCCTGAACCTTGTCATAGGCAAGCATTTCACTCTTGAACACAGTAATAATGATATAAAATTCCGAGAACGCCCAGAGGGGGACGTTGTGCTGCTAGAATTGCCCATGGCTCGTTTTGTCAAGAGAACTGTGCTATTGAATAGCGCACGTTTCTTCTTAGGTACGCTATGGATACAAATATCCGAAAGAATACATGCTAGCAAATCAGAGGAAGGAAATATATGATTACACGAAAATATTTGCCTATTCTGAACATTTAAACTCATTCTCTAAACATGTGGCGCATCTGTGAAAAAAAGTGTGAAGCGTGCATGTGACACATCAAATCCCCATTTGTGTCGCCTCTATTTTCCAGTCGCCTAAATTGTTAACTTGTCCAATCCTTGGTCTTGCAAGTAAGGATTGCAAGGATACAACAGTGATGGACTTTTTAACTTGATATATCTTTTACTCGTTATCCTCTCCCCGCATGACACTGTCCTGAATGATTATGTACACTCTAAAATCAGTTGGCTTAAAAATTAATCCAAACCAACAGGGTTGAGTGAATATGAACCCAGGTGGGTTCATATTCAACCAACCCAGTTGATTTGGATTGATTTTTAACCCAACTAAATTTAGAGTGTGGGCAATATAGGCTCGAGAAATTTGGGTATAATATGATACGCATATTCGACGGCAGAGGGTAACCCAGTGATATTGCGAAAATAAATCGACGCAATATCTATGAAACACGAACTAAGAACTGAAACTGCATTAGTCATTAAACATTCATTTCTCTATTGTCCACACTAATCGTCTTTGTGTTGAGCATGTGGATATGCACTCGGTAAGCTACTCACTGGCATGCAAAGGAAAACATTTTTCATAGATAATAATGCGGCAAGTCTTAATGCATCATCTTACTGCTTAATGTTCACTCTCTCTTCAGAAATATGTTGTATCGTATCAGGCAAAGGATCATTTTTATTGATGTCCTCAACACAATGCATACTCACGGTCACGTATATTTCTGTTAATCAATCTTTAACATTTTTAATATAATACTACTTGAATAACACAGTTTATATATGATTGTCGTAAAAGAGCAATGAACAATAAGAAACAAGACTGTAAACACGCCAGACCTAGGGACGTAGGGACCGGAGGACATATGGGCCAAGGTGCCCCGTCCCTTCCACCAAAGATAGAGAGATAGAGAGTTTAGGCTACCATTATCTTTACCAACGCGACATTGTCATCTCATGGAAATGAACAGGAAAGGGGTGCACAGAACTGTTATTCTCAAGATTTGAGCTCGTTCCAACGAGGGGTCACATGATATGGTTTTGTTGAAATTTTTTGAAAAATAATATTTTTTCAACCACTGAATTTGCATATTACGGATACGGGCGATTCGTTGGGTAAAGGGTTAACGCAAGATAAATTGAGGATATCTACATTGTATGCTGTTCTAGCAAGCGCTCGTGAAAAATAAAACATTCAGGTCCACACTCATGAGATAATACCAGATATTCAATAAAATAGCGTTGATTTTATTTCTATTATATTCAACACGGCATTTTACTGTGCAATATTCATCACAATTCGACTGCAAAAGGTTGCAAGACAATAACACAATTATGCCGATATTTCCTTCAAGGAGACGTTCAAGGCGACGTCATGCGCCGAAGCGCAACGTCCTTTAGGAAGCGTCTGGAAAATTCATCGCTGGGACCGGAAAATATTATTTTTCACTCGCGCAAGAGCTCGTGAAAAAATAAAACTTTCAGGTCCATACTCACTTGATAATTTCAGAAACTGACTAAAATAGAGTACATTTTTTTATTATATGCTACGATACATTTTATTGCACCATATTCAGCCCAATATGACCCCAAACGCATACCTTTCAAAACAATAACAAAGATCAGCTGGTCGTTCCTTCAAGACGACGTCATTTAATAAGCTATTGAGGGATATTCCTCGATATCCATCGAGTCGATAGATATGGAGAGCTATATGTTAGATAATTCACAGGCTAGCATATAATAACTCAGTGTACTTTAGTATTGACATGTTGCAGTTTAAGTTTCTTTATTTGAAAACTGTGTGAATTGGGGCTGAATGGAATTTGAGGTTTTCGAACTTATGAATGATTCTCTCTAGCGCAGAATTACCTACAATATTTACGTGAGTGTGTAAGTTCCGAATTATACAAGTTAAAAGTTGGATACTTCATTTCGAGAAATAGCGTCGCCTATCGTGACAGAAGATTCAAATCCCAGTAAGATGAGATAGAGAAAACGTGACCTCAAACCTCAATAGGATTTAATCAACGAGGAGAGACGTACTAATACTTTCCGCTGACTGTCGCTTCTGCCCCCGCTCGCTTTATCAGTAAATGAGTCCGTAAATCGATCTTTGGAATGTTAAATCTCCCAAAGAAACGAAACCAAACAGCCCATTACTGACCACTTCAAGGATTCACCATTCATTCATTTGCAAACGGCTTTTTTCGAGAAAAAAATCGATTGCCAGATGGAAGTGCTTGAGGGTTTGTTCTAATGTCATGGTATTGTTTTGTCAAGTGTGACAGTAATAAAAGGAAAAACCTGAATATTTCATAATCGTGTTTCTATTTTTAATCGCGGAGAAAGATTATAAGATAAGGGATAAAAGCCACCGATCGCAACTCTTTAAACTTAAACGCTAGGTGTTTAGATATGCGTCTGACGACGGAAATTATCTTATGTGAATAAACACACACGTTGTGATTTATCTGAGGGCGTGTTTTATTAGTCTGTGTGAAACACACAGACTATTGTTTTTGTACGGTTTCTTTTTTTTTTTCTTCTTTTTTTAATCTTCTTCTTCTTCTTCTTCTTCTTCTTCTTCTTCTTCTTCTTTTCTTCTTCTTCTTCTTCTTCTCCTGTCTTCTGTCGTCTAACCACTTTTTTTCCGCAAGATAACTCGAAAACGAATTGCCCGATCTGGTTCAGTTTTGGCATACTGACAGAGAGTCACAAGTTCTCGGCATGTAATATTTTTCAGATACCTGGGGCATTAGGGGTCTCCGTGGGGGTGTTTTGAAAGTGGGCCACGCCCATATCTCAAGCGTGGTATGACCTACGGACCTGGGACCAACACCAAATGAGTCGCCACTCGATGGAGGTTCAAAATAAGGGTCAAGGTCACGGATGTCATCTAGGGGCCATTGAGTGCATTTTTCAGAAGTGCTGAAAATCACATTTTTTGATCCTCTAATTTCCTGAAATTCATGCATGCATTTTTACGCAAACAAGTGGGCGTGGTCAAATTTTTTGAAAGTGGGTCACGCTCACATCTCAGGCATGGTATGATGCATAGACCTGGGACCAACATCAAATGAGTCGACACAGGATAGAGGTTCAAAATATAGGTCAAAGTCACTGAGGTCACCTAGGGGTCATTGGGTGCATTTTTCAGAATTGCTGGAAATCACATTTTTGGAACCCCTAATGCATTCCCAAAGTCCATACATGCATTTTTACGTAAAAAGTGCGCGAGGCCAAAATATTTTGTAAGTGGGTCAAGCTCATATCACAAGCATGGCACGATGAATGGACCTAGGTCTAACAACAAATGAGTCGACCCTCAGTGGGGGGGGGGGGGGGGGGGGGGGGGGGGGGGGGGGGGTGGGGCAAACTATGAATCAAGGCTGCCGAGGTCACCTAGAGAGCATTCAGTGCATTTTCAGAATTGCAGGAAGCCACATTTTTCGACCCACTAATGCATTCCCGATGTTAATTCATTAATTTTTACACGAAAAAAGTGGGAGTCGTCAAAATTGTTGAAAATGTGTCACGCTCGAATCTCAAACATGGTATGCTGTATAGGCCTGGGACCAACATCAAATGAGTCGACACTCGATAGAGGTTCACAGTATGGGGAATGGACACTGAGATCAACGGGGATCATCGAGTGAATTTTTAGAATTGCTGGAAATCACATTGTTGGACCCCTGATGCATCCACTTGACTGAACCCATTGCATGCTCTGTACATATATGCCTTTCTAGTTTCTTGGAAAAATTGATCCGGTTCCTGAATGAATATCTTTGAATACTGTTAACGAAAACCTATTTCTGAATTCTTTAAAACTGATGATCCCTAAAAATAAGCCTCCAAAGTATTCCAGTTACATACATAGAAGGGGCGTTGTTGTTCAGTAGGTAGAGGTGAATGCTGCAAAACGAGAGGTAAACATGCATGCGTGGAGTCAGTCTGTTGGGGAGCCTGTTAGCTGCCCACCTTTGCTTGATAGTTCTCTCAGGGTACTTCCTCCACCAGTAAAACTGAAAAGGTGACAGTGGCTGCCAAAAGTGTCATTAAACCCAATAAATAAATGACTAACATTCATAGAAGGCATGGCTTGATGGTGTGGTTGTAATATTTCTTCATTCTGTGCTCTGTTTGTGAACACTGATAATGATAACCTCAATACAATCAATCCTATCTTAATGTTTTTGTTATACTGATGGACTGACCTGGTAAATGAGTCCACTGAAACAAATAGCCATTATTTAAATATAACAGAGCGAAAGCTGTAACATAGAATAGCATTATATGTTTATTTAATATCATGTTACATATTTAAATGGTTTGTGTTTAACCCTCTTAATACTTCAATGTGAGTACAAACACATTTCATATAACTCATGGCTACAGAATGTTTTTTTACGCTTTCCTTTCTATAATATTTAATTCTATATGGAACCAGACACCTTTTCAGATGTACCTTCCAAATGTTAGGCATTCTTAACCCTTTATCCAACATAACGGCGAAAACCAGCCAGTGTCATTCACGGAAATTTACATTAAATTTTCATTGTTTTTTCATTCTTGCTTGAAAAACATTGCTTATGACCTCTCACTGAAATGAGCTCGTATTTAAAGGATCAGGATGGAGTATTTAAAAGGATTATGTTAACCCTCTCAATATCTTAATATGGGTGCCCAAACTTTTACTTTTGCAATACAGAAATAACGACAACAGTTTCTGTTCTCTCAATGTTGCTCTAAACACGCATGGGCATCGATGGGACCTCGTTTTAAGTAGTCTTTGTTGGTCTATTAGCTGAAATATATTTTAACCCTCAGTGGCCAAGTCCAGTTTCAAACCTGAGTATTGTCCGTTAATTTTACCTATAGACATCACTTGAGAATCGGTCCTGATTAACCCTTACTGTCCATTACCCAAACACGTAGGAACTCCTGTGCTCTGTTACATTATTTATTCTCAATCATAATTCGAGATCGACGGGTTCCAAGAAGCAATGGTGAGTGGCTTTCTTAAAACACCTATCACAGTTATAATAAAATAGAATATTTAAGTGGCCACCTTTTTAACTCTCTTAAAACTTCAATGCGGGTCCAAATACCTTCATTTAAATCACGATAGCAGAACGTTTTGTAGCTTTTCTGTCACATTGCCCCTCTGTTTACAACAGCCATTCTTAAAATCCAACCATCTTCTTATTTCCCGTATGCCTTCTTTAGGACCCTAGATGCATTTAAGGTCTTTAAATGGATCAGGCAGGCGCGTGATGGCGATGGGGTTACGGCCTTGGACTTTACACTGAAAAAAATCACGGTTCCTCACCACCAGGTGTATCTGCGTTGTGTTCTTGGCAAGGCACATAATCACGATTGCCTGCGAAGAGGCATGGCTTGTTTTTAACCCTCTCAATAAAGCATTCATAACTCTTTACTCAACGTAATGCAGAAAACCGGACAGGGTTATTCTCAGAAATCCCCATTCAATTTTCATTATTTTGTTTTATTTTTGCTTGAAAAAATTAAGCTCATTGGAATGAGGTCATTTTAAATGGTTACAATGGAGTATTTAAAGCGGAGTATTTTAATCCTCTTAAGGTCTTAATATGGGTCCCAAAACTTTTATTTAATGCGGTGTGAGAGTAATCTTAACCTTTTCCATTCTCACAATGTTGCTCAAAACACACATGGGCATCGTTAGGACCTCGGTATTTTGCAAATGCCAATAAGTCTTCAGATAGGCTCTTGGGGGCCTTGAGACCTTTTGACGTCTTTTTTCCATCATTACTGAATTTATTTCACTTTGTACCTTAACATTTTCAGCTAATATGAATATTTGCTCCCATCTACAAATATGGCAGATCCGGAGTTGGAGGAGCCAATATTTTTAAAGTGATTTATGCTCATACTTCAGGCTTGGTATGACTTATTGACATCGGACCTACATCGAATGAGTTGAGCTTGCTGGAGGTTGAAAATATAGTCCACCTCAATGCGGTCAAGAGAGGTCATTGAGTGTGTATTTTTCAGAACTTTGCGGAATTGCATTTTATAAAAGCTATAATGCAAATCTGAAGAATGTACATGTATGTCTTCATTCAAAGAAGTGGCAGAACTAGTAATGCCCATTTCTGATTCCTTGATCGAACCCTTTAAATGCTCTACACATATATGCCTTTTCTGATTTCTTAGAAAAATTGTTCTGATTCCTTTATGAATACCTGTAAATACTCTTAACAAAAACTCATTTCTGATTTGTTTAAAAAATGTTTTACTCCTGAAAGTAAGCTTCCATAAATTATCTTTCTATATAGTTTTTTCCTGATGCTTTAACCCGTTTCACATTAACTTGAATTTACTGGTGGCAGTAAATTATTCTGTTTCTCTAGTTTGATAATGTGTTTTTCTTTTTCTCCTATGAAGCAATAATAACATGTGCTGTGAGGGTTATAAATCATTTAGCGCTGAAGAGATTCTGTCCACCAAAAGTTTCCACAAGGATGTTACCTAATAAAACAAAACAGAAAATAATTAATCCCCTGCTCCCTAATGATTAGGGTGTCATAGTCCTTATGTACTGGTTGGCCATTTTTCAGAATGAGGATGGCCCTGTCCGTCTGTTTATCCTCGACAATGTCTACCTCACGCACTAGATAATATATCTGCGTTGTTTTAGCTCAGAGGTTTTATCAATAGAACACTCGCCGGACATCCACTGTGCGTATCCACATCGTCTATATCCTCTTGTTTAAACAGTCAAGAAAAAACGTACAACGCTTTAATATAATTGGAGCATGAGAGGCTGACATTGTGCGTTTGATTACCATTTGTCCTACAGACAAATATCCTGGAGAAATGTGTGAGTGTGGATGGATCGAGCACGCATTAGTAGGTTTGGGAATTGTACAATACAGATTAGAAAGTTGATTCTTACAGTTAAAACTAGAAGTCCTGTCACGATCTGTGCGCTTATCTAGGCTTAATTGCGCGTTGGAATTGCGCACAATTGCCACATCGAATGGCATCCAAAGCACGGCAGGTTCTCTTGGTTACTCATGGCAAACACATGCAATGTTTCTGCCAATGGACCTCCGGGTTACCCGGAGGTCCATTGGCTGAAACATTGCCTGTGCACAGGCCATATGAACAGAATATGATAGCTTTAATTGGGTCATAACGCGCACATTAACGCGCATATCAACGTGCTATTTGTGCGCATTTCATGACAGGACTTTTAGTTTTAACTGTAGTGGCATCTTGCACCTGTGCATTCATCACTAGATATATATACCCTTATCCAAAGTATGCCCCTTTATCTAACACGAAATATAATGATACTTGCTACAACATTTCCTTCAATATTCAAACATTTCAAATTTTGCCTCCATAACGTATCTTAGGCCCTAACTAGGAACAAAAATCAACAAGTTAGTTCCAGTCATGGATGTTCAGCTCCATGTATATCTTTGAGGTAAATATTGTAAACATGTTATGATTATGGATGGCAGATAACGCAACTCAGACGCGCTCATGTCATGTTTACTGAAATTATCACAACTACAACGGTATATTTAGGGCTAATGTTATTTGTCAATATCCAATATTTTAAAGCATGGGTTACATTCACTGATGGACAGTGTTGTTTCACAAGCAAGAACAGTTATGTAGAGCATTTGGTTAGACTTGAAACGTTCATCAGATATGTGTTTGCTAGGAAGGAATATGTTGTTGCCTTATTTTATGATCTGGAAGGCATTACATTTTAATAGACATATTTAACATGGGGTTGAAAGGGCGTCTGCCACTTTGTATTGAACACTTTTTAAAGGACAGTCAATTTCGAATTGGTGTCAGGTCAGCAATACCTGATCAACGCGATCAAGAATTTTGGGTCCTTCCAAGTATGATTGTATCATTTTCTTAATGAAAATAAATGGCATCAGTGACGCAGTCGATCATATGGTAGATTCTTCGTTATATGTCGATGACTTTTATGTTGCTACAGCAGCAAAAATATGAATGCTATGTGCGACAACTCCAATTGTCTTTAAACATAACTCAGAAATGTGCTACATAAAATGGTTTCAAATTCTCTCAGTCTAAAACAAATTGTATTCATCATTGCGAGCTATAGGGATACCACCTCCATCATGAGTTCAAAATAGATTCGAGTCCCATTACAATGAATTGTTAAGGAAGTGAAATTCTTGGGTTTATTGTTTGAAAAGAAACATAATTTCACAAACAATGAAACATAATTTCACAAACAATTAAAGGACGAATGTAAAAGGGCACTTAACCTTCTGGGGGTAGTTTGTAGTCTGATTTGGGTGTTGACTAAAAAACGTTATTCTGTATGTATAGATCACTTCTAAGATCAAAATTAGATTATGGATGTGTTGAGTTCGGTTTTGCGAGAGTCGTACTTCAAACCACTTGATGCAATTCATAATAATGATCTTAGAATTAACTTGGGCGCATTTAGAACGCCAGCTATTGAAGGAATGTTCGTTGAAGCAGTGGGAAGTCTCTTGAGAAGCGCAGAAATACACTGTCACTCCAAAATGTATCTAAACTGTGTGCTGATTCATCAAACCCTGCTTATAATTGTGTCTCAGACCCTCCAAATGTTTTTTTGTTTAACATACACCAGAAATATACCCACACCCCCATTGGGGATTACAATTGTGCCGCATGTGCAGTCCGCCATACTTGAATCTGATTCCACATATCGTCGTGTGAGAACCATAAGGTTCTATCTTCCACTGGAAGATAGAACCTTATGGTTCTCACGCGACGATATGCCTCCTTGGTATTTTAGGAAACCTACTGGTAGTTTGTACAGTTCAAAACAAATATGCAGAAGTAAAGTCCAAGTATAGTGCACAGAAATTAATTTATACAGACTAATTAAAACACAGTGATAAAGCATCGGCGGCTGCTGTTACTGGTTATCAAAACACCCCACAATACGAAATAAAAGTTATACTTTCACAAATGAAGTAAAAACTTTCTAACCAGAGCTTGGGCACGTCTGAAATTTACAGAAAATAAATACGATTATATTTTCTGACACTCTTTCCTCTTTGCTATCTCTACTGAACCCTTGGTTGAATAACGCCCTCATTTTGGATTTTTGTGAGAGGTTGAGTAATCTCATATTTGACCGATGTGATTTTGCGTGTTGCTGGTTACATGGACATGTTGGTATCTGCGGGGCAGAGATAACATAAAATAACCTTTCAGCACCTTCAAATCACATGCCTGCAATTATATCAAATCTATGTGGCTGACGGATTGGAATGGGGTATGAAATACGTCGCTTCCTACCAAAATGTCAATGATAAATACGCGTCAAATATCCATTGTAGAAAAGTCCAGGAAAAACTTACCCGATGTCATATTGGCCATATAATGCCTGTACATTCCATTTTGTTAGAGGGTAATATGCGACCAGAGAGTGTTCCTTACCAACAGGTCTTGACAGTGGAGCACATAATTTTACATTGCACTGATTTTATTCATGTTTGTGGGCAGTATTTCACTGTGGGATCTCTTATAGAGATCTATTTTATCATTCTGGGCAACACTGAATTCCATCATTTTTCGAAGTAATCGACATTTTTAATAAATTTTAAAATTATTTTTGTCTTTCAACCCTTTGAGACTTTAATTATCCTGACGTTGAAACGTCACTGGGAATTCAGTTTCTTCAACGTTTTTCCAAATGCGACATCAAACGTAGAAAAGTACAAATAACAAGATAGTTTTCACATTAGTGATTATCTGGTTAAGAGCTAGATTATTTTTGGTGGTCTGAATTTGTTATTCAAAACTTGTTTTCTTACAAATTATTGGAGCGTGCCCACAGGCACGCTCCAATAATTTGAAATAAAACAAATTTATATCAGCAAAATCTTATTTGTGTTTGGCTGAATATGAAATATAACCAAGAAAGTGTTGGCTTTTGCTCTGGAATCCTCGTTTTTTTAAAGCCTTGATTGTGGCTTCTAGACTCAACCACTTAAGAAGTCTTGACAGCAGGATTATATTAGTATTTTAAGCTGCGATAACATTTGGCTCAGCGGTTGTTACTGAGCATTATTCGGCAGAAGGGGGCGCGGTGGCTCAGTTGGTAGAGGTGCAGGCTGCAAGCCGAGAGGTAATCGGTTCGAATCCCACCTGCGGCAACCGCGTTGTGTCCTTGGGCAAGACACTTCACCCCGATTGCCTACATGGGGGCACGATGACGCTGTGTACTGAGGCGTACTGCACGTCGATGGTGCGCATGTCTTCAACCAATCTAACCCTGCCTGTGCTGCGGTGCAGAGTTCAGAGTTACGATGTTGGAGAGCTAACAGCTGCTCGTCGTTGCTCGATGGTTCTCTCCGGGTACTCCGGCTTCCTCCACCCGTAAAACTGTCACGATCATGATTAGCCATTGTGCATAAGTATGTGACCTCAAACACCAATAAATAAATAAATAACTATTCGGCAGAAAATAGGAACTGAGGTTAAAACTTTAAAAAAATCGAAAAATAATGACAAAACAAATGACCCCAAAGTATCAGCGCGCTGTTAAATTTCGTACGTCATAAGACGTACAACAAGTATCAAAGGGTTAAACTAGATTCGTCAAGTCTCAAACCATCAAGTTGCTTTATACGATAGTCACGAAACTACACCCCCCCCCCCCGTCTTCTGGCCAGTGGCATCCCCCCCCCCCCAAACGAAGGCTTTGCCCCCCCCCCCCAGTTGCGCCCCCCCCCAACCATCTCGCATGCATTTCCATCCACCCTCACACACAAACACATTCAGTCACACTCTCTCACACACACACACCCCTCTCTTTTTCTATTCCCAATAATTTCCCATACACACTTAGCCCAAAGCCTCAGGCTAGCTGATGAACACATCCAGGCAGTAGAGATTTAAAGACTCGGATGCAGATACTTATAAGTTATAATTAAGTTATGAGCAAACAAAGGCATGTCTATCCATATCCCTTGTCTAAAAAAAATCATGGATTTCGCATTATGACAGAGGGGCATTATGAGTGAGTCTCTCTCTCTCTCTCTCTCTCTCTCTCCCTCTCTCTCTCTCTCTCTCTCTCTCTCTCTCTCTCTCTCTCCTCTCTCTCTCTCTCTCTCTCTCTCTCACGCACAGACCCACCAGACGCGGATCCAGGATTTTTTGAAAGTAGGACCGCTACGCTAAGTACCATTACATTTAGTCGAAACTTGGACCCAAAGTCCGTAATATAATTTTTTGGTTTGGTACGTCCACATGACGTACCAAACCAAAAAAGTATATTACGGACTTTGGGTCCAAGTTTCGACTACCTCATAACAAAGTAATGATATGATCCTTTACGTATTTGCCCCCCTTCATGGGAGTCTGCACCCCTAGTTCCCCCCCCCCCCCCTACAAACAACTTTCTGGCGCCGCCACTGCTTCTGGCATTCTGTTGTAATTAGTTCATATTTTTAATCAATCTGTTTTCTTCGTAATTGACAATGACATGTGTAACGTTCTACCGGGGGCGAGGTGGCGTTGCGGTAACCGGTTCTCGTCAGATCACCAAAGTTAAGGAACGTTGAGCCCAGTTAGTCCTTGGATGGGTGACCGTCTGAGCGATAGATTCGGAGTCCCGCGTTGTATCCTTGGGAAATGCACTTCACCCCGATTGTCCATATGTGGGCACGGTGAAGCCGTGTAATAAGGCGCGCTGCGCGTCGATGTTGCGCATGTCTTCAACCAATCTTACCTTGCCTGTGCTACAGTGTGGAGTTACGATTTTGGAGAGCTGGCAGCTGCTCGTCGTTGTTCAGTGGTTCTCTCCTGGTACTCGTGATTCCTCCACCCTTAAAACTGTCACCGACACGATATGAGCTTGGCTGTTAATGTGTCGTGAAACCCTATTAAATGATAATAATAATAATAAATAATTTGCTACCGTTTTCTCGCCACCTTATAACCTCAGCTGCTGATGTGGCGTTACGCGCCAATAAATAAATAAATAAATAAATAAATAAATAAATAAATAAATAAATGGGTTTCCCTCATTTTCGCACAACCACACTTTGAACTGAAATGATAAATCAGACTACGTTGGAGTTAAACCGTTTATTCCCTCACTCAGATAACTCATTTGGGCAGAGTACCTTTCACTGATTCATTTCCGATTTCGCCTTTAAATCAAAACATTTAGTACCACAGTCTGACGTGAATTTCTTATTTAATACTATCTGGAAGATTGGATGGTGCACAGATAATCAATATCCAGACAGCAAATTACACACAAAATATTCATCTCTCATTTGAAGTTGAAATGTTGGTAACTTTCAGATATATTTGAGAGGCTGAAGTAAACCTAATTTATCGTTGTTCGCTCTTCACGACACTTGTTCAAACAGCTGAAGAGAATATTGCTCTTTCATCGAACTAATTTCGTGTTTTTTATTACCAAAATCGTAAACAAGGAGTGGACATAATTTCTCTAGTCGGGATATTTACAGTTAAAACTAGAAGTTCTGTCATGAAATTCGCACAAATAGCACATCGATCTGCGCGTTCATCTACGCGTTATGACTATAGTAAGGCTACCAAATTCTGTACAAACGATCTGTGTACATGCAATGTTTCAACCAATGGACCTCCGGGCAACCCGGAGGTCCATTGGCAGAAACATTGCCTGTGTTTTCTGTGAGTAACCAGGAGAACCTGCCGTAGTTTTGATGTAATTCGATATGGCAATTGCTCGCAATTCCTACGCGCAATTAAGCCTAGATAAGCGCACAGTTCATGACAGGACTTCTTGTTTTAACTGTACGTCTGGATTGGAGTCAAAGATACTGCGTGTACGTGTATGGCCTTACGGGTCTAGATTTGATGCGTTGTCTCATGTAACAGACACTGTAGGGCAAACAGATGTTACGCGGTACCCCGTTAGGGCTGCGGGAGCCCCATGATTAATTTGGTGTGTGGTACATGGTATTAGAATAATATCTTCGAATGTCCATGCATCAAGAATAATACCTGATTTTCCAAAGGTAAAAAAAATCCGTCGAGTAATATTCCAAGTAGGCCATCACAACATTTTTTTCGACGAAGGCATGCCTTGCTGATGCATTCGGAAAATGTTGTCAGTCGGGACTTGAGTCATGACACAGGGGACAAATTAGAGCTGCATACGCCACGCTCACCTTCAACCACCATTCGATCATCTTCGCCCCACCCCTTTATTTTATCATAATATTCCGATATGTTATCATCCTCAATTCCAATTATTATGCCTCAAAGTTAGTTTGTCTAACCAGAACGTTGGAATACCATCCAAGGGTTCCACCGTATCAGGTAACCCACCTGATATTATTTGATATCAGGTGAGTAGCATTCATTACTATTTTGATCAAATTGAAGCATTTGCACTCGTTTCGAATTTTCAAAATTTGAATTAAATCAAAATAAGAGAATTTAAGTACAAAAAATATGTTCGCGGTACCGTATTTATTGAGTTACCCCTTTACCTAACGAATCGCACGCATCCGCCCGCGTAATTTGTAAAATGAGCAGTTGAAAAAAAATAATTTTTCAAAATATTTCAACAAAACTATATCATATCCCTCATTGGAACGAGCTCATCGAGCTCGTTCCAATGAGGGGTGACATGATATGGTTTTGTTGAAATGTTTTGGAATTTTTTTTTTAAAAATAGTAATTAAAATAATAAATTTTTATATTCTCCACGTTGGGTAAAGGGTTAAAACATTAAATATTAAAAAAAAAACGACAGAAAATATTATCTGTAGTCCCAAAATTGGCAAAAGTACTTTGTTGTTTTTCGCCTCTGTACTAGGGCTGTCACGATTTTTTAATTTAGGAATCGATTAATCGTCGCAAAAAATCGATGATAATCGATTGATCGTACCTAGATGACCCCCATCTCCTTCTCTTTGAAGTCGATAAAAATGAAGTTGAAGTCAGTTGACCTACCTCAAGTAAACAACGAAGACGATCCTCTTTTAGTTACATTCAAAGCTTTGATGTTCTGAACTTTTGAACCGTCAGTGTAATAATCAAGACCGGCCGGCAGTTGCGAAGTGATACACCAGTTTACCCTCCTGGCAGTGAACACCTTTCACATGCTATTAGCTGCCAATACTGAAAATGTAGGACACATTGCTGAGCGACGCAAAACCTCGTTTCTGACGGTGCGGATTCTGCGACGCGCTGCTCACCAGGAAGAAATGCGCAAAGTTGATAAATGTCAAATTTCGTGTGTAATCCCTTGAAAAAAATATGTTGACATTTGTTAAATGGTTATATTACTGTGATTAAGAAAGCGGACATATGATTTCGATCTGTTCGAGAGTAGGTTGCGATCTGGCTGACATTTTCGACCCATTTGGTCCCGTACAATGCTGTGAACTTCCATTTAATGAAAAAAAAAATGCGACAATATCACTTGTACCTATATCCCGATAAATTCTGTCTTTTGATTGACCAGAATGCCTTGGACAAATAGCCAAGGCAAAGGACACCCACCATCCCAGGTATATGACAGCATGCGACATGCAGAGTATATGGGCACGCGAAACATCGGGGGTATATGGTTTAAATGAACGTTTTTCACATTCATTCGCCTCGGTATAAAATTGAACCAAAAATCTTGAAAATAGTCACAACTATTATCACATTTCCAAAAATTCGATCATATTTTGACGTTATAAATCAAATAGTTGAGTAGTTAAATGAAACAACTTCAGCAAAATAAAATAAGAGCAAATTACGTCCCCTGAGTTCCAATGTGTTCTCTGTGCCAGTAGGCACAGAGAACACATTGGAACTCAGGGGACGATATGTCAACAAAATACTGTTTACTCGTTTCTTTAACGACCCAAGAGATGTAACTCTATCTATTGTCTTCTGGGTTAAATATACAAACAATATTCACGAATATGGTCCAAGTGATTTTGGAGCCTGAAAAATGCGTCCATAAATTTACTTCCACAATGTTTGTATTGTGTTTCAAACGGGACAAAAACGTTATCTCCGCCCACATGTATGGTATATGGAGATTTAATACCTGGATGTCTCATTTAAACACTTCGCCTACGGCTCGGTGTTTAAAAACCGATATCCAGGTTTAACATCTCCATATACCATACATGTTAGCGAAGATAACTTACAATGTATAATGTTAATTTCGTTTAATTTATTTACTTTTGTTTTTTTTTCGGTCTTGATTATTTAAAATCTGATTGATGAAAATCTCGGTTACATGTACACGCGTTTCGATCTGACTGTGGAAAAGGACCGCAGATATCACTGACAATTTTGGAGTATTTAATAAAAGAAAATACCAGACTGCTCCAACAGCTGCCTGCTGTTTTCATTTGTTAAAAGTAACAATATTAAACTTGGCTTTCTTTCTAATGATGTCATAGATGTCTTCTCAACAAATAGCTGTTTCTTAATTGGACCTCCCTCCCTCGTTTTAATAACTTCACGTAAGATAGTTTTCACTCCATCAATAAACTGGATCCGGATTTTGTGTGGCATTCGCACCACACGTGTGCTATAGTATGTGCAGCCATGCATGTTAGCGTAAAATGTGGGAATGCTGTTGAAGATTGATCGGGAGGAAGATTTCTTGAAACTTTCCGCCGCGAACCTGTTGAAAATGCCAATGACGTTGTGACGTCATATAACACATGCGACGTCATAGAGACGTTGACAGCTTCTGGTATCAACTGAACAATCCGACCTTAGGTTGTTAGGACAGGCATGTCGAGCTTTTTGTACTGCTGTCAACGTGGCTATGGTGCCGCATGCGTATTATGACGTCACAATGGGCGCGGTGGCTCACTTGGTAGAGGTGCAGGCTGCAAGCCGAGAAGTCCTCGGTTCGAATCCCACCTGCGGCAACCGCGTTGTGTCTTTGGGCAAGACACTTCACCCCCATTGTCCATGTGGGGGCACGGTGAAACTGTGTACTAAGGCGTACTGCACGTCGATGGTGCACATGTCTTCAACCAATGATAACCTTTCTTGTGTGGAGTTCGTATGTTGGGGAGCTGACAGTTGCTCGCCGTTGCTCGGTGGTTCTCTCCGGGTACTCCGGCTTCCTCCACCCGTAAAACTCTCATGGTCATGATTAGCCATTGTGCAGAAATATATTACCTTAAACACCAATAAATAAATAAATAATAATAAATATTAAATGACGTCACAGTGACCTTAGGCGCATCAAGAGTTTCGCGGGAAAAAGGGGAAATTAAATACAACATATTCAATAACCAGGCCCGTAAACAACCTTTTGTTTATTTATTTATTTTTTTTTGGGGGGGGGGGGGAAGATTGTCCCGACGGTTCTTATGCACATATAACTACGCGTATTGTCGAGCTATTCAAACATGAGGCAAACGACTTTACTACAAACAATTGAATTCCTGTAACGCGCAGTGGTCACATATTTAAAAGTTCCCCCAACCGCAACCATCCTAGTGTGTCGGAGGTTGCCATAAAAAAATCGTGAAGACATTAAAGACATTAAAGTTCCCGACGCCTCGCAATCCCCATTTACTTCAAGATTGTACTTTGATATCTGTGGAAAATGAATATGTTACAATGTGCACATTTTTCGTAGCAATGGAAATTGAATATCTACATGTACAACATATACTATTCACAAAAAATTATTTGATAAAAGTGAGATATCTGAAGAAATATATTTATATATCCATCAAAACGATAGTTGAGGCATTGCAGTGTGACGTTTGGTGAGTGATTTCAGCGATAGATGGGTGTCTGGCAAGCACACATTCCACGCACTGTGCTGTAGATGACATAGACTGTCAGACAGGGGATTTACCACTTTCAGTCCAAGACCTCAGTACCTTGTAAATCCTCCTCGGTTCGCGAGACTAGCGCGGATCCGACGTGGCATAATCCTCACCAAACGTCCAATATTAGCTTGACTGCTGTCATTCCATTCTTCCTGAGGAGCAGCGGAGAGTTCCGGGGTGTAGGGGGGGGGGGGGGGGCTGTTGGCGTTGTCGTAGGCGCCTGCCAAGCATATCTCAGACGTACTCGATTGGTGAAAGGTCTGGACTTAGTGCTGGCCAAAGCAGGGCAGTGATAGTTTGCTCCTGGTGGAACTCTGTATCGATACGCGCCCTGTGTGTTCTTGCATTGCCATCTTGGAATATGAATCGACGGCCGTAACATAGCGCAGATCGCACCACATGAGCTGTTCCCTCGGTAGTACTGCCCTGTGACACGCCCTTGGGTGACATGTAATGTTATTCTGCTTGTCATGGTTATGCCTCCACACACCATAACCGATCCACCACCAAAACGGCCGTGCTACCTAACGATCGTGGTATCGTTCGTTCGGCAGGCGCCACACTCTGTTTTGCTTGTCGTGGAAGTCGAGAGTAAAACTCGATTCATCGGAAAACATGACGTTGCCCCATCGACGATTGTCCCAACGCTGTCGTGTTCCACACCAATCACGCCTTGCTGCGATGTGACGTTCAGTCAAACGTGTAATTATTCGAGGTCGTCGATCGTACAAATTCCAGCTGTTTAGGCGATTTCGGATAGTTCGACCACTGACTCGCACATATGTCACTCGATGAAGCTACTGTCCAGTTTCTCAAGTACTTTGATGGCGGATCAGTAATGCTGTGGTTCGGATGAAACGATGTTGGTTAGCAGTTGTCGCCCTTGGACGACATGACTGACGTCTGTCATCAACATTGCCTGTCTGATGGTTGCGTGACCACAACCTGCTAATCACCGATTGGGTAACGTTGATAATTTGAGCCACTACAGCCTGTTTGTTGCCAGCTTCAAGCATGTCAACGGCACGTAAACGTTCGTCACGTGTCAGTCTTCGCATACCTCAAAAATTACGTTTCGACCAAAAACTATTGATGAACGAGTTTATACCAAGAAAAGGACGATGAGACCTCTGAAAACGCTGGTCCAATATAAATGAAAATTTCAGAACTTACCCCACAGACATTAACGCAGCGCTCGTGCGAAAAACCTGCACGAAGTTTTCGTGGGCCGGTGACATTCATGATCCACACTAAACTTGGTAACATATTGATGTGTCCAATCAATCGTATCCAATACCATTTTCCGAAAATATCAACATCGGTTTGGATATCGCCTTCTTTTTTGAATAGTATAACTTATTCATTGTTGTTGAAAAGCACGTGCTGACATTTGAAAGTTGATATAATGATATTAGTTTTCATGCTCGGTAAACAAGGTGGGTTTTGATGACGTGAACGAGTTTACGTTTCATGTCATGAAACGTAATGGATTGGGAGGAGCTACCGCGCTGATTAATTTGACGCAAAACTGGCGGGGGGAGCAATTTGTACACAATGTAGGAGCTTTTGAACATACCAATTTCAGGGAAGCAATCCTCTCTACCAACTACGCCGCAAGCATAAGATGGCAAGGGGTAGTGATATAATAAGGGCACTGAACTCTGGGTATGAGTTAAGTTCGGGAGTTAGCAACGTATTACAAACTGTAACTTGGCATTCAATAGTATTGACATTAAATATATCGTCCCTTGAGTGAACAAGACGCAATCTGCTCTGCTTGTGCACTGCAGATTACACCTTGTTCACTCAAGGAACGATACATTTAATATATACTATCCTATTCAAATTATGTCTGATCCCCTCCCCCACCCCATTGTTACTACCACACGTAAAATACATTAGAAACGAATACTGAAGATTTTCTCAGTTATAGTTCTCGGAAAGTAGTTTTTCGAATAGTGCCCTTTTCGCGAGAATGCTACTCGCTATCCCCTCGCCCCAGGTCTTATAGCAAGGGTTATCTCCCCTTCCATCCCCGCCCAACCTCGCTTCTGGTGCCCTTGTACAAACCGACGAGACTAACACTTCTGATGTTGGAGAAGGTGATATCTCATATATGCCCCCAAAGTGTGTCCCTGTGTACAACTCATAATAAGGCAGAAAAGAAAGCTTGAACCATGTTTGATGATTCGAGATCGTATTTGTAATCCTGATAACGAAATCCTGTTTTCTTGGAACCCTATCATGTCAAAATGCATGAAAAGGGTTAAAACATGACATCGGATTGGCAGCGGTAATTAAATGAAAAAAGAGAAATGTTGCGGGCACATGGCAGAACATTTTCCTTGCCAACTTTGTGGGTACACCAAACCTTCAAGCTTTGTTTTTTTTTGTTTTTTTTGTTGATCAGTTTTTCAGACAACTCGCGTTCTTTCAATTTATGATTTAACGTAGCCGAATAGAGAGGATACCACTCCACATAATTATGTGTGCGATATTCTACTATCCATTACACTATAATTATTTTGAGATATTTAATACTGATAAGAAAGACGAACACTTATTTGCTTTCTAGACAGATTAGCAAGTAATTTTGCCACTTTATCCAACCATCAATTTTCCTTTTCAAATTAAGAAGAGGCATGAATTGTCGTTTCCGATTGTTGTTAAAACATCTACCATCGAATTGTTTGTATTACAGAGCAAAGTGACACTAATGCTGCACTCGTGACAAAATACGCCCTCCTAATGCACACAGCAGTTTTTCTTTCAATGTTCTGTTAACACGTTTAAGCATACCCCGGTACATACTCAGTTATGGCCAAGAACACTGGGAAAAATGGGACCTCATCAACCATTATTTGAAGTAAATATTTACTGAAGTACGGAAGGACGTACACGGATATGGCAAACATTGCCTGATCTTTGTTCATGCCTAAAAACTACTACCTTAATATAATTCTGGCAACCCTCTTTCTGATATTTCAGAGCAAGGGAAAGATAATATATTTATCTGTTTGTCAGTGTGACTACAAAGGCAGTAGTGCCGCTAAATGGGTTGTACCCTGCCCCACCACGAATACTACTTCCAGTAGGGACATTTTCTTCGTCAAGTCTGTCGTTCAAGATATCGGTTCTCACTGACGGTCAATAAGCGGTGGTGGAGGGAGGAGATGATGAGGTGACCGCCCCAAGAGTCATCTCTGAGGCGGCAAATATATCAATAAACCCATGAACTCCATATTACAGAAATGCTTACAATGTATAGGCATTGGGCTGTAATTTTTTTCCCACCTTTTTTATTATTATTCTATTGTTCTAGCGAGTCTCTGAAAGGATTTTATCCGCAACTGATGCATCACCATAGTCAAGCCGACAGAACAGTGTCCTAAAGTGAGTTCACGTGTTGGTGTTACTCTTCTCTGCCCGAATACCACACCTAAAAAAACATCATGTCTTTAAAGTTATTAATTATAAGAATCATCCATGTGGTCTGCTATGCAGGGACACCGATTAGAGTGATTGGAGAGAATGGACCCCACCCCATTTATTTTTCCAGTAGGGATTATTTCGTAGTACAATTTATCGAATCTCTCTTGCTGGTAATCATGAACTTAAAATAGTAGATTTGATACTTGGACTTCTGTCACATGCGCAGTCGGCTATGCAAATGGGGGTCTGTTGTACCTGGCTCGTGCTATTAGGGGCACAACACGACTACTTTGGAATACGGAAGTTGTATAAGCTAATTCAGTAAGAAATTACGGCACGTCTACTACATGTATATTTTATTTTTTCACCTTTAAAATTTCCAAGGAACCTTGAAGTTTTTAAATATAATGCAAACTGGCTAATATTCGACGAAGGCATGCCTTGGTGATTTAGTTGGAATTTTAATAAGTCGAGACTTGAGCCATATTTGGGACACTAAAAATGAGAAGTTCTGGTGCCCCCGTCACTCCTGAATTGCACATTGTACATGCACGTTACACGGTAATCGGCATTCGTTAACCGATAACGATATCCCATTTCCTTGGAAGACTATCATCATGTCTGAATACACGAAGGGGGTTACAAAATGTCATCGGATTGGCAACGGCAGTTAAATGGGAAGGAGATAAGTCGCGGGAATATGGCAAAACATTTGTCCACACCAAAGCTTCAAGCCCTGAATTTTCTCATGTTTTTCACCAATTTTATAGAACCCGCGTTCTTTCCACTGATGATATAACGTTGCTGAAAATATTTTTCACGATGTAACACGCACTTAAAATATATGATTAAAAATATGTATAAACTGTTTTGCTTGTTAAGAAACATTTAATGAACAAAAGAAGCGACATTTGGAACACTTTAATGGACATTTACTCGATTCCACACCGACAGAGAAGATACCGAGGTTGTATGTCAGGTATAGCTTTGCAGGGGATAGTATGTGATGTATTTGTGTCCATGTCTCCGTGAGTAGAATGTGA
Organism: Pictodentalium vernedei; assembly: GCA_031216915.1. Taxonomy (NCBI): domain Eukaryota; kingdom Metazoa; phylum Mollusca; class Scaphopoda; order Dentaliida; family Dentaliidae; genus Pictodentalium; species Pictodentalium vernedei. Next base: position 844,219,698 of record CM062296.1, on the reverse strand, counting down.
GGTGCATTGTCGAAATAGTACAATTTTGGTTGCTACCAGATATACAATATAGTTTGTGACCAAGTCACTGACGCCGCATTGTTGATTCCGTGTGACGTTTCGAAACACAAACAAGACCTGGGCGTATTACGTTTTCAATTCGAAACGTTTATGCCACTGGTGAAAATGAGATTTTGGCTGGCGAAATTGTATATAGAGTAATAGCTTGACTGGACTTGTTAAGTGAAATAATTCATGAGAGGTGAGAGACGTTGTACAAACACGAGTGCGCTCGATCGTTTTACAATATAGTCCCTCGCCTCGAATGAAGTATTTCACGTATCCAGTCCAGTCAAGCGATTACTCTGTTTATTACGTTTCATTATTAACGATAATTATATTATTTAACCCTCTGCCTTGCGTAACGACCAAAACCGGCCAGCGCTATTCTCAAAACTCACCAATTAATTTTCAGTATTTTTTCATTTTTTGTCTCCAAAAAATAGGTTATGACCCCTCTTTGGAACGAGCTCGTCGAGCTCGTTCCAATGAGGGGTCATAACCTGCGTTTTTGAGATAAAAAATGAAAATAATAGCTGTTCAAGAATTTCTTTGCAAGTGCCGTCTGCTTTCCATATTAGGTAAAGAGTTAAAAAAAACAACAAAAAAAACAATGAAGTCTCGATTACATCCACGACAAAGCGTCTTCATTTGTGCGCACAGATACATGACACAATTGTTGATTGCATAATTCACTCGTGAAATTATCGTTTATAATCAAACCCGTAAATCCCAGTAAATCCCACTTTGGAAAGTACTAAACGATTTTATTCATTTCTAATTAGTTTCTTTGTCTGATAGAAGGGTGTCCTGCTAACAGGATGTGTAAATTTTGAGAAAGAAAACTGGTGAGCTGGAGTTAGAGCCAAGAGAACATTTAACGGTTATTTAAAAGAAAATGCTCCAGCTTTAGAGGAGTACCTGGATTGATCGTTTGAGGTTTTGTTTTCCAAAGTGAGATTCAAGTCATTGGAATTCATGGAAACCTAAAGGAATGATGGGATGAAAACACGAATGATAAATGGACGAGGAATAACATGAAGGAAATGATCAATATTATAACTGGGGAGATCGAAAAAGTGCTAATGGAGGAATTATGAAACGTTTCTTGACCGTGTACTGGGAGATTAGGAGATATTTTGGGAGAGAAATAATCTGGCGGAAGACTGGACTGATGTACATCACCTAATTAGAGGACCGCGACAAATAAGCGGAAGGCCAACAATTATTATTGTTTTCAGTTTAAACCATCTTAAACCGAGGGTACGGTAGCTCGGTAGGTAGAGGTGCAGGCTGCAAGACGAGAGGTCCTCGGTTCGAATCCCACCTGCGGCAACGGCGGTGGGCTAGACACTCGTAGACACTCGTAATACGTCGAGTTGAGGAGGTCAAATCGCCGGATCAAACGAGCTGCCACATGCACTCAACGAGACGTGATGCGACAACCAGATCACTTAACTGTTGCGATAAAAAGGTCTATAATATGACTTATAATTCATCATCACATGCGAACGCTAGGATTAACAATTTCCCCAACCTTTGTTTGGTAAATTGGATTGAAGTAAGAAATAACTATTTTCGTTTACACTTATTTTTGTGACAGGTGCATGCTTCCGGGGAATCTCACCATACGCGCGAATACGAGTAAAGCACTCTCTGCGACCGGAATAGTTAATTATGCGAATTCGAACGCACCCGTAAATAGTCCTTCATACTATAGTGACAGGGATTCGGATTCCACACTGTGGATTTTCCGGGAACCAGGAAAAAATCATCAAACAGTAGTGATATTTAGCGGTTAAATTAGATAGTCATATAATACATAGAGGATATGGAATGAGTGTTTTTCTCATATAATATTTATGAAACGAGTCTAACAAGTTTCCGTTTTGGCGAGCCCAACCGGAAAATTCGGACGAGTTTCATAAATATTATATGAGAAAAACACTCATTTCATATTCTATTTATCATATGACACACACACGCACAAATTAGCCACTTAGTATGACTTTTTAACCCATCACCTAACTTGAGTTGCAGACGGCACTTGGAAAAAACATCCTCGTATAACTAACAATTTTCATTCTCTGCCTCCAAAACATAGGTTATGACGCCTCATTGGAACGAGCTCGTCGAGCTCGTTCCAACGAGTGGTCATAACTTATGTTTTGGAATCAAAAGTGAAAATAAAAAAAAAATGAGTGGCGTTTTTCTTGTAGGTAAAAGATTAATACAATATAACCCACCCTAAATAGGACAGCTAACGTTAATTCTCCCTACTGAAATTATGCAAATGTCACCCAGTTGTATTTTGTTTAGCCAATCAAATTGTCAAGTTTTGAAATTGACCAATGAAAGCTCCCGACTCTAATTATGCAAATTATGAAAATGGGTCCCAGTTTTATTTTGTTCAGCCAATCAAACTGTCTAGTTTTGAAATTGACCAATGAAATTGGCGGAAGGCTTTATTTATCACTGATTAATATGAAAACAAAATATCAAATGTTTTAAAGTGAACAAAACAGACGAGTCATATGATAAAACTTCTTTTTTAATTCACACCAACTGTAACGGAACCCAAGATTAGTTATGGTTGATTCCCCGCAGCTTGAATCGGAGAACTACAGATACCCATTTGTATGACCGACTGTGTATGTAACACAAGTTCAATTATCTAGTCTTTTAACTTGTAGAGTACTGGAAGCCAATATTTGGGCTTTCTCTAAAGTGCAGGTATAACTACATAAAGGCACCATATTAAGTTGATATATTATATTTTATATTGGGAATAAAATTATTTAGTCTGTATCGATTTGGCTTGTTACAAATATTGGGAGAGGGCCTGCAGACACTTTCCCATTACATGTAATTGTAATAAGGTCATGACATCTGGACAACTTTTGATGACCAGAGATAATTTACCTGTCAAGAAAGGGCATGATTACAAGTAAGAGAGAATTAATATACACCAATTTTTTACGAAAATGTCCCGACAGGAAATATTATTAGAGAGAATGGCACACTCATAACCGAAGTCCCTGAATACCCTCAGTTACATGGTGTTTCAGCAGGGCGTACGGGCAGTGGCGGCGCTACAGGGGGGCACGAGGGGGGGGGGGGCATTTGCCCCCCAAACGTGGGCTCTGCCCCCCCACTTGCCCTCCCCCACCCACCACACACACATCCATCCAAACACACAAACACACACACTCTCTCTCTCCCTCCCTCCCTCTCTCTGCCCCTCCCTCTCTCTATCTCTCCTCTCTCTCTCTGTCCCCCTCCATCTCTCTCTCCCTTATCTCTCTCTCTCTCTCTCTACCCCCTCCATCTCTCTCTCTCTTCCCTCTCTCTCCCTCCCTCTCTCCCTCCCTCCCTCTCTCTATCTCTGCCTTCTCTCTCTCCAGACACGGATCCAGGATTTTTTGAAAGGAGGAGTGCTAATTACCATTACATTTAGTCGAAACTTGGACCCAAAGTCCGTAATATCATTTTTTGGTTTGGTACGTCCACAGGACGTACCAAACCAAAAAATTATATTACGGACTTTGTGTCCAAGTTTCGACTACCTCATAATAAAGTAATGATATGATCCTTTACGTATTTGCCCCCCTTCATGGGGAGTCTGCCCCCCTACTTGCCCCCCCCCCCCCCCCACGAACAAATTTCTGGCGCCGCCACTGCGTACGGGACTTCACTACCCTTTTTAAGATCGGTATTTCCTGAGGTTGACGTGTGGCGAATTTATTACCCTATCATTCATTGTGTCGAGTTTTGTTTTATTATATAAATCCCAAACGGCAATCCCGTGACGAAAACCCTGATAAAAGTAACAAATAGAGGAAACGGAAGAAACAAATCTTTCTTTATTAATCAACAAGAGCGATTCGGAGTTATTTCCCTTCAAATGAATTCAAACATTTGGGAGACTTCAGTTCAAGGACATTGAAAATGACGCGTCGTTATTATTGTGGGACACAAAATGAATTTATAAATGTTTCATTTGATACAGTGGCGCGTTGCGTGTCTTGGGGAATCGAGGTCACTGTATTTAAACTTGTGCAAGTGCTTTAATATGTTTCTGTGAAGAGACAATTCATATAACGAGATAGGTTGCATGTTTCTCAAAACCACAACAGGCGTGCAGTGTAGAAACACCAGAACAGAATCCCTCTTCTCGAAAGTGAAATCGGACAAGTGGGGATGTACACATGTTTATTTCAAGCTTTCGGAATATTTACATGAACTAATATTGTTCGCGTTTTATTTATGAGTCTGAATGTTTATTATTACCTACGAAAATATTTGAGGCGATGTGTGAAAGGTAAATCTGCGAAGTGTACCGTAGAATGTCCGTACCCCACTTTTAGTTGTTACGTGATATTCTCAAACACCCCTTTGGAGTCAAATGTACAGTACCTGATTACCATAGCACCACCTGAAAACAAGATCGCAAAACCGCAATGATAATCTACTCCTCGCCTATGAAAAAACACAATTCTTCAAAATGACAACTGACACCACAACACCAATTACCTCCATCCATCACCCCCCCCCCCCCAAAAAAAAAAAAAAAAATGAGAGGTCATAACCTATGTTTTTGAGACAAAAAATGAAAAAAATTAGTTATTCAAGAATTTTTTTTTACAAGTGTCGTGTGCTTTTCAGGTTAGGTAAAGGGTTAAAACTAGAAGTCCTCTCATAGATTTCCAGCTAATAGCACATCACTCTGCGCGTTGATCTGCGTGTTACGACGATTGTAAGGCTATCAAATTTTGTAAGGTCCATTGGCTGCAATATTGCTAGTGCTTTCTATTGGCAACAGGAGAATCTGTCGTACTTTGGCTGCGTTCGATTCGGATGAAGTTTCGCGCAATTCCTACGCAAACTTATTTAAAAATGATCCCATTTTTGTGACAGAATTTCTAGTTTTAACTGTAGTGTAGTTATATATTTATTATTTCATTAGAATGATGACAACTACAACCAGTTCTCAAAATAACATTTTTTCTTTGCGTAGCAAAATGCTATGCATTTCCAACAAATGAATAGCATTTTGTAAAAATTACATAGCTATTTTTGTATATCAGAGTTATGTTATGATGTTTTATATTGAATTCTTCTAAGTAGATAGAATAGTTTCATCCATATCTGGGCATTTCCAAATGATCTGCAACACATGAAACATTTACTATGTTTTTTTAACTGAACTGCCTTTAAGAGTTGCATGGACTTGTATACTGTTATAAATGGCGTCTTGGTTGTTTAATAGAGTTCTCAAAATGGAAGTTGGGATTTTTAATTTGATGGGCTTGTAGTTATTTTTAATGGACATTTTATGCAAAATGTTGTAAAAACAGGAAGTATTTAAACCAACAGAACTCATCTTACATATGAAGTTGCTAATGATGCTTGATGGAGAGTTAATCTGAGTTATGCCTGGACTGTTCCACAATCAGAAGTAAAGCATCAGTGAACTAGTTTTCAAATTTGTTTGCAAATTTTCATTTACATTTTGCGATACAAGATAATCAACTGCAGTCTAATAGGCTGCAGTTGATTATCTTGTATCGCAAAATGCTATACATAATTTAACATTGTGTAGAAAGCGACGCGACACCGCTTATTTTGAGCCCTGACTACAACCCGATTTTTTCGGTATGACAAAAACCAGGAAAAATTTTGACATTTTGACTAAATCCCATCGTAGCAGCTGAAATAAGGTATCCGATTATCACTCACAACAACGCCCCCCCCCCCCCCCCCCCCTCCTCCCGCTCTTCACGAGTGATGATGTCAATTTTAACAAATCTCTAACATTTTCAAATAATTGTTTTATCACATTGCTTTCCTGGGAATAATTCCTACTTTCCTTATCGTGGAGTTGATGAAGATAGAATGTCTTCTTTTGATTTCGCCAACAGGTCTGCTCTCGGTCGCGGATTCTAAGTTGAAGTCGTCATGGTTGTCAAGTATTTCTCAGTCCCCAATATGGAGACCCGAAGAGACAATTTTTTTCATTTTTATTTGTGACGATTGAATTTACCAAGCAAATTGAAAGTTGTTGTCCAGTATTCGGGGCTTGATCACAAGCTTTGAAAGTATTTGTGTATATTGTGCTAGCATTGGAACATTTCTCTTCGTTGGAAATCCTGTGATATGCAAAACGATCACTGGCAAATTTGTGGCTTACAAAGGACATAATTTGTGAATGGCATTTGTTTTCTGCTAGGATAGTCTCACTTGTTGCCCGCAAGGAATGATTGGTGTATATCTGAGACAATTCGAATGATTTACTCAATCTTGTCATGAATGAACTAAGTATGTCTTTCCCTACCGATTGTTTTGTGTACCGCACTGCATCATTATCACAGAATGAATCAGTGAGGTCTATCAGAGTTTTTTTGTTGGCTATGCTCACCATTGCATTCTTCCATAGAAAAAGTTATTTGGGCTCTAGTACAGTTTTTTGTTAGTAGGGTACCACATTTTATCGTTATCACAGGATGAGATATTTGGGGCGCCACTGCGGGTTATTGTTGGCCGGTTACCACACTGTTTCGTTAACATAGAATGTGTAAATTGGGCTCTACGGTCATTAGCATGGTTCATTTTTGGTTGGTTTCAGTTTAACCCTTTACCTAACGTAACGGCCAAAACCGGCCAGCGCTATTCTCAAAAATCGTCAATTAATTTTCATTATTTTTTTCATTTTTGTCTCAAAAACTTAGGTTATGATCCCTCGTTGGAACGAGCTCGTCGAGCTCGTTCCAACGAGGGGTCATAACCTATGTTTTTGAGACAAAAAATGAAAAAATTAGTTATTCAAGAATTATTTTTGCAAGTGTCGTCTGCTTTTCATGTTAGGTAAAGGGTTAAGAATGTTATGTATTTCTCGAACGAGGAGACTGGAGAAAACGTGAGATTTGTTTTATTTCTGGTAAAAATCGTTCAAAGTACTCTTTGTCGTATTCGTGTCTAATTTTAAAAAGGTGCATCTAACCTTGTCGTCGTACACGTCAGTTTGATTCACTATCCAACAGCAACTTGAATGATTCTTTCGTCGTTTCAGAAAAGATTTGTCCATGTCTCCACAGGACGAATTTCCGTTTGCTCCTTGTTTAGTAACCCAACTGATGTGCCTGACAACAATCTAATATCAATGCATTGTTTCTTATTATCGACGTCTGCAAGTATAGGATAATGTACGCAGTCACATTTTCCAGAAGTCTTTAACTCACTCAACTCGTTTTGAAAGTTGAATATAAGTCCCCGTGTAATAATGTCAGGGCATTTTCATGCGTGGGGGGACCATATCTGAAGTTTTCGAGCTACAATGTTTAATATTGCTCCGTGCCCGCTGCCAGTTTCCATTCAAGGTAAAAGATGTCTCAGCATCTCATTCAGTTGCTCAGGTGTGTAACTTGCACAATGAATACTCAGTTGCCCGTTGTGAGGATTGCCCTCAATTAATTTGAACATTTCTATTTGATCTCCCAGTTTTGTTACTCCTTTCCCTTTTTAACAATATTTCTGAATTTACTCGGCATGCAAAACGTTAACGGCATCCATTTTATTTTCTTGTGTTGTCAAAACAAACCATTTCATACTCCAAAGTAAAGTAATTTGAAACAAATAGTTCCCCTACAAATTGGAAAGTTATGATTGAATGGTGAGAATATGAGAAGTCCATTGTTACTTTATGTGCATATTTTTTTCCAAATTATTCTTTTGCAATATGTTTCTTGATAATGTGAAGAAAAATATTAACGCAGACATGTACCTTTTTTGCAGAAGTCGCAACACTCAGTTTTTGTATCACTTTTGTTGGGCATGGCTGTGCCACGGCGTAAAGAAATATGGAAACTCATATTTGGATCTACACTGCAAAAATATAGGTTCTCTTTAGAACCAAAACTGGCTCTAATCTTGTCCTTGAGATGAGATGGAACCAGTTCTGTTTAAACAGTATTTATTTCAAATCAAATAAATTTACCAAGATTAGCATTCAATTTTAACAGAATATTACATGAACTGAAGTAGATTCAGCAGTAAACTTGGAGCTTATTCAACGCAGTCGCCAAATATTTTGAAACAAAGGAGATATGAACAGTTGGCATATCGAACCAGTTTTGGTTCTGTGTAGAACCAAAACTGGTTCGATATGCCAACAGTTCATATCTCCTTTGCTTAATAATGATTTGAGACAACCTCGTATAAGCTCTAAACTTACGACTGAAACACCCTCAATTTATGTTTAATTATGTTGATATTTAATGTTAATCTTTATAAATTTATTTAATAAATATTGTTTAAACAAAAACTGGTTCCATCACAGGGACAAGATTAGAACCAGTTTTGGTTCTAAAGAGAACCTATATTTTTTGCAGTGTAGTTCTCACCCAGGCAGAGAAAGGTATTTCGGTTATCTTGGACATAAGTATTTTTTTTTATGTTCTTTCCCATACATGCAAAATCAATTAGTGACTTTTTGTCCCTTCAATATTCCTTGTAAAAATATATACCACACTCTTATTGCTTCGATATTCTTATGATCGGGCCTTTAGATTTATCCTTTATACCGACGGTATACACTGTATCAAAACTATAGAAACACCATTTACTGTTGTCAATAATTTCGAATATGGGTGGCAACGGTGACTGCATCAATTAAACTATATGGAAAGAAGAATTACGGAGACTTATGTTCGGGTTTACAATAACGCTAACCATTTAAAGAGTTGTGGAATCTTCCATGTCTGTTCAATGATAGCAATTAGAAGAGTCTATGTTCATTATATGGGGATAGCCCAATTAATATTTTCATCGAGCAGCTTTGTGGCTGTACACTGAGAATATTGAGTAGTTTATCAAACACAGCCACTAAGCATATATTCTACTTCATGAAATGATGACATATCATATTTCCTAACATGAAAAGCAGACGACACTTGCAACAAAAATTCTTGAATGACTATTTTTTTTCATTTTTTGTCTCAAAAACATAGGTTATGACCCCTCGTTGGAACGAGCTCAACGAGCTCGTTCCAACGAGGGGTCATAACCTATGTTTTTGAGACAAAAAATGAAAAAATAATGAAAATTAATTGCCGATTTTTGTGAATAGCGCTGGCCGGTTTTGGCCGTTACGTTGGGTAAAGGGTTAAAGCAGCACCTCGTGTTGAAAAGGTTAAATAAATCGGAAGTGTTTTTTTGTCAACGGCATTTAAAAATGTTCATACAGGAATCAGATAAATGTCATCAAAAAAACAGAAATAACTTATGCTCATAGCATCCAACGTGTGCCAAACAGGAATCAGAAATGAATATTTTTGGCTTCAACCAATTTTTCAACCGAAGAAATACATGTTTAAACTTCAGAAATGCGTTAGTGATGGAACAAAATGCAATTTCGATCAATTCTTAAACAATGAACGTAATGACCCATGGGTAACAACGGTGACCAGAACGCAAACTTTGAACATCCAGCAAGTTCCGAATCATTTGGTGTTGGTCCCATTTATGTAGGCCATACTCTGCTTGAAATGTGAGTGTGATCCACTTGAATGTTTCTGGCACTACCCACTTTTCTAGGTGATAAAACACGTGTATGAATATCAGAAATGTATTAGTGTGTCATGAAATGCTATTTCCAGGAATATTGTGATAAATGCAAACAATGACCCTAGTTGAAATTGACTTACATTTTAAACCTCCATTGAGTTTCGGTTCAGTTAGTGATGGGCCTGACTCATAGACATACCATTCAGACGATATAAGTGCCATCCACTTGTTTGGTGTAAACTTTTCATTTTGAATTTGTAGATCAGACAATGTACTCAGTGAATCTGGTCGACCACAGTAACATTGACCCGTATTTGAATCTCTTTGATATTCGTCTCAGTTGATGTTAGTCCAAGATAAAAAGACCATACAATGTTTGAATTATGAGCGTTACACACTTTCAAAATTCTTGGCCCCCTCGCCCAATTTTGGAGTGTAAAAATATAGGCCTGGACTTCGGGAATGCAATGAGGGTCATTGGCTGATGAGATGCATAAAATGTGATTTCTGCAATTGTAAAAAAATGCAATCAATGACCCCTGGGTAACTTCAGTGACCTTGTCCCATATTTTAAACCCTCATTAAGTTTCAACTCATTTGATATTGGTCTCAGATCCTTGGATACACCAAGCTTGATGACAAGTGACTGCCTGTCGGTATGCCAAAAGGAACGAGATTAGGAGAATTCGTATTCGTGTTATCGTTCGGACAAGGGAGTGAGTAGAAGGTAGAAGACAGAAGAAGAAGAAAGAGCCGGACAAAAACATTCTGTGTGCTTCACACAGACAAATAACAGTAGCTGTGCCTAAATTATGCGGTGTTAAAACCATATATTAAATGGTTGTGTTGTTTCTCTCTCATATATGCTGGTCAAGCTCCCCGATGTACGCGATGGTGTTCAGGGTTTCCCTGTCGAAAGAAAACAACACAACCGATCAGTAAGTTCTCAAAACAATTACCACATAAACGCCATAGAGTCGACTGTATCCTTGCCGGCGCAGATTACTTTTCGCTGACCAAGTCTAAATAAATACTCAGAACGGCACAGTTGTTAATGGGTTAATTGATATGGCACGAGTGACAGCGCGGTTGGATAGAGCGAGAGGCCGGAGGCCTCGAGTTTTATCCGTCCGCGCTGTCACCCGTGCATAGTGATTAACCCATTTCACACGCGCATGCTATTCTTTGTATAGCGTGTAACCTTAACGTCTATAAAACCAGTAATTAGAAGGACACTCAGCAATTCATTCGGCACCTACGTGTATCAACAAACAGAACACATCTAATCGCCAAGCAAATTTGCGAGGGGAACCCGTGTTACTATTTCGTTTCCTGGATCCCAATGTGTTCTACGTGTCTACGGTGACGTCTCATTCAGCCAACCTTTTTTAAAAAACGAGTCGCGTCCAGCCACCTTCTAACAGTTAATTAATAGCATCTAGCCAACCTTTTTTCCTTCACACCTTCATAATTAACGCTATAGTTTGTTCTCACATTTGTTAAGTTTGGTGAACTTCAATCAAATTAAGTGTTTGCTTATTTTTTAGCATATAACAGCAGTCTGTATCGGGAGAGCTATTCTCAAATGAATTTCACTTGTTGGTTTTGCTGAAGTTATCCAGTATATCTGGAGCCCAACATTACCCAAATCAGTCAGTAATCGTGACTGCTGCGCAAATAAATATTGAGTTTTTAGATAACTGTAGGGGTGGATATTATTTAATTCATGGAGGTTGCTGCTGTGTTACCTTTAGTGCCGCTCGAGAAGGCGGGAGATGTTTGGCTAAATGCACTTGAAGATGCAGACAAACTTGTGGCGGATGTTAGTCGTTCCATCGACTATGTTACGGAATACTGGGTGGTGGGCATCCCTCTCTCAAGATGGAACCATTATGAGAACGAGGGCCCACGCACTACAAATAATGCAGAAGGGTGGCACAGTAAAGTGAAAAAATTATGCACAGCAGCACATCCAAACATTTATTCATTTGTCAAGATGTTGAAGGGTACACAGTCAACAAATGAAGCCAAGATCATGCAATTGGAAGCAGGGGGAAAACAAACACTAAAACGAAGAAAGTACAGGATAACAGACAACCGCCTAACAGTTCTCAAATCTAGGTTAGAGAAGGGGGAATTGAATGCCATACACTATGCTAATCAAGCGTCGCAATTGTTAAAATGAGATTAATTTTTGTCACACATGTGTTTTCTATATTATTAATGATATTTTTTTATTATCCTCTCGATTTTACTGAATATCGGCTATCATATCATTCATGTGGACTTCTATGTATCCTGTATATTCTGTGTCGGTATAACAAGTTGAATTTCATATCGAGCAAAAGAAATATCCACATCCTGTGAATTTTTCTTTCGTTTGTTACCAAATTCAACAAAATCTTTGATACAGACTATACCTTCTTCCCTTAATTAATAGTAGCGTTCAGACAACCTAACACCTATCCGACTCCAGCTAGGAAAAATTAAAAGGTTGGCTGAGTGAGACTAAACCGTGTCTAATGGCTCACAGAACACATTAGAGCCCATGAGACGATTTTAGTTATCGCCGTAATTGCGGTGCACGATTTGTAGAAAATTCCAGTGAAATTTCGCTAGTTTATAAAAACAAATTCTGTCAACGATTTCCACTCCGCACACATCTGTGGAACGGATTTTCATTTTCTGCAATGTTTAGTGTTGCTGTAATTGAAGCTTTTATAGAACAGGCATGTAATAACGTTTTTCTATTAAACATAATGCTTAATTTACATTTAAATGGGATTTTGGGGAATCACGAAAAAAATAAGAAACCCTATCGAGAAAAAATAACTCAAGAAAAACGTCTGATGACGACGGTGAAGACCGATAACGCCGATGTAAATGGAGAAAAAATGAAGCTAGAGAAACAGATAATAAATTCGTGTCAGTATAAAAATGGTGAAAGCATCAGAACAGCATTTTTTAGAAACGAAATTTATGGATACTTTTTTCGGAGTACACTTTCCTTAAAGTTATTTGTATACAGAATTTAGAGATTTTCATCCGGGCATCAGATAACAGTTTTCAGGAAACCAGAATTATCTTGTGAGCAGAGTATTTAGTGTGGAAAATAAAACAAAAATATATATTTTTGGCTCCGTTCACTTTTCGGAGTGATAAAATGCATGTATGAACTTCTTGAATGTTGGGAGGGTTATAAAATGCAGTTATGAAAAATACACTCAGTGACCCCTGGGTGACCCTAGTCACATTGATCCGTAGCACAGTTCTTCTAGAGAGTTTGGAGTCATTTGGTGTTAGTACCAAATCCAGACTTGAGGTATGAGCGCGACCCGATTTTTCCGAGTGCTAAATAAAATGCATGTATGAACACCGGGGATGCATAGGTGGGTTATAAAATGCAATTTCCAGCCATTCTGAAAATACCCTCAATGAGCCTCCAGCGCGTTTCGACTTATTTTGGTTTGGAATCATTTGCTGATGGTCCAAGGTCCACAGGGCATACAATGCGTGAGGTATGAGCATGGCCCAATTTTAAATATTTGGTTACGAACTTCTGGAATATATCAGGGTGTCAAAAATGTAATTTTCAGTAATTCTAAAGAATACACTCAATGAACGTTGTGTCTCCCCAGTGACCCTGAATCATATTGTGATTCTCCATTGCGTCTCGGCTGATTTAGCTTTTGTCCATGGTCCACAGGTCATATCATGCTTGATATGAGCGCCACTTACTTTCAAATGTTTTGCCCCGTTCACTTTTTTTCCGTGAAGAAATTCGTGCATGATCTTCGGAAATGCATAAGTGGGTTTATAAAATGCAGTCTCCAGTAATTCTGAAAATGTACTCAGAACTTTCAGTGACCCATATTTTGAACCTGCAGCGACTTTCAACTTATTTGGTGCTGGTCTCAGTTCCACAGCTTATACCATAAGATACATTTTGTTTGCTCCACTCATTTTGTCAATTCTGAAAAAAAAATGAGAATGCTTTGGGGGTGGGGAGGGGTGGAGGAGAGGCGCTGGAAATTGTGAATTCCATCAATTGTGAACAATCACTCAATGACCACGGGGTGACTCCAGCGTCCTTCGTCTATTGTTTGGACCTCCTGCACGTTTAGACTGATTTGATATTAGTCCCAGTACAATAGGTCATGCCATGCGTAGGATATGAGGGTGCACCACTTTCAAGGTTTTGGACTCCCGCCACATTTGTCAGCACAGAAATACTTGTATTAATATTGGGAATGGATTAGAAAAATGCTCCCACGGACACCTAGTGGATCCATTGTCCTGAAGCCATATCTTGAATTGCCGAGCGACTTTCTCCTCATTTTGGTGTTGGTCCTTGGTCCATAGGCCATACCGTGCTTGAGATTCGAGCATTAACATATTCTATTTTTTGGTCCCGCCATTTGTTTACTGATGATATACATGTATAAACTTCGGCAATGAATTATGAGGTTATAAAATGCAATTTCCAGACATTCTGAAAAATGCACTTAATGACTGCAGACTGACACCAGTGATCTGACCTCATGTTGTGAACCTGCAGCACGTTTCAACTCATTTGGTGTTGGTCTCAGTTTCATACAGTTATAACTAAAAGTCATGTCACGAAATGCGCGCTTATCTAGGCTTAATTGCGCGTAGGAATTGCGCGCACTTGCCATATCAAATGGCATCCAAAGCGTGGCAGGTTCTCCTGGTTACTCATAGCAAACGCGGGCAATGTTTCGGCCAATGGACCTCCGGGTTACCCGGAGGTCCATTGGTTGAAACATTGCTTGTGAACAGGCGATATGTACAGAATTTGATAGCCTTACTATAGTCATAACGCGTAGATTAACGCGCAGATGAACGTGCAATTTGTGCGCATTTTATGATAGGACTTCTAGTTTTAAGTGTAGGTACACCCTGCTTCAGATGGGAAGGTGATCCATTTTCAAACTGTTTGACCCTGCTCGTTTTAGAGTGTAGAAATACATGTATGAACTCTGGGAATCCACCATAAAATGCTATTTCTCCCAATTCTGAAACAAATGCCCCTTAATAACCTATGGGCGAACATAGTGACCTTGTTCCATATTTTGAACTCCATTAATATTCTACTGCTTTGGTGTTGGTCCCAAACCCATAGGATTTACTATGTTTGCTATATGAGCGTAGCACACTTTCGAAACAACTCTGGATACACCTCTAATTCCCCGGAGCTCGGTCGAGCTGTATTGACTTGATACAAAGAGGTAGGAAGTTATTCGAGCTATTGTGCGGAAAACGAGGTGTTGAAAATACAGAATGGCAGAAGAAAAAGAAAAAAAAACATGTTTTTTTTAAAATAAAAAAAAACATACAAACACAGAACGGCACTAGCGTGTGAGTAGGGTAATTGACATGACACGAGAGCACGGATGCCAGCGCGGAAGGATAAATGAGAGATCGCTGGCCTCGAGTCTTATTGTTCCACGATGACACAAGTGCTGTATCGATTTGCCCATTCGCAAGCGCGTGTCGTTCTGTGTTTATTAGACTCCTTCCCGTCTATAAAAAGGTACTAGAAGGACACTCGGGAATCCATTTGACAACTATGAACAAAAAGAACACTTTTCATCACCAACCCAATTTGCGAGGAGAACCCGTGTTACTATTTCGTACCCTGAATTCCAATGTGTTCTATGTGCCTACTGAGTCGTGCAACTCCTAACGATCCAAATTCTAAATGCGTTGCACGATTTTGTAGACAATTCGAGAGAAATGTTGCAGCTACTTAAAAATAATCCGCCAACGATTTCTATTCGGCACATGTGTGCGGAGCGGATTTTAATTTTCCGCGTGGTTTCCAGAGAACAGGCTTGTAATAAAAAAAAACAATAGTCTGTGTGTTTCACGCAGCTTAACCATGAATACTTAATTAACTGCGTTCAATAAATTCCGATTTTTTAAAGAAATAACTGTTGTTTTCTTTCGGTTTATGCGATATAAACCGAAAGTTTTCAGCACAAGCTTCATAACTCGCGTAGCAACAGTTATTTCTTATAATTTAATCTGGCGTTAACAGAAAAACATAACGATCTGTGTTAGACCGAAAAACATGTAATTTCTGCAAAAATACAACAGGTAAACACGAGAAAGTGTGTCACAAAAGGTCACGTCAATCATATATCAATTCGACGTTTCATTGGCCCGTTTCAATCAATGCTTAGCAGAACGTCATCAAGTTATTTTTTGTTGAATTGGTTTGTCGGCATTCATCATTGGCATTCAACTGTTCAGAAGAAATACGCAAAAATATTTGGTTTTGCTTGTTAAATAAAGATTGAAAGTTATCATTTGTCACCCCTCTTAAATTGATAAACTCTGCAGGATCACCGTTATTGAAATTCCCATAACATTTCACAGTCACGATGAATTTAGATATTAAATTTGTGAAACTAATAGTATTGTTTGTTAACGTTTTGATTTTCGATCGCAGACGATGGTTATTTAGCAAGTCACGCAACAATATCATTAAAAACAATTGTTTAGTTTCCCTCAGAATTATGTTAAATATAAGATCCTTTATTTATCTGCCTCTTCGGTTTTTTTATTAAATTATCTGTTCCCAAGAAATTATTATTTTCTCGCTCACTGAAGGCGATAGTAATATCGATCGATCAGTCGGCTGACACGTTGACGATAAGGTGGAGCGGGCGGGGCTTACCGGTCACCGTGTCTTCAAAATTTGTTCAGGCACGCGAGCATGTCGACATTTTAAATGCGATTTTGACGAATGTCACGCGGTATACTTTTAACCAATGACAAGCAGAAACGAGGCAAAAAATTAAATTATATGAAAATATTGAAAGAATCCGAAGTCCAGAAGTAATCTATACAGAGAAAGATAATTGATAGAGATTTATGTTCCTGAATAAAATAAATACGATTTTTTTGTAATCAGCATTTAAAGATTTTCATTCAAAAATCAGATAAAATATACATGTATCGAGAAACCAGAAGTAACTTCTGTGCACAGCATTTGGTGTATACTATAAAGTAATCAGAAATGGATTTTGAAGAATTTAGAAGTGCATTGTTGTATGCTCTATTTGAAATGTTTAGTGCAAAATAAAAAAAAAACAAGATGATTTGTAAAAAAAAAACAACAAACAAAACAAAAACAAAATCTCTACTGAGTGACAATCCAACCCCACCCCACCCCGCCCATCTTTCAACCCTTATATTGGTCCCAAATCAAAAGATCTCTATAAAAGTGTATCCTGAGTTCACAATTTTGA
This sequence comes from Pictodentalium vernedei, assembly GCA_031216915.1. Taxonomy (NCBI): domain Eukaryota; kingdom Metazoa; phylum Mollusca; class Scaphopoda; order Dentaliida; family Dentaliidae; genus Pictodentalium; species Pictodentalium vernedei. Next base: position 844,202,821 of record CM062296.1, on the reverse strand, counting down.
CTCCGTGATTATGGAAATGCATGCAGTGACCCCAGGAAGACCCCAGTGAGATTGACTCTTTGAAAACCAGGCGCATTATGACTTACCATGCCTGTGATATGCGCGTGTCCCACTTCCAAAAGATTAGTCCCCGCTCGCGCTTTTTTTTGAATTTAGAAATACCTGTTTGGACTTCGGGAATGCATTAAAGGTCAAAATATGCAATATCCAGCAAATCTCAAAATGCGCTCAATAATCCACGAGTGAACACAGTCACCTTGATGAATATTTTGAACATACATTGAGTTCAACTGGTTTGGTGTTGTTCCCATGTTCATAGGCCATACCATGCTTGAGACATTAGCGTTACTCAATTTTACTTTTTTCTATTATTTTAAAAAAAAGTCAACAAACCATATCATGTGATCCCTCTTTGGAACGAACTCGTCGAGGTCGTTCCAATGTGGGGCCACATGATATGGTTTTGTTGAAAGTTTTCGAAAAAAATTAAAAAATGATTTTTAAAACAATAAATTTTGATATCGTCTGCGTTGGGTAAAGGGTTAATCTGGGCTGCACGATATTCAAAACTGAATACCGATATCGGTATTCAAAAAAATACCGCGGTATACCGGTATATCGAAAACTGATCAGATATATGAACACAAGTACCACAATCGAGAACAAATTAGCATGCCTTGATGATGCAGTTCGAAAAACCTTGACCCAGCGCAGACGATATCAAAATTTAATATTTTCAAAATTAGTTTATCAGATTTTCCCCAAAGATTTCAACAAAACTATATCATGTGACCCCTCATTGGAACGAGCTCATCGAGCTCGTTCCAATGAGGGGGTCACATGATATAGTTTTGTTGAAATTTGTGAAAACTAATTTTTTTCAACTGCTGAATTTGTTTATTACAAGGGCACAAGCAGACGATTCCTCGGCAAAACTGTTTCAAGACAATAACAAAAAGTTCATTGAAGTCGACGTTCCAGGTGACCTCATGCGCCGAAGCGTAAGGTCATTGAGGAGGCTACTGAAAAAATCCATCGTGTGGACCTGGAAGTATTATTTTAACTAACGCAAGCGCTCGTGAAAAATAAAACTTTCAGGTCCACACTCATGAGATAATTCCCGACGCTGACTAAAATAGTGTTGATTTTCTTTTTTATTGTATACCACGAGACATTATTTTTTGCACAATATTCAGCCCAATTCGACCTCAAATGCGTACCTTTCGAAACAAAAACAAACATCCTTGTTCGTTTCTTGAAGGCGATGAAGCGTGACGTCGATTAGGAAGCTAACGAGGAATATTTTTCGATATCTATTGAGTCGATAGATATCGATAAATATACTTTAGATTAGGCCAAATAAAAAAAAAACGAATTGATTCTCAGGCAATTTTTTTTTTTCAAATCAGTGAGGGAGGGAGGATTTTATTTTTATTTTTTTTTTTTTTATTTTTTTTTTCGTGTAAAGGGTTGAGTATACTCAGTAAATCTTTTTGCTGTCTTTCAACCTAAAAAAGAGAAAAGGTTGTATTTTAGTGTAATTATAGTATACCTTTTATAACTGACTGCCATAACTACGGCTAAAAGAATTTGTATTTTATTGTTCTTTTTAATGGTATAGATCTGTCAAGCATCATGATCCATTAGAATAGGCCCCAGTAACCAATGCTTGGGGTAGGAGTCCTTTAAAATGGGAAACATGGCTCTAAATGATTGGTTAAACTTGAGTTTATATTGGTGTTGCGGCCATTATTAGCCATTGTGCAGAAATACATGACCTTAAACACCAGCAAATAAATAATTAAATCATGATTCAGTATATCAGAATTTGCCTTGTTGCAGTTTATGGGAGAGTTCCTCTGGGCACTCTCCCATAAACTGCAACAAGAAAAAAACAATTTACTGCAAACACAGAGCTAAATAATTATATGTCGAGAAATTTGAAAAAAATGACCATTCCAAGTTTTCACAAATTCTTCAAAAACATGACATAATAAACATGTCTAATGAGGAGGTAAAAACCCAACGAGGGAGGGCCTGAGACTGAAAACATTATTTTTTTAGCCTTATTGGCGATAATTCACAGGCTGGCATATAATAAAATAAATTATTCTGGGTTATAAAACTGACCTGAATAATATATAAAACCGCATTGACAAGCAAAGGGTTTCCTTCATCTTGTTTTGTGGGTGCATGTGAAACCAACTAAATCAGTGGATATAATTTATCCCTTAGAACTCGTAAGACCGGTTTTTCGGTCCAAGGCATGATTTCGTCCCATTTTTTTCTTATCATACTTAAACCGCAGCCCCCAATGGTGAAGCTGGTGTCGAAAAAAGTTGATATTTGCAACCTCATAAATGAAATGTCTGTCGGCTCAGCGTGAAGACAAAAATGCCTGTCTTGACGGCGCGGTAGCAAAGGGTTAAACATCTCTAACTGTAGGGATCGATCACGTGGTAAGTGATGCGAACCGTTTGTCAGTTCCAGCGCACTCCTCACGCTGTGGTGTCATTTTTCGTGTCTATAGCCAGAGGGTTGTACACTTATTTTGTCGAGTTAACGTTCTTTGTTACAGCGATTCGTTGGGCGGTTTACAGTGGGGGTTCGTTATCTAGGTTATCTGTATTCAACGTTTCCATTTGTTTCACCTCGTTTATCTACAATATTTGATGCGGTAATTTGCGCTGTGGTGTGCCAGTGTGACACCCCAATCGGGAGGGGGGAGGGGGGTGAGGGGGGGTGGTAATGCATTTTCCTTTGGACACAGGTTTCTAGAGTTTTGTGTAGCACATATTTTATCTCTGTTTTTTTCCTCTGAGGCGTGGGCTACCTGTGATGATCTTTATGGTATACCGCTAGCGTAAGCATGCAAATGTCAGTATTATGATTTGAATATTATCAAACAAATGTGCACAAAATAAAATATATCTCACGTGGCCTTCTAGGCACCTGATTGGACGAATGCTGCACCCCTATTTTGTGTAGTTTGCATCCACAGAACTGACCAGGCACTACACGTTTTCTATTTTTAGCACACTACTATATCAGTTTTCTCATACTGGGCGAATAAAACTAATCAGGCTAAATTGAAATATCGATTCACAGAGGCACAACATCCACAAAACGACCCGGAAAGAAATCATTCTTGAAAAATGTATCGCTTTTCCATTGCTGAAGTCACCTTTTCCGAGGCGTTCATTTTATTCCTTGAGAAGATGATCCATATTTCGTTTCGAAGAGAATGACCTATACCTGGGTACAACTTTCATGAGAACGCGTCCGGATATGAAAAATCATTTGTTTCGCTGCCCATATTATTTCGCTATTTAATTGTATGTTTTGGACAGTAAACGAATAAATAATGGAATTCATTTGAATCTTCGGAATTTTGTATCCCGTACTGACCCATTCGGAAACGTATCTGTGTGACAAATAGCTTTCATTCGCGAGTTGTGCGATTCTAGAATACACAGTTCCGTTTGGGGGAAATGTTTTGTTTACCCTTGCCGACCGATTCAAGATTTGTCTTCTGCTCATATCAATAAGCCGTGTTTTGGAAGAAGAAAATGTTTTTTGAGAACAACATGGTATTTTTTTCTATATAACGCTGGTTGGTAGGGCTGCTACCTTGGTAGCAGATTAACAAATTCGACAGATGTTTTTTTTTATGGGTGTTGGATATAATATAAGGATTAGTGCATGTCTTGTCGTTGAGTACGCCCATGTAGTACCCAGTGAGGTGGTGTAGTTCCCTCCGCTTCGCGGCGGGAACTACACCACCTCACTGGGCACTTTATGGGCGTAGTCAACTCCAAGCCATGCACTATTTCTTAAGTAGTGACTTGAGTAGTGACTACTCCTGGCACAGCGATTCGCCCTCTCCATAAATATGTCGTTTTGTATTTGTGTTAAGCAAACCGGTCGGGAAGACACTATAATACGCAACCATTGACACAATTAATCCGGGATTTAACCTAAGTTTGCAATCAAGTCATGTATTCAGCAGTGACGTGACCGTTTCGACAAATCAACCAAATAAAGTGGAATATTCCACAACAGAAAGTGATGAGAAAGCAGAAGGCCAACCTAAAGAATAAGACACCGCATAAAAAGAGTAATATGTGTGTTTCACACAAACTGATAAATGCAGAGAAGCAGCTGAGAGAAGGAGAAAATAAAGACGCCTTTGTCTTTCACCAAATAACAATACGGTTGGTTCGCATTCGCAGTTATACATGTATGTAGTAGAAAAATCTAATATTTTACTAATTTATCAGGTGAAATACAATACGAGGAGCAATGATTAACCATTAAAACTTTACCTAACGTAGCGTCCAAAACCAACCAGCGCTATTCCCCAAAATGACCTTTCAATTTCCATTATTTGTCTCAAAAACTTAACTTATGACACTTCATTGGTACGAGCTGTTGAACTCGTTCCAGTGATTGCCATAAGCCATGTTTCTGACGCCCAAAAAAGGAAACAAAAGTTATTCAAGAATTCTGTTTTCAAGTGTAGACTGCGTTTCGTGTTAGGTAAAGAGTTAAACTAGGTGGAGTTGACTTCTTTCTCGTCAGTATCTTCAAAAATTGTCTGTCCTGCACAAAACGTTGACAAACGCTCAGTCCATGAGCTATAAATGCTCCTCTGCTCTTTCTCAAAAATCGTAAGTTAATATTGGATTAATGCACCGTGGCGCTTGTACTAAGGTTTAATACACGTCGACGGAGCACCTGTCTTTCACCAGTGCTAATCCTGTTTGTGTGTAGTTAGTACGTTGGGGAGTAGGGCAGTTGCTCGTCGTAGCTCAGTGGTTCTATCCGGGTCATCTGGCTTCCTCCATCCGTAAAACTCTCTGACACGAGGTAACCATGGCTGTCGAAAGTGTCGTTAAATTCCAATAAATAAATAAATAAATAAATAAATAAATACTGCTGGATTGAACTTATTCATGGTTTTCACACTGTTCAAGCCAGGGACCTTGTGATACATTAACCATTTACCCAACGAATCGGCCGCTTCCGCCCGCGTAATATGCAAATTCAGTTGTTGAAAAAATATTATTTTTCAAAACATTTCAACAAAACCATATCATGTGACCCATCGTTGGAACGAGCTCCTCGAGCTCGTTCCAACGATGGGTCACATGATATGGTTTTGTTGAATTTTTTTGAAAAATTTCAAAAAATTATATTTAAAATAATAAATTTTGATATCGTCTGTGTTGGGTAAAGGGTTAAACAACTGAATATTTTCCTGCATAGATTGATAACCTCAGCAATAAATTTCCCTTCGTCGCAACCCAACGAAGATTAAGTGAAGATGCACCAGTGTGTATCATTTAGTAACAACGTTCGTGATCAAAGCTTTTCTGTGATGAAACGTTATTGACGGTCGTGTCATATGTGCGATCGAAAGATTATTATCTTCGTCAGCCGGACACGTATCTGTTCTAATGGATAGTTTGTTTGTCAGTTCGTGATAAACAGTCCAGTTCTAACCAAAAATTGTCGGCAGTAGCATCTTCACATCTGCGAGCGCTTGCCATGGAAGAATAAAACATAGTTCGGCATATGGTGTAAATTGGGTGACATGATGACCAACTGATGTTTCTCTACATTAGTTGATGCGGTAATTTGTGCAGTGGTTTGCTGGTGCAACTCCCAGATCGGAGAGGCCTAATGCATTTTCCTACTGACGCAGGATCCAAGAGATTTTGTGTAGAATATATTTTTTCTCTGGTTTTAGAACGCGTGAATGCATATAAATAGCCTGGGGGTATTTTAACTTCTTATCGCTCTTTCCTGAAAACTAGAAAATCCTTAGCAGAGGAAGCAACAACGGCCATGTATAGTGTCTTAAGGAAAGCTCGTAATTTTACTTTATCTATTGAATGTCAATTAGACATATTTGATAAAACAGTTGTACCAATCTTACCTTATGTTTGCGAAGTGTGGCGTTTCGAAAATTTAGAAATTACTGAGAAATGTTCATTTAAAATTTATTAAATTTATACTTGGACTTAAAAGTAGAGCTCCTAATCTTATGGTGTATGGTGAATTGGGTCGTCACCCACATAGCGTAGTAATTAATAGAAGAATTGTATCTTTCTGGGCCAATATTGTGCAGCCCCACACCACCACACTTGCTTCGGTTTCTATCAGTATTTGTTGCACACACATATTGCTGGCAAAATCGACAATACAATATTCGTTGAAAGGATTTTAACTACTATCGGTTTGCCTGGGGTTTTGCTCTACCAACAAGTGGACCATAAATTTTAATTAGTGCACGCAGTTAAATATGTATTGGCGGGTCAATATGAACAGGAATGGCAAACCAAAATCAAACTGACAGCCTGTCCCAAATGGATTACCAATGCAAGTATCCGTCTCTAGAGCCTGGTTTGATCAAACTTTGGACAAATTCCGATGGACAAGTAATCGGCTTTCCGTAGAGGTTGGTTACTGGAGTAATATTCCCCGAAATGAGTTCATATGTCTCATGTGCGACATGAATACATTTGCTGATGAATATTATTACATCATCGAGTTGTACTTCTTAAATGAATTACTCAAAAGCTTACTTCAAGTGTGGTCTTACAACCGGCCGAATACTTGTAGATTCCAGAAATTAATGTGTACCACAAGCGTCAAAATTCTGAAGCAGCTCTGCATTTTCATCGGGAAAATAAATTCAATGTTCAAATGATGCAGGTATTTTTACACAGATTAGTCGATCAAAATCATAAGTTCATAACTCCTTCCACCACACCTTTGCGATTCGCCGCCTGGGTTCATACTGTTCTCTCTCCACACCGGAAGATAGAGAAATATGTAATTCAGCTGACGAGCTTCCGAGTTTCCGTTGCAGTTGAAAACAATAAAATAATATCCCTGCGGACATCGCAATGAATCCATGAAGAGACAGAAATGCTCAATAGTTTTGATATATTCTTAAATTGGTAAAATGTTCTAAAGGAGAGAACCCATCATTCCGCGAAAAATGAAGGCTATCTATTTCAACACATTATTCAATAATTTAAACCTGGTCCTTAAAACTCATTTTTGATAGTCACTGGCCGCGAAAAAGATAGTCCACCGTATAAACGACCGATTTTAGCAGAGATACCGATAGATTCTCCTCAATACACTACCGGTCCTAATATTCACCACTTGATTGATTTTGCGTAAGGAGCCTTTCGGGATATAGGTATGGACCTCTTTTTTACCTTCAAGTTCCACTTTATATGAAATACGACACTGTTTATCTTGTACCAGCTTTGCGCACCCCCATTTTTTTCCTCTTTCGGGTCAAGAGCGAAAGGTCTTACTGTTCCCTATGTCTTGCCCACCTTTACTCTCTTTCGACGTATTTCTCGGAAAGAGAGTCCACCATTGCAACATTGTGAACATAATCTCCATCAGTAATCCCCTAAAAAGAAATTATGGTCATATCGTACCACGGAGTTGTTACGCGGGTAGGAGGGAAATTAACTCAAACCTCAGACTAACGCGACGTCCCTTGGTGGTGAAAAGGTGGCTGCTGCATTGCAGCGGGCACCCGTTTCCTCTCAAATGGCAATACGAGGTCTTGGTAGGTTCCACTCGTTTTCCTATCTTGTATGTTTATATCGAAATTATGAGACCACCAGTATTTGTATGTAGATATGTTATTTGTACCTCGCGCACCCATGTCGGGTTGATGAGCGAATACATTTGAATTAAATTGAATTGAATCTACATCATTTCTTGAGTGCGTTAAAATGTCCTTTATTTTCATTTTTCACAGCACTGTCGAAAGATCGTTTCGTTTGAAAACTACAAGTTCTTTGCTTCAAAATAAACGTCTCATTGCTTACTTTACTGGACTTTAGGCGTATAGAATGGACGTGCATCCCTATTACCATGGAAGGTTTCGTATTAACTATCCCAGCCAGTGATGTTGCAAAAGGGTTCCGGAAGGTGGGGGTCCACCTCTAGACTTCTACCTCCCCTACAAAATTATGACTACCACTACATAATTACCATTAGCTGAGAGTGAAAAGTTTCCATATACATGATTCGATATATTTACTTCGATACAAAGTAGGAAATAAACCACACTTCGCAAAATGTTAATGAAATAAAATAGAAGAAACGGCTAAAATAAATTCAGTAGTAGAGGACCAGTCCTAAATATTGCTTCCAGTACTTGTTCATTGCGCTTCCTCTTCGATGAATAAAATATGCTGTAGAAAACGCTTTTTAGTGCATTTTTATTATTTGAATGGGTCCATGCATCTAACTGTCATGTAGAGAGACGTATTATGACATTGAATACCCGGGTATGTTTCATTTAAAATGACCTGTGCTTAAATTTTGAGTGACGTATGTACGAACTTGAAGTTGATGGTAACATTCTAAATACAGCTATGGTAAATCCCTGAAATTTTAAAAAGATGCCCACATTTACTTGCAGAGCGACTTAAAACCATAACATTTACGGTGACCTTTTATGTTGGGAATTACCAAACAATAAAATATATCTATTACATTGCGAACATAAAATAACAGCAAGGACAACACTGGAAAAACGCTATCATTTCAAGTCCCTCTCAACAATTGGCGTGTGGGGACTACATACCTGCAGTGCTGCACTAATCAGTGCTGAGTCCTGGCATACAAAAATCGGAATGAGCTCATTTCAATGAAAGTTTATTTGTTTCTATCTTTACTGGGGTTGATTGACACTTCCAACAGCTGATTTTATGTCGTGTTGACAGCAGTTTTAAGCTAGGAGCCTTAACTACCCACATATAAGCACTGAGTTGTGTCAGGCAACTGTCAGAAACATCACCTGGCCCAGTTGGAAACATTTTCTGAAACTTTTACTGTTTAATTGTTGTTTGGCTCCTTTTACCAGTGAACATTTTTGTACTGATTTCATACCTACAGTGTAACTTATTAAATTTTTCAGAATTACAAACAACATACAGCATGTGACCCTTTCAATTCAACAGTACTGATGAGCTCTTTCCTAACAAACAAGATTTAAGAAAATCACATTTGATATTGTTTTGAACCATGCCATAAAATTTGGGAGACACGATTTTATCGTTCCTCTGGTGGTTATCAAAATGGAAAACAGATAACCGAAAATATGTTCGTCTGGAAATAAACAATTCGTCGAAGAGTTATCTTATCACCTTATTTGATAGCACTGCTTTAAAATGTTCCTATGGGAAGATCACACTTCAGTGTTCAAACTCCCTAATACAGCTGACGCCCCGTGTGCTTGCCGTAGATGCTTTCTAAATCTGTGAACAGCCGTACAGTAGTTCCATCGTGGACGGGTCAAATTCCACGGGCTGTCATTATTTCAAAGCTGATAATTCAGAGATGATCCGCTAGACTAGTATGAAACCTAGCAAAATGTCCACCAATGAAGCACCGGGATTACCCCGGTGCTTCATTGGTGGAAATTTCGCTAGGTGTCATAGCGGATCATCTCTGAATTATATGCGTGGAAAAGACAATTTTGTCCCGCGCACGATGGCTGTACTCTAATCTGTCGCCTTTATTATATCCAGATAGACGGTAAATGCGTTATCTCCGAATTCAAGATTTTGTCATCTGCAATTTATTATTCAAGGACAGACATGATCGGAAATATACTTCTCTCCAAAAATTGATGTGCGTTTTTTTTCGGTTAGCGACCAGACTAATTTATCAGAATGACTATTAAGAAAGAAAATTGATTTTCTGAAAAAAAGATTTGTATTAAAACATATTTCTTTTCCATTTTAAATGAGGAACAAATACTTGGTGGCAATTAGATGTACACAGCTGGGGGAAATATTTTAAGCGCTTTCGTTTATTTTTGACAACTTAATTATTATTTTTCTAAAATCTAATTAATATACGTCCATGGATGTTGAATGTGTCCCTAAACACTAATTAACAAGCACGCCAACCAATATACTTTTGAGACACCTTTTTCACTAAAGTTTTCTAACATGTAAATCTACATTTACCCACAAGCCATGTCAGTTATGCTCCATAAATATATTAACAGAATGGGTATGGGAAACCACTAAGAACCCACTATTATGGCTTTATTGAGAGAAGCCACTAAAACCGACCGCATTGCATTGAACCTCGAAGGGGCGTCGTTTTTTTCTTCTCGTGTCTGGACGTCTGGCAGCCATGCGGAATTTGAAATATCTACGTTTAAGGTGACATCGTCATTTCGCGAACTACAACGTTTGACTGCGACGAATACAACAGCATTCTGTGCGCTTATCAGAGGTTGCATCCGATCCTATATACACTGTAAAGGATGTTTTGGATGTTTGTGGATTCTGTTCATCGGTCTATTCATAGCTGATGTATCTGTTAATGTAAGTTATCTCCGCCAACATGTATGGTATATGGAGATTTAATACCTAGATGTCGGTTTTTAAACACCGAGCCGTAGGCGAGGTGTTTAAATGAGACATCCAGGCAATAAATCTCCATATACCATACATGTTGGCGGAGATAACGTTTTTGTCCCGTTGAAAAACACCATAGTAGAAATAAATTTGTGGACGCATTTCTCAGCTCCACAATCATTTGGACCAAATTCGTGATAATAATTTTGTTTTCATAATCACAGAAGTCAACATATAAAGTTACATCCCTTGGGTGGTTAAGGGAACGAGTAAACTGTATCTAGTCTCCCGAGTTCCTACTGGCACATAGAACACATTGGTACTCGGGAGGGGGGGGGGACTTATTTTCTATTATTTTATTTTGGTGAATGTATTGTCGGAGATCAGATGATATTTGTGACTATTTTCGGGTTTTTTTGGTTCAAGTTTTATAATGAGGCGAGCGGAAGCGAAACGCTTTTATTGAAACTATATACCCCTGATGTTTCGCGTGCGCTTATACCATGAATATTGCACGCTTTCATATACCTTGGATGTTGGACGCACCTTTTGCCATGGCTATTTGTCCAAAGCATTCTGTCAAAATTAGATTTTATCGGAATATAGGGATATGTGCAAGCCATTTTAGCAGCATTACATTTTCACCTATCTGTACTAATTGGCGGCTGGATTAAGCAAGAACATTTTATTAACTTCAGTTCTTCATCTGGCCAGAGCAACATCGAACGCGACGGCTTCAGTGCTGAATGACAAATAATTTGGAGCGACGGAGTGCATTTTTGTGCGTGAGAAATAAGCATATCCGGGTGTTTCTCTGTGATAACGAACAACATCCAACTGATAGTATAGACTTTGACATTTCAGACTTTTCAAGTCGCGGGAACCGAATTTGTAACGACTGGGCCGTGTTATTTGACTGAATTAACAAAACAGCCAGACAATGGGTGCTATGTTTTCCATTCTGAGATGCAAGGTTAGCATCGACATTATCTACCAATACATTTAGCCCAACGTTAGGAGTAGATATTGGTGTGAAGTCAAAATAAAATTTGCTGCCGATTTCATGAAACGCAACAATTCTTCAAAGGAGCATGTTTTATGAGCTCTTTAAAATCCCTCATCACAGCAGAAAGACCAATTTGTAATGTTGTTGGTATCCCACACAGCAGTGTTGTTACCTTATTACTAATGAGCATTCTGGATATGGTGTGCTCATATTTCGGTGGCTAGCTACCCCAAAAAGCCAACAACATCCCTCTTGAAAACTCTGATATTTTTTTCAAAGTTGAGCTCGAGATCATAAGTGTTTCGATCTACAGTTAAAACTACAAGTCCTGTCCTGAAATGCGCACAAATAGCACGTCGATATGCGCGTTAATCTACGCGATATGACCATAGTAAGGCTATCAAATTCTGTAAATATGGCCTGTGCACAAGCAATGTTTCAGCCAATGGACCTCCGGGTAACCCGGAGGTCCATTGGCAGAAACATTGCCAGTGTTTGCTATGAGTAACCAGGAGAACCTGCCGTGCTTTGGATGCCATTCGATATGGCAATTGCGCGCAATTCATACGCGCAATTAAGCCTAGATAAGCGCACAGTTCGTGACAGGACTTCTAGTTTTAACTGTATATCCAAATCCTTTATTTCGGCACATGTACGTTTCTTCCAAAACGCTAATTGCGCTTTCGACATTACAATCATATGGCCTCTTTGTAATACGTATAGCTGAGCCAACTCTCATTCCATCCGCTAAAATCGTGGCTATTCTCGACGAGGAAAGGACTAAAATGTCGCTGCCGTACTTCTCTGCAAGGTTAGCATAAAAAACTTGACGGGAAATACAAGGAACCCACACACACCGTACAATTTGAACAAGTCTATCGAATTTCAAGTAAGGTATTGGACATCTCCCATGACAGCAACCACCAATTTCAAAGCTTCGGCATTGGGATTTGAATCTGTTCAGGTGGTGTCAATGTACTACTTTGCCGCGGGCTCTATAGATCTTGGACTTATAAATATAGCTCTACAGGCCGAATGATAACGAGCGTCTGCCACATGCAAATCACTCATAGCACCTAGAACCCTTAACCTAACTTCTTTCGACAATTTAGCATTTCTCTTTTCACAAACCCGGGGTAATTTATCCTTTTGCAATAAACTACTGCTGGTTTCAGGATTCACTACTTTGACGAAAAATATAAGCCTCTATTCACGTTGCGGGTTTGTAGGGCCACTTGTCACATATCAGTTGCGACCACAAAAATAGACATTGTCGTTTAAAATTTATATATTTTTTTGTATTAATTTGTTGGTGTTTAAGGTGACATACTTATGCACATTGGCTAATCATGAACGTGGCAGTTTTATGGGTGGAGGAAGCCGGAGTAACCGGAGAGAACCACCGAGCATCGAAGAGCAACTGCCAGCTGTTCAACATTCTAACTCTGGTCAAGCTCCGCTCAAGTAGGGTTACAGCGATTGAAGGCATGTGCAGCATCGACGTGCACTACGCCTTAGTACGCGGCATCATCGTGACCCCATGTAGACAGCCGGGATAAAGTGCCTTGCCCAATGACACAACGCGGGTCGTCCCGGACGGAGATCGAACTCGGGAATCTAGCAGAAAGGTCCAACAGTCTACCACTTAGCCACCGCGCTCCATGTCGTTTGAAATTAAATATAATTTGTGTCTGACATCGCCTAGATCTTTTCTCAGGCGGTGCATCAACCCCGTTATGAATACCTATGTTGATGTAGCTTGCCTGACACTTTTCGGGTGAACATATTTCGCTAGAATATATTTTTGACTTCTCGAGACATTGGCATCTAAATATAGCTGCGATTGTAAATCTACATACAGACCATCAATATACAGTTAGCTGCATCTGATTATGTTCTCGATTCGCTTGGATGTCACATTTAACCCTTTACCTAAAATGAGAAGCAGAAGACACTTCCAAAAAAAATCTTGAATAACTAATTTTTTTTCATTTTTTTTCTCAAAAACATATGTTATGACCCCTCATTGGAACGAGCACGACGAGCTCGTTCCAATGAGGGGTCATAACCTATGTTTTTGAGGCAAAAAATGAAAAAAATAATGAAAATTAATTGACGATTTTTGAGAATAGCGCTAGTCGGTTTTGGCCTTACGTTGGGTAAAGGGTTCAAGGCGGTCATTTACCTTAACAACTTCACATCCGTATTTGGGTGAGAAAAAGCAACGATCGACCATGGCAGATTATGTACATAATATTCAAATAATTCCAGACCAGAGAAAAACGATTGCCAAAGAATAAGGCAAACTTTGCCGTTGCACTCATAACGATCGTCAATGAAAAATATTTAATTCGACTTGATTTCAAATCAAAATAAATCGAGATGGTGCAAAGAAGTTATGATTAATTATATATAGGCCGTGCCAATTGAAAGGAAGAGATGTGAAGATAAATAGCGCTGGTATTGTATTAATGCAATATGACGTCGAGGATCCGAAGGAATGCTTTAAGGTTCTAATTAGGGCTGTCACGATTTTTTAATTTAGGAATCGATTAATCGTCGCAAATAATCGATGATAATCGACTGATCGTACCTAGATGACCCCATCTCCTTCTCTTTGAAGCCGATAAAAATGAAGTTGAAGTCAGTTGATCTACCTCAAGTAAACAACGAAGGCGATCCTCTTTTAGTCACATTCAAAGCTTTGATGTTCTGAACTTTTGAACCGTCAGTGTAATAATCAAGACCGGTCGGCAGTTGCGAACTTCGCAACTGCCGACCGGTCTTAATTATTACACTGACGGTTCAAAAGTTCAGAACATCAAAGCTTTGATGAATGTACCTGTAAGAGACAAATGCTTCCAATAGCTTCTTGGGGTTTAACATCGATGTTCTTAACTCTTTACCTTTAGAAACAATAGTTTTTTTCAACATATTTTCTTTTAATTATTAAACGTCCAAAACGGGATATAATTTACCGATTATTCGACAACGAAAAATACTAATCGATTTCACCGTGACCGATCAACAATCGATTAATCGATTAATCGTGACAGCCCTAGTTCTAATGTGACGTTTTCTTGTCAAAGCTCTTTGTTAATTCGTCGCCTGTGTGCTAGAATGCCCATATCACATAGGTGGCATAGGGCATTCTAGCGCTCAGGCGACGAATTTATTAACGCTGTTCATAAAAATGCGTGTTTGCAAAACAAAATAGCAGCTTTGGAGAACTTGCAGTTATTTATGCATTGAATAATGTCATTTGTGTCTATATGAGTAAAACGTCCAGATTCTGTCTAGTAAATGCCGATTATACAGTGCAGTCGTCGTGGACTGGTCACTTTCCACGCGTGGGCAATATTTCCACGGACGCAATAATGTTAGATTCCAAGCACTGATTACAGGAATAATCCTCAGAAATTTAATTAATGAAGCACCGGGTACAACCCGGTGCTTCTTTCATTAAAATTTTGCTGATGATGATTTTTACTACCTGGTAAACACATGCGTGGATATAACTGCCCAGACGTGGATCACAACCAATCTACGGCGACTGTACTGTATATAATAATTAAATCAGCTAGGCTAACTATGCGAATTGAAATTGGGTACCCTTTTTCTGCTGCGAATATCACAAACTGCTCAATGGTGTCAGACATCCATTAAACTTGTTCTGAATTAGGAGATGTCCCTCTATCAGAAAACACAGAAAAAAAAACAACTCTGGACTCGACTTTCAAGTTGGGTAGGAAGTTGTCATTTGGCGGCGGACTATATTGTGGTTCTATTGAGAAGAGATGAAAGTCACTTTAGTGTGGCTTTATACTGTTTGCATTTCACGTATCTGCTCAGCAGTTGGACAACTACTGGTTTGATACCATTTATTGGAGAGTGCTAACGAACACTATTCGATAATGGATAACAAAGCAATTATTTATGCTCGAGATCATGCAGAACAAAGGGTCAATTTGCTGTTAGTATGACGTTTTTAAAGCAAAATGTACTGAAATCACAAAACACAATTAAAAAATAATTTAGAACTTGGCCTCTCAAATTCACATTGCACAGGACGTTTCATTTTGTATTTAGCCCTTCATGTAGTGAAATTAAAATAAAAAAAAATATATAATGAGATAAAATTTCAGTTTTTCATCTTCAATCTTAAATATTTATCTGTTTAATCACCTTCCACTTTATGTAAAATAGTTGACAAGCAAATAAATAAATTTCTCTATTGATGTTTTCACATTTTAAATTGGATTTCAACCATAAAATTCTGCAGTTTAACAGTATTACTAAACAACGAAAACTAAAATCTTATTGGAAATGTCAACTCATTTTTTTTTACTGGATTCTATTTATATTATAACTGTTCCATTTCTCTGAGAAATTGAATTTGATGTCTGTGACATTACATTAAAATAAATGTTAAGCATTTCTCATTTCTTCTGTTTGTGAATCAGGTTTAAATTTTACTGCGATTTCGCTTTAAAATAGTGAATTTTTTTTTTCGTTCCTTCTATTACAATATTTGCTCCTAAATAGTCGACGGGGTTTCTTTTTCATGCGAGTTGCATTATTGTTGTGTGAGGCGGACAGGGCAGCCCGTGAGTGGACAATGTTTGTGCATACTGTTTTCCACGGAGAATGATTTGCAGTTTTCTCCCTTTTTAAACCTGCTTGTTTAGCCAGAGTTTTCACCGGGGTGATTCGTTTATTTATCACAATAACTGATGACTTGTACTGGCGTACTTTTCTCATGCTTTTCTTTGTGGAGTTGAAACTGACTGAACATTGATGTGTTGGGTAATGAGCAAATAATGCAGTCTGTAGATATAGAATGTTGTATCGTAACGCGGAATATTCCATATTTTCTCGTCTGTTCATTCGGTGGCTTTTGTTAGACAAAGTCTTTTGTTATGGAGTTCCGCAGGTGATATGCAAAGAAAAAAAAATTCAATTCGTGCGAATGAACTGAATTCGTGCACGCGTGTTGAATTCGTTCGAACGAAATGAATTCTTGCGAACGGGTTGAATTCGTGCAAACGAGCTGAATTCGTGCGAACGAGTTCAATTCGTGCGAACAAACAAAATTCGCGTGCACGAACTGAATCCGTGAGAACGAGCTGAAGGGTTGTTCGGTGTTCAATAGTAATACGACCACGCAAATTGTTGAAGTCTTGGACTGCTGTTGGTCATCACAACTGGACAGTTAATAGTTGTAATGATCGAATTAATAGAATTACTTCTATTTTATCAAAGATGCCGTGCCTCGGCGCATGGAACAATGTGTTGAGAATGGGAAGAGGGACAATCAGTGGGTGTGAGGGCATGATTATCCCATGATTAAAAAATATATGACCCTTAGGGACTTCGAGGTTTCGAGCAATTTCGATAAGCTGTAAATATTAAAATTTGTTTTATTCCATGAGATGACGGACGCTACATATCTGTTGATCGTGATGAGAAGGGAACAGAGAATATCAATGCCCGGATTGGAAAACATATACCTCATAAGATACATTTAAGTAACTTCTTCGCTAGTGAAAAAAGAAGAGTGTGGATTGGGAACACATGGGTATAATAAGCGCAAAACACAGCCTTGCAAATGTATATGGGGGAATGGGGGAGGGGCGGGTAAAATTATTGAGAGAACTGATGATGTGAATGATGGCGGTCTGGGGGCCATCCTGTGGTAAATATTGCAAAGCTCGGACCATTTCCTTGCTTTTCTGCGCACAGGATGAATGGGTGAATAAATGACTAATAGGAAAGATCCCCGTGAACGAGGAACCCCCCCCCCCCCCCCCACACACACACACACAAACACACACACACGACACACACACACTTTTTGGCTATAATGACTCTCGGCATTCGGCTAAATATGGTAAACTAATGAATAGAGGTAGGGTGTGCCAGTCGAACTACGGGATGGCCACTCAGTTATCTGTTGGCCTTAGAGATGACTGAGTATCTATCCTGTTGTCCAATTATTAAACATTGCCCGCTTCCCTTTTCCTCACCTTCCTGTTTACACCACGTCATATATTATCTCATCGGATTTTCATGAATCTTGGAACTCATAAGTGTAACGAAGGAAGCATGCCCATTACCCGCACACGGTAGCACCTCCACTGCAAAAAGTATGAAAGATACCTCCTCCATACCTTCAACTGCTGGATTTGTAAATTCCGCATACGGGTGCGGTCAATGCCTGAGGTAAAGGGTTAAGATGCGCAATTCGATTTGTGTTCACCCCCTTGACTGTAAATTCCCGAGGTTGTTGGTAGTCGCAAATTCCAACTACAAATCAATTTATGCGGGATTTTTACTACATTTCTATGAATATTTTGAGATTTGTCCCTATTTTCCACTCTAGAACTCCATATTTTGTCCAAATTCTCGACATAAAGAGAAAAAAAAATCACCAAGGCTCTGCCTTACATTCCCAACGTTCTCCAAGTTAGGGCTTCGAATTTCCAACTACTGTAAACATGGACGAATGATAAGGAGGGGGTGCTCCTCTCCCCCTGTGGCAATGTCACTGCACCATGGCATATTGCAGATGGAAAATAGTTAGTTGAATTTGCGATGTAGTGCATTGTTAGAAAGGGTGTCGTAGCCTTTCCTTTTTTATCCAACGTAACGTATAGAACTAGCCATATCTGTTCACATGAATGGGGGCGCGGTGGCGTTCTCGTCAGATCATCGAAGTTAAGCAACATCGAGCCCGGTTAGTCCTGGATGGGTGACTATCTGAGCTATCGATTCGGACTCCCGCGTTGTGTCCTTGGGCAAGGAACTTAATCCCAATTTTCCACATGGGGGCACGATGGCTCCGTGTACTAAAGCATACTGCACGTCGATGGTACACATGTCTTCAACCAATCTAACCCTGCCTGTGTTGCAGTGTGGAGTTACGATGTTGGGGAGCTAGCAGCTGCTCGTCGTTGCTCGGTGGTTCTCTCCGGGTACGCCGGCTTCCCCCACCCGTAAAACTGTCACCGACACCTTATGACCATGGCAGTTAAAGTATCGTTAAACCTTTGTAAATAAATAAATAAATGTTCACATAAATCGACATTCACGTTCCATTTTTGATATTTTTCTCTCAATCTTCGCCCTCAACCAAAATATCTGACCGCTTCACTGGAATAGACACTATGAGGTCTTCTTAATGAGGGGTCATACACTATGTGGCGGCAAAAAAAATGTAAGGCTTTAAGAATGGGAAATGCTTATGGACCGGAATTAAAGTACACCCCATCGCGAAAGTGAGTCATACAAGTAGTATGTCTCGCACGTTTCATGTTATGGGCGACCTCGGCGGGGGGAGGGGGGGGATGGGTGGAACCGGAAATAACGTTATGTCACGGATCTAGTGGCGCCATGTTGTGGTGTCATGGTAACCCGCGTGAGCGGCCATGTTGTGACGTCATATTCATAGTGTGTGAGTGCGCGTGCAGCGCGTATTGTTAGGCTGATACTTATTCCCGTCGTCCATTTTGTATACTGGAGACCACCATCTTGGTTTCTATTGTAGCACGTGGTTTCTATGTTACCCAAAGGCATGCAACATAAAGGGAGTATATTCGGAGGGTAGGTTGGATTCAATGAGAGTAATTTCCCGTTTCGCAGAATTACCCCCCAAAAACCGACATCACTTCAAATCACCAAAAACGACTTTTATTTGATATTAAACCCCATAATCCTATTGAGGACCACCATACCATGGTACCCCCCCCCCCCCCCCGCCGGCACCGAGAAGGCCCTCGGGGTAAGTTCTGTTTTAACTAGAGTGCATACAATTACCCAAATAGACCCGACAATCCGTACTAATCACCAAAATCCACTTTTATTTGATATGAAACCCCATTTTGGACATATAACAATAGTACGTAATGCTATAGGACCAAGATCACTCCTGGGGTATTTTCTATTTTATATGGGTATTGGTCCTGATTTTCCCACAATCCCATTTTTCTGCCTATTACAGATGCTACTCTAAGCCCAGATGTTCATCATAATCCGTGATTTTTCGGTCTTTAGTAGTATGATTACATGCACATGTTTTTAAAATGAACTGTTTCGGGGAGGGTAACAGTGTTGTGTCCCTGCGCAAGGCACTTAATCCTGATTACCAATTGTTGGGCATGGTGGCGTTGTGGACTAAGGTGTAATACGCGTTGGTGGTGCACTTGCCTTCCAACGCTGTCTTACTAACTAAAATTTATCCCGTGGCGATTTAGTAGTAATACACCATTCACATACTGTAGTCTCGATATTTTCTTTCTGTTTGTTCGGTTCAGTTTGTAATTTCACTACCAACCTCTCTAACAACGCATCACAGTTTGCATTGCACAAAACACAAAACATTTCAGGCTGCTTCATTTTTCTGCTATGAGGAGCGCATTAACCCTTTACCCAACGTAACGGCCAAAACCGGCCAGCGCTATTCTCAAAAATCGCCAATTAATTTTCATGATTTTTTCATTTTTTGTCTCCAAAACATAGGTTATGACCCCTCATTGGAACGAGCTCGTCGAGCTCGTTCCAATGAGGGGTCATAACCTATGTTTTGGTGACAAAAAATGAAAAAAATTAATTATTCCAGAATTTTTTTTGCAAGTGTCGTCTGCTTTTCATGTTAGGTAAAGGGTTAACTAACAAGCATTTGCATTTGCTGCGCTGGCAGGACTTCTAATTTAATGCTCAACTGGTGCTTGAACTCATTAAATAGGTACTTTCACCTGTCCTCAGCCCACGTTGTACTGTGCATTGTTGCTGCCTGCTATGAGTTAGTGACAAGTAAAACATATGACATCCGGTCGATATGTCTGACCTCTGTCACAATAAGGCATATGGATTGGCATGCCAAATGAATTCTTCCCAAAGGAATGCTATTATCTCTTGAAAAAATGATAAGGTTGTCTTCTCGTGGTCACTAATATGCCATGTTGTAGAAATACCTGGAATTCTCGTTGACGAGTTTTAGTGAACATTATACGTCTCTGGAGACAAGGAACCACCTCAATTAAAAAAAACCAACAAGTAAAAAACGCGTGTTTACACCCTGAGTGTTAAAACATCTCCTCAGTACTGATGTTTTCGGAATACACGGAGAATGGTTTGCTGAACAAGTAATTATTACTTATATATTTATGTATTTATTGGTGTGTAAGGTCACATATTTCTGCACAATGGCTAATCATGGCCACGACAGTTTTACGGGTGCAGAAAGCCGGAGTACCCGGGGAGAACCACACAGCAACGTCAACTAACTGTTATATTCCCAACATACTAACTCCACACAAGCAGAGTTAGCATTGGTTGAAGACAGGTGTACCATCAACATGCAATACGCCTTAGTACACAAAGTAATCGTGCTCCCACGTGGCCAATGGGGGCGAAG
This sequence comes from Pictodentalium vernedei, assembly GCA_031216915.1. Classification (NCBI taxonomy): domain Eukaryota; kingdom Metazoa; phylum Mollusca; class Scaphopoda; order Dentaliida; family Dentaliidae; genus Pictodentalium; species Pictodentalium vernedei. The sequence continues at coordinate 844,181,982 of CM062296.1, read as the reverse complement.
TGTCTTGACCAAAGACACAACACGGTTGCTGCAGGTGAGATTCGTACCGAGGACCTCTCGGCTTGCAGCCTGCACCTCTACCAACAGAGTCACCACGCCCCAGCTAGTAATTACAATGATAATAATACTTTGCCAACAACAAAGAGGCCTACAACAATTCTGTCCCCACCAGATCATCCCTCCCCCGACTCTCCCTCATATTCCCAGTACACAAACTGTTTTTGGGCGCGGAGGAGAGCCCATTAGTCAGACGAGAGAAGGTTTCTGCTTCACGTCACAGATGGTCGCATGAGAGTGTGGAGGCATAGAAATCCTGCTCATGTGCCCAGGAACATCAGGCCTACTGTTTCTTATGGTGGAGGATCAGTAAAGATCTTCGGATGCCTCTCTCGACATTGTAAACTTGATATGGTGACTGTACGTGGGAACAGAAAGGGTCGTCAATACATCCGGGTAATTCTCAAACCGGTTGTCGTGCAACATTTTGAAAACTAACCATTGGCTACTCACCCTGTATTCATTGACGACAATGCAAGGCCACATAGTTCCCATGCTGTGACAGCAACGGTATTGCTACACTATCTTGGCCTGCAAAGGGCCCCGATTTGAATCCCTTAGAACACATCTGGGACATTCGTTGACGTCGTGTGCAAGCTAGGGATCCGCCTGAACAGAATCTCATGAGGAGTGGCAGCAGTTGCCTCTGGACCACGTCAGAAGGCTCACTGGTAGAATTAGGAGGTTGGCTCAGGCCGTCATCTGGACAAGTGGTGGATACACTCGCTACTGACGTCAGACTCTGCTATTGAGTTCACATCATAAGTTACATTTTGTGTCAGTAATTACTGGCATTGTTTCATCATAGACCATTCCAGCACCATACTTGTCGAGAGAACATTTTTCCATCAAAAACATTAGTGACAGATAAGTGTAATTCGCGCCATTAATATACTGTATATTTTATTCTTTGTGCTGTCTTTCATTTGTCAATAGACCATTCTTTCCGCAATCACTTTTGGCCATCTGAAAGACAGCATGAAAGTCATGACAGTTTCTATTTCTAACACCACTGCGAAAAAAACAAAAAAAAACAGGGTGTGCTAAATAAAGTTCCAGGTGTATACTACATATTGACTGTTTCCTTTATGTCCTCCCTCCTCCACTTATCTTTCATGTTTATATTACCTGCTAGTTGTTTAAAGGAGTCTAATTTTACTGTGCAGGTATTTGTGACATTCTAAAATGATATGCTCCAAGGTCTCCGTTTCTCCTGACCCGCACAACTGGCACCATCTTTCTTCGCATTTCTGAATCCCTCTTATCACCATTGATTCCTATATCGCACTTTTAACAACATTGGCCATCTAACAAATTCAGGCTTTCACGCGTAGATGGCGAATCGTTTTGGGTAACCCGTATAGTTTATTTACCTTAACCCTTTACCCAGCGTAACGGTCAACCCGACCAGCGCTATTCTCAAAAATCGCCAATTAATTTCCATTATTTTTTTCATTGTTTGCCTCCAAATCATATGTTATGACTTCTCGTTGGAACGAGCTCGTCGAGCTCGTTCCAATAAGGGGTCATAACCTATGTTTTTGAGACAAAAAATGAAAAAAGTAGTTATTCAAGAATTTTTTTTTGCAAGTGTCGCCTGCGTTTCATGTTAGCTAAAGGGTTAACTCAAGCTCGCCAGTTATATTACAATCCTCTGGCACCCATACACTGCACCCCCCCCCCCACAACGCACTCCTCGAAGCGGTCTTCTTTCTACATCTACCGTCTCACTGTAATATTTAGTCACCGATTTCCTTACCTGCCTTGTCCTTGTCCATTCGATATGAATAGTGGAGACCCATACACAGTTAAATGTCGTTTAACACCGCCTGCTGTTTGGAAGATTAACTGGGTAAATTGGCGTAAATTCCCCATACACTCTGAAATCAGTTGGGTTAAAGTTAAACCAAATCAACTCGATTGAGCGAATATGAACCCAAATGGGTTCATATTCACTCAACCTAGCTGATTTTGGTTCATTATGTTAGATTGTATCTATTCCATCTTTGACTCGAATCCGCTCAAGCTCAACTGTTTTTACTCCTGCAGCAGTACTGCGATAGCAAAAGTGGTTTCGTTCTGACTTGTAACGCAATCTGATTGCGAGATGGCACCGACGTACTTACTCCATTGTGTCTAGATTTCCAAAATATTGCGAAATCAAGACAGGGTGGTGGAAACAAATGGAACTCGGAGACTGTCCCCGCATGCCTTTATCAATGGGGGGGGGGGGGGGGGGTGGGGGGGTAGCAGAGCGGCCCAGTTGCGACCCGGTCCCAATCACATGTCCGCGTTTGCGTTCACCATTCTGTATTTCCAATTGATATTATTTACCGAAGTTGGTTCTTGTCCTGCAGTTACTTTTTCACTCAAATGAGGTTTTGTTGAAGTGCATTGCTATTATAAAGTTCCAACTGCAATAGCATATCACAGTTTCAAAATTCATGCACCAACAAGGTGTGAAAGGAACCTTATTAAGTACGACAGGTAATGTTTTAACCATGAATATTTACAAATCCAGCTTCCCTCGTCGGTCACGGCTGTGGGCCAGCTTCGTCATGTAAACTTTTTGCAAAACAAATTGGTTTAAAGTGCACCTCGCTGAACACAAAAATAGCGATGTGTTTCGAACTTATTTACACAAAATACGCCTCTTCCCTCTTAATCATTCCATCACATTGACACACACACAAAATGGTTCCCGTGCATTTGATTATTTCAAACCGGCGAGGGGAAGGCTTTATTCTTAGTTTTTTCCATTGTTTTTATTTTTCTCATAATAAAATTAAAATTTGTATTGTCGTCTATTTTTGTATTTGGGCAATATACAGGTTAATTTTCCAAGGAATGAAAAAGTAGAATATATAAGAAAACAGTGTTTAAATTGACACCACAGTTATTTCTTCCGTTGTTTAAAGGAAAGTCATACTATCGCTGGGGATGTAAGGTGGACAGCCATTCTGGCTATGTCATTCCCTATATGGCGTGTATTTCTCGTAATTTGTGATGTACTGTAATCAAAATCTCCTTGCATACCATGAAAACAATTTATTATTCTGAAACCTGCTCATGAGACAATTTGGTTATCCACTCCAACTCCAAAGACTTAATATTTGTATTAAAGACTGACATATTACTAAAACGGTTTATAATGCAAGCCTGGAGATAAGAAGACTGTCATCTGCAAAATAGGCTCCAGAAGGTGAATTTGCTAATGTAACTCTGTACAACAGGGTTGCATCACCAGATTTACCATCTGCGAACATAACTTTGAATCAAGGTGTGAGGTAGGGTTGCACGATATTCAAAACTGAATATCGGTATCGGTATTCAAAAAAATACCGCGGTATACCGGTATATCGAAAACTGTTCAGATATATGAACACAAGTACCACAATCGAGACTCGGGGCATGACAGTCGGAATGAATTGGCCTGCCTGGACGTCGGGAATGCATTAAAGGTCAAAATATGCAATATCCAGCAAATCTCAAAATGCGCTCAATAATCCCCGAGTGAACACAGTCACCTTGATGAATATTTTGAACATACATTGAGTTCAACTGATTTGGTGTTGTTCCCATGTCCATAGGCCATACAATGCTTGAGACATTAGCGTTACTCACTTTTACTTTTTTTTCTATTATTTTTAAAAACGAAATCAACAAACCATATCATGTGATCCCTCTTTGGAACGAACTCGTCGAGGTCGTTCCAATGAGGGGCCACATGATATGGTTTTGTTGACAGTTTTCGAAAAAAATTAAAAAAATGATTTTTAAAACAATAAATTTTGATAGCGTCTGCGTTGGGTAAAGGGTTAATCAGGGCTGCACGATATTCAAAACTGAATACCGGTATCGGTAATCAAAAAAATACCACGGTATACCGGTATATCGAAAACAGATCAGATATATGAACACAAGTACCACAATCGAGAACGAATTAGCATGCCTTGATGACGCGGTTCGAAAAACCTTGACCCAGCGCAGATGATATCAGAATTCATTATTTTCAAAATTAGTTTATCAGATTTTCCCCAAAGATTTCAACAAAACTATATCATGTGACCCCTCATTGGAACGAGCTCAATGAGCTCGTTCCAATGAGGGGTCACATGATATAGTTTTGTTGAACTTTTTGAAATTAATTTTTTCAACTGCTGATTTAGTACATTACGAGGGCGAAAGCAGACGATTCCTTTGATTATGGGATTATTATTATTTGTTCGGGGCTACAGATAAAAAACATAAGACATCTTGAAAATTAAACTGTCGGTAAATAAATAATGACGATAAACCGATATTTTTGTAATTACACCGGTATTCGATCGATATTGGTTTGAATACCGGTATATATCGGTTTATCGAAATACCGTGCAGCCCTAGTGTGAGGCATATTGAGAAAGAGGTGCATAGAGGATAAAATCGCCCATTGTATAGGATAGCATCAGCAGATTCACCCTCTGGGAAGCTTATTCTGCAAATAGCAGATTGCTTATTTCCAGGCCTATCCTTATACGTGTTGAGCGCTGTATTCATTCGCTGGCTTGTAACCTCATTGGCCGTTTTTGTTTTCGTTTTTGTTCGTGTTAAAACTCTTCTAATGCATAGGATGAAGGGTTAAAGTCATTTTGTGGACAAACAACAAAGTGCTCTCGTCTGTCTCTGTATTATACAAAATTATTGCCAATTATAATTGTTAGTTCAGGAAGAAAATTAATATTGGTTGTCATTAGAATCACGCTATCTTAATGAAATCTATAGGAAGATGACGTTGAGGGTGACACTTTTAGAAATAGCTTGGGGATTTCGGTAATGGATGCTGCTATTTTAACAAGAGAACACAATTTGATTTACATATTGTTACGCGTTAACTCCTCAAGGCAAGACTTCCAATTTTCAAGAGAATTCAGTGTCAATAGACTGACAATCAATGTTGAGGGATTGATTTGCGTCGTTATTAGGACGTACATGTAAACCACTAAAATATTAGAAACTCTTCTTTTTAACACCTTTTAGATTTAGCGTTCTGCCAAGCTTCGAAATTCGATTCTATTCGAAATTATCTCGATGATTCAATTCGATTGATTTGGGACGCCACTATTCAAAAAGTTTAGAGTGGCCAAGATGTTCTCAAAATCCAACAAAGTGTCTCCCTTGAACGCTTCTTCTATCATCAGGTCTTCTATACAGAACACCCCCTCTCCCCTCCTGTACAGGAGACCTGGTGATAAAAGAAGGGTTCATGGAGTTTCCGCTTTCGTAACTACTTTAATTCCGTTCGGGAATATTCCGCTTTTTGATCGATTTACCCAAACAGACAAATATCCGTTGCATACAATACTTGAGTGAAGACTAACAATATTTACGCTTTTTAAGAAGGTGTGATATGTAGAATCAGAGATTCGCACCGAGATTGGATTGTGTTCGAAATCATCTGTCTGCTCCACCCGGGATTCGATTGCACCCGAAATTGTAGATTTGCAGTGATCTACGTGGGTTTATCGTTTTGTATTCATCCCAAGACTATTGTCACTTTCAAATGCGACACAAGCACAATATCATAACTTTAATACGACATTAAACTTGAATGACGTCGCTCGATAAGGATAGCATAATTTATATAGGCCACATACCTTAACACTTAGTCAGCTGGTGGTATCTTCCATATCAATTCAATGGCAGCAGTTGGAAGATATCATATTCATTCTTTGTGGGAAGACCAATTAATATTTTCACCGTGCAGCCTCAGGGCTGCACGTTGAAAATATTGATTGGTCTTCCCCACAAATTCACTTAACAGCTATCACACTTAATGAATTTAAAGGGAGCGCGGTGGCTCAGTAGGTAGAGGTGCAGGCTGCAAGCCGAGAGGTCCTCGGTTCGAATCCCACCTGCGGCAACCGCGTTGTGTCCTTGGGCAAGACACTTCATCTCCATTGCCCGCGTGGGGGCACGATGGCGCCGTGTACTAAGGCGTACTGCACGTCGATGGTACGCATGTCTTCAACCAATCTAACCCTGTCTGTGCTGCAGTGCGGAGTTACGATGTTGGGGAGCTGGCAGCTGCTCGTCGTTGCTCGGTGGTTCTCTCCGGGTACTCCGGCTTCCTCCACCCGTAAAACTGTCACGGTCATGATTAGCCAGTGTGCATAAATATGTGACCTTAAACATCAATAAATAAATAAATAAATAAATAAATAATGAATTTAAAAAGTATCATGTTCATGGGCCGGAAAAGGGCCGCTGGTGTTCAAAGGGTTAATCACACCAGGGGGCCTTACGTCATTGCCTTATTTTGCATTCCAGATTTCCTTCAGTGCAGATCAGTTGCTTGTCCCATGCACTGTTTTATCACGGCTACATTAAATTCATTGAATAACTTGTTTTTATCATTTCCGGGATCAACAGCATTGCTTATGAAACGTCATTGGAACCAGCTCAAAGAGATGGTTCCACCAAGGACTCGTGTAATTATGTTTAAAAATAAAAAAATGAAAGAAAGAAATGAACGGCATTATTTTCTAAATGGTACTCGTCGGTCACTTCAGTGACGAAAGGTAAATATGGAGACCGCGAATCAATTTCTGGGTTGGTAGGGTCAGGTTGCACCATACTCCATAGATTAAATTACGTCCTCCCCATCAATGTCTTGACTGATGGGTGGCATGTTAAATAAGGGGTGGGGTCCCATAATGGTAAACAATAATTTCTTTCGGAGAGCTATATTTTTTACCGTCTTTGCTATTACAGTTAAAACTAGAAGTCCTGTCATGAAATGCGCACAAATAGCACGTTGATATGCGCGTTAATGTACGCTTTATGGCCCAAGTAAAGCTATCAAATTCTGTACATATGGCCTGTGTACAAGCAATGGTTCAGCCAATGGACCTCCGGGTAACCCGGAGGTCCATTGGCAGAAACATTACATGTGTTTGCTATGAGTAACCAAGAAAACCTGCAGTGCTTTGGATGCCATTCGATATGGCAATTGCGCGCAAATCCAACGCACAATTAAGCCTATATAAGTTCACTATTCGTGACAGGACTTCTAGTTTTAACTGTATGAACAACACCATGCGGGCATATTGGCGGCTTTCGTAATGTCAGCCACCAATCAATGTTGTCCCCTAGAGCGTGTTTGTAACTTGGATCAGTTTGGTGATAATTTACTTCACAAATTAACATCATAATGATATTAGCCTGTTTATTCGTTAATATTTAAGGAATATGGTAATCGACCCCATTGTGTCTTGATGTCGAGCATTAAAATAAACTTCTTCTTTCTATAAATGGACATTTTTCACCTGCTACTGAAAACTGTTGGTATACTCACTTCGAAGTTGCTTGCTAACAATTTGTAATTAGCAATTTGTAGCCTCGAAGCAAAAGCAAATCGAGATGAAATGATTTCCATGTGAGTACACGAACTGGTTGTAAAATTATTTTTTTCAGCATTCCTAGAAATAATACACGTATAAATTCAAATCAACAAGATAGTTCCAGTCCAAATCATAACCTATGAACTGGAAGATATCCCGAAATATTACCCAGAGCAGTAATACGTCTCATCTATTGATAATGCAATCAAGAACGAAGCATCTACCGTGTTATTTTCCTTAGTTTTTCTTGATATTGCAATATTTTATTCATGAAGTTTTAATCAATTGATGTAAATGTTTTGCGACATTTTCGCAATTATACCTCGGTCCGATCGATACATATGTGTTATGTGCACATTACGCTTATACATACTCTTTTTTTGGGGGGGGGGGGGGGGCGTATAGCTAGGAGTCGCGCTTGCCTCCCCAAATACCTCCCCAAACACCAATCAGTCGTATGTAATGAGGTTTTTGAGGCATAGGTTGGGGGACCTAGGAAGTGACGTCATGTCACGTGCCTCAGAGGCGCCATGTTGTGTTGCCATGGTAATCCGCGTGAGCGACCATGTTGTGACGCCATCCTCATAGTGATACTCATTGGGGGATTTCTCATGGCCCTCATGGCCTCAATCGAAATGAGTCTATGACGGATAATAAATTAGGCCTTATTGCGGGCTTTTCTCATAGACCCCATACGACTAAAAAGGGATTCCATAACCAGAGACGTTTCACAAAAAGGGATTCCATTGGACGTGGTCATTGGATATAGATGTGATGAGAATCGGATAGGACTTCGTTTTAATAAGGGGAGATAACTCTGCATGGAGATTACGGGGGTGAAGCAATATGATTGGTTAGTTAGCGTCAGGAAAGTGAAGTGATTGGGTGATCAAGATAAATGAAACAACAAGAGTACTCGGGATAGGGGCAGAACTAACAAGAACAGACCAGAACAGCTAAATATAGCAATAATAAGCAAAGCTGTTCCAGCTGATAGGCTCTTCTACTCTACTGGAGTATACACCAGGACAAAGGAACATGGTCAGGTAGACGAAAACTATAGCATAGATAGAGAGAACCAGAGAATTCTGAAAGAATTCGAAATAGTACAACTTGTCGGGTTTATTTGTGTAATTCTACGAATCGGGAAATTATTCTTGTACAAAGGAACACACCCTCCGAAAATACCCCTATCTTGTTGTGGGCCTTTGGGTAACATAGCAACCACGTGCTACCATAGAAACCAAGATGGCGGTCTCCAGTATACAACATGGACGACGGAAGCACGTATCACCCTAACTACATGCACTAACACCACGTATCACTATGGGGATGACGCCACAACACGGATGCACGCGCGGATTACCATGACAATGCAACATGGCGCCACTGGATCACGTGACATGACGTCACTTCCGAGGTCTCCACCGAGGTCACCCCAACCTATGCCTCAAAACCACATTATAAACTACACCAGTCGAGTCGTGATAAAGGATTGTCTACAAGCACACTAAGCACACATTACGTTCATCTATCCCAATCAACAAAACCTTTTTTAGGGAGACGATACTCAAAAGCATGAGCTTACTGTCGAATCCCGTCAAACATATTTTTTGTATCCCATGTTAAATTATATACTGTTTGGCGTACATTACCGATGTGAACAGCTTGTTTGATGTATATAATTAACGCAGTTTTTCATGAATAAATATCGTTTAACCCTTTATCCAACGTAATGGCAAAATACGGCCAGCGCTATTCTCAAAAACTGCCAATTAATTATCATTATTTTCTCATTTTTTGTCTCAAAAAATAGGTTATGACCCCTCATTGGAACGAGCTCGTCGAGCTCGTTCCAATGAGGGGTCATAACCTATATTTTTTAGATTAAAAACGAAAAGAAATAGTCATGCAAGTATTTGTGTTTGCTTTTTATGCTAGGTAAAGGATTAAACCAAACCTTTTACCATTACTTCTCCAAAATAATAGTTAATAAACAAAAAGCAATACTCAACTGATCAAAATAATAGGACTTGATTTTCAATGTTTTTAACCGAAACTAAACGTGATAAAATTCTTTCATCATGAATGCAATGGTGATAAAGATAATCAAACTCAGTTTGTTTTTTTCTGTCGGGCAGTAATATCTCTAACCAAATACAATACAATTCATGAAGTCGCCCAAGAGATAGGTGAGAAGTTTGCGAATACAACTAGGGAATCATATTTTAGTAGTGCGCAAGCATCTCTCTAACTGCATAACGTCACTTCATTCATAACCTTTAAAAGTGCACAAATCGCTATGCGATTGACTTTACGTTCCAAAATTTTCTCTCTGTATCTTTCATTGTTTGCGATTTATCTTCATGTCTTTTCATTTTGGTGTTTTGCATGACAGATTGACAAACTTAACTCTTCCTTCAGTGCAGCAGCTTTTGAGGGAAATGACTTGTAAATGCCGGCATCATTGAAATTAGGTTCGTTTCTCTCGACGTCACGTGACTTTCGCGCTACTGCAATAACGCTGCAATATATTTTTTAGCCGAATTTGTATCGGTACTGACACAGTATGGCCGCCGAGGACTGGTCGCTTTCTACGGCTGGGCAATATTTCCACGGACGTAATAATATAACAATAACATGACTTTGGGGGGCATTGTGGTTTATTAACCGCCCAACATGTGTGAATAACAGACCGACAGCTTATAAAAGTCCCGAGACGAAGTCGAGGGCGGTTATTAATCTGAGGGGCTGCTGTTATTCATACCTGTTGGGCCGTTAATAAACCACAAGGCTTGACAAAGACATGTTATTACCATTATTTCCACTGGGATTCTGAGAAAGTTTTGACCCTGTAGCTTACATGACATTTTTAAAGTTTTCAATTTCGACAGATGATAACATCGGATGTTGTCAAAACAAACTCGTGTCACATGATTACCACGTGATCGGCACCGGTACGCTTCCAATTGCAACGAAGATAGAACACTTAAAAGTAAACTCGATATGTATTTACCGCTTTTAAGTCAGGAATAAAGGCTTAAAATGTATTCAGACTTACTTACTTTTGACAGCTGCTTGTTCTTATGGAGCTAGCTTTGCTGGACATTTACATATTTAATAATTTAAGTTGAAGCCATTGCCATTTCCGAGTGAACGACGGCAAGGAACAAAAAACACGTGACTTGTCGGGCTGTTAATGAGAGTTTACACCCATCAAAGGCCCGACATGTCAAGTGACTTTTTGAAGTTGATCGTTACGTTCTTGTAATGCCCTATTAACCCGTGTTAATGTACTAGAGAACACCAACTAAAGTGGTAATACAATCTAGATTTCAAACACTAATTATAGGAATAATCCTAAAAAAAGTTTTTGATTCATGAAGCACCGGGTACAAATTAACATTTTGCTAATGATGACTCTTATTACGTGCTAAAGGCAGGCGTGGACATATCCACCCACGAGTGGATTACGACCAATCCACGGGGGCTGAACTGTACTCCTCACTTTTCATAACACGACTCATGTGTGGTTAACTTGATCAACACTAAAAGACCAGCGTACTTAATACAAAAACAATAGATTCTGAAAAATACTTCTATGAGAAATAATAAATAATTTCCTTATTGAAATGCAGCTGTTTTTTATTCAAGTTATTGACAAATTAACATTTTAGTCAAGACTCTCATTTGGCTTTTCCTCTGGAAAGGACATTTGTTTTTCTATGGATTATTATTGCTTTTTTTCACAAGTCTGAAAATCATTTTCTAACCGATTCTCACACAATTTTGCACACGGATAGAGGAGTACAAACTCTAAAAATGTACCGAGGCGGAATTTTCGATTTAACCCTTCTTTCACGAATATTGACAAAAAGTGCCAAAATTAGGGTTTATCGTCACTTTCTTAAAACACGTCTTGTAGATGTTTTTTTTAAACATTCATCATTATTAGACCTGACTGTGACACAACGATTGATATACAAAAGATATTTGGCAATGCGTTTGTTAACACTCCACAGGGTGCCAAACATCGAAATACACAGGAGATAAACATAACTTCCTTTATTGGAAGTGGAATTCACCGAAGATAATTTTTGTATGTAACAAGTGTATTAGAAAACAAGCGTTAACCCGATTTGGGCTGGTTAAACAGCAATAAACCACATATGCTAAAACATTCATGTTCTCTGTTGATTTCTATAAACGAGTCTTGTAGATATTCAAGAAAAAAATGACCATTCACAGGTCTTGGTGTGATATTACAAGCTGCATGGACAAAATATTGCGATAAGCATTTCGTCGCGTGGATGCTAGAATACCCTATGTCCCCTATGGGACAAAGGATATTCTAGCACTCACGCGACGATTTGTTAACCCTCCACGGTCTGCTAAACATCAAAACTGTGATAAAATGGACTGTTTTTGGACACCAACAGCACACTATGGATATGCCACAGAGAAATATACCCTCTTTTATCAGACATAACATTTAGAGGAAAATATTTTTTGTAAGTAGTAAGGGTACTCAAAAGTCGAAGTCCTATCGCATTTTGTAAGTAGTAAGAGTATTCAAAAGTCGAAGTTTTATCGCATTTTGTAAGTAGTAAGGGTATTCAAAAGTCGAAGTCTTATCGCATTTTGTAAGTAGTAAGGGTACTCAAAAGTCGAAGTCTTATCGCATTTTGTAAGTAGTAAGGGTATTCAAAAGTCGAAGTCTTATCGCATTTTGTAAGTAGTAAGGGTACACAAAAGTCGAAGTCTTATCGCATTTTGTAAGTAGTATGGGTACTCAAAAGTCGAAGTTTTATCGCATTTTGTAAGTAGTAAGGGTATTCAAAAGTCTAAGTCTTATCGCATTTTGTAAGTAGTAAGGGTACTCAAAAGTCGAAGTCTTATCGCATTTTGTAAGTAGTAAGGGTACACAAAAGTCGAAGTCTTATCGCATTTTGTAAGTAGTAAGGGTACACAAAAGTCGAAGTCTTATCGCATTTTGTAAGTAGTATGGGTACTCAAAAGTCGAAGTTTTATCGCATTTTGTAAGTAGTAAGGGTATTCAAAAGTCTAAGTCTTATCGCATTTTGTAAGTAGTAAGGGTACTCACAAGTCGAAGTCTTATCGCATTTTGTAAGTAGTAAGGGTACACAAAAGTCGAAGTCTTATCGCATTTTGTAAGTAGTAAGGGTACACAAAAGTCGAAGTCTTATCGCATTTTGTAAGTAGTATGGGTACTCAAAAGTCGAAGTTTTATCGCATTTTGTAAGTAGTAAGGGTATTCAAAAGTCTAAGTCTTATCGCATTTTGTAAGTAGTAAGGGTATTCAAAAGTCGAAGTCTTATCGCATTTTGAGCTGGTTAAAGAGAGTAACCCCTTAAAAGCTTAAAATTCCCGTTTTCTGTAGATTTCTCTAAAAACATCTTGTAGGTTTTCAAGAAAAAAATGGTCATTCGCAAGATCCTGGTGTGACATTACACGTTGCATAGACAAAATATTCCGGTAAGCGTTTATTAACCCTCCACAGACTGCCAAGTATCTACTTTTAAGACAATGGGTTGTTTTTGTACCAACAGCACCCAATGCGTACCTGAGAGATAAACACAATCTCCTTTATTGCAAGTGGAAACCACCGAGGACCCTTTTTCTAAGAAATAAGTTTTTTTCAACAAGCCAAGCGTTAACCAGTTTTGGGCTGGTTAAAGAGGAAAACCCCTCAAATGCTTAAAAATTCATGTTTTACGTGGATTTATCAAAATATTGTAGATTTGCATGAAACACTGGCCATTCGCAGGTCTTGGTGTGGCATTACAAGTTGCATGAACAAAATATTCTGATAAGCGTATGTTAACCCTCCACAGGCTCTCAAACATCAAAACTTTGACAAAATAGGTTCTTTTCAGCCTCCCACAGCACCCAACGTTTAGCTGGGAAATGAACATAACTTCCTTTGTTGGGAGTGGAATTCACCGAGGATAATCTTTGTAAGTAATAAGGGTATTCAAAAAAGTAAGTCTTAACCTGTTTTGGGCTGGTGAAACGGCTATACCCATCAAAAGCTTAACAATCATGTTTTCCCTGGATTTCTTTAAAATATCTGGTTGATTTCAAGAAAAAATAGCCATTCGCTGATCTTGGTGTGCCATTACAAGCTACATATAAACAAAACTTCCAGTAAGCGTTTGTTAATCCTCCACGGGCTGTCAAACATCAATATTTTAGATAAATTGAGATAAAATGAGCTGTTTTCAAATAGCCACAACACTCAATGGGTATGTGTCAAACAAACATAACTCATTTTGTCGAACTTAGACTTAGACTCAAACATATTGATATTAACCCTCCCCAACAATAATGATGGGTTTAACCTAAAGTTTTTTTTTATCAAACTGAGTCATTTGAGACTACTGTACCCACCTTTCTCAGGACACCAATAAAGGTACTTTCGTGATACAGCTAAAAACAATTCACCAGACACTATGGGTGTCATGGAAAATCATGGAATCTCGTCTGTAATAGCCATGATTCTCCAGAAACACTTAGTCTAGTTGCTATTGTAACCCCCATAAATTAAATTAATTTAATTATTGTCCAATAAAAATGAATGCCTTATTTATTCACTGCGTTCTCATTATTGATTAAATTCGGTGTTATAGGGCCTAACATAGGTACATAATTCATGTGAATACCAATAAATATTAATATGCACATGAAGTAACGTCACTCAAAAGACGTTTTTCAGATTGTTCGTAATTTGAACTGCATGTCTATCAGTGCTATGCCATTCTTAACCCACTGCAGTCATTCAATCAATATTCAGAACGTTTTTTTTCGCATAAGAAAATAAATGGGAAGTTTATTTTGATACTCAAACGGTGTATAGCATCCGTGTTTAAACAGAAATAACAGTAACTCGTGTGCTAAAGACCGCCAGTTGACCTACAGGTTGCAGCACCAAAATAAAGGTTTCATTGTATCAGAATAGATACATGTATCTCCAGAAATGTCACTGGTTCCATTCTGGCGTTGAAAAAGTGCAAAAACTTGTATCGCACACATATACAACTTTATTTTTTTGGGATGCGGTGAACAAACGTTGATTTTAGTTGAGAGTGTAATAAAGGGATAGTAAATGTTCAGTGACAGTTCTTCATCTCGGACCCTTTGAACGATAAGTTATTTAGTGAACAAGCAGGTTCAGGTCTGCTGTCTAATTCTTTGGGGAATTCGACGCTTTTGTGGTCTAGAACCAGTCTAGCCCTTGAATAGTCCATCAAATGTTTAGGTTGACTCGTTTGGAATATTCCAGTTGGTCGAAAAAGCGATGCTACAGTTCGATTTTCTGATCAACTGATATATTTCTGGGGACTGAATCCAACAAAGACATAAACATTCATTTCAAGAAAAGTTGCTCAAGTGAGACTTGATTTTTACGAATTTTGATGACATTTCCAATAGGAACAAAAAGTCCATAGCCGTACAGTTAAAACTAGAAGTTCTGTCATGAAATGCGCACAAATAGCACGTTGATATGCGCGTTATTGTACGCGATATGGCCCAAGTAAAGCTATCAAATTCTGTACACATGGCCTGTGCACAAGCAATGTTTCAGCCAATGGATCTCCGGGTAACCCGGAGGTCCATTGGCAGAAACATTGCATGTGTTTTCTATGAGTAACCAAAAGAACCTGCCGTGCTTTGGATGCCATTCGATATGGCAATTGCGCGCAATTCCAACGCGCAATTAAGCCTAGATAAGCGCACTATTCTTGACAGGACTTCTAGTTTTAACTGTAGTTTTATGATTATGCCGCGTTGCTCAATCAATAGTGTTAATATACTAAGGGTTTCAATGTGAATTAAATGCTTATCAACTGTGATATATATAACCGGAGAACGAAATAATATTTGTATATCTTTTAGTGAATGAAACGTTACATCAACAGTAGTCTGCGTGCAAACTCCACGAAAGATGAGTAAACAAACAACAAATAACAGCTTGAAATTACATCGATAATTATACTGTTGGCCCGAGGTCTTAGTGGGTGTGGTGTCGAATTGCTTAGAAAATTAGACTTCGGGCCCTAGAGTTTGGTGGGCGTGGCCTGGAATTACTTAGAAATTTATTCTGTTGGCCTGGCAGCTTGATGGGCTTGGCGTGGAATTTCTTAGATTATTAGACTATTGACATGATGGCTTGGTGGACGTGTAGTGGAATTGCTTAGAGAATTAGATTGTTGGCCTGATATCTTGGTGGGCGTGGGTTCGAATTACTTAGAGTGTTAGACTGTTGGCCTGAGGGTTTGGTGGGCGTGGCGCGTGGGTAATATAAACACTGAGTGCTGATACTCTAATAATTATACCCTGATTGTTATGCCAAGTCTCCCTCCCGCCCTAATGATTCCAGTTCAGTTATTAATGTGAATTAACTGGCAAACTATTAATTTGTGTTTGATTATGTTGCGAGTTAAGGAATCAAATTGGGAAAATGAGTAAATTAAACATTAGAGAATTAATTGTGTTCGTAGAAATTAGCTAGCCAGTATATTAAAGGTTATAGAAAACCAGCATAATAGAAAATCAGTTATTAGTGTGAATGTACCGTGTGTACGGCTTCCCCACATAAAAGTATTTGTTAACTGTGATTTTTATTTCTGCTGTCAATGGAGTAAAAATAGGTGTGATAAATATGTAAACTAGTTTATATCTCCTGTCTATCGGGAAGTACACTTGTCTCGGGGGCGACAATTTGTGTTGAAGTAAATGCATTAAGGCACCTGATACTAAAAGTATTAAGTATAAGTGCCCCTGGCTTTTACTCCGAGACTCGGAGTTTCAGACAGATGGAATTTTAAGTTGTCAAGTTTGATTTGCAGGTGGTAGGAATTTTAACTTGACACCTAGCTATTATTTAGTCTCCATTGTCCTGTCAAACAACACCATAGCAGGGGTACTTTGGTTCCTCAAACTAGGGCTGTCACGATTTTTTAATTTAGGAAGCGATTAATCGTCGCAAATAATCGATGATAATGGACTGATCGTACCTACATGACCCCCATCTCCTTCTCTTTGAAATCGATAAAAATGAAGTTGAAGTCAGTTGACCTACCTCAAGTAAACAACGAAGACGATCCTCTTTTAGTTACATTCAAAGCTTTGATGTTCTGAACTTTTGAACCGTCAGTGTAATAATTAAGACCGGTCGGCAGTTGCGAACTTCGCAACTGCCGACCGGTCTTAATTATTACACTGACGGTTCAAAAGTTCAGAACATCAAAGCTTTGATGAATGTACCTGGAAGACAAATGCTTCCAATAGCTCCTTGGGGTTTAAAAATCGATGTTCTTAACTCTTTACCTTTAGAAACAATAGTTTTTTTCAACATATTTTCTTTTAATTATTAAACGTCTAAAACGGGATATAATTTACCGATTATTCGACAACGAAAAATCCTAATCGATTTCGCCGTGACTGATCAACAATCGATTAATCAATTAATCGTGACAGCCCTACCTCAAACGCCACATGATAGGTAGTGTGATACTTAGTAGGACTTCACACTCTCACATTAATAGCCACCTAGATAAAATTAATTGATAGTTGGGGATTAATAGTTAGTGTGGGAACGGATCGGTAGAGGTATCTATTTTGGTAGATGTTGCCTCATTTTCGCCAGACTGATTTGAATTACTTTGCTGACAGTCACTAGGTCTGGAGTCAGCAGACTAATCAACCTGCTCGAGGCCAGTCATGTTCCACGGCGTATATAATAGCCGCCAGTTAGCCGGGACAGAATCCTTCGGTGGCTGTTAGCAATCCTTAAAACGTGTGTTTGTAAACGCTTGTTGGAAATTTGTGGCAGGGCAGATAGTTATTGAAGTTCGAAACCTTCTCTTCCAAATCCACAGGACGATCATCGGGGCGACACCCCAGCTATGCCACAATATACCATAATATCCAATTTACGGCTCAAGTATATTATTAAAAAAAAAGTAGGGGATATCCAAACTGATGTTGATATTTTCAGAAATGGTATTGGATACGCGTGATTGGACACATCAATATGTTACCAAGTTTAGTGTGAATCATGAATGTCACCGGCCCATGAAAACTTCGTGCAGGTTTTTCGCACGAGCGTCGTTTTGATGTCTGTGGGATACGTTTTGAAATTTTCATTTGTGCTGGACAGGCTTTTTCGGAGGTTTCATCGTTCTTTTCTTGGTGAAAACTCGTTCATCAATAGTTTCTGGTCGGAATGTAACTTTTGAGATATGCGAAGACTGACACGTGACGAACGTTTACGTGCCATTGGCATGTTTGGGAGCAGTCAACAGACAGACTGCAGTGGCTCAAATTCACACCGTTACTCAATCGGTGATTAGGAGGTTGTGATCACGCTATACCGTCAAGCAGGCAATATTGATGACAGACGTCAGTCGGGTCGTCCAAGGGCGACAACTGCTAACCAGGATCGTTTCAGCCGAACCACAGTATTACGTAACCGCCATCAAAGTGCCTGGGAATTTGGACAGCAGCTGCGCCGAGCGACAGATGTGCGAGTCAGTGGTCAGACTATCCGAAATCGTCTACACAGATGGAAATTGTACGCTCGACGACCTCGAATAATTCCACGTTTGACTAAACGTCATATGGTGTGGAGACAGCAGCGCTGGCGACAATCGTCGGTCGAGCAAAGTCATGTTTTCCGATCTTCCACAACAGGCGAAACAGAGTGTGGCGGCGGCGGAACGAACAATACCATGATCGGTTATGGTGTGGGGAGGCATAACCGTAACATGCAGAACAGCAGTACATGTCATCCAAGGGCGTGTCACAGCCGAGTGTCTGGACCAAATATCTTGTCCCGAGGGTGAGATTTTCCCATCCCACACCCGTACCCATAAGAGATTATTTTTCTTCCCCCATCATACAGCGGTTACGTTAGCCAGAGGTAATCGGCGGTCACGTGCTGATATAATCAACTCATTTGGTATTCATTGTTTTGAAAAACTAATGACACCATCGGAAAGAGCATGCAAACGTTATGTATATACCAAAGGTATATACCACGAAATCAATTAGGAAAGGTGGTATCTTGGGGTTTAAAGAGTTTTAGAGCATCAGACTTTGATCACATGGCATTCTGATGACGTCAATATGAAGTGGTTGGTAGCAAGAAACTGATGCGATGTGCATAACCTCATAATAACGTTGTAATTGTATAACGCCTCGGTTGAATATAAATTTCATGCAGGGAACATGAGCCCATGTCCCGTGTCAAAAACAGAATAACTTACAGTGTTTTGGGTACATTGTAGGCTGCATGCACGCAAATAATATATGAGATGTCATTCAAACATGCGTTGATGGGGGGGGGGTGAGGGGTGGTGGCGGGGGGGGGGCGCATTAGGATGGCTTCAGCATTTGAACGTTCACAAGTAGCAGTAGGAAAAATCGTAATCAAATGAAGGCGATAGGGTGTGAGAATGAGTTTCGCAAAGATGTTTGGCAGACATAGGAAC
The DNA here is from genome assembly GCA_031216915.1 of Pictodentalium vernedei. NCBI lineage: Eukaryota > Metazoa > Mollusca > Scaphopoda > Dentaliida > Dentaliidae > Pictodentalium > Pictodentalium vernedei. The sequence goes on along the minus strand of CM062296.1, from coordinate 844,163,027 downwards.
ATGGGATGGGCAATGTTGGAAATGCAGAGGAGGCACGCTGTGAACCAAATCTCTCTAACCACGTTCCCGTGAGCAGATACTCACGGGCAAACGTTTGTATAATGCCCGTAGCAGAATATCATTTGTTCAAGAAAGGGCCCATGTTCTCGGAAAATGCCAAACCAGTATGCGCGCTTGTATGAGCGCTTGGGAAGTGGCTAGCAATATTGGTGTCACAATCTTGTCATTAGTATATTAGGCTGACCTTTTAAAATTACCGTAAGGGATGGGATGTTAGCAGGGACGTGGCTAGAATATAAACGAATGATCGTTCAGACAAATCCGCTGAAGAATGGCAGAGGTATTATCCGTCCACTGGGAGTTGGCGTCCAAAACAGACATTTTAACTAGGCAGTTCGCTCTAAAATCAACTGGTTGAAGAAACAACGCAAATCAACTGGGTTGGAAAAATATGAACCCAACTGGGTTCATATTCACTCGACCCAGTTGATTTGGGTTCATTTGTAACCCGACTGATTTTAGAGTGTATCGGGTCTGCATACCTCTGATTTGACGATGTTATTTTTGTCTGCCTCACAATTATGAATGCTAGTAAGAACCTGATCTTCAACAGTTTGATCTCATTTCTGGAGATGGATGTTACACCAACGTTTCTGACCCGCCCCCCCCCCCCCCCCCACCTCACCCCTAGTGCACTTAGAAGCTCAAATACCGATTTACGGTTTAGTAATGTTTGGTGAAACGGACTCTTCATGAGCAGATGATATTCCACCCATGCGCTACACAAACGTGCTTAAAGTGTATACAAGTCGCATAATAAATATATATCTTTCCTCCTACAAGTATCTGGGAATTTCATTGGTATAAAGACGTCGCATGCAGACTGCATATAAAACCATATACTGTCTATCAACATCAATAAACGCTGACAGCTATGGGTAATCTCCCCCTTATTCATTGATTATTCAAAATGGCGGCTGCCGATAAACGCATCAAGTTGAAAGATTGAGTGTTGGAAGCCCATATGTGGTCTGAAGTGCAGGTTAGGCAACTTAAAAGGCTTCATATTCTGTGGATGTGTGTCATGTTACCTTCGACATGAAACTGTTTGGTATGTATGAATTTGCCTTGTTACAATTTATGGGAGAGTTCCTGTAGGCACTCTCCCATAAATTGTAACAAGGCAAAGACACGTGAACACATTGTGAGAATTCTCTCACTTAATTTTGATCGCTGTTGTTATTAGTTCTGTGCATCGATGCATAAGTCGGTAAGATATAGTCGTTACACAGTTTGTTTGTGGCCTAATATGGTATATATGGTGTCAGTTTATTTCGTATTGGACGAGAGCTTCGCTGTCCTAACATTAAACAAGCTTCGCTCTCGTCCAATATGAAATTGACTGACACCACATATACCATATTAGGCCACCAACAAACTGTGTAACTAATAATAATATGAACTTTGGTAAAACCAAGAAGCGCGCGCAACTCACAGTGTTTTTCAAATTATAATGACATAAACTTAACAAAATTTAAAACAGTGTTTAAGGGGTCGTCCAACAAAACATTTTGCGTTGTGGACTAATGCATGTACATGCTGTCTTGTAGATTTATTTCCCCCTAAAAACATATCAGACCTACAATATAAAAATTGGCCTCGAAACGTATTGTCGAACATTTATTGTTTTTGTTTCGCTGGGGTGCATACATTGTGGAACGGAATTTCTGTTTTGGAAATGGTAATTCGTGGACATTTGTCAGACAGTATGTCACTTCGACATCTTAGGTTCGTAATAACTGAATGAAAACGACCTTTGCCACAATCCGACCTGTGCGTACTTTTAAGTTACAACACACGAACGCGTTGTTGATGCTTTTCATTTGGTAACTTTGTTTCAATAACACGCAGTGTTGGTTTGAAGTGAACAGCGTTTTGCACTTGCAAATGCAAAACAGATACATCACGTGACAGAATACTCCGCAGAATCGAACAACGGCGGGATCCCAACAGCCAGCCAGCAGACGATGAAATCCAATGTGCATATATGGGAACATTTAGCTTTTCGACAATTTCTGTCATTTAGTCAGCAAAGCAAACGACAGTTGAGTTTGTTTGGAAAAAACTTTAATTTTGAAAAGCATGTTCAATAAATTATTCAGTCAGCATGGAATGATCTAAGGAGAAATCTCGCATTACAAAGTTCGCTTTTTCGGGGGCGTCATTCGATTTGTTCGCTTCTGAAAACGAGAGCTGGGATTCCCCATGTTTTTACTTCCGGTTTCCGGTTTAGATTGGATGGCATAGCATTCCTTGGCTTTTCCAAATTCACGAACACGTTGTCTATTAGGCTTGCTTCAAAGCAGCCATTCGGGCTGCTTTTGCGCGCGCTAAAATGACGCAATGCACAGAGATTTCATGCAATGTATGCGACTTCTCAGTTTATAATTTTGAAAACACTACCTCGGCCTACCTATGTGTTGTTGCTGTGGTGAAGTGTTTGCGTAGATCAACTCCGATATTTGCATTCTCTTGTGATATCGTTTCATAAAACATTCTTCTAAACATACTTTCCATAATGTTGGGGACACTGGGGTGATTCAAACTGTTTTTTTGTAGAATACTAAATACCCTTAACATATTTTCCTAAACTCGATTATGTTTTATCTCATTTATTTTCAAAATAATAGTTTGCAAATGTTCAACGTTATATAATATATATCCCACTGGATGTCAGTAATCGTGAATAACTGAAATGTTTTCCGCTTGGCTATCATCTTCTGGTGTTTCCGCTTTATTGTTATGGATTGATTGAACTTTCTTTTTGTTAACCCCTTACCTAATTTGAAAAGCAGACGACACTTGAAAATAAACATCTTGAATAACTATTTTTTTTTATATTTTTTATCTCAAAAACATAGGTTCTGACCCCTCATGGGAACGAGCTCGACGAGCTCGTTCCAACGAGTGGTCATCGCTTATGGTTCTGAGACAAAAAATGAACAAATAATGAAAATTAATTGGTGATGTTTGAGAATAGCGCTGGCCGATTTTCTCCATTACGTTGGGTAAAGGATTAATCCTTTGAACCCTAAAGGCCGCTTTTCCGGTCCAGGAAGATAAAATGTCACAATTTCTAGTGATTAACTGATGTTTAACAATCGAATCTGACATCGACCGCTTTTAAGCCATCAGTTGACCATCTGTAGAAGTGTTTGAACATCGGTTCGTGACGATGGTTACTTGGACCACAATTTGATCAAAATTGTTTGCATTCATGTTTGATTCACGATTTCATGCATCCAAGTATCAAGCTTAATAAATTGTCAAAAAGAATGGCAAGAATCATGATTAGCCTTGTTTCATTGATTGGGCTGATCTTCCTCTTGATAGCTGCTCAAGGCACAGGTGCCACTTGTCATGTGATGACTCTATGAAATACGACATGAGCAGAAACAAGTTAACCCTTTACCCATCATAACAGCCCAAACCGGCCAGCGCTATTTACAAAAATCGCCATTCAATTTTCATTATTTGTTGATTTTATGTCTCAAAACATGGCTTATGACCCCTCATAGGAACGAGCTCGTTCCAATGAGGTTTCATAAGCTTTGTTTTTGAGACCAAAAAATGAAAATATTGAGTTATTCAAGAATTATGTTTGCAGTTGTCGTCTGTTTGTCGTGTTATGTGAATGGATAACAGCATGGATAACAGCATGACGTCCTTGCTCATTAATTAACTTCTTTCCACTGATGTCGTATTTTTATTTTAATACACACAGTGACATACTCTTGAGGTCAACGGACCAATTAACCTGACTGTACTGTAAAATTAATCCTATTCTATGCATTCTTGTGCATACTTCTCCTCTTGGGTGTGGCTATCTGACACCGGCGCTCGGCCGATTGTGCGCTCATCTAATCGGCAAGCAGATGACGGTCGCAAATCCTTATGGGTTAATCACTAATAAGTTCAGCGATAAGGCTGACTGCTCAGCGGATGTGTAAATGCTGCGCGTAGAAAATATTGAATGATCTACCCCTAGGTAATTAACATGAACACTTCCAATTGTTGTCATTGAACTGACTTGGAACAAACCATCAGAGTTTAAAGGGTTAACTCCTGTCTTGATTACAGTGCAGTTGCATGCACTCAAAATCAAAACGAAATATTTCTACACCATTTTAACCTTTTACCCAACGAATTGCCCGCATCCGCCCGCGTAATATGCAAATTCAGCAGCCGAACAAATGTTATTTTTCGAAAGATTTCAACAAAACCATATCATGTGACCCATCTTTGGAACGAGCTCGCCACATGATATGGTTTTGCTGATTTTTTTTTAAAAAACTTGAAAAAATTATATTTAAAATAATACATGTTGAAATCGTCTGCGTTGGGTAAAGGGTTAATATTAGTCCACTGATGGCTTTTGGTCATGGAAAATGGGCTGATATTTCATGTCAAGGTGCAAGATTCATAGATAGTTTCACCTCACAGCCTCATACCGTGACCTACTGGGTCAAGCGACATATTGAGCTAAAAGTGTGCGGCGAAGGTTGGGGAGCAGAGTGGGGGCACAGGACGCTGATGCATTGGGTTTAGGAGATGATATCTTCCGTTAGTGAACGTACGTAGGTTTCTCACATGCGAGTGTTGTTGGAATCGGACACAAATAGTGATCGCTGGTACTATATTTGAAACTAGAAGTCCTGTAACTGTATTGTACACTATTTGTAAGTAATAGTGCACCCTTGTCCATGTCTAACTCCACCATTAATGTAACCCAACTCCTGTAGAGAAACCTCATGACCTAATGCCGAAATCTGTACAATCCTATTCTAGCACACATAGATCATTAACATCATTCCTAACCTTTACTGGGATGCTTGAGCATATAATGAAGTAAATAGATATAAAACATCGACTGCATATACAGAACAAAGGGAGTGAATTACTACTTAATCGCAGCGCCATATACTCTCCACTCGAGTATTACAAATTGTTCATAACAGCACAAGCAACACTTGCAAATTTTATCACATGTACCAGCGGGTGAAGCCTGGCGCTCCATGTGATGGAAGTTTGAAAGTGCTTCTTGTGTTTTGTCATCATTAATTGTAAACAATTATAAAGTGAAAAATGTATCCCACAGCGATTTAGTAGTAATCCACCCTTCACATACTGTAGTCTCCATATTCTCTTTTTGTTTCATCGGCGCAGTGCGTGATTTCACTACCGAGCTGGCTAATATCGCATTTTATCACACGACTATTGTAAAGTTCAATGAAAAAGTCCATCTCATATTCTTCTATATGAGAACACGTGTAATATGGCCTGCAAGGATTTTCATTGGCTGAATTTTAAGCCTCATCACCTAATTAATATTCATATTGTACCACTCCATTGTTTACAAGCAAAACATGTCGCGTGTACTTAACTATCGAGTGAACGAAATTGTGAAAATAGATGGAAAAGGAGAAGGGGAAATTGTTAAGATCATTGATTCCAGAAAAGGCTTGTTATACACTGTGAAAATAATAGGTATCGACTTTGAAGTGACTCTCTCGGCAGAACGTTTGAGCCCATTACACGATGAACGCTACCACACGCTAGATTGCCAAGAAACTGTTGTGTTGCTAAGCAAACGGACGCTACTCAACAACGTCGTTTTGTTAATGTCAGCGGTGCAGATATAGATGAATTTGTTGAAAAAGAAACAAATAAAAACACTTTAAGCAAGACCTTTTATGATATGAAATTAGTAAGATTTTTTCTTCAAAACAATGATATAAATGAGCATCGTGAAATTCACAACATACCGCCCAGTGAACTGTGTGTTATTTTATGCAAATTTATCCTGTCAGTCAGAAAATCTGACGGCTCTGAATATGAACCAAGCTCGTTGCGTGGATTTATTTCCAGTATTAGCAGAAATTTAAAACGTTTTAATTATGGCCACACAATAGTTAGCAGTGTAGAATTTGTGAAAGTGAGAGACGTATTGAAGGCCAAACAACGACAACTAAAACGAAGTGGCTTAGGCAATCGGGAAATGAAGGCGGAGCCAATAAGTGACAATGAAATTGACATTTTGTGGCAAAGCGGTCAACTGGGTTCTTCGACACCCGAATCTATAATAAACTCCTTGTGCTTTTTAAACACTATTCACTTTGGTTTACGGGGCTCAGATGAGCACCGTAAAATGTGCTGGGGGATGTTAGTTTGCACAAGGACACAAATGACCATGAATATTTACACTTTGTAGAAAGACAAACAAAAACTCGCCCTGGTGACAATGTGAGAGATGTTCGAAGTGTGCCACCTAGAATGTGGTGTAACTTTGATTTACCAGAAAGGTGTCCTGTGAATATTTATAAAAAAGTACTCTCTTTTAAGGCCCTCTGGTTACAGTGACGAACGTGACCCTTTTTATATAGCAACACATACTAAACAAGATATTATGAATGCCGGTGGTCAATGGTTTAAACGCCGATTGGAATAAATAAACTTACCTCCATCATGAAGCGCTTGGCAAACGCAGCTGGTCTGTCACCGGAAAAGAAACTTACAAATCACAGTGCTCGCAAACATCTTGTTCAGAAACTTAGTGAAAATAACATCCCTGCCCACCAGATTATGCAAATCACAGGACGCAAGGATATCCAGTCAATTAACAATTACAGCCATATCAGTGAACAACAACACAAACAAATTTCTCGTGTGTTATCTAACTCCAATCTTCAAACTGAAAATAGGCCTCAATATCCTAAATCCATGGACACAGATGTAGTTTATCAAAACCAGTCAATTTCTAACACAAATTCCATTGATCGAAACACAATTTGCGGGTAGACTACAGAATATGTTCACAGGCAACATTTATGGTGGGCACTTTGGAATAACACATTCATAACACAGAAACATCATCAGCCCAACCCGCTCAGAAACGTAGGCGCATCATTGTGTCCGACAGCGACTCGGATTAAAGTTTATAAAATATAGAAATTGCAAATCCCTTCTTTGGATTTGCTTCTCTTATTGTTGACATTTGAATTACTAATGAAGGTTTTGTTGCAGTCTGTTTATTAAATGTCAACAAGACCGTTTGTGTTGAGAACTATTTTGTAAAGCGGAAGTATTGAACGCATTCAGGCAACATGGAGAAAGTAGGTTAATTTTCTTTTTCCATGTACGGGAACACAGACTCGTTAAAAATAAATCGGTTCAAGTTCGTTTGTGTGTGTCATGTGATAAAAAAATCTGAAATTCGTTTCTCTTTGACTTAAGGTTTATGAAACTCGTTTTGACAATTTTATTTTAGCTCGCCAGAGGCTCGCTAAAATAAAATTGTCTACACTCGTTTCATAAATCTTATATCAAAGAGAAACTCATTACAGATCCTCTATATATTTTGCATTGCACAGCGCAAATTATCTTGTTTTTTTCAGACTATTTCGTTCTTCTGCAGTAAGGAGCGTATTAACTAACGATCATTTTCTGCGGTAATTGTGACAACACTTCTGATTTCAACTGCACCCAGGAGATGTCTTTGTCTTAATTTTGGGATTCGCTTCGGAAATTCTCCCCTCCATTAGAGCTACAGTACCAGATGAAATAAGCCGTATAATAACCACAGTATAATTTCAATTGTTTTTATTCTGTCATGATAATTACCAGCCTTCACATCATTTCTTGAGATGCCCCGTGGAGAGCTTCCCAAGAAATGATGTCAAAGTTTGAATTATTAAGAAGGAAATTTGACGCTTTATTTGTCGTATTTTTATAAATTATTTCAGCTGACAATGTTTTGCATGAACATTTGTATGGGTAAGTGTGGCGATAAAGGACATTTGTTTACACAGAAAGGAGTTTTGAGTCGGGTGAAGTTTTTTTTAAGATGGGATGGATGGGGGACAGGGTCGGTACGGGTCTCATGCCGGGCGTAATGCAATCCCAGTACAGTGCAAGAAGGAAACACGTGTAAAGGTGCACACTATGCAGCTAACTGAGTGGAGGCTTGGGGTCTAAACAACCCGATTTATTTCACCCGGTAGTCCAATAAACATGCAAACAAAATCATTGTTACAAGAAAACCTCACACATTGGCTTGCTTGGTTTTCGGGTTTCCTTTTGAATTGCGTCATGTGGTGTCAGCAGATGTTCAACGACAGGTATACAAGTGTTCAATCATTATGCCCGAACTGTTAATGAACAATAATTGCCAAAGGCCTATCACGCAAAAGAATATCAGAAATGACGTGTCTGTTTAGTGCCGCATATAAACTTCGAAGGACTGAAACCAGTATGTAATTGAAAAAGAAAACAGCAATAGAAATTTCGAACCAATTTCAAAATTTATCTAAAATAAAAGGTGGGTGGGTTTGGGGCGAGGTGGTATTGCATAAACTATCACAAAACGTGAATGAAGAGAGAGTACACCTCCACTCGAACAGCTCAGTAGATATACTTGTCATTCTGTGGATTTCTACTTCTTTTGATAGAGCTATTTTCGATTTTTGAATTGTATTTTAAATTATATTCTACAGTACGTGGAGAGTGGATTGTAACTAAATCACCCGCGGAGTGGAGTTATCACCCAAGCTATAACTTTCCAATTTTGTACATGTCGACAAAAACACAGGCAATGTTTCAGCCAATGGACCTCCGGGTTTAACCCGGAGGTCCATTGGCTGAAACGTTGCTTGTGCTGATTATGCTTTGCAACAAATTTGCAATTATTCTTCGGGTGGAATATCCACTCTGCGGGTGATTTAGTGATAATACACTCTCCACGTACTGTAGTTTACATTGCTACCATTACTGAAGCGCAAAGAAAACATAGAATTGTTTTGTCCCCTTTTCTCTCTACAACGCTGCAGAATCCAGCCTGTGAAAAGGAAATGAGAAAACGTTAGAAGTTCTTTCAGTTTGTGTTTCGTTATTGAGATTTGATTTCAGAGTATGTTATTCATGAAATGCTAAACCGCCAGGTAAGTATTGAACACTGCCACTTTTAACGCAAACACTTAACACAGGATTTCCCATACTCTAGGGCTGACAATATTGATCCAAAATTTAGAATAGGCATTTGCATAGACAATCAACTGAAAAATTTCTAAAAGATTTCCCACAGAACTGCATTATGTTGCGACATGATAAAAATATTTACGTCATTCGACCACTGATCTCTACACAACTGGTTTTCCGGAGTGCCAGCGAAAACCGCCGCAGCCATGTTTGTCCCCTCAATGTGGCGATAAGTCAATCAATGAGCTACCCCCCCCCCTCCCCCCCAAGCCCCCCCCCCCCCCCCCACACACACATCTGTTACGTTTGATGACATCAAAGGTGTTACGTTGCGAGTCGTGTAACTACAGAGACAGCGAAACTACTTTCACATCGTCAGATGAAACTCAATCTCATCAGCTAGTAACACGGTAATAACGACACCTGTTTATTTTTTTCTTCAATAATAATCCAAATATGCTGTAAATATACCATTTTCATTGCCGCGAAAAAAAATAATCAACATATTAATTTTTCGAAGGCATTATACCTTTTTAATATTTTCCAAAGTGTGATTTACTGGGATTTCCGGGTTTGATTGTAAACGATAATTTCACAAGTGAATTATGCAATCAACAATTGTGTCATGTATCCATGCGCGCAAAAGAAGACGCTTTGCCGTGGATGTAATGGGAACTTCATTGTTTTGTTTTTTTTTGCTTTTTTAACCCTTTACCTAACATGAAAAGCAGACGACAGTTGCAAAAAAAAAAAATGCTTGAATAACTATTATTTTCATTTTTGTCTCAAAAAACATAGGTTATGACCCCTCATTGGAACGAGCACGACGGGTGTTAATAGTGTTAATATACTGAGGGTTTCAATGTGAATTAAATACTTATCAACTGTGATATATATAACAACTGGAGTACGAAATAATATTTGCATATCTTTAAGTAAATGAAACGTTACATTAGTCTGCGTGACAAAAAGTGAGTAAACAAACAAAAGATAACAGATTGGAATTACTTATATAATTAGACTGTTGGCCTGAGGTCTTGGTTGGTGTGTTGTCGAATTGCTTAGACAATTAGACTTCTGGCCCTAGAGTTTGGTGGAATGGCCTGGAATAACTTTGAAAATTATTCTGTTATTCCTAGGGCTTGATGGGAGTGGTGTGGAATTACTTAGATAATTATATTGTTGGTCTGAGATCTTGGTGGGCTTGGCGTGGAATTACTTAGATAATTAGACGGTTGACATGATGGCTTGGTGGGCGTGGCAGGCGTGGCAGGCGTGGCAGGCGTGGTGTGGAATTACGTAGAGACTTAGACTTTTGGCTTGAGATTTTGGTGGGCGTGGCGTGGAATTACTTTGAGAATTAGATTGTTGGCCTGGAAGCTTGGTGGGCGTGGCGTTGAATTACCTACAGGATTAGATTGTTGGCCTGAGAGATTGGTGGACGTGCGTCGAAATACGTACAAAACTAGATTGTTGACCCGAGGGTTTGGTGGACGTGGTGTCGCGTTACTCAAAGAATTAGACTATTGGCCTGAATGATTGGTGGACGTGTAGTGGAATTGCTTAGATAATTAATTAGATTGTTGGCCTGATATCTTGGTGGGCATGGGGTCGAATTATTTAGAGAGTTAGACTGTTGCCCTAAGGGTTTGGTGGGCGTGGCGCGTGGCTAATATAAACACTAAGTGCTGATAATCTAATAATTATACCCTGATTGTTATGCCGAGTCTCCCTCCCGCCCTAATGATTCCAGTTCAGTTATTAACTGGCAAACTTTTAATTTATGTTGCGAAAAGTAGCCTACATAGTTAAGGGGTTAAATTGGGGATATGAGTAAATTAAACATTAGAGAATTAAGTGTGTTAGTAGAAATTAGCTAGCCAGTATATTAAAGGTTATAGAAAACCAACACAATAGAAAATCGGTTATTAGTGTGAATGTACCGTGTGTACGGCTTCCCCACATAAAAGTATTTGTTAACTGTTATTGTTATTTCTGCAGTCAATAGAGTTAAAATCGGTGTGATAAATATGTAAACTAGTTTATATCTCCTGTCGATCGGGAAGTACACTTGTCTCGGGGGGAGACAATTTGTGTTGAAGTAAATGCAATGAGGCACCTTATTCTAAAAGTAATATGAAAATACGTGACACGTAATGGTGCACACCCAATATTGTTAATTTCGGTAAATATTGCAGGCACCAAGCAAGATTTTTCAGGAAAGAGATGGTATATATCGCAGAAATAGCAGCGGTCATGTGAAATATAACAATTTGCCAAAACGTGCTGTACAGCGACATGCAATAAACACAGGACCACACATGCATGTTCATATGTTAATGTGGCGACAAATATGGTAATCGAGACATTTTGAAAGATTGCGGAAGGATCAAACTTCAGACAAGCTATAGTAAAACAAACCTTCATTTTTTAAACTGACAAAAGATCATAATTCAATGGCAAATAGGTTCATTAGGGTTTAACAGCACTTTCAAAAACCAAGGCTATATTATAAGCGAGATTGTACGTCAATTTCAATAACTAAGGTTATTAGATCACGTTGTTAGTTCCCAAGATCCTTCCCATCCTTCAATACCTAGACGAGTCACTCGTTCAGGCATTTACTCTATGGCTCATTTGTTCGATGGGATTCTGGTCGTTCGAGCAACCTGAGATGGTTAGCAAGCCTGTACTAGTGCTAGTAATGGTACGAGGCCGCAAGAGTGGAAGAAGACTGCGGAATTTGGTGACTACTGTAAAAGGACAGACGATGGCAATATTGGGAAAATCAGTAATAGTGGTGTTGTAGATATGAAGATCATGGAGAGGTCTAGAACTGGGCAGATGCTAGATGCTAAATTATCATCAGGTATATATAGTACTACATCGTCATGTCATAGGTATCCTCCTATACCCCGATGAGCATTAAGAGTCGTAAAAGAAATCGCTCTTTCGATACTCATCTGCTCAATGGGATTTGAGTCGTTCGAGTAGTGACTTTTTCAGTAACTGCTCAAAAGCTTATTTGCTCGATAATATTCGAGTCGTTCGAATAATACCTTACCCTGCTTGATTGTATTTTGGGTTTGAGGATCATAGAGGACTTCGTTATACACGGGAAAGGCAAAAACAGAGACGGCCAAGACAAAATAGTCTGCTGGGATAGGCAGAAATGGGACCAGTAAAAGGCAAAACAGGCCAGGAAATAGGATAAACCACAGAAAATATCGGGATAGATAAAATACCGAGACTATGGTGCACATCCGAAACAATAAAGTTAATCTTATACACAGAAATGTGTCTATTGTTGGACAGAAATAAGAATTCTAGGGACAACAGATAGAAACCGAATATTTAGTGGGAAATCCGCACTAGTAAAAGAACTGATGGATTTATTTGGGTAATTTTACAAAGTATTCGAACAAATACAATTACTCATACCAGGAAACGCACCTTAAAGCACTGTATGCTACCCTTTTAAGCCCAGTATTGAGGAATCCGTGCCAAATAAAGTTGTTTTGATGGTTTAGAGAGATTGGCTGGATGTTTGTGGTAATTCGGAGTATTCTAGTTCACTTCAATTTATCCACATGAGACCTCTCATCATTCATTTAGCACTACGTGCTACTAGTATAAACCCTAGGTGGTGGTTTTCTAAGTCCGTCTCGGAAGTTTTGGATTATTAAGAGGGATTGTCGGGTTGTTTCCTGTAATTAAAATTACTCCTATTCAATCGAACGCACCCTCCGAATACACCCCTTTCCTACTAGAAGGTTTTGGGTCACATAGCAACCATGTGCTACCATAGAAACCAAGATGGCGGCCTCAGATATACAAAATGGACAACGTACACTCGTCTCACCTCAACAAAAGGCGTTGCGCATGCACACTAGGACCACGTATCACTATGGGGATGTTGTCACAAGATGGCGCTCACGCACGTTACCATGACAACCAAATATGAAGTAACTGGGCAATGTGCCTATGACGTCACATGAGATCCGGCCAATGTGGGTCAATCGGGTGCATGATCTACTACTAACATCAACCCGAGAGATTCACGGTTCGATCCCCAGCAGGGGTAACTGCGTTGTGTCATTGGGCAAGGCACTTAATCACAATTGCTCAAGTGGGGACACGGTGGCGCAGCCATGGGGGCGTTCTGAGGTACCCCCCCCCCCCCCACACACACACAAAACAAAAATAATTCCGTTAGGATCACCGATCCAATGTCGAGCTGTGACAGTACAAAAGTGGGTTTAATCATTATGATCTTATCATCCGGAAACTAATTGTTGACAATTTACTATGTGAAAGGTCACTGTGACCTTGACCTTTGACCTACTGATTCCAAAATAAATAGGGCTCCTTCTTGCAATAATGCCAACCTACCTATGAAGTTTCATGAACGTGGGTGGAACCATTGTCAAATTATCATCTGGAAACCAATTGTTTACGATTTATTATGCTCAAGGTCACTGTGACCTTGACCTTTGACCTAGCGAGTCCATGATAAATAGGTGTCTTCCACTCACCTAGGCCAACCTACCTATGAAGTTTCATGAATGTGGCTTCAACCGTAGTCAAGGTAGCATCCGGAAACCAATTGTTTACAATTTACTATGTTGAAGGTCACTGTGACCTTGACCTTTCACCTAGCAAGTCCAAAATAAATAGGGTTCTTCATCTCACTGATGCCATTCTACCTATGAAGTGTTATGAACGTGGGTCGAACCATTATCAAGTTATCATCCGGAAACCAATTGTTTGATTTACTATGTTCAGGGCCACTGTGACCTTGACCTTTGACCCAGTGAGTCCAAAATAATAGGGTTTTTCCTCTCATGAACGCCAACCATTACCTACGTATGAAGTTTCATGAATGTGAGTTTAACTATGGACAAGTTATCATCCGGAAACCAATTGTTTACAATTTACTATGTATGTTCATGGTCGCTGTGACCTTGACCTTTGGCCAAGCAAGTCCAAAATAAATAGGGTTCTTCCACTCACCGATGCCAACCTACCTATTGAGTTTCATGACGTGGGTCGAACCATTATCAAGTTATCATCCGGAAACCAACTGTTTACACCCGCCCGCCATTCACCAAACTTAAGTCGAGCTTTGACTTCGTCACAACTTGACTAAATAAGAGGCCCCAAGGGGCTGTAATCGCTCACCTGCCAAAGTGGTTCAAAGAAGAATTTGGGGTCACATTCAGTTATTTATTTATTTATTGGTGTTTAAGGTCACATTTTTGCACAATGGCTAATCGTGACCACAACATGAGTTTCAACTCAAGACCAAGGGTGAGCGTTAATAAGCCATGCTGTCCATTTTAGAGAGGGTTTGCACCTCCCAAGCATTGGTGACTGGGTCCTATTTTACCAGTAAAACAGAGCCTGTTTACCGCAGTGAACAGGCACTGCTTCACTTCCCGGGGTTCCCGCGGGTACACATTCAGTTATACATGGTTCATCAACTCTACAAAGGAATTAAGTCATGAAAGGCAAATTTTATGGAAAAACACTAAGGAATCGATTTGAACAAACCTAACATGCTCCCCATGCCACCCCACCCCGCCCATAGAGGGCCCAAAATAATAAGCCAGGGACTCGAATTGAACAAACTTGAACCTGATCCACATGAGATGTTATATACCAAATACGAAAGAATTCTGGCCGGTGGATCTGAAGAAATGGGTTTTAAAAGAAATGTCCTCACATTGCAGTAAGTTAAACATTGGGCTCAAACAGGGAGCCAAAATATTTACCCAGGTAAACAATTTGAACAAAACTGAAACTGACCCACTGCAAGATGTTGCATACCAAATATGAATGGATTCTGACTGGTGAATCTGAAGAAAAATACTTTTGAAGAAATTCCCTCATATTGCACTAAGTTAAAATTCAGGCTGCCATAGGCAGCCCAAATATAAACCCAGGGACTCGATTTGAACAAACTTGAATCTGACCCCCCTATAGATGTTGTATACTAAACATGAAAGGATTCTGACTGGTGGGTCTGAATCTGAAGAAGAAGATTTTTAAAGAAATTTCCTCAAATTGCACAAAGTTAAACTTTGGGCTCCAATAGAGAGCACAAATACTAACTGAGGGACCCGATTTGTACAAACTTTAATCTGCCCCCTAGAAATGTTGTACACCAAATATGAAAGCATTCATACCAAATATGCAAGATTTTTAAAGAAGTTTCCTCATATTTCACCAAGTTAATATTCGGGCTCCTAGAGGGAACTCAATGATGGTTCTGGAGAAGTAGATTTTTTAATTTTTTTTTTAAAACAATGTATGGGTGCTAGCAGAGTAATGCCCCTTGTGGTTCGGCGCGGCAAGGTTATTTGTACAAACTTGAATTGGCATATGACAAGGAACATGCACACCAAATTTGGTTCAATTTGGTCCAGTAGTGTGGGAGGAGACGTCAATAATGTAAAAGTCCCCTTCGGTGAGCTAAAAATCAGCCATATGCTCCCCCCCCCCTCCCCCAAGTTAACCCATATAGGGAACATCAGGCAAGACATTTTAATATCGAGATATTTATACTTGCAGGATGTATAAGGGGAGGGGTGCGTAATAGCAGATTTATGTGTGATATCCGACCTATCTCAATTTAATGACACCAATGTTGTCGATTAGTTCCCAGACTCGAGAAAAAAACGTCGCCGGTGTTCCGTCGAGGATTTACGAAATTACGTCGGCGTTATTTGGTAATTTATCCGTTTCTTCTGGTCCGGGTTCGCTATTTAAAAGAAGAATCTCTTGGGGTGGTAGGAAAATAGGAATCGTTAACAAACGTAAGACAGTAATATTATTTGATAAGCAATTACTGCCTGTTTTAAAAAGCATAAACCGGCTATTTCTCTTCATTTTGTGTGATATCATTGGACATAATCATTTAATTCTTTTCCTTTAGTTTCCTATTTTCAGTCGAATGTTTCAACAACAAAAACCTGCACTATTGTTGGTATGGCGAGGGCCGGTCGCCGGGCAGGTGGTCCTTTTTGCTAAAAAAACTTAGTTATTTCTGGGCGGATTTTGATATTTGATTTGTGGCTTGATATTCATTAGTCCAAACTTGGACCCACAGTCCGTAATATAATTTTTGGCTTTGGTACGGCCTGTAGGTCCAACGCTCTCGATCTCCGTGGTGTACTATATGACCAGTAAACGATTTAATTGCTGGTCTATCTCGCCTCGTGAGAACAATATGGCATATCCTGAAGCTTTGTGTTAGAATGTGATCGAAAAAAGAATATTTACTGAGCAATATATCTATATAAAAACGTGTCGATCGCTTGATAAATTCTAAAACGTTGTATTTTCACTCGAAATTCGTCAGCTGATCAACAACGGGGGTCGCCATGTTTAAATTGAAATCTTCGGGAGAGTTTGACTGATGGAATACCGGACGCATAAAACGAAACGGGCTCGTATCGACGAAGCACGGTTGACGGTGTTCGAAATGATGACGATTGAAGTGAAAAGCACAGAGATTCAAACGCACCGTCAGTCAATCGTGCTTCTAAATCTGGCCTAATTATTGATGCCTTTCACACGTCCTTAAATAAACTGATTTTGCGTCCATTGCTCCAATAGATTAGATAAATTGTGTCCCACTCCCCTCCCCACCCCACGAAACAAACGTGAACGTCAATTTTGTTTCTAAAATTGGGGTTGCAGCTATATTATTCAGCAATACAGACACTGCCATTTATCCTAACAACTGATGTCAAATTTTCTTCCACATACTGATGTGGTAAAAAATAGCCCTCAATGAATGTGACCAACCCTCACCCCCCCCCCCCCACCCCCATAGCCCTTTTCATAAAAAACTATGATATAATTCATACATTAATTGATGTTGACACAAAACAAACATCTTGCGAAAAAGCTATCACAAATGGGAAATTTATACTGATGTGGTAACATTTTAAAAAAAAATAGCCCTCAATGAATGTGAGCCCCACCCTCCCCCAGTGTACCCTTCTTCATCAAAAACGTGACATAATTCATAAATTAATTAATATTGACAAACAACAAACAACTTGTGACATTAAATATCCTACTTGTGATCTTTTAAATCACATTCAGGCTTCTGAAGACTGACATTTCACATCATGTGTTTGGTGAATCATTTGCAATTTTTTGTAAAAAAAAAGAAACATGAGGCCCCACGGGGCATGAAGTGCTCATCTTGAACAGAACACAATTTAAACAGAGTCCAAGAATGAGTCTACTTTAAGCAAGCCATCTCCATAGGCTACACTGTCAATCCTTGAGTCCCTCAGGAGTGACAAAAATAAACTGGGCATCATGCCTTTTCTTCGGTTGATCATAAAGTAAAATGTAGAGCTCACCTATGAAGCCCCTTGATACAACCTATGTGGATTAATCTTAGTTACACACCTCTAGAGGGTACTGAATACAAAATTTTTAATTCTTCAGCAAAATGGCCAATTGCGGCTCCCATAGAGAGGCCAACTATTAACCCAGGCTCTTGATTTGAACACAGTTGAATCTGACTTCCCTAGAGATGTTGTGTACCGAATATGAAAGCATTCTGACTGTTGGATCTGAAGAAGAGAAATTGTAAAGAAATTTCTTCGAATTGCACTAAGTTCAAATTTGGGCTACCATAGCAAGCCCAAATATTAACCTATGGATCCGATTTGAACAAACTTGAATCTGACCGCCCTAGAGATGTTGTATACCAAATGTGAAAGCATTCTGACAAGCAGTTCTATCTAGAAGAAGATTTTTGAAAAAAATCCCTCATATTTTACCAAGTTAAATTTCATGTTCCCATATGGAGCCCAAATATTAACCTAGGCACTCGAAGTGAACAACCTGGAATCTGACCACCCCCCCCCCCCCCCCAGAGATGTTGTGTACCAAATATAAAAGCATTCTGACTGGTGGATCTGAAGAAGAATATTTTTAAAGAAACTTACTCATATTGCATTAAGTAAAAATTTGGGCTATCATAGTGAGCCCAAATATATACCTAGGGATCTGATTTGAACAAACTTGAATCTGACCCCCTTAGAGATGCTGCATACCAAATATCAAAGCATTCTGACTGGTGGATCTGAAGAAGAAGATTTTTTTAAATTACCCTCCATATTGAACAAAGATAAAATTTGGGCTTCCGTAGAAAGCCCAAATATTAACCTAGGAACATGGTTTGAATCTGACCCTTATAACAGTGATGTATACCAAACATTAAAAGATTCTGACTGGTGGTCCTGAAGAAGAAGATTTTTAAATAATATTCCCCATATTACCCTATGTTAAAACTTCGGCTCATGTAGAGAGCCCCATATATGAACCAATGAGCTTTATTTTAACAAACTTTTATTTGCCCCCCCCCCCCCCCTCTCCCCTCCCTATGAATGCTGTATACCAAATATCAAAAGATTCTGATGATTGGTTCCGGAGAAAAGATTTTTTTAAATTTTTGCAAATATGCTGATACAGCATTTTTTCGATGCCCATTACAGAGCACCCTAACATAACCGATGGCAATTGTTTTTTACCATTCAATTCTACTGGTCCTGAGCATACTTCATACCAAACAACAGCTCTCTGTTCCATGCGGTTTGGGAAATATGGGCGTTTGAAAATATTTCTATTTTTAGCTCCCTGGGTTCCCATGGGGATGCGGGAATTTTTTTTTTTTGCTTGGGTCAAGACTTCAAGTACTTATGACCTAATAATACCACACACCAAATTTGGTTCACACCAGACCATCGGTTCAGAAAATAGAAATTTTGGGCAGGGCCAAAACACACTGGTTCTTGAGAAGAAGATTTTATAAATATTTTGGAGCATTTTCCCCCACTCCCTCCCTATGGGAAACTGAGAGTGTATGAGTTGAACAAGAATGAAATGCCCCTTTGAGACCATCACTCACAAAAACTTTCAATTGAATTGGCCCAGTGGCTTTGGAGGAGAAAACCAAAACATGGTGTTGACGGATGACGGACGGAGAACGATGAGATTGGCTCAGCTTGACTTTGTCAAGATGAGCTAAAAAAGACAGTTTTCCCAGTTAAGGCACCTAGAGTCATTGGTATGGTACTGACAAAAACATAAAACACTGCTTTTTTCAACAGTATGACCAGTACTGCTCATGTGGTATCTCTTAGCACTGTTAAAATGCCTAAAAATATCCAATATTGATTCTGTGGTGCTGTGCTTGAGCAACAAGTATCCATTAGGGCACTTTCACAACCTTAGATTTAATCCCCACAAACATCCATTCTGATAAAAAGTGTGAAATTGTGGAAAATATGTCTCCAAGGAAGATGAATGAGATATTTGCTTAAAAAAATTGTTTTTTTCAGTGTTTTGAAAGTGTACACAGAAATAAAAACTGAAATACAATGGAAAGTTTTGTTAGAAGAGCCAGGACAAGATTGTCAAATGGAAAAAAAACCTCAATGGACCCTGAGTTCTGCAGTACCTAAACAAATCATAGGAAACTGAGAGTGTATGAGATTGACTTTAGTTTCCAAAACATACTGTATAGTCTTTCCAATTGTTTCTCATCAACTGAGGCTTCAGTATGGGTGGGTGGGGGATTTGATTCAAGGAGAGAACATATACTGATGTCAAATTTTCTTCTACATACTGATGTGGCAAAATATAGTCATGAAGGTGTCCCCCTAGTATGCCCCTTCTTACCAAAAACTATGATAAAATTCATAAATTAATTGATGTTGACATACAACAAACCTCTTGTGATATTAAATTTCCCATTTGTGATAATTTCTAAATCACATTCTGGCTTCTGAAGATATTTCACATTGCGCTTGATGAATGTTCTGCCATTCTTGTGAAAAAAGCCTCACTTTCTCAGTTAAGACACCTAGAGTCATTGGTATGGCACTGACACAACATTAAACACTGATTTTTTCCAACAGCATGACCAGCTGAGCACTGCTCCTATGTTATAGCATAGCACTGTTAAAATGCCTAAAACCATCAAATATTGATTCTGTAGTGATGTGCATGTCCCACAAGTACATGTACCCACAAGAGCTCGTTTACAACCTTGGATTTAATCCCTGCAGGCACCCATTCTGATAAAAAGGGCAACATTAGGGAAAATACATGCATGCCTAGTATCCAGTAAGGATGACTCAGATATTTGCTTCAGGAATGTTGTGCTCTTTAATGTTTAATATATTTGTGTTTGTGTGTGTATGGGTGTGTGTGTGTGGGGGGGGGGGGGGGGGTCAATTGCCAGTTAATGAAAATGTAGAACTCTGCAAATGGAAACAAACCAACACTTTGCATGATGGACAGACAGACATGCAATCACATATCTTGAAAGAGACAGTCTACATGTACATAGGAATGGTATGATGGGCAGACAGCCATGCGATCACACATTTTGAAAGTGACATTCTACATGTACATAGGAATGGTATGATGGACAGACAGCCATGCAATCACACATTTTGAAAGTGATACTCTACATGTACATAGGAATGGTATGATGGACAGACAGCCATGCAATCACACATTTTGAAAGTGACATTCTACATGTACATAGGAAATTAGGAATGGTATGATGGATAGACAGCCATGCAATCACACATTTCGAAAGTGACATTCTACATGTACATAGGAATGGTATGATGGACATACATGCAATCACACATTTTGAAAGTGACAGTCTACATGTACATAGGAATGGTATGATGGACAGACAGACATGCAATCACACATTTTGAAAGTGACATTCTACATGTACATAGGAATACTGACTGACATACAATGAAAAATATAGTGAGAAGAGCCAGGACAGGGTTGTCAAACAGAAAAAAAACCAGTGGACCCTGAGTGCTGCAGTACTAAAGCAAATCATAGGAAACTGAGAGTGCATGCTGTTAACTTTCTCATCAGCTGAAGGGTTTAGTATGGGTGGTAGAGGGACAATTGTCAATGCAGTTTTGTGCTATAACATGGACCCTGACAGCACTAGTATCAGACCACTATATTGGTAGCTGTGCACAAAAGCCATTCATTCACATTTGCAATTTTGTTACTTTTCCCACTGTACCCCACCCCCTTTCCCCAAATTTATGTTCCAAAATACTCTGTGAATGAAGAAATTGTTTTTTAACATTTTTAATCACTCACTCAATGTAATGGCCAAAACAGGTTAGCACCATTCACCGAAATTGCCATTCAATGTTCATTATTTTTGCACCAAAAACATAGCTTATGCCCCCTCATTGGAATGAGCTTGTTCAGCTCAATCCAGTGGGGGTCATAACTATGTTTTTGACGCAAAAAAAATGAAAAGAAATTAGTTATTCAAAAGTGCTATCCTCTTTTCATATATGGTAAAGGGTTAACATCATAATATGGAGAAAGCTTTTATTAATAATTCACTCAATGTAATGGCCAAAACCGGCTCGCACCATTCACCAAAATTGCCATTCAATGTTAATTTTTTTTTGCATTTTTTGGCATCAAAAACA
This sequence comes from Pictodentalium vernedei, assembly GCA_031216915.1. NCBI lineage: Eukaryota > Metazoa > Mollusca > Scaphopoda > Dentaliida > Dentaliidae > Pictodentalium > Pictodentalium vernedei. Next base: position 844,141,476 of record CM062296.1, on the reverse strand, counting down.
TAGCTTATGCCCCCCTTATTGGAATGAGCTTGTTCAGTGAATACAAGTGAAGTATGGGTTTTCTGGCTAAATGTTTGGATGGTGATTTGGGAGAGGATTGGAATATAATTGGAATCCCCTCTATCACAAGTACAATGAGGGGAAAGCATGGTTTCATTAGATGTGTTAATAGGGTAAAAAAGGTGGTTACATGCGTACATGTATTTGTCACTTGCCAGAGGTTATAGTGCGCTTCTCAGTTCTGGATGCCACACTTGCTCAAGATGCATTTAACTGCATTATTTTTGGCAATATATGGCCTTTATTGCCAACTGTGACAAAAATATAACTTTTCAAAAAATAAAACAGTATTATTCAGTCTGTGGTTCTCGAATGAACATTTAAAAATGAAATATATGTAATATCCAAAAAAATGTAATTAAATCAGTGTTGGAAGCCAAAATACATGTACATTTACAATGTACATGTACTTATTTCCTATAATCAAACACAAACCTTTCGAAGGGTAACCTACAAAACTTTTCCCTGACAAAAATTTCCCCCCCCCCACAATCATTTTCACACAACGCACAAAAATCCCCCCCCCCCCCCGCCCATGTTTTTTTCAGGTGAACAGAAATTCCTCCCTCCATAATTTCTGGTGAACAAAAATCCCCCACCCCCTAATTTTTAGAAGTACATGTATATTTAAAGCCGTACAAAAATGTCCAAAGCCTTTTTAGCACTTGAGGCTGAGCACTTGTCGCTTCAATTAATGCTAACTTAGCTTGTGTGGAGTTAGCACGTTGGATAAATGCTCACTGTTGCCAGGTGGTTGTCTCAGTGCACTTTAGTTCCCTCCACCCATAAAAACTCTTACTGTCCGACACGAGGCGACACTGGCTGTTGAAAGTGCCCTTAAACTCCAATAACTAAATAACTGTGTTGATAAATAGTTATTGAGGCATGTTTTCTTGTAAATAGTGATGAGTGTTTATGTAAATTACAAATTAAATACATAAGTTTTTAAATCCTTTTGGACTGCCTTTTAACCTTTTGGTGTAAGAGGTCGGGGGGGGGGGGGGATTTTGTACTGCTCTTAAAATAATGTGAGAGAATGTGGTACTACTCAAAAACTGTGGGGGGAATTTTTGCTAAGTGTGTAAAAATGATTGGGGGTATTTTTTGTAGGGGGGATTTTAACCTACATTCTAATCCTTCCAAAGATACATTTTATCTCTTTCATTTGATAAAAGAGTCATTTCTGCATGAGAATTCACTGCTTTCTTTAAAAACTACCTCAATCCCAAAATAAAACTAAAATCTGCATCAGCAGACAATAGTTTGGGGAAAAATTTGTCTCATTTAACCATACTGCAAGAGAAAGAGTGGTGTTCACCACCCCCCCCCCCCCCCCCCCCACTCCACACAAAACAAAATGAATGTCAATTTTGATTTAAAAACTAGTGTTGCAGCTATATAAATCACCAATATCAATAGACAGTGCCATTTTATCCTAACAAATTATGTCAAATTTTCTTCTACATATTGATGTGGTAAAATATAGCCCTGAATGTGTCCCCTAGACCCCCAGCATACCCACTTTCATCACAAATTATGATATAATTCATAAATTAATTGATGTTGACACAAAACAAACCTCTTATGATATTAAATTTCACATTTCTGATAGTTATTAAATCACATTCTGGCTTCTTAAGATATTTCACATTGTGTTTGATGAATATTTTGCAATATTTGTAAAAAAAAAAAAATTAAATCCCTCACATTTCTTAATTAAGGCACTTTGAGTCATTGGTATGTTATGTGTCTGATAAAACATTACACATTGATTTTTTGAATTTTTTTCCAACAGCATGACAGTGCAGGTCATATGTTATCTCATAGCACCATTAAAATGCCGGAAACCATCGAATATTGATTCTGTAGTGCAGTGCCAAATATTATTTAGAGGTCGGTTCTGGGGAGGTTGATATTTAGGCTTTTTAAAAGTTTTTTGCCATTTTTGGAGAAACATACTCAAGTCTAAATATCAGAATCCCCACCTCCAGATGTTGGTCAGACGAGGAGGGCGACATTGACTAGTTTGATGATGAATTCAGTTCTGTTCTGGTTGCAATCAGTAATTAAAACATTGTTTACCAAAACACAGAGGACGTGTGCATGTAATTTAAATGGGAGTTCTGAGTGATTCTGGTATTTAGTCTTCAGGAAAACACGTCGGATCACAAAATTGGCTGGCCGCTACACTGTAATTCTGAAAGTCTTAACTGACATTGGATTGTATCATTGGTAAAAATGGTTCATAGACTGGATCCAGTGAACTTGTGAAGAAAAAAAACAGGAAATAAATGAATAGGTATCGCTGTTCGCGTGCATGTCTGTTTCTGTAAAACGTTTCTACAACAACCTGAACAAGACTGCATGCCCGTGTTTTGAGAACAAAGATTTCCCCAGACCGTACGTCAACATAACTTGAATTAATCCGAACTCCGGCTGTTTCTAAGGAAATCGCGCTAAGTTCCCCACAGACGAAAAGGGCCCACTAAAAGTGTCAATAAATCACTTGTTTTATTTTTTATTCGTTGTCAACAATTTGTGAAGTGTACGCTCTGAATTAAAATTGAAACTGGGCTTTAAATCTGACGAAACCGGCAACGGACGACATTGGCACTTCGAACTTTCAAACAATACCTAACTCGCCAACAACTACCTAACTTCGAAAGTCACTGCATTACTTGATAATTTAGCATAGTTTCCAGCATTCTGCAACAATATATTTTACATAATGTCCTTTGAAAGGCCCAAAACAATTAAGTATCCGTAACAATGATTCTGGATTTTTTGCCATTGGGAGAGCCACGCCGCCAGATGGCACCCCAAACTCTGGTGCATGGCAAATAGAAAAATTATAAAATCATGGACACGCACCCATTACATGTACCTATGTGCGCACACGCCACTGCGTGGGTGTGCACTATTAAGTATAAGTGCCCCTGGCTTTTACTCCGAGACGCGGAGTTTCAGGCAGTTGGAATTTTTGAGTTATCAAGTTTGATTTAACTTTACAGGTGGTAGGAATTTTAACTTGACACCTAGCTATTATTTAGTCTCCATTGTCCTGTCAAACAGCACCATAGCAGTACCTCAAGCGCCGCGTGATAGGTAGTGTGACACTTAGTAGGACTTCACACTCTCATATTTACCACTTGATACTTTTGTACGTCGTTTGACGTATGAAATCAAACAGCGCGTTGATACTTGTGTACGTCTTATTACGTACGAAATCAAACAGCGCGTTGATACTTTGTGGTCATTTGTTTTGTTATTAGTTAGGGCTCAAACTAAGCAGTGTCGCGCCGCTTTTTGCTATGCAAAACTTGCAAAAAGCTACACAATGTTAAATTATGTATAGCATTTTGCGACACAAGATAATTATTAGGCTGCAGTTGATTATCTTGTATCGCAAAATGTAAATGAAAATTTGCAAACAAATTTGAAAACTAGTTCACTGATGCTTTACTTCTGATGGTGGAACATTCCAGGCATAACTCAGATTAACTCCCCATCAAGCATCATCAGCAACTTCATATGTAAGATGTCTTATGTCGGTTTAAATACTTCCTGTTTTTACAACATTTTGCATAAAATGTCCATTAAAAATAACTACAAGCCCATCAAATTAAAAATCCCAACTTCCATTTTGAGAACTCTATTAAACAACCAAGACGCCATTTATAACAGTATACAAGTCCATGCAACCCTTCAAGGCAGTTCAGTTAAAAAAACATAGTAAATGTTTCATGTGTTGCAGATCATTTGGAAATGCCCAGAAATGGATGAAACTATTCTATCTACTTAGAAGAATTCAATATAAAACAGCATAACATAACTCTGGTATACAAAAATAGCTATGTAATTTTTACAAAATGCTATTCATTTTTTTGGAAATGCGTAGCATTTTGCTACGCAAAGAAAAAAAGTTATTTTGAGCACTGTTATTAGTTTTCGATTTTTTAAAATTCCTATTTTCTCCCGAATAGTGTTCAGTGACAACCGTTGAGCCAAATGTTATGGCAGCTTAAAATACTAATATAATCCTGCTGTCAACACTTCTTAACTGGTTGAGTGCTAGAAGCCACTATGAGGGCTTTCAAAAAATGAGGATACCAGAGCAAAAGCCAACACTTTCCTTACTTATATTTCATATTTAGTCAAACACAAATTCTATTTTGTTTATATTAAGTTGTTTTATTACAATTTATTGGAGAGTGCATCTGGCACTCTCCAATAATTTGTAATAAAACATGTTTTGAATAGCAAATTCAGACCACCAAAAATAATCTAGCCCTCAATCAGATAATCAGGTAGTGAAAAATATCTTGTTATTTTTCTTTCCGACGTTTCACGTCGCATTTTGAAAAACGTTGAAGAAACTGAATTCCCAGTGACGTTTGGACGTCAGGATAATTAAAGTCTCAAAGGGTTAATAACCACCTGGCTAAAGTTAATAGAAAGTTGTGGACTAATAGTTAGAGTGTGGAAACTGACCGGTAACGGTGCCCATTTGGGTAGATGTTGACTCATTTTCTCCTGACCGATTTCACTTACGTTGCTGAGAGTCACTAGATCTGGAGTCAGCAGACTGAGCAATATTCTTGAGACCAGTCACGTTCCGTATATAACAGCCGCCAGTTAGCCGGGGCAGACGCCTTCGGTCACTGTTAGCAATTCTTGTCCATATATCCCGATAAATTTTGTCTTTTGATTGGTCAGAATGCATTGGGCGAATAGCCATGACAAAGGATGCACCCAACATCCAAGGTATATGGGAGCGTGCAACATCCAGGGTATAAGCGCTCGCGAAACATCGGGGGTATATGGTTTAAACGAAAGGTTTTTTGCTCGCCTCGAAATAAAACTCGAACCAAAAAATTCAATCATAAAAATAAAATAAGAGCAAATAATTTGCCTCCTGAAGACTAATGTGTTCTATGTGCCGGTAGGCTGCCAGTAGGCACAATGAACACATTGGAAGTTCGGAGACGATATGTCAACAAAATACAGTTCATTCGTTTCCTTAACGATCCAATGGATGTAACTCTGTCTATTATCTCCTGCGATTATAAAAACAAAATAATTATCACGAATTTGGTCCAAGTGATTGTGGAGCTTAGAAAACCGTCCAGAAAATTATTTCCACTATGTTTGTACTGTGATCTCTATACAACTGGTTTTCCGGAGAGCCACCGAAAACCGTCGCAGCCATGTTTGCCCCCTCTTAATGTAGCGACAGGTCAATCAAAGAGCTAACCCTCACATCTGTCACATTTGATGACATGAAAGGTGTAACGTTGTGACTAGTACTGAAATGGTTAACCGGATAACCGGTTTGAAACCGGTTACCTACCTAACCGATTTGAAAGGAAAACGTCAACCGGTTATCCGAAATATCGATAGTGATCGTTATTCCACGGTTAAAACATAGTAAATGTGCCGCTTCTCCTTTGTGATAGATTACATTTCGAAGCAGCGCTGTATATATTGAGAAATAATCGACTTTGGCGTTCAAGACTTCGTTAATAATCGGCAATTTCCGTGAGTGCAGAGTAACCACAGAAACTATTCCGTAGTATGAATACAAACGAACTTTGTATATATACTACGGAATATTTTCTGAGAATATTGCTTTCCAACTCCTACAGTTTTAATCCCAGATTTGGTGAAATAAAGGCTACGGATAACCGGATCATCATGTATCAGTGCGCGCAAACGAAGACGCTTTTCCGTGGATGTAATGGGGACTTCATTGTTTTGTTTTTTTTTTTGTTGCTTTTTTAGCCCTTTACCTAACATGAAAAGCAGACGACACTTACAAAACAAATTCTTGAATAACTATTATTTTAATGTTTTGTCTCAAAAACATAGGTTATGAACCCTCATTGGCACGAACTCGACCTATGTTTTAGAGACAAAAAATGAAAAAGTAATGAAAATTAATTGGCGATTTTTTAGAATAGTGCTGGTCGTTACGTTAGGTAAAAGGTTAAATAATATAATTATCGTAAACAATGACAAGTAATACACAGAGTATTCGCTTGACTGGACTGGTTACGTGAAATAATTCATTCGAGGCGAGGGACTATATTGTAAAACATTTGTGCGCATTCCCGCACTCGTGTTTGTACAACGTCCCTCACCTCTCATGAACTATTTGTAACCAGTCCAGTCAAACGATTACTCTCTATCTGTTCATAATGCGAGCGACGATTTCGAGGTGTCGAACAATATAAAACTTTCAAGAACTATTTTTTGTTTCTAAATTTTTTCTCATTTATAGTAACAGTTTTCGGTTGGATGGGGGTAGATGATAAACTTTTCAATATTCTGCCAACGAGAGTGCATACAATCCAATGAAGAAAGGGCCAGAGGATTGGACGGATAAAAGTAACTCTGCTGCAATCTCAATAATTCACCTTGTTGTACTTGTAAGAAGTTATTCCCATTTGTTTTTTTTTCAGGCTGGGAATAGTGTTATAAGTTAATCAATGTTCTGTGATGTTACCATAAATAAGTATTGATCTCTCTTGGTCTTTAAGTTGTCACATGCTCCGCGACAAGCAAAGTTCTCTTCGCGTATAAAATTCTTGTACTGTCAATAACACAGCGAAGACTCGGCGAAGTGTTTCTGGAGACATCGTAATATCAGCCCTTTTGGATTTTCTGACGTTCAGTATGCGCCGAAATTGAAATTATTATTACACAATTTGTACGTATAGCCAGCAAAATCTAGAGAGGAAACGTATAGCAGGTACAGTCAAATTCTTTCATTTTCGTTGCAGTTTTTTTTTCATTTCTGTTTACTCTAGTTTGTATTTTCGTTTGAATATTTTCAATAATTAAAAGTTGTAGCAATAATATGGGACTACTCCTAATTGTCTGAACTTATTGGCCAGCCATTTTGTTTTATTTAGAAAACAAATAATAATTACTTATCGAAGTTTTGATCTTTTTCGGTTCAAAAAGCAAATGATTGACTATTCTCCCATATGATGAAAGTATTATTTTTGGGCTGACTTTTTTGTCATCCAACAAACTCGGAGGTACAGAGTAGAGATACATTATGTAAAGTTTTTATCCAAATCAATGTGGAGTTATAGTTTCGTCAGTGTAGCACTGCTGAGGTTATTTACGGGTGCAAGCCCACGTTGCGAGGTTTTATTGCCGAATTTCAAATGAAATTTTCGATATAACACTGTGGGGATAAATCTAAAAATAGTGATCTCACCCCAGAGGTGAATAAACCTGATAGAAACTTGTGTATTATGGCGTTAACCAAACGACTTAGAAAAAAACAACATTTAACCCTTTACCTAACACGAAAAGGAGACGACGCATGCAAACATTTTTTTTTAATAACTAAATACTTTCATTTTTTGATTCAAAAACATAGCTCGTGGCCCCTCATTGGAACGAGTTCAACAACCTCATTCCAATGAGATGTCATACGCTATGTTTTTGAGACAAAAAAATGAAAAAAAATAATGAAAGTTCAATGGTAATTTTTATGAATATCGCTGGCATTTTGTGGCCGTTGCGCTGTGTAAAGGGTTTAATGCAACACTTAGCTTACAAATAACACCCTACAGTGTACCACTACTGAGAGCGGAAGATCTCATATCAGATCCCTCCAATTTTCTGTCCTGTCCAATTTATCTGCCACGCTCTAACACTCCTGTTTACAGAGATCCCTCCTATTAAGATCTGGAAACTTGGCAAGTGAGGACAACAGGAACAAGAGAAAAATTCAACAAACATTATTCAAAACCCTTACTAAGATCGTAACAGTCATTTTTTATCATTTGCATATCTGTGAATAACAAACGGACGACTGTTTATGTTACCTGGGATTATCTCAGTTGTAAAATCCAGGAATGAACTTTCTCTTCCGACAAACCATTAGAACATAATTGGAATTTCTAATCTCCCTTATTTTGGCAGTCAGACATAAATATCTTTCAGGATTAACTTGACTCTAAGGTTGCGCGTTGCCGTCCTGTCGTTCACATCTTAAAATTTCAGCCCAAATAAAGAACAAGTAACGCACGATCTCACCTTTTATTTGTGAAAAAAAAATTGTTAAGACGAAATAAAATCAAAGATGGTAGAAAGGCCTCACAACACTTTTTCCGACGTGTTGCCATTATGCTACAGAGTGTAACGTGCTGACTATTGTAACATTTGCGGGCCTGCGATCAATTTATTTATTTATTTATTTATTATTTCTTCATTTCTTTATTTTTATTTGGGGTTTAACCCTTTACCTAACGAATCGCCCGCATCCGCCCGCGTTATTTGGAAATTCAGAAGTTGAAAAAAAAAAAAATTCAAAATATTTCAACAAAACCATACCATGTGACCCCTCATTGGAACGAGCTCATTGAGCTCGTTCCAATGAGGTGTCACATGATATGGTTTTGTTGAAAGTTGTTTTTAGCATTATTTAAAAATGGTAATTAAAATAATACATTTTTATATCGTCTGCGTTGGGTAAAGGGTTAACGACAGTTTTTTTTCGGGTGACGGAAGACGGAGTGCCTGGAGAGAACAACCGAACAGCGGCGGGCAACTGTCATCCTCCACAACGTACCACCTCTTATCGGCGGTTAATAACAAGTGCATCAGTGACGTCCAATAGGGATCAGCACACAATGCACACATAAGCAATCGGGATTTTCCGTCCCAGGATCGTGATACGACCTGAATTTCGAAAAATAATTAGCTGCTCAGTGAATCTGTGTGGTAGACCAATCAAGATTTTCAACGTTGATTGGTCTTTCCCCATGTAACAACTACAGACTCTGAATTGGCATGGAATTCTCCATCAGGGTCCGACAAGCCGAGTGCCTTCCCAAAGAACACTACAGAGCAGAGTTACCGCGGGTCAGGATCGTATCGTGGACATTTTGGTTTGAAGTTCATTGCTCGAACTACGGTGCCAACACGCTTCCATTCGAATGGCGATTGGATTTCTGTCTGATTCATATATAAAGTCAAACGAAATTAACACACGAAATGCAATGTTTCCGTTGTTGTTGGATAGGTAAAAATCTTCATTGAGGAGGCAGATAATTTCTTCCAGATTGCGACTGGGTCGTGTTCCGGTTGAAATTCGTTGGCTTCGATTATGATGACACTTTTGTAATCGTTCACAAATAATGATATTTAAAATGTATTTTGTACAAATCTGGTCATCAGGTTTATATTAGCATTCAGTTTTTTGATGACTTACGTGTGCCAAAAAGCCCACAATAAGGCTAAAAATTTATTTGGATTCTTATGTAATCCCTCATTGAATTTGACCCCCCCCCCCCACCTCCATTGGACATTTTTATTGTCTTACAATATTAGTACAAACTCAGGGAGACCCGAAATATTTTACATATTTATTTCGTTGCATCTCCAATATGTTTGCCTTATTACAATTTATGGGAGACTGCCAATAGGCACTTTCCCATAAATTGTAACGAAGCAAATCCCCATAGATTAAATACATTTACTTCATATATAATATGACTAGCATAAAAAGAATATGAAGCCTTTGAACTGCAGTACCTACAGTTCGTTTTTAGAGGTTTGTTTTATTTTTCATATTAAAAATGAATGTATCTGTATAAATATGCACTTTCTATATTTCTGTGTAACTAGAAATCTGTGTAGGATTCCTCTCCATGCTCACTTTTTGCAAAAGAAAAATAAAATTAAAAATAAAACCCAGTGAGAGAGAGGGGCACTCTCTCACTGATTTGAAAATAAAAATTGCCCGAGAATCAATTAATTTATTTGTGTGGCCTAATCTGGTATTTCCTTTTACTGAAAAGCAATAATCCATATGTTATTTTTTCCGAGTATCAAATCCTGCTCGAGAGACGATACTCGTTGCTCTTCCAGTTTCGTATGGCTAAACTGATATTCGAATGAAACCAGTATATAATATTATCAGCTCATACCTCTCAAACGACAATACACATTTTCGATGACGCTTCATTTTCCTAAATACACAATCTATCGCATCGTGAATTTCTAAAAGGCTATTATGCTATTGCACTTTTAGTTATTTTATTAATTCATCGCTCTTTCGATGTGCGAATAGTAGTAGGGGATGTATGAAACGGGCCACATTGGCAGGATCTCATGCAGGATCTCATGTGACGTCATAGTCACGTGACCTAGTGGCGCCATGTTTGGTTGTTATGGTAACCCGCGTGAGCGGCCATGTTGTGACGTCATCTCCATAGTGATACGTGGTCTTATAATGAAAAGCCTTACAGACACGAAAAACGTAACCCCGCATCGCCGATGCGCAACCATTGTTTTACTTAATCTTCTGGAAAATGTAAGTTGATCGAAAAAAGCGAATCACAGTTTCACTTCTTTGACCAACTGAAATATTACAGACGAGTGAATCAAATCTACAGGGAATGGATTGTTTAGCAGTAGACTAGTTCCAGACATAACAGCATTGAATTCCTTACAAAATTAGACCGCATGTAGTGGCCTGAGAGCTTGAACGGGTCCCTACCCACGGCACTGTAGAATATCCCTAATCGAAAGAAGAAAGAAGAAAATCCTGCCGAATCTCAGACGCTTCATTCCTTTTTTTCTTCTTGATTCGACGTAGGTTTTGGGATATTTTATTCCCAAAAGCCCTGATGCAAGTACGTTGCAAACACGTAATGGGAGGAGATCTGTATTTTTTTCCATACACAGAGCTGGGAATAGTGGGTAGGTCAGCATCTAAAAAAACGTGTTTTTTCTGGGAGTCGTAAATATTCCCTTATGGCCCTGACGTCATTGTCTGTGGTGTGACTGTTTTAAACTGACCAGATGCATCATTGTAAATGCGTGTTTTGCCTGATTCGATTCCAGCGAAAAGTTGGGATTGTCCTGGCACCAAACTCCTTTTGAAAAGCTGCTCATTCCTGTATTCTGTATACCAATGGACACTAGTCTTGTAGATTATAAAATGCACCTCTTTGTTTCCCGTTGTTATTGGTTTTGTCGGTTAAGTGTTTCAATATATCAGCCTGTGCGTACTTCAACAATTAGAGGGCCACACACCGACAAAGGCAGATGACAGATAAGAGAGTCTGTGATAAGGTTCAGTCCTAATTAAGAGGGCAACGTTCGTAAATTCCTCTCTATAACCTTGACGAGAGTTATATATTTTCCAAGAAAACGAATACAGAAGTCTGAGTCGATAAGCCCTCTTAATGACCTGGAATTGCGTATTTAATTATTCTGTTTTTGTCTCCTCTACCCCTCCCACCACAAGATAAAAAAAAACAAAGTAGTCCTCGATGATACAAATACCAAGAAACCTTTAACCCCCTACACTCTGATGTCAAAATTCCTGAATTTCAAGCAGCAAATATTTCGCATAATGCAACTAGGAATTTAACCAAGTCAGTCTTGTCTGACACAGCTCTAAGAGCTCTATCAAACAACCCTGAATTGGCTAAATTTCTAGTTGCATTATGGGAAAAATTTGCTGCTTGAAATTTTAATGTTTCAACCACAGTGTGCAGAGGGTTAACACTAAAATAGCAATGAGTTGGAACAATGATTCAATAATTCATCATTGATTTCATTGGACGAAATGTGAGCAAAGCCAGAAGAGAGTACACATTTCGTTCCAAAATACATTTTGTACACATTAGACCACTGAACTTGAATAAAGCACAAGTTTCATTTCGGGCAAAAGGAGAGGGATAATATGGCAGATTCAACTCTCTCTCTTCCTCCATTGTTTTCCGTCAACTGTCTTCTGACCACAGGGGCTCTGGTCTGCTCGATTTATGTCATGATCCGCGACATGGCCTCTGATACACTAACATGCTGTGCTCAATGAGTTGGACACAACATTGGGAACAAAAATGAAAAAAAAGTAACGTTAAAGTCAGCCTAAGATATACACATCGAAATTACCTTGGTGGGATAACTAAATGCAGACTTTTAGAATGGTAAATTTTATATTGTCAAGTGGCTTCGAATATTTGAGAGCAGACCAGACAGGTCATACATGACACCGTAGTCGCCGTGCACAGTTAAAACGAGAAGTCCCGCCATGAACTGTGCGCTTATCTAGGCTTAATTGCTCGTAGAAATTGAGCGCAATTGCCACATTGAATGAGATCCAAAGCGCGGCAGGTTCTCCTGGTTACTCATTGCAAACACAGGCAATGTTTCTGCCAATGGATCTCCGGGTGCTTGTGCACAGGCCATATGTACATAATTTGAGAGCCTTATTATGGTCAGAACGCGTAGATTAAGGCGCAGACCGACGTGCTATATGTGCGCATTTCATGACAGGACTTCTAGTTTTAACTGTATGGACTGGCTGATCTGAGCTCGTTAATAAACATTGAAACGACAACCCAGATTGGTCGATTGTTTTGCTTATTATATGGCAGTGGATAATTAAAAATGGTTATTCCACCTGAATTGTAAACAAGAAGGGACGATTGACTCCTGTTCCGAGTACTGAATACAAAGGTACTCGCGTATTTAGGTCTCGTTTAAAAAATTATCTCCCTTATTGGAGTTTAATGACATTTTCGTCATCAGGGTAGGGATCTGCGAATCACACATTTTTTTCGAATCGAATCTCGAATCGAATCGTGTCTCTGATATCGATATCGAATCGAATCTCGAATCGAATCTGGATAGACAAGTTATTTCATATTGCATCAAACGGAAGTTACGGTACACTGTAATGGCCCTTACAAGACCAACTGACACCCACAACACCAATAAATAAATATTATCTGTTGTACCATCGCTGAAACAGCTAGGCCCTTTATCCATAGCTTTAGTTTTTGAAGGCTTAACTTGTTACTATTCACGTTCTTAAAAAATTTCCCACTTAAATAACTGTTAACCTCTGACAATTACTCAGTTAGATAGGAATTGAGCCTGAATGAGTGAATTGTCTTATGTCAATTTCATCCAATTTTTGTGAAATGCAACAAACTGAAGTTAGTATGACAGATTCGAAAAATCGAATATTGACTGATTCGTGATCGATCTCGAAGCAGACGTGTGGTATCGATATCGAATCGAATCTCGAATATTCGCAGGACCGTACATCAGGGTCACTTCATGCCGGGCAGTTTTACGGGTGGAGGAAGCCGTTGTACCCGGAGAGAACCACCGAGCAACGGCAAGCAATTATCAGACTCCCCCAACGTACTAACTCCACACAAGCAGGGTTGGCATTGGTTGAAGACAAGTGCACCACAGAAGTGCAATACGTCTGGGTACAAAACACAACCGTGACCCCACGTGGGAAATTGTTTTCAACCAACGCTAACTCGGCTAGTGTGTAGTTAGTACGATGAGTAATCTGGCAGTTGCTCGGTGGTTCTTTCCGGGTACTTCGGGTTCCTTCATCCGTAAAACTGCCCGACACGAGGTAACCCGGGTAGTCCAAAGTATCTTTAAACTCCAATAAATAAACAAATAAACAGATAAATACATACATAAGTCGACTTAATGATATAACCGCAAGTTCAAGTAATGAACAAAATGAAAATTCATCGTTTGGCTACATTCGAATCTGTCCAGACACCACACCGCGTAACGTTGTGAACAACTGTCTCGACAATCAGAGTATACAACTCGTGTTACCAGCCGCGATGATTTAACGTTTGACACTTTGAACCCTGGTGCACTCTTCCATGGTGGTATCTTCCATGTCAGTACAATTGAAGAAATTTGAAAAAGTCAATTTATCATATGGCTCGTCCGTTTTGTTCACTTTAAAACATTTGATATTTTGTTTTCATATTAATCAGTGATAAATAAAGCCTTCCGTCAATTTCATTGGTCAATTTCAAAACTAGACAATTTGATTGGCTGAACAAAATCAAACTGGGCCACATTTTCATAATTTGCATAATTAGAGTTGGGAGCTTTCATTGGTCAATTTCAAAACTGGGTAATTTGATTGGCTAAACAAAATACAACTGCGTGACATTTGCATAATTTCAGTAGGGGGAATTTACGTTATCTGTCCTATTTACGGTGGGTTATATTGTATTAATCTTTTACCTGCAAGAAAAACGCCATTCATTTTTTTTATATTTTCACTTTTTGCTTCCAAAAGATAGGTTATGACCCCTCATTGGACGAGCTCGACGAGCTCGTTCTAATGAGGGTTCATAACCTATGTTTTGGAAGCAAAAAATGAACATGTTTAGTTATACAGGGATGTTTTTTTCCAAGTGCCGTCTGCAACTCCAGCTAGGTGATAGTTAAAAAGTCCTACTAAGTGGCTAATTTGTGCGCATGTGTGTCATATGATAAATAGAATATGAAATGAGTGTTTTTCTCATATAATATTTATGAAACTCGTTCGAATTTTCCGTTTGGGCTCGCCAGAGGCTCGCCAAAACGGAACATTCTCAGACTCGTTTCATAAATATTATATGAGAAAAACACTCATTCCATATCCTCTATATGTACATTGTTTGGGGCAAGACCAATTAATAGTTCAATACGCACGCCGAGATGATAATATTTTATCGACATTCTGCAAAACGGGAGGAAATACAATTGGTGACCAGTTTTGTGGTAATGCTGTCTTATTTCTTTATTTCCAGATAGAGGAGATGCGCTAGGAGTTCTGACAGCGGATAATTTGAAATTTAACCAGACAATATGAATAATATATCATATGAATTATCAACCGGTTTAAATGTGTCAACAGGCGACGGAAGCTGCGACGTCAATTGCGTCATACAAAACGTGAAACTTGTGAAAATAGTTTTATTACCAATATTCATTGTGCTTGGTTTTACTGGAAACCTTCTGTCTGTTTTTGTGTTTACATGTTCGGAAATGCGTCATTTCTCATGCTCTCTTGTTCTGTCAGCACTAGCTTTAGTAGACAACGTTTTCCTTATCAACGTATTGTTGATGTGGATTGATGTCTCATTCAAAACGCAAATATTAGACACAATTATTATATGCCAGGTATATGTCTTCTTTACGTATTTAACAAGCTTTTTGTCTGTGTGGTTTGTTGTAACCATAACATGTGAAAGATATATCGCTATATGCCACCCATTTTACGCTTCAAGACTTTGTACAAAGCATCGAGAAAGAATAGTTATATTGTGTCTCGTTATCGCAGCCTGTGTCGTGTACTGTTTTTCCCTCTGGACATCTCGCATTGTTGTTGCGTATGGCCAGAAACACTGCGCAATGGCAGTAGATTATATAAAACTATTAATCGCGATGACATGGGTGGACACAGCCCTAACATTTCTGATTCCTTTACTCCTTTTGTTTACACTAAACTTTAAGATTGTTTACGCTCTATGTTCAAGAACAGCAAAAGAGGAACGGATAGCATTGAAAGAGACAAGATGTCAAACAAATCGATCAACAAACACTAAAACACAGAGGAAATTCACTGGGACATTACTTCTTGTTTCAGTAACATTTTTCTGTCTTGTTCTACCGAATCACATGTTCCGTTTAGTACAGAGTCTTAGAACTGTAATACAATTTGAGGATTATTTATCCTACATCGCTAGACACATTCTTCACGAAACATTTCTGTTACTCTACTACGTAACATTTTCCATGAATTTCTTTCTTTACGCAGCTTCGGGCAAAATTTTCAGGAAACATTTACTTGAAATACTGGTTAAGAGAAAGTTCCGCTTTCGATAACTTCCGGAGACTTCCCCTAGCATTTTAATTAACACTTTACCCAACGAATCGGTCGCATCCGCCTGGGTAATATGCCAACTCAGCAGTTGAAAAAAAAATATTAATTTAACAAAACCATATCATGTGGCCCTTCGTTGGAACGAGCTCGTCGAGCTCGTTCCAACGGGGGGTCACATGATATCGGTTTGCTGAAATTTTATGAAAGATTTGAAAAAAATGATATTTAAAATAATAAATTTGGATATTGTCTGCGTTGAGTAAGGGGTTAAATGATATAGTGCTAGAAGCCCATATTTGTGCTTTATTGTGAAGTACAGATAACACATCGTCGTGTGAGAACCATAAGGTTCTATCTTCCAGTGGAAGATAGAACCTTATGGTTCTCACACGACGACATACAGATTGAAAGCTCATATTAAGTACATGCGCTTTGTATTATCTTTGAAGTGATATTTTTTAGTTTGTTAAGGTTTGCATTATTACAGCTTGTGGGAGACTGTCAATGCCACTTTCGTATAAATTGCATCAAGGCAAAGGCACGTACACAAGATTTGATGACTAAAAATAATTTAGTACACTACCAGTTAACCTTTTTACCCAACGTAGACGATATCAAAATTCATTATTTTAAATATCATTTTTTTTTTTCAAATTTTTCAAAAATATTCAACGAAACCATATCATGTGACCCCTCATTGGAACGAGCTCGGCGTTGTTGGAATAGGGTTAACACGACTTCCTTTGATAATTTTGTGAGGCAAAAGTAGAAAAGGAGAGCAGACCGGGTGCAGCTATTACTTTCCGTAAAACGGTTAAACGTGGGTGGAGGGTGAGGGGAACAAAACATATTAGGTAGAGAGACTGGATACGCCCATTGCATAACACTCTAGCCTTCTTGTCGCTATTTACAGTATCTTTGTTATTAACGTGTAAAATGAATGCGGCAAAATGGATAGTTAAAAATAAAACGTCACCACTCTCAGGCGTGTATACAACACAACATATTTTGAATCCCTCCAACTATTTCGGTGTAACTGAAATTTAACAAGCTTTTTGTCTGTGTGGTTTGTTGTAACCATAACATGTGAAAGATATATCGCTATATGCCACCCATTTTACGCTTCAAGACTTTGTACAAAGCATCGAGAAAGAATAGTTATATTGTGTCTCGTCATCGCAGCTGAAAAAAATAAAACAATAGTAAAAAGCAACGTCTGTTAAATCTAGTTCATTTACTGAGTAAAAAAATACCCATTTACACTGGGTCATGCCGGTATGTCAAACGCTGACTTGCAAATTCTCCAAGACACATCTGTCTCGTATTGTGAATGAGAGTACGAACTTCATCTTCACTCTGACCAATTGATCACACTCCTGGACAAGAATTTAACACCAACATTTTTTAGTCACTTCTCTTGTGCACATACCAGCGTACATACCGGTTTACTATTTTCCGAGGGCACCAGCTTACTTTTAACTACTATTCTATCCTGAGCATAGTGCAGGCGTGTTTCAAGTATATAAAAGTCACATGACAAACAAACCTAATGATGAGATGCAGAGATCGCATACAAAAGATGTTGCTAGTCAATATATGATTTTCAGAACAGTACACAATGCCTACTTATTGTTGGTCAAGGGTGTACGTAAACCAACTTCAGAATTAACATTTTCTTGTAAAAGCAGTGGGATTCATATCTACAAACATGCTTTCGAACAAGTAGAGAAAACTGGTGATTCATGATGTATATATTTTTGTCAAAATTTAAAAAAAAAACAAACACAAATGCTGCAATTATGTCCTCTCAGCAGGGTTTTAGGGACGTGCATTTATGGGTACCTTTACTATTAACGTTTAAACATTTCATGTACCCCCGAAATTTACGCCCCTATATATAGGTTGCGAGATTACGTTATAAGGAATGTTTTTTTCTGTACTTGGCTGAACATGGATTTAACAAAATACAGGTTTGAGGGCAATAATAATTGTAGAGCTCCATAGGACTTCTTCAAAACACAGCTATGACTCTGTCCTCAGCCTCGCCTACATTCGCTACCGCTTACATTTTGGTATTTGAAGCGGCTAAAATGTATTAAATCTCACGCGCATGTGTTATGACGCCGTTTTCTTGTATTTATTTGAGGACAGTGTGTTAATGTGACAGTAAGCATATTTAGTACTGAACTCCTCAACGATTTGTCCAAAAAGATATTTTTACAGCAAAGAGAGATAATATAACTTGTTTTCATATGGAGGTTTAGGCATAGTTTCGTCCCCGGTTGCAACAAGGGACCATCTGTAATGCTTTAGCATTACAGATGGCTCCTTGTTGCAATGACGATTTAATTGAACAGCCCTTTTGAGTAGAATGATTAAGTTATTGGCAACTCGCGACCCCACTCAACTGTGTATTGTTACGCCTTGTCATCAAATGCTGCTATCTTGCTGTTGCAAACACTTATGCTCAATAGACTGAAAGGGTTTAAACAGTCAATGGTGTTCAGCAAGACTGAGCCAGGAAAGTAAAAGGTGGATGGGTCTTCTTGTGTATTATCGGAAATGGACAATTGTTTTCCTTACTCCCAAAATTACAACAGATCGTACATCCTCATCATATATCGGCAAAACAACCCTTTCGTTGTTCAAACTACTGTGCGACACCAATATCACAATAATGTCGATTTTGATTGACATCACAATAACCATGAATGAACTGTTGACCCTTTCGACACCACAAAAATATAACAAATGACAAACATTTTGCAACAAACATTTTAACTTGAACATTATGTTACATAACAAATTAATATTGCACGCATGAGTAGCGTTATGTTGGAAATGGTCACCGATCTCTCCAAACGGATTGCTGGAACGTTCATTTGTCAGAAACAGGAAAGTGTCGCAGCCTCCGCCATCTTAAAGGAGAGGGACTGGACGGGTAGGAGGCATGTGTTCCTATGAATAGACAATGCTAAAAAAAATCGGGGGAGCGTGTAGTCTCCACTTTGTCCGTCCGTCCGGTCCGCCCGTCCGTCTGCCTGTCTGTCTGTACGGGCCAACATTGGGGGTTTAGGGAATATTATTATTAGGGGCTACCTACAAATTAAGGTAGTGTTAGGGTTAGGCGTTGGTGGGGTTAGGGTTAGGGGTAGCCTCAGAGTAGGGTTTAAGGTTGAGGGAGTGTTAGGTCCGGGGGTTAGGGTTGGGGTCAGGGGTGGGGTTTTAGTTTTAGTAGACCCTAAACCGAAAATAGCTCCTAATCCTATTGGTTTGGCTAGGGTGGGGTTGGGTCAGGGATGGGTTGGGGTTAGGGTTAGGGGTAGCCCCAGAGTAGGGCTTAAGGTTGGGGGTTAGGTCCCGGGGTGGGTGGGGTTAGGGTCAGGGGTGGGCTTTTAGGGTTTAGGGTCAGGGTGGGTAGGGTAGGGTTAGGGTTAGGGTGTGTTTTTTGGGTGGAGGTCGGGGTTAGGGTTAAATATAAGTTTTGGGGTGGAGGGGTGGGGTTCGGGGTAAAATAAGGTTTTGGACTTACAAAATGTTTTTTTGGTAGCCCGTAAACCCGAAATGTTGGAACGTCCGTCCGTCCGCCCGAAACAAATTGTTTCCGGATTATAAGTAGTTTGCTTTAATATATGATCTTATAATTTCGCAACCTTACCACCTACCATGAACTACAGGCCAGGTTTGATCTTATAGAATTGACCGTTTCAGAGTAATGCCCCTTGAAATGTGGCAAAATGGTAAAGTGATAAAACATTTCTTATGGTATCTTATTAAATGCCCAGAACATGTATTATTAACGTGCTTATACATTCACCCTAATTAAGCAGAGGCCCTGTCTTCAAAGGCCAGTTTAATCTCCTTCCCAAGTAACTTTTAATACAGGTTTGCTGTGTTATGTTACCCTTGTCCTTCCACACGTTTTTATATTTTCTATATGGCTTTAACCATTTCACAGTTCTGCATTTGAAAACAAAATCCGCATGACGTTTCCAACATTTCGTATTTCGGGGAGCATCAGTTGGTTGTGCCAACTTTTTACTTGGATAGACTTCAATTATTCGACGCCTCGCAATCGATTTTTAAAGAATATACTTTGATATCCGCGATAAGCCAATATGTTGATAATGTTGACATTATTGGCGGTAATGTAAATTAAACATTTACAATATATTCTACTTACTATTGGTAACAAGCAAGTGCTGATATTCAGAACTGATACCGTGCTATTAGTTTTTCTGCTAGGGTTGGTATCGTGCAGAGGCGGTGGAACCAGGGGGAGGGGGCACAGGGGACACGCGCCTTTCCACTTTTGTACACAGACATGCTGCGCCATTACACCATGATTTAAAATGGGCATTACTGAAATATATATTATTTGGAAATCCAAGCAACAATTGGCAAAATAATCCCACCTTCGGTCGCTTCGGCCCGTTTCTTCTACTTCACCCATATTCCAACCCGAAGGCTAGCCCTCGGGTTGAAGATGATTGAAGTAGATGAAATGGTCAGGACAGTGACCACACAGCGGAATCATCATTTAACCCTTTACCTAACGTAACGGCCAAAACCGGCCAGCGCTATTCTCAAAAGCACCCAATTAATTTTCATTATTTTTTTCATTTTTTGTCTCAAAAACATAGGTTATGACCCCTCTTTGGAACGAGCTCATCGAGCTCGTTCCAAAGAGGGGTCATAACCTATGTTTTTGAGACAAAAAATGAAAAAAAATAGGTATTCAAGAATTATTTTTGCACGTGTCGTCTGCTTTTCAGGTTAGGTAAAGGGTTAAACGAGAGACTATAGTATGTCACCGTACATTTACTGATATGTGATTGCAACTTTTCTCCCACTGGGCCGAACTATGGTAGCCTTGAAAAGTTGTGTCCCTCCACTGTTATCGAGCTTTCGCTGCCTCTGGTATGGTGTTACCAATTTTCCTGCTGGACATTCGACTGATGTCTGATGAGGTGAAAGCTGGAAATCAAATGTCACACATGGGAGGAGTTTCCAGATTGGCTTACGTGGCATCATCGTTGTTTTTTTCGCTGACGCCATAGCAATATAGTTACACGGGCGTCAGTGGAAAGGTAGAGCGCGGTGTCCCAGTGGTTAGGGCGTTGTATTTCAAAACCGAAAAGTCTAAGATTCGATCCCAACCAGAGGTAACTGCGTTGCATCCTTCAGCGAGGCACTTAATCCCGATTGCCCAGGTGGGGGCATGGTGGCGCTGTGTACCAAGGCCTACAGTACGTGGATGAGGCACTTGTATTTAACCAAAGCTCGCCCTGCTTGTGTGGAGTTAGTACGTCGTGGAGTCTGACAATTGCTCGCCGCTGCTCGGTGGTTCTCTCCGAGTACTCCGGCTTCCTCCCGATGTGAAACTTTTCCGACACGGGTTGACCCTGGCTCTCAAAGGTGTCGCCAATTCCCAATAAAAAAAAATAAATAAATAAGTAAGTGAGAAGGGCTATGATAGATTTGTCTAGCTTATCTTTACACGTTCATCCCATTATTGTTCTAATAAAAAAATAAAGACCAAACATGTAGGTTATGTTATTTATTTATTGGGGTTGAAGGTCATATATTTCTGCCTTGTGGCTAATCATGACCATGACAGTTTTACGGGTGGAGGAAGCCGGAGTACCCGGAGAGAACCACCGAGCAACGGCGAGCAACTGTCAGCTCCCCAACATACTAACTCCACACCAGCAGTTTTAGCATTGGTTGAAGACAAATGCACCATCGACGTGCAGTACGCCTTAGTCCACGACGTCACCGTGCCCCCCAGATGGGCAATGGGAGTGAGGTGTCTTGCCCAAGGACACAACGCGGTTGCCGCAGGTGGGGTTCGAACCGAGGACCTCTCGGCTTGCAGCCTGCACCTCTACCTACTGAGCCACCGCGCCCCCAACATGTAGGTTAGTGGTCTGTAATTCTTAAGTAGGACTTTGCTCGAAATCTGTTGTAAAATGTAATCTGGGCGCTTACTGCGGTAGCTACTAAAGCGATGCCCTGTTTATTTATCTTTAATGTAGAGGCTCCTATCCTTACCACTTGTCATCTTTGCATAATATTGACGCTTTGTATATCTACAGTTCCAATTGAACCAAGTGGTTGATTTGCACAATAAAAAACAATTTATGTTTCTATTTTGTTATCGATGTTTCTTTTGCATTGATTCTCCGGAAGTCCACTCTGGGGAAAATAAAAATACAAACGAAAACAAGAGAGAATTCTTCCTTTTTTCCGGCAAATTTAGATCGCCTATGTAATTTTAGCGTAATTTCGTCGCATGAGTGCTAGAATGTTCTATGTCCCCTATGGGACATAGAACATTCTAGCACTCAGGCGACGATTTGTTAAAATAGATAACTTCGTTGAATATTATTAGGCCACATCAAAACAATGGTTGTTTGTTTTCAAATCAGTGGCGAAGGAGGAATTTTATTTTTATTTCAATAACTTGAGATATAACGTTAAATGCGAGAGGGGGTCAAATCAAAGAGGTTGTTGCGTGGCCTGCGTGATCAAGAGAAGTCTGGTTTTGAAGACTACCTTGATGGCACCTTTGGGGGGGGGGGGGGTCACTGTTGTTCAAGCTGAGGTCGCGGTCCCTGGAGCTGAGGGGAAAAATTGGGTAAACAAACTGAAAAGGAGTGCCAGTTGTGTAATTTGGGCGTGGTGGAGACCATGGAACACTTTCTTCTCGAATGCCCAAAATACCAGTCTAAAAGAATAAGATTCACTGGAAGCATAATGGAGAAGTGGGATGGGAGAATGAATGACATGTGGTTAGTGAGAGACTCAAAGGAGTGGGTTAATATGATAATCGGAGAGATTAGGAAGAATGGGGCAAGGGATGTCATCAAGCAGTTCGTCTCCGAGTGTTCTGAGGAGAGACGAAGCGTGGGAATGGGGAGGCAGTTGGGAGCACAAGGGTAACCAAGGCCTTCTCATCCGAGAGCCGCGACAGATCAGCGGCCGGCCAAAGTGTTATTATTATAACGACGTAAGACGCTGTATGTGCCTTATTATTGACAAATCCAATTTGAAATTAACACAATTAAGGTTATGGGTCACTTTTCGAGGATCAAGTCATGCACACAGGCATACTTTGTAGAGCAACTTGCCTCGACAAGGGACGATGTGACGTGGGGAATGGGAGACGGTGCATGTCTTGAACAGGAGAAAGTCGCTCGTAACAATGGCATGATAGTCAAATAATCAGACATGTTCAGTCGCAAATGATATTCATTCGGGAACGTCGCAAAGACGACTGATTGGGGATTGTGGGTGTATAAACCGATTTGTCCCGACGTTGGCGGCTCACATCCCGACTAACTACTATTCCAACTTAATCATCAAGACATGCCTTCGTCGAAGGGATGTCTTATTGATGTAGTTTGAACATTAGTCAGTCTAGGGCTACACGATATTCAAAACAAAAAATCAAGACTTCATTAGTGAATAATAAAATAAAAATATATGTAGCCATCCTGACGCAACGTATTGCTAACATGTAACTGACTCGCACTAACAAGAACGAACACATTACTCCTAGTTTAAAAAATCTTCATTGGCTTCCTATAGCAGCTAGAATTGAGTTCAAAATTATTTTGTTTACATACAAAACACAAAGAAACCAAGCGCATTCCTACGTCTCTGATTTGGTCAAAACATTTGTGCAAAAACGCACACTTCGCTCCTCATGCCACAATCTACCGGAGCAGACCTTATATGGCCTAGCCTCATATGGGAGACGTTCCTTCAGTTACAATGTTCCAAGATGTTACCTGAATCTGTGAGAGGGGTTCAATCACTTCCAGTTGTTAAATCAAAGCTAAAATCTTATCCATTTAAAAATATTATCCCGATGTTGATTAATCTAAGGTTTCAAGTACCTAAATACTGTACAGTAAAAACTAGAAGTCCTGTCATGAAATGCGCACAAATAGCACGTTGATCTGCGCGTTAATCTACGCGGTTATGACCATAGTAAGGCTACCAAATTCTGTATATATGGCCTGTGCACAAGCAAAGTTTCAGCCAATCGACCTCCGGGTAACCCGGAGGTCCATTGGCAGAAACAGTGCATGTGTTTGCTATGAGTAACCAAGAGAACCTGCTGTGCTTTGGATGCCATTCGATATGGCAATTGCGCGCAATTCCAACGCGCAATTAAGCCTAGATAAGCGCACTATTCGTGACAGGACTTCTAGTTTTAACTGTATATGTTTTCATCTTGTAATGCTTTTTGGATTTTGTTCAGTGCCTTGGAACTTTGTAATCATGTGCGCTATATGAGTTATATTTATTATTATTATTATTATTATTATTATTATTATTATTATTATTATTATTATTATTATTACTATTCCAAATTGATCATGCTGGGTGCAGAACATCACACATCGGGAACTACAAACCTTAATGTGCATGATGAACTGCGTTTGTGACAAACGTCCAGATATCAAATCTAGTAGTTCAAGAAAATGCATTCCCGTGAGAATCGCTGGTAGAGCAACTGTGCAGAATTATGTGACTTTAAACAGTATTGTAATTCATCAGTTAAATTTGACCTCGTTGATCTTTCTGAACCCGTAATTGGATTACATGGCAGCCGGTCGGCTCCGTGCTCTTATCTTAGGTAAATTCACTCTTACCGTGCTCCAATTGTCGGAAGCGGGTCAATTACACGCGAGCAACGGCGCTAAACTGCCCACATCACAGATCGAACACATTCCGGAGTTGTTTTCTATGGCAATGGTTGTCAGCGTCCGTGCTGACATAAATTTACATCTTGTAAATTCGATCAAGACAAATAGACCGAGGTCGAAAATGGCACGTTTTTTTATTGTTTTTCTTCAACAAATAAAACGGGTTTGGACAATTTTCACTTCTAACGATGACAGGCTTCTGGGCACGTTAACAAATGGTATTCCATAGTCAAATTCCTAAATGTCTAACTCAACAAGAGACGTTTATCTCCTAAATAAATAAATAAATAAATAAATAAATAAATAAATAAATAAATAAATAAATAAATAACGTACATGATTACTAGCAAGACATGATTGATGTCTTGGACTCCAATCCTGACAAAAAGGCCCTGAATGGAAAACAATTATTGGGGGGGGGGGGGGAGGTCGGTGGTTGGGGTATCGTATACATCCAACACCTCCTTATTGACACCCCTGTATTCATTCCATTTGTGGTTCTCAGTGCTATTATGCATTTTATTTCTGGTGCAAACAGGAGACTTTCTCTACAATAACGTCTGCTATCAATTTTCACATATCCGATGTTATTTTGTGTTCCCAAATGTCGAAATACACGCTCGTGATATACGCAGATATTCCATTACAGATACAAATGCCTAACGCCGCAAATTTTACTCAGTATGTTAGGTTTTGAAAATCAAATCTTAATATTGATTTTACGTAATTGGTGTCTAATTAGTGCAGGTTCTATATTTGTTATGTTTAGTAGAAGTATAAGAATGGAAAGATCAATATCACATTTTTACTAGGATTTTCACAATGCTTTATCTCAAAATTACACGATGTTAATTGGTTGACACGTATAACAATGTATTTAAAATTATCTCGTAACAATAATGGTTTTAATACAGTGTGAAATATGTTAGGAAGACGGACATGGATTAAAATAAGATTTGGTTTCTTAAACTACAGTTAAAACTAGAAGTCCTGTCACGAATAGTGCGCTTATCTAGGCTTAATTGCGCGTTGGAATTGCGCGCAATTGCCATATCGAATGGCATCCAAAGCACGGCAGGTTCTCTTGATTACTCATAGCAAACACATGCAATGTTTCTGCCAATGGACCTCCGGGTTACCCGGAGGTCCATTGGCTGAACCATTGCTTGTGCACAGGCCATATGTACAGAATTTGATAGCTTTACTTGGGCCATAACGCGTACATTAACGCGCATATCAACGTGCTATTTGTGCGCATTTCAGGACAGGACTTATAGTTTTAACTGTACTGCATATTGTTTTTCTTGTGTTTAACACATCACCTAGTTAAGGTTTTATTTTTTTTTTCAAATATATTGCCGATTTTCAAGACCACCATTTTTATGCAAGCACAGCGGGTCCAGAGCATATGAGATGGACGGGTTCCCCCCCCCCCCCCCCCCACACACACACGTTTTCATAACACAACATTCATAACGAAGGCAGTACGTGACATATGCGAGAGAAGTTAGAAACTCCGGACATATCTAAAGCTGTAGTGTTCCTTTTAGCCGCAGTCTCCTCACGGAATGATGGCCACTTGCCTATTCTCACGCTTTGAATGAAATAATTAACTTTCGAGTGGAATGTTCAAAACAACTTCATACAACCGTTGCTACTTTGAGTACCAACGCAAATAGAGTATTGTTCTAAACATTCCACTCACATGTTAATTTATGTGGACGACTTTTTTAAACATCACGATGAAGCATATCTACAATTAAAACCAGAAGTACTGTCCCTAACAATTGGCTTATTTTGACATAATTGCGCGAAGTTTCCCTACCGAATGGTATCCAAGGTACGGCAGATTATCCGTGTTATCAATAGAAAGCACAAGCAATATTTCAGCCAACGAACCCCCTGGTTAAACCCGGAGGACTACAGGCTGAAATATTGCATGTGCATACGGCATATGTACAGAATTGGATAGGCTTACTATTGTCGTAGCACGCATATCAACGAGCATAGTCACGTGCTAATTCAATATAGGATATAGAACCTCTAGTTTTAACTGCAAACACTTCAAACACCACATATGTATACACATTCATTCCTAATATTTTGGCCCTTCACTTCCAAAATTAATTTGCTGTCCTTGACAGGTGACAGATTATCATAAATTATAATCAAGCCTATTTCGTCGACTGTCATTTCCCAGTTCTTCATTATATTTCTGTAAATATTTTCCTATTAGACTTGACTGCCATTTCACATTAAAAATGAAATATTGGAAGGCCAATAACTCCAATACCGTGGACTGGTCACTTTCCGCGCGTGGGCAATATTTCCACGGACGCAATAATATTAAATTCCAAACACCAATTACAGGCATAATCATCAAAAATTTAATTAATGAAGCGCCGGGTACAACCCGGTGCTTCATTAATTAAAAGTTTGCTGATGATGACTTTTACTACCAGGTAAACAGATGCGCGGACATAACTGCCCACGTATGGATTGCGACCAATCCACGGCGACTGTACTGTAATCTCGTCTTCTCTTGAGTCACCCTAAGCTTCAGTGTTTTTAAGTTCAGATGGATCAATGCAATCCACCCCCTCCCCCCCTTCCCCTCCTCCACACTCACACATACACACTTGCTTGTTGTGTCACCTGCATGTTTCAATAAAACTTCATATTTTTTATTCACCAACGAACAACACTGCATTAAAATGTCTTGCAGCTTTTACCACGGCCATGCTCTTGGGATTTCAATAAGTGTGAATCCACTTATTATAATATTACTTTTTTAAATTTATAATTTTAATTTTTGTTTTGTATTTTTGCCACGTTCCACGCATGCAACGTCAATTACAGAGTCGCTGTTAAGGTCCCCACGTGTTCCGACCATCATTTCTAGCTCTTAAATATACAAACGTCAGTCCAGGATTCCGAATCAACTGATCACTTCTCTGACAGTTCCCACGGCGCCACGTTGCACCATCTTGATATTTACATCCTGCATCAGCCATCAATCCGCTTGGGTCTTTAAACTCGACAAAACTGTTTAGTTCAGCGTGAACAGACATGCACCACATGTGTAAGTAAATTGTTAACAGTCGAATAATAATAAATATTGTGATTCATGTTTGGGAAGAGACTTAGATTGGGAACGTTTGTAAGAAATTGCCCGGGCCTTTCGTCGTGGTGAACGTTTACCTGGAAAGTAACTCTGAGGTTGATTTTGGTGGAGTTTCCAGGGCAACGGGTCTCTTTCGTTTTTCATTTTGCTGTTCTGGTTTCTTTTTCACGATTGTGAGGTTCAGTTTTTCGCTTTCCCGTTCGGTATTTGTTTTTGTTTTCTGGTGACGTTGTTTGGACAATTGACTGTGTATATTTTGATTTGAATCGGTGCCACTGGTTTGTACTATTGTAAAGGAGTATAAGGAAGTAGGGGGTGTGGCTGCTGCTCGTCGTTGCTCGGTGGTTCATCCCGATACTCCGGCTTACCCCACCGTAAGACTGTCACCGACACGATATGACCTTGGTTTTTAAAGTGTCGTTAAACCCTAATAAATAAATAAATAAATAATTTTACATGTTGGTAACAGTGCTGACTTATGAAGAGAGAAAGCACTCAATTACTTCTGCGTCCTATAGAGAACCGGCTTTTTGTGAATTCAGATTTCCGTCAGGACAATGTTCTCACTAAGTTATTTGTTATTGTTATTGTTAATAATAAAACAATTTTTCAGATACTACTGTCTACTGAAGCAACAAAATCTGGCACCCACATAAAGAAGGACTACATAAAACAGGAGAACTTCTAAACCCATTCTGGAAAAAAATGTTTTAACTGCTTAGTCGGTCCTAGACAGTAGCAATACGTTGACACCAGAAGATATTTTTTTCAGAACCAGTTTACAATAACGACATAAAATCAATAATAAACATTTTTTTGATAGAAGGTGGCTTAAGGCGGATCTATTTTTTTATCAATGATCTCTTAACAGAAGATCGGAATATCTTAACATTTGCTAATTTCTCCGAAAAATACAACCTCAAAATTCCATTCACTGTGTACCAGGGAGTGAGTTATGCCATCTCAAAATTGTGGAAGGAAACAGTGAGACAGCGTGGAAAAATTGACAACATAAAAAATGAAAATATTGAAAAACTTAAACATTAAGCTTTTTATCCAACATTCTTGCAACAGTTTGCCACATCTGCTCTACAATCACAAAGGAAAAGGAAATGAAATTTTGAATAGCAGCTTGCAGTCTGGTGACTGGGAGTTGATTTTCAAAACTTAATTCACAGTTCAACACTCTTCAGTATTCGCTAGCTGATATTGGGCGTTGTGTGAGTACCCCGCCTGCACTTCTATATCATGCATTTTCTTTGATTTAATTTATTGACTGGAGTACTTTAATTTCTAGGATAAATATTGATAAATGTTGGATCAGATGCATTTTTAGAGTCAACACAATTTTCAAAATCAGAATAAGAAGTACCTTCAAAGCTTGCTAGTTCATGTCATTGTTTTTATTTGTTTGGAGGTTTTGCAAAAGTATTATTGATGCCCTCATGCCTACGGTACATACTCTGAGTCCAACTTAGGTGGTTATATTGAGGTGAAGGAATAAAACGAATTGATGGAAATTGTTGATAGACTCGTGGGGGTGGGGTGCTGATAGAATTATCCACTGTTTTAACCATTTCGCTGCTGTGCAATTTGGTAATATCCTGTAATGAACCATATATTGGAGGGAATGGGGTTAAAGTGAAAAAAATGAAAGCGCCAATAACGTTCACGTATTTGTGAATTTAAAACTGTTATTATACAGTACGTGGATAGTGTATTATCACTGAATCATCCCTGGAGTGGCGATTCCACCCAAGCAATAATTGCAGATTTGTTGCAAACCATAACAAGCACAAGCATAGTTCCAGCCAATGGACCTCCGGGTTAAACCCGGAGGTCCATTGGCTGAAACATTGTTTGTGTTTTTTGTCCATATGTACAGAATTTGAAAGTGATACTTTGGGTGATACCTCCACTCTACGGGTGATTTTGTTACAATCCATTCTCAACGTACTGTATATTGGAACAACGTTGACTGATTTCAACAATGCTTCCAAAACAACTCCCAGCCACACTCCATAAATCTCAAAATGAAAG
The DNA here is from genome assembly GCA_031216915.1 of Pictodentalium vernedei. NCBI lineage: Eukaryota > Metazoa > Mollusca > Scaphopoda > Dentaliida > Dentaliidae > Pictodentalium > Pictodentalium vernedei. The sequence goes on along the minus strand of CM062296.1, from coordinate 844,111,853 downwards.
ACGTCTAGTCGACATGAATTTAGTTCCTATTTAATGGACTGACCATGTAGTCCAAACTTTGCTCTACAGGCCGTTATGTATTTTTGTTTTGTTTTGACGCCGTGTGGCACAGGACAACAAAAAACAATTATATATGTTGGGACAAGTTTGGACTATTGAGTTCGTCGTTGCCTCGGGTATTTCGGAATTTACATAGAAGCGAAAAATGGTTGAGATCAAATGGATAATGCCATATCGACTGTCGCTTGCATTTCATATAACATGCATTCTATTGAGAATAACAACGAGCTATGATATCCATTCCCTGCACATGCATGTGAAATCTCCGTACTGGGTACGGACTTAACGCACAGGCCGCCAAGAGTTGGTTCCGCACTCAATATGGACCTGTAGTAGCGAAAGGGTTAAATTATTTAGTGGTAGTGGGAAGTTTGCTGCGGGAGCTGCTACTGGAAAACTGGAGGTGGACACTACTACCTCCGATCGGAGACCACTTACAAAGTCTCTGTGGTTTAGTTCTATGTTCTTTACTTGTTTGTATACATGTCGTAGTCGTGACACAGACTCTTATTTAATAACAGGCTCTCCAAATTAACTAAAACGTAGCGTACAGGTACTCCGAATTAAGTAACACGTACTGTGCCGGAACTCCAAAGTAATTAACACGTAGCACATCGGTGCTACAAATTAATTAATCACCGACGTTAAGCAACGTCGAGCGCGGTTAGTAGTTGGATGAGTGACCATTTCAGCGACTGATTCGCGCTCCCGCGTTGTGTCCTTGGGCAAGGCACTTCACCCCGATTGTCCACATGGGGGTACGATGACGCCATGTACTAAGGCGTACTGCACGTCGATGGTGCACATGTCTTCAATCAATCTGACCCTGCCTGTGCTACAGTGCGGTGTTACGATGTTGTGGAGCTGGCAGCTGCTCGTCGTTGCTCGGTGCTTCCTCCACCCGTAAAACTGTCACGGTCATGATTAGCTGTTGTGCATAGGTATGTGACCTTAAACACCAATAAATAAATAAAAAAAAACGGTACACCAAATTGGTCGTGCTGTGCCCGAACAGACCGAAGCAGACCTCCATTAGAATGACCAACTGTGTGTGTGACAGACATTCATGTTTCAAATCGGGTTTTTAATGAAGTACATAATTATTAGCCAAAGCAAATCGGCATCTTAGACTCCATTCCTGATGCAAATGTCCCCACTGGGAAATTATCGAATGGTTGTCAACCCCCATAAACCATCTGAACTGCGCAATAGAAGACATTGCCTACCCTGTGTATGGGGGAGGTTCGTTATCACCTTCAATCTGTTAAGAATAAATGTTTGCCCACAGAAAAAAGGAAGGAACAGTACTTATTTAATCTTGATCTCCTTTTGGATTGTGGAATTAAATTATTACCGAACCTCTCTGCAAACACAAAATAGTCTCGTCCATGTCCGTGTCACATTTGTGCATCAGTCGATACTACTCAGGGAGACAGATGTGAAACTCTTGATGTGTTGTGTATGCATTTCGCTTATGTTGTAAGTATGATCTAAGGTTGTTTTAGTTAAAACGAATTAGTCGCTCATTACAGACGAATTAACCCTTCGAACCGCTATTTCCTGGAATGATATCGCTTTTCTTTTGCATACAACTACAGTGATATTGAGTCAGTCCATTATCAATATACGGGGAGGATAAAATAATAACTGCAGTTTGCAGCCATCTGGCTGCAAACTGCAGTTGTTATTTCATCATCAGTGACCCATGTACAGACATCTTATAATGAGGCAACAATGGGACTAAATTATGCCTTGGACCGAACAATCGGTATTACGGATACAAAGGGTTAAGACTGAATTTATCATCCAATAGACAGATGTATATCATGTGGAACAGTCTTACGTGCTGAGTTAGTCGGATAACACAGATACAGACAAGAATATATTTCGATTTCCACAATTCTACCCCCACAGTCGCGAGTTTTAACTTGTGGATGCGTGTGATAATATTTCCACTCAAATGCCTATTACCTGTGTGCTAATACAGAACACAATGAGTCCGTAAACCCTTTACTAAACACGATTAGATACGACACTTCCAGGAGCGTCGCGAGGATGACACATTTGCTGGAGAATGTAAACCCAATTTGCCAAGAATGTCATGACTCAAGACTGAAGAAATAATATGACAATACGCAAGGCGAAAGAAGGAACCCCAAAGTATCCAACGTATTGAAATATTTCATTCCGCAACCATTACTCCAAAAACATTTTGGTTTATTCAGTCGAATTCCTGCAATTGTTTAATTTCAGCCAAACAAGAATACGTTTCACAGTACCAAATATTTCCCCATAGGCGACCATTATAACGTTCAGGCGAAAAACAATATGGTCGCATCATTTTAAATTTAGCATTCAAATATTTTTTTGTCAACTATAGCCCTTCAGACAACCTTTTAATGATTTTTAAACAGGGGTTATGCAACAAATAAAAGAAAAACTAACAGAAAGGGAGTGCTGGTCACATGTTCATATTTCTCAGGGAATTCCCAAACAAAACACACCAATAGTCAAACAAATTTTTAGGTTCGAAAAGTCCTCAAATCATCCTCTTTATTCATCTGGAACATTCAAAAGTATTGCAAAATGTCAGTGGACTTCTTCAAATGTTTATTGAAACAATATATTTCCCCAAGACTGCTTAGTTTTAGGAATTACATAATTTCCGAGCGCAACTTTTCGAGGCAGGTAAATCTAATTAAAATATTTAAAACAGTTATACCTATGAGCAAACCCAACCCTACCAAAGATACAGTTACCTCTTTCATGTGATGAAGGACTCATTTCTGCAATAGAATTCAACTTTTGGCTTCTGTCTAGTCCAAAGCATGGGAAATTTGTTCTTTTGAAGAGAACTGTCCAATCTGTGTCAAATAGGCTTAAAAACTGTTATTGCCTCCGACAGAATTTCTACTCTGTTACCCAATAAGTTGGGAGGGATAAGAATTCACAGCTTTCTTTGAAACTACCCAAATCCCAAAATAAAACTAAAATCTGCATCAGCACACAAAACCTTTTCACAAAATCTGTTTTAATTAATCATACAGCAAGATAAATAGGGCCCCACCACCATGAAACAATATGTCAATTTTGTTTCAAAATTAGGGTTGTGCAGGGCTTATAGTTACTCTAAATTTGGGAGAATCCATTTGGATTCTTGCGAAAATCGTTCCGAGAATTCAGACCTGTTATGGGCCAGGATCCTATTAGGTCAGTATGATTGAACCCCTGTTGCATACTGATAATACATGTTAACCCTTTACCCAATACAGCTTTTTTAATTTTTACAACACCAACTAATGATTTTTACCCCCCCCCCCCTCCCCCCTGGGCCCTTAATCGCTCACCTGACGACGTGGTTCAGAGAAGTATTGTGGGTCAGATTCAGTTAGTCAAGGTTCATGGACACTACATAGGAATAATGTTATGAAATTATTCATAATTCTATTGTCCATGTTAGATGATTATTAGCATAGGTCTTCCTGATTGCTTCCAATTCTGACAGCTTTAGACAGGTACTGCCAAACTTCCAAGGGTTGTTGTGTCACTGCACTTTGAAAGGCAAATTTTATGGAAAAGCTCTAAGGAATGGATTTGAACATTTATGAACAACCTCGAACCTAACCCACCCCTGCCCAAATATTAAGCCACAGACCTGAAATGAACAAACTCAAATCTGCCCCCCCCCCCCCTCCTTCCTGCGATACCAAATATGAAAGGGTTCTGACTGGCAGGAACCAAACTGGAACAAATTTACATCTGACCTCCCCAGAGATGTTGTACACCAAATATTAAAGCATTAAACTAGTGGGTCTGAAGAAAAAGATTTTTAAAGAAATTTTCTCATGTTGCTTTGAGTTACTTTGCACTCCCATAATGAGCCAGTATATTAACCCATAGATTTGGCTTGAACAAACATGAATCTGACCCTCTTAGAGATGCTGTAAGCCAAATACGAAAGGATTCTGACTGGTGGATCTGAAAAAAACGAGTTTTAAAGAAATTTCCTCATACTGCACTGAGTTAAACTTTGGGCTTCAATAGATAGACCAAATATTAACCCAGAGACCCGATTCAAACAAACTTCAATCTACTCTCCCCCCTGCCCCCCACCCCACTAGAAATGTTGCATTCCAAATATGAAAGCATTCTGACTGGTGGATCTGAAGGAGGTTTTCAAAGAAATTTCCTCATGTTGCACTGTTGATATTTGGGTGCCCATAGGGAGCCCAAATATCAACTCAGGGACTTGATTTGAACAAACCTGAACCTATCCCTCCCACCCCTAGAGATGCTGTATACCAAGTATCAAAAGATTCTTATACATGGTTCTGGAGAAGATTTGTTTTCAATTTTGGAAAACAATTTATGCATGCTATCAGAGAAATGCTTAGGGCCCCCTGTGGGTGTGGCAACGTTATTTGAACAAACTGGAATTCATATATGATAAGGAACATGAATATCAAATTTGGTTCAATTCGGCTCAGTTGTTTATGAGGAGAGGTTAGTAATGTAAAGTTCACGCCGGACAGGATGGACTGATGGTGGACAGACATAAAGTCATCATTTAAGCGCCCCCTGTCTTACAGTCAGATGAGCTAAAAATAAACAATATTCATCAAGCGTAATAATTATGGATGTTACTAGAACCGGCTGATGAGAGCCGGTTCCAATGACAGCCATATTTGTACAAATTTTATTGCCTGTGTCACAATATTTCAGGTCATGTTAGTGTTGTATTGGTTAATTTGCTGCCTTTGTGTTAGGTAAAGGGTTAAACTGACTCAGTTCTTTTCATGTGAATCCTAGCAGCAATGTTACGAGAAGCTACATGGTTTCTCACTGGTTTTGTTGCACGGATCTCTACGGGAATTGATTCTCAGATTCTTATAAGCCCTGGCTGAGGCTATATAATCCACCAATATCAATAGAAAGTGCCATTTTATCTCAATAAATGATGTCAAATATTCTTTTACCTAGTGATGAGGTAAATTATAGCCCTGGATGAACCCCCCCCCCCCGCCCCCAAGCTCTCAGTATGTATTTTTTTCTAAAATAAGAGACCTCAGGGGGCCTGAGGGCGCCCACCTGTACACGGTAACCTAAATATCAACCCAGAGAATTGATTTCAACAAGTTGCATCTACTCCTCCTAAGAAAAGCTTATACCAAATATCCAAAGATTCTGACAAGTGGATCTAAAAAAAATGATTTTTAAAGAATATTCCTCATATTGAACCGAGTTATAATTTGGGCTCCCACAGGGAGCCCATATATGAACCCAGGGACTTGGCTTTAACAAGCTTGAATCTCACCCCCTAAGAATGCTGCATACCAAATATTAAAACATTCTGACTGGTGGATCTGAAGAAGAAGATTTTTAAAGAAAATTCCTCATTTTGAACTACATGTAAGTTATCATTCGGGCTCCCACAGTGAGCCCAAATATGGACCTAGGGACATAGCTTGAACAAACTTGAATCTCCCCCCCCCCCCCCCCTCCTAAGGATGCTGCATACCAAATATCGAAACTTTCCGACTGCTGGATCTGAAGAAGATTTTTAAAGAAAATTCCTCATTTTGAACTAAGTTATAATTCGGGCTACCACAGTGAGCCCAAATATGAACCCAGGGACTTGGCTTGAACAACTTGAATCTCACCCCCTAAGCATGCTGCATACCCAATATCAAAAGATTCTACTGCTGGATCTTGAGAAGAAGATTTTCAAAGAAATTTGCCTGAAATGCACTAAGTTCAAATTTGGGCTCCTATACTGAGCCCAAATATGAACCCAGGGGGCTGATTTGAACAAACTTGAATCAGATCCACCCCACAATGTTGCATATCAAATATCAAAAGATTCTGCTTGCTGGATCTGGAGAAGAAGATTTTTTAAGAAATTTGCCTGAAATGCACTAAGTTCGAATTCGGGCTTCTATAGTGAGCTCAAATATGAATCCAGGGGGCTGATTTGAACAAACTTGAATCAGATCCACCCCACAATGTCGCATACCAAATATCAAAAGATTCTGCCTGCTGGACCTGGAGAAGAATATTTTTAAAGAAATTTGCCTGAAATGCTTCTATAGTGAGCCCAAATATGAATCCAAGGGGCCGATTTGAACAAACTTGAATCAGATCCACCCCACAATGTTGCATACCAAAGAAATTTGCCTGAAATGCACTAAGTTTGAATTCGGGCTCCTATACTGAGCCCAAATATAAACCCAGGGGGGCGGATTTGAACAAACTCGAATCAGATCCACCCTACAATGTTGCATACCATATATCGAAAGATTCTGCCTGCTGGATCTAGAGAAGAAGATTTTTTAATGTTTTTCCCATTGCCCACAGTGTTAAAAAGTGTTTTCAAAGTCCCGAAACTGTACCCTATGATAAAACCGATGGCAATTTTTTGGACCAATCCTTTCTGTTGGTCATAAGGAAGCTTCACACCAAATAAAATTCTCAGTGCCGTGGAGTTTTGGAGATATGGCGTTTTACTTTTTTCGATTTTTAACTCCTGTGGTTTCCATGGGGCTACAGAAAAAGAAAATTTGGCATAAATTAGGTACTTATGACCCAATAAGCCCTCACATAAAATTTGATTCAAATCAGCCTCTCGGTTCGGAAAATAGAAATTTTGGGCGGGGCCAAAAATTTTGCCCCTCCCATAACGACGCCAAATATAGCCCATCAAACTTCGCTTAAAGAAATCCAAGTCTACACCTTAAAAGGAAGCTGCATACCATATATCAAGTCTCTGCTACTGCTGGTTGATGAGAAGATTTTGGTGCCCCTTTGGGGCATGGCACCACCCAGGAGAAGGGGGCAACTTCATTTGAACAAATCTGAATTGGCATTAGGTAATAAACATTTACCCAACATGTGAATAATGTAAAGTTAACGCCGGACGGACGGCAGACAGAATGTGATCAGTAAAGCCCCCACTGAGCTTTGCTCAGGTGAGCTAAAAAACTTTATTAATTTATAAATAAATTGAGGGTGACATGAATTTCCCATTGTTTTTTAATCACATTCTTGCTTCTGAACACATTTCACATTGTGTTTGATATTCTGCAATCTTTGTAAGAAAAAGCCTAAGTTTTCTCAGTTAAGGCGCCGCGAGTCATAAAACAGTGATTTTTTTTCCAACAGAATGACCAGTACCTGCTACTGTGGTGTCTCATGACACTGTTAAAATTCCTAAAATCATCAAATATTGATTCATTAGTGCTGTGCTTGTGCTGCGAATATCCACAAGTGCACTTTCACTATGTTAGTTTTAATCCCCACAGGCATGCATTCTGTCAAAAGGAGTGAAATTGTAGAAAATATGTTCACAAAGAGGACAAGTTACAGTACAGTCGCCGTGGACGGGTTGTAATACACGCGTGGGTAGTGATGTCCACTCATGCATTTACCAGTCAATAAAAATCATCATCTAAAAAATTTTAATTGATGAAGCATCGGTTTGTACCTGGTGCTTCATTATTTAAATTTTTGATGATTATACCTATAGTTAGTGTTTGGCATCAAAAATTATTGTATGAATTTGTATCCGTGGAAATATTGTCCATCCATGGAAAGTGAGCAGTACACTGCCACTGTACTGTATTTGTTTCAAGTATATAATATACTCTTTGATGTTTAATATACTTGTGATAGGCTGGGTCCAAAGTACTCAGTACTCGTAGTACTTGAGTACCACTTTTTTGATAAAATACTCAATACTTGCCAGCCCAGATTTTTGTATGTGTGTGTGTGTGTGTGTGTGTGTGTGTGTTTGTGTGTGTGTGTGTGGGGGGGGGGGGGAGGTTGGAGGGTGAAAGATAGCTGCAAATTATTTAAAATGTTGACCCAAGCAAATGAAAAGCAAAGAAATATTTCATCCGAAGGACAGACAGACAGACATGCAGTTACAAATTTGGGAAGCCTAAATAAAAGTAGTGACTAACTTAAAATGAAAAATATAGATAGAAGAGCCAGGGCAATGTTGTCAAACAGAAAACAAACAAGAGCCCCCAGAGGGCCTGATGGCATTCACCTGACATGGTAGCCTAAATATCAACCCACGGAATTTATTTGAACAATTAGTTGCATCTGCCCCTCATAAGAAAATCTTATACAAAATATCCAAAGATTCAGACAGGAGGATCTCAAAAAAATGATTTTTAAAGAATATTCCTCATATTGAACTAAGTTATAATTCAGGCTCCCACAGAGAGCCCAAATATGATCCCAAGGACTTGGCTTGAACAAATGTGAATTTCACATCCCTAAGGATGCTTCTATATATTAATATCTAAAGATTCTGACTACTGGATTTTAAAGAATATTCCTCTTATTGAACTAAGTTGTAATTTGGACTCCCACAGGGAGCCCAAATATGAACCCGGGGACTTGGCTCAAACAAACTTGAATCTCACCCCTCTAAGGATGCAGCAACCCAAATATCAAACTATTCTGAAGAGTGGATCAGAAGAAGATTTTTAAAAAATATTCCTCATATTGCACTAATCTAATCATAGAGAGCCCAAATATGGGCCCAGGGATTTGATTTCAACAAACATGTGAATACATCTTCCAAAGATGTTATATGCAAAATATGAAAGCCTTTGGAGCAGTGGTGTGGGAGAAGAAGATTCTTTAATGTTTTTCCCATTACTAAAATGATGACTCCGCATAAGTCCTGGAAGACTTCCCTATGATAAAACTGATGGCAATTTTTTTTTTGACCCTTCTTTTCGGCTGTTCGTAAGGAAGCGTCACACAAAATAAAAATTCTCAGTGCCATGTAGTTTTGAAGATATGGGCATTTTAAATTGTTTCTGTATTTAGATCCTGCAGTTCCCACAGGGCCACAGGAAAATGTTTTGGCATAAATTAGGTACTCACGACCCAATAAGCCAATCATATCAAATTTGCTTCAAATCAGCCTCTCAATTTGGAAAATAGAAATTTTGGTACAATTCGGGCTCCTACAGGAAGACCAAATATGAACCCAGGGACTTGGCTTTAACAAACTTATATCTCACCTCCCTAAGGATACTGTATATATCAAAACATTCTGACTGCTGAATGTGAAGAATACTTTTGAAGAATATTCCTCATTTTGAACTAAGTTATAATTCAGGCTCCCACAGTGAGCCCAAATATGAACCCAGGGACTTGGCGTAAACAAACTTGAATCTCCCACAGTGAGCCCAAATATGAACCCAGGGACTTGGCATAAACAAACTTGAATCTCACACTGGCTCACACCGATTAATCGACTAACCAATGATCAATATCTTGATTGATAAAAAAAAAGTAATTGATCGGTTAACCGTTACTTTTGAAGTACGGTACTATATGGCAGGGTATTTGATGGCTGGATTCACATCGCAAAATGCTATACAAAAATGTCCAATTGCTAACCATTTTTCTTTCATATTGGGTAAGCTTATATTTACTATTTATCATCACTTTTTGAAACCAAGATGGAAACTGTTAATCAAATTTTTAAAAACAAAAAAATACCCTGTATGGGTTAACTATGGAACAAACTTTCTCCAAAACAGGCAAACATTGTCACACTGGCTCACATCAATTTCAATTTCATGAGACAGAGAAATGCATGCCAGTTACGTGCCAAAATACTTGTTCACTTGCATGATCATTATACTGTATCAGTAGCTGAAAACGGTCATTCTCAACCCTTCACCAAATGCAGGTAGCAGACGATACTTGCACAAGAAATTCTAAAGATTTTCATTGTTTGTCTCAAAAACATAGCTTTATGCCCCCCCCCCCCCCCCTCCTATTGGAATAAGCTCAATGAGCTTGTTCCAATGAGGGGGCTATGTTTTGAGACAAAAATTGAAAATATAATAAAATTTGAATGGACATGTTTGTATATGGCACTGACCGGTTTTGTCCATTATGCTGAGTAAAGTTTTAATTATATAAATGGTCAATGGTACAGCAATTATTCAGCTACCTATTGGGGCAAGTGATTAATCGGTTAACCAAGGTTAAGCCATGCGATTAATCAATCACGAAAACCCTTTAATCATTTCAGCTCTAAAATTAATTTAATTTTATTAAATTTTATCTGATGAAAAAATGCTTATAATTTGGGGGGAATGGTAAATATGGATCTTCTTAACAAGCATTTGCAAGAACATCAGAGGAATGAAATCACCGTTCTCGCAATTTGCAAAACCCTGCTGAGCCAAAATATAGGCTTGGCTTGAAGAAACTTAAATCTCACCCGCCTAATGATGGTGCATAGCAAATATCAAAAGATTCTGATTGGTGGGTCTGAAGAAAAAGATTTTTAAAGAATATTTCTCATACTGCACTAATTTCAACATTTGGACTCCCAAAGGCCAAATATGGACCCAGGGATTTGATTTCAATAAACGTGTAAAAAAATCTTGCAAAGATGGTATATGTGAAATCTGAAAGGTTTTGGAGGAGTGAATTGGGTGAAGAAGAGTCTTAAATGCTTTCTTCATTACCCACAGTGTTACAGAACGCTGACTAAGCATGTTTTCAAAGTCACGAAAAAGTACCCCATGATTGGCCTGACAGAAATTTGCTTAGACCATTCCATTCTGTTGGTCCCAAGGAAGCTTCACACCAAATAACAATTCTCAGTGCCATGTAGTTTTGGAGATATGTGCGTTTTGAATTTTGTTCTATTTTTAGCTCCTGCGGTTCCCATGGGTGGGGGGGGGGGGGGGAGGGGATATTTTGGGGCATAAATTAATTACTTATGATCAAATAAAACCAAAAATTAAATTTGGTTCAAATCAGCCTCTTGGTTCGAAAAACAGAAATTTTGGGCGGGGCAAAAATACATGCCCTCCAATAATGAAGGCAAATAAAGACCCACAAACTTCTCTTGAACAAAACTGAGTCTACACCTCAAACGGAAGCAGCACACCACATATCGAATCTCTGCTACTCCTGGTTCACGAGAAGATTTTTTTAAGATTTAGGCAAAATTTTGGGGCATGGCCCTACTGGGGGCATGGCAACTTGATTTAAGCAAAATCAAAATGCAATGTCATAACAAACAAGCATCTGCCATTTCACTTGAATGATTAATCAGTTCAGCAGTTTTGGAGGAGAAGACGCAAACACCATGTTCACGTACGACGGACGACAGACGGCAAGTGATCACTACACCTCACCCTGACTGAAAGTCAGGTGAGCTAAAAACTCGTTGGACCATGAGTGCTGCAGTTGGGCGAGATGCTTGGTTCAAGGAGAGAAGAAACTTGTAGCTGCTGGCTTTCGAAAGTGTTGTTAAAACCCAATAAATAAATAAACAAGAGGCTCCACAGGGCCTGAAGCGCTCACCTTGAACAGAACACGATATAAACAGAGAACAGAACACGATATAAGAGTCCAAGAATGAATCTACATTAAGCAATCCATCTCCATAGGATACACTGCAAATCTTTGAGCCCCTCAGGAGTGACAAAAACAGTCCAAGCATCATGCCTTTCCTTTAGTTGATTATGATGTAAAATGTGGAGCTCCCCTCTCAAGCACCTTGATACAACCTACGTAGATTACTCTTCACCTCTTGAGGGTACTGAATAAAAAATGTCTAATTCTTCAGCTACTTGGCCAATTCCGGCTCCCATAGGGAGCTCAAATATCAACCCAGGCACTCGATTTGAACAAAGTTGAATCTGATCTCCTTAGAGATGCTGTGTACCAAATATGAAAGCATTCTGACTGGTGGATCTGAAGAACAAAATTTTAAAGAAATTTCCTCATATTGCACAAAGTTAAAATTTGGGCTACCATAGAGAGCCCAAACTTTAACCTACAGACCCGATTTGAACAAACTTGAATCTCACCCCCACACCCACCCCTCCCCCCTTAGAGATGTTGTATACCAAATACGAAAGCATTCTGACTGGTGGATCTGAAGAAGATTTTTAAAAAAACTTCCCCATACTGCCCTAAGTTAAATTTGGGCTACCAAAGGAAGCCCAGATATTAACATAGGGACTTGGTTTGAACAATCTTGAATCTGACCATCATAACAATGAGGGTACCAAACATTAAAAAATTCTGACTCGTGGTTCTGAAGAAGATTTTTAAAGAAAATTCCCCATAAAATTTGGGCTCCTGCATTGAGTCCAAATATGAACGAATGAGCTTTATTTTAACAAACTTGTATCTGACCCCTCTATGGATGCTGTATACCAAATATCAAAAGATTCTGAACATTGGTTCTTGAGAAAAGATTTTCTAAAATGTTTGCAAAAATGCTGCACCAACATTATTCTGATGCCCTCTGTAGAACTCTCTAACAACAACAGAGGGCATTTTTTTTTACCATTCAATTCTACTGGTTCTAAGGATGCTTCTTACCACATAACAGATCTCTGTTCCAAGTGGTTTGGGAAACATGGGAGTTTGAAAACATTTCTATTTTTTGCTCCTGGGGTTCCCATGGGGATGCAGGGTTTTTTTTTGCATGAGGTAAGTACTTATGACCCAATATTACCACGATACTGAATTTCATTCAAATCGGACCATCGGTTCGGAAAATAGAAATTTTGGGTGGTACCAAAAATCTAACCACTGCCATTACAAAGCCAAATATTGCTTCACAAAGTACGTTTGAACAAGCCTGATTCTACACCTCAAAAGGTAGTTCCATGACGAATATAAAGTCACTGTACCTACTGGTTCATAAGATTTTAAAAATATTTTGGGAGCATTTTACCCCACCCCCTCCCTATGGGGCTGGGCATGTGGAGTTAAACAAAAATGTAATACCCATTTGGTACCATTACTCACACAAACTTTAACTTGAATTGACCAAAACATGGTGTTGATGGATGACAGATGGATGGACAGTGGATGGAGAGTGATTAGATAAGCCCTGCTTGACTTTGTCGAAGTGAGCTAAAAAAAAAAAAAATTAAACGGTTCATGTCTGATATTTTACCCATGTTATTAAAATTGATAAATTTGTCCCTGGAGTGCAACAAGGTTTATGCTATACATGTAGCATTGCAAAGCCTTCTTGCACTCAAGTGATGGAATACACCTCCATCCAAGCTATTCTGTAGATTATGAGGCCTAAAACAAACCAAGAACATGAACTTATGCATGAATATTATAACAATAAATACACTGTCTTACACAAAGGAATACCACACAATCCAGTGTAGACTGATTTCAAAAAGTCCTCCGTAGTGGAAGGGCAATTTTAACAAACATACAGGCCCAAATAAGCTTCATACACAGTGTAAAAATTCCACAAAATTAATAAACATTCATATATGTTTAATAGGAATTAGGAGTATTGTAATTAAAAGTCAATTGTGTGGTTGTTTATCAACTTATATTACTTTGTTATCAGGTGTTAAAAAATATGAATATTTGTAAACACACCCACCCATTTAGATTAGTCCCTGCTCATAGCAGTGACACAGACATACAGTACAGTTGCTGGTCATAATCCTTGCATGGGCAGTGCATGATGTCCATGCATGTTTTTTCCAGGTAATAGAAAATCATCATCAATAAAATTTTAATTAATGAAGCACCGAATTGTATCCTGTGGTTCATTAATTAAATTTTTGACGATTATTGCTGTAAACAATGTTTGAAAACTAATATCATTGCATCCGCAGAAATATTGCCCACCCACAGAAAGTGACCAGTACACAGCAGCACAGAGTCAAGGTAATTGTGTTTTACTGTCTTGAATTTCAAATTTTGTTGTTTTTTTTTTTTTTTTATGTTTTTTTTTTTTTTTTTGGGGGGGGGGGGGTGCACCAGACCCCTCCACTGATGAGAGGGTCACACACCCTCTTGTCCTCACCCCTATCTCACTGCTATGTGGCTCAGGTGATTCTGTGCATCATATTCTTTATGACTCCCACTAGATACATGTATTACTCTTGCCCCTACATGTAACTTAGATATCCTGGCTTAGCACCAGTATAATGGTAAACTAACATCAAATTGTGTGCTTATGTACAGTAGCTAACATATTGGAATAGTATAATGAGCTTTGCCAGAAACTTGATCAAGTATTGATGACAAACAACAATTTTCATTACCAGTACCTGGAGCCAGTAATAAAATAAGATTTGCAAATATCACCCTGCATTTTTTTCAGCTATTAACTAACATAGAAAATTATTTCGTAACTACCTGTTAAAAATTACCGTTTCTTGTTTTGCTCTTTTAGAAAAAAGAAATCACTCCTTTTCTGGCGGGCATACTAAACACCGAGGCAACCGAAGGATACCAAGGTGAAGGAAAACAGGAGAGAAACGGGTATGAGGTGGTGTGTTCTTTTTATTATTTATTTATTGGTGTTTAAGGTCACATTTATCTGCACAACAGCTTATTGTGACCATGGCAGTTTTATGGATGGAGGAAACTAGAGTACCCAGGAGAACCACTGAGCAATGGCAAGCAACTGTGAGCTCCCCAACATACTACACAAGCACGTTTAGCCTTGTTTGAAGACAGGTGCACCAAGAACATGCAGTATGCCATAGTACACAGCATACCTTGCCCCCACATGGGTAGTGGGGGTGAAGTGTCTTGCCCACGGACACAAAGCTGTTGCTGCAGGTGGGATTCGAACCGAAGATCTCTCGGCTTGCAGTCTGCACCTCTACCTACTGAGCTAATGCACCCCTGATGGTGTATTCTGATTATGTAAATAGATTTAAGCAGTACTAGTATGTGATTGGTTTTAATGCCATATTTGAGAATTATGTCTGCTGAGGTAATAAGAGTGCGCTGAAAAATCTTCACTTTGGTATTTAGTAGGTAGCTTGGTAATGGTAAAGTGACTTCACCTCAGTAAGCAACAGTGTGAAAGCTGGCAGCCATCTTTAATATCGGGCCGCCACACACCAGAAAACACTCGTTCTCATCCCAAGGTGATAACAAAGGTACCCAAGAAGTTTCATGAAGATCGGTTCATAAATACAGCCTCCAGACTTAGCGTATTGACATGTGCACTTATAGTGTATAAGTAGCACTGATAAATTAAAGGTCATCTAATTTGCATAATTTCTACAAGAGAAAAAACCTGTATTATACAGTATTTTTTGTGATGTACAGTTAAAACTAGAAGTCCTGTCACGAACTGTGTGCTTATCTAGGCTTAATTGCGCGTATGAATTGCGCGCAATTGTCATATCGAATGGCATCCAAAGCACGGCAGGTTCTCCTGGTTACTTATAGCAAACACGGGCAATGTTTCTACCAATGGACCTCCGGGTTACCCGGAGGTCCATTGGCTGAAACATTGCTTGTGCACAGGCCATATTTACAGAATTTGATTGCCTTACTATGGTCATATCACGTAGATTAACACGCATATCGACGTGCTATTTGTGCGCATTTCAGGACAGGACTTTTAGTTTTAACTGTATTCCATGTTACTAAACATTCATACAAAAATTTATTCAAATCAGAACTTTCATACAGAAGTTCCTTGCAAAAAACTGATCGCTCTAATTTTAGTACAAATTGGCTGCTAGTGGCCATCTTGAATTTCGAACTGCACCCAAAAACACTCGCTCTCATCCCACGGTGATAACAAAAGTACCCAAGACGTTTCGTAAAGATCGGTTCATAAATACGGCCACTAGCCTGAGCCGTATAGAAGTTGTGTACAAAAAAAGTGATTGGACCTAATTTTGGTACAAAATGGCCACTGGCAGTTATCTTGAATTTTGGATCGCACCCCAAAACACTCGTTCTCGTCCCCAGGTGATAACAAAGGTATGCAAGAAGCTTGGTGAAGATCCGTTCATAAATACAGCCCCTAGCCCAATCCGTATTGACATGTGTACTTACTGTGTATAAGTAGCACTGAATAAATCAAAGTTTATCTAATTTGCATAATTTCTGTACAAGAAAAAAACCTGTATTTTATGTGATGTAATCCATGTTACTAAACAATCATACAAAAATTTATTCAAATCAGAACTTTCATACAGAAGTTCCGTACAAAAAACTGATTGCAGTAATTTCAGTACAAAATAGCTGCCGGCGGCCATCTAGAATTTTGGACTCCCCCAAAAACACTCATTCTAACATCATGGTGATAACAAAGGTACCCAAGAAGTTTCGTAAAGATCGGTTCATAAATACGGCCTCTAGCCCAAGTTGTATAGAAGTTCTGTACAAAAAACTGATTGTACCTAATTTCAGTACAAAATGGCCACTGGTAGCCATCTTGAATTTTGGACTGCACCCCAAAACACTCATTCTCATCCCAAGGTGATAACAAAGGTACCCAAGAAGTTTCATGAAGATCAGTTCATAAATACCGTACAGCCTAGCCCGAGCCGTATTGACATGTGCACTTACTGGGTACACATGTAAGTAGCAGTGAATAAATTAAAGTTCAACTAATTTGCATAATTTCACAACGAGAAAAACACCTGTATTATATGTGATGACATCATGTACTCCATGTTACTAAACATTCATACAAAAATTTATTCAAATCAGACCCTTCATACAGAAGTTCTGTACAAAAACGCTGATTGAACTAATTTATGTACAAAATGGCTGCTGGAGGCCATCTTGAATTTTGGACCGCACCCAAAAACACTCGTTCTCGTCCCACGTGATAACAAAGGTACTCAAGAAGTTTCGTAAAGATCGGTCCATAAATACAGCCTCTAGCCCGAGCCGTATTGAATTGCTGTTCCCGAACAGACGGACAATGGGCCATGACATAACCTTAAATTCGACTTTGTCAAAGTTGAGCTAAAAATGGAGTATTCAGAGAATCACAAAACAAAAATCTATTTGTAAAGGACTCCTCCTTTCAAGGACAATGGGGCAGTGTTGGCATTCACCACCATGCTGCCTTGAGGCTGCATTTTGAATTCCTGTGTTTGTTGTTCAAATGAAATATTATTTTATTATTATCAGTTATGGTACAAATATGGTACCGATAGCACACTTTCAGGAACCGCTGATGTCTATGTCGACTGTGTGTCAGTGCGTGAGGTGCACACATACTTTTGGGGTTCTATACACCACATCCTTCATTTTGCTATATAATTTGTGTAAATTTATTTGGAATTTATAGAATTTCAGACTTGTAAATTTCATAGTATTGTTTTTGCCTTAGTTATGGTGCTTTATAAGTAATGGGCAATTTACTTTGAAAAAAGGGGTTCATGAATATTCAGCCACAGGAAGATTCAGCCCGAATACTTTTTCTGAGAATATTCGGTCCCCAATTGCATTCATGCCCCTACCCCTCTCTCCTGTTAACCCATATAATGAACATCCCAAAAGACATTTTAATATCTAGATATTTATGCTTGTTCGCAACTTATTATGGACACACATGGACACAGAGTCAAGGTAATTGTGTTTTACTGTCTTGAATTTCAAATTTTTATGGGGGGGGGGTGGGGGGAGGTGCACCCGACCCCTCCACTGATGAGAGGGTCACACACCCTCTTGTCCTCACCCCTATCTCACTGCTATGTGGCTCAGATGATTCTGTTCATCATATTCTTTATTACCCGGCCCCACTCCCACTAGATATTACTCTTGCCCCTACATGTAACTTAGATTTCCTGGCTAAGCACCAGTATATAGTGGTAAACCAACATCAAATTGTGCGCTTATGTCCTGTCGCTAACATACTGGAATAGTATAATGTGCTTTGTCAGAAACTTGATCAAGTATTGATGACAAACAGCAATTTTCATTACCAGTACCTGGTGCCAGTAATAAAATAAGATTTGCAAATATCACCCTGCGTTTTTTCAGCTATTAACTAAGATAAAATTGTGCGCTTCATGAAAATTATTTCGTTACTACCTGTTAAAAATTACTGTTTCTTGTTTTGCTCTTTTAGAAAAAGAAATCACTCCTTTTCTGGCGGGCATACTAAACACCAAGGCAAACCGAGGGATACCAAGGTGAATGAAAACTGGAGAGTCTAAACGGGTATGGGGTGGTGTGTTCTTTTTATTATTTATTTATTGGTGTTTAAAGTCACATTTATCTGCACAACAGCTTATTGTGACCATGGCAGTTTTATGGATGGAGAAAACTAGAGTACCCCATGAGAACCACTGAGCAATGGCAAGCAACTGTGAGCTCCCCAACATTCTACACAAGCTGGGTTAGCCTTGTCCGAAGACAGGTGCACCAAGAACATGCAGTATGCCTTAGTACACAGCATACCTTGCCCCCACATGGGTAGTGGGGGTGAAGTGTCTTGCCCAAGGACACAAAGCTGTTGCCGCAGGTGGATTCGAATCGAGGATCTCTCGGCTTGCAGTCTGCACCTCTACCTACTGAGCTAATGCATCCCTGATGGTGTATTCTGATTATGTGAATAGATTTAAGCAGTATAAGTATGTAATTGGTTTTAATGCCATACTTGAGAATTATGGGCACTGAAGTAATAAGAGTGCACTGAAAAATCTTCCCTTTGGTATTTAGTAGGTAGCTTGGTAATGGTAAAGTGACTTCACCTCAGTAAGCAACAGTGTGAAAGCTGGCAGCCATCTTGAATTTCGGGCCGCACCCAAAAACACTTGTTCTCATCCCAAGGTGATAACAAAGGTACCCAAGAAGTTTCATGAAGATCGGTTCATAAATACAGCCTCCAGCCTTAGCGTATTGACATGTGCACTTACAGTGTATAAGAAGCACTGAATAAATCAAAGGTCATCTAATTTGCATAATTTCTGCAAGAGAAAAAAACCTGTATTTTACAGTATTTTGTGTGATGTATTCCATGTTACTAAACATTCATACAAATATTTATTCAAATCAGAACTTTCATACAGAAGTTCTGTACAAAAAACTGATTGCACTAATTTTGGTACAAAATGGCTGCTAGTGGCCATCTTGAATTTCGAACTGCACCCAAAAACACTCCCTCTCATCCCACAGTGATTCCAAAGTACCCAAGACGTTTCGTAAAGATTGGTTCATAAATACGGGCTCTAGCCTCTAGCCTGAGCCGTATAGAAGTTGTGTACAAAAAACTGATTGTATCTAATTTTGGTACAAAATGGCCTCTGGCAGCCATCTTGAATTTTGGATCGCACCCCAAAACACTCATTCTCGTCCCTAGGTGATAACAAAGGTACCCAAGAAGCTTGGTGAAGATCGGTTCATAAATACAGCCCCTAGCCCGAACCGTATTGACATGTGTACTTACTGTGTATAAGTAGTACTGAATAAATCAAAGTTTGTCTAATTTGCATAATTTCTGTACAAGAAAAAACCTGTGTTCCATGTTACTAAACAATCATACACAAATTTATTCAAATCAGAACTTGCATACAGAAGTTCTGTACAAAAAAACTGATTGCAGTAATTTCATTTTCAGTACAAAATAGCTGCCGGCGGCCATCTAGAATTTTGGACTCCCCCCAAAACACTCATTCTAACCCCATGGTGATAACAAAGGTACCCAAGAAATTTTGTAAAGATCGATTCATAATTACGGCCTCTCACCCAAGTTGTATAGAAGTTCTGTACAAAAAACTGATTGTACCTAATTTCGGTACAAAATGGCCACTGGTAGCCATTTTGTATTTTGGACCGCACCCAAAAACACTCATTCTCATCCCAAGGTGATAGCAAAGGTACCCAAGAAGTTTCATGAAGATCAGTTCATAAATACAGCCTAGCCCGAGCCGTATTGGCATGTGCACTTACTGGGTATACATGTAAGTAGCACTGAATAAATTAAAGTTCATCTAATTTGCATAATTTCAGCACGAGAAAAAAACCTGTATTATATGTGATGTACTCCATGTTACTAAACATTCATACAAAAATTTGTTCAAATCAGAACTTTCATACAAAAGGTCTGCACAAAACACTTACTGCACTAATTTCTGTACAAAATGGCTGCTGGAGGCCATCTTGCATTTTGGACCGCACCCAGAAACACTTGTTCTCGTCCCACGGTGATAACAAAGGTACCCAAGAAGCTTCGTAAAGATCGGTTCATAAATACAACCTCTAGCCCGAGTCGTAATGAATTGTTGTTCCCAAACAGATGGAAGCCCGAGTCGTATTGAATTGTTGTTCCCAAACAGACGGACAACGGGCTATGACACAACCTTAAATATGGCTTTGTCAAAGCTGAGCTAAAAATGGGGAGTATCCAGAGTATCACAAAACAAAAACCTATTTTGTAAAGGACTCCCCCTTTCAAGGACAATGGGACAGCATTGGCATTCACAACCATGCTGCCTTGAGGCTGCATTTTGAATTCCTGTGTTTGTTGTTCTTATGAAATATTATTTTATTATTATCAATTATGGTACAAATATGGTACCGATAGCACACTTTCAGGATCCGATGATGTCTGATGGCGACTGTGTGTCAGTGTGTGAGATGCACACATACTATACACCACATCCTTCATTTTGCTATATAATTTGTGTAAATTTATTTGGAATTTATAGAATTTCAGACTTGGAAATTTCATAGTATTGTTTTTGCCTTAGTTATGGTGCTTTATAAGTAATGGGCAATTTAGTTTGAAAAAGGGGTTCATGAAGATTCAGTCACAGGAATATTCAGCCCTCATACTTTTTCTTAGAATATTCGGTCTCAGTCGTGGTCGAATGTCATCACCTCTTGAGGTCAAATCCTCACAGAATTTTTTTTTTTAAATGTTCTATGCATTTTTTCTATTGTTTTATGTTAAGGATTTATGATTACTAATTATGACAAAATTACAAATGCGATATGAAACAAACCTTAATGAAGCTGGAACAAAAAAAAACCTTCCCAAAACAAGCTGTGAGAGGTTCTCAGCTCGAATCCCAATTGCGGCAACTGAAATAAGGCGTACTGCACATCGATGGTGCACTTGTCTTCAACCAATGCTAACGCTGCTTGCTTGGAGTTACAATGTTGAGAAGCTGACAGTTGCTTGTCATTGTTGCTCGGTAGTTCTCTCTGGGTGCTCTGGCTGGGTTCCTCACCAAGTAAAACTGTTGGATGGCTCTGGCTGTAAAACTTGTTGTTAAACTCAATAAATAAAGAAATCAAATTTGCTGAATCCAAGACCTTTGAATGATGGTTTTGATTGGTGTGTGTGTGTGTGGGGGGGGGGGGGGGTGGTATACAGTTGTGCCCACTTAATTGGATATATCTTAATTGTATACAGTTGAAACTAGAAGTCCTGTCCCGAATTGTGCGCTTATCTAGGCTTAATTGCACGTAGGAATTGCCTGCAATTGCCATATCGAATGGCATCCAAAGCATGGCAGGTTCTCCTGATTACTCATAGTAAACACAGGCAATGTTTCTGCCAATGGACTTCCGGGTTACCCGGAGGTCCATTGGCTGAAACATTGCTTGTGCATAGGCCATATGCACAGAATATGATAGCCTTACTATGGTCATAACGCATAGATTAACGTGCAAATCGGCGTGCTATTTGTGCGCATTTCATGTTAGGACTTCTAGTTTTAACTGTATCCCTGTTAATAGAATATAATTTTCCAACACAAAACCATTTACTCCAGTACAAATTTGACCTGGTAATTGAATATAGGTTATAGAGTAATCTCCTGTTAATTGAATAAAACATCTTGTAACATGTTGAGAAATTGCCCTGACTCTTCCCAGTTTTCCTTTGGTTATAGACCAATTTGGCCTCAGTACATTCAATACAGGCATTTAATCTATTATATCTTGTTTGACAGAGCTCATGTACTTGTGAAATTTTCATGAGGTCATTCTACAAAATGTTTTAGCTGGTACTATACAGTTTTGAAGGTTAAAGGGCTCAGTACTTAGAGGTGAAGACTGCAAGCCAAAGGGTCCTCTATCAAATACCACCTGTGGCAACCACATTGTTTCCTTGAGCAATACACTTCATTCCCACTGCCCACGTAGTGCCGTTGCGTACCAAGGCATACTGCATGTCAATCATACACTTGTCTTCAACCAATGCTAACCCAGCGTGTGTGCTGTTTGTACGTTAGATGTTTGTAATTGCTCTGTGGTTCTCTCTGGCTTTTCCCACCTGTAAAACTGTCCGACATGAAGTGATCCTGGCTATCGAAGTGTCATTAAACCCCAATAAATAAATCAATAAGAATCATGTGTCCCTATTCTGGAGAACAGTTTGGGGCAAATTGCCAAAGGATGGTTTGGGTTAGATTAGTATCCAGTTTGGGTCAAATTGTTGGAGGACAGTTTGGATGCAATTCTCACGAATTCCAATCACTTTGGCCCCAAGCCATTTTGGCCCCAGTCATTACAGCCTCAGGTCAATTCAGCCCCGATATACCAGGTCATTTCGGCCTCTTTAAATATTTTCAAATATTGTTTGAATTTTAACATTTTTCTATTTAATTTTTTTTCAACATATATATCTCTCAATTAGATATTCAGGTATACATGATATATGTCTAGTAGATTTTCTTTCATGATGAATAAATAAAAGAAAAGTTTCTGCATGTCGAAGATGCACATGGACTATGTGGGATTTGAAATCACTTGTGACCTGAATAATTTTATTTGCTTATGAATCTATGAGAGCCGGAAGCGAGGGTAAGTAATGTGATTTGGTTTGAGTGTACGCCTTGGAAGTGGGGCACTGGGATCAGACCCCCGTCGACATCGAACTGGAAGGGGACTAGGAATTGCGCATAACTACAAGGATTCTGCTCTGTGTTTTAGAAAATGTGGACATATTTATAGTAGTATTAAAATCGCAGTTTGGTGGTTGTTTCAGAAAAATAAAAGAAAAAGAAACCCTGTGAACCTCAAACTGGAAGGTGACTAGGCATTGTGCATAACAATATGAATAAATGACTGCATATCCCGGTACTTTGCAAAATTTCAAAGTAAAATAATTTCTCTTACTTATACAGATAACATCTTAAATTTATGTAAAATTGAACACATGGATAATTTTTAATGTCATGTATAACTGTTCTGTACACTATGTAAATACAAATAACTGAACATTACTTAATAAAGGTAATTACCCATTATTTCTAAACATGAACTATGCACTGATCTTTATAGATCTCTACACTTAAAATGGTGCCGAAATGACCAAGGGACCAAAGTGGCTAGGACAGAGATGACTTTGAGGTCGAATTGACCAGAGGACGAAATGACTTGGAGCCGAAGTGATTGGATATCATTCTAACAGATGAGAGACGTTAATTAGGCCCTATTACAGAACACATTGAATGTGAATTTACTGCAGAGATAATTGCTCGACGATATATTATATTAATATTTTTTCAATTAATATTGAACAATCTATTAATATTTTTTTTAAGAATTATTTTCAGGAGTTAAAACGAATATCGTAGCGTATCTAAAATATCCTAACAGATGTGTACTGCTTTTCTTTTGGATGATTCTTCCCTGGGCCTAGTTCTCCCCAGGCTGAAGATTCCCCCAGTTCCCGAAAAAAGATGACATGCCATTTTCAATGGCGGTAAATATCCAAAAGGGTTATTATTTTCCATTTTTTAGTTTTTGAAACTACGAAGCACTGTTCAGAAATACAGATGCACCAAAAAGTAACACATTATTACTTTGTTTTGGTTTCTAACGGGACTGAAAGCAACCTATCAGTATCACTTTTCGAATTACACCCATTTCGTCTGCTAACCAAATCGTCCGCTGCAATTTTACCCAAGTCGTCCTCTACAATTATACCCAACACGTCCGAAACTCGTTCGCTGGAGGAAAGTATTCAAGTATTGCATTTTGAATCATTTTTTATTTATATAATAATTTTATTGTATAATTTATTGTATATTACCTATTGTAATATATCTTAATGTACCTCCATTGTAATATATCTTAATGTACCTCCTTGCATTAAATTTCATATATGTGTATGAAATTCTGAAAACAAAAATGTCGGACAAAATAAACTATCCAGCCATCTAATAAATTTTAGTTACTGTTTATTCAATGGATTACCAATAAAATTATATTATTACAGTAAAAGTTCTTAAAGTATATGTACGTTATATTAAGTTCCACAACATAATCTTATAATTTTGCAATTTTTCATTGAAGAGCTCCACCGGCACCTTACAGTGAATAATTGCAAAATTATTAGCATAAGTATTATAAGAATTAATTATATTAATAAATGCAACAAAATTTGTTATATTAAGTTCTGCAACATAATCTTATAATTCTGCAAGTATTCATCGAGGCGCACCGTCGCCTTACAATGAATAAGAGCAAAATTATTAGCAAATGTATTATAAGAATTAATTATATTAAGAAACGCATCAAAATTTATGGTTTATTAAAATTCTGCAACATAATCTTATAATTTTGCAATTATTCTTGGAAGAGCATCACCGGCGCTTTACAATGAATAATCACGAAATTATTAGCAAATGTATTATAGGAATTAATAATATTAAGAAACGCCTCAAAACGTGTTATAATTATATTAAGAAATGCATCAAAACTTGTTATATTAAGTTCCGTAACATAATCTTATAATTTTGCAATTATTCCAGGGGGAGGGGGGTCCTGGGGGGGGGGGACCAACAATTTGCAAGACGTGATGTGGGGGTGGGTGAGTCTCTTGAGTGCACCAAAAATGTGCATTTCCAACTTGTGCAATTTTTTAAAAACATATCAATATATCAGCCAATATATGACATCATTTGTGTTTCAAACCTTAAAGATGATGTTGTACATCACACTCTTAATACAAATACAACATCAGGAGGCTTTATATGTGAGAATATTGGGCTTAATCTGGGGAAATGTCACACGTTAGTAGGGGGTGGGTGTCTTGTTCGAAATGTAAAAATGTGCAGACAATATTTTCCTTGACAAGCGGACGACTCAGCTTGCGGACGAAACGTCCGTATACCCTTTTTTCAAGCAAACTTTTCCTCACTTTTACAACACCTTAACATTCGGATAATTAAACAACTGAGTTTCTGTTCATCTTGATATTTCACGAGGTACGTGTCAATGCATATCTGTATACAATCGCACCAATATAACAACAATTATCAGTTATATTATCGGTTATATGTACGTTTTTTTTCGATTGAGGTTATCACTGGCAGACAAGCTGCAACGAAATCAGGACTGAGAGTTCGATCTGAAATGACGAGATCATCAGCTGAGCATATTGACAAACCTCCAGAAGGACAGAACTCGAGTAATAATAGTAACACTTTGGCCGGCCGCTGATTTGTCGCGGTTCTCGGTTGAGAAGGCCTTGTTACCCCTGAAGTGTATTTATGTAGGCCAATGTATCACGCAAAGCTTTGAGGCGAAACAAAAAACATTTGATTCCCAGAGGGGGCCAGGCCAATTGCAATTGCATGGGCAATTCGACACCGGAAGTTACGTGGTTTTTTCACTGAATTGTCCTGTCCACTTCAAAAATCACATTGACAGCTATAGAGAATTCTGTTCTGGAACACATTTATCTGACTGGGTATGTGGAACCCTTTGCGGGCCTACGGCCCGCTTGGGGTTCCTATTACATCTCCATCATCAAGTTGTGCCTTCTTCGATACATGTGGAATATTTTAGAGCTGTAGGTTTTTAAATTTCTTGTTCGGTTTCGGTTTTGGTTTTTCAGGTGGAGTAAAACCTCGGTTCGGTTCGGTTTTTGGTTTGTTCATGAGGCCAAGTAAAATTCAATAAAACTCATTCTTAAGTCCGGAGTCATAACTGAAAGGTAGTGAAATTGAGTGAAACTCAACGAAAGCCCGAAATAAGCTATAATACATGAAAAATCAGGAAGGCCAATATAATAATTATCTAAATATACAGAACTTTTATTGTGCTTGGCCATTTTTCGAGGTCTGACACCTACACGCAACTTGAGGAAAGCTGCAAACACAAACCAAACTGAACTGTCGGAAATTCACAGAATGTAGCCTTCCCAGAGTAGTGAGAGTACCCAGACACTGCCATTGGCAGTGTCTGGGTACTCTCACTACTCTGTGAATTTCTGCAGCAAGAGAGTATTTAATAAAAAACGAAAAACCTTAGATTACAGGATGTCGACGGTTTCGGTTTTTTAAAAAAACTAAAAACCTCGGTTCGGTTTCGGTTAACCTACAGCTCTAGAATATTTGTCAATGGGGATTATAGTTTTCTAAAAAAAAACCCGGGGATTTGTGAAACATGGATTTCCCAGCGTCTTATTTAACAGGTTGAGTGTCAGAAGCCACTGTCGGGACTGTCAGAAAAATGGGGGTACCTCAGAAAAAGACCGACATATTCCTTTCTCATCATTAATATTTAAGTAAAATGCAAATACTGTTTTGTTTATAGAATTTGTTTCACTACAACATATTAGAGAGTGCATGTGGACACTCTCCAATAATTTGTAATAATACAAATTTGAATAACATATTCAGACCAGTAAAAATAGTCTAGCCCTCAGCCAGCTAATTAACCCGTACCTGACTCACAATTGAACATGCTGGGACCCAACATACCCAATTTCAATTGACCGGCTGCGTGTATAACAGAAGAAAATCTAGTCCCGTAAGGACGTACATGATTACCAGCAACGATGAAAATGTTTCTATTTGCAAATTATTGTGGGAGTCACTTTTCACCCCAACAACCCTTACACCCCATGTTACGGCATGATGAACGCTTCCAGAAAAAGAAAAGAAAAAACATTCCTGAATTAACAAAACTTCGATTTTTTTACTTACATAGAAAACCGCTTGTGGGCTCTCATTGCAACGAGATTGTGTTTCTTTCAATGAGAGGTAATAAGCCCTATTTCGCAGTCAATAAGAACAAAATAAAATAAAACATTTAACTGCGATTTTGGTGAATGCGCAGGGTGAATATTATGGACGTTACACCAGGAAAGGGTTTCGGTGTTTTGATGAAGACCCAATAAAGATCACTGGCCAGATTCCAACTCGCAACAAATCGATGCAAAGTTCATTGTTAATATCTGCTATGAGTTGAATTAGCGTAGTGCCACGTCAACTGTTTGTCACATTACAGAAGATTAAGACCAGGATATCTGGACATCTGGCGGGATTGAATGAATATTTGATTCATGCCATTGGCTTAGTTTATCAATGTTTGACACATGTTCGACAGACATTAAACAGTGGTTACCTGAAAGCACCAGAAAACATACAATTAAGTTACTTTTGACAAGAACGTGTTGTCAGATATAAATTAAAAGCCGTATATTCTCATTTCATTTCCTTCATCACGTTCTTCTTCAATCGTCCTGGCTTCCTTGAATTCATTCAGAGTGTTCGTATCAGTGAGCACGCAAAAGCCATAAACTGTGAATCACAGAACATTCTAAACGTCATGATACAGATCCAGCTATACTTGGTGATTGGTATTTTAGGTGTCGTAGTTATATTTAAAAAGATGTATTGCCGTATAATAAACATATTATTACAACAGTGACTTAATCTGGGTTGCCATAGTGATCACTTCCCTTTTGGTCAATTCCCTTTTTGTCAATTCAGTCTTGGTCATTTCTTTTTTGGTCAATTCCTTTTTGGTCAATTCACTCTTGGTGAACACGTTTTCTTGAAAATTTTCAAAGTATTCACAATATAATTTTTTGTGATAGATTTGAACTAATAATTTTTTTTTTTACTTTTGCTTTTCATATTGCAAGCTTGTGCTGAAGCTTGATGGTCTACACTGCCATTACAATACTGCCAATGTTTTTATAACAATAGAAAATTGAACATTATTCTTATTCTGGCATCAGTCAATTCATTGAGTATATGGAGAATGGGATTTTGCAGACAGCTACAGTTTCTGTCAAACTATGGAACCACAATAAGACCCAGTCACACAGGACAAATAATCATGTTGAGGGATGGCACAATAAATTGAATATAAATTAAATCCAAACATTTAGGAACTTTGGGAGTTTTTAAAAGTGAAGCTAGACTGAATAAATTTAAGATAACACAATTACACTGTGGTCAACCACCGCAAAAGATGAAAAGGAAGTATGTGATTGTTGATGATAAACTTGATAAATTTAAAACTAAACTTTCAGAAGGCCAAATATGTGTAAATGAGTTCTTGGATAGATCCAAATATTTTATGTTCACTTTGAAATTGATCAGTTCAGAAGATATGTTTTGGAAGAAAAAATAAAAAAAAATAACTAAAACTTGGGAACTATTAAATATGAAATATTGAAAAATCGGCGATCAATTTCTTTTATTTTTCATTTTTTTCTTCTAAAATATATCTTATGACCCATTTTCAATACTTCATACTTAATATTTTCCTAGTTTTATTTATTTTTTCATTTGTTTCTTCAAAAACATATGTTATGACCCCTAAGTTGGGTCATAAGATATGTCTTGGAAGAACAAAAATGAAAACATAAAAGAAATTGGTCGCCGATTTTTCAATATTTCATATTTAATAGTTTATTTATTTTTTTCCTTCCAAACCACATCTTATGACCCTAGTTCATGTATACATTTATATACCTTTCCTGTTCTACAATTTTTAAGAGAAAGTGTTTGAAATGTTGATACATAAATAATAAAGTTAATAAGTTAATAAATATGAAAATGGTTATTCCGCTTTGTTTTCTACAATAAATCTCAGAAAATTGTCTAAAAGGTGATGACCAAGAGTGAACTGACCAAGAGTGAATTGGTCAAAAGGGAATTGACCAAATGGGAATTGACCAAAAGGGAATTAACCAAAAGGGAGTTGACCAAACGGGAATTGAACAAAAAGGAATGACATTGCCACAGTCCGTCTTGTTGACGCGATCAGATCGACTACGGCGTCTATTTGATCCGGGTGATCTATGCTCATCAACTCGACGGAATCCGACAACGCTGGTCAACAGATGATTGTAATAGTCTGAATGGACCATATATTGACACAAACTTGCGACATAAAGCAAAGGAAAAGAACCATTTAAGAGAGGCTACTCTGACATTTGTTAAAACGGTGGAAGTGATTGGCGGGGATCATCGTGAGAGACGATATTTGATGCTGGCTGTTTTACTGTATTCCGTCTCAAGAGAGATGTGTTCAACCTTTTTTCAAAACACAACTATAAAACGATACTGGTAAAATAAATTGCACATCGCCTATGATCACTCAAAGAACGACCTTAGGGCTGGACCATAAATTATGCCGGGCAGGTCAATATTGAAATGCAGAACAGTCGCCGTGAACTGGTCACTTTCCACGGGTGGGCAATATTTCCACGGACGCACTAAATATTAGATTTCAAACCCCAATTGTAGGAATAATAATCAAAAGTTTCATTAATGAAGCACCGGGTACAACCCGGTGCTTCATTAATTAAAATTTTGCTGATGATCACTTTTATTACCCGGTAAACGCATGCGTGAATATCATCGTCCACGCGTGAATTACGTTCAGTCCACTGCGACTGTACTGTAAATAACACAATGTGTATGCCGAATTTTATGAATGCCTCTGATCAGATGAGGCCGCTACACAGAGTTAAGGCTTAAATGACGCCACTGCTCCAGAGAAGTTGGATATTAGATGGAATGAAATCTGTGGCAAATCTCCGGAGACTGCACCGTGCACCCTTTACGTATAGCTTCAGACCTGACGCACTGATGACCCAAACATTACAGTTATTTTTGGAACACCTTTTCAAGTCTCGAGTGTAATAACAGTTTTAGGGTGAATGGATGCGCAGCTGTCCACTCTGCCCTAGACATACAGATCCGTGTGTCATCGGTGGTTACAGCTAGCTAGTTTGCCGCATTCAACCCTCATTAGATTGTTACACACTACATCCGAAATAGAGATTTATATCATAGTACTGAAAGAATAATGAATACCCCAAGGGCGACAAAAATGTGAGACAGAGAGAAATGGTATTATACTGGTATACAGACTTGAATATTTGATTCGTCCCAGTCCAACAGTTCTTTGCTATGTAATTGTATAGTGAGGAGGAAAGATCTTTCAGGGCTGTGACCATGAGTGTATAAATGATAAAGAATGAACCAGTACTTCGAGGTGTGGAGGGCGGCAGGAAAACATAACATAAGGTTAATGTGGGAGGAGAAGATAAAGAAAAGAAGATCTCAAACAACATAAAGCTTACAATTTACCCACATACAAGTTTGGGAATAAATCCATGTACCTGTATAGATGGTAAAATTCAACACACAACTAGGGCTGTCACGATTTTTTAATTTAGGAATCGATTAATCGCCGCAAATAATCGATGATAATCGATTGATCGTACCTAGATGACCCACATCTCCTTCTCTTTGAAGTCGATAAAAATGAAGTTGAAGTCAGTTGGCCTACCTCAAGTAAACAACGAAGACGATCCTCTTTTAGTTACATTCAAAGCTTTGATGTTCTGAACTTTTGAACCGTCAGTGTAATTATCAAGACCGGTCGGCAGTTGCGAACTTCGCAACTGCCGACCGGACTTAATTATTACACTGACGGTTCAGAAGTACAGAACATCAAAGCTTTGATGAATGTACCTGAAAGACAAATGCTTCCAATAGCTTCTTGGGGTTTAACATCGATGTTCTTAACTCTTTACCTTTAGAAACAATAGTTTTTTCAACATATTTTCTTTTAATTATTAAACGTCTAAAACGGGATATAATTTACCGATTATTCGACAACGAAAAATACTAATCGATTTCGCCGTGACCGATCAACAATCGATTAATTGATTAATTGTGACAGCCCTACACACAACACATAAGCACAGGACTGATAACGCACACCCACCCCACCTACACGCAAACACAAACAAACATACCCTCAATCTTGTTTAGCAGTCGCGGTGAGGACTCGGAAAACAAACACAAACCCATTCGTTCATCTGCGAGAACCTGGAGAAAAGAAGGAAATCTGTGAGGGGACACAAAAAAACGCAAAACTATTGTCTGGGGTCACACAAAAAAACGGGAAGACAGACCCCAATAACACACACACACCTACCCATACATTTGCCCTGAAATAGCCAATACCACGCAGGCAGTGATGTTGCACATATTGACTACCGTTTGAAACAAAATCTTGCAATGATATTGAAGTGATTATCACTTTGTGTCACTCCTGCTTGCACTGACAGAGCTCTGGGCTATTTTCATTTTTATTCAGTCAAAATTTGTCGAATAGATATTTATCCAAAGCTGATCATATATTTCTGCAAAAATCATATACGCTGGGAGGCGAATAACCGAGCTCGCCTACAAACTAAGTAACGCTCCTTGTATGAATATTATCTCGTTATAACGAGCTGTTTTCTCGTTATAACGAGATGTTTTTGTTATAACGAGAACTGTTTCTCGTTGTAATATGTTTCCTCGTTATAACGAGAAAGTATCTCGCTTTAATGAGATAAACAAATCACCATGTCCTAAATCGTTCATTGTAGCAATGTACTATTCACCAACAAGAACATTCATATTAGGGCTGAAACGGTTGGCACATTTTCACAACCGACTAACTGAGAACTACAACCGGATAATATCCGGTAATCCGTAGCCATTGTTTCACCAAATCTGGGATCCCAACTGTAGGAATTGGAAATCAGTATTCTCAGAAACTATTCCGTAGTGTGTATACAAACGAACGTTGTCGAGTACTCGACAACGTTCGTTTGTATTAATACTACGGAATAGTTTCTGTGGTTACTTTGTACTCACGGAAACTGCCGATCATTAACGAAGTTTTGAACACCAAAGTCGATTATTTCTAAATATATACAGCGCTGCTTCGAGGTGTAATCTATCCCAAAAGAGAAGCGGCAGATTTACTATGTTTGAACCGTGGAATGGCGATCACTAACGATATTTCGGATAACCGGTTGACCTTCTTTTCAAATCGGTTAGGTAGGTAACCGGTTTCAAACCGGTTATCCGGTTAACCATTTCAGTACTAATTTCTATCCAGTTATCTATCTAGATCTAGCATGAAAATATCAAGGAATCTTCTTGTTCATGGCCATTGCAGGAACATTTTGACCTAAAAAAAAAAAACTATTAGAAATTATATTACTGTCTTTTACTTCAAGAACATGCGATTACAACAAAAAGACATTTACTAGCCATTGGCTCTACATAAAATGAGTAATGATTTTGAAAACCTCAAATACAAAAAAAAACACCTCAAGAACATAAATGAATGAGCTTACTGCCTTCCACAAAGATAAGATATAAGTTGAGTCATTTATGCCATTGAACCCTTTACCCAACACACCGTTAAAAAAAAAATCTTACAATTAAGACAATAACCTAACAAATATGGATATGATTAGATATTATCGGTTTTATTGGGAGATATCTAAGATTGTTTTGGGTGGTTGGCTTATTTTGGTTAAAGATATGGCCGTTTCTGACAGTTAGATATTCTAGGAAACAAACTGGGGAAAATTGTTTATGGTGGGTTTAGGAAGGCATAATCATTGCATTTAGGGAGTGGGGTGTCCGGATTACGCCTGGAAAAATTGGCAAAATAGGGGGAAAAATGCACAGTTTGGGTGTGTGGGTCATCAGTGTCTGCAATTTTATTTTTTTACAAACCACCCCTCCACCTGATGGATCTGCCATTTATTTCTAGTTAAACACCCATAGTTTGCAGTTAGTTGAAGTGTGTGTCAGAGCCACAACATGGTGGAGTGGGAAAACGTTGTATGCTTATTCGAAAAATACTTCGCTGGATGTGTTCGTATTGGGGAAGATCTGCTCGGTAATTATTTGTCTACGAAGCACCTCAAGTTCTTAGTACAGGAAGCTTTATGGGTGTACTTTTCATATTTATGTTTAATACGATAACATGTGATAGAATATACTCGTATACCACTCAACCAATATACCGATGACTCGAACTGATATATTTATTTCTTTATTTCTTTATTTATTTATTGGTGTTTAAGGTCACATATTTATGCAAAATGGCTAATCATGACCAAGACAGTTTTACGGGTGGAGGAAGCCGGAGTACCCACAGAGAATCACCGAGCAACGGCGAGCAACTGTCAGCTCCCCAACAGTAACGCCACACAAGCAGGGTTAGCATAGGTTGAAGACAGGTGCACCATCGACGTGCAGTACGCCTTAGTGCACAGCGTCTCTGTGCCCCCGCATGGGCAATGGGGGTAAAGAGTCTTGCCCAAGGACACAACGCGGTTGTCGCAGGTGGGATTCGAACCGAGGTCCTCTCGGCTTGCAACCTGCACCTCTACCTACTGGGCCACCACGCCCCCCCCCCCCCAATCGAACTGATATACTTCATACATTGATCAAAATTATATACTTTATAATAATTCTACAGGCAGAGTATTGCTAGGAAGAATTATTTCTTGCTCCAGACCGCACTGAATTATATGTGAGACTGATCATTTTGTAAGAACTATTCCAAGAAGTCTCATTGATTTGCTTTGCAAAAAATTCAGAACCCATCAGATATGTCTGCCTACGAATCTATGCCATTGGTGGAAAGAATCAGTGCCCATGACATGTTTTAAAATTTCCTCATGGGCTTCAGAACTACGTAAGATAATATCACTATTTAACTTGTGCTTAACTTATGAGTTCCAGAACTGAAGATTTCGTGATAAATTGTGTTTCGCTGTTATATTTTTCATACAACAATTTTGTTCGAAAATCGGGTTTTACGGAAAGTCTTCGAGAACTGGACAGATAAGTGCCAGTTTTCACATGAACTGAAACAAAATACGTTCTCGTTTTGTAACTGGAGATGCTCGAGGACTAAGTCGAACTCAGAGCAACTGTAATAATCCTCCTGTATTCTTTTCTGGTTAAGTACTCACCATATTTATGTCATTTGTTGTTGATAAACACGCGTCTTCTTGTTAAAATTAGGGCTGTCACGATCAATCGATTAATCGATTGTTGATTGATCACGGCGAAATCGATTAGTATTTTTCGTTGTCGAATAATCGGTAAATTGTATCCCGTTTTAGATGTTTAATAATTAAAAGAAAATTTGATGAACAAACTATTGTTTCTAAAGGTATTGAGTTAAGAACATCGATGTTATACCCCAAGAGGCCGTTGGAAGCATTTGTCTTCCAGGTACATTCATCAAAGCTTTGATGTTCTGAATCTCTGAACCGTCAGTGTAATAATCAAAACCGGTCGGCAGTTGCGAAGATCGCAACTGCCGACCGGTCTTGATTATTGCACTGACGGTTCAAAAGTTCAGAACATCAAAGCTTTGAATGTACCTAAAAGTTGATCGCCTTCGTTGTTTACTTGAGGTAGGTCAGCTGACATGAACTTCATTTTTATTGACTTCAAAGAGAGAGAGAGAGAGTGTGTGTGTGTGGGGGGGGGGGGGGGTCATCTAGGTACTATTAATCGATTATTTGCGACGATTAACCGATTCCTAAATTGAAAAATCGTGACAGCCCTAGTTAAAATCTGAGATAATCTGCGCAAAAATCGCGAACGAATCCAAGGGGAAGTAACAAACGAACTGATTCTGTAAGCGGCTGCCACTCCTAGTGATATATGGTATTATAATTACATTTCATTTGTTATTTCAAATGATTTTCAAAATGGCATACAACCCTTATAACACTGAGTTCTCGAATTTGATCCCCAAATAGTATACTGGCTACGAATAGTGGTTGAACCCAGTTTGTGATTTTGTAGGTAAATTCCGCCGTAATATATATAGAATATACGCATAGAAGCTTGGTGTACCAAATGTTCACCACGAGTGGTGAAGATTTGGTACACCAAGCTGCTTTGGGTACAGTTTATTTATACCATGATCGTCAGATGAATAAGAGTTTAAATGTTAAATAAATCAATATTCACACTTGCTAATCTGTTTTTGTTTACATGAGCATCGGTGGGTGGTATTTACGCTTGCAATGTTATCGCCGAAACGAAATAGAAAACGAAACCGCAAAATACGTGGCCTTTTTCATTTTAATAACATAATAAATTACTATTTCGAGTTACAGTTAAAACTAGAAGTTCTGTCATGAAATGCGCACAAATAGCGCGTTGATCTGCGCGTTAATGTACTCGTTATGGTCATAGTAAAGCTATCAAATTATGTACATATGGCCTCTGCACAAGCAATGTTTCAGCATATGGACCGCCGGGTAACCCGGAGGTCCATTGGCAGAAACATTGCATGTGTTTGCTATGAGTAACCAGGAGAACCTGCCGTTCTTTGGATGCCATTCGATATGGCAATTGCGCGCAATTCCAACGCGCAATTAAGCCTAGATAAGCGCACTATTCGTGACAGGACTTCTAGTTTTAACTGTATGGATGCTTTATTAACACGGGACAACGCGTGTTTGTTAAGTTTTGGTATCTTATGAGGTAAACTTTTTTAAAAACGTAATAAATAATTGCGGGTTTCATTTCATTCTTCACGAGGCGACGAGTGATAAATTTTGACAAGTTTGCATTCAAGGCGAGGTCACAAAGGTCAACTTGGATGTAGAGTCAATTTTTACAATTGAAATCCCATTGCTGGCGTGTTCACCACGGTTGGTGTGTAAAGCTTTATATCATAGGCTTTTTTTATATATATTAGAATAGGTAATCATGGTATAAAATCTAATATTTCTGCTACTGGTTGTCTTTTGTAATTTATTAGTACTGCACCCTCACCCGGTAACTATTTGTATTATTGTTACCTAATTCTATTTTGTTGACGGCCGCTTCAAATAGCGTGTGAGCTATTTTAGTTTTATGTAACTTAGAGGCTCTTTTAATGGTCTATTTGCATACGTCCGAAAGACTAGTGTCCATGTGTTTCTTCATTATGCTTAAAATAGAGCCAGCCACTAGGGTAAACGTGGAATAAGGGGAGGGTAAGTTTTCGACATTACTTATATTTATGGCTTTAAGCTGGATGTTTGTTTTAACTTTTTTGAAGTGGCTACACCCCCGGCATTTGCTGGGGTGCTGATCCCGGCAAATGGGACATTTCAGAGTTGTGGCACTGCATCCCTTCGCGATGTGTCTGTCGCCGCATTTCACACATCGTTGCTCCCCGTTTCATTTGTGTGAGAAGTGCTCGCATTTCTGGCACTTGTGACTCTGAACGGGTTGCGAAAGATCACGATATTCCTCGGTTTCGTATTTTTTACCCTTGATAATTACCCCTTTGCTTATCAGATTTAATTTCGTTACTCTATTTGGGCATTTTACTTTAATCTTCCAAGTATTGTTGCCCGTGGCTTTGGAGATTGATTTCTCCCACGAGCATCCTGAAAAAGGCTTTATTAATCGACTTTTTCCGCTTTGGAGTGAACGCGTGCGATTACGACACATGGGTTTGGCTGCGGATGGCTCTGTGTCTTGTTGTTTTGTTAGTCACCTTAAGGGGCGTTTTGGTTTTTACTTTATCGGCGTACGTCACGCTATCGTTTGTGCTAGCTGTCGCATTCACGAATTCCGGTGATTCAGACTCTGTTGTGTTAACAAACCCTCCATTTATTGGTGTGATCACCGAGTCCTTTTCCGTATCGGTGAATTTTCGTCATAAGTTTTTGTCTTCTTGACATACTGATCAGTAGTCGTACAGAAACCTTCTTCATCTTCGACGTCTACGGTTTCATCGTTTATACGGAACTCATTGGAGAATTTCCTTTTTCCACCGATTTTGGTTCGGCGAGTTTTTTTCTGTTGTTGCGATTTGCGGAGTTTAGCTGAATTTTTTTCTAAATGAATTTCACTTGCGTCAGCGAGGGAAGCTGCGGCTGTGAAGGAGGCTTCTTCCACTTTGGAGCACAGCCAGTTATCCTGGCTGGCGGTAATTAGGTCTGAACCCTGGCTTGATATCACCCACCCTGTAAGCCTGTGGCGACGTCAATAAATGGTGAACCAGGAACAGGAGGAGAATGGTCCTCTTTACCTGGTTTGGATCTTAGAATTGCCTTTTCCAATTTCCTTCTTTCTGGCCTTCCCTTTATCCAACTGTCGCTTATGGGCTTGAAACACCGACCGCTGTTACAACCCACTTTGTAATAAAAGTTGCAAAATGTAATAATTATTATAAAATGCAACTACTTAGATGGGAAAAACGTTGCAATATGTAATAATTATTACAAAATGCAACTACTTGAATGGGAAAAATGTTGCAAAATGTAATAAACTTTTTTTTCAAAGGGACACTTTTTTTTCAAAGGGGAAATCAAAAACTAATCCATGCTGTTATTAAAATAAATTTGTGTCTCTATGATTCTACGACTGTCTTCGGGTATGTTATACGTATTTCTACGTGTATTTGAACGAGTTTCGTATATGTTCGATTTATTACCAATTGCAGCTACTTGGACTGGAAAAACGTTGCAAAACGTAATGATTATTACAAAATGCAACTATATGGACTGGAAAAACGTTGCAAAATGTAATAAATGTTACAAACTGCAACTGCATCGACTGGAAAAAACGTTGCAATATGTAATAAAATATTTTCAAGCAGAGCAATCAAACTAATTCATTGTATTATTAAATTATTAATAGCAAATTGCATCTAAACGGCTCAGCCAAATGCTGTCAACGTGCGTTGTGTGCAGAGATGATCACTGGTGATCAGTATAGTGGCGAAGACAGGAAATGGCTAGTGATCGTCTATGGCGATCTCTAGTGATTGTTGGGAGCGAGATGTGATAGAGGGCTATGAGTACTAGCCGCACTGAGACCTCTCCTCACCCTCCTCACATCCTCATACGGGGAGATGTTCAATGGTGATAGCCATTGACTATCATGCCTAGTGATCGCTTATAGCGATCGCAAGTGATCGTTACTAGTGATCATCAGTGATCCCCTCCTTTTATGAGGATGAGAGGGCTGTGAGGAGAAACCCCATGGAGTCTTCACCTCATAGCCCTCACATCCGTATCTCGCTCCCAACGATCACCGAAGATCATAGATATCCCAGATTTGACCGGATCAGAACCAGATTAACCGCAAAAGCAAATCACCACCAGACACAGTAGCTCTGCGATTTATAGAAATGTCACTCTTTAAGATTTTGGGGTATAAATCGAGAACCAACATATAAACATCTGGTGGACGTAGTGGTTTGCTATTTGTGTATTGAGTTTACTTGGCGTTGACGCACTGTTATTTGTTGAGGTTTTTACATTTACACTTTGAACAGCTAGGGCCTTATCGTGGTGGTGGAGGAAGCCGGAGTACTAGGATACAACCGTCGAACAGCGGCGAGTAACTGTCAGACTCTCCAATGCACTAACCTGAGTTAGCATTGGTTGAAGGCTTGTGCACCATCGGCGTGTCATACGTCTTAGCACACTTTGCCTCCGTGTTCCCACATAAGCAACCCGGATTAAGTGTATGGTCAAAGACACAGGGTGCGTGACACGGACCCGGATCGAACTTTTGAACCCTCGGTCTAAAGTTCGACAATATAGTCAATGTGCCACCGCGCTCCGCTTTACCTCGTTGAAATGAATAAAGAAATTTTGAGTGAAGCAGCTGAACATTTTGGGTGAACAACGTGTTTTTAATTTTGTTTGAGTGTGTGTGTGTCGGGGGGGGGGGGGAGGGGGGGTGGTTACGCGCAATGAAGGTGCCCGTGGCCGTCTATATGGGCGCGAGCTCCACTTACATCCAAAATTACATATATAATATTTTTCATGCAAAATCGTAAACCAAGACATGCGCGATCAAGAGAACTGGGAAGACCGCCAAGACACACAGAGCCACCCGCCCATGAGGCGGAGAAAAACGAGGGAGGAGACCACAATACCCATCCACAATTTGGAATCACCGAAGCAAACCGCAGGCGCCCTCTACTCGCGACTCGGGCTGCGGCGTCCAGACCTAGACCGCTCATGCGACATCGCGAAAAGTGCTGAAGGGAATTGACATTGTCATCAGGGAAGTCGGTCACTAGACTTTTGTGTACTAATTCCGTTGATATTGAGCATCTTGAATCACTGAGCCTGGTCGAGTGAGCCAGCAGACGCAGCTATCCCATCCCAAAAGCAGTCGTACTAATCTAGGATCGGAGCTATTCAACGGCACAGCCCTACCGCTGGGCCCGAACAACGTCCTCCTGAAACTCAGCTCTGCGGACAACGACAGTGCGCCCACTAAGACGTCGCCGGCGTCATAGCTCCTCTAACAGTTTCCCACCCTTGATACATGTTTTTCCCCATTAACATACACCATGCATTAAGCATCCACACCAGCCAGCGATGCAAGCGGTGCGCACTGTACAAAGCCATGCAACTAAAGTTGGCCATTGAAACTTTTGTTGTTGAGTTAGCGACAGGCCATTGGGGTGCCGGGGTCCTGGAGGAGTGGGGATCAGGATGTAGGTGAGGATAAGTTGGTTACATAACATACCACTAGCGTGTCCGGCATGCAAGGGGGCAGGAGAATGAATAACTTTGGACCGCTTGTGTCCTACACCTTAACGCTTCTGGCGACAACCAGAAGGGTGATTTTTAGTTTACAGCCGGGCCCGAAGTCCTTGGTGCACAGGACATGCCCATTCCCAGACACCACCCCACCCGGGGTGGATTCTCTCAAGCTTTTGGTACCCTTTTATGAGATCGTTCGCGATTAGATGTAAGAGGGTCTTTTCCCCAAGGTTGTTGGGGCGCTCGTTTCAAGACCCGATTCTTCTTAGTTGAGTGGTGCGGGTGTGCCGAGAACCGATAGAGCCAGGTTGGGGGCTCGTATCCCGTTGACTTGGTGCGCTTTAGTCCGGCTAACACAGTATGTGTGTGTGTCTACATCAGCATAGTCATAAAAGGCTTGACAGAGCTCACGAAGAGCCTCAGAATAGAGTCTTTAACACCCCCCCCCCCCCCCTCCCCCCATCTTTCCAATTAGAACCGTCGAGGCACATGCTGGCTATTGCTCTGCAGGTTATTTTATCACAAGACGTCTTGAGGGTCAGGTTCTTGTTAATGACGATGCCC
Organism: Pictodentalium vernedei; assembly: GCA_031216915.1. NCBI lineage: Eukaryota > Metazoa > Mollusca > Scaphopoda > Dentaliida > Dentaliidae > Pictodentalium > Pictodentalium vernedei. The sequence goes on along the minus strand of CM062296.1, from coordinate 844,071,871 downwards.
AGAAAACAGGCTTTCTAACAGTGATTTATCCTCTTCCCAACGATTTCAACAGTTGTGGTCATTGGTGGAGCGTCTTCTGTGGGGGTTCGATCTTTTAAACTGGGGGCTATGGAATGACTGCTATTTACTTCATATAGCGGCAACGAGCGTCTAGCAAAGAAATGGATAGCAGCAGACTGGATTGACGTTTTCCAACAGAAAAGGCTTGTGAGCTTTTGTTATCACGAGGTGCCAAGTCTTCCAAACTTAGTGAAAGAAGAACAGTTTCATTGAATGAATTTAAAAGGTTCGGATTTTTAAAACTGTAAAGTCGACAAGGTTGTCATCGTTTATTCAGAGTGAAGTGTCCGATGAGTAGGCAAAAATGTTAAACATTTTAAACTGTTACAGACAAATTTTAAATATGTTATTTTTGTAAAGTATAGTTGCGACAGCAATTTTGGGATGGCTAGAAAGACAACAGTATGCGCAGAATAATTGAAGTTTCATGAAACTAGTGAACTGATAATTTCAGATACTTTTCAATTTCATTTTAACACCAAGTGGACGATAACGCAAGCAGCACAGGTGATGGTTATTTTTTTCGGATCAGATTTCAATTGTTTGGGGTATATGGCGTACAAAGAGCAATAGAGCAATATTAGTTTAAGCTTTCACACGCTTTCTTTTTATTAGTATTATTTCTCAAGATCTCAGAATCAGGGGAGCACTATATATACTACAACTGGTAAAAAGACTACTTGTAATCATTTCTCATTTTAAATTTACGAATTGAATTCGAAAATCCGAAAACCCAAATAACAATATCCGAGTGTATACAAGGGATATCTCACGAGTGGCAGCGAGAAGCATGAGAAACATTATTTTTGCGAGCTATTTTCAGGAGCTAAAATACACTATTTGCTGTGGGGAAGCATGTGCTATTTCTGGTATACACTCACAAATCACGAAATTTTCTTTTCCTCATGTGTAGCATGCCTCAGAAGGTGTTACATTACACTACTGACTGATTTCCTTTCCGTCCAGGAAAGCATTTAAAAAATGTTCATCACTTTCACTTGGAATAGGGATGCTGAACCACTTCACAATTTTGCACGAATACTACATCTTTTCAATTATAACCAGTTTATACCTGGATTTTTTATATTTGTGAAACTAATAATATTCTGTTTTTCTAATTACCAATAAATAATAAGTGTTGTACTTTTATTCTATGTTATCCTTTGTAATTCTTTCGAATAAGTAGCCGAATAGTTCCTATGAAAAGGATTACCAATGTCTCCCATTATCCTGACCCTGCGAATATCCTAAATCCACTAAAGCTAAACAACATTTTCATCATGAAAATGTTTGCCTGGAAAGATGTCTTGTGGATGCATGGCTAAGGTAATATAATGAAATCCATAAAACCCAAGGAAAGCAAAGTGAAGTATTTTTGTTTTCGTATCATCCTGCACGAGTAGTATGTTAATTATGTTCACGAAAGGGCCCTTTATGTCGCTCTCTACCCGACCCCCATCCGAACCCGGACCCCAGACCACCCCCTCCAAATTCCTATCGCTGACACAACCTCTACCATTTGCCTACTCTGGTCGACTATCTATGTACAGTTCGCATCGTTTGCATCGCAGACTGGGTGTGAATGCCTACTGCAAAGTTTGTGAAGATGCTGGAAAGTCGGGAATCGACAGAGAAAAATGGTTAGAGTAGCTATGACGTCGGCGACGCCATGGAGAGCGCGCAAGGTCATGACGGGGTTGACCGCTGTCAATGTTCACAGATAGTGAGTGAACGTTGAGTGGGTCCAGCAACACCGCCCCTGGCCTATGTCTATACCCTCGTAACACTGTCCGCACAGTGATAGCCTTTCACCGCAGTCGCTTCAGACCAAATCTGCCTCACCCTATGCCATTTCGCACAGAACTTGTGTCAGTGGTGCCATTTCCCCCAATAGAATTTGACTGTCGCTATATCCCACACCATGGTAGGATCTCCGAGTGATTGTGTCGCTTTCGGTCGGGTCACTGGTTGGAGGGTTTCTGGTATAGGGTCACTGTTGGGAGCAGAGGGAAGTACGACTATGTCACTCTCGGCCGGGCGACTGCTTGGAGGGCTTCTGAGATAGTGTCAACGTTGGGAGCAGGGGTGAGGCTACTGTGTCGCTAGGTCGGGCCACTGGAGGGCTTCTGAGATAGGTTCATCGATGGGAGAAGAGAGAGGGGGGTTTTGTCGCTGTCGATCGGACCACTGGTTACAGGTCTTTGCGTCGCCAGGTCACTAGTTCACTAAGTACTTGTAAAGTAGGCCAGGATTTCTGGACGGGGCAGCGACAGTGGCGCTCTCCGTCGGAATACTCGGAGACCAATGAGGTCTATGAGGTGATGCCTCAATGAGGTATCTTCTCATAGCCCTCACATCGTCATCTCGCCCTCTCCCAACAATCACAGAGCATCATCAGCAATCACTAGGCATCCATAGTGAACGCCACTGACGATCACCAATGATCATCTTCCCAATGGGAATGAGAGGGCTGTGAGGAGATGCCTCAATGAGGCCTCGCCTCATAGCCCTCACATTTCCATCTCGCTCCAACAATCAGTTGATATCGCTATTGCCAATCAGTATGGCTGTCAGTGATCTTCAGTGATCGTTGGGAGCGCGGTGTGGATGTGAGGGCAATGAGGTGTAGACTGAATGAGGCCTCTTTTCACAGCCCTCTCATCCTCATACAGAGATATGATCACTAATGGTCGCTAGTAACGATCACTAGAGATCGCCATAAACGATCACTAGGCATCCCTGGTGATCGTCAATGGCGACCACCAATGATCATCTCCTCGTATGAGGATATCGGGGCGGGGGGTGAGGAGAAGCCGCAGTGCGGCTAGTACTCATAGCCCTCTAATCCTTATCTGCTTGCTCCCAACGATCACTAGAGATCATCACCATAGACGATCACTAGCCATTTCTTGTCATCGCCACTATACTGATCACCAGTGGATATCTCTACAAACAACACACATTGACAGCATTTGGTTATGACATTCAGATACAATTTGCTATTAATAATTATATCACACAATGAATTAGTTTAATTGCTCTGCTTGAAAATATTTTATTACATTTTGCAACGTTTTTTCCAGTCGATGTAGTTGCAGTGTGTAACATTTATTACATTTTGCAACGTTTTTCCAGTCCATGTAGTTGCATTTTGTAATAATTATTACATATTGCAACGTTTTTCCAGTCCAAGTAGTTGCAATTTGTAATAAAATTTCGGACATATACGAAACTCGCCCAATACACGTAGAAATGCGTATAACATACCCGAAGACAGTCGTAGAATCAAAGAGACACAAATTTATTTTAATAATTGTACAGTAACACGAATTCGTTTTCGATTTCCCCTTTAAAAAAGTGCCCCTTTGAAAAAAAAGTTTATTACATTTTGCAACGTTTTTTCCCGTCCAAGTAGTTGCGTTTTGTAATAATGATTACATATTGCAACGTCTTTCCCGCCCAAGTAGTTGCATTTTGTAATAATTATTACATTTTGCAACTTTTATTACAAAATGGGTTGTAACAGACCGCAAACCCTCTATTGTGTTATTCAGTCTGGCGATTTCCATCTGGAAGCCAAACATCATCGACATCATCGACAACATCGATACCGTGTCAGTGTTAGTGGAATTTCCACTGTTACTGCTGCTGACACTGTCAGAATTAAAGACAGAATTGTTCATCTGAGCTTGACTTTGTTTATACATTGTTTATTTGTAAATAGTTCTTAAATGCATTATTAAGTTGAAAGAGATTTTAATTTAATTGTATTGACTTCAATATTAGCTTTTAGCGGAAAAAGGAAGATAGTAATAGCAAAGGAAAACATCAACACTTACAGTGATACAAAAGGATACACAGAAATAGCGCAAATAGAAGTAGCGTTGCTGAACTTCCGAGTGAGCGATAATCAGTTTTGTGTGAAATCACCATTGCGGGCCGCAACGTGGACTCCTCTCGAAGGTGGAGAGTGGGGAAGTTCTGTATTCCTGAAGTTAGTAGCAAACTTCTTAGTGCAGAAGAGACAGGTAGGTGATTACGAGTATCTGGGGTAAATATAAACACCACAAGGAGAGACATCTACCGGAACCACACAAATAAACTGATTCTGAAGGGGAGACGAATCATTAACCAAATGAAACTTATAGGAAGAAGCAGTTTCAATAAGGTTTTCGTGGGGGAAACCATTTGGGAAATGTGGGTCTGCCTAGTATAACATGTGGTACGAAAGTGGTACCCTGCAGAACGATGCAGGCCGATAGATAAAGTGGTCAAGTAATGTCGCAGCACGAGAAGCAATCAGGGGTGATCTTGGGTGGATGAGGATCAAGTACAGGATTACTGAAACTCGGCTATCTTAATTATTTTGGTAAATCTCCTAGAAAGTCGATGGTATAAAGTACTGTTCCAGAGAATTTTCAACTCAAATATCAAGACAGGATGGATGGTCCAAGTGAGGGAGCTAATAGAGAACTACTCATTGGAGATCTCGGACAGAGGCGTAGGGGCAATCCAGGGTAAATAAATCGTCAGAGAAAGGGTCATCGAGGATGGTAAATTTATTTGGCGAGAGGGGGTCAAATTAAAGAGGTCTTTGGGTGGCCTGTGTGATAAAGAGAAGCCTGGTTTTGAAGAGTACCTTGATGGCACATTTGAGGTCACTGTTGTTCAAGCTGGGGTCGCGGTCGTTGGAGTTGAGTGGAAAAATTGGGGAAGACAGTGAAAAGGAGTGCCAGATGTGTAATTTGGACGTGGTGGAGACACTGGAACACTTTCTTCTAGAATGCCCAAAATACCAGTCTAAAAGAATAAGATTCAATGGGAGCATAATGGGGAAGTGACAGACTCAAAGGATAGGATTAACATGCTAATCGGAGAGATTGGGAAGAATGGGGCAAGGGATGTTATCAAGCAGTTTTTCTCCCGGAGTTGGTGGGAGAGAAGAAGCGTGGGAATAGGGAGGCAGTTGGGAGTACAGGGGTACAGGGATAACCAAGGCCTTTTCACCCGAGAACCGCGACAAATCAGCGACCTGCCAAAGTGTTATTACATTGTATAAATTTTATTTTCTAAAAACTTATTTTGTTTTTCTGTTAAGGGATCGATGTTCGTTCATCTCAACCATTAAATCACTATCTTGTAGTCTGTTTAGGGTTGTAGGTCTTTTAATTGCGTATCAATAGTTTCTATTTTTGCTAGCTCGTGAAGTTCTTTTATCGGTGTCCATTTAGGTTTGCGCAGTGCCATACGCAGGGCATAGTTTTGAACCCTCTGTAGCATCTGAATGTTGGTTTTGGTCAGGTCTCATGTTATTACGGCACCGTATTCTAGTACCGGACGTATAAAATATTTGTAGAGCTTGAGAAGCACATCTTTGTTTGCTCCCCAAGTGTTACCTATTATCATCTTCAGAAAATTGATACGTTTAGTAGATCTAATCGTAATGGAGTTTACCTGACTGTTTAGACTAAGATTGCTATCTAGTATAAACCCCCCAAATTGGCTTCTTTGTTTGCTTCTAATTTGTGATCGTATAACTGGAGATCGATACTGGGGACCTTTTTTTCCTCTGCTTCTTGAAGAACGTAACGTTTTGAGTTTGGGTGGCATTGCGTTTGATGCGCCACAGGGCGCACCAGCTCTCAAGATCGCGAATGGTATCATGTAGACGATTTTTAATTATGTTTCGGGACTTACTGGCCGTCCATATGCCTTTGTCGTCTGAGAACTGCGATAGTTCAGCACAGTTTTTCCCTACTGTTTCTATGTCATTACATATATTACGAAAACAAGTGTCCTTAGAACCGACCCTTGTGGTGTTCTCGCTTAAAATCTTTATTCAAATGTTTATTTATGTAAAAGGTACACTTGTCCCAGCCAGACTCTACACAAAGAATTGTGCGTAGATATATACACCATTTGGCTTATTTGTTTGTACAACTGACCCTTACAGGTATATCAATTGAACAAATGATGTTTAGGCCGGGATGTATCCGCTAACTATTGTTGTGTTTTGTGTCGTTTCTTTAATGCAACCACGCTTATTCAGTTGGCAGTTTTAGTGACAACATACACCCAGACTCAGTAATAAACCTTTTATCAAGATGCAGGTCGTGTTTTTACAGAAGTTAAACTGACAATGGGTATTGACATGTATCAAAGATTTTTTGTGATAAAAGTGAGTTACCGACAAGTCGTTTTATAGCTTGATGTTCAGTGAAACTCTGAAACAATTTTCACAGAAATAAATTACTCTTTCCCTTGGATAACAGCAAGCAGTAAGTAATACGTCCGCAGCTCAAAAATATATTATTTTTTATATCGATAATATCAAGTTAATAATAATATCTGTTTTCCCTATTTTCGCCTAGATTATTTTGTTTATTTCAAGAATGTCTTACGCGAAAATTTAATTTCACCTTGCAAAATTGCATACCGTTTGTGATGGTACACCGATAGTTAAATTTTACGGGTGGTATTCAACCAGTTACGACTTTGATACCGGTACCAACCGGTATATCAAAATACCGGACAGCTGTATTTGTCCACTTTTTTTCTGTAAAGCCATGTATGGGAGATTAGAGGAGGTGATTGAGGAGAAGGTTGTTTTGGAAGAGATTCAGAATGGCTTCAGGAAGGGAAAGAGTCACTGACCATCCTTTCACGCTATCCGTGAATGCAGAGATGTTTATGGCCTTTTCTGATGTTACATGAACAAAGGCGCGCGATAGAGCATGGAGGGTAGGGATGTGGTGAAAACTTGAGGCTCTGAGCTTGGGAGGCGAGCTTGTTGGAATTCTGAAAGCATTATATAAATATGTACAACGTGAACTTAGCCACACGCATCACATATCAAAAAGAGACAAAACGACGAAGAAAAACAAACTGGAAAATAAACTTAAAGAATTGTAACCACTCTATTCTGCCCAAGACATAGTCTTAAGCAACAGAATGGATGGAATTTATAGTAAACTTAGTGTAATTAAAGAAAGTAGGTTAAACGGTACAACCGTGAGATCAAAAGCTAGGTGGGTTGAAGATGGGGAAATACCAGCTAAGTATTTCTGCGGACTAGAAAAATGACTTTATGACACGATATTCAAAATCAGGCAACCCGATGGTGCATACTTAACAGAATATAAAGCCATTTTAAACGAAAAAAAGAAAAGTTTACCAAAATCTATATAGGAGTTAAAATTTAGAGGACTACACTCTGGGCCAATTATTCGACAAAAATGAAGTGCCCATTTTGACGGAAGATGACCGCCTCTCCATGGTAGAAACAACAAACGCCCTCAGAGGGAAGAAGAACAATAAAGCACCGGGAATTGACTTGTTTACAGTTGAATTTTTAAAATTGTTCTGATCCGATTTAAAATTAAACGTTTTAAATTCAATTAATTATGCACACGATAAGGGAAATGTCAATTACCCGGTGCCAAGGCATTCACAAATGTATTCCTAAAAGGATAATACAAAACTCTACTAACCAATCAACGCCCGCTCACTCTTCTGACCAGCCCTTACAAAATTACAACAACCACATTAGCAAATCGTATAAACCCCCTCTAAAATTATTAGTGGCAAACAAACGGGATTCTTCACAGGTAGTTGTATAGCAGAAAATATCCGTTTAGTGAATGAAATAATAGATTGTACAGAATTTGAAAACATCCCTGGGAATTTGCTTTTAACTGATTTTGAAAAGGCCTTTGATACGATAGAATGGAATTTTATATTGAAAACTCTGATTTTCTTTAACTTTGGGAATTCGTTCCAGAGATGGATAAATACAATGTACAGAAATACATTATCCATCGTGCTGCAGTGCTGATTCATGTCGGACCCAGTGCATCTAGAACGAGAGTGTAAGCAGGGGGACCCTTTATCGCCGTACTTGTTGTTTATCTTGGGCGCTGAAATATTGGCCCTTGTTATTAAACAAAATGTTTACATAACAGGCATCAGGATAGCAGACAAGGAATTTAAACTCACCCAATACGCAGACGACACATGTCTTACTAGACGGCTCGACAGCATCAATTGCAACGGCTCGACAGCATCAATTGCAACGGCTGTGATGGTCTTAAATAATTTTGCAGTGATATATGGTCTCAAAATTAACCACAAGAAAACTCAATCAGTTTAGTTTAAACAATATTTATTTCCAGTTCTCAAGTGTACCCAATTATATATGTTATAGTAAGTGTGGACCCAACAGTAAGCTGTAAGCTTATACCAGGTTGTTTCCACCAGTAGAACAGTGGTTAGGGGAGGCACTATAGACCCAAGCATTTTTAACACTGAGTTTTCCATAGGGTCCATTGCCTTAGTGTTAAATTGTGAAACTTATAGACTCAAGAATTTATAGTTGTGAAACTTATAGACCCAAGAACTTATAGACCCAACATGTATGCACTGGTGGCATATATAAATTCTTGGATGTATAAGTTTCACAATTTAACACTAAGGCAATGGACCCTATGGAAAACTCAGTGTTAAAAAGGCTTGGGTCTATAGTGCCTCCGCATCATGCTTTATGATCAGATCCTATAGTACATTTTTGGCTTATAAGTTTCCACTGTACATTAATTTATTTTTTTGTGTTTGCAAATTAATTTTTGTTTAGCTTAAATGTTTTTTTGTGTTATCCAAAATAAAAAAATAAATTTGCAAACACAAATTTCTCAGAAAATATTTTTTCATGTTTGCAAATTATTTTTACAAAAAGCTTTTTCATAAATTTTATGAAAAAGTTTTTTTTAAAAATAAATTTGCAAACACAAAATATATTTTCTAAGAAAATATTTTTAGTGTTTGCAAAATTATTTTTCTATTTTGCAAGTTTTTATTTCATAAGGAAATATTTTATGTACCCCAGACCTGGATTTTCCTCTGGCGAACCAATGTCTATGGAAGTTTTCATTGTTAAATCTGTGTTTGTCACCACTGTTTTTCCCCATAGACAATCCTGGAGGGGTAATTGCAACATTTTTTTTATTCCAAGCTTGTTTTAGGATATCTTGTTTCTACTCCTCTGCTTTTTAGAAAAAGCTAAGAAGAAAAAACAATATGAAAAAAAACTTGATGGCACGCGTTGTGGTCGAACTCTCTGTGATAGTTGTTTTTTCTATAGTAAGAATAGTATTCATTGTATGTTTAGCAATCAAAATATTTTTTCTACAGTATAAACTACTGTATATCAGGTTACACTATAAAAGTTTTTGATAAGTATGCATACAATATTAAAACCTTATACTCTCAGTGAAAAAGAGAAGTGACTCTTGACTCTTTTTTTACTGTTGGGAAATAAAAGGGACACGGTGATAAAAAAGGGATTATAGGACTAACAAAATCGACTAAACTATCACAGAGGTTTTAACAAAATACAAAACTGTATTTAAAGTTTAATCATTATAATGAAATGAAATCTGAACATATATACACCGAGATCTGAGTTTGCCTATCCATGAGGAAACCTATTTACATCAAGATTCATTTTTATGCTAGTTTTTATCTGACTCCCAAGATTTTTTTGAAAAAAAAATTGGGAGTCAGATAAAAAAACTGACATCACTCAAGTGATCTGATTTTGAAACAAATATAAAAAAAAATAACTGCAAAAGCCTATCTCTCTGTTACACAAATGCCTGGCGAAAACATATATAATAGATGATTGACTTCAATAAAACTTAAAAAACTAAGAAGTCATCAATGTAAAATATTACCTCTGTGGGATTGTTTTGACACCTGATATTTATTATTATTACAGTTATTTCAAATAATGTCTATAAGTTTGCTCAAACCATCGTCGAACATCTCTATCATTCTCTTGGAAATTCCTTGGATCAAATTTGATAGTAAGAACTGTCTCTAAATCATATCCTCTTGCAAGATGATCTAAAGCAAATATACAGTACATTCCACACACAACAGTAAATTCACTTTGTAGTCTCATTGTATGTATTGTCCAGGAATCTGTATTTTTCACTATGAAATTGTATATGTCTCTATCTATTGGTGGTAAATCATATGAATCAAAGTTGATAGCAGAAGGATTGTCTTTAAAATATATTGCTATCCAATGTTCTCCTGGTTCTGTTCTCCTGGTTCTTTCGATGAATCTGTGTTCACAATATATGCTTGTCTGTGTTTAGGTTTTCATTTTGGTAACAAGTCTTTTGAACACACTTGTCCATTTAAGGATGATGACCTTTGAGAACTGTCAAGTATAGTTTGTAATTGTATGGTTTCCATCTTCTTAGCCTTGAAAAAGGCTGGCACGGAGCCGTTAATCAAGATATGCTGTATAATATGACCAGTCTCTTTTAACTAAATCTGCCCATTTTTGAATGTCTTTTTGGCAGTCTATTTCAAAGTCCATATGAGCATAGTATTCTAATAAGTTTATTTTTCTTGCTCTCTTGTGTCGATTATATAGTATAGTCACTGGACACACTTTCTGTAAACACTCTGCAATGTTCATATCTATTAATGTTGTGTTGGTTCGATTTTCTTCACAGATATTTTCATTTTCTGTTGAATGGATTTTGTCAGTCTATCACTACACATTCTTGAAATAATGTTTGTATTTTCTCTTTACACATCTTGCAATGTTCACACTGACTCATCTTGTTTAATAGTCAAATATCACTTCTCTGAATTAGTTGATTTCTTTCTCACTATCAAATTCTGCATAGACAACAACGTTGATCACCTCTGGAAGAGCAACTTGAAGTTCAAACCTAAGATTGCCAGACTTTATTGGGTGAGCCAAGGGCCCACCACTACTCTGATCAGGTGTCAAATCAATACCCCAAAGGCTATACCCTTTTGCATAATCCTGCAAAGATAAATCAAATGATTGATTTTGTCCAAAGTAGCCCATAGTGTCACACAATGATAAATATGAATTTAGATAAAGTCCACCTTCAAAATTCGGTTCAAAGGGACGTGCTTTAATGGAATGTCCATCTATTGTGATTTTCAACTTATTCATATCGAAATGTTGAAAATTAAATGGATTAGTGCCAATATCTCCATTTATATCTCGATTACTAACTAAACCAAGAATAATTTGTTTCGGCATCTGTTTATGAAACAGATAGTCTTCTATTTTTGAACGAAGACCACTTCCAATAGTAAAAGTTTTAATTTCACTACATCTTATGGGCATTTTATAATTTGTTCGATCTATTTGTGCATTAAGATCGTTTGCAAATTTTGGAAATAAATCCAATGCCGGTATTCTGAATATGGCTTTTTGAATTTCTATTTTTGCATTTTCACTACCAATCAAACAAAATTTAGTTGGAGCACGATGCAATTTAATTCTCATCTCAACTCCATTTGGTAAATACTTATCTTGCACAAACAGATCTAAATGTAGTTTTCCTCTTAGTTGTACATTTTTGCTACCACCAATTATTTTAGCTCGTTCAGTCAAACCTTTGTTAGACGAAGCTTTACGTGTTTCTGTGTGGTGTCCAGGAGTATCTGTATACCACATCTCACTAGCAGCTAGATGTGTTTTTTACACATCTCTTGAATAACTAAGAAAATTCTCAAAAATACTCTATAAGGATAAAGATCTGTATTGGTGGTTATAATATCGTCATTCAGTGTAACATCAGTTTTACTGAACATGCTATGAACAAAATTATTGATAGGAGCAATCTGTGTATCTCCACCCAAAACACTCCCATCTTGTTTTGTAATTTTAAATTGAACTTCAAGTGTAGATGCTGGAAGATCTAACCACTTGGTTGTTTGTCTTGGAATTAAAAATTCTATTGGTGAAGAATTATTTAAAGATGCAATAGGAAATTGTTCAATTTCACCAATATTTTCTATACCACTTGATGTGGTGATACATTATCTGGATCAAAACTACTACCAAAATGTTTGCAAGAACCATGTAACATCATGAATTTTTAATCAAATATATCAAGTGGTCTTGATTTTCGTTTTGAATAAGCTTGTCTTTGACGTGTCTTGCCTCTACCAGGACGAACCACAGACTGACGTTTTCGTTCTTGTTTTTGTCTTTTTATACCTAAAGCAGATTCACCAACTGATTTCAAAAGATCTTTTCCATGAGTTAATAAAATGTCTTTAGGTGCTTTACGTTTTTTTATCAATTCATTTGCTATTTCTAAACCACGTTTTAATCCATCTCTCTTTAATGTTTGAAATGCATTTTTGCAATTGGTTTTATAAATGGTGCAGCTGTTCTTATTGCTGTGCGAAAAATAGACCCTAATCCATATCCATATTGCCGTGGTACACCTTGATACACCGGCAGCATTTTTACATATTTAATTTATGTCTAAAATGCAACTTGACAACTGTCTTGCAACTTGCAAACTGAATGGGTTTACCAGTGTTCCCATTTATATTTATACTAATCTGATCAAAATAAGATTTTGATACTGGTACATAATGTACATTATCAAATTCTATATGAGTGTGTAGAGACTCTTTATGTGATTCAAATGGAATCACACGTAAAATAGGTGCTTCAATATCACCTAAAAATGTATAATCTGCTATGTCCGAATAAATAAAGATTTGATTGAAATCCACATTTAAGTCCACATTATATTTAAATGCACTTTTTGATGTGTTGGGAAAAATGACAGGAAAAATATTGTCTTTACATCCCAATTTTTGTAATAAACTTTCTGACATTTCAATACCCACTTTCACAATAGTATTTCCTACTATTTTTACACGACCTTGGAGACTTGAAAATCCAACATAAAATAATACATCAAATGATTTAAATATATCTCCAAGTTTGTCTTGAATTTCTGTTTGCATTGCATCTATGACATGACCGCCATTTGAATATGCACCTGATAAAATATTTAATTCAACAACAGCAACACCTTTGTGTAATGTATGTTTCAAATTCGTTTTATTAATACGATTTGATATGTTGCTATCTGTCACAATGATTTTAAAAACAGATTCTTCATCTGTAATGTTATTTGCTTCCTAAGGTAAAATTACTTCAACTAATCCCACTTCCCAATGTTCTTTATCAACATGAATGGGTTTAGATAATTGTGTTTGGAAACAACATTGGGTATTATTTGGAAACATATCCATAGAACTATCACTCAGAAGTGTTACATAAAATGAATTAATTTTTCTTATCGTGTGGTTGTTTCAAATACTTTAAACCTGGACTTGGAAGAATATATCCTAATGAACTACTTAATAACACTAACCATAATTCTTTATCAGGGCTTTGTAAACTCAAATGTTCAAAGGCAGTAATTATAATACCATAAATGATAATAATCTGTGTGAAATAAGTGACTTGATTTTTTGCAACACGATTTCCATAAATTTTAAATTGTTGACTCTGTTGACTTTGTACATCAACACTTGTGGTTTCATTAGGTAATGAAGTTTCATTTGATGACATATTCTTTTTATACCAAATCTGATTCTGCTATCCAGCTATCAAATTTCTTTGGATAACCTTCCCAATGTACTTTAAGTTCTTTAATAATTTTCTTTCCCACACGTCTTGACCGTCTATTAAGAATTGATTCAATTATATATTGTTTATCATCTTTTATACTTTTAATTTCTTGTGGATAAAATGTCCCTTGTATATTTTCACCACCCATATCTTCAAGTTTATAAGTGGTTGGTATTGTATGTTTTACATGAGTAATTTTAAATAACTCTTTTGTCCAATTTGGTAAATACCCTTTTTCAAATGTGTGTTTGGTTTTATTAATACGTACTATATCACACAAATGTTGAGATACTTCTACTTCATTTTCTAATGATACTGAAGCAGGAGTTCTTTGAATACTTCAATGAAAACTATGATTATATCCATCAACTAAATTTTCCAACGCATCAATGTGTCTTAATGTACGTTTGTGTGTAAAATATTTCCACATTCGTGTTTTCAATGTGCGTTGAAAACGTTCAACAATACTAGCTTTGGTTTCAGAATTTTCTGTTGTGAAGAAATGAATGTTTTGTTTCTTTAAAATATTTTGTACATCTTTATTTTTAAATTCGGGACCTTTATCAGATTGTAATGATAATGGTTTACGTCTAGAAGTTTTCAAAATACTCTGAAAAGATTTTGTTAATGTCTCTCCTGATTTATTGTGAATGGGTATTACCCATGCATATTTTGAAAATACATCAATAACACAAACTAAATAACGTAATTGGTCATTGTAAGATGTAAACTTTGTAAGCCTGCTAAATCAATCTGCCATTGATGATCAATGCCACCCACTATAGTACTACGTCTTGAAAACTTTTTACGGTTGAGTTTATGTAAAGTATAAGTTCTTTCTCCTTTCAACTATTTTTTCACTTGATCAGCTGTGATGGAATTATCTTTACTATGAGCTGCTTTGTACAATTTTTGTATACCACCATAGCCAGCAGGATGTTTTGTATTGTAATATATTTCAGTTAATAAATCATTCAATAAGCCTCCCATTTTTCAGATAATCTACGTTTTGTCAATTTACGTTTCAGTGCTGACTTTGGTGTGTCTTCACTCCACTGCACTCTATGACCTCGACGAACTTTACGCTTTGGAGGGGATAGTTGAGGAGTTTCAGGCCAACTATCTTCTGGAGAACTTTGATATTTACTGGGTTTGAGTATAGGTTGTCTATTCATCCATAACCAACGTTCACGATTACCAACAAAATCTTTATATCTTTTAATCCATGACTAAACATTTCCCATCCACTCGGTTTAAAACCTTTTCAGTGCCTAAGAACATCATTGACTAAATCTATGATATTTGAACCTTTTATGACTTCTCCATCGTAACTTAATACACTCTGATCATCCCAACTCATGTGTGGATGAGATGATAAAGCAGATAATAATGAAGTTGCTTTACGTCTCATTGTAACAGGGTCACTTTCTATAATACGATCTCGTAAAAAATAATGATTTTTCTCCTGACTCAGGCAATGGAACCAATGTTGGTTGTAATGCCTTCTTATGTGACATTTGAAATTTTTGTAAAGTTTCCCCATACTTAAGTTCTTTCTCACTTTTGGACAACTCTGAATTTTCTAACACAGATGATAAATTATTTTGAAGTTGTGCAGTATTTGTAACTTGTGGGTTAGGGGGTAATCTTGGTCTTTGAGCTTTTTCATTTCTAAAACGTTGCATATCTTCTAACATTTGATAAGGTACAATAGCCATCATTTTCATATTTTACTGACTAATTTATTTGCAAGATTTGTTGCAACTCCTATAGCAGGTCCAAGTAAACCAAGTAATGGTAAAAAAACACCTTTTTGATTTAAAATTTGTTTTTTCTTTTTAAGAGTTATTGATTTACTAGCGAGTGCTCCTAGTTGTTGATGCTTTGGATGTAATTTTTGTTTCGGACTTTTTGTTAGATGTATGTTGCCTTTTAAAAGATTATGATAGTATTCTGACACACAATTAATTAATTCTTTAGGTGCATTTTTCATAATTTGTTTTTGAAATTTTGGAGGAGTTTGACTTAAATCTATTAAGATACCACCATATTTTTTAACTAAAGGCATTTTTTTGTTTCTTGTTTTGTCTCACCATCTTGCTCTTATAGAATCTAATGATTAAATGAAACAAATATAAAATGTGATGCTATTTATATATACATGTGCAAACTTATTTATTTCACTTAAAGTAAGACCTTATCCCTTTAACAGGTTTAGGTGTATTTAAAGCTGTAAAACGTGCCATTGTGGGAATTTTTTCTTTCAATGGTACATGCTCTGCATTTTGTCTAGAACCCATTGGGTCATGCAGTACATTTTTACTTGGTTTTATACAGAAAACATTGGTTTATGATTTTTGACACCATCTTTTGTTATTGACACTACACGTGTTAACTTAACTGGTGATACTTTTCTTTGTTTTTGATTTTTTTTTTCACAAGTAATGCTTTTGGTTTTGTAGACGGAGATATATGAGGTGCAATTTCAAAATTTGTGTACATATATTTAGGTCCTACCTTTCGTTGATTTTTTATCTCTCTAGAACTTGATGAATTATTTGATCTTTTCTTAGGGGATTTTCGTTTCCTTTTAGGTGACTTTTGTTTCTTACTCTTTGTTTTTTTGAATGGTGAATAGAATGATCTACTTGTCTTATGACCATCCCATCGAATTAAATTACGAATGATAACACCACCAAAAAATCCACCACCTCCTGGTTTTAAAATAATGTTTCGTTTTGTTGCAAGATCAACTCTTGGATTTGCAAGTTGTTCAAGATCTTGTTTATGTTTATCCATATAGGTTAAAGTTTGTTTTGGCAATTTAATTTTATTATTAAGTATGATTCTACTTGGTAATGTAAACCCTTTTAAAATTTTCTTAAAACCTTTTTTAAGTAATTGTGTCTTGCAAATGGACTTGTTTCTTGACCAAGTTGTTACAAAGATTGTATGAATGATACCATGATGACGTGTAGTCATTGACAAACTTTGGCTAGCTAATGTCAACTCATATGAACATGGGGAATTTATAGTTGTGTATAAATGATGGGCCCACGTTCATTTTGTGTTACCCAAGGATGAAAAATATCAGTTCTTAATCTCAAAGACTCAGGAGTTCTAGGATGAAAATTAATTAATAAATAACCATGATCAATACTTGTTGCATCTTGATAACATGCATTTAAATATGGTAATTGAACTTGATTTGACAATACTTTAATTTGTCCTTTATCTCTGGTATTTTTAAATAAAATCATATAATGTGCATTTAAACTTATGGTGCGACTAGATTTAGATTGTTGAAACATATTTTGTGTAATGTAAATGACACTTGCATTTCTATGATGTCCTTTTCGTGTAAACCATAATTCAATTTATTCTTCATCTTTATCTCCTAACATATCATCAAAAACTACAAGATGGGGAATAGTGACATCACGGACAATTTCATTTTCATCATCAGGGATACCGTCTATGAATTTAATATCTTCACTTTCTTTAAGTAAAGTATATGTATTTTGCCATTCTCTATAACACCAAATGATTCTTTGTGGGGGAATTTGAAATAAGTCATGTTTCATATCAATAAGCTTTTTGACAAATTCTGCTTTTCCTGAACCACTAGGTCCCATTTTAAAGATATTACAAGGATGTTGAAACAATAAACATTCACTCGATGCCATAATTGTAATTTTGTGGAAAAGTGTTGTCAAATTACTTTCTGATCCCATACCTTGCTCATGTCTTTGAGTAGGTATTCGTTTTAAGGGTGCTTTTAACTCAACTAAAGTTTCTGAAGAATCTATTCTTCTATCTATTTGTGGTACACATTATCTATACACGTGATTAATGATTTCTTTATCATAAATTATATTACCCCACACAACTCTTGCCCAAATATTTTCTACATTATTGTTGTAAAAAGCAGTCATGATTTGTAATGCATTACAAATTTCCCCACACATTTCATCTTTTTCCAATTGATTATGAATAAACTCTTTTGTTATTGTTAGATCACCAGGAGTGATCAATTGGAATGCATATAATAATGCCTTACGTGTAATCTTGTTGTCTAAGATATGTTTTACTGGTTCCATGGCTGAGATCAAAGTGATGATTCTTTTGTCTGTTCTGATGTATTTTGTGCATCAGGTACCACATTACACCATGTACTTTGTACATCAGGACAATCAGGAAAATCATTTTCTACATTATCTGTAAACAGTTTATCTAACTTAGTTTCGAATTGTCCTGCAGCTTGTCTTGCAATTATGGTACTAAATGATGTACTTTGATCATTTAGTACCATGTGTGCAAATAAAGAATTAGAATCTGGAAAATCATCTAGACACTTGTCATATTTTTTCATTGTTTAAAATATTTGATTTAAAGCGAATCTATAATCCATCACTGATAATATTTTATCTGGGGGTGTTTGCATACTTGTTGGTGGTTTGTATAATTGACAGTTTCTTATCAATTGAATATAAGGACAATTTGGTGACCACTTAACATGTTCTTGCAAAGGAATATCTTTTTCTTTCCAATTCATTAAACCTTGTCCACATACAAAGATTTTACTTTACCATCTCCCACATAGAAAAATCCAGCTTTAGCTAATTCTTCTTCCTTGGATTTTAAAATAGTTTTTGTAGTCATACTAAAACTCGAAAGTCTTCTTAACTCTGACAAGTGTACAGGATAAGTAGGATTAAGTGGTAGAGACATCTTGCCTGCTCAGTGTTCAAAGTTGAAATGAGAAATCTGAAGGGTATTTTTATACCTTAAACCCATAAGGTCTTGGGTCATATTTATCCACTACAAAACGTTTTGTGTAGACAGATCTGAATGTTTTGGTTTGTCTTTCACTTGTGACATGTCTGTTCTTGTTCAAAGTCGAAATGAGGAATCTGAAGGGTATATTTTATACCTTAAACCCATAAGGTCTTGTGTCATATTTATCCACTACAAAACGTTTTGTGTAGACAGATCTGAATGTTTTGGTTTGTCTTTCACTTGTGACTTGTCTGTTCTTGTTGCGTTTAATTATATGTGTGTATTCAATGTTCATTTTGTAATTGTGTCTGTCTTTTACACATTCCACCATGGATTCAAAATTGACTTTCTGTGATGTATTGTAATCTAATGTGATTCCTTTAACTTTACACAAAGTGTGTATTTGACCATCTTTAATGTATTTGTAACCATAATTTTTTGGACCTAAACCTACATATTCAATAAATTTTGCATCTGGATGTTCATCTGTCTCTTGACCTAACCTACTGTTTACAATTTGTGGATTCCAAAGTGAGGGGTTATGGATGTAAATACAACTGTCTATGTCAAAATATAATACTCATCTACCCAAACATCCTATTACTTTATATAATTCCATTTGTGCATAAGCTATGACAAAAGATGCAACTGCAACATTAGCTGATTTGTGATGTTCATAAACATCTGTAGACTTTGTGTAATTGACTAAAATACATTTATCATGATCAAATAATTCAACATTTTTAATAATGATGTCTTTATCTTGTATCATGTCAAAATATTGTGATGGGTCTTGTATGTATTCTGTTTTTGTTTTTAAATTGTTTTGTGCACTTTTCCCCCCATAAACAGTTTAACATGATTTTAGCAAATGATCTTTGTCCTGGATTTTTTTTCAATATTTTCCAAATGTATATTTTCAAATTGTGCATAGTCTTTCTTAAATGTATCTTTGTCTGTTTCTGTTTTCACCCAATCTGGATATCCACTGGCCTCTTGTTTCATTTTTAAATATTTGTTCACATAATGTTTGTAAATTTCTGAAGACCATTTTTCCCAATGCCAAATCTGATAAGTGTCAAGTAATGTGTATCTCATCCCCAATGCTTTAAAAAGTTCAACAGATGTCCATGTACCTGTAATACTGCGTCGATCTGATGTGTGTTCACATTTGTCTAATTCTTGTTCTGCACATATATTGCAAAGTGTAAAAAACATTTTATTGTTGCAATGAATTGGTAATACTGGCATGTGTAGAGATTGTGGTGGTAAAACTTTACATTTGATAAGTCCCCTGTACTGTCTTATATTATTCTTGTCTATGTTTTCTTTTGTGAGTATATTTAGATGACCTACTGGATATTCTCTGTGTTTATTGACATAAGGATAGAGTGAACAGATGTCTATGTGTTTTATTTCATTGTCTGTGTTTTGGTCTATTTTATGATGTAATTTAATGGCATTTGTTCTCCCCCCCCCCCCCCCCCCCAAATAATGCTTCACGTGGTTTAATAGGATCCATGTTTGGAAAACTGAATTTTATGTTGACTTTACTACAGGATTTGATTTGCAAAAATAATCAAGTTCATGTTCCCATGTTAAATCTCATGTTATACCCTAATGATTCTAAATGGCGTATGCATTCATGTGTATTCTTGTATAGAGTTTGGTAACTTAGCAAATTGATTGGATTTTTCTCATGTGTATTGTCTTTGTAACATGGCATGCACCCATGCCACATACATCCATAAAATTCAAAGATTGTATTTGCGTCTTTGTGAAAACCATCAACATAATACCCCGCTATTTTAACTTCCCCACCATTGAGTGCATGTTGAATATGTATGTTTTCTTCCTGTGCAAGTGTCTGTAAAAATCTAATGGCTTTATTGGAGTATTTGACTTTAGCAGGGTAACCTATGTCTGAAATGATTGCCATTTTGTTTTCTGGAAGTGAATTTTTTCTTCAAGCTTTTGTACATGCATCAGCTAAGGTAGATGCTTCTCTCAAGGGGTCTATGCCATCACTATCTATAAATTTTTGTCTGAATTCCCCACACCCCCTACGTAAGATATCTACATCTGATTTATAGTATAATTCCATTTCTTTTTGAAAATCAAATCTGGAATTACTAGTAAATTTTTTGTTGTACCACTTGATGAAATCTTCCCTATCTGATGGAGACATTGAATCTGGCATATACAATGTTGAATCTAAATAAGGGCCAATATAATTTTGATAAGCTTGTGTGTTTGCCAAATGGGGAAAATAGCCTTTTGCTAATTCTGTCAAGCCAAATGTTTTGGGAAATTGTGCCAATCTCATTGAAAGAAAATTTAAAGAATCTATAAGTCTAATACCACAAGCTTTAAGTGAAAGAATTTTGTTTCCATTCATAATTACATCAGGAGTTGTTGTACCAGTTTCAATGAGGTGTCTTAAAATAAATTGTCCATCAAAACCTCTTAAATTGTGAGCAATAGCTGTTGTCCCTTTATGTTCCTTACTGAAAAGCCAATCACAAAAATCTGATAAAGTAGATTCCCCTTCAAATATTGATTGCCAATATCCAAATGTGTCACAGGAAGTACATTCGTGATCGATAAATTTGCAAATACATTCCCCACATGCACGATGAGCAGCACAGAAATTTGGGATATGAACTCCTGAGTCTTGTGTGGTTTCAAAATCAAAAAATACAAATGGAACGTTTGGTAATTTTTCATCCTCGGGTGAAGTGTATTTTTTAATGAAACATTGGAGATCAGAATTAACTACTTGTTGACAATATTTACATTTTTTGAATCCTTCACAGATGTGTTTTCCTTTTGTTGGATATATTAGTGAATTGCACTTTTTACATTTTGAACTAATTGACAAACTGTTTTTTCTTCTTTCCCCTTTGTGGTGATATGGTTATTATAGCATGATGGACTTCTAAATTGTCTATTGCAAGTGTAACAGGTGATGGGATGCTCAGGAATACATTTTGTTGGAGCATAGCAAACACAACCAAAAGGGCACATGTGACGTTCTTTCTGTTGGACCCCTTTACTGCAAAGTTCACAATAGTAAGAGCATCCTAAAAAACCCGTAATTGCAGTGATATTATCAAAATGCTGGTCATGGTGGTAAATATGAATAACTTTACTATCAGTGGTGGTAACAGGAGGTTTGATTAAAAATTCACTTTTTGCATACTGTGGGTGAATTTTGATGACATTCTCTGGATAAAACAGGTCTTGTATTTTATAATATTCTTCATGTCCACAAGGAATATTATAATCAAGACCTGCTTTATCCATCAATGCCTTAGCTTCCAACTCTTGTGTCGGTCTATCAGAACGTCTAATATTTTTCCATTTCTTTTGCCAAAGTTCAGAATTATCTCTATCAACATGACACTTTCCCACTACAATGGCCAGTGTGAGACACATTGAATCATTGACATTTTTAATTTCAATAATACTTCTCTTGTTTCCAACCATTTTATCAACAGCCGAAAATGCATTTGGTGCATGTCGCCCAGACCCTTGTGGTAGAGATGTGTGTGTTATTTCTAAAGATAATTGCCCATCATGGATAGTAAAGTTATCATTTGATTGTATAACTTGTTTCTATTTCATCTAATATGGTGTTACCAGTGATGCCTGAAGCCTTAGTAAATGGGATAAATATACCTATTTCTAATCCAGGGTGGTCAACTGCTATTCTCACTGGATCGTTGTCTTCTACTCCACATTCTTCTCTAATATTGTCTACCAAACTGAAAGACTTTTCCAAGGGTGTCAAATGGATTATTTTGATTAACTTGTTTAAAGGTTATTCTGCATACATGGGATTTGAAATGGAATTTTCTTGATGTTTTTTTTGTAGGAGTGGGTGGATGGTGTATATATCCCTTGCTGATTCTACTCTCTGCTTCTTGTTATCTACTTCACTCTCTGTCTCACTATATTCTTCAATGGCTCTTTTCATCTTTTCTTCCATCGTCTTCTAGCTTTGAAAGTATGTCTTGTTTTCTTGAAGTCAAAAAACCAAGTGTGAATCAGCCTTTAGAAGATTCCCCCACCTTTTATACCATCACCACTGCCGACTTGCACCGTTAATACATGTTTCTTGTACACATTTGAAAAATCATAAATCTAATCCATTCACCCTATGGGAAAATTCCTATGGTAAATATTTTATAGCTTTTATTTGTTAATGTATCTTTCAATCTGCATTAAAATCACTAAAACACATTTAACAACTGGTGTATTTTATCCAGAGGTCGTTGGGTGTAAAAGACAGGAATGTTTTCCAACTCGGGAGTTTTATTTATAAAAATAAAAAAACTTGCAAAATAGAAAAAACATTTGCAACCACAAACATTATTTTTTGTTCTGAAATGTTTTTTCCGTTTTGCAAGTTTATTTTATAAGAAAATATTTTTTGTGTTTGTAATTTATTTTTATGAAATACATGTTGGGTCTATAAGTTATTGGGTCTATAAATTTCACAATTTAACACTAAGGCAATGGACACTATGGAAAACTCAGTGTTAAAAATGCTTGAGTCTATAGTGCCTCAACTAACTACTTAGAACACTTGAACATAATACAGTCGAGAAGACAGGTACACATACAATCAAGATTACCGTCCGAACCCTATAATGATGAATTATTCATTACACTTTCAAGTTATAGTTATGATTTGATAGTAGGTTTGGTAAAGGGAGAAATAAGAGATAAGTTTATATGTTGTTAGCTAAATGAACGAAAATAAGAAGAAAGTGAGAAGGAATGATAGAAGAGGGTTTGGATATGCGCAATTAAAGGCAGAGCCTGCGTCCCCTCCAGGTTACCCCGACATAGAAGTCGTCTCTAAGTTCATACTTTTAGGTGTTGAGTTTTAACTGGCTGAAGTCGATCCAGTTGAATCAAACTACAATAAGAAACTAACCAAAATAAAACAAATTATAAACTCATGGAGCAAAAGGAGAATAACACCACTGGGTAAAATAACTATACTAAAGACTGTTTTAGTTCCACAAATAAACCACTTACTGTTATCCATACACAATCTCAAGCCAGAAACTGTAAAATAAGTAAACAAGACTTTCTATAATTTCACCTGGGGGAGCTCGGTCAGTAAAGTAAAGAGACGGCGTCTAGTGTCTGGGTATGCAGGGGGGAGGGGGGTGCTAAAGATGGTAGACTTGGAAAGACACTTTCACCGCATGAAAGTCTCCTGGATAAAAAGGCTTCTCACTAAGAATAATTTTAGTTCACTATTCTTCAAGAAAATATGTAAAATAACATCTTTCTCTGAAACTTTTAGTGAACAAAAATTTATTGAGAAATTAAATAAACATACTATGCGCCAGGGGGCGCGGTGGCTCAGTAGGTAGAGATGCAGGCTGCAAGCCGAGAGGCCCTCGGTTCGAATCCCACCTGTGGCAACCGCGTTGTGTCCTTGGGCAAGACACTTCACCCCCATTGCCCATGTGGGGGCACGATGACGCCGTGTACTAAGGCGTACTGCACGTCGATGGTACGCATGTCTTCAACCAATCTAACCCTGCCTGTGCTGCAGTGCGGAGTTACGATGTTGGGGAGCTGGGCAGCTGCTCGTCGTTGCTCGGTGGTTCTCTCCGGGTACTCCGGCTTCCTCCACCTGTAAAACTGTCACGGTCATGATTAGCCATTGTGCATAAATATGTGACCTTAAACATCAATAAATAAATTAATAATAATACTATGCGCCACGCTCTTTGGCATCAACTCAGGAAACACCAGCTCATTTCATAAAATCGCCTTTACGTTACAATAAGGAATTGACTGATATTGATAAGATTATCAGTGCTGTGCAGTAGAGGGAGAATGGAATAAGATTCGTTCGAGGCCTCTTCGACTCAAACGGGCAAACCCTTACATATCAAGATTTTAAAAATATTTATGGGAATTTCTCGAACTTCATTAGTTTTTCGAGTATAATAACCACCATTAAAACTCAAATAAAAAACAAAAAATAACAGAACAGACAAAAGGCCACAAACTGCTGAAAACCCAATCGACAGAAACAGTTCTGAAGTGTAAATCACAGCTAAAATGGGATCTGGAATTTGGAACCGAATTAGACTGGAATGCAATACTCAGAAACCTATTCAGTTGTGGCCTGTTGGACCCCAAATTAAAATAATTTCAATATAAATTAATTAACCGAATTTTGGGATTAAATAAGTTTGTCTCCAAATTCGTCACAGACCAATCCCCAGCATGCAGTTTTTGTAAAAGGGAAGAGGAAACCATAGACCATTGATTTTTTTTATTTGCAAGGCAACAGAAATGTTTAGGAAAGACTTCACAGATTTTTTGCAAGCAAATTGGGAAAACGGGAGATCATTTATGGAACTGAAGATACTGAGGACATCATAAATAGCATATTGATAGTAGCAAAATTCCATATATATCAACGCAAATATAAAAAAGAGCTTCCCAAATTAGCACGTTCAAAACGCGTCTTACAAAATTCTATCGTGTTGAGAAGCATATCTACCTAAAAAACAATCTTGAAAGCGAATTCATAAGCCGACGGAGCATTGCGGTGCTTGTTGAGAAGTTCGTGTAAGTTGAGTGTAAAAGTCATAACATACATAAAATATTACTTGCCCTGTTATTCAATCGGGAGTGTGATTGAAAACACAGCGCAAACATATCCGAGATGAGAGAAAAATCGCTATAGCCCCGTGAATAAATGCTCAACCGGCGCTGCCGCTCTCGCAGGACTTCATGAATTCCAAACACACTTCTGCAATTCTGAAGATGCTTGATGCATCTGGTAGAGCTCCGTGTCCTGACAGACTGGACGCGCTTGTCCGATTTCGGGAGTTTACCCAAGAAATGCTGCAGGTATGTCGGGTTTGCAGGTACACGAAGTGACGCTGGGGGTATCTAATTCGATCTCTCATTTGTTCTTTAGCTATTGTATTGCCAAATATTATCAAACTCTGCAAATTAATTCTCCCACATACTGATACGCCTAACACAATACAACGTATAAGTAATTCAAGGATTCATCTGTTTTTTTTTCATCTCTCGAGTTTTCTTTTCCCCAATGACATATACTCCCTCACCCCAACGCTATCACGCGCCCCCTATATATATTTTCCAATTGAAATAGAGATACAAGAAAGTAAAATGATGTACTTATAACAGAATGAACTCTATTCTTCCCTAGCCACGAGGGAATGTATAGAGATCTGTAAAATCGTGGTTCGTCAATGCCATAATAAACAATTGGAAACAAAAATCTCAATAATAGAATCCGTGAAAGCAAAAAAGAAAAAGATGTTTATGGCCTTTTTGGATGTTAAAAAGGCACACGATAGAGTGTGGAGGGAGGGTATGTGGCGAAAACTTGAGGAGGGTAGGGAGGCGAGTTTGTTGGAATTATTAAAGCATTATATAAAGATGTACAAAGTGAACTTAGCCTGGGTAAAAGAACAATTTCACACGCATTACATATCAAAAGAGTAAAATAACAACAAAACGTGTGCCTATGAAGATAGGCCTCAAACAGGTGTGAAGTTTTTCGCAAGTTTATTTTGCATTGTACATCAAAGGTTTGGGAGATGAACTCGTGCGTAGCGACGAGTGGGTAGCAGTTGGAAACTTAAATATCCCAGGGCTATTTTTTGCAGAAGATATGGTGCTAGGGTCAGAAAGCGAAGAGGAGCTAGCGAAAATGTTGGGAATTGTTGGGAAATATGGGAACAAATGGAGACTTGAACTAAATGAAAGCAAAAGCAAAGTTATACCCGTGGGCTGTAAAGTGGACCCCACTCGAAGGTGGAGAGTGGGAGAGTTCTGTATAAAGGAAAGTAGCAGCAAACTCCTTAGCGTAGGGGAGACAGGTGACTACGAGTATCTGGGGGAAAATATAAACATCACAGGAAGATTCATCTACCGGAACCACACAAATACATTGATTCTGATGGAGAGGCGAATCCTTAACCAAATGAACCTTAATGGAAGAAACAGTTCCAATAAGGTTTTCGTGGGGAAAACCATTTGGGAAATGGTGGGTCTGTCAAGTATAACATATGGTACGGAAGCGGTATCCCTAAACCAAACAACTGCAAAGAGCTTGGATACTTCGCAGGACGATGCATGCCATTAGATAACGGGGTCGAGTAATGTCGCAGCACTAGAAGCAATCATGGGCGAGCATGGGTGGATGAGGAACAAGGACAGGATAGACTTATTGAAACTCGGTTATCCTCATTATTTGATAAATCTCCCCGACAGTCGAATTATGTAAAGTACCGTAATGTTCTAGAGTATTTTCAACTCTAATACCAAGACAGGGTGGATGGTCCAAGTGAGGGAGCTAACAGAGAACTACTTATTGGAGATCTCGGACCTAGATGTAGGGGCAACCCAGGGTAAACAAATCGTCAGAGAAAGAGTCATGGAGGATGGTAACCTTAATTGGCGAGAGGGGGTCAAATCTAAGAGGTCTTTGGTTGGGCTGCATAATAAAGACACGCCTCGTTTTGAGGAGTACCTTGGCACCTTTGGGGATCATTGCTGTTTAAGCTGAGGTCGCGGTCCCTGGAGCTGAGGGGAACAATTGGGGAAAACAGTGAAAAGGAGTGGCAAATGTGAAATTTAGGCGTGGTAGAGACCCTGAAACACTTTCTTCTAGAATGCCCAAAATACCAGTCTAAAAGAATAAGATTCACTGGGAGTATCATGCGGAGTCGGATGGGAGAATGAAGGACACGTGGGTACCGAGTGACTATAAGGAGAGGGTTAATATACTAATCGCAGAGATTGGGAAGAAAGGGGCAAAGTAAGTCATCAAGCAGTTCGTCTCCGAGTGTTGGGAGGAGAGGAGCGTGGGAATAGCGGGGCAGTTGGGAGCACAGGGGTAACCAATGCCTTCTCACCCGAGAACCGCTACAAATCAGCGTCCGGCCAAAGTGTTATTATTATTATTATTATTATTATTATTATTATTATTATTATTATTATTATTATTATTATTATTATTATTACCTTCCTTACTCGCAGATCGCAGTTTTTTTCACGCTGAGATTTTTCCGTACCGGTTTGAAAGGGTTAAATATCATGTTTTCATCCATATTTTCAAAGTTGTGGGTTAAATGTGTGTACTTTGTTAGGGAAAAGATGAAGGAACGTGTCCACTAAGGTTAGGAACGTAGATAGGTACTGGATGTCTCGTCTCAATCAGACTAGGCTGTATGTTCGAGATAACAAGAATAATGTAGTATTGAAGGTCAAAATTGTGAATGTTACATTATGCAAGACGGTTTGCAATTTTCATTACCCAGTTACTCTCTCCTTAATAACACTTGGCGTCTTCAATTCCTTCATCATATCTGTTGAAGATGTAAAAACGTGATCTGATTGCAAAAAAACGTATTCCTTTTGGAAAATCAATTTCTATTCTCATTTCCATTAAATGGGTACGAGGTCCTTAAAACATAATTTCCGAAACGCATTCAAAAGATAGCTCGTATACTAGTAGAATTTATATTAACAAAATTTATATTATTGTAGCAGAGATTTAAGCGTGATGCCGAGAATATTTGTTTCCGACATAGTGAGCAACGAAGTGTGTGGAAGAAATGTTATGATGATTGTTATGAGCACATGCCCAGATATCAGCAGTTTTTTTCGAGAACGAGTTAGTAAATGATGTTAGACAGACTCAATCAAAAACATTGCACTTAACCCTGATTGTCCTCATGGGGACACGATGACGCCGTGTACTAAGGCGTACTGCACGTCGATGGTGCGCATGTCTGCAACCAATCTAACCCTGCCTGTGCTGCAGTGCCGAGTTACGATGTTGGGGAGCTGGCAGCTGCTCATCGTTGCTCGGTGCTTCTGTCCGGGTACTCCTGGTTCCTCCACCCGTAAAACTGTCACCGACACTATATGACCTTGGCTGTTAACGTGTCGTTAAACCTTAATAAATAAATAAATGAAAAACATTATCATTCGCATATTTAACTATTTCAGGATGGCATTGCGCACAAAGGTATATTGTGAGGTCCTGGATGTCCACGTCAGATTGTATGCAGGTGCAGGGGGTGATAAATTCATTCAGTTGGACGATAATACCCGCCCTCATGTTGTCCATGCTGTCGGGGAGTACCGTCAGAAGGAGGGGATTGAACGTATGGACTATCCAGCAAGATCCCCTGACCTCAATCCAATCGAACATGTCTGGAATGAGTTGCACCTTGCAATTCCAGCCCGTCCAGTCCAGCGAAGAAGTGTCCAGGAGCTTGGTGCCATACTGGTCCAAGAATGGAACAACATCCCACAAAGGACCACCAGGAACCTGATTGGGAGCATGAGAAGGCGTTGATAAGCTGTAATTAACAGTAATGGGTCTCATACTCGATACTGCAGGCATATCAGTTCGCTCCGTCAACTTTTTGGCATATTGAAAAATTTCCTCTTTTTCCAAAAATATCCATTTTCTATGGTTATCGTATTCAAAAGCTAACAAATACTGTCAAACACAAATAAAATCTTAATTTCTGAACTTAAATCATTAAATAAAAAAAATATGCACTTTTCATTACAATATTTCAACTGAAATGTAAAACAGGTATTTGGATGTACTTGGCGCTTAGCAAACTTTGAGTAGTACATGTATCTTACTGGGAATGCATATCAGTAATTTGAAAAAAAATCTAAAGTGAAAAGTATCTTCTATTGATCTACAGGTTTTGCACAGATTTGTAATATAGCCAATGATCTGTTTTCAGTATAGGCATCCAAAGACAATGCAAGACATAACGAGGTGAAACTCGCATATCCCTGAGTGTTTTTTTCTTTATTGAGATCGAATGAAACATGTTGTTAAATTCCCCAACGAATCGAACTGGCTGAAAGCGGGGAAATCATTTAGACACTCGAAACTTTAAACAGCCGCCAAGCAGGCGGTGGAAAAAAACAAAAAAACATTAATTTATCAGCACATACTAACTAAAGGGGAAATGCGCACACATAAGGTTTACATGCGTGAACTGAATTCCAAATGTAAATATCAGTTACAAACTGTGCATATCCTGCTGCAATCACAACGACCGTCTTTTAAAACAATCATCTCTCTAATCGAATTTACAAAAGTGTCCATGAACTAGGGCTGTCACGATTTTTTAATTTAGGAGTCGATTAATCGTCGCAAATAATCGATGATAATCGATTGATCGTACCTAGATGACCCCATCTCCTTCTCTCGGAAGTCGATAAAAATGAAATTGAAGTCAGTTGACCTACCTCATGTAAACAATGAAGACGATCCTCTTTTAGTTACATTCAAAGCTTTGATGTTCTGAACTTTTGAACCGTCAGTGTAATAATCAAGACCGGTCGGCAGTTGCGAACTTCGCAACTGCCGACCGGTTTTAATTATTACACTGACGGTTCAAAAGTTCAGAACATCAAAGCTTTGATGAATGTACCTGAAAGAGACAAATGCTTCCAGTAGCTTCTTGGGGTTTAACATCGATGTTCTTAACTCTTTACCCTGAGAAACAATAGTTTTTTCAACATATGTTCTGTTAATTATTAAACGTCTAACACGGTATATAATTTACCGATTATTCGACAACGAAAACTACTAATCGATTTCGCCCTGACCGATCAACAATCGATTAATCGTGACAGCCCTGCCATGAACATATTCTGTGTACTAAAGGTTTTTAACATTTCTATCCATGTTGTGAGCTGTGACCTTTCCATTGCAGATGGTGTTTGTTTGCACTGAATTTATTCATTTATTTATTTATTTATTTATTTATTTATTTATTTATTTATTTATTTATTTATTTATTTATTTATTTATTGGCGCTTAGCGCCATATCAGCAAGCATGGCTTCTTAACCGCCCAGTGTCCATCCTGAGTTTTGTTTCTAAACTGCTAGAGCATGCAGCTGCGAAACAACTCCGGGAACATCTGCCACGATGTGGCTTTTCTGAGGAATTACAGTCGGCCTACACCCCACTCTGCAGCACGGAAACCGCACTCTTACGGGTCCAGAATGACATTCTCTTGTCGAAGGACCGGAAGGAGGTTTCTTGTTTAGTTTTGTGAGATCTGAGTGCGGCATTTGACACCATTGATCATGCCGTCCTCCTTGACCTTCTGCAAACCAGAATATAGGCATTGCGGGAACGGCTCATGACTGGCTGAGGTCGTATCTTTCAGACCGCACCCTAATAGTGAATTTTATTGGTACCTATTCCAGTGACATTCCTTTGATGTTCGGTTTACCCCAGAGTTCGATTCTAGGGCCTCTGCTGTATGTTGTTTATGTTTTGCCCTCGGCGATATCATTCTTAGGCACGGACTTCGTTTCCATTTCTATGCGGACGACACGCAGCTCTATATTCATTTCAAGGCACAGCATGAGGAGCGGGTGGTTCACGCACTAGAAAGATATGCGAATGATAAAAAATCGTGGATGACATCAAATGTCCTGAAATTGAATCCCGATAAAACGGAGGTTATCTATCTAGGTCTACCCTGTCAGAATGCACAAGTATCACGAATACAACCCATATTTGATGGTCATTCGATCTCTCCCTCGACAGCGGCGCTCCACCTCGCATATTTCGTGGATGAGCACCTGTCTGCTGACAGTCATGTCACACAGGTGTGTCGGATATCCTACTACCACCTACGAAATATTAGCAGGATGCGCAGCGTTGTGGACGAAGAGATCCATGCATTTGTCACCAGCCGCTTAGACTACTGTAATTTTCTACTGTATGGATGTAAAAAGTCCCTGCTGTAGAAACTCCAGCTTGTTCAAAACTGAGCAGCGAAAGTCATTTTAAGGAGGAGGAAATCATTTCATATCACCCCATTTTTTACCACCTTCAGTGGCTCTCGATCGAAGAACGCATCACATTCAAAATTTTTATCACCCTCTATAAATGTCTTAATGGGTTGGTACCATCATACCTCAGCAATCTAGTTCAGTGCTATGTTCCCTCAAGATCTCTAAGATCCTCATCTGCGAATAAACTCTGCCATAACCCAGAGACCTAGTAACGGCGGGTGATCGGGCCTTTTCAGTTGCTTGGCCTTTTCTCTGGAACACCCTGCCTCATCACCTGCAGTCACCACAAACGTACAAATCATTCCACAAGATTTCACAATGCATATGTTTTCTTTATTTTACTTGTAAAGCCTGAGAGCACTTACGAGGATTCATTTTCTCTAAACTGTACTTATTATATTTTATTATTAACCCACCCTTAAAGTAAATCACTCTGCTTCATTGCGATGGCTGTTGTTTTATCTCGAAAAATATGTAGTATATAGTTTGTACATAATGCTGAGCCTGGTAGGAATCATATATTCCTTTTTCTTAAGGACTTTTTAATACGCCTCCTTACTAGACAACGCCAAATTAACCCGACAGAATCCGTGGTGGAAATAAACGATCTTGTTTGTTTAACCCTTTACCCAACGAGGGTTCATAACCTATGTTTTTGAGACAAAAAAATGAAAACAAAAAAAATTAGTTGTTCAAGAATTTTTTTTTTAAACCTGTCGTTTGCTTTTCATGTTAAGTAAAAGGGTTAAATTACAAAGCAACACAAATAAGTTTTCAAACAATGATCCTGCATGATTGTTATGACTTGGAATAATATCAGTTAAATGAATTATTTCACGTAACCAATACAGTCAAGCGATTACTCTGTCTATTACTTTTCAATATTAACGATAGTTATATTATTTAACCCCTTACCTAACGTAACGGCCAAAAACGGCCAGCGCTGTTCTCAAAAATCGCCAATTAATTTTCATTATTTTTTCATTTTTTGACTCTAAAACATAGGATATGACCCCTCATTGGAACGAGCTCGTCGAGCTCGTTCCAATGAGGGGTCATAACCTATGTTTTTGAGACAAAAATGAAAATAACAGTTATTCAAAATGTTTTGGGGAAAGTGTCGTCTGCTTTTCATGTTAGGTAAAGGGTTAAAATACACTCTTAAAGTAAATGAATCTCGGTTTATAAATTCTTCGTCATGTAAGTTTATATCATTCGGCAATTAATGTTAATTTGGATGACCCCTTATACAGTATGTTTACGGTTGAAAAATTATTATTATTAGTAGTAGTAATATTATTATTATAATATAACAATAATATTAACAATAATAATCTTTAGGAGACCTTAAAGTTCTAGTGATTCTGCTAACCCGTATCATGCTTACAAGATAGAAAGGAGCCATATTATGAATGCATTTAGAAGTTAACAGCTGGGTTTTAACACTTTACCTAACATGAAAAGCAGACGACACTTGCAAAAATAATTCTTGAATAACTAATCTTTTTCATTTTTTGTCTCAAAAACATAGGTTATGACCCCTCGTTGGAACGAGTTCGACGAGCTCGTTCCAATGAGGGGTCATATCCTATGTTTTAGAGTCAAAAAATGAAAAAAATAGTGAAAATTAATTGGCATTTTTTGAGAATAGCGCTGGCCGGTTTTGGCCGTTACGTTAGGTAAAGGGTTAAACAATATTATTAACCTTTTGAACTGGAGTGACCACTTTCCGGCCAGGAACATGATACGTCATAACGTCATTAAATAGAGTGGCTGTTCAGTAAAGGTGTTGTCCATTCAATGTGATTTTTATCAAAGCACTTCTTTCTTATTTAATATTAATATTTTAATGTTGTCTTGCTAACCGTTTTTTAATCCTTCTGAAAGATAATAAATTTATTTATCATATGACTCGTCCGTTTTGTTTTCGCTTTAAAACATTTGATAGTTTCCTTTCATATTAATCAGTGATAAATAAAGCCTTCCGTCGATTTCATTGGTCAATTTCAAAACTAGACAATTTGATTGACTGAACAAAATACAACTGGGCTATATTTTCATAATTTGCATAATTGGGGTTGAAAGATTTCATTGGTCAATTTCAAATATGGACAGTTTGATTGGCTGAACAAAATACAACTAGGTCGCATTTGAATAATTAGAGTAGGGAGAATTTACATTATCTGCCCTATTTTGGGTGGGTTATATTGCATTAACCCCTTTACCTGACATAACGACCAAAACCGGCCAGTGATGTACACAAAAAAATGCATTTTTTTGCTTCCAAAACATAGGTTATGGAAGCAAAAAAATGAAAATTTTTAGTTATATGAGGATGTTTTTTTTTTTCAAGTGTCGTCTGCAACACACATCAGATAAAAAGTTGAAAAGTCACACTAAGTCGTTAATTTGTGCATATGTGTGTCATATGATAAATGTTTTTCTCATATAATATTTATGAAACTCGTCCGAATTTTATGTTTGGTCTCGTCAGAGGCTCGCCCAAACGGAAAATGCTTAGACTCGTTCCATACATATCATATAAGAAAAACACTCATTTCATATCCTCTATGTATTACTCTTTAATTGTAGTGAGTAAACAGTGAGTAAATAATAATTATGAAATTATTCTGCAAATTTAGGCCTTTTACCAATTTTATTTTTAATCATTTGTGTTTTAGTTTCCAACTAAAATACTTAAAAGAGTCATGTAACACTAAATAAAAATATTATAAGTTAACTCCCCCTACATGTATGGTATATGGCGATTTAATACCTGGATGTCGGTTTATAAACACCGAGCCGCAGGCGAGATGTTTAAATGAGACATCCAGGTATTAAATCTCCATATTTATCTCCATGTTTGTCCCGTTTGAGACACAATACAAACATAGTGAAAATAAATTGGTAGACATATTTCTCAGCTCCATAAGCACTTGGACCAAATTCGTGATAATTATTTTGCTTTTATAATCGCATAAGACAGCAGATAGAGTTACATCCCCTGAGTCGTTAAGGAAACGTGTAATCAGTAGTTTGTTGACATATCGTCCCCTGAGTTCCAATGTGTTCTATGTGCCTACTGTCATGTCAAAAATGCTTATACAGATGCCGGGAAAATAGTTATTTTGTGAACCAAATATTTGATGTATGCTCTTATCTCCTACTTACCCTTTTCGATTTTCGATTGCTATCCCTGCATGTGCTGAGTTGGTGCGTTTTTGGAGTCTGACAGTAGCTGCCCGGTGTTCGGTGGTTCTATTCGGGAACTCCGGTTTCCTCCACCCGAAAATTGAACGACACAAGGCGATTCGGGCTGCAGAAAGTGCCTATAAACTTCATTGTCCCTATATTCCGATAAATTCTGTCTTTTGATTGTTCAGAATGCCTTGGACAAATAGCCATGACAAAGGGTGCATCCAACATCCAAGGTATATGAGAGCGTGCAACATCCAGGGTATAAACGCACGTGAAACATCGGGGGTGTATGTTTTAAACGAAAGTTTTCCGTTTTTGCTCGACTCGAAATAAAAATCGAACCAAAACTCCCCAAAAATTGTCACAAATATCATCAGATTTCCGACAATTCAAAAAATAAAAAAAACATAAAGCAAATAATTCGTCCCCCGAATACCAATGTGTTCTATGTGCCAGATATGTCAATAAAATACTGTTTACTCGTTTAACTAACGACCCAAGGGATGTAACTCTATCTGTTGTCTTCTGCGATTATAAAAAACAATTATAAAAAACAAAATAATTATCACGACTTTGGTCCAAGTTATTGTGGAGCTGAGAAATGCGGCCACAAATGTATTTCCACTCTGTTTGTATTGTGTTTCAAACGGAACAAAAACGTTATCTCCGCCAACATGTTTGGTATATGGTGTTTAAAAAACGACATCCAGGTATTAAATCTCCATATACCATACATGTAGGGGAGATAACTTATAATAAATAATATGAATTCATAACAAAAAGCAACCATATTATAAAAAAAGTACATCACGTATTCTTATTGAAACTCAAGAGTGTTCTGTCTTTTTTAACTTTTCAAATACCTACACATTAGTACGCCTGACCCGAACGTTCCATCTGTAACCTTGGAAGGCTTATCTTAATTCTACCAATAATGTGATCGAATAAACAATTACTTGTTTATACTGGGTGACATATATTACAGTTGTTGACGCTAATTCGTGCAGTTCTCGAAAGATCAATTTCTGTAATCGGAAAGACGCCAAGGGCACAACGGTTGAATTATGATTTAAATCATTTGCGTAACAAGTTGTACACAATGCAGTAACGGTAATTTAATACGAAAACAACATCTAATGAGAGTTATTCCGTTAATTCCGAGTTGTTCAGAAAGTCCTTCTAACAGTACATTAGATCCCAGAGCATCCTCGTCAGTGTCTATTTACACTGTCTTCGTCATCTAGATTGTGCACATCGAAAACACACAAAGACTCCAACACATGACGATTCGAGAGAATACCTTCGAAGTGATAACAGCTACCTCTTAAAGTGCTAATCGATTAAGTTTAAAAAATATTTGTTAGAAAAGTAACTTTAACGTACATACATACATGCATGCATACATACATACATACATACATACATACATACATACATACATACATACATACATACATACATACATACATACATACATACATACATACATACATACATACATACATACATACATAAATACATACATACATACATACATACATACATACATACATACATACATACATACATACATACATACATCATACATACATACATACATACATACATACATACATACCATACCATACCATACCATACCATACCATATACCATACCATACCATACCATACGTCATAATATAGAACAAAATGAAGGCTGATTATACCATTGTTACCGTCACCTATGTTTTCAGCGCTTTTGAGCAGCATTTCGCTGGGAAAAGCGCTATATAAATGGATTATTATTATTATTATTATTAAAAAATTAAGTAAATGTCAATAACATATCGTATGTCGTATAGCGAAAATTTGATAGGGACGGGATTCGACAGTAAGCATTATGCTTATTAAGGTCATCTCCCGTATTTCCTAAAGTTACAAGCTGAATAGCGGGAGCTAGTTGGCATTTGGAAAGGTAAGAGCTACTAAACAGGTGGAAAATAAGAGAGGAGTGGAAGGTAGAATAAAGGAGATGAAGGAAAGGCGGAGCCCAGCTGGGAACAAATCAATTCAATGTGGCTTCTGCTAACATAAGCCATACACTTGTGTTATAGATGTCACAGCAGGTTTACTTATTACTTGGGGGGGGGGGGGGGGGGGTATCTAAATTGCGACCAATAGCTTCTGCTAACATAAACTATACACTTGTGTTATTGAAGTCATAGAAGGTATACTTATCACTTAGAGGGTTGTCTAAATTGCGACCAATAGTGCGTATACATATACACACCAAAATGCATGCATACACGCGTGCACATGTATGCGTGCGCGCAAGCATGTGTGTGCATGCACACACACATACACATGCAAACACACACACACACACCTCCACGCACACACATGCATGCCCACATGCACCTACGTACATATATACACATCCTTATAATGTATTTATTTATTTGTCTATTTATTGGTGTTTAAGGCCATATACTTCCACACAATGGCTAACATCCTTATACTATGTTGCTAGAAACGCTTAGTTGCCAGAATATATTCCTGAATTGCTAAAAAGACGGAAAGATTTTCCCCATTACTTAGCAGTTTATTTCCATAAAGTAGAGTGGATACGTTAACACCAAATGGTAGTAAGCTAATTGTGTGGTTACGGACGTTGAGGTGAAGGGAACAATAAATGCTCTGTCGACTCAATTTCACCACAGTGACATATGGTAGGCATACAAGTGATGGTTGGGGCTGCTATATTTTAACCCTAATCTACAGTGATATATTTGTGCCGCAGGGCCGTTAACACCATTGAGAAAGGATGAAGGACGGCGCCTATGGTGGTTTAAGATATTTTGGAAATTACCGTAGCGTAGCAGAGACAGAGATTGGGCCGAGTCTGGTTGGAGAAAGTGTGGTCTGAAAGTTTAAACCGAGAATTCGCGTGGCTGGACGAGACTGCACGGGTGAGTGGTGAGTTGGAAGTGAACATGGATGGAAGTTAACAAGTGGTCTGATGAACAAAAATGTAAGTTTGTGGGAATTAGTTTGAATAAGTCTGAATAAGCTATTACAGAAAAAAAAAATCACCATTCAGATGGACCGCAGATTGTAATGAAGCATTCTCCACTATTAAAAATCGTTTAGTATCAGCACCAATATTATCTTATCCTCAAGCTAATAAAAAATCATATTAGATACTGATGCAAGTGAACGAGCGATTGGTGCAGTTTTGTCTCAGATTCAAGACAGAGAAGAAAAAATTGCTCTGCTATGCCAGCAACACCCTGTCTAAATTAGAAAGAAATTATTGAGTGATTTGTAAAGAATTACTTGCAGTGGCGACGTTTGTCAAACATTTTAGACACTACTTGCTTGGTAAAGCATTTGATTTAAGGACAGACCACCGTGTCTTGTCATGGTTGTGGAGTTTTCATCAACCAGATGGGCAGATAGCCAGATGGCAGTTTCAGCTGGCCGAATATGACCTCAAAATTATTCATAGGCCTGGAAAGTATCATAACAATGCGGATGCAATGTCACGAGCACCTTTTGTTCAGAGAGAGTAAAATGTATAACGAATGTTAATAACAATCAGCTTGACATACAAATAGATCAAAGTGGGGGTAACTCTGACTTAGATCAGGTGATTCTGTGGGTTAAGGAGAAACAAAGATAAGACACAGAAACTGCGAAGATAATGGACTGGAAGCAAGAAAGCGACGTTAAACCAGTTGCTCAAGATAGGTTCTCTTCAAGTCTGAAGCGATTATTGAATCAATGGGACCGATTATTACTGAAAAATGGGACATTGGTGAGACTCTTCTGGAGTGACCAGAGGATGATACACCAATTGCTCAAGCCAGTTGCCCAAAGACAAGATGTTCTCAAGAGTTTACATTCAGGATTTGGTGGTGGTCACTTAGGTATCAGCAGAACAAAAAACAAAGTTGGGGAAAGATTTTATTGGATAGGCTGGCAAGAAGATGTCGAGATATTTGTAAAGAGTGTTTTGAATGCGCTTCTAGAAAGAATCCTAACACGTCAAATAGAGCACCCTTGGTGGTAAATGAGAGTGGTTCACCCTTTGAGAAGATAGCATTTGACATATTGGGACCTTTTCCTGAATCTGAAAAGGGAAGCAAATATATATTGGTTGTTTCTGACTTGTTTACAAAATGGACAGAAGCTTGTGCCTTGAAAAATAACAGAGCTCGAACCATAGCTGCGAAATTAATGTTTGAAGTTATATGTCGCTGTGGCTGCCCCAAGACCATACACAGCGATCAGGGAAGAGAGTTTGAGTCGAATCTACTGAAACAACTTAGCAATTTATTGGAGATAAATAAAACAAGAACCACTCCATATCACCCCCAATCAGACGGGCAGGTAGAAAGATTCAATCGTACTCTTCTAGATATGTTGAGTAAACACATCCATGGAAATCAGAATAGATGGGATGAGGAAATTCCTCAAGTAATGCTCGCCTACCGTTCGAGTTTACATCAGCCCACTGGATTTACTCCAGCTTTTTAAATATGTGGAAGGGAACTGCGATTGCCTATTGATCTCATGTTTCCAGAATTTCTAGAAGTTGTACCTCATGGAACTACCTTTGCCTCAAATTTAAAAAAAAAAATATTCAGAATGCTTATGAACTGGTAAGAAACAATTTGAATGTGTCACAAAAAAGACAGAAGACATATGATAAACGGTCTGTGGTTAGGGAGATAAAGAAAGGGGATACTGTCTTGCTGTTTGTCTACCAGTGAAAGAAGGACAGTCTACAAAACTTGACTTAACAGTCTGTCCGAAGCATTTCAGTCAGCTTACAAACCATGTTGTAGCACTGAAACTGCGTTTGTGAGAGTCCAAAATGATTTACTTTTGGCAATGGATGAAATGTTGCTATCGTATCTCGCGCTTCTGGATCTCAGCGCTGCGTTTGACACGATCGACCATACGAGCCTCATAATGCGTCAAGGAAATAGGATTGGCGTTAAAGGCACTGTACTTCAGTGGTTTCGCTCCTATTTACAAGATCGTACACAATGTGTTGTAATTGAGGGCGAGCGCTCCGAAAACCTCCCACTCTCATGCGGTGTTCCTCGGGGATCGGCTCTGGGACCGATTCTGTATACCATATATGTCCTTCCACTGGGTGACAATATAAGAAAGCATGGGCTTAAGTTTCATTGTTATGCTGATGACACACAGCTATACATCCATTTCTATAAAGACAGCGCTGCCTGTTCCGTGCAGAAATTAGAACAGTGCATTCAGGAAATAAAATCTTGGATGACTGCTAATTTCTTGAAATTAAACCACGACAAAACTGAAATTATTTTTTTTTGGAACTCAACAGCAATTGTCTAAATTGTCCAAACTTGATTTACACATCCAGGATGTGCGCATTTCCTCAACCAAGTCCGTTCGTAACCTCGGCTTTTTCTTCGATGAAAACCTATCACTGGACAGACATGTCAGACACATCTGCCAGGTGGCATATTTTCATCTGAGAAACATCAGCAAAATTAGGAACTTAATAGACAACAAAACAGCTGAACAACTCGTACATGCCTTTGTGACAACCCGGCTCGACTACTGCAACTCCCGGCTCTCTGGATCAACAAATGCCCGCATTATAAAATTGCAGCATATACAGAACTGTGCAGCTCGAGTAGTCACTAGAAATAGAAAAACTTGCCACATAACACCTATCATTAAGGAACTGCACTGGCTGCCAGTATGCCGGAGAATCGAATATAAACTGTGTCTGCTGGTTTTTAAGAGCCTTCACGGCCTCGCACCGCCCTACCTCACTGAGCTTGTAAATCGGTATGAACCAGCCCGAGCTTTAAGGTCCGGCAATGAAACTTTGCTCTCACAGCCAAGGGCAAGACTGAAGACCGCAGGTGACAGAGCATTCTCTGTGGCTTCCCCCACTGTGTGGAACTCACTCCCAAAACATATAAAAACTATCAGTACCTTAAATTCATTCAAGAAAAGCATGAAAACACATTTTTTCCAACGGGCATTCCGTTAGTTTTTGTAAAGCCAAAGAGCACTTTTGTGGATTTTAGGCTTATAAATTATTTATTTATCATTATTAACTGTCCCCGGAAAGGTCCCTACATTGTTGACACAAACATATCTGAAGTAGTGTTTAGAATTAAGAAAAAGGGTGCGTCAAAATAAAAGTAGTACATTCTAATAGGCTGAAACATTATCTGGGGACAGGGGAAAAGTCATTTCCAACAGTTGGGAGTTAGAACTCAAATGAGAAATCAAAGGATAATTTCGGGAAAGGTCGTGAAAATCGGGAGCAACGTGGTAGTCGCTCCGGATTCCACTGGCAATATTTCCCAGATACCTGTACAGGAACCTAATTGGGTGTAAGATGGTGATTACTGGGTGGACCCTCCAGGGACCGAGATTGTTCAAAGAAGTCAACAGTCAGTTTCAGAGAAGCAGAACAACTTTCTTCCTCTTTGAACAATACCGAAGGACTCAGAATAAATGAGAATCAAATTCCTGAGAATGCATCGGGATTAGATTCTACTGGACAAATTCTGTCCGAACAAGTATTGGAACGAAATCAAACTGGGAGACCTCAACGATCAAGAAAAAAACCTGTTTGGTTGGAACATTATGTAACGGAATATGACAGTTCTGACAGTGACAACTAATTTGACAAGACTTATACACATTGTATGTGAAATACACGTAGACGTGCATTCTTTTTGTGGGAGGGAGTAATGTAGCGTAGTAGAGACAGATAGTGGGGCGAGTCTGGTTGGAGTAAGTGTGGTCTGAGAGTTTACACCGACAATGTGCGCGGCTGGACGAGACTGCATGGGCGAGTGATGAGTTAGAAGTGAAAATGGATGGAAGACAGTAGTGAATTAGCTCGGGCCTGTATATGTTTTCTTCACTTGTGATTATATGTTTCCTTATATTTCAAATAAATAAGAAATATAGATAAACTTGCAGAATAGTTCGTTACATTACTATATGATTTGTTCTCTGTAACTTGTAATGGAATTTCGTTCCAACCTTTGATGACATCAGGAATGAAGGGCGATTGGTTTAATTGTGTTTGGCAGAAAGTGATTCTGTGATTCCCACTTTAGCGGGGATTGTGCGTCGAATTAATCTCGGATGTATTTGGTGGTACCTTATTAGCAAAGTGAGGAGGAGTTAGATGGTGGTACAACTTAAAAAACGCATAAGCTTATGGTTACGACGCCTACTATGCAGGGTACCCCAACAGGTCTCGGCGTATAATAATTCTTTACTAGCACTAATAGTTGCTCCAGTAACAATCCTGGCTTCAGCTACATGGATTGTCCCTACATTTGCAATATCATTTTCATTACAATTATTCCAAACCGAATCCGCGTATTCCAATAAGGGTCTGACAAAAGAAAAATAAATCTTTTCCAACACGCTTCGATCAAGTTCAAATTTATGGAGTCTGACGAGGCCTATACGCGACCAAGCTATATAGTAAATTTGTTCAATATGATTAATCAATGTACAGATGGTGTTAAGAACAACACCCAGGTGTTTGTGACTATTGACTTCATATATTTACGAATGAGAAAAGAATAATGGATGATGTGTTGGACGAGTTGTTTTCCGAGATATAAGCATACATTCTGTTTTTTTGTGAATTAAATTCGACCAACCAAAGCCAAGCCCAGTTTTCTATTGTAGCCAAGTCATGGTTGATTAAATTGGCCACTTGTGTAGGGTTTTCCACTATCAAATATAGAGATGTGTCGTCTGCAAACAGACGTATATTGCTGATCAGATTTTCCGTTATATCATTAATGTAAACGAGGAATAGAAGCGGTACAAGGACCGAGCCTTGTGGAACTCCGGAGCAGACAGTTCTCCAAGATGAGGCTTCGTTTCCTATAACAACACCTTGAGACCAATTTAAAAGATATGATTTTAAAAGATCAAGTAATTCACCCTGAATTCCGATTTTCTCCAGTTTATGAATCATGCCAACACCGAAAAACACCCTAGCCTCTTTGCCTTCTTCGAGAGCATGACATATATCAGTTAATTGGAGGACAGTTGAGTCACCCGGTGCAAAACCTGATTGGAATGGGCTAATGGTGTTATTATCACCTAGAGACTTCCATAGACGTTAAAAGACATATTTTGCAAACAGTTAAACAAAGATATTGGGCGATAATTGGTTACTAAATTGGATAGGTTCTTTTCTAAAACGGGCGAAACATTGGCCTTTTTCCATGCTTGAGGAAAGTAACGGTTGTTAAGTAAAATATTAAAAAGGATTAAAAGTGGCTCAAGCAAGGAATGTTTACATTTTTTCAGTATACGGGGACTAATAAGGCCAGGGCCGGATGCTTTAGAAATATTTAATGATTTGAAGGCTTCGTATACCTCGCTATAGTGCAGTGTTATACTATCCATTTTTACTGCAGGTGGAGGACCAGGTTGTGGGAGAGAAGCGTTGGAGTCATCGATAGTAGATATAGAACTAAAGTATTCATTGGGCACCTCGACCTTCTCAATGTTCGTCGAAAACGTTTTATTTCGATAAGTGATAGTAGGAATCCCTAAAGTATTATTGTTTCCTTTGAATGACTTCAGAGTTTTCCACCATTCTGCGGATGCGATCTCTGAACGTTAGAGCACATTTTGAACTTTGGGAGAGTTTAGTTTTCCAAACAGCTGAAACTTCTTCCTTCCTCTTAATTTTATATTTGTCCCACTCTTGCAGAAGGCCGCTACGTTTGAAAGCTCCAAATAAGCGTTTTGTTTGTCTGATAAGCAGGCTTAGGCCATTGTAGAACCATTCTGGTTGAGTAGCCCTTCCTAGAGGTAATAAGTTTGTTTGGGATATGCTGTGGTGCTAAGTCGAGTAGTGTACTGGTAAAGTTAGAAACCACAGTATCCAGATTAGAGTTATTAACAATTTCATCCCATTGCTCATTAACAACGGCATTGTTCAAGTTAGTGCAATTTTCTAAATCATAAGTCCAGACATGTCTCTTAAAAGTAGAAGGTTGTGGTTTCACGAACTCAATCTCTATAGAAATTGGCTTATAGTAACGGATCGTGGGTGAAAAAGGGATCTAATACCTCACAGGATAAAACATGAACATAGTTACTTACGACAAAAGCATCAAGTAGTGATTCTGATGATTCCGTAAAGCATGTCGGCTCGTTCACATGCTGGGATGCTGGGTGGGTTATAGCATCTAACAATGTTTAAGAAACGGCTTCCTATTGGAAGAAGTTG
This sequence comes from Pictodentalium vernedei, assembly GCA_031216915.1. Lineage (NCBI taxonomy): Eukaryota > Metazoa > Mollusca > Scaphopoda > Dentaliida > Dentaliidae > Pictodentalium > Pictodentalium vernedei. The sequence continues at coordinate 844,028,200 of CM062296.1, read as the reverse complement.
ATTGTCGTTAAAATCTCCGGTAATGGTCATGCCGGCTATTCTGGAGTCTCTAGCTTTCTTAATGAAGATTGATATTGTATTCCATGTATCTGATGAACTGTTGGGCGGGCCGTAAAACACACCCATCAGTAACGGTTTACCGTGTTTTGGGAGTATTTCCGCCCAGAGGCATTCAATATTACATAGTTCGAGGTCAGGTCTATGTCGAAAACCGACGCCTTCTTTAAGATATACCTCCACACCTCCTCCACTTGTCAACCGATTCTCGATTTAACAATTGAACTGCAGTTATGCCTTCAGCAGACATCATTAAGCCGTCGTCATATATCATACCTGCAAAATATCACGGAAAAGAGAAAATAGGAAGAAAATCGTCAGACACGTCTGAAAATGTTAGTGTTAGTGGTAACAACCATGTAAAAGGGCAAGAAATTGTCAAACTACGAAAAGTATCGGGTGTAGGGGCGCAGCCCAAAAAACACAAGCCTTACCCAGGTAATAAGGATCACACAGATTATGATGAACCCAATGAAGTTAGGGACAATGAAGACTTTTCCGCCTCCCACCTCTTTGCCTCTCTGATGAGAGACAAAGAAGGCAGAGAGGAGGATAAAATCAAATTTGAAGTCCAGTTAGAAAGGAAGCGACAAAGGAATGAAGAGCGCCACATGGAGCTAATGACCAGGATAGAAGACTTTAACAAGGCTATGTCAGCTAAAGATGTAATGATTAAAGCACTGACATTGAACATATTCGCACGAACTGGACCCACTTCGCCAGCACCGGGCTCCCCTCCCGGGGAGGCGGCTGTGGTGGAGGGAGTCCATGCTAATGCAATACCAACAGATTTCCCAATTGTGGTATCAGCAGAGTCATCTCTGTTAACCCCAGGGTCTCCCCTATCTCTGATACCATTAAAGATACTAAGAGCACCGGTCCCATGAAAACCAAAGACTCATTAGATGAGAAAGAAACTGACCCTACGCTATCTCAAATGCTCAGGACCCAGTTCACACCAATTAAAGGAAAGAAGCATTGCCAGGAAGCAGAGGACGAGGTTGTGGGCGAGGAAGGGTTCATCCAAGTGAGGGATAGAAGACTCAAGAAAATTAGGACACCTCACACCATCAGCTCCTCCAGCTCAGGTCAAGGCTCAAACCACCACATGACCGGCAGTGGAGGTAACGGCGGACCAGCCACCGCTGCGGAAGCTAGTGGATCTTCAACCAGCCAGCCAGCCCACAGGGGAGGCAGGACCACCGTTACCCGCTCCAACACCCACTCCCCGCATGGACTGGGTCGCCGCTATAAATAAACCTCCCAGCAACTCCAACGGGATTGGGACCAACACAAACAGAAAGAAGGAGACACCGCCCAAACGGGACAGTACCTATCAAAAAGAATTTATAGTGCTGATGTCCAGGATCCACCCAGATAACCAAGAAACGTTATAAATGCTAGCCTACCAGGTTGTAGCTAGAATAGTTTCACTTCTGAAGTGACAGAAACAACTACCTGGAAGCTGAAAGTGACCTGTCCCAGCCGCGAGACCAAGCTCAAACTGATACGTCAAAGGTTGAAATCAACAAGAGGCACCATATGGTAGAGGAATATAGGTCCAACCCCCTCCAGTACAATGCCAGAAGTGCGAAAAATGGTCACATTTCCAACAACTGCAAAGGGATCTGAGGTGCATGAAGTACGGAGATAAATACATCTCCAGCTCATGCAAACCAGCCACCTCAAAATGTCCCAACTGTCAGAGGAACCACCTCAGTAACTACAAGGGGTGCCCCCACTATAAGAAAGCACAAACAAGTGCCGAACTTGAAAGAGTCGATCTTGCGAAGACCGTAAATGCCTCCTCCTCATATCCTCCTTGGTCCCTCATCGCGGCGAGTCTACAAGAGGTGTTAAGCAAACACCTGAGCACCAACTTGACTGACATCTGTCAAGGCGTCAGCAAGTCGGCGTCTAAACTCTTTAAAAGTCAGATCTCCGTGTTTGTCATCAAAGCCGCTGTCTTTCAAAACACCAATTAACTAAGTAATCCATTCTACTACTCATATAACACTCCGATTAATTGACGCATAAGCATGGATAAGCTTCAATTAGCGGTATGGGTCGCCAGATGTACGTATAACAAAAAACTCAAGCACCCCCTCCAACGTGTCCGACATTGAGACCCTATACACAGACCTCAGTAATGTTATAAACTCGGCCCTATGTGAAATACGCCCCAAAGAGGAAGTGCGCCCTTCGAGAGGTGTAATCTCAGATGACACACTTTCACTAAGCAAAATCAAGCAAAAAGGCCTCCGCGCACTCAAGTCCGAAAACAATCTCACTAAGCGAGGAGAACTAGAGAAAACCTACAACCGCCTTCAGGGCGAGGTAAAGCAAGCACTTGTAGTCGGAAAACAAGCTAACTGGGAAAGGGCCACATCCACACTCATTGAACCCAAGGACCCCAATAAATTCTGGAGCACCTTCACGGTGTTAACAGGCCAAAAAAACACCAAGAGACCAGAGACAGTTCAACCGCTGCTAGTGATAAGGAAGGCCGACATCTTTGCCGAGCTACTCAGAAAAACCCACCGTCCCCACAAAGGGCCCGAATATAATGATAGGATTAAAAACACGATCGAAAACATTGTTAACAGTAACCCGAAAGTTTACCGCGACCCCTATTTTGACCCTGATCCAGAAGAAGAGCACGATAATGGCCTCGTCGCCCCCATCACAAATGACGAAATCATCAATGTCATTAAAAAGTACAAAAGCGTTTCCTCACCTGGGTGATATGAAGAGATATACAAGATTCTTAAACAACGCCGCAGCTCATTCATTTCAAGGATTACAACTCTCTACAACACATGTCTCCCCCATGGTTACTTTCCAAAATGCTGGAAATCAGCTATAGGTGTCACGATACCTAAACCGGATAAAACTCTCTCCAATTCAGCCAACTACTGACCCAGCCAACTATCCTCTGACACAAATAAGCGCAGGGATATTTTCTCACGCTGCAGGGATAAATTTGATATAACGTTTTTGGTCGACACCCACTCCTGTAAGAAAATAGAAAACACCTGGAAATGTGAATGGGGGCTATGAGGCTCTCTTCTGTTCTCACTCAGGTTCTAGTAGGGGGTAGCTATTCTGTTTAAGAATACATTTATTTATCTAACAATCGTATGCATTTTAGCTTGAAAACCACGAGAAACGGTACGTATCACATAATGTGTTCCGATTCCGTATCACAGAAACGACTCATTCTGATTCCGTATCATACAGACGACTCATTCTGATTCCGTATGATATAGACGACTCGTTTCCGGTAGCGCTACCGGCTATCACAACAGGCGCATGGATACATTTTATGTGCGTTTCAGTGATCGACCGAATATTATGTCCCAAAAATGTTTAAAAATAATTTAACCCTTTACCTAACATGAAAAGCAGACGACACTTGCAAAAGAAATTCTTGAATAACTAATTGTTTTCATTTTTTCTCTCAAAAACTTAGGTTATGACCCCTCGTTGGAACGAGCTCGTTCCAACTAGGGGTCATAACCTATGTTTTTGAGACAAAAAAAAAATGAAAAAAATAATGAAAATTAACTGGCGATTTTTGAGAATAGCGATGGCCGGTTTTGGCCATTACGTTGGGTAAAAGGGTTAAGATTTAATTTGTTTATGTGACAGCCGGATCGTTGAGATCCCATTCTGGACACCACCGAGAATCTGATACAAATCACAGGCCATGCACGTTATCATGATAATCTTTATGCATCAGGCTCATAATAGAATAAGAGATGCAGGAGAAAACTACCCTTTTCTTGACATCGCGATTCAAGGGGGGCGCGGTGGCTCAGTTGGTAGAGGTGCAGGCTGCAAGCCGAGGGGTCCTCGGTTCGAATCCCACCTGCGGCAACCGCGTTGTGTCCTTGGGCAAGACACTTCACCCCGATTGCCTACACGGGGGCACGATGATGCTGTGTACTGAGGCGTACTGCACGTCGATGGTGCGCATGTCTTCAACCAATCTAACCCTGCCTGTGCTGCGGTGCAGAGATCAGAGTTACGATGTTGGGGAGCTGACAGCTGCTCGTCGTTGCTCGGTGGTTCTCTCCGGGTACTCCGGTTTCCTCCACCCGTAAAACTTTCACGGTCACGATTAGCCATTGTGCATAAGTATGTGACCTTAAACACCAATAAATAAATAATCACGATTCAAGATCAAAGACTCACTCTCTCGGTAGTGTATGGCCCCAATGAACATATTCAAGATAAACCCACTTTTTTCGACAACATTTTCAACCAGATTGAGAGCATTGACAATTGCTCTATTCTTGTTGGAGGCGATTGGAATGTACCTCAAAAATACAACCTCGATCCGGTAAACTACCTACATAAAAATAACGTTAAAGCAAACGAAAAGATTCTTCGTCTAATGGATAAAATTAACCTGTGCGATGTTTGGAGGAAGGAAAACACAAATTTAAAGCGATATACCTGGAAAGGCCCAGGCAATAAAATAGCTAGATTAGACTGTTTTCTCCTTTCAACGGATCTACAAACCTTTCATCAGACGTCGGGCATTCATTACAAGTCAGACCACAACCCCATAACCATAACCCTGTCCTTTATTAGTCAGCCCAGATGAAAAGGCTTTTGGAAGTTCCACAATAGTCTTCTGAACGACCAAGAATATATTACAGCAGTAAAAAGTGTAATCACAGAGACTGTTATTCAATACTCTAATAATAATAATAATAATAATAATAATAATAATAATAATAATAATTATAATAATAATAATAATAATCGCCAGTTATTTACTATTGATGATCAGGTGTTTTGGGAAACCTTGAAACTAATGACTAGATGCAAAACTATTGCTTACTCAACCCAGGTTAAACGTGAAACTGACAATCGTTCGGCAGAAATTGTGAGAAAATTAAACTTTTCAACTCTCGCATGGATGAGGGAGATTTGTCAGTAATTCCCGAAATTAACGCCCTTAATACTGAACTCCAAACAATTAGAAATAAAAGAAAATAAAGGTATGATCTTAAGGACCAAAGCAAAATGGAAACTTGATGGAGAAAAACCAACCAAATACATTTGTAACCTGGAAAAAAGATAATATCCAAGTTGGTAACTTCTACTGGTAGTACCACTGAAAAATTATCTGAAATATTAAATGAACAAAAGAAGTTTTACGAAAATTGATATACCTCAAAGTTAAACTCATCTAGTATTTTCGAGGACAATAATCCTTTCTTTGATAAAAACCAATCCCTTTTTACAGTTTTTGGATGATGAGGAAAACAATTCTTTGGAGGGACTTCTAACTAGCTCTGAATGTTTAAAGCCTTAAAAGCAATGAAAAATAATAAACCACTGTGTCCGAAGGTTTTACGGTAGAGTTTTATAAATTCTTCTGGAAAGATATTGGCAACTGCCTAATCATCTCTCTAAATTATGGATACAGTGTTAAACAGCAATATAATCCACAAAGAACTGGTATCATTATTACCTGCATTCTAAAACAAAACAAACCAACGGAATTCATTAAAAACTGACGGCCTATCTCGCTTATTAACGTCGATATCAAAATTGCTTCCACAGCTGTAGCAAACCGTATTAAAATGGTCTTACCTAAATTAATATCGGAAACCCAGCTTGGATTTTTGAAAGGGAGATACATTGGAGAGTCCTCAAGATTAACATTTGACTTAATTGAAAAATGAGAGGAAAAAAACATGCTGGAATACTAGTCCTAATAAAATTTGAAAAAGCATTTGATTCCCTCAAATGGTCATTTATCGAAAAAAACAAGGTTCCTTAATTTCGGTCCTTCTATTATATTATTAGCTGGTTTCATACCCTTTATTCCAATATTTTCCGTTATGTATTACACAATGGTCATTGTTCAAAAAAAAAATCAACCTACAGAGAGGAGTGAGGCAGGGCGACCCACTCTCCCTACCTTTTCATTTTAAATGTAGAAATATTACGTGCCGCACTTAAACACAACCCGGATATCAACGGCATCAAGATAAACGTATCTGAATACCTCATAAGCCAATGTGCAGATGACTTAGCGTTATTTTTGAGTGACGATGGGCATTCGTTAAATTTAGCTTTAGAAGTTAATAACTCTTTTGCTCAGCAGTCAGGCCAAAAAGTTAATTTTCATAAGACACAAGTTATATGGATTGGATCGAAACGTGGGTCAAGTGAGAGAGTCTCTGGGGCTCACAATATCCAATGGAACCATAGCGCGAAATTCACGATTCTGGGCATGTCTTATGATCTATTTAGTGAAACTTACATGATAAAAAATTATATCGAAAAAAAACAAAAAGATGGAAAATCTTTTAATGGATTGGTCGTTTATAAAACGTAGCTTAATTGGAAAAAACTACAATCGTAAAAACACCACTGACACTTCCACTGTTGATACATTGCCTATCGATTCTGCAATATCCACCGGTAATATGTTAGATACAATACTGACACAACTATTTCAGTTTCTATGATCTGAGAAAGGTGAACAGATTAAAGGTAAAATTCTAATGAACGAAATTGAGAATGGAAGATCAGGTTTCCAAACATACGGTCATACAGCTACTCCTTAAAAATGATTTGGATTAAGACATTGATAGACCCGCCTTGGAAAACTCTTATTCTAGACGAATTTGAAAAATATGGCGGTTTCAAGACATGGTTTTTACGCAAAGAAGGCTTAAGAAAGGTTGGGGAACGCTCAAACAGTTTTTGGAAAAACGTTCTTTTGGCCCGGTCTCTTTTAGAAGATAAGTCTCCGACGGACTTTGAAGAAATCTGCTCCCAACCCGTATTCTACAATAAGAATATAAAAATAATAATCCATTTTATAATCAAACTTGGTGTGACAAAGGTATATTTTTTCTTAACGACCTCTTGAGTGAGAGCGGGGATTTCCTCAGCTCCGAAGCCTTCTCCACAAAATTTAACATAAAAACACCCTGCACTGTCTTCCAAGGCATAGGAAATGCGATTCTAAAACGATGGCAAAATGAAATTAAACACAATAAAAAATCAAAGTCGGTCCAGAACACGCTAACTGATAAATTAAAAGAAACCACCATGGTTGAAAAATCAATTTATCCATTATTCCTTCAACAAATGGCTTTGCTCCCAGCCCGGTCTCAGGAAAAATTGAACAAACCTTTGCACATCGGTGTCGAAGCCGATGCTTGGAGACCAATATACAAATGTGCTTTTTTAACAACTGACGATACTTATCCTCAAACTTTGCAATATCAAATTTTACAGGGAGCATTATTCACGAATGCTCGCCTTTTTAAGTGTAGACTATCGGAGACTGAATTGTGTACATTTTCCTGTACCATTAAAGAGACAGTGTTACACTTGTTCTTCGATTGTTCGGTGACAAGGACAATTTTGTTACAACTGGCCGACCGACTTCAGGAAAAATGTTTATAATAATAATAATAATAATAATAATAATAATAATAATAATAATAATAAGCGTCCCTGTCCACAAGAACACTCCCTCAGTCTTCTAACTCTCCTATATAAAAAGTTCATTTATTCATGCAGAGTGAGAAAATGTCAACCGAGCTTAAATGGCTTTATTGAAGACCTTCGACAATGTCGTGACGTTGAGCTATATTCACTTTATATGAACTCCGGAAAAAGGAAAAAAATCGATAAAGACCAGATGGGAATCTCTACAAGCCCTGCTCTATCAAACTATTCAGTAATTTCCTCGTACGCACGACACTACAAGTATTTTCCTTTTTCATGAAAAGCCCATACTTCCTTATACAACATTGCCCTGATACTGATTAGTAAACTGTTGTTTCTCTGTGATTCCTGATGTAGAAACAATTTCTGCTCTTAAATCTGTATGTCTGTAGATAACTGCATTTAATATGCATTCTGTATCATTTTCTTTACTCAGAGATGTATACAACATTTAATCTGAATAAAACTATAAAAAATACCGACCCATCAGCCTCCTTAGCTGCATTGGTAAGGTATTCAAAAGAATCCTCACCGATCGGCAAAGGAGGCATCTCGAAGATACTGATTTCCTCAATGACAGGCAAGGAGACTTTTGGAACCGCAAGGAAGGCATGGAACATATCCATCGTCTTGTGGAACTAATGACAACGACAATCGAAAATCAACAAGTTGGGGCAGCTATCCTATTAGACGTCGAAAAAGCATTCGACTCTGTCTGGCACAACGGAGTACGCTATAAATTCTCCAAACTAAAGCTCCCAATAAAACAATTAACACTTCTCTCCTCTTTCCTTAGAGATCGGAAAATCAAAGTAAGGGTCAACAATGAAATGTCCGTCAACATCCCCCTGGAGGGCAGCAACCCCCGCCCCCGCAAGGGTCCGTCCTCAACTCCCTCCTCTCCATTATATACGTAAACTACCTTAACATCACCCAGAAACGGGTCCAAATCTCACAATTCGCGGATGACAAAGGGCAATGGGACTCCAAAAGCAGCCGTCATATCTCAAAAAATCCCTTCAACGCGCATTTCACGATCTTGAGAGCTGGTGCGCTAAATGGAGAATTAAATTAAACATAAACAAAACTCAAGGAATCACCTTCACACGTAGGATCAAAAACCGCGACTTTGATCTGAAACTAAAAGATAAAGCCCACCCAGAATGCACCGAGGCTAAATTCCTCGGTATTACCCTTGACTCGAAGTTGACATTCACTAAACACACTAACAACATCGCCACTAACGTCACCCGACGAATTAATCAGCTAAAAATGCTACGAGGAACATCATGGAGGGGTGGGGGGGGGGGGGGTGCAACGAAGCTATCCTACTAAAATTATATAGAGCATTCGTTCGCCCTGTACTGGAATACGGGGCCATTGTCCTCAGCGAAACGTACAAAACCAACCTCAATAACCTTCAAAAGGTCCAAAATCACGCGCTCAGAATTGCCCTCCGTGACCCTCGCGACACCCCAACAAAACTTCTCCACGAATGGGCCGACATCCCAACCATTGAAGACCGCTTAGCCACTCTAGCTGCCAAAAACCGGGAACGCTTTGACGAAAGCAAATTAATATCCGAACTAAATATCTGTGCAAGTCGACAAAAAACCAAAAACATGAAAGAATAAAATCCGACCTAAAGCCCGTCAATAAAAAACCGCACCATAATTGATTTGTTTAATTGCCCCCTAATTAGGAACCAAACGAGAAGAGGATAGAGGAGGAATAACACCCTCGGGTGTGGCACATGACCGTATGGCCTGTTCCTCTCTCTTAATCTTAATCGTGATCTCAACCTATCTAATTAAAACGTCCCATAGAAACTAAAGTAGGAATCAAACCGGGGAGGTAAAGAGAAGGAATAACACCCTCAGGTTTGGCACATGATCGAATGACCTTCTCTCATCCCTTAATCCTAATCTCGATCTAAACCTATCAAGATGACCCAGACAAAGTCAAGTAGGAATCCATCCGCGAGAGCTAGGAGCAGGAAATAAAAACAAAATCGAGTGTGGCATATAACCGCTGCTCTCGTCCCTTTTAACTTAAACACAAACCACTCTACCAAAGATGGCCTCCTTACTTTTTTAGCACTCTTATTCTACTGTATACAACCTACTAATTCTGTTGTTTTTTATGTTTTAAGCAGGTGCCGACAGATGTTTTCCTTTGAATCATCCACCCCCAAGAACCGCTATGGATTAACTCTAGCCGCTGTGGAACACAGTAACCGCTATCCATCCCTGGAAGTGGTCATCCACCTCCTGGGAGGCGAGCGTTGGCCCTGCGTACCACTTATTGTCCCTTTTTGTAAGCGCCAGAAGCGCGCATTATTGCCCCGGCCAAATAGGTTACCAATCAGGCCTGCTCCCGAACCAGGGTCTTTCTCTGGGTGGTTCCCTAAAGGGGCCGTTGTTGTCTTTCTCCACGATCTGATGCTGAAAACTATATTCAACAGTTAAAGAGAGTCGAAGGGGGCTTGCCCTCACACAGTTCCTGCGTGCCTTCGGCGCGCGAAACAATTTCTTCTACATCTACTAGATGTGCAAAGTTAATACACACCGAAATACACACACACCAACAGCAAGTCGCGTAAATTTGCCATGCTTCCTATTTTTTAGGACAAGTAATCGGTGTGAACTGAAAAAGGGACCAAACTACTTCTTTTTAAGTCGAACGATAGATAGATGCTTCGTTTATTTCTTTTTAAATGCGAATATTCTTTAATTGGTTGAGTGCTGAATTATTGTTGGTAGTAATAAGTTGTTTCATCATTTTTTTTTTTGATTAAAAATTATTGGAGAGTGCTCTAAAGCACTCTCCACTTATTTTATAATTCAACATTTACCTGAAGATGCATAACATTTTCTTTCGGTGGTCTATGAAGCTTGCACATGAAATATATAAACTTTAGTATAGGGCCGTGCCTTTTGTCCAAAGCCGTGATAGTGGCCTCCAGCACTTAACCAGTTAACTTAGTTATCTAACACATAACCTGTATTATATTTTCAAAATGTCCCCAAAACATTTAACACTATCTTACTAAGTAGAAATAAACAATTTAAATGTGGGTGAAATAATTTGTTGTCAAATGCAAGGCTTTAACCTGGAATAATACATGGTAAAATGTCGAAACCAGTCTTTTTCGGCCAACCTTCAGCATCAAAGGCAGAATTTCTCCACTATCCCCACTTACCTAACCCAGAAGCATGTCAATCCCTGTTTTTAAAGTTTAGAAACAAAGTATATATGTTTCCGTCTCAATTTTCAGTTACATGTCTGTGAAAAAATGACTTTTAAAAAAGTCAATTTTTCGAAGCCGTATTTTACCCCTATACGTCAGACTCCAACTCTGTGACCAAACTTCAAATTTCTTGTCTTACAAATTACTTAAAGTAATCATATATCAGATCCTATAAACATATCTCTAATTTACATGACATTAGTTTCAACAAATGCCCTATGTTTATAATTGTATTTCAATCAAATCCTCATCAACAGTAACACTAAACCATGCGGAAAATGAAAATACGTTCCCCACACATATGCAGAACGGAAATAGAACTAAAAAATCCATTCTAATTTTCTACAAATCGTCCAACGCAATTTCAATTTAAATCGCTGGCGACAGTTAAAAATAGTAATAGGGGTTCCCCTCGCAAATTTGGTTTTGCGATAAAATGTGTTCTTATTGTTGACAGTTGTCAAATGAATTGCTGAGTGCCCTTCTTTTTTATAGACGAGAAGGTGTATATAGACACAGAATGACACGCGAGCGTGAATTGTTAATTGATATGACACCTGTGTTGCCGATTAATGATAAAACTCGAGGCCTGCAGCCTCTCGTTTCTCCTTCCCCGCTGACACTCGTTCCTCGTCACACGTACGTGTTATTCCGTATTTTTAACCATGTGCCTGTGCAATAGTGCAAACTGTACAGCGAAACCATAGTACACTGCTATGATCCATGCCTTTCCCTTCCGTCACAATCCCACCTAAAACAACCAGTGGAATATTTAAAGATTTCGAAGTCGAAGTTGCGAAAGCCTGAAGATAGTAGTCTGTAAATAGTATATCGACTATGTTTCTACTAATTCGTTTTTCCAACTAAATGATCTATTCCAGGCGACAGATTTGAAAAAGTACCATAAACACTCATTTCCTTTAAGCCTTTACCTAACATGAAAAGCAGACGACACTTGCAAAAACAAATACTTGAATAACTATTCTTTTTCATTTTTTGTCTCAAAAACATAGGTTATGACCCCTCGTTGGAACGAGCTCGACGAGCTCGTTCCAACGAGTGGTTATAACCTTTGTTTTTGAGAAAAAATGAAAAAAATAATGAAAATTAATTGACAATTTTTTACAGTAGCGCCGGCCGGTTTTGATCGTTACGTTGGGTAAAGGGTTAAATCGATCTTCAGGACTTTGCCTATATCATCAAAGATGTTTGTCCGCACACAATTACGAATGGAGACTCGTTACAGCAGTAGTTTTATGATTACGCCTCGTAGTGGCACAAATTTTGTAAATATCTTGATGTAAATACTTAGTGATTGGAGTTTCTATAGCTGGAGAACGAACGAATATAGCTGTATGTTGGTACAAAAAGGACGACACAGATTTAAAAATCGTCAGAGAAAGAGTTATGGAGACTGTAACCGAAATTGGCGAAAGAGGTGAGGGCAAAGCAAATATGATTTTTGGGTTGGGTAGCTTACGTGATAAAAAGAAGCCAGGCTTTGAGGTGTACCTTGATGGCACCATTCTGTTTAAGCTGAGATCGATGTCGTTCAAGCTTGGGGAAAATTTGAGAAATACAGTGAAAGAGGCGGGTGGGGGGTGGGGGGTGGGGGGAGGTATGGGTGCAATTTGGGAATAATGAAGGCCATGAAACTTTCTCTTTGAATGTAAAAAAATATCAGTCTGACAGAACAGAATACACAAAACGTATAATGAGGAGTGGGGTACGGAAAATGAGGAAGGGTCGTTAGCGGATGATACAAATTAGGGGTTTAATATGTTGGTAATTGAAATTGGGAGGACAACATTGTGTGCTGAGAGGAGAGAAGATGATGGATAGTGAGTAAACTTTGGGCGACCACGGGGTAATCAAGGCCTTCCCATATGCAAATCGCGGCAAATCAACGGATGTGAAAAGTGTTATTATTTCGCTTTCGTTCGAGGCAAACTCACTATAAAGTTAATTTGATCGCCTTATAGAAAAGTATTAAGTGCTGCTGTCCACATCGTTAAGCAAAGCACTTTAGTTGAAGAGTTTCGAATCCGAGTGACTGATTTATCCAAACATTTCTTACTTCTCCATTTCATTAACACTTTACCCAACATAACGTTCAAAACCGACCAGAGCTATTCTCCAAAATAGCCAATTAATTTTCATTATTTTTTCATTTTTTTGTCTCAAAAAAATAGGTTATGACCCCTCATTGGACCGAGCTCGTCAAGCTCGTTCCAACTAGGGGTCATAATCTATGTTTTGAGACAAAAAATGAAAAAAAAATTAGTTATTCAAGATTTTTTTTGCAAGTGTCTTCTGCTTTCCTTGTTAGGTAAAGGGTTAAAAAACGTGTAATACCTTCCAACATCCAATAGTGAACTACTTTGGGATCACTTAATTCGAAAAGTAGAAACTGTCCACCGTTTAGAAGCAACATGTCACGCATCATGACACCATACCATTAAGACTAATAATTTTGCTACCCAGAGGAGACATTTTCCAACTAAACATTTAATCAGTCAATTAAGGACAAATTGCATACCATTGCCACTTATAGAGAAACATTTCGCATGAGACTTTTCAGAAAATTTGTCCTGCAAATTTGAAAACTCTCATCGACACTCACTCATCGCTGTGTAAACTATTTACTGAAATGATTCAAGGCAATCTCACTAAGGTCAAGTATTTTCTTGATTTTCGAAAGTTGGGGGCTGAATCCATGTCGTCGTGGGCTACGAGTAATTTTGGATATGCGAATTAACCTACAGTTAAAACTAGAAGTCCTGTCATGAAACGCGCACAAATAGCACGTTGATATGCGCGTTAATGTGCGCGTTATGGCCCAAGTAAAGCTATCAAATTATGTACATATGGCCTGTGCACAAGCAATGTTTCAGCCAATGGACCTCCAGGTAACCCGGAGGTCCATTGGCAGAAACATTGCCTGTGTTTGCTATGAGTAACCAGGAGAACCTGCCGTGCTTTGGATGCCATTCGATATGGTAATTGCGCGCAATTCCAACGCGCAATTAAGCCTAGATAAGCGCACTATTCGTGACAGGACTTCTAGGTTTAACTGTATTTAACCCCCACCCCAGCACCCCCCCCCCCCCAAAAAAAAAAAACCAAAAAAAAAACCAACAACACCTGACTGTAAATTTTAAATATCATACTTTCAAGTGTAACTGATGCGAATTACGTGTCTTCATCAGAGTATGAATGTGAGATGGGCGATTTCAGTTGTGCGGAGTCATATTAAAGTAACACACACATCCCACATCTATAGACCGATAAAGATATTGATATAATTCAGTCATATACCGATAATTTAATTAGCAGAAATAGATGACCCTGTTTAAATGTATATTACCGCAAATTCTAACCAGCAGATATCAGGTCTTAAAATTTGCCCGGATTTGTAACAGTCAATTTTGATTCTCGCGAACCACTGCTTCGTACAAATCATTTTTTAGGTAATTTAGAATTTGTCAGTAATGTTACGACTTTACGAATGTTTTCAGTCTATATTTAACAAAAAAGCAGTGTTCATATTTACATACATACTAAACTTTAATATTCCAATTTTGGAGAGTTTCTCGTCTAACGTGTAAATGTTGAACAGTTGTTCCAAAATACGGGATTTGGTGGTCTTGCCGATGGAATATAATATCAACATGGGATAACCGTCGAAATCTGCTGTGCAATGCTAGTATTCAACTGATGACTCAGGGATAAATTAAAGACGATAACAATTTATTAGCGTATCTGTTATTCCAAATGTCTTACAGCATTAAACATTTAACAACTGGATTTGCTGGGTGTCCGAAAAACTACGACAGCAATAGCTCGTGGGATTTCCCAATAATATGAATGACCAGGACAGAATACATGTACTATCTACATAAATGAAGACTTAACTAGAACCCGTGCTTCTGTAGCTCGTGGGGATCGTGCTCTAGTCCGTGATCGTAAGATCCAGGACTTGTGGACCTTCGATGGTGTGATCTTTGCGAAACTCAGGGATGGTTCCGTTCAAAGGATAACGACCCAGTGTCAAATGTCAGAAATGGAAAAGTAAATCAGAATTGTACAAAACTTTGATCTCAACAGATCTCAGTCTGCCATTAGAAAAGGTCGATAAACATCTGCCACATGCAGCTATATGCAGTGCGTGGGTAGTGGGCGGTGGCAGTGTCGCCCGTGGGGTGGAGTTATCATACAAAGTACCACTTCAAAATTGTGTACATTTGGTTAAAGAATACAAGCAGTGTTTCAGCCAATGGACTCCGGGGTTCAACCGGAGGTCCATTGGATGGAGCTTTGTGATTGTCATGATTGTTCATATTTTATAATAAATTTGCCTTTATTGCTCGGATAGAATCATTGTGTGGGGATCTATGATGGTACGCTCTCCAAGTATTGTATATTCTGTATATAATTACATATATACTCACAAGCCGTATACGCATAGATCGTAGTTATCGTTGATAACTTAATATAGATGGAAAATGAATGGTGCTTTTTCGACCTTTGGTTGTTCTGTGACGCTGGCTCTTGATCTTGTTGACCTTCTTCCAATGACAGAATGGCAAGCTACGAAACAACACACGGGCCGAAGGCTCGTGGATGGGAGAATTATCGTGGATTGGGGATTTTTTTTTATTATTTTATTTTATTTATTTATTAATTTATTTATTGTTTTTGTTTTTCCATCTATCTATATACAAGCGCAGGTTGGGCCAAGAATAGTTATCTTGAAAAGGCCCAAGACGGACTTCGGACCCGAAGAAACTTGGGGTTTTTTTGTTGGAACTGAACGAAAGCTTCTTCCCTGCATATGAGTGTGACCAATGGCAGTTCAGAGAGCAAACACCCTGATAGCGATTTTGTATCAGCTTCATTACTTATCCTGTAATAAAGGTATCAACAGGAACAGTGATGCGCGAGACCATCGGTAAGACAGTAGTTCGGTCCATCGGGCGTAAATTTAAGTTTTCAAAATTAAAAGAACGTTGTTTTACTTGTAACTGAGCTGTCAGTGACAGACTAGACTACTGGCTTGTGGAAATGTTCTCTATGCGAATTGTCATCGGCAGTCCACAAAGGAAACAATTCGCCACGTTGGCGTCCTTTGTAATCAGATTCACCTGCTGGTTGCTTTCAGAAAATTTACGGCACCTAAGGTCCTAAGGGTGTTAGGCTGTATCAGTTTCAGGGGCCCGAGAGGCTATCCAATAGGAGTCTCAACAGGAATCTTCCCAGTGGACCAATATATTTTATAAATGTTACTGGTGCCCAAGTATATATCCCTTCTCCTGCTTGAGCACGCTATAGACTATTTATTTATATATCTCGCGAACTGCTTGTAATCAATCATCCGACTATCTGTCTGCACTATCGTAGTATTCTATCCCATAGAAAATAAATATGTGAACATCAAATCTGAGTGCTAGGAATTTCCGATACACTTGTGGATAAGTGGTACCACCTTTCACTGGGCAGCAAAGTTCTGAACCGAGCACCCCCACCCCCCGCCACAACACCGCCACTCAGCAGAAGATACCGTAGCTGAGACAACTATCATGACATTTTTGAGGGATGGATAGAATACGTAATGTCGACCCTCGACTTAATCATTGTGGATCATTCTAGGCTCGTAAGCACCTCAATTCTTGCTGGGTCGAGTCCTGTTCGTGACCTATTCGTGTGTGGAAAATTCTACAGGCTTACAAGTGTAAGAAACCCGTCAAATTTATGAACACAAGACGGATTGTTAAAATGAGTAAATTCAGTCTATCAAAAACCGCACGAGGGTATTACCAATCCATCTTATGGGTATCTCACTTCCTATCTGTTACCAATATAGCTGTCTAATTCCCTTACTGAGTAATTTTGCTGAGTATTTAGACCACTGGACGTCAAAAGACTTGTAAGACATTCGTCTCAAGCACCACTGTGTCAGTCTGAGTGTAACAAAATTTGTGTGTATATGTGTGTGCTGTGAGGAGAAAAGTGAACTCGTTGGGGATCTTTGATGATATACTCCCGCAGCCTAGTACATGCAGATCAGCGTGTCTGCATCGTCAAGGATCCCCCCTCCTCACACACCGCACGCATTGGGCGTTATCTGTTATTGTGTCGTCTCCTCCCGGACTGCAATCTTTTGTCTTAGTAAAAGGCTTTGCTCAGGTTGAAGAAGCTATAAACGCGCCCCGTCCAAAATTCAGACTCCTGGTCTGAGTGGCGGTCATGATGGTTTCGACTCGATCTCGACTGGGTGGTGATCTGGTTGAACTTATTTTTCTGCTATTGTCCCCGCGGCGTCGTAGAATATAATTAATTGTCAAAGAAATGCGATAACATTGAAGTTGTGAGTTATGTTCACCTGTCTATGTTACATTTGTATATCGTCCCATACACCATTGTATGTAACGGAATTTGTGTATGTGTGGGGGTGGGTGGGGAGGGGGCAAGTTGAACTCTTGGGGGACCATAGATGATACAGTCCCGCAGCCTAGTAGGTTGCGAGACTGCATAGTCGAAGATCCCCTCTCCCCACCCCACCGCACGCACTTTCACTCAAAGGCGTAATCGTGGAATGTGTGGGGCATGGGGGGGGGGGGGGGGGGCTAAGATCAACTTGTGTGAAAGGACAGTGCTATTACAATTCTGATAGCCCGTGAAGTCGCAGGGTCGAATCGCCAGTGATCGTTCTGCTCATCTGGGCGTTGCAATTGTGAAAGCTTGCGACCAACTGCCGACTCCTGCTTTAAGAAACTAAACTGCATATCGTGTTTGGAGAACCATAAGGTATGTCTCCCCTCCTTCTGCCTTCTATATGCAGTGTCCTGATCGCATTGGCAGGCAGGTGATTTCGAACGGATCGCAATCGTATTGTGGCCTCTTCGAAAGCATCCAGCCCTGAGGTACGTGACACAATTCCATGAAAAACAAAAACAAACTCTATCGAGGGACTAAACTATCTGGAGTCTATTTTTGAAACTAGGCCACACGCGTCGAGGAGTTTGTTACTTACACATTTGAATCAGTGTATATTCAGCGTTCCAGAGTCTAGCGTATAATTCTAATTACCGTGGAATAAACCTTACAGCATGTTAGACGTGTTGGGCTGTATGTTTTGCATCATATTCATGTATATTGGCGGATTATTGATGTTTAAAATGGTGTTCCGAAACTCAAAATTTGTGGAGGACAAAACCTGGGACGATATTGTACCAATTAGTGTATCAATCGAATGATTGAACAGTTTATGTTCGGATTTGACATCGAATGATTGACCGGTGTTTGTTGAATTTATGTCCACCTAATAACAGTGAATTGTTTTAATGAGGATCAAGGACAAGATAAACTTAACGAATCTCTGTTATCTGCAATTTATCTAACAATCATACAGATTTTGGCATGGAAACCACGAGAAACGGTACGTATCACATAATGTGTTCCGATTCCGTATCATACAGACGACTCATTCTGATTCCGTATCATATCGATTCAACACCACGCTATGACATATATCATTATATGCATTGTTATTACGCATTAAAATATGAAATTCAAAATTTTTGTCCAAGTCCATCCCAATTTAAACTGAAAAAATGGGAAAAACAGACTTTATGTAACGGGATTGTCAGATAAATGCATTACCATGACCAAATGCACGTCCTGTAATTTGTATCAGATTCTCGGTCGTATTTACAATCGGATCACAACTAGGGCTGTCACGATTTTTTAATTTAGGAATCGATTAATCGTCGCAAATAATCGATGATAATCGATTGATCGTACCTAGATGACCCCCATCTCCTTCTCTTTGAAGTCGATAAAAATGAAGTTCAAGTCACTTGACCTACCTCAAGTAAACAACGAAGACGATCCTCTTTTAGTTACATTCAAAGCTTTGAAGTTCTGAACTTTTGAACCGTCAGTGTAATAATCAAGACCGGTCGGCAGTTGCGAACTTCGCAACTGCCGACCTGTCTTGATTATTACACTGACGGTTCAAAAGTTCAGAACATCAAAGCTTTGATGAATGTACCTGAAAGACAAATGCTTTCAATAGCTTCTTGGGGTTTAACATCGATGTTCTTAACTCTTTACCTTTAGAAACAATAGTTTTTTCAACATATTTTCTTTTAATTATTAAACGTCTAAAACGGGATATAATTTACCGATTATTCGACAACGAAAAATACTAATCGATTTCGCCGTGACCGATCAACAATCGATTAATCGATTAATCGTGACAGCCCTAATCACAACTCGCCTTGACGGGCTCGTTGCGATCTGATTGTAAACATGACCTCGAATCTGATACAAAGTACAGGACATGCAGGTCATGCCAATGAAAATATATAAAACTTCGGTGTAAACTGACGTTCCCGAATATTTGGAATTCAAATACAAGGATAGGGTGGATTGAGAAAGTGAGGGAGTTAATAGAGAACTATTCAATGGAGACATCTGACTTGGCAGTAGGGACAAAAAACGTTAGAAAAAGAGTCTTGGAGAATTGTAACCGAACCTTGCGAGATGAGGAAGCGGGAGGCAAAGCAAAGGTTTTTTGTTTTGTTGGCCTGCGTGATAAAGAGAATCCAGATTTTGAAGAGTACCTTGGGGGTCAATACTGTTTAAACTGGGGTCACAGTCGCTCTGGAGATAAATTTTGTGAAAAGGAGTGTCAAATGTGTAGTTCTGGAGTAGTGGAACCCTGGAACATTTTCTATTAAAATGTTCAAAATATCAGCGTATTAGAACAATATTCGCTGGCAGTATAATGGTGAAATTGGATGGCAGAACGAAGGATATATAGGTAATGGGTGACATAAAGGAGAGGGTTAGTATGCTTATCAGAAAGATTGGGAAGAATGGATAACGGGATGTCAGGAAACAATTCGTTTTCGTGTTTTGGGGGAATAGGAGAGGCGTGGATACAGGGAGCCATCTGGGAGCAAACGGTTGATCAAGGCCTTCTCACATGAGAACCGTGACAAATCAGCGGCAGACCAAAGTGTACGCCAAAACGTTCTTTTTTGGACAATTGTGTGGGGAAAACAAACACATTCATACCAAAGGAAAACAAAATAACTGAGTTTTGAATAAACAATTTTCACTAAATTTATTCTAGAAAATACACTATCCTTGATTTTTTTTTTTTTTTTATTTATTATTTAGTATCATGCAGTCATCTGATTTTCCCCCGATACAAGCTAAAACTCTAAACTGATACACATTTTTCTCCTACCACTAAGGTACGGAGACATATATAGAGTCGTGTGAGACAGCTGGGATAGATATGCCTCTCTCACCCCACCACGTGACAGCCATCTCGAGACATATATAGAGTCGTGTGAGACAGCTGGGATAGATATGCCTCTCTCACCCCACCCACGTGACAGCCATCTCCCCGCACACACGTGACCAATCTATTTGCATATTTAATTAGCAATGGAACTATTTATTCATCGCAGATCACGTCTGCACATGTACATGTATAAACATACAAAATGGAAGGCCGTTTTGCTTCCGCAAATACTACTGACTTTATAAACGACAATCGAAACAAGGACACTCTAAGAAAAACTTCAGCACACCTCAAAATGCTCTATCAGTTTATCGGAGACAAATATACATATGATATCATTACGCCCTATCAAACTAACGTACTTATCTGGAAATGACGTGTGCAGACATGTCGATTTCTTTTGAGGTCGCCTCTGTGCATTAATCCTCAATGTGTGGTGCCAGTCTGTCTTACAGGTTTTCTTTTAGAATGAACACACTAAGATTTTTTTCATGGAAAATATGGTATGTTCTTATTAATGGCGTCGCATCTCTAAAACTGTGGGAAAAAAATCATCCTCGATGGGTACAGTTAAAACTAGAAGTCCGGTCCTGAAATGCGCACAAATAGCACGTCGATTTGTGCGTTAATCTACGCGTTATGACGACAGTAAGGCTACCAAATTCTGCACATATGGCCTGTGCACAAGCAAAGTTTCAGCCAATGGACCTCCGGGTTACCCGGAGGTCCATTGGCAGGAACATTGCTTGTGTTTGCTATGGGTAACAATGAGACCTGCCATGCTTTGGGTGCCATTCGATATGGCAATTGCGCGCAATTACTACGCGCAATTAAGCCTAGATAAGCGCACAGTTCGTAACAGGACTTCTAGTTTTAACTGTATCTGGTGGAACGGGCAAATCTCACTCTCAGGGCAAGGTATTTGACCCATACACTTGGCAAGCCTCGTGTTTGGCTCAGATATCTTGCCGCTCGGGTGAGATTTCACCATCCCGCCCAGATAAACACCGATAATAATAATAGTATCAGCCATAGTAACTTTCTGCGACGCTTGTGATTATTAGTACTGAAATGGTTAACCGGATAACCGGTTTGAAACCGGTTACCTACCTAACCGATTTGAAAAAAAAGGTCAACCGGTTATCCGAAATATCGATAGTGATCGTCATTCCACGGTTAAAACATAGTAAATCTGCCGCTTCTCCTTTGGGATAGATTACATCTCGAAGCAGCGCTGTATATATTTAGAAATAATCGACTTTGGCGTTCAAAACTTCGTTAATGATCGGCAGTTTCCGTGAGTACAAAGTAACCACAGAAACTATTCCGTAGTATGAATACAAAGGAACGTTGTCGAGTACTCGACAACGTTCGTTTGTATATATACTACAGAATAGTTTCTGAGAATACTGATTTCCAATTCCTACAGTTTTGATCCCAGATTTGGCGAAACAATGGCTACGGATTACCGGATATTATCCGGTTGTAGTTCTCGGTTAGTCGGTTGTGAAAATGTGCCAACCGTTTCAGCCCTAGTGATTATTCGATTCAGAAAGAGAACGATTTTTATCTGAACTCATCAGGAACTGATTACACGCGTCGGGGTAAGCGTTTTGATAACAGTGATTACATGATATATAAATCAACAACTCAGCGAAATAAATTACATTATATAGTTTTTTGTCTTCGTGGTATTTTATGTCGACCTACAACGCGTTTAACCCTTTACCCGGGGCGCGGTGGCTCAGTAGGTAGAGGTGCAGGCTGCAAGCCGAGAGATCCTCGGTTCGAATCCCACCTGCGGCAACCGCGTTGTGTCCTTGGGCAAGACACTTCACCCCCATTGCCCATGTGGGGGCACGGTGACGTCGTGTGCTAGGGCTCACTGCACGTCGATGGTGCACTTGTCTTCAACCAATGCTAACCTTGCTTGTGTGGAGTTAGTATGTTGGGAGCTGACAGTTGCTCGCCTTTGCTCGTGGTTCTCTCCGGGTACTCTGGCTTCCTCCACCCGTAAAATTGTCATGGTAATGATTAGCCATTGTGCAAAAATATGTGACCTTAAACCCTAATAAATAAATAAATAAATAAATAAATAAATAAATAAATAACCCTTTCCCCAACGCAGACGATATCAACATTTATTATTTTAAATATCATTGTTTTAAATTTTTCAAAAAATTTCAACAAAACCATATCATGTGACCCCTCGTTGGAACGAGCTTCCAACGAGTGGTCACGTGATATGGTTTTGTTGAAATTTTTGTAAAAATATTATTTTTTCAACTGCTGAGTTTGCATATTACGCGGGCGGATGCGGGCGATTCTTTGGGTAAAGGGTTAACATGAAGAATAGACAAAAACTATAAACTTGATTGGGTATAATACTAGTAGCACAACGAATGGAATAAGTTTGGTAGAACATTGAATGGGTATAATACTAGTAGCACAACGAATTTGTATATTACTAGTAGAACAACGAATGGGAATAATACCGGTCGCACAGCGAATGGGGATAACACTAGTAGAACAATGGATGGGAATTATGTGTTGCACTGTTAATACCACGACGTCATCGTGATCATCTTTCATGAAATATCAATCCACAGATGCTGAATGGTTGTCAAAATATATGCGAACAAATCAGGAAAGGGAATAATATTGCAACATAAATTGGTTGTTATCACCAAATGCGTTTCCGAGATGGTGTATTGAAGTGTAGACCTCGCCTCCGGGTCATTTATCGACTCGTCCTAACGAATTCGTAGATAAAATACCAAAGACGAGGTGTCGATTTCAGTACACCATCTAGGAACCCCACATGGTGGTAATAACCAATATTTGTTTGTTAGTTGGTACTATCACACATTTAACCCTTTACCCAACGAATCGCCCGCATCCGCCTTCGTAATATGCAAATTGAGCAGCTGAAAAAATATTTTTCAAAAAAATTCAACAAAACCATATCATGTGACCCCTCTTTGGAACGAGCTCGTCGAGCTCGTTCCAAAGAAGAGGAATCACATGATATGGTTTTGCTGAATTTTTTTGAAAAAATTTAAAAAATGATATTTAAAATAATAAATTTTGAAATCGTATGTGTTGAGTAAAAGGTTAAAGTATAGTTTGACGCGTAAACAAACATTATTCCCCCAACGGTACTATTTAGAAATATTCAGTAACTAACATACCCATTATCACTCTGGTGTCTAAGCCAGCAAAATGTTAGATTAAATGTATTTTGTATTCAAAATGTAAACGAGAATGGCGATTGATTGCCCCATGTTCTTAAAAAAACAAGACATCTGCTATAATTCAAACTGTCTGAATTGCTGTAATAATATTCTCTGTCCAAGCAACCACTCTCTTTAATCATTTTTTTGCACATAATCAAACGCAAATTGCACACCTAATCACTTAATTATATCATGCCCTATGACTCGCACGCCATCAACCTTCACTATTGACATCGTTTGAATTAATTATTTCCTGAATCGAACTACTCAAAACATGGTTGCCTTGTTAATAATAAATGGATGGGAAACTATATGAAATAAATATTTTTCAATAAATGATTCATCATATAACATGTATGGACGTGCTCTTTGATTCGTTTATAATTAATTGACGTTTTCCCTACCACAGGTTACAAAGTATTCAAGTGTTAAATGCTTAATATGTGATGAACATATAATCACCTTTCTGCAACACTCTTACCTAACTCAATTTATAGCTTCCTCGCACTGTTTCTTTGCGTGTTTCTTGGAATTTAACGACGCTTTCAACAGCCAGTATCCCATAGTGTCGGACGGTTTTACGAGTGGAGGAAGCCGGATTACTCGGAGAGAACAACCTATGAGCAGCGAGCGAATAGCACACCCTTTAAGGTACTAACTGTGCATAAGCAGACGTAACAGCGGCTGAAAGGAAGGACACCATCGACGTGCATTTCGCTTTAGCACACATCGCCACCGATCTCCCACGTGGGCAATCCTGATTAAGTGTCTTGCACGGGGACACAACGCAGTTACCGCACCCGGGATCGAAAAATCGACCTTTCGGTTTGAAGCCTAATGCTCAGGACACTAGGTAGCCGACCCCTACACTGAATTCCATCCCCTAGCAGAACCTACATACTGAATAATATGGCCTTGTCCTCGTCGTATTTCCACAAAAAAACACGTTGCATTCGTTGGGCAGTGGTAGGGCGGGATAATGTTGTTCTACAGCATGGGCCGATCCAGAGGAAGACGCATCGACGAGCGCCCCTCTTTTGTAACTCACCGTTTTCTTCACAAGCGCTGATACGATGGCACACGATATTATTCGTGATTACACATTCCTGCAGTTGTGAGTGTCCATATATTATTATGGATATAGACAGAACGCGATGGGTGTTTGAATCGGTGGGTGTTTTAAATAACTCGTTGGAATGGCGTAATCATATTTCGCTCGAGCCGTTTCTCTTCGGCTGGTGCCCATTCACGCCTAACCATTTGGTGGCTATTACTGTTAGTAAAAATATAAGTACAAATTTGTGCAGATTTGCAAAACAGCTGGAAGAACATTTTTAAAAGAAGTTCGAAGCATGCCACGATGTAAGAAATAAAGTTAACCAATTTAGATATAACGGATCCACAAAACGAGACAGCCATGGGACTGGGTTAATGTTCTGGTTGGAAATGATTGGGGTTTTTTAAAATATTATCTCATTTTTGGTTAACTAATTTCTTGTGAACCGACTTTATTTTGCTTTGAACGTTTTCATTTCCATTCTGTGCGACAGACGGTCGATACTTGTATATCGACATTTGGAAACCTTTCGACGCGTAACTAATGACTCGATGGGAAAGGAACTAGTATGAACGGTGCTGAGAAAAAAGTCCAGACTTGTACCTTTATTCCGTTACATATATGAGTTTAAAGTTGAATGGGTGTGCAATAGAACACCATACAACATACTAGAGTTTATACTAGAAGTCCATTCACTGTATTGTTGATTAGATTGAAATAATAGCGAGCCGAGTAAGTGGATTGTTTGCCCCTATCAAGCTCAAACTGCACCTTTAGCGTACCTCAATTCAAGTATAAAAACAGTGTGTCCAACAATTCTATTCTAATAAGTTGAGCTCATTAACATCATTCCTAACCTCTAATGGGATACATGTATATGCAATAACGTAAACAGATTGTCCCCTCAGTTCCAATGTGTTCTATGTGCCAGTAGGCACATAACACACATTGGAACTCAGGGGACGGTATATTAAAATCCGAATGCATATACAAAATGAAGACAGTGAATTACAACTTAATCGTAGCGCCATATATTCTCCACTCAAAAAGTATTTATAACTGTTCATAACAGCAAAACACAAGAAACACTTGCAACCTTTCATCACAACCCGGTTGTCCATGTGATGGAAGTTTGCGAGTGCTTCCTGTGTTTTGTCTTCAGAAAATGTAAACAATTACTAAGTGAAAAATCTATCCCATAGAGATTTAGAAGTAATCCGCCCCACCCTCCCACCCTCCACATACTGCAGTCTAAATATTTTTTAATGTTTAATCGGTTCAATTCGTGATTTCATTTCCGACCTCGTTAATAGCGCATTATATTTTGCATTGCGCAGCACAAAGGCTGTTGTCCATTTCAGACAAGTTCATCCTTCTGCAGTAGAGATCGCATAACTAACGAGCATTGTTTGCGTTTATACCGAGAGGACTTTTAGATTCAACTGTACATGCAGCTACAATATCTGTGTGAATCTCTTGTGTGTATCGTTACAAACTGGTCTGTTTTTGTTTTAAAATTTGAATGATTCTGTATAAAGTTGCTAAAATATGTTGACTGGAAAAAATCTTGGCCATCTGTAACCACATTGGCACTTCTTTTCCTACAATTTTCTCCGGCGTGACCCATTACTACACCGCCAAGAGTGGAATACTCGTTTTCATGCTATGTGCGTCGGTTCATGTATCGCATTGTGACCATAGTCTAAAGGCGACTTCCTTCAAATTTAGAATCCTAGATCCGTCACTGGATAGCACATTGGCAAGTTTGTCTTAATGAAACAATTTACCCTTTTTTTGTTTCTCTCGACGAAAGAAAACATTTGTTAGATTGTGATATGAAATTCGAATCGATGGCCTTTCGAATACAGTGAACACACATAAATAGTCCTCCATTAGGGCCACATAAATAGTCCTCCATTAGGGCCACATAAATAGTCCTCCATTAGGGCCACATAAATAATTCTCCATTAGGGCCACATAAATAGTCCTCCATTAGGGCCACATAAATAGTCCTCCATTAGGGCCACATAAATAATTCTCCATTAGGGCCACATAAATAGTCCTCAATTAAGACCACATAAATAGTCCTCAATTAGGATCACAAAATAGTCCTCAATTAGGACCACAAAATAGTCCACCATTAGGACCACATAAATAGTCCTCCATTAGGGATACATAAATAGTCCTCCACTAGGACCACATAAATAGTCCTCCACTAGGACACATGAATAGTCCTCCATTAGGGCCACATAAATAGTCCTCCATTAGGGCTACATAAATAGTCCTCCACTAGGACCACATAAATAATCCTCCATTAGCGCTACATAGATAGTCCTCCACTAGGACCACATAAATAGTCCTCCACTTGGACCAAATAAATAGTCCTCCATTAGGGCCACAAAATAGTCCTCCATTAGGGCCATGCTCAGATCGAAATTCAATTCGATTCGAAATCTTCCCGAAGAAATACAATACGGCCCTAGTTTCACAACAACCAGTTCACTGAGTTACGTTATTTATATTAAAATGTTTGCTTCAAGAAAAATATTAATATTTTCATTGTACAATTATAGTAAACGCACCCATAGAATTTCATTGTACAATTATAGTAAACGCACCCACGCAATTTTCAGAAACAAGTTCATTAAGCGAAGTATGGTCAACGCCGAATCGCCCAACAACAAAAAGGAGGCGTCGGTAGGAACGGCGTTGCTCCCTGACACTGATGCAATTATGAAATAGGCTACATTTCAAGGTAACGTGAAAACGCCGCACTGGCGTTACAACGAAAAACAAAAAAGGCGTCTTTTAATGGTTTTCATTTCTACAACATGCAATAATATCAGAGAAATCGAACACACTTTATTTTCCCCAGTCGATTCCAACAACGTCACTAAAAGAAATGGTTGGGAATTTGCAGGAATGACAATACATTTTTAGATATGTTTTGTTCGTTGAGATTATATTTTAAATATCAAATGGATGAGGTTCAAAAGGAGGTCGAAAATAAAAGGTTTGAACAAAATAAATGTGGTATACTGAAATTGGGTGGCTAAAGTTGAAATTAAAAAAAAGAAAATTCTACATTTTAAAATAACCAGAAACAAGCACTAAAGTTTCATGGATGTGTCATTTTTAATATTGAGATAGGTAACTTTTTAATGAAATATGTCAAAAATAGGCTTCACTCGGTAAAGACGTAAAATATCTAAATGACACCAAATCGAAAAACAAAACAAAACAATCCCAAGATATCTTCTATTTTCTTTTACCACAACATACTAAAATGTTTAAAAAATGCGACATAATTTAATTTTGTGCCAGATGGAGTCACCTCAGTGTTCGGCCATGATTTTTTACGAATTTCCAATAATGTTTCCATAAACTGTGCCTTAAAATGAAATAAAAATGAAAGGATATTAAAAAATGTAATATTAGCATCGCTGGCATCGGATGTGTAAATTTGAAATGAAAAATAAACCGCACAATTTTATTTAACCAGGAATGAGTGAGAAAAAAAAAAAACAACCGCACAATTTCAAATAACCCCTAACCCCCCCCCCCCCCGCTCCAAAAAAACAAAACAAAAAAAAAACAGGTTGTGAAGTTTCATTTATAAATTCATTACACGCCTGTACTGTGAAATCCCAGTCTCCAGCAACACTAAACCATGCGAACAAAAAATGAAAATCCGTTCCACACATATGTGCCGAACGGAAATCGTTGACGGACTATTTTTAAATAGAAGCGAAATTTCGCTGGGATTTTCTAGAAATCGTGCTCCTCAATTACAGTTTTAATTGCTAGCGATAGATGAACATAGTAACACGGGTTTCTCACGCAAATTTGGTTGGCGATAATGAGGGGACGAGTTGTCAAATGAATTGCTGAGAGTCCTTCTAATAATTGTTTTTATAGGCGTAGATATAATAAACACAGAACAACACATGAGTGTGAATGGCTAAATCGATATGGCACTTGTGCCGTATCGATTAACCCATCCACACGCGTGTGTCATTCTGTGTATAGATAGCGACTGGAATCACACAAGTACCTTTTTAATTAGTCAGTCCGGTGATTAAACAAGAAAACTAAGCAAAAACGTCCAAATGGCGCCGAATCGAAAAAGAAAAAGATATGTATATCTTCATTGTCTTAGCTCTACAAAATACTGAAATAAAATCCGACACATTCTAACTTTTGGCCTTATGTCTCTCCATCCACACCCACACACATGACTTCACCTCAGAGTTCGACAATAAGTTGAGGAATTTCCATGGACGACCACAATTTTAGATACTGTATTTTTTGTGTGGAGATAATATTTGCAACATTTTAAAAGGGTGGGACCGAAAATGAGGTTAAAAATAATATGTATAGAAAAAACGTAAAATTGGAAACGCCGGCATCTGATATTAAATGTGAAATGAAAAAAGAAAATCGCATAATTAAAATAATCAGAAACAGTGTCTGTTGTTTCATATCTGTGTCAGTGATACAAACGGTACTACTGGAATAACTATTTTAGTGCTTTAATGAAACATCCTCAGAAATAACCCTAACTTTGAGTCACATTAAAACGTCAAAAATGGAGATAAATCAAAAAGAAGAGAAAAACAACCCCAAATAGTTCCTATACTGAAAACTCTGCAACACACACACAAAAAAACAAAAAACAGCGGATATGTATTTATAGTAACCTCAACCTTAATAACCTCAGTCCAAATTTCGGCCATAACTGTTGAGAAATTCCCAGAACAGTACCCCGATGTTAGAATGTATTTTTATGGAGGCAATATTCACATAATGTTGAAAGTCTGAGCCTCAAAATAAGGATCAACAAAAATAATAGGTCAAGCAAAAGACGTGAAGTTGGCATCGCTGTCATCGTAGGTCAAAATTTGAAAAGGTAAAAAATATGCATCGAGCCATTGTAATTATCTTCAAGTTTGCCAAATTTCTTATGTTTGAACGACGAGGAGGGTCTTAACACTTACGCTTCTGAAAGCGACTATTGTCACCTATTTTATGATGATTATCTGTACGTTCTGTTATGCACAGGTCAAACCTGCCGTCTGATTAATTGTTGGAAAGGGCTCAGAGAGCCCTTTCCAACAATTAATCAGATGGTAGAGTTTCAAGTATGTCATAAATTTTATTAAACTTCCTCGCATACAGGCGTACATGGAGGTCCTCCACTTATGACTAAAGTGGACGTGGCTGTAAAAGTTTTAACTTTCGATCTGAAAAAAGAAAGACAAAACGACTAACGATCTGAAAAGAAAACACAACATCGTTGAATGACTAAAATGTGCCATTGTTCAAAAAAAAAAAACAAAAACAAAACAAAACAAAAACAAAACCCAAACAGAACTATAGTGAATGCAAACAACACATTCCTAAGGTTCAACTACAGTTAAAACTAGAAGTCCTGTCATGAAATGCGCACAAATAGTACGTTGATTTGCGCGTTAATGTACGCGTTATGGCCACAGTAAAGCTATCAAATTCTGTTCATATGGCCTGTGCACAAGCAATGTTTCAGCCAATGGACCTCCGGTTAACCCGGAGGTCCATTGGCAGAAACATTGC
The DNA here is from genome assembly GCA_031216915.1 of Pictodentalium vernedei. Taxonomy (NCBI): domain Eukaryota; kingdom Metazoa; phylum Mollusca; class Scaphopoda; order Dentaliida; family Dentaliidae; genus Pictodentalium; species Pictodentalium vernedei. The sequence continues at coordinate 843,998,201 of CM062296.1, read as the reverse complement.
ATGTGTTTGCTATGAGTAACCCGGAGAACCTGCCGTGCTTTGGATGCCATTCGATATGGCAAATGCGCGCAATTCCAACGCACAGTTAATCCTAGATAAGCGCACTATTCATGACAAGGCTTCTAGTTTTAACTGTAGACCAATACTTGGGCACATTCAAATAAAAGTAACACACATTCACCTAGCTGGCAGGAAAACTGACTAATGACCACGTTTTAGAAACAAGTAAGTCAGTAATATTTTATTACCCTTAGGTCGGAAAATGAGAAAACAACCGTATTAAAAGCAATAATGACATTTGTGGAGGAGGTTGACAGGCACGGTAGTTTCATTAAAATAACCCTTAAACGCTGATGGTATCACCCAGTTCGGTTCAATGACAGCAATTGTAAGAGTTCATATTCGTTATTTGGGCGTAGACCAATTGATATTTTCAACGCGCATCATTGGGGCTGCGCGCTGAAAATACTGGTTGGTAAACACCACACATTCACTGTCCATCCATCATACTTAATAAAATTCTGACGTATCAAAGCATTGGACGGGAAAATTGGCCTCTCGCGTACAAATGGTTATCCCCTTTTTAAGCTTATTGTTCACAATAATAGGCGAGCATGTTATGTAACTTATTTTAACGCCACTCCTTAGTCTAACGGCGCAGGTGTGTGGGATGACCTCCACAGAGGCAACTTCGTGGCCTCGCTCTTCTCGAATGCAACGAAGGTATTGCTAGCCTGCATGGAGTTTGTCTCTCCACACAGAGGACAGCCATTTTACGTCCCACCCGATAGGACGGTACGCCGCTGTGAGAGAATCAATTTCACAATTGATGCTGACATAGAGTGTTCGGATACCTTGAGAACGTTCCTCGACCGATGGTCGATCGCAAGACCTTTGGCATGATATATCAGCGCACTTATCCATTCGGCCACCACTCTATGGTTAAACCATTAAAATAATCATATAGATTAGTCTTGGTAGAATATCACCAAAAGCGAACAATTAGACCAAAACAAGGTGTAATACCATGTTAATGAAACAATCAAAAGGGTTTGGCTGAACTATGTCTCACTAATTACTTGTATGAACCGGAGATTTTGTTTCCTGGGTTGGAAATTTGTTTTAATTAACTAAATATCGCGTGACAGTATTCACATCGCTCAGAGAGTGTTTGCAGGACGTTAACATACATAACAAAGACAAGGAACCTAAGTCCGATAATAGAGTCATCCTAATTCGCTAATATCTAACAACACTTCTAAAATGTTTGTAACAATTGGTTAGGCAAACTTCAGAGTGAAATGTAAGCTCCATGTAGATAAACCAGGCCGAATGACCTACAACATATACACAGAACGACACGCGTGTGTGAATGGGTTAATCGATATGGCACGAGTGCCAGCGTGAAAGGATAAATCGAGAGGTCGCAGGCCTCGAGTTTTATCCCATTCGCGATTGCACAAATGCCATATCGATTAACCCATTCACACGCGAGTGTCGTTATGTGTTTATTACACGCCTTCGTGTCTATAAAACAGTTATTAGAAGGGCACTCAGCAATTCATTGGATTATTATCAACAAAAACAGCACATTTTATCGCCAAACAAATTTGCTAGGGGAACCCGTGTTACTATTTCGTACCCCGAGTTCCAATGTGTTCTATGTGCCTACTGGCACATAGAACACATTGGAACTCAGGAGACGATTTTCAGATATCGCTAGCGATTCAAACTGTAATTGCGTTGCACGATTTGTAGAAAATTCCAGTAAAATTTCGCCTCTATTTAAAAAAAAGTCCGTCAACGATTTCCGTTCCGCACATATGTGCGGAACAGATTTTCATTTTCCGCATGGTTTAGTGTTGCTGAAAATGGATATTACATAGAACAAGAGTGTAATAAAACTGTTTCCCTACCAGTTATAACTATAGTCTTCATACATTTTGATTTCATAATCTACAGTAACAAAGCAATAACAAAAAGGCAAATGGGTGAGTAACTGTCATGAACTGGATTGGGTTAAAGTTATAGGAGTGTACTTGGCGGTGCCCGGGAAAGTTCAGAGTACAGCTAAAAATGTAATTAGTGAACGGTGTGCCTAGTGTCGCACAGATAATTCGGTCAGTCAGCTATTTCACAGTTTAGAATTGCAGGTAACAAGGTAATTAGGAAACGATGTGTCTCATGTCATGTAGGTAGTTCAGCCAGTCAGTAACTGTTGTTTGGGAGATAAGTGCAAGCCACAGTTGATTTTTCATCGTAAAATTTGGAGAGAAATGGCGAAACATGAATTGTAATATGATGGTCAATTACAGGACATTTAAGTACATTGTGGTTGTTATCTACATCACTCAGGTATGTTTATAATTGTTCTGTCGTGATATTTCAATTTCACTGTCGCGGTTTATTTGTTATGTTTGGAATATTCAGCAGGTTAAAGTGGGATCTGTTCGTATATTACAGAGGTTTGGAATGGTGGAAGGAACTTATAAAGCGTGGTTGAACTACGACGCAGTTGGGCGTGACTTTGGCGATGCAGATGTTGCAGATTAAGTTGTGAGGTGTTGAAGTTTTAAATAGAAGTTGTATTTGCTAGAGGTTACTTGGGTCAACCGTAGATGATGCAGAAATCAGTGTGAGTTGACAGCTTCACTGAGTTCAATTTGACAACTGACTGCTACATTTTAGGTGTGCCACACTGTGATTGTGGAATGCACATTTTTACATAATTTACTTTCCTTTGTTCTAAATTTTGTTTTTTCATTAAAGCTACAATTATACATCGGTGTCATTCAGTGAGACTGAATGATGACAAACCCAAAAATCACAAAACTTCACAGTAATGTTAAATCCCAAATCTCCAGCCTCTCTTCCTAGACTGAGTGGTGATCAATGGGCGGTGTGTGTGTGGGGGGCGGGGGGGGGGGTGGGGGGTCTAGTGCCAACCGCCCTGAGCAGTGTCTCCTGGGGCTGACACCATAAGTCATAATGTGACAATAAGGCCATGAAATCTGAATGTTTACATGAAATCTGGCACAAAATATACTTAGGGCGCACTTAAGAGGACGTCCAACCTAACTTTGGTCAAATTTCATGTAATTTTCTTTCAAGTCCAGGCCCAAAAAAGGCCCAAAATGAATAACCCCAATAAATTATATATCAAAATGCTTGGAATGAAACATAGAACATGTGGAAACTGAAATTGGCCATGGAACTGCTACCATGTGTAAATATCACCACCTAAACAAAATAACAGCTGTATTCTATAAACATTGAAGTACATACTCGAAGAAATCTTTTCCTAATTCATGAAAGTAATAAAGATTGAGACCAAATGTTATAAGTGGAGTGCTCACTGATTGAAGGCAGACATTTTCTTTTGTTTTTGTTTTGATTTAAGGAGTTCAACAAAGGTCAACTTGAAGGAGTCCACCAGAAGAAGTATGGAAGGACAAAACAGTGTCTCCCAATATAAAGATGTATGTGTCACTGTAGTGGTTTGGAAAGAAACTATGATATTCTCCTATGTAGAATGCACTGCAAAGTCATACATTGTAGTTGAATAAATATATTTACAAACCCCTTGCACTGTAACCCCTTTTATCCCATGCATCAATTTGATAGTGATTAAATTGTTACATTTGTCTGGTTTATCAATAAGTATAATAGTTCTGTTTACTTTTGAACACCAATACACTCATGATATCTGTTGGAGAAGAAATAAGGGTAACTGTAACCTGCCACTGCAATAAACCATCTAATGTACTTAAAAGTACATTGTTATTCAAAACACATCAAACCAACCTTACATAACCATTATTGCATGTACTTTCCCCAAGGAGACTTATTAGCATATTGAGTTCAGAAGGCCACATCCAGAGGGTCTCACATATTTTTTTCAAGAACCCAGTACACAAAGCAATCCCCAAAAGGTGACAAGTGAGCTCCATTTGACACACAAAAGTTACCGGGGAGGGGCTCTCTAACTTGTATGACTCTACCTCTGGCACTCAAGGCAAATGCCTTTTTCTCAAAGTTTAACTCTTTTTTTTTTTTTGAAGATCCTGGCCACACATGTTCCAAACACTATCAGACAGGTAACCCTCCAAATTAGTGTACCTGCAAAAATCATGTTACACTGCAAAACATTCTTTTTAGACTTTTAGTTCTGGACCTTTCATGCTTCTTACTTCCAACTATAACACTTAATTTATCGGGTGAATAGAAAAGTCCTGCCATAATCAACATTTTGAGTTTCATAAGCCTTCATAACAGCTCCGATAAAAGTGTCAAACATCAGATTGGTGGCTTCATACAGAATATTCATTAGGTTGTTGCTTGATAAGTAATAGGAACAAAATCTTCGTCAGAAATATTTTGTAGCAATACATTTGGGGGTATCAGCAGGCACTTTGCCACAAATTGTAACAAATCAACTAGTTATAAACAACATTTTCTAACTCAAAAGAGTGATATGGTTTTGATGAACTTTTTTGAAAAATTTAAAAAAATGATATTTAAAATAATAAATTTTGATATCGTCTGCGTTGGCTAAAGGGTTAATGCTGCTCATTCCTATACTGTCGCAATAGCCATGGTCCCAAACATAAGTACATAGTAGGAAAACATTATTTTTCTAGTCGAATATTGGTTGATTTAAAGGAACTGGGTGAGCAACTCTAAAATTATAACTCACTGCATGTAACATTACCAGATATACAGAGCCACACTTTGATAACATATCTCTGTATTTATTTGTTTAATTATTTGTTTAATAAAACCCGGTTACACATATCACACTTCCGGTTATGGTCTACTCTATCAGTCCAGGTAATCTTACACACCACAGCTCGATCATGAAGTCGCTGCAGGCATTGATGCAACGCAGACGCCGACTGCAACTCAGTGGCACACATTCGTTCATATTCCGGGAGTCAAATGCACACCACAAACACCACATTTATCCAACAGTGCAATTACAAAACGTCGATCCCGTCGTTTCAGCGACTGATTCGCGCTCCCGCGTTGTGTCTCGGGAGAAAGGCACTTAACCATGACTGCATGCATGGGGGCACGATGACGCTGTGTACTAAGGCGTACTGCACGTCGAAGGTGTGCATGTCTTCAACCAATCTAATCCTACCTGTGCCGCGGTGCAGAGTTCAGAGTTACGATGTTGGAGAGCCGACAGCTGCTCGCCACTGCTCGGTGGTTCTTTCCGGGTACCGCGGCTTCCCCCACCCGTAAAACTGTCACTAACATGATATGACAGTGGTTGTTAATGTGTCGTTAAACCCTAATAAAAAAAATATAAAAAACAGACCTGTTCCAAACCTCCCAATGCGATAAATCCGTAACTTGGGAGGAATGTGGATATTTTTCAACCGCCTGTGTTATTAATGGTTCCATACTCATTCGGATATTATTAATATCACATAGAGTCGAGTCATCGTTTCCATCAGTTAGCTCGACATCTTCTAAATTAGTTTTAAAAGCTGTCTTCCACCCTTACTAAAACGATCGTGACTAATCGATGGCCATCTTCGTTTATTAAATAATCCATAATCGCAAAATACTGATTCACCCGTGTGTTATCGACTTTATTCAAACTTACATCTCCATTTACCGCCCGGAGAGGTGCCAATGTTTGGACATAAATAATATATATCATAGTACCCCTACACACGAGAGCCATGATTAACCCATTGACCTCTAGTGGTATCTTCAATGCCAGTTCAATGGCTGCAATAAGAAGAGTTCATATTCATTATTTGGGGTAGACCAATCAATATCTTCAACATGCAGCCCTGAGGCTGCACGTTGAAAATATTGATTGGTCTACCCCACAGATTTACTGAACAGCCGCCATTTATAACGTTATGACGTACCGTTTTCCTGGCCGAAAAAACGGCCGCTGGGGTTCAAAGGGTTAAGAAGATAGGACACACACGCTGATAATACAATTTCTTGTAAGTTATAAAAGCAAAATATTTGTATTGATGAATATTTGATATTATCGGTTCTAGGGCACATCCAACAGACTTTTCCAGTGCGTCAGCAGAATATTTTAAATATTTATGGTCATTCAATATTACCCCCATAAATGTATATTCGAATCGGGCGACTAAGGAATTTTCAGCCTGATTCGAATATCGAATTGAAGGCAGAAGATAAATACCCGCCTTCTAGCTGATATGATACTTTATTATATGACTACCACAAATAGCCCATCAATACCACTGTAGTTTTCCCATCAAATCCAGCTCTCCGGAAAAACAAGAGTGTCAAGTTTTCCAGATCAATATGTCTCAAACGAGGCGCGCGTGAACGGACTATTTCTACCAGTGACCTATAAATAAATACGGAACATAAGCACAGAGCGTAAACACGAGTGTCTCCTCATTAAACTCCGCTGACAAACATTCCATCTGTTTTATCGAATGCGATTCCGATTGAAATTCAAGTTTTTCCCCCATTGTTTTGACTTTCATGTTTCATGTTCGTTCGATATTACTACGCGTTTGGGATTCCCCAATTCCATAAATTGTTAATGGTTATGTGGCTAATATAATTCTTGCTGTATTTGATTTTTCGGGTGTTGTGATCAGTTTAAAATACTAATTGGCATATAATAAACAAATTACTACAACAGTCAATTGATCTGTGTTGTTGTATTCCATCGAGTTGATGAGATGAGATCGGTCAGATCAAACGAGACGTCAACTCGACGGAATACAGCAACACAGATCGATTGACTGTTGTAGTAATCTGTATAGGTCGTTGTACTAGTGTTGTCGATTTAGTATCAGAATGCGTACTAGACTGCTTCCTACCAACAAACCATAAGTACAAGAAGAATTGCTTATCACTTCTTTCTAAAACGCTGAGCAATTTATTAATATATCAGGCCAAGGTATTCCGTGTAAAACTGTCAGCAAGGACCAGTGCATGAACCCGATGGGCATATATTTTCCTTAGTATTAGAACCGAATTGGAGAGTGTTCGGAATCATTGACATTCAAATTACTCGAAGCTGTCGCTTTGAATGTATCACAACCAAAATGAGTTTTGGTACTTTCACTTCTTAATGATCTAGTGGTGGCAACCCACACCGTAGTTATCTCAGTAGCGAGATTAAATTCAAGCTAGAATGGACCAGATATAGGCAGAACGGCATTCGCCTTTGAACTGTCATATTTTACTGCACGAAATCGATTTGGACGGAGGGATAATATTGAACTCGAAGACGAAAGCTTCGAGTTCAATATTATCCTTCCGCCAAAATCGATCGAGTGCGGTAAAAAAATGTCAGTTCAAACGCGTTTGCTGTTCCGTATTTATTGGACGCCTACAGTTTACTAAAAAAATATTAATCAATTTCGGCGGTGGGATAATATTGAACTCGAAGCCTTCGGCCTCTTGATCAATGCTATCACTCCGCCGAAATCGATAGAGTGCGATAAAAAGTGACAGTATTTAGTGCACGCCTACAGTTTACGACAAAAATATTAAAAACACAAAAATAGTTAAATAGTCCACGCACGTGATCCCTATTGATCAAGGACAATACAAAAAAACTTTGTTGTTCGCTTCGTTTTTCTCAGAAAAGGCGTGTGTTTTGTGAAAATAAAAAATCATAGGCGTGCAATTAATCAAAAAGCTGAACGAAGAGAAATCCATATCGCTAATTGAGTGTCTTTGGCATTGTTGAAGGTTTCCTGTTCCACTTCAAGGGCGGTGTGTTGTGCAAACTAGACGTACCGTAATATTCGCTTTCGTTTCAAATGACATTTCTAGAAATTTTCCGCCTAAATGTGTGTTACCTCGTTAGACCGGATACTGTCAATCTCGTTTCTCAGAAAAAAATGCAGGAGGAGATGTAATCTTCATAATGTTAAAAATAACGAAATGTATGACGTTCAAAACTCTACAGGATTTTATGTCATATAATTGAGATTCGAATCGAATGAGAGCAATATTGGACATCGAATCGAATATCGGACGTTCGCCGGGTCCTAATATAATATTAGAACGCTCCTTTTCCTGTTCTATCGGTCGATAGTACCTGAGTTTGTGTGATTTCTGAAATAAAACCTGACGCAGCGAAGCTGCTGAAGGTTTTATTTCAGAAATCACACAAACTCAGGTACTATCGACCGATAGAACATGAAAATAAACGTTCTAATTATTCTAATATGAAAATACGTAACACGTAATGGTGCACACCCAATATTGTTAATTTCGGTAAATATTGCAGGCCCTAAGCAAGATTTTTCAGGAAAGAGGTGGTATATATCGCAGAAATAGCAGCAGTTATGTGAAATATAACAATTTGCCAAAACGTGTTGTACAGCGACATGCAATAAACACAGAACCACACATGTATGTTCATATGTTAATGTGGCGACAAATATGGCAATCGGGGAATTTTGAAAGATTGCGGAGGAATCAAACTTGAGACAAGCTATAGTAAAACAAACCTTCATTTTTTAAACTGACAAAAGATCATAATTCACTGACAAATTGGTTCATTAGAGTTTAACAACACTTTCAAAAACCAAGACTATATTATGAGCTGGATTGTACGTCAATTTCAATAACTAAGGTTATTATATCACGTTGTTTGTTCCCAAGATCCTTCCAATCCTTCAATACCTAGACGAGCAAAAGAGTCGTACGTGAAGTCACTCGTTCAGGCAATTACTCATTTGTTCGATTCTGGTCGTTCGAGCAATCTCAGATGGTTAGCAAGCCTGTACTAGTGCTAGTAATGGTACAAGACTGCAATAGTGGAAGAAGACTACAGGTTTTGGTGACTACTGTAAAAGATAATCATAGGGCAGACAATGGCAATATTGGGAAAATCAGAAATAGTGGTGTTGGAGATATGAAGATCACGGAGAGGTCTAGAACTGGACAGATGCTAGGAGCTAAATTATCATCGGGTATATATAGTATTACATCATCATGTCATAGGTATCCTCCTATACCCCGATGAGCATTAAGAGTCGTAAAAGAAATTGCTCTTTCGATACTCATTTGCTCAATGGGATTTGAGTCGTTTGAGCAATGACTTTTTCAGTAATTGCTCAAAAGCTTATTTGCTCGATAAGATTCGAGTCGTTCGGATAATACATATCCCTGCTTGATTGTATTTTGGGTTTGAGGATCATAGAGGACTTCGCTATACACAGGGAAGGCAAAAACTGAGACGTCCAAGACAAAATAGACTGTTGGGACAGGCAGAAATGGGACCAGTAAAAGGAAAAACGGGCCAGGAAATAGAAGGATAAACCACAGAATATATCGGGATAGATAAAATACCGAGACTTTGGTGCGCATTCGAAACAAAAAAGTTACTCTTATACAAAGGAATGCGTCTATTGTTGGGCAAAAAGAAGAATTCTAGGGGACAACATATAGAAACCTAATATTTAGTGGGAAAACCGCACTAGTAAAAGAACTGTTGGATTTATTTGGGTAATTTTAGAAAGTATTCGAACAAATACAATTACTCATACCAGGAAACGCACCTTAAAGCACTGCATGCTACTCTTTTAAGACCAAAATTGAGGAATCCGTGCCAAATAAAGTTGTTTTGATGGTTTAGAGGGTTTGTCTGGATGTTCGTGGGAATTCGATTTATTCTAGTTCACGTAAAATTTATCCACATGAGACCTCTCATCATTCATTTAGCACTACGTTATAAGCCCTAGATGGGGGTTTGGTAGTTTGGGTAGTTTTGGATTATTTAGAGGGATTGTCAGGTTGTTTGTTGTAATTAAATTTACTCCTTTTCAATCGAACACACCCTCCGAACACACCCCTTTCCTATTAGAAGGTTTTGGGTCACATAGCAACCATGTGCTACCATAGAAACCAAGATGGCGGTCTCAGATATACAAAATGGACGACATACACTCGTCTCCCCTCAACAAAACGCGCGGTGCATGCACACTAGGACCACGTATCACTATGGGGATGTTGTCACAAGATGGCACTCACGCGGGCTACCATTGACAACCAAAAATGAAGTAACTGGGCCATGTCACATGAGATACGGCCAATGTGGGTCGATCGTGTACATGATTTACTACTAACATCAAGCCGAGAGATACACGATTCGATCCCCAGCAGGGGTAACTGCGTTGTGTCATTGGGCAAGGCACTTAATCACGATTGCCCAAGTGGGGGTACAGTGGCGCAGCCATGGGGGCATATCCCCCCCCCCCCAAAAAAAAAATAAAAAAACAATTCCGATTGGATTTATTACGTTCAAGGTCAGTGTGACCTTGACCTTTGACCTGGCGAGTCCAAGATAAATAGGGGTCTTCCACTCACATAGGCCAACCTACCTATGACGTTTCAAGGATGTGGGTTCAAGTGTAGTCAAGTTATCATCCAGCAACCAATTGTTTACAATTTACTATGTTGAAGGTCACTGTGACCTTGACCTTTCACCTAGCAAGTCCGAGATAAATACGGCTCTTCCTCTCACCGATGCCAACCTTCCTATGAAGTCTCATGAATGTGACTTTAATCATAGACAAGTTATCATTCGGAAACCAGTTGTTTACAATTTGCTATGTCCATAGTCACTGTGACCTTGACCTTTGACCAAGCAAGTCCAAAATAAATAGGGTTATTCCACTCACCGATGCCAACCTACCTATGGAGCTTCATGAATGTGGGTCGAACCATTATCAAGTTATCATCCGGAAACCAATTGTTTACGCCCGCCCGCCATTCACCAAACTATATGTCGAGCCTGACTTCGTCACAACTTGACTGAACAAGAGGTCCCAATGGGCCTTAATCGCTCACCTGCCAACGTGGTTCAAAGAAGTGTTTGGGGTCACATTCAGTTATACATGGTTCATCAACAGTACAAAGGAATGAAGTCATGAAAGGCAAATTTTATGGAAAAACACTAAGGAATCGATTTGAACAAACCTGAACCTATCATTCTCCCCATGCCACCCCCACCCCTGCCCGTAGAGAGCCCAAATAATAAGCCAGGGATACAAATTTAACAAACTTGAAACCTGATCCCCCTTGAGATGAAGGAGGTTTTTAAAGAAATGTCCTCACGTTGCATTAAGTTAATCTTTGGGCCCCAATAGAGAGCCCAAATACTAACTGAGGCATCCGATGTGTACAAACTTGAAGACGACGGTCATTCCGACCCTCTTAGAGATGTTGTATACCAAATACGGAAGCATTCATACCAAATATGAAATATTTTTAAAGAAATTTCCTCATATTTCACTAAGTTAAAATTCGGGCTCCCACTGGGAGCCCGATTATTAACCCATGGACTCGATTTGAACAAACTTGAATCTGACTGACCCCCCCCCCCCCCCACCCCCACCCCTAGAGATGTTATATACCAAATATCAAAATATTCTAAATGATGGTTCTGGAGTAGAAGATTTTTTTGATTTTTTTAAAAAAAAGTATGGGTGCTATCATAGTAATACCCCTTGTGGTGCCCCTTGTGAGCGCGGCAAGGTTATTTGTACAAATTTGAATTGATATATAAGGAATATGCACACCAAATTTGGTTCAATTTGGTCCAGTAGTTTGGGGGGAGATGTCAATAATGTAAAGTTCACGATGGACGACGACGGACGGCAAGTGATAAGTTAAGCTCCCTTCGGTGAGCTAAAATTCATCCATACGCCCCCCCCCCCCCCCCTCCAATTTGACCCAGGGAACATTAGGCAAGAAATTTTATTATGGAGATATTTATACTTGCAGGCTGTATAGGAAGGGGGGGGGGGGGTGCATAATAGCAGATTTATGTGTGATATCCGACCTATCTCAATTTAATGACACCAATGTTGTCAGTTATTTGTCAGACTCGACGGAAAAAAAAACGTCGCCGGTGTTCCGTCGCCGGATTTACGAAATAACCTCGCCGTTATTTGGTAATTTATCCGTTTCTTATGGTCCGGATTCGCTATTTAAAATTGGTGAATCTCTTAGGGCGACAGGAAAACGAAGGAATCGTTAACAAAAGTAAGACATTAATATTATTTGATACGCAATTGCTGCCAGTTTAAAAAGCATGTTTGTCTTTATTTTGTGTGATAGCATTAGGCATACTTATTTAATTCTATTCAATTAGTTTCCTATTTTCAGTCGAATTTTTCAACAACAAAAAAACCTTGACTATTGGTATGGCGAAGGCCGGTCGCCGGGCAGGCGGCCTTTTTTGCTAAAAAACTTAGTTATTTCTGGACGGGTTTTGATATTTGGTATGTAGCTTGATATGCATGTGCAACACCCGATGACGCAAAATAGGGCGTGTCAGCGCTTTTTCTCAAGAGTTATGGCCCTTTGTTAAAATCTACTAATTTTGATCTTGATAGTGCGATACTTCAACAAACGTCAACCGATTTGACAGATATTTGGCACATGGTTTCAAGGAACAATGTCTTGGCCGAGTTCGAAAATCTATGCGGACCATTTCATACAGTTGTTGTGTTGACGTTTGTTTCGTGATTGATCATAATACAATGATTCATAAGGATTATTATTGTCCTCACACAAGGTGAAGGGGAAATAAATTTGAAAAAAGAGTTTCAATGTGACCTAATTATTGATGCCATTCACACGTCCACATATCCTTAAATAAACTGGTTTTGCATCCATTGCACCCCCCCCCCCTCCCCACCCCACGTAGCACATGATGTCAAATTTCCTTCCACATACTTATGTGGTAAAAAATAGCCCTCAATGAATGTGACCCCCCCCCCCACCCCACCCATACTCTTTTTCATCAACAACTATGATATAATTCATAAATTAACTGATGTTGACACAAAACAAACATCTTGCGACAAAACTATCACAAATGGGAAATTTATACTGATGTTGTAAAAATTTTAAAAAAAATAGCCCTCAATGAATATGCCCCCCCCCCCCACCCCCCACAATATACCCCTCTTCATCAAAAAACATGATATAATTCATACATTAATTAATGTTGACACAAAACAAACAACTTGTGGCATTAAATATCCTACTTGTGATCGTTTTTAAATTACATTCAGGCTTCTGAAGACATTTCACATCATGTGTTTGGTGAATCATTTGTAATTTTTGTAAAAAACAAAAAGCCAGTTTTCTCAGTTAAGGCACCTAGAGTCATTGGTATGGTACTGACAAAACATAAAACATTGCTTGTTTCAGCAGTATGACCAGTACTGCTCATGCGGTATATCATAGCACTGTTAAAATGCCTAAAAGCATTCAATATTGATTTTGTGGTGTTTTGCTTGAGCAGCAAGTATCCATCAGGGTACTTTCACAACCTTGAATTTAATTCCCACAAACACCCATTCTGATAAAAAGAGTGAAATTGTGGAAAATATGTCTCCAAGGAGGATGAATGAGATATTTGATAAAAAAAATGTTTTTTTTTAGTGTTTAATATGCATGTATTTGTGTTTCAATGGGGGGGGGGGGGGAGTGTGAAATATAGTCAGCTGCCAGTTATTGAAAATGCAATGTATAACCAGGCAAATGAAAAGCAAAGAAACACTCTGTCTGATGGACAAACAGACATGCAGTTACACAAATTGAAAGTCTACACAGAAATAAAAACTGAACATAAAATGGAAAAATTTTGTTAGAAGAGCCAGGACATGATTGTCAAACGGAAAAAACCTCAATGGACCCCTGAGTGCTGCAGTACCAAAGCAAATCATAGGAACCTGAGAGTGTATGAGATTGACTGCACAGTTTTTCCAATTGTTTCTCATCAAATGAGGCTTCAATATGGGTGGGTGGGAGGTAGGGACTTGATTCAAGGAGAGAACAACATTTCACAGTTGACACTGTAGTTTTGTGCTGTAACATGGGAACCGCGACAACATCGCTCAAACTAAACAAAATTTGATCGCATCACTTTAATTTTGGGATTCAAATATCTTGTCAAGTATAACCCTCAGAGAACTTGTTCCGACCTAAAAACAGAGGGTCGTGCATCAAATAAGAGGAAAAATTTAGTACTAGACTACTTTATTAGTACTAGACTGCTTTATTGGTAGCTGTGCACAAATGACATTCATTCACATTTACAACTTTACTGTGTTATTTTTTCCACTATAACCCCACACCCCCAAATTTGTGTTCCAAAATACTCTTTCAATGAAGAAATTATTTTCTAACATTTTTTAACCCTTTACCAAATATAACGGTCAAAAGCTGCTGGTGCAATTCACAAGTATTGCCAATCCATGTTCATTATTTTCTCGTTTTTTTTTTTGAGTCAAAAAGATAGCTTATGACCCCTCATTGGAATGAGGTCATTCCAATGGTGTAAAAAGTCATGTTTTTGACACAAAAAAATTAGTGAGTCAATAAGTTTGTGGGCAAAGGTAATCAGCTTTTCATGTTAAGTAAAGGGTTAACAGCATAATTCAGACAAACATCTAAATACCAGTAAATAAAAGTGCTATATGGGCTTTCTGGCTGTGGGTTTGAATGGTGATTTGGAAGGGGGTTGGAAGATTGAACCCCCCCCCCCCCCCTCTGCCCCTAGTACTATGATGAGGAACCATGGTTTAATTACATTTAGTTATATATGTGTACACGTAGGGTAAAATTGGTTGTTATTTGGCATTTGCTGAAGGCTGTATTGTGCCACTGGAGGCTACACTTGCTCAAGATGTGAATTTGCTTGCAATATATAGCCCTTACTGACAAAAACATATTTTTCAAAACAATAAAAAAGGACTGTAAGGTGTGTGGTACCCCAATGCATTTTTAAATGTGAAATAATCTCTCAAAATAATAATTAAATCAGGTTCGGAAGCCAAATTATGTATTTCCTTAATCAACCCCAATCCTATCAAAGATACATTTTACCTCTTTCACGTGATAAAAGAGTCATTTCTGCATGAGAATTCAACGTTTGGCTTCCACTGAGTTAAAAACATTGGAAATTTGTTGTTTTAAAGAAAACTGTCCAAACTGTGTCAAATGGCTTAAAAACTGCTGTTGCCTCCAATACATTTTTCTACTCTGTTACCTAAAGAGTAAGCTGAGAGGTATAGAATTCATCTAGCTTTTCTTTGAAAACTAACCTAATCGTAAAATAAAACTAAAATCTGCATCAGCATGCAATACTTTGAGGAAAAATTTGTCTCATTTAACCATATACCAAGACAAAGAGTGGTGTTCCAACCCCACGAAACAATATGAATGTCAATTTTGATTCAAAAATTGGGGTTGCAGCTATATAATTCACCAATATCAATAGACATTAGACAGTACCATACAACTGATGTCAAATTTTCTTTTACATGTACATACTGATGTGGCAAAATATAGCCCTGAAGGTGTCCCCCTAGTATGCCCCTTTTTATCAAAAACTAAAATTCATAAATTAATTGATGTTGACGCAAAACAAACCTCTTGTGATATTAAATTTCCCATTTGTGATAGTTTTCAAATCACATTCCGGCTTCTGAAGATATGTCACAATGCATTTGATGAATATTTTGCCACTCTTGAGAAAAAAGTCTCACTTTCTCAGTTAAGGGACCTAGAGTCATTGGTATGGCACTGACAAAACATTAAACACTGATTTTTTCCAATGGTATGGCCAGCTGAGCATTGCTCCAATGGTATCTCATGGCACTGTTAAAATGCCGAAAACCATCAAATATTGATTTTGTAGTGATGTGCATGTTCCACAAGTACATGTACCCACAAGGGCTGGTTTACAACCTTCAATTCAATCCCTACAGGCAACCATTCTGATAAAAAAGAGTGAAATTATGGAAAATACATGTATGCATAGTACCCAGTGAGTATGACTCAGATAGTTGCTTCAGGAATGTAGTGCTCTTTAATGTTTAATATATTTGTGTGTGTGTGTGTATGGGGGGGGGGGGGGGGGGGGGTCAATTGCCAGTTATTGAAAATGTAGAACTGTGCAAATGAAACACAAACCAACACTTTGTATGATGGACAGACAGACATGCAATCACATATCTTGAAAGTGACAGGCTACATGAACAGAGGAATGGTATGATGGACAGACAAACATGCAATCACATATTTTGAAAGTGACAGTCTGCGTGTACATAGGAATACTGACTGGCATACAATGAAAAATATAGTGTGAAGAGCCAGGACAGGGTTGTCAAATAGAAAAAAAAAAACTCAGTGGCCCCTGAGTGCTGCAGTACTAAAGCAAATCATAGGAAACTGAGAGTTATGCTGTTAACTTTCTCATCAGCTGAGGGGTTCAGTATGGGTGGTAGAGGGACAATTGTTAATGTAGTTTTGTGCTACAACATGGGGACCCTGACAACACTAGTATCAGACTACTATATTGGTATGTGCACAGAAGCCATTCATTTACATTTGCAACTTTGTTACTTTTCCCAATGTAACCCCCTTTCCCCAAATTTATGTTCCAAAATACTCTGTGAATGAAGAAATTGGTTTTTAACATTTTTCATTACTCACTCATTGTAATGGCCAAAACAGTCTAGCACCATTCACCAAAACTGCCATTCAATGTTCATTATTTTTGCATCAAAAATATAGCTTATGACCCCTCATTGGAATGAGCTAGTTCAGCTCATTCCAGTGGAAGGGGTGGGGGGACATAGCTATGTTTTTGACGCAAAAAATAAAAAGAAATTAGTTATTCAAAAGTGCTATCTTCTTTTCATGTAAGGTAAAGGGTTAACATCATAATATGGAGAAAGCTTCTATTAATCATTCACTCAATGTAATGGCCAAAACCGGCTAGCACCATTCACCAGAATTGCCATTCAATGTTAATTATTTTTGCATTTTGTGGCATCAAAAACATAGCTTATGACCCCCTCATTGGAATGAGCTTCTTCAGCTCATTCCAGTGAGGGGGAGGGGGGGGGGGGGCATAGCTATGTCTTTGACCCAAAAAATGAAAAGAAATTAGTTATTCAAAAGTGGTATCTTCTTTTCATGTACATGTAAGGTAAAGGGTTATCATAATATGGTTTGTTTGTTGGTGGTTAACGTCACATATTTCTGCACAATGGCTAATCGTGACACAACATGAAGATTAAGTCAAGTTTAGTCAATCGTTGATCTACATGTTGCCCATTTTAGAGGACTTTCTCCCCAAGCATTGGTGACTGGGTCCTATTTTACTAGTAAAGCGAAACTGGTTTACCACAGTAAACAAGTGCTGCTTACTTCCCGGGGTTCCCACGGGGAATCATAGGATGGAGAAAACTTCTGTTATACCAGTGAATACAAGTGAAATATGGGTTTTCTGGCTGAGTGTTTGGATGGTGATTTGGGAGAGGATTGGAATATAATTGGAATCCCCTCTATAACAAGTACTATGAGGGGAAACCATGGTTTAATTAAATGTGTTAATAGGTAAAATAGGTGGTTATATGTGTTTTTGGTATTTGCCGGAGGTTATAGTGTGCTACTCAGTTCTGGATGCCACACTTGCTCAAGATGCATTTAACTGCATTATTTTTGGCAATGTATGGCCTTCATTGCTGACTGTGACAAAAATATAACTTTGTCTGTGTTTCTTGAATGAACATTTAAATGTGAAATACGTGTAATATCCAAAAAATAATAATTAAATCAGTGTTGGAAGCAAAAATATATATATATATTTCCTATAATCAACCCCAAACCTTCCAAAGGGTAACCTACAAAACTTTTACCTGACAACGCCCCCCCCCCCCCACCACGCAATCATTTTTCACACAATGCGCAAAAATTCCCCCCTCCATGTTTTTTTTAGGTGAACAGAAATTCCTCCCTCCATAATTTCTGGTGAACCAAAATCCCCCCCCCCCCCCCACTAATTTGTTAGAAGTATATTTAAAGCCATACAAAAATGTCCAAAACTTTTTACCACTCCAGGCAGAGCACTTCCTTAAACTCCAATAAAAAAAATAAAAACTGTCCTGATAAATAGTTACTGAGGCATGTTTTCTTGTAAATGAGTGTTTATGTAATTTACAAATTAAATACATAAGTTTTTAAATCCTCTTGGACTGCCTTTTAACTTTTTGGTGTAAAAGGCCGGGAGGGGGTTTTTTGTACTGCTCTTAAAATAATCTGGGAGATTGTGGTACTACCCTCAAAAACTGTAGGGGGGGGGATTTTGCTAAGTGTGTAAAAATGATTGGGAGGGATTTTAGCTTCATTCTAATCCTTTCAAAGATACATTTTACCTCTTTCATTTGATAAAAGAGTCATTTCTGCTTGAGAATTCACTGCTTTCTTTGAAAACTACCCCAATCCCAAAATAAAACTAAAATCTTTATCAGCAGACAAGAGTTTGGGGAAAAATCTGTCTCATTCCACTCCACACAAAACAAAATGAATGTCAATTTTGTTTTAAAAACTGGTGTTGTAGCTATATAAATCACCAATATCAGTAGATAGTGCCATTTTATCCTAACAAATGATGTCAAATTTTCTTCTACATGTACATATTGATGTGGTATAATATAGCCCTGAATGTGTCCCCTAGACGCCCAGCATACCCACTTTCATCCAAAACTATGATATAATTCATAAATTAATTGATATTGACACAAAACAAACTTCTTATGATATTAAATTTCTCATTTGCGATAGTTTTTAAATCACATTCTGGCTTCTGAAGATATTTCACAATGTGTTTGATGAATATGTTCCAATTTTTGTAAAAAAGTTTTTTATAAAAAATCCCTCAGATTTTTTAATTAAGGCACCTAGATCATTGGTATGTCTCTGACAAAACATTACACATTGATTGTTTTCCAACAGCATGACAGTGCAGCTCATGTGGTATCTCATAGCCCTACAAAAATGCCTAAAACCATCAAATATTGCTTCTGTAGTGTGGTGCTTATTCTGCAAATACCCATAAAGGCACTTTCACAACCTTGGATTTAATCCCTACAGACACTCATGACCCATTTTGATAAAAAGAGTAAAATTAAGAAAAATGCAATGTACATGTATGTTTTCCAGAGAGGATGAATCAGATATTCAAAAATATAGTGCTCTTTAATGTTTAATATATTTGTGAATGTGTGTGTGTGTAAAGTGGAGGGGGTACAGTGTGAAAAATAGTCAGAAGCCAGTTACTGAAAATGTACATATACAACAGGGTAAATGAAAAGCAAAGAATCGCGGTCTGTGATGGACAGTTCTTGGACAATTTGGACCCTGGACGATTTATACCACAATTAGGGGGTACGAACTGTCTTGACAATAAGGTACAAATTGTCTAGACAAAAGGTACGAATTGTCCCAGTAAAAGTTATGAATTGTCTCCTTTTTGGTACAAGTTGTCTCAAGTAAGTGTACTAAACTGTCTCATGTATTAACCAAGCCAGAAAATAAGCAGCCTGTCATCTGCAAAATGAGGTCCCCAGAGGGTGAATTTAATGATGGTACCCTGCACAGCAGGGTAGCATCACTAAATTTACCCTCTGTGAACCTCAATATGAATCAGCCAGGGTCTCACAACTAAACAGAAAGAGGTGCCCAGAGGATAAATTGGCCCACTATATGGGATAGCATCATCAAATTCACCCTCTGTGAACCTCATTCTGTGAACGTCAGATTGCTTATTTGCAGGCCTGGTATTAACTTTGTAAATGTTTTTGACTCATGTTTGGCTGAGTGAAATGAAAATGAAAAGCCGACGGAGTGATAGTAATACAAACATAAACATATGCATGAAACAACCAATCAAAACATGATTTATGCATAGAAATGAAACTTCAATGGGTGAGCCATCGCTTAACAGCATAAGTGAAAAAGCGATCTCTAGTATTATCAACTTCGGGTCTGTACGTGGTAAAAGAAAATTTATAGTAGATAGTAATGGATGTAGTTTTACAGTTAAAACACTATTTTTTTTAATGAAGCCACAATAATTCTTTAAATTGGTGAAGATCTAACAATAAATAATTTTATGACGTCCCAAGTAATAAGTTGAAGAGCGTGTCGCTTTAATAATTTAATTAATTTAATTCTGAGCTCCCTCAATAGAGCATTTTCTTTTTGCCGTCGTGACGATGAATGTTTTACTTGCTTTTTACTTTAAGTAATGAAATTTGATATTCTGTGTCTTTTTAAAATAATAGAAATGACATCGCCTTTTTTTATCCTTTCTCCAAGTTTATAGTCCTCTCCCAACCCCATCTCCATGTATATTTTTTCAGAGGGGGTTAATTAAATAGGGTATGAATTTGCAGAAGCGGATACAAATTATCCAGAGTGGGTACGAGCTGTCAGATACTGCCCCGAGGAGGGGTACAAATTGTCCTGGGTAAAGGCACGAATTGTCCAGGCATCGGGGGGACGAATTGTCCAGCAAAAGGTACCAATTGCCAGAGGTACGAATCATCCAGGCTATGAGTTTTCCAACTCACTGATGCGATGGATGGATGGACAGACAGAAATGCCGTCACACATTTTGTAATAAATTAAATTTCAGTTTCCTTTTGAATGCTAAAACAAACTAGAATTAGTAGAAATGAAATATTTTCTCTGGAATCAGTGTGCAAATATTATTTTGAGGTCGGTTCTGGGGAGGTTGGTATTCAGGCTTTTTAAACGTTTTTGCCATTTTTGGAGAAACATGCAATATAATTATCAGAATCCACACCTCCAGATGTTGGTCAGACGAGGAGGGCGTTTGATTAGTTTGAGGATGAATTCAGTTCTATTCTGGTTGCAAAGCCTAAAGCATACAGGAATTAAAACATTGTTTACCAAAATACAGAGGAAGTGTAATTTAAATGAGAGTTCTGAGTGGTTCTGGTATTTAGCCTTCAGGAGAACACGTCGGATCACAAAATTGGCTGGCCGCTACACTGTAATTCTGACAGTCTTAAACTGACATTGTATTGCATCAGTGGTAAAAATAGTTCATAGACTAGAGCCAGTGAATTTGTGAAGAAAAATCTTGGAAATAAACGAATATCGCTGTTCGCGTTCATGTCTGTTTCTGTAAAATTTTACTACAAGACTGCATGCCCGTGTTTTGAAAACAAAGATTTCCCCAGACCGTACGTCAACATAACTAGAAATCATCCGAACTCCGGCTGTTTCTAAGGAAATCGGGCTAAGTTCCCCACAAATGAAAAAGGCCCACTAAAAGTGTCAATAAATCACTGGTTTTATTTTTTTATTCGGTGTCAACTTTTTGTGAAGTGTACGTTCTCAATTAAAATTGAAACTGGGCATGTGAATCTGACGAAACCGGCAACGGACGACATTGGCACTTCGAACTTTCAAACAATACCTAACTCGACAACAACCACCTAACTTCGAAAGTCACTTCTTTACTTAATTATTTCTCATAGTTTCCAGCATTCTGCGGCAATATATTTTACATAGTGTCCTTTGAAAAGCCAAAAACAATTAAATATCCGTTACAATGATTCTGGATTTTTTGCCAGTGGGAGAGCCACGCCGCCAGATGGCACCTCAAACTCTGTTGCATGGTATATAGAAAAAAAAATTAAAATCATGGATACGTACTTGGATTACCTATGTGCGCCCACGCCACTGCGTGGGTGTGCACTATTATGCCGAACAAAATATGACTTTCATTGTTAAGCGTTAACTGCAACATGCCATCAATCTTGCAACAACAATGTAGACTAGTCGAATCCAAAAACATGACGTCATTTCGAACGAATGACGTCTTTTCAAAAATGAATTGTCACAAGTGCCGTCGCTTTGGGAGTTTCTATATCAACAAATGCCAATGTTTACAACTGCACCATGCTGTTCATGATATAATTCATTGTTAATGCTTGTTATGAAGCTTGTGCTGAAAATTTTCAGGTTATATCGAAGGAAAGCAACAGTTATTTCTTAAATATAATTGATTGAAGTCATAACTGAAACTCATATTCAGGATTCATTGAAGTGGTGAACAACACGTGAGTGAGTTTTTTTAATATTTCTGATTCTTTTGAATTCATTGTTTGCAGTTAAAATTGAAAACATACCCACTGAAGATGATATATTTGTTGGTAAGTTTGTGTCTACTGGTGTTGAAAAAAGTTAAACGGACACGGAGCCAGCGTTTGGTGTTGCGAAATTCCAACTGACGCTGACAATGGAAGTGGCGCTTACATTTTCTTCGTTCTCTTGTCTCCAGGGAAAAACGGTCCGATAGTACCCCTTGTTTTTCCCCCCAAACTCCAGTACTATGACTTTTAGAAGGTGTCAAATTAACCAATCACGGCTGATGTTACAAACTTGAGGCATAATAATGCATATTGTTCAGCTGTATACAATGTCGTGTTACCAACCATCAAATTATATGAAGTTGACTCAACCTCATCATTTCTGCAACATATCATTCTTCTTTTCTTTTAATGGCATTAACACAGAACACAGTGAGAGACTGGAATCAGCGATTAGGGTTGGAGGTCATACAAAGTGGATTAAATTCCAAGCAAGTACTGTAGACATCAGATCAACAATCCAAGTCTGAAGCTAAGACAAATTTAAATTTCTAAATGAAATAACCACGTCGTCTAACCACTAAATTAATGGACACTGAGTGCGCACTCTCCACGCAAACTTCGGTCTCTTCTCAATCGAACCAGATCAGCCATGTATAAAGCGGTTTAAGCGAAACACCATTATCGCAGTTATTAGCAGTTAGCCAACACAGCCGAACAATATGTAGCTACATGTCTAATCAGGAACTATCAGACTACGAAACAAAATGTACAGTACAAATGGTTAAAGTTTATACCTCCACCTCCTAAAACTTTCACTAGCCACTTTAACCAATCTGACCACACCTGCTATCTAGGGATGTCACGATTAATCGATTAATCGATTGTTGATCGGTCACGGCGAAATCGATTAGTATTTTTCGTTGTCGAATAATCGGTAAATTATATCCCGTTTTAGACGTTTAATAATGAAAAGAAAATATGTTGAAAAAACTATTGTTTGTAAAGGTAAAGAGTTAAGAACATCGATGTCAAACCCCAAGAAGCTATTGGAAGCATTTGTCTTTCTGGTACATTCATCAAAGCTTTGATGTTCTGAACTTTTGAACCGTCAGTGTCATATTCAAGACCGGTCGGCAGTTGCGAAGTTCGCAACTGCCGACCGGTCTTGATTATTACACTGACGGTTCAAAGGTTCAGAACATCAAAGCTTTGAATGTAACTAAAAGAGGATCGTCTTCGCTGTTTACTTGAGGTAGGTCAACTGACTTCAACTTCATTTTTATCGACTTCAAAGAGAAGGAGATGGGGGTCATCTAGGTACGATCAATCGATTATCATCGATTATTTGCGACGATTAATCGATTCCTAAACTAAAAAATCTTGACAGCCCTACTGCAATCGTTGCTCGCCTACATCGCAGGTACAAAACAACACAGGTAGTTGCTGACGCAAAATCACGCCCATGACCAGCAGTAACATTATTGATAGTACACGTATATCAACATGCTTAAGACTTAATCTCCCTCACTGACGCCAAATAAGCCAAACCATGGGAGAAAGGGGTATATTTAACACAACGTGTGGGGCACGATTGATATTCTACCTCATCTGTAACAACACCAATTAATTCTACACTACAGATGAAACTAGAAGTCCTATAACTGTGATGTTCAGTAATTTGAAGTAATACCGGGCTCAGTAAGTGCACTTTGTCACTGTCAAACTGAACCATTAGCGTAACTCAATTCCTATTGGACAAAACGTTTGCAAGTGCTTCTTGCGTTTTGCCTCATAACTTGTACATAATTACTAAGTGATAAATCCACCATCCACCAGTCCTGATATGTTCTTTCTGTTTGATCGTTCAGTTCGTTATTTCACTACCGACCTCCCTAATGGCGCATTACATTTTTGCATTACCAGCATAAATGCTCTTCTGCATTTCAGACTGTTTCATTCTTTTGCAGTAAGGAGCGCATTAACTAACGAAGGTTTTCTGCACTAATTACGTTAAAAATATTTTTATTTGCCATAACTCTTAAGCAAAAAGGGATAGGAGGACAAGAGTGCTGTCCACAAAGTAGAAACCTCTGCTCCCATAACATGAATACAGAAAATGCTACAATGGGGAAACAAACAAGTTTTTCAAATTCATAAATGTAAAATAAACTATTTGAAAAGGTTTATATATATATGTGTGTATGTGTATAAATAAATATAAATATATAGCAGTAAACAAAGACAGAAAAAAAGAACACAGAAAGAAATACTGTTGATGTCCCTTTTGCATTCTGTGTCTCTCTTGATTTGAATCAAATTAATTTTCAAAGCCAAGGGCCGCTTGAGTGCTGCTCTGATTAGGATGTGTTGAAATAATAATAATCTCTCCGCCTTCTGTACAGCAGCTTAGGGACGTGTCTCATTAGATCCATGCTGGTTCACACAAGAGGTAGAGGAAACGCCGCGTCAGCACCTCAGACCACAAACAGCGCAACCGTAGCTACCATCGTCACAGTGCAATCTGTGTACGGAAGCGCTGGCTGAACGTCACCCCGATGACACATCCATTCCGCGACCTCTACATGCGTATTCTATATTGAAGTGGATACCTTGAGGCTGCACTAATTGTGACAGGTCTTCCAGTTTCAAATGTAGGACGTTCAAGTATACCGCACTCATAAACCCCTAATACTGCACAAACTTGTGTGTTTGTACGGCAGCACTTAATAACACATTAAGATGGATGATACCACATTATTGTTTCCGAACAAGTATTTGAACCAACAATGACCAATAAAGAGTGCAAAACTGTTTTTATGTGTGTTTGTCTTATTGACAATGTATCATGCGGTTGAACACATTTGTGCATCGATTCTAAAGGCAAATAATACTGAACCAGTCCTATACTGAGCACACTCACTGTAGTTTTCAATTGCAAAGACCGAGTACAAGGAGACTTCAATTAATTTAAATGTGCTATTTCCAGAAGCTTTGACGAATACTCTGAGCTACTCGGCGGTATCTGACCTCCCATATTTAATCAAATCAAATACTCGAAAAATTCCAATAATGATCACTGATGTCTTTCCCCCCATTCTCTCCCCGTGTTGTGTTCAAGACAAGAACGTTTGCGCCGTGAAATACAAAATGTAATGCACTATTAGCGAGTTCGGTAGTTAAATCACGAACTGAACCGACCAAACAAACATGAAATATTGAGACTACAGTATGCGGCGGTGGATTAATATTAAGTCGCCGTGGGACTGATTTTTCACTCAGTAATTATGTTACAATTTTGGAGGACAAAACACAAGAAGTATCTGCAAACTTTCATCCCATGTACCACCAGGTTTTACCCGGTGGTCCACGTAATAAAAATGTGAAGTGTTTCTTGTACTATTGTGAAGAATAAATATACTTTTCGAATGGAGAATATATGGCGCCACGATTCTGTAGTAACTCACTCTCTTCATTCTGCATATGCATTCGAATTTTAATATAGGTGTCTATTTACATGTAGATGCCCAGTAGAGGTTATGAATGATGTTAATAATCTCTATTAACTTGTGTAGAATTGCGCACGCTGGTTTTCTGCAGAAATTGAGTTACCCTTATGGTTCAGATTGATAGGGGGGGGGGGGGGGCACTTCCTCAGTGGGCTATTACCTCAAAATAGTGCACAATACAATTACAGGACAGGACATCCAGTTGCAACTCTATAACGACCACTGAGATGTGTTCACACATGGCGTGTTGTAAACTTAGGACAGATACCGCACGAGGTGTATCCACAACATTTATCAGTATCTATATTTTATAGGATAACGTTGAGTGCACACAACAATCGTGATAGAGTGACAGATAATGGACACATTTGTTTTTACACCATCAACAAACTTTTTTAACATAATTTGCAAATCGACATCTGATTCAGTCAACAAAACAACATCATCAACATACAAAATATAGAGGTGTTTTCATAACTGGCTTTAATGCACTTATTGTCCTGTTTAATTGTTAACGCCAACCGTTCATAGATATTCTATAATGTTGGTGATAAGCTACCATCCTTTTTTCATACAACATTTGCAATTAAATCTATCTGTCATGTTCCCGTCATGTCAAGCACGCGACGTGGTAATAGTTTAATTAATACCAATTCTCTGTCAGCGCAATTAAATGCCGTTTGAAAATCGATAAACGTAACAAATACCCCAATGTTCCTTCAAATTACAGTAGTCAGTGCAGACATGTTGTTTATAAAATGATGTCATCTTAGGTCGAAATTCGTTTTTTTTTTCTTCAGCTTTCTAGGTGGTCCATTAATCGGTTATTTAAAACAGTACTGTACAATGTAATCATGTAGATATCAGAGAAATATTTCTGTAGATTAATGGAATACTGGGATCTAAATAGACAGAACGCGATGTGTGTGTGAATCGGTGGGTGTTTTACATAACTTTATAGGAATGGCGTAGTCATATTTCGCGAGAGCCGAAGGCTCGAGAGAAATATGATTACGCCATTCCAACGAGTTATGTAAAACCCTCACCGATTCAAACACACATCGCGTTCTGTGTTTATTACACAACACATGCATTAAAATGCTTTTAAACAAACAAATTTTAATTCCGATAATTTAACCCAAAGGTGAAGAGTTTGTTTTGACTGAGGCTGTACTGATCATATGGATCGAGAAAAAATCAAAACAACATTTTCGGAACCAGTGTTTGTTGAAATTCCTATCGCTGTTTACTAACAGTAATAGCCACCACATGGTTAGGCGTGAATGGGCTGGTGCCCATTCACGCCTAACCAGTTGGTGGCAATTATTGTTAGTAAAAATATAAGTACAAATATGTGCAGATTTGCAGAACAGCTGGGAGAAACGTTTTTAAAAGAAGTTCGAAGCATGTCAAGGTGTACGAAGATTTACCGAAATAAAGTTGACCAATTTAGATATATAGGGATCAACAAAACGAGACGGCAACGGGACTGGGTTAATGTTCTGGTTGGAAATGATTGCTTTTTTTTAAATTATTATCTCATTTTTTGGCTAATTTTTTGTGAACCGACTTTATTTTGCTTTGGACGTTTTCATTTTCACACTATGCGACAGACGGTCGAATATTGTATAACTAAATTTGGAAACTTTTCGAAGCGTAACTAAAAGGTGCAGTAAAAAGTTCCGGCTTGTATATCACCCGTTGAATACAGAATCATTTATATCATAGCGGCGATTCCGTTGAATACAAGGGATTAAAGTTTAATGGATGTGTAATAATAACATATCTTTCATGTTTGGACATATAATCAATTCTCTCCAAATTGCGGTTATTATACGAGGACCAAATATCAAATTAAATAATTGTGGTAAAGCATGTGTTATCAATTATAATTTCAGACATTCGTAAGGAACCTTTCTGTATGGAAGGCTGTTCAATTTGTTGAATAATTAACCTTTTGAACTCTAGTTGTATCGTCCAAACCAGTCCAATGGCAGCAATTGGGAGCCCATATTCATTATTTGAGGGTAGACCAATTAATATTTTCATGCTGCAGCCTTAGGGCTGCCCGTAAAAAATATTGATTTGTCAACTCACACATCAACTAACAGCCATCCTTCTAATGCAAGTATGACGTATCATGTTCCTAGGCCGGTAAAGCGACCGGCCGGTTCAAAGGGTTAACAACACAATCCGTGCCTTTTCCGCACCATCCAGAACATTAAGCACATCATGCATTTGTATTTTCTTCTGATAAGTTCACTTCGCGTCAGATCACTTTGCGCAGTAGGTAATTTTGCTGTTCATCACTTTGCATTAGTTAATGTTGCATAAGTTCGCTTTACAATTATCAACAGTGCCGTGATCACAAAAACAATCTTTTACACGATCAGATCATGATCCGACTGAGACACACTAATACAAGTGGGTGGAAATATGGTAGAAGAAATTCTGGAAAATCAAGACTGCCTCAGTCGCGATACTTTCGAAATTCTCTGTACGCTTTTGTGAACACAATACTGAAAACCTATGTTCCATACGCAAAGTGGGCCAAGGTCTTCCGACGTTTTGACGGAGTACGACTGGAATGGTACACGGATTGCAGCGTATGTAATCTATTTACACATACTGGCAAGTTTATTAAACATCAAGTTACCATTCACTGTATCAAACGTTTATTTTAATCTACAAACGCTACGAATAATGGCTTCTTGCTTGAGTTATAATTATTGAAGACTGTTTTTAGAACAAATAAACTGTCATCCATTCTGTGTTTTCCTTTGAAGCCAGATTGATTGTGGGTAATAATATCATCTTCCAAGTATTTATTCATTCACGTGTCAATCACTTTGCTGAATAGTGAACCACATTGCTGCCAACAAAGGCTGCTCGATAATTGCTCGGATCCTTTTTTGTTAACCTTCTTATACAAAGTTGCAGGGGAGGAGCAAGGAAATAATATTGGTGCGACAAGAAAACACGAACCGTTTCGTATTCTTCCCAGGAAAGTTCGAGAAGGGGTGTCCGGGAGATCTCTCCAGCAAAATGTTTCAAAATCTGTTGACAAAACAAGCAATTTGCTGGTTTTCCCGGTCGTTTTAAACACGATTTATGTACACCACATGCCCACCCGATATTGAATAATGCCACGCAATATTTCTGACGAAACGATCGTACCACATGCAGTGGGTACGTCACTGCGTTCGATAACACACATTAATAGTGTCGTTTATGTAGTGATATATTATTCAAAGAAACTTAAAACATGCGTGCTGAATGCTGGAAGAAATTTTAAATTGGACGAAAAAATAACCATATATTTGGCAAATTGTAGGAGGGGTAAATACCCTCCGCATCCCTCATGGGTTCTGCACCACCACAACGTTAGCAAAACGCTCATGGGTTGATGGCTGGATAGTAGTACCTTGTTGTAGAGCTTATTTACGTCACCGATGACAAGAGGGACAATGACTTTCAAAAAATGATGGAATATGTTGTCAGTGCCGATTGCGTTTTTTTTATTTTTAAGTTTAGAGAGGTAACATAAAATATGCTGGTGTTATTGGATTGCTGTCTAAGGGGACTATTCACATTGCGTTTACACTGCTTACCTCGGGAATGTTTACCACATCGTCCCCTGAGTTCCAATGTGTTCTATATGCCGGTAGGCACATAGAACACATTGGAACTCAGGGGACGACATGTCGGCAGTGACGGGTTGTTGCAAAGTTGGTATTCGAAATACTAGATGTCAAATAATGTGTAAGTAGTTTGGTTGAAGTCTCCAGGAAGCGAATCGGTGGAATTGTTCTTCAACACGCACTTGAATTACTGTTGATACTAGAAGCCATGTCACAAATAGAGTAGAAAATGCTCGTTAGTTATTGCGCTTCTCACTGCAGAAGAATGAAGTAGTCTGAAATACACAAGTGCGTTTGCTCTGTAAATTGCAAAAACAAAATATAATGCACTATTAGCGAGGTCGGTGGTGAAATCACGAACTGAACGGAACAAACAGAAAGAAAGTATTGAAAATACAGTATATGGAGGGTGGATTACTGCTGGATCTGTGTGGGATAGATTTTCCACTGAGTAAGTATTTACGGTTTCTGAGGACAAAACACTAGAAAAACTTCAAACCTCCATCACGTGTACCACCAAGTCGCACTATCTATTTATGTCATTACATGTACGTGTATACCAGTAGAGGTTAGAAATTATGTTAATGATTTATTAGTATAGAAATGTACAGAGATGGGCGCGCTGTTTTTCGTCAGGAATTGCGTTTAGTTAATGGTGCAGTTTGGCAGGGCTAAAAGTACACTTACTCCGCGTTACTACTTCCAAATAGTGCACTATACACTCACTGAACATTTAATTTTAACTGTAGATGTTTGCATTTCATCTGTATCGTTATATTTCTGAAATAAATTCTCATTTGTGTTCCGTTAATTCTTATACTATTTCTTCGCAGTGAACAATTTATTTCGATATAAGCGACTTGTCGAATGGGTTTCGTTTTATTTGGCTAACCGTTGCGGACATGCACTTTTGTAGTTCCTTGCATTCACAATCAAACCACCGCATTTCCGACTATACTTCGGGGTCGATTTGTGGAAAGAGATAACCACTCTGTAGGAGAAATGACAACCTTCTCAGTTTTACGCACAGGGGGGAGACGTCATTTGAGTCATTTCATCAACGTGCATTGTGTAATTCGAGTTTACACTGGTCGAGTCGCCGAGTGGCATGTCTATGTCGGTGTGTTCTGTTTTATTGTAACGGACTCACGTTTCTTTCATTCACCAACCACAAAGATAGTTCAGCCTTTGTTGATACGCTCTCCTATAACATGTTGCAATCAAACACTTCAAAGAACCACCCGCATCAACATAACCACGACCGGGTGGGGCAGAAATTGTCCTTCCAAAACCGGTACCGGTACCGGGACAACTCAACAATTGGATGACATATCGCAATTAGATGGGAGAAAGTCGCATTTTAAACCGTCCCCGCCCCTTGATAGCAAGACAAACGTGGCATCGTACCCACTATTTTGCTGCGACATCAAAGTAATTACAAAGCACGAAGATCGTTCTTCATGATTACTTTGATGTCGCTACAGAATAATTTCTGTCAAGTAGCCCATAACGGCGCTTTCCTTGTATTTTATGCCACGTTTTAAAAGTCAAAATCGTCGACCTTATCGAGGTGGTGGTGCATACAGAGTAGGGCTGTCACGATTTTTCAATTTAGGAATCGATTAATCGTCGCAAATAATCGATTAATCGTACCTAGACGACCCCCCCCCTCACTCTCTCTCTCTCTTTGAAGTCAATAAAAATGAAGTTCATGTCAGCTGACCTACCTCAAGTAAACACCGAAGACGATCAACTTGTATGTACATTCGAAGCTTTGATGTTCTGAACTTTTGAACCGTCAGTGTAATAATCAAGACCGGTCGGCAGTTGCGATCTTCGCAACTGCCGACCGGTCTTGATTATTACTCTGACGGTTCAGAGATTCAGAACATCAAAGCTTTGATGAATGTACCTGGAAGACATATGCTTCCAACGGCCTCTTGGGGTTTAACATCGATGTTCTTAACTCAATACCTTTAGAAACAATAGTTTGTTCATCAAATTTTCTTTTAATTATTAAACATCTAAAACGGGATACAATTTACCGATTATTCGACAACGAAAAATACTAATCAATTTCGCCGTGATAGATCAACAATCGATTAATCGATTGATCGTGACAGCCCTAATACAGAGCATGCACCTTTAGAGTGTTTTGAAAGTATGTAGTGAAAGTGTGCCATACACGATTATCGGCCCGTTTAGTCTCTTTGAATTAGGAATTTCCCCCCAAAAAAGAATAGCTGCAGTACCGATACCGGTTGGAGCATTAGGGAACCACGGGACCGGTACCGATATAGGTCCTGGTTGACATGCTTGGTGGAAATAACTGATGTAGATAGTGGGTCTTTCTCCCTCTTTAATTGGTTATTTTGTCCCCAATGGTGTTTGATATGTGGACTACCTGATATACAACATCCGACGTAACCTTGTATCTCTGTTAAACCTCCCCGGAAGTTCTTCCCCTGATCCAGAGTCGTTGACTCTGATGCCTGTGCAAATGCCTGCGTTTATTTGGGATCTCCACTGCATGGGTGTTTTAATGTGTTTTGGTTATCTACTCTCCGAGAGCTATATTTTGGATATGAATGGGTTAACTATCTTATATTTTCACCAAACATGAGGCATTCAAATGTATTATTTTTGTGAAGTTTTGCCAACAAAACAAAGTTTTTGATTCCCGTTCGAATGAGCTTATGAGACTCCTTCCAATGTGGAGACAAGACATTTGGTTTGAAAGAGAAAAAAAAAGTTCATTAGTTACCCTAAATTTAATTTTGCAACTGAAATCCTTAAGTCGTGTTATGTGAAAAGTTAATCTATGTTTTGAAAAACAGCGTGTAACCTTCCCATCCATCAGCATCCAGTGACTTATTCATACATAACAAAGTAATGATATTCCACTCTCTGGGCACGGCAATAATGTTGAAGTATCCACGCGGTCACGCACATGTGATAATAACCAGACGCATGACGATTTATTCTAATATAACAAAAATATAATCTTAGACAACAAGGAAATAACTGCTAATGTTTTCTTTCATTTTTTTAAACCTAATCATTTATTTTATACGTCTTCACGCAATTATTTCAGATGCTTCTCGAATATTCGCAACACGCCTCAATTATATTGTCATGGAAATTTAATATCTCTCGAACATTATCATATTTAGACAATAATAACGACTTTGTTGAGCTTGAATAAAGTAGGATGAATCTTTTCTATTTTTCCAACGCATTTGTTACCAAATCAACCAGGAGACCAGACTTTTAAATTATTTATTCCATAAATGGCCGTTTATTTGAATAAAGGCCACGGATAATGTTTTGCTTTAATTACCCAGTAGGGTGATAAATTTTCCCCGAAGGTTTAACACACGAAACATTTATCACCCTAGTAGGGAGTTTGACACGGACTATACTATGTTGAATTCTGGCGTTCCATTTGAAAGGTCGGGATATCTTGACCTGATTTACGCGTATCCGAAATCTGTGGAAACGAAGCAACTATCATCACTTAAACATAATTAAATTAGTTGTACCAGTATAAGATTATATGCCGCATGTAAGACGTTCATTGCGAGCAAACAATAAATTTAATAATTCTTTATTTCAGACACAGTGGTCCATAGAACACACAAAAGAACATAAAAATAAAAAAAAAATAATCTCTATATATATGTATAAATATATATGTTTACAATGGTAGCATCACACACATCGCGGTAATATACATGAGGGTAACCGCTTATGACGGGACTTCAACATAGACAGTCATGTCTTTAACCTGCAACTCCAAATAATATGGGAAAAGCTTTAGCGGGTGACAGACGTGAAACTTAATTCAATTAGTAGTACAGTAGGGAGATCCAAACGTTGACTAAAGCCGATGAGTACCCGAGGTCTGAGCGTAACAAGGATTGCGTGATTTTGTTTTCGAGAGAGAAAATACGTTCTCGGAAACTATACATGAATCTCCTCCTTAGGGTTAGAAGGGATGGAACTCTGTCCGATACAAACATATTACTTGCGCTGCAGAATTTGTCATATCTCAGTAGTAGTCTGTATGCATTATTGTAGCAGACAGTAAGACGTTGCATACTCTTTCGACTATACTGTGCCCAAAGATGGCAGCAATAGAGAGGGGATATGTATTTCTCAAATAAGAAGGTTTTCACGGCTGGGGTACAGTTGGAAAACTCCCGAATCAATTGATTGGATATAACACATATTGCTCGATATTGTCTTTCAATGTCTAGGTCGTCTTTCAAAGATTTATGTAATATGTGACCTAAATATTTAAATTTATCAACAAAGGTGAGTTCAGAGCCATTGAGGTGGACTTTCGGAAATGATATTTTTGAGAAGGACCGCGGAATGAAGGACATACACACTGACTTTTTGCTGTTGAAGATAATATCTAGACTATCCGCCTCCTGTTCACAAATTCTTAACAGAATACGGAGGCCTTTAATTGTAAAGAATACTCATAATTAATTAACAAACGTATTCAAAAATAAAATTTGATTTTGAAATACTGATGCCAGTAGTAACTGGTGAAGTGTTAATTTGGATTTTGGGAATGTACATATGCTCGATGGGGCGGTACCTCGCATCGATAAACAGTTATTCTGTTTCAGGAGAGAAAGAACGTGAACGATGTTCTTTAATTATGAGTAACCTTACCTCTCCTCCCGGCACAGCAACGCGTAACACGAAGTACACTCTGCACAATTCCAATACAACTGAATTCACACATTGTCAAAATAATTTGGACACACCTGTATCACATGCTGTTGAATCCATGGCTCCCACACACGAATCTCGGATAACCACAATAACTATTTCCTCGTTAGAACGAAATGGTGCCACAAGTGTTAACATTAACGACTTCCATTTGCAGTATACTGACCTCTCGAATCCAAGCATATTATTGAATAGTTTATTTGACGGACGTATTAACACTTTAAACATCAACATACAAAAATGAACTGACATTCGTGGCCTGCTTTAAAAGTGGCCCAATTGCTCTCACCCACTCAATGCTACACGCTGTAATGTAGCATAATTAACAGTTCAATTGTTGTTTTTTTTAAGAGGTTTGAAAGTATTATACAATGCCAGTACAAACAGTTAATAAAGGAGTCTTGCAAGTTTAGCTGACGTTTGTTGGGGAATTATTTTTAGACAGAAATGTATCACTGCGGCTTATATTATTTTTTACAATGTTCTCTTGCCGATCGAAATGGTCCAATGTACTCCTCACTTCGAGCTATGTTTTGTAGCGAATAACCGCACTATTTTGCCGCAACTTCTTTGTAAAAGATTTATGGGATAAACAAAATAAACGTATAGTGTTTTCAAGTAAAAATGTTATTATACTAGTAGGATTAAGAATCAAACCGACTCGCCAGAGGCTCATCGGTTTCATTCTTAATCCTACTCGTAGAATATGTTTTTTTTTACTTGAAAACACTATACGTTTATTCTATGTATACACAATACATAATACAGTTACAAATACAGATAATGCATAGACATAATAAAAAATAATGCATGTACTGCGGAAATTGACATATCCAGACTGGTCCACCCCAAGAAAAACGTAGTAGGACAAACGGAAGGTGATGTGATGAACATTTATATGGCTTATGAAGGGGAATGAGGGTATGGATATTTCATTGTTAGATACTGTCATAGAATAGATAAAAACTGCATGTCAATGGTTTCAGTTTTACAGAAAACAAAGTCCGCTCGTCTTATCCACTTCACTACTCGATCTAATACAGTTAACACTAGAAGTCCTGTCATAAAACACGCACATATAGCACGGCGATCTATGACCCTAGTAAGGCTATTAAATTATGTACATATGACCTGTGCACACTCAATGGTTCAGCCAATGGACAACCCGGATGTCCATTGGCAGAAACATTGCCTGTGTTTGTTATGAGTAACCAAGAGGACCTGCCATGCTTTTGATGTCATTCCATATGGCAATTGCGCGCAATTCCTATGCGCAATTAAGCCTAGATAAGCGCGCAGTTCGCGACAGGACGTTTAGTTTAACTGTACCTAAAAGCAACATGAAGTGTCCAAAATACTTGTCGATATACAATGGTAGACATTACTATTAGTAAATAAGATTATTGAAAGCCGAGCACACTTCAGTCACCACATTTATAGAGCACCATTTTCGCGGCGAGTACGTTGGCATTATAGCAAGGATCATTATCCTGGTTAACATAGCTAACAATTATAATCGATGGATTCTCCGGTCATATCTAGGCACAATCCTCACAAGAGCTTCTCACTAACGCATTTGAAATTATCGATGTTTTTCTCCAAATTACAGTCAATAGGCTCATATGTACGTTCTGGTTGTATTATTTTGATTACTTGCTGGAGTGAACACGTTTTATTATCCAGCGCATACCACATTCCCGAGAACGTGTACAATGGATGCTTGTCTGGGGATCTGGTCCGCGTTTCCCAAAATCTAAGAGACCAGACCATCCGGTAGTCCCGCCTGATGGATTGTCTCCAATACTAAATACACCAGTACATGGCTTCAGTAACCAACCATGTTGATTAGATTAGATTAGATTATTTTATTTAACGGTATAGATAGAATGTGATACAATAGTTCATTGAAATACATTAACATTATCATAACCTGCATTAGAAACACATTTATAAGAAACACATTTATAAGAACCACATTTATAAGACAAAACAAATCAATATCTATACCGTAGGGAGATGACATAG
Source organism: Pictodentalium vernedei (assembly GCA_031216915.1). Lineage (NCBI taxonomy): Eukaryota > Metazoa > Mollusca > Scaphopoda > Dentaliida > Dentaliidae > Pictodentalium > Pictodentalium vernedei. The sequence continues at coordinate 843,962,315 of CM062296.1, read as the reverse complement.
CCAGATTGGCTGTCTACCTGCCGTCTCCCACCGTCAAAGGCAAACAAAAAGCCAAACTCAACTGATCAAAACAAAGGAACTTAGTTCGCTTTCAATTCTCTCAACCCAACTGCACGTGCGGAAATTTCTTCTTGACTGACATTATACATGGTGATATAAACGAAATAATCAAACACAGTCCAAGTATGTTTTTTGCCGGTCGTGTAATAATATTTCCAATCAAATTCAATTAAATTCATAAATTCACCCATGGGATTAGTGAGTGGTTTATGAAAGCATCAAGGGAATTATATTTTGTGTGTACAAGGATGTCTTTAGATATATGACGTCACAGCATTCATGTTTTTAGAAGTGTGCAAACCATAACGAGATTGACGTTACGTTTCAAAACATTCACTCTGCCAGTTTCAGTTATTGCGATTCGCCATCAGTTTTTGTATTTTCATGGCGGATTATTTATGTTATGGACACTGTAATTCTCTGCAGCACGGAATGTACTTTGAGAGACCAACATCCGGTGCTGCATTCTCGGCGGCCTTTGAATAGAATGACTTGTGATTACCAATGACACTGAAATAGTCCGTCACTGCAGTAACGACACAATATTTGTTTTATTGCTTCTCATATTGCTGTTTTTGATTGCGTTTAAATGTAAAAGGTACATTAAATATTATAGTGCCTGGAGTGATACGACGTTACCTTGACAGCAGCTTCGAACTAGGGCTGTCAAGATCAATCGATTAATCGATTGTTGATCGATCACGGCGAAATCGATTAGTATTTTTCGTTGTCGAATAATCGGTAAATTGTATCCCGTTTTAGATGTTTAATAATTAAAAGAAAATTTGATGAACAAACTATTGTTTCTAAAGGTATTGAGTTAAGAACATGGATGTTAAACCCCAAGAAGCCGTTGGAAGCATTTGTCTTCCAGGTACATTCATCAAAGCTTTGATGTTCTGAATCTCTGAACCATCAGTGTAATAATCAAGACCGGTCGGCAGTTGCGAAGATCTTGATTATTACACTGACGGTTCAAAAGTTCAGAACATCAAAGCTTTGAATGTACATAAAAGTTGATCGTCTTCATTGTTTACTTGAGGTAGGTCAGCAGACATTAACTTCTTTTTTATTGACTTCAAAGAGAGGGAGAGTGGGTGGGGGTCGTCTAGGTACAATTAATCGATTATTTGCGACGATTAATCGATTCCTAAATTGAAAAATCGTGACAGCCCTACTTCGAACGTATAATTTTTTGTTGTGCCCACCCCTCCCTCACTCACAATTTTCAACACCTTCAGTCGCTGAGATTAATAACCGAAAATCAGGGAAATGCTATTCTTCTTTTTCAGTTGTTTAGATAGATACTGCACGTTTTTATAATGTTTCCTCACCCATCCCCCCCCCCCCCCCCGACACACATACAACCGCTTCTGCTTTTACGTGATCGAATAGTACGACAGGACGGAAATCCTTTAAAATACAACACTAGTAGGGAATGTGCCCGGACAGATATAGGATGGGGGACCTAGTGGGATACTTAGGAGGTGATGTCATCGTTATATGAGTAGTGCTGTCACGATTCTTTAATTTAGGAATCAATTAATCGTCACAAATAATCGATAATAATCGATTAATCGTGCCTAGATGACCCCCTCCCCCTCCCTCTCTTTGAAGTCGATAAAAATGAAGTTCAAGTCAGTTGACCTACCTCAAGTAAACAACGAAGACGATCCTCTTTTAGGTACATTCAAAGCTTGGATGTTCTGAACTTTTGAACCGTCAGTGTAATAATCAAGACCGGTCGGCAGTTGCGATCTTCGCAACTGCCGACCGGTCTTGATTATTACACTGACGGTTCAGAGATTCAGAACATCAAAGCTTTGATGAATGTACCTGGAAGACAAATGCTTCCAACGGCCTTTGGGGGTTTAACATCGATGTTCTTAACTCAATACCTTTAGAAACAATAGTTTGTTCATCAAATTTTCTTTTAATTATTAAACATCTAAAACGGGATACAATTTACCGATTATTCGACAACGAAAAATACTAATCGATTTCGCCGTGATCGATCAACAATCGATTAATCGATTGATCGTGACAGCCCTAATTCACACAAAACCCCATGTCGAAACTGAATTTTGCTCACATTATAATAACCATTGGACTGAATTACCACAATTACAAAATAAAATCGTTATTGTGCAGTAAAAAAACATATATAACTTGTGTATGTTGAAAACCGTATGGGCGAGATATTCTACAAGGATATGGCATAGCTGTAAGGGCTGTCTTCCTGTCAATCCTTACAAAGGCGAAAATAAACAATTAAGGCAACAGAAATATCTTGCACGATATAATCCTAACAACACTTTTATAACTCTTCTCCCAACATCTTTAATATCTTTAGTTAATGAATTTTGTAATCTGATACAATTGAACAGTTGTCAAACCAGCTGTTTTACGCAAATGCAATGTTCACGCTGTCGGGTGCCAATGCAGCCAATTGCACTAGAAGTTTTGGTTTCGCACCAAACGACTTTTACTTGCTAAAATTTTGGCACAGAAAAAGGCCATTTCAATTGTGAAGAAAAGCCGTTGCAGCAATGGAGAGCGCGGTGGATGATGAAACAAACAAAACATTTTTTATTCTTCAAGTACAAACAAGTCTTCAACTGGCAATATGGACGGAAACAATAACCGATTTTCTCGAAACACACCACCGGTAGGGCTGTCACGATTTCTTAATTTAGGAATCAATTAATCGTCGCAAATAATCGATGATAATCGATTGATCGTACCTAGATGACCCCCGCCTCCTTCTCTTTGAAGTCGATAAAAATGAAGTTGAAGTCATTGGACCGACCTCAAGTAAACAACGAAGACGATCCTCTTTTAGTTACATTCAAAGCTTTGATGTTCTGAACTTTTGAATCGTCAGTGTAATAATCAAGACCGGTCGGCAGTCGCGAACTTCGCAACTGCCGACCGGTCTTGATTATTACACTGACGGTTCAAAAGTTCAGAACATCAAAGCTTTGATGAATGTACCTGAAAGACAAATGCTTCCGATAGCTTCTTGGGGTTTAACATCGATGTCCTTAACTCTTTAGCTTTAGAAACAATAGTTTTTTCAACATATTTTCTTTTAATTATTAAACGTCTAAAACGGGATATAATTTAGCGATTATTCGACAACGAAAAATAATAATCGATTTCGCCGTGACCGATCAACAATCGATTAATCGATTAATTGTGGCAGCCCTAACCTCCGGCCCAGTGATTTTGTCAATAAGGCATTAGAAATAGTATTTGGGTAATTTATTTATTTATTGGAGATTAACCATACATTCGACTGTCAGTGTCACCTCGTGTCGGGCAGTTTCGCAGGTAGAGGAAGCCGAAGTACCCGGAGAGAAGTGTTTACTTTTTTGCGACGTTGACATGAAAACTTCAAAATTTCTCCAACAGTGAACTTTTCCCTGTCAGCTTAAATCTGAATGCCACTTTTGTTACAAATTTTAGGGAGATTTTATATTCGAAATTTCAAAGCAACGACCCTTTGTATATATTTAAATTGAAAATTGTTTCAAAAAGCTGTTTCTATATCAAAACATCAAACTTATGATTTTAACAGCAACGAAATTATAAGCAGTTGATATTCCTGCCGCGAATAGTATCTAACGTTTTCTTCTGATAGATTAAGTGCGTAAGGCGTTATGCGTGTCGATTCACTTGACGGCTAAAAAGTTCAAAAATCAGGGGGAGGCCACCAATAATTTGCAAGAGGTGACGTAGGGGTGGGTGGGTCTCTTGAGTGCGTTAAAAATGTGCATTTCCAACTTGTGCATTTTTTTAAATTTTTTTAAAAGTATATCAATATATCAGCTAATATATATCATCATTTGTGTTTCAAACCTTAAAGATGATGTTGTAAATCACACTCTTAACATAAATACAACATCAGGAGCCTTTATATGTGAGAATATTGGGCTTAAACTGAGAAAATGGCACACGTTAGTCGAGGGTGGGTGTCTTGTTCGAAATGTAGAAAATGTGCAGACAATATTTTGGGAACAATTCGAATGAAAATTTGTTCCCGTATATGTACACCTGCTCTGGCCAAGCCTGATAATGAACAGCTTGTCATTTGTAGATTGGGGCCCACAGCAGCCCACAGAGGTTTAAATTGGTGGTACCAGTTTAACCCTTTACCTAACATGAAAAACAGACGACACTTGCCAAAAAATGATTGAATAACTATTTTTTTTCATTTTTTGTCTCAGAAACATAGGTTATGACCCCTCATTGGAACGAGCTCGTCGAGCTCGTTCCAATGAGGGTCATAACCTATGTTTTTGAGACAAGAAATGAAAAAATAATAAAGATTAATTGGCGATTTTTGAGAATAGCGCCGGCCGGTTTTGGCCGTTACATTGGGTAAAGGGTTAAGAACATTATGAAAACCCCTTAAAGACAGCTGTGCCTACTAAGTTTATAAGCTTATTTTGGATTTTAATGGGAGAATGGGGGCGGGTGTCTGAGAACGGTAGTAGAAAATGTGCTCGTAGTGGGTGGGTGAGTGTAAAAAGGAGCCGAATAAAAATAGGACGTCACGTTTTGCAAATTGTTAGTGCCCCCCCCCCCCCCCCTTGCAAAAATAGAGAAAAAACGTCATGTTACGTAAGAACATCAAAATGTCAACGTTTCGGCGCTTTTGGGTTGAAAAGGTCAAGAACTGATGAAGGTTATTTAATGTAAAACCGTCAAACATTGTGGTAAATTGAAGAAATAAAAACAGTTAAGTGCTAATTCCTCTGGCTCCACAACATGCTGAAATGTCGTACAAATCGATTTCGTCCAAAACATTGATTAAAATACGAAATTTTGACGTTCTTTATATTAAGGGTTAGAAACTGAAAATCTAAAATGGGCCCAGAAATGATAAACAATGTTCAACATGTGCGCAAAATTTCCTGGCTGTAGATGAAGGGGTAAATGAATAAGAAAGTAGACTTACAATTGCAACATCGTTGAATGGTATAATAATGTCAGTCAGTATATAACATTTGAAAACATAATACAGGAATGGTAAGGGCTGTGCCTAAAGTGTCTTGGTTATATGGCTAAAAAATCAGTAAATCTCCTAAAAGCTCATATCCACAAATAAACTGCCACGAAATCTACTACAATTGGGCATTACATTACAACTGTTGGTATTTTGTGACTTAGAATTTCTAGCTATAGAAAAATTTGACTGAGATTGGGGATGAGATGAAAATGGTTACGTGCAGTGATAAATTCGACGTCTTGTATGTTGTATTTGGTTGGAGAAAAGTAAATTTTGAAAAATGTAAAATAAATACTATTAGTTATCCTCTCGTGTTTTCCAGGGTGTATGGGAATTTACACTGGTTTGGGAACTCATACACCCTGAAGCGAAGATGTAAACACAAGGATAACGGATTTATTTCCAAGAATTTTGTTGCACTAAGTACTTTAACCTACATTGTATGCAAAAACTGACAGAAACTACTTTGTACTTTGTACGTTTCTTATTAAAACCAGACAAATATGGATGTAATTGGAACTTTTGGACAAACATTACCCTTGTTGGACATTTTTCGCGGTGTTTCAGTTCTTGTGGTTTGTTGCTGTACATCCGATACAGTGCTAAACTAATCCTGAGGTCATCAAAAATCCTGTAAAACGAGATGCTGGCCGACAAAAATAACACGCTTCCCGATTTGGTCAGATGCACAAATTATATTTGAACTTGCAAAGTCTAATGTGCTCTGTCGAACAAGTTTGAATTGGTTAACTTGATGCAATTAAAATTAGAACTACTGACACTATATATGCGCTAATTTTGATATACTTTTGCGAATGAATTGGGCGAAATGTCTCTGTCGTATTTCATTTAATGTACGGCAGATTCCTCTGATTATGAACAGAAAGGACAAGAAATGTTTCAGACAGTGAACATTCTTGTTAACCCAGGAGGTTCATTGTCTGAAACATTGTTTCTGCATAGAGCACATGAACACAATTTGATAAACTGACTGTCATTATAGCACGCAGATCAACGTATAGAGTGATGCAATACGCGGACAATTCATAAGGTATCACGGAACTAAATATTTTCCCATAGGCGACTATTATAACTTTCAGGCTAAAACAAATATGGACGCATCATTTTAATTTAGGCATTCAAATATCTTTGTCAAATTTAGCCCTTCATACAACTTGTTCTGACCCGAAAACAGGGGGTGGGGGAGGGGGTGGGGTGGACATGCAACAAATAAGAGAGAAAAAACGGACTGAAAGGGGAGTACCGGTCACGTACCCATATTTTTCAGGAGCTTCCCAAAAAAAACACACCAAAAGTAAATTGCATTTTCTATGCCCAAACGTCATCAATTCAGGCCTCTTTTTTATCAGGAATATTCAACAATAATGCAAGATGTCAATAGAGTGTTTCAAGCGTTTATTGAAACAATATATTTTTCTAAGGTTGCTTATTTTTAGAGGTTGCATCATTTCCGAGTGCAACATTTCAACTTGGTTAACTCTAAATCAAATATTTAGATCAGTAATACCATAACATGACATATAGTTATAACTGTAGTTGCATTAAGAGAAAAACTTACCGCTTGAAATATCGATATGTTAACATCAGGGGACAGAAGAGTAAGTTCTGAATACTTTCGGGATGGCAGAATTACCTGCAAGCGAATGAAACCTCTATGATAAACTTTTGTGAACTTTGATATTAACAATCCGAAATACAAAGAAGCATACGAATCAATCCTGCACACAGTTCGAGAAAAAAGTAAATACACAATGTATGAAACTTGTACACCAAAACTGTCGAGTTGGTGGTTAATATAAAGCAGCGGTCAATACTATAAAATTTGTACAATTGTATTTTCTAGAATTGTATTTTCTACCTATTAATATAACTGACAAAATTGAATCATTAGCATTCTAAAAGATAATGCAATTTGCAAATTGACAAATTGCCGCATCTTTAAAACTGCTAATAGTTCATTTTGGGCATTGAAAGTCATATTTAGAAAATACAATTCTAGAAAATAGAATTGTAAAAGTTCTATATTATTGGCTTCTGGCTGCAAATCAACGAATTCGTTTTGAATACGAGACGTTCGACCGATGAAGAGTTAACGAATACTGCGAGAATTGTTAACTGTCCTTTACGAAGTTTTCACCAATACGGAAACTGACATATTCCTTTTTAACTGTACATGTTTTTACGTGGGTAACAACATACAAATTTATTACTTTCCAAAGTGTAATTTACTGGGATTTCCGGGTTTTCTTATAAACGATAACTTCACAAGTGAATTATGCAATCAATAATTGGGTCATGTATCCGTGCGCGCAACGAAGACGCTTTCCCGTGTGTGTAACGGGGACTCCATTGCTTTGTTTTTTTAACCCTTTACCTTACATGAAAAGTAGACGACACTTGCAAAAAAAAAATTCTTGAATAACTATTATTTTCATTTTTTTGTCTCAAAAATATAGGTTATGAACCCTCATTGGAACGAGCTCTACGAGATCGTTCCAATGATGGGTCATAACCTATATTTTAGAGACAAAAAATGAAAAAATAATGAAAATCAATTGGCGATTTTTGAGAATAGCGCTGGCCGTTACGTTAGATAAAGGGTTAAATAATATAATTATCGTTAATAATGACAATTAATAAACAGAGTAATCGCCTGACTGGACTGGTTACGTGAAATAATAAAACTGTACGTATTCTGCACGGAAAACAGGCGAAAACGTTCATAAAGGCAGTTAGTTTCTCATGCGTTCTTGCGATCTCATGCGGTCTTGAGGTTTCAAGTGGTTTTGAGATCTCATGAGGTAAATTTTCAAGAATTCGCCACGGTAAAAAATAAGGGGGGAATGGGGTTTGGTATTTCAGTTGTTAGGTTGTGCTACATAAGACATGTAAATAGAGGGTAGAGAATGAGTGTTTAGTCATACTGTATTTATGAAGCGAGTTTAAGAATTTTCCATTTTGCCGATCCTCTGGCGAGGAAAAACGACAAATTCCTTAGAATTTGCTATATCAGTAAATTGAGAAGTCTATGTTACACGTCTTTTCTGTGTAATCCCCATCTATAGCAACTCTAAACCATGCGGACAATGAAAATATACAGGGATCTCACATATGAGCGGAACGGAAATCGTGGACGGACTATTTTTAGAAGCGAAATGTCATTGGAATTTTCTACAAATCGTGCAACACAATTACACTTTGAATCGCTAGCGGTAGCTAGACATCGTCCCCTGAGTTCCGATATGCTCTAAGTGCCAGTAGGCACATAGAACACATTGGAACTCAGGGGATGAAATAATAACAAGGGTTCCCTCGCAAATGTGGTTGGCGATAAAATGTGTTGTTTTTGTTTATAGTTGTCAAATGAATTGCTTAGTGTCCTTCTAATAATTGTTTTTAAAGACGCGAAGGAGTGTAATAAACACAGAACGACACGCGTGTGAATGGATTAATCGATATAGCACTTGTGCCATCGCGGAAGGATAAAACTCGAGGCCTGTGGCCTCTTGTTCTATCTCTCCACGCTGGCACTCGTGCCATATCGATTAACCCATTCACACGCGTGTGCCGTGCTGTGTATATCCCGATGGAACAAATTCCTTCGAATTTGCTATATCAGTATATTGAGAAGCCTATATGAACAGTCGGGCCATTGCTGCAGTGTATTAATTAACCCTTTACCTAACATGAAAAGCAGACGACACTTATAAACACAATTCCTGAATAACTATTTTGTTTTATTTTTCGTCTCAAAATCATAGGTCATGACCCCTCATTGGAACGAGCTCGACGCGCTCGTTCCAAAGAGGGGCCATAACCTATGTTTTGGAGACATATAAAGAAAATGAATTGCCGATTTTTGAGAATAGCACTCGCTAACCGGTTTTGACAGTTACGTTGGGTAAAGGGTTAACAACCTGCCTACCGGAGATTGGCCTATTATATCCAAGACACCATGCGAGGGAACTGGTTGTGCGTTAAAATCCTGGCTACCAAAAGTTGGCCTATGATAACCCGATCAAGGAATAAAGACTGACTAAAGGGTACGTGAATATTGAACAGGGTTCAGCAGATCCCGCAAATCATATCTTCAGTGTGGGCCTATTATACACCGGGTGTTATGATATCGACAGCACCCAACAGAAGGCAGATCCATAGGATGGCCCCATAAACTACTGCCGTACAATATGCAGCTTCCAGCAAGGAAATGACAAGCTCGCCCACATAAGGATGAGAGTATTCAAAATGAACAAAATGGGACAAAAATAGAAGATTTTGCAATATCACAGCTCAGACCCATTTACAGGGATCCCACATCTGTCATGACATTTAGCTTTACCAACCTGGCTCTCAGGGCACAGATAGGAGACTCTCACGGTAGAGTGAGTAGTTCTATTCAATATGGAAACAATGAGACAACAACACTTAGTAGTATCAAGGAACTGACAGGCTTGTTCACATATGGAAACGAGACATGATAAATGATAACATTTTCTTATCGCCAGCTATGCCTGCAGGTTGAATAATCGAAGTATATGGCACATATCATAAAAAATTAAATTTCTTGTGTCCAAACAAATATCATTCACACATGTGCATGCTAGACTAAAACTAAGCTTACTGAGCTGGGCTACTACTAAATTTACCAATTTGGCTACTGGAATCATGTAACAGAGTTTTATGCACACGTGTTAGTCTCTATTAATGGTCAAAAATGCACATGAACAAAACATTAATATTAGAGGTCACTGTATCTGCAGGCGAAACCAATGTACAAACGTGGACATGGGAGGCTTATAATCACAAAAAGATCATGAAGTAATTTGCATTAGCAATTATACAATTCAAAAAAGTAGGGGATATCATCCAAACTGATGTTAATATTTTCGGAAAATGGTATTGGATACGCGTGATTGGACACATCAATATGTTACCAAGTTTAGTGTGGATCATGAATGTCACCGGCCCACGAAAACTTCGTTTAGGTTTTTCGCACGAGCGCCCCGTTAATGTCTGTGGGATACGTTTTGAAATTTGCATTCGTACTGGGCGGGCTTTTTCGGAGGACCCGTCGTTCTTATCTTTGTATAAACTCCTTCATCAATAGTTTATGGTCGAAACGTAACTCTTGAGGTATGCGAAGACTGACACGTGACGAACGTTTGCGTGCCGTTGGCATGTTGAAAGCTGGAAAAAGAGAGACTTCAGTGGCTCAATTCTCAACGTCACTAAATCGGTGATTAGCAGGTTGTGTTCACGCTACCGTCAGAGAGGCAATGTTGATGACAGACGTCTGTCAGGTTGTCAAAGGACGACAACTGCTAACGAGGATAGTTTCATCCGAACCACAACATCATGTAACCGCCATCAAAGTGCCTCATAAATTGGACAGCAGCTATACCGAGCGACAGATGTGCGAGTCAGTGGTCAGACTATCCGTCATGGCCCACAGAGCTGGAATTTGTAAGCTTGCCGACCTCGAATAATTCCACGTTTGATTGAACGTCACATCGCAGCAAGGTGTAATTGGCGTCGTGCGCGATAGAGCTGGGACAATAGTCGGTGGAGCAACGTCGTGTTTTCCGATGAATCGAGGTCCACTCGCGACTTCAACAACAGGCGAAACAGAATGTGGCGGCGGCGGAACGAACGATACCGTGACGTAACTGTTAGACAGCGCGATCGTTTTGGTGGTGGATCGGTTATGGTATGGGGAGGCATAACCATGACAATCAGAACAGCATTACATGTCATCCAAGGGTGTATCATAGGGCAGTACTACCGTGACAAGATGTTAGCATTCATGTGGTGCCCTTTGCGCGACGCCACGGCTGCCGATTCGTTTCCAAGATCATAATCCAAGAGCACACAGAGCCCGTGTCACTACAGAGTTCCTATAAGATCAGCAAATCACTGCACTGGCTTGGCCAGTACTAAGTCCTGATCCTTCACCAATCGAGCACTTCTGGGATATACTTGGCAGGCGCCTACGACAGCGGCAACAGCCTCCTGCCATTGTCCAGGAACTCACCGCTGCACTGCAGGAAGAATGGAATAACATCAGTCAAGCTGATATTGGACGTTTGGTGTGGAGTATGCCACGTCGGATCCGCGCTTCTCTCGCGAACCGAGGAGGATTTACAAGGCACTGAGGTCTTGGACTGAATGTGATAAATTCTCTTACTGACCGTCCATGTCTTCTACAGCTCAGTGCGTGGAATGTGTGCTTGTCAGACACCCAACTATCGCTGAAGTCATTCACCAGATGTCCGAGTGCAATGCCTCAATTGTCTTTTTGATGAAAATATAAAGATATTTCTTCATATATCTCACTTTTATCAAATATCACCTACTTTTTGTGAATAGTATATACGGCCGTTTTCGATTGGTTGTAAACAGTTGTTTTAGTTAGAAAACAATAAAATATGAAACAGGATTCGAGTTCAAGATATTGAGTAACTGAACAACTTGACTATGGTACATAGGACCCATTATATAATTTATTTGACTGGTGTTTTACGTCGCTTTCAACAACTATGGCTATATTACGACGTTAGTTCCCAAGATGAAGACCGAGTTACTCAAACAGATCCAGTGGATGACACAAGGAATCCACTAAACCCTTCAGAATTTGCTACATCAGTAGCCTGAGACACCTCTATGAACAGCCAGTCTATCGCTGCTGCGTATTAACAACCTGGCTAGGGAATGGCCTATTATGTCCTGACCCATCATAAACCTGATCCATGCGGTAATCAGGAAGATATAATTAAAGGAACATTAATGACACAAGTGTTTGTTCATGAGTAAAATATACGGAGTCCATTAAAAAATTACCCTTTAGTTCTAATTGGGTGAGCAAAATGTGCTTATCATCATGTTGCAAAATCTCAGAACTATAGAATGCATTAAAGGCCAAAATATTGTACAAATGAGCGCGGTTCTTTAAATACCCCTAGAACATAACTCCCTTCCAAATTACACTTGCGCAGTGTTTTAAGAGAAAATGTCTAGCATGTGATAAGCATTCTTAAGAAGTGGAAAATTAATTAATACTCGAAGACACCTTCATCTATGCAGTTCTGAAGGGTGGGGTGGGGTGGGGGTGGGGGTATGAAATCCCCTCCCGTAGAACATCTCATATTTCTTCTAGAACCTCCTCTAACTACCATTTTCAGGCTTATTTCAAAGAAAATATTCCACTTCCAGATTGTTTTAAGAGTTACAGTACTACATAAGGCGATTACAACGCTCAGGCGAACAAAAATATGATCGCATCACTTTAATTTAGGGATTCAAATATCTTTATCTAGTATAGCCATTCAGACAACTTTTTTCTGACCCGAGGACAGGGAGTCGTGCAGCAAATAGGAGAGAAAAATTGACAGGAAGAGAAGTATAACAACACACACCAAAGTCAATGGTATTTTTTAGGTTCAAAAAGTCTTCAAATCGCCCTCTTTGTTTATCTGGAACATTCAACAATAACGCAAGATGTCAGTAGAATGCTTCAAACATTCAATCAAACAATATGTATTCCCAAGACTGCTTAGTTTTAGAGATTGCATTATTTCGGAGTGCAACTTTTCAAGGCGGGTAATGTTTAGAAGTTCATACATATAAGCAACCCCAACCCTGTCAAAGATATATTTCACCTCTTTCTGTGATAAAGGAGTCACTTCGGCCGGAGGAGAATTGAACCTCTGGCTTTTTTTGATGTAAGACACCTGAAATTTGTTCTTTTAAAGAAAAGCATCCAAACGGTGTCAGATGGTCTGAAAAACTGGTATTGCCTTCAATAGATTGCTATACCCCGTCACTTAATATGCACGTTGCGAGGGATAAGAATTCACGGCTTTCTTTGGAAACTACACTAATCCAAAAATAAAACAAAAATCTGCTTCAGCACACAACACTTTGGGGAAAGATCTGTTTCATTTAACTAGACGGCAAAATCAATAATCCCCCCCCCCCCCCCAAACCAAACAATATGTCAATTTTGCTTCAAACATTGAGGTTGCAGCTACATCATAATTCACCAGTATCAATAGACACATTTTAGCCTAACAACTTCTGTCGATTTTTTTCTTCTACATACTGATGTGGTAAAAAATAACCCTGAATGTGGCCCCCAGTTATGCCCCTTTTCATCAGAAGCTATAATATAATACCTAAATTAATTGATGTTGACACAAAACAAACATCGTGTTACATTATATTTCCCATTTGTGATAGTTTATAAATCACATTATGGCTTCTGAAGACATTTCACATTGTGTTTTGGTGAATAATTTGTAAATTTAAAACAAGGCGAAAGTTTTCTTTCTCAGTTAAGGCACCTAGAGTCATTGGTCTGGCCCTGATAAAACATAAAGCACCGAATAATGTTTTCCAATAGTATGTCCAGTACAGCTATGTGGTATCTCATAGCACTATTAAAATGCCTAAAACCATCAAATATTGATTTTGTAGTATTGTGCATGCCCTAAAAGTACCCATAAGGGCACTTTCACAACCATTGGATTTAATCCCTATAGACGCACATTCTGATAAAAGATAAAAATTGTGGAAAATATGTTTCCCAAGAGGATGAATCAAATATTTAGTATAAGAACATAATGCTCTTTAATGTTTAATATATTTGTGTATGTGCGAGTAGGGGGTGTGGGTGTGTGAAAAGTAGTCAGCTGCCAGTTAGAGACAACGTAGAACCAGGCAAACGAATGTTTGCTCATTTTGGAGGACTTCCACCCCAAGTATTCGTGACTGGGTCCTATTTCACCAGAAAAACGGAGCTTGTTTACCATAGTAAAAACGCTCTGCTTCATTTCACGAGGTTCCCACGGGGATATGATAGGCAGACATGCAGTCACAGATTCTGAGTCCACAAACGAATACTGACTGGGCCGTTGCATATAATGAAAAATGTAGTGAGAAGGACAAGGACAAGGTTGTCAAACAGAAAAAAAATGAAACCGTGGGTCATGAGTGCTGCAGTCCCAAAGCAAATCAAAAGACACAGAGACTGTATGCTATTAACTTCAGTTTCCAAAAACATGTTTTACAGTCTTTCCAATTGTTTCTCATCAGCTGAGGTGCTCAGTATGGGTCGGAGAGGGACTTGATTCAAGGAGAGTACAATATTTCACTACTGTTACTGCAGTTTTGTGCTGTGACATGAGAACCCCGACAACACTAGTAATAGACTACTAGATTGGTAGCTGTGCACAAATGCCATTCATTCACATTGGCAACTTTAATATGTTATGTTTTCCAGTGAACCCACCACCCTACAAATTTTGTTCCAAAATACTTTTTCAATGAGTAGGATTTCTGGCTCTGTGTTTGAATTGTGATTTGGGAAGGGGTTGGAATATTGGGATCCCATCTGTCCTTGGTACCCCGAGAGAGAACAATGATTTAAACAAATGTGTTAATATGGGGAAATAGGCTGTTATATGGCATTTGCCAGAGGTTTTAGGGTGCTTCCTGAGGATACACTTGCTCTAGATGTAAACTTGTTTACATTAACAGCCTTTTTTTTGGGGGGGGGAGGGGGGGCGGGGATATATATACCCTTTATTGCTGACTGTGACAAAAATATAACTTTTCAAAACAATAAAACGGTATTGGAATGTGTATGCCCCCCCCCCCCCCCCCCCCCACATCCCCATGAACATTTAATTATGAAATAATCTCGAAAATGATAATTAAATGAAGTTTGGAAGCCAAAGTATGTATTTCCTATAGGTATCACAGTACTAAATATGTCCTCATAGGCGACCAAAGCGGAAAAAAATTATGACCGCATTACTTTAATTTCGGCATTTCAATATTTTTGTCAAGTGTAGAATTCAGACATTTTTTCTGGCCTGAAAACAGGTGGTCATACAACAAGCAGGAGAGAAAAATTGACAGGAACGGAAGTAAGATCACATGCACATACTTTTTTTCAGGGAATTCCTAACAAAACACACCAATATTCAATTGTATTTCTAAATCAAAAAAGCCACTCATCAAATCGCCCTCTTTATTTATCTGGAATATTCAACAATAAATTTAGTCGAATGCTTCAAATGTATTTTTAAGCAATATATTCTCCCAAGGCTGCTCAGTTTCAAAGACTCCATCATTTCCGAATACCGAGTGAAACCTTTCAAGGCGGGTAACTCTAATTCAAATATTTAATACAGTCATGCCTTTAGCATTCAGTAGAAAACGAAAATTGTATTTCTTCCTAAATTCGGTAGCATTTTAGCTCGAGAACAAAATTTAGTCTAGAGACTTAACCTGAATTGACCCTATATCTCGATAAATTCGGTATTTTGATTGGTCAGAATGCCTTGGACAAATAGCATGACAACGGATGCACCCAACATTCAAGGTATATGAGAGCGTGCAATATCCAAGTTATAAGCGAAAGTGAAACATCGGGAGCATATGGTTTAAATGAAAGCTTTCCGCTTTCGCTCGCCTCGAAATAAAAATCCAAACAAATATTATTGAAAATAGTCACAAATATCATTAGATTTCCGACAATTCAATCACAAAAATAACATAAAGCAAATAATTCGTCCCCTGAGTATCAATGTGTTCTATGTGCCATTATGCTGCCCGTAGGCACATAGAACACATTGGAACTCAGGGGATGATATGTCACCAAAATACTGTTTACTCGTTTCCTTAACAACCCAAGGGATGTAACTCTATCTGTTGACTTCTGCGATTATAAAAACAAAATTATTATCACGAACTTGGTCCAAATGATTGTGGAGCTGAGACATGCGTCCACAGATTTATTTCCACAAAGTTGTATTGTGTTTCAAACGGGACAGAAACGTTATCTCCGCCAACATGTATGATATATGAAGATTTAATACTGGATGGCTCATTGAAACACCTCGCCTGCGGTTCGGTGTTTAAAAAACGACATCCACGTATTAAATCTCCATATACCATACATGTTGGCGGATATAACTTATAATATTACCCTTAATTTTACATTAATTACATGATATGGCTAATCAAAATCGAGCCACAATCATAATTCAAACTAATCTCATGAAAGATGTCAAAAAATATTAGCATTTGAATGAATAATAATATTAGCACTTGGAAAGATTGAATTGAAACAAATTGGAGTCTTAAGCCGGTAGTGTTTAACACTTTTTTTATATTATGCATCAACCTAACACGCAGCCAATTTGAGTGTGTGCTTGTAAATTGAATACATGACGTGATGGGTTGATTAGTTAAGTCGCGGTGTGGTACATTTCTCACTCAGCAATCAAATAACGGTTTCTGAGAACAAAGCACGGGTAGCACTACCCAAAATTTCAGCTCATGGACCACCAGGCAAACCCCGATGGTCCATGAGCTGACTATTTGCTAATTCGTCTAGAGGTTCTTTAAAAAAAAAGCAACAACATAAAACAGTGGGTGGAAAATCTACTTGACCACTATTATTAGAAAAGTTTGACTCACGAATGGGAGGGTGGGGGTGGGGGGGGGGGGTGGTCGAACAGTGTATTGTAAGTTAGTGCTTAGTGGTTGGATAGGGTGCCATGTGAGGCGAAGTGAGACCAATATTAAGCGAGGCGTTAGCGGAGCCTGATATTGATCACACTGCGCCTCACATGACACCATATCCGACCACTAAACATCCGTAACGTATGTATTATGTCAGCGGACACAATCCAGTAAGTCGCTTCAATTAATCTATTAATTTATTTGTTGGTGCATCGTGCTTGTGAAAATGTAACAAGCAGACATAAGTTTACAATGTAAGGGGCGTAACTCTATCTGGCAAGACAATTCAGAACGTTTGCTCCAGGATTGCCATTTTTGTGACTAAGTGGTTGTATTTTATTTCTAAAAACAATATGGCGGACACACACTTAACATTGATTTCATATGGGGTCACCAATGCCGTCATCATCCACCTGATATGGCTTCATATGCCGCCACCGATTATCCTCGCCGATTGGTTGATCCCAAGAGCTGAAATAGTAAAGTTTTATGGACTGGTAGGTAAAGGGTTAACTATGCGAACCAAAATTATATTTTTCTCCCTCCTCTTCATGGCATCGTTGACGCAATTGTAATGGTAATAACCTGAGTTTCTACGAGTTGGCCCATTCCATTATTACATAAATAAATAAATAAACTTTCAAAAAATAAAGCATAATAAACTTTGAGGAGCAATTTGTTTAGTATTATCAACTTTAATCCCAAACAAATTATTGTAAATTCATATTTCGAGTCTAGCTGTATGAATCGCAATTCAGATATGGGGTGAAATGAAAATGAAAAACTCACACATGCAGTCAATAGTGTGTATGTCCACCCTTGCCTCTTGGATGGCAAGACATCAACGGCGCATGGACCGTAAGACCATAAGTCTCTGGATGCCACTGTGATATTGCGCTCCACTTCTGCATAAGAACATTACGTAAATCGCCTAACGTCTGAAGATCATGAAGTCGTACACGCCGGTCCACCTGCTCCCAAAGTTGCTTTGGCGATAGTGGGGGGCCAGGGAAGAAGTCCGATGCTCTGCTCCGCAAGAAAGTCTCCACAGATACGCGCCACATGACATCGGGCATTGTCTTGCTGGAATAATTGCAATCCGACGTTAGTATTGAGCAACGGAACAACAACAGCGTTAAGAATTTCGTCCCTATATCGCTGTTCATTCAGATAACCATCGATGAAGATCAGCTGCTGTCGATGGTGCAAGGAAATTCCTGCCCAAACCATTACACCATCCCCGTCGAAGCAGACGCATTCTCGCACGCAAGCATCAGAAACCCGTTCTCCTCGTCAGCGACACACTCTTGCCCTACTATCAGCGAGGCGTAGACAAAATCGTGATTCATCACTAAAAAGAACTGTGCTCCAACGCTGCTGAGTCCAGCGATCAAGCTGACGTATCCATTCCATTCTGACGGTACGATGACGTTGGGTAAGGTGTGGTACGTGGTATGGACGCCTACTTCGGATGCCGTGTTCAACGAGTTTGTTGCGGACAGTTTGTGCACTAATTCTATTGTTAGTTCTACCAGGGGTAATTGCTCTGTTCTCGTCGCTGGAAGGAAGCGATCCCGTAAGTGAGACGTCCTGGTGTGTCGGTCTTGTCCAGGGCTCGTAACTCTTAATCGACCTGAACGCGGTCGGTCGGCAGTAGATCCAGTGGTTCTATACCTTCCAATGAGACGGTATATAGTGGCCACAGTGACTCCGAACTCCGCAGTGAGCTGATATGGAGGTATCCCAGCCTCATGCATACCAATGGTACGCAACCTCTGATTTTAACTCTAGCACAACATAACACAAAGAAAATCGTCGGTCACCCATTCAAATTGACATTATCTGATAGCACCTGCTATTTTGAAATCCGTAGCAAAATTGTATACGGTTGGGTGGACAACAACAATATGTCGTTAAACTCTTTGCACGACCACTTATCCGCAAACATGCAACATTAGAGCTATAATATTTCATCCTTTATGCTATTTTGTCACATTTGTTTCTATTATACTTTCTTTTTTGACTCAGTATTTGTTGAGCCGCTGTGACCGCACTGCATCAATCATACAGTTCTCTTTATTTAATAAATGATGCTTGTTCTTTGAACATGGAGGCCAAAACTTCTGGGGCTGAATCTTCGAAGGCCAAATCTTCGAAGGCCGAATATTCAGCCCAAGCCAAGTGGTGATTCTCATTAAAGATCAGCAAAATAATGAATTCATATTTTAAAGTCATCGAGTTGTTTGAAAGCGTTCAAAGCTACAAATAGTAAGCATATCGTTGAAAATCTGTACAATAGAAATAGTTTATAATTATTTACAGGAAAACACCCAACGGTGCATTGCAGTAAACAAATGCAAATTGATTTATTGCGATTTAATGACACTTCTGACAGTCAGGGTCACCTCGTGTCGAACTGTTTTATAGGTGGAGGAAGCCAGAGTAGCCGGAGAGAACTACGAGCAATGGCGAGAAACTGTCAGATTCCCCAACGTGCTAACTCGGTTACTCCATACAAGCAGGGTTAGCATTGGTTGAAGACAGGTGCACCATTGACGCGCAGCACGCCTTAGTACACAACACCCCTGTGCCTCCACATGGGTAATCGGGACTAAGTGCCTTGCCCAAGGACACAACGCAGTTAACCTTGTGGGGATCGAAGCGTGGACATTTTGGTTTGAATTTCAATGCCGTAATCATAAACAAATACAAACTATTTTACATTCATATTTTGAATGGTGGGATATTCTGAAAAGAACAGTTAATAAATTCAATTTTAGTTTCCTTCTTAATGCTAAAACAAACTAGAAATGATTTTTTCTCTCTGAAATCAGCGTGAAAATGTTATTTAGAGGCCGGTTCTGGGGGTTTCTAGTATTTAGGAGAAAAATACTAAATACCAGAATTCCTCCACCAGAAGATGTTAGACGAAGAGGACTTTGACTAGTTTGAAAATGAATTCAATTATTTTCTGGTTGGAAAACCTAAATACTGCGAAGTGAAATTTGCTTACAGGCTTTTTTGGAGTGTGTGTGTGTGTGGGGGGGGGGGGGGGTCTGTGTGATTGTGGTATTTAGGAGAACCCGCCGGATCACAAAGTTGGCTGGTCGCTAATTCTGACAGTCTTAAACTGACATTGTCTTGTGTCCCTAGTAAAAATAGTTCAGCGACGGGAGCTGTGAACTTGTGAAGGTAAAATCTGGGAAATAAATTAATTTCGCTGTTCGCGTGCAACAGTGCATGTCGTGTACTTTCTGTAAACAATGATTTCTCCCGGTTCTTCAACATAATTTGAATTTGAATTCATCGGAACTTCTTCTGTTACTAAGAAATTACGCTAAATTCGCCACACATGAAAGTGTCAATAAAGCACTTGTTTTATTATTTATTCTTTGTCTACAATTTGTAAATCGAACTTTCTTAATTAAAATTGAAAAATGTTATCAACCTGTGCTTTGAACTAGGGCTGTCACGATTTTTCAATTTAGGAATCGATTAATCGTCGCAAATAATCGATGATAATCGATTGATCATACCTAGATGACCCCCCATCTCCTTCTCTTTGAAGTCGATAAAAATGAAGTTGAAGTCAGCTGACCTACCTCAAGTAAACAACGAAGACAATCCTCTTTTAGTTACATTCAAAGCTTTGATGTTCTGAACTTTTGAACCGTCAGTGTAATAATCAAGACCGGTCGGCAGTTGCGAACTTCGCAACTGCCGACCGGTCTTGATTATTACACTGACGGTTCAAAAGTTCAGAACATCAAAGCTTTGATGAATGTACCTGTAAGACAAATGCTTCCAATAGCTTCTTGGGGTTTAACATCGATGTTCTTAACTCTTTACCTTTAGAAACAATAGTGTTTTCAACATATTTTCTTTTAATTATTAAACGTCTAAAACGGGATATAATTTACCGATCATTCGACAACGAAAAATACTAATCGATTTCGCAGTGACCGATCAACAATCGATTAATCGATTAATCATGACAGCCTTACTTTGAACCAAACTCAACAACAACTATCCAACTTCGAAAGGCGCATGATTATTTAACCAGTTATCGTGGTTTCCAGCATTCTGCGATGATATATACAGTACGCGGAGAGTGGATTGTAATTAAATCACCCGCGGAGTGGAGTTATCACCCAAGCTATAACTTTCAAATTTTGTACATATCGACAAAAATACAAGCAATGTTTCAGCCAATGGACCTCCGGGTTTAAGCCGGAGGTCCATTGGCTGAAACTTTGCTGGTGCTGGTTATGCTTTGCAACAAATTTGCAATTATTCTTCGGGTGGCATCTCCACTCTGCGGGTGAGTTAGTGACAATACACTCTCCACGTACTGTATATGCTACATATTCTCTTTTGATAAGCCACGGACAATTAAATGTTTATGGAGCCCGGGAAGTGACAGGCTTCACTCTTATTTTATTTCGTTTTAACGAAATAACATTTCAAAATAACGAAATAATATTTCGAAATAACGAAAAATATTTCGAAATAACGAAATAATATTATTTCATTTTAACGAAATAATATTTCGTTATTTCGAAATATTATTTCGTTATTTCGAAATATTATTTCGTTAAAACGAAATAAAATAAGCGTGAAACCTGTCACTTCCCAAGCTTCATAAATGTCGGTTATAATGATTCCAGATTATTTATCCTCTGGAGATTCACAGCGCCAGGGGGCACCCCAATCTCTGCTCCAAGACTAAAAGAAGAATTATAGTTGTATATACCTGCGATCTATATGTACACACGCCACTAGCGTGGGTGTGCACTGTAAATATTATTTGCAAGTATTTGTACATTCTTATTGTTGGGATTTTAGTGAATGTTTATAACAAATAATATCAGGCATGGTGGATTTGTTGATGTTTTGAAATAGTTCTATTTTCACGCTCATTAATTTGACACAGATCTTTTTCGATGGAAACCAATCAGAAAGCGTTCATTTGAAATTGAGCAATCAAACCAACTGAAAATGTATGAAGTAGTAATTAATAGTTATTGAAATGAAGCGGTATTAAGCCGTGTAAACGGAGAAGTCATGTGATAAATATAAATCTGATGAAAGGTGTTTTATCTTTCTGTCGACTCAATATAGGGTAAAGGCCAAGAATAGAGGACCGCGCGTTTTTTAAGAAAATAAAACATATTTCACAACTTTTTTGAGTTTCTTATCATTCTAAGACATGTTTTAAACAAAATTAGCCCAAAACACCGATACCCACTTACAAAAATCATCACTTTTAACCCTTTTCCCCGAGGCGGGTTTTTGAAACAAAATGAACTTCTGATTGCGTTCTGAAATGGAGCTGCGGATGTTTCGTTGTGACGTCACAGGGGAGCAATCATTACCTTATTTGCATCCTAGGATGAGTTTAGGATGGTACGGGTTAGCTAACCCGTACCCATCCTAAACTGACCCTAATGCATTGGTCGCCGTATTCTAATCATTGCCTTCTTTGCGTACTGGGGTCAGTTTAGTATGTATCCATCCCAAACGGGCCGTAATTCGTTCTCCCATTGTAATTACACCCTCATATACTCCGATCAAATGGAGTATATTCGATAGCGGAAAAAAAAAAATCGCTTACCTGTTTACCGCAGGCTGTTGTTGTTGAAATTGTTTGGAGAATAAAGTTAACAGATTATAAAAAGGGTTAAAAGTGATGATTTTTGTCAGTAGGTATCGGTGTTTTGGGTTAATTTTGTGTAAAACATGTCTTAGAATGATAAGAATCTCCAAAAAAGTTGTAAAAAATGTTTTATCTTCTTGAAAAACGCGCGGTCCTCTATTCTTGGCCTTTACCCAATATAGTATTGTGTTGTTCTGGTCGCGACCTCTTTAAATCGGGGGATTGGTAATTTATGAACAAAAACGAATACACAATCAAGAGTGAATCGGAACAAGGAAACGAAACTTCCATCTTAGGAGAGGAATAAGGGATGCCACTTGGGCGAACTGATTTAACACGGAAATTCCCGTAGATATTTATGGGAACTGTCAGTGCTAAATCAGTTGGCCCAAGTACACACGACCGTGGATTTTCTCTGGCGAACAAATTTCTCTGAGAATTTCAGTGTTAAATCGGTTCGCCCAAGCGGCATCGCCTCTTAGCACTGATTTCCCCATAGCCAACCATGGAGGCACTCTGGTGAACTGATTTAACATGTTTTCCCCATAGACAAACCTGGATGTACTCTGGCGAAGAACAATCACTCACAGACTGGCTGAGGGAACTGTGTCTCTCTTTCTGCACCACGTACTGGTAATAACTGAGAAGGTTTTTACCTGAACTGCGGGACTGCCTTCAGATAAAATAAGGAATACTATTTCTACTCAAACGCTGGACCAGAAGAATACTGAAGTTGCAAAAACAGATCGACACATTGGAAGCAAACGGAACAGTCGAGAATAGAAAACCTAGGAATTGTCTCCAGAGCAGTGTGTATTCCAGAACAATCGAATACTTCTGCTATAACCCTAGAAATAAATGTTGTGGGGGGGGGGGGGGCGGTATGTTGGATGACGTAGAAGAAACGAGGACTTGGGGTTTCGGAATCCATTTTGCTCCTGTTTGTAGGTGTCAGGATCTTCTTGTGCAATTCGTGGTAGTTGTCGTGTCGTTTTCAGTCATAAGATATACTCCGTCGAATAGAACCATCCTGAGAACACAACCCATTCCCCGTAGCAATAGCGTGTCATAATAGAAGTCCAAAATATATTCCACTCTCATACAAAATGAATGATGGAGACACGTATTACAACAACAACCCGAGCTGCGGATATCACATTTCACCATTAAAACAACGTCACAACTTGACAGCTGCTGTAGACTATCGTGGAAACCAACTGATGGCCACAATGCAACTCGGCCTGAATACACTTTCTAGGTCCACGAGTCAGCAACCGACATCAGGTTGGACGAATAACACGTGATCGTAGAACTGTATGGGACAGGGTTTTTTGTGGTTGCATATGTAGTCGTGGTAGCGAGTTTTTTCAGCTATTTTGGGGGTAGGTCAGTGGCATGAATCCTTCCAAAAATAAGTATCTGTATCGTTGGGGAGAAATGGGGCTGAATACACTAGTGTCGAAACATTGGTAGATTCGAAGCCTAGACGTAGATATAAAACTGTCACAGCTGATTGCAAGATGGGTGCTAAATAAGTCGGACGGTCATCGGATTGCTTTGGTAAAACAAATATAAATTCCGATGTGTGAAAGATGGTTCTATTGTTTGCGTGAAGCTTACCGGTGGAAGGGAGATAATGAAAAGAAAAATACATATACGAAGATCGCGGGGAGTTGATGGGAATTAGATTGAAGGTAAAATTTGTGTTTGTTCATATTTGTCGGAAGACTATCGGGAATTTATACGTAATAGTTGGATAAAAAGGCACGTATGTCATCTTATCGGATAGACACCCAAAACATTTCCATCCATCCCGTGACCTGCATACGCCCAGAAGTGTTCGCAGACATCGCAGTTCAAATCGTGTTGTTCAGCCAACTTTTCAAATCTTACCCTTTAGAAGGAAACTTCAAAAGGTTGGCCAGCTCGGGACTCACAGTTTCACTCCTCCCCCCCCCCCCCACCCACCCTCAAATAAACTTTTGCGGCTAGTGTCTATTTTGTGCTAAGTAATGGATTAATGTTAAGAGATTCGGAAATTTTAGGGTGGGGTAGGGGATTGAAATAAACAATACAAGAAAACAAAACTCCAACAAGGGTCGTTCATTTTTTAATTCGTACTCCACCGGGTTGTGTTAAATGATTTTTAAAATGATTAAACCTGAATTAATATGTGCATTTCTAAAGAAAAATATCACCCTCGGAGGTATATTTAAATTTCTGTTTAAAAATATTTTGTGTCGAGGCATTGCATTCACGTCATAATCTCACTCAGATGCGCAATGACAAATCAGATGTGTCCTTGCATGGAAGTCTTAGACTTAGGTCGTTTTTAACGTGTGGTTTTCCAAGCAGTTTTCTCATTGTACATGTGTTGTATCGGGTAACGAAGAATACACACAACTACCGTGGTATAACAGATCGTGCAATCTATTCTGTCCACCATCACCACCTCTACCAGAGAGGCCGTCACGTCTACCAGAGAGACACCACCTCTACCAGAGAGACCACCACATCTACCAGAGAGACTACCACCTCTACCAGAGAGACCACTACCTCTACCAGAGAGGGTATCACCTCTTACCAGAGAGACCACTACCTCTACCAGAGAGGCCCCCACCTCTACCAGGGAGACCACCACTTCTAACAGAGACCGCCACCTCTACGAGAGACAACCACCTCCACCAGAGAGACCACCGCCTCTACCAGAGAGACCACCACCTCTACCAGAGAGGCAACCACGTCTCAAGAACAAAACCTATGAAACCAGCATTTTTATTTTAGTTCTCCGTTATGGCAGTTTTACTCTTATGATGCACCCGACGAATCTCTTTTATGACTTATCACTTCTACGGTCTATATTGTTGAAGGAAGTTCACATTTTTGGTTCTATATTTAATCAATCAAGATGTTGTTAATTTTGGAACCAAACAAATATTTTCCATTTTTTGTAGATATTAAACTACGATTAGTAGATTGGCAGTTCAGGTACAGGCGTGCATCCATAATTACAGATGACGTTTATCTGAGAGTAGAATAGTACGGTCAAAGTTATGCGATTCCAAAAGATCCCGAGTTCATTGGCCCAGAGGTCATGAGCTCGATGCCCAAATCCGATAGGCCTTCCTCAGGTTAATAGATTTCAGCGGAAGTCCAAAATAAAGAGAGTTGCAATAGTCCAGTCGAGAAAAAACAATAGACTGTATAACAGTTTTTAGTGTGTCGTGATCAAGTAGTTTTCTGATTTTCCTGATGTTTCTTATCTGGAAGAAGCATCTTTTGCTCACTTTAGTGATTTGGTTAATCAGATCGAAGCTATTATTAAAAGTAAAACCAAGCTTCAGAGCATTTTCGCTTGTGTTAACAATGGCATTGCCTGTTTTCAGACAGTTGATCGGGGATTTGTCTAACTGATGTTTGGCATCCAATTGTAAAAATTCTGTCTTGTCATCATTTATTTGAGAAAAGTTATCCACATCCATTGTCGAATATCCTCGATGCATGCCTCCAGTGTTGTTAATGAGTCGTTTGTATTAGTGAGGTCGGCGGACAAATAAAACTGAGTCTCATCAGCATACAGATGAAAATTTACAGAATGCTTCCTTATGACATACCCGAGTGGTAAGGAATATATTGTGAATATCAGGGATCCGAGCACTGAGTCTTGGGGAACATCATATTTTAGCTCAATGAGCTCAGAGAAGGTACCGCAAATTTTCACAGATCGCATGCAATCGCTTAAATAAGACCTTATCGAATTGAGAGCAGAACCGCGTATGTTGAGTCGTTTATCAAAACGTGACAAAATAATCTGGTGGTCGATCGTATCAAATGCTGCAGACAGGTCAAACAGCATAAATGATGTTAACTTGCGACCATCCATCGAATTCAGAATGTCACTGCTAACACGAATTCGAACTGTTTTCGGTAATATGCCTGGGTATGTATGCTGATTGGAATGTTTCAACTTTGTTATTAGCCGATATATGCTGAATAATTCTGGAGGAGACAACCTTTTCGAGGCATTTGGACAAAAAAGGTAGATTAGAGAAGGTCTATAGTTTTTTAGAGTGTTGACATCCAGACTAGGTTTCTTTAGGAGAGGAATAACATGGGTGTGCTTAAACGCAGCTGGTACAATGCCGAGAGCTAGAGATGAGCTATAAATAATATTAATGATGGGAAGGAGCTCTTCTAGAACATTGTTGTTTTTCAACAACCATGTTTGTAGTGGTTCGAGAGAACATGACGTCGATGGGGCTTTTAAAATAAATGACTTAACCTCTTCCATGGTTGTTGGTTGGAAGGAATTTTGGGTGATTTCAGAATCTAGTAATTTACCTTCTTCACTGGTAACTGTGTTTATGCCTGGATTTTCCAGTTTACTTCGGATTTTCGAAATTTTATCTTAAACAAACTTAGAAAATCTACATGCAAGCTCAGAAAGATGAGTGTGCTCGGGAACCCCCCCCCCCCCCCCCCACCCCCCTGCCGCTTTCATTAAGAAGGTTACTGACGATTTTGAAGATCTGTTTAGAATTATTTCAACATGAGGCAATGCTATTCTTTACCCAGTCTATTTTAGCTGACTTAATAGAATTTAACTTGTTTCGAAGTGCTTAAAACATATCGTTATTGACATGGAGGCTAAAATTTACAGAGTGACGCTCTGCTTCCCTGCACATTTGTTTTATGTCCCTTATCCCATCGTTGTACCATCCAATGTGGCTTCCCTCAACTAACGAAGAATGGAGAATCCTCCAGTCCAACATCCATTCCTACTCTCAACTAGGGCTGTCGCGATAATCGATTAATCGATTGTTGATCGGTAACGGCGAAATCGATTAGTATTTTTCGTTATCGAATAATCGGTAAATTGTATCCCGTTTTAGATTTTAATAATTAAAAGAAAATTTGATGAAAAAACTATTGTTTCTAAAGGTAAGGAGTTAGGAATATCGATGTTAAATCCCCAAAAGCCGTTGGAAGCATTTGTCTTTCAGGTACATTCATCAAAGCTTTGATGTTCTGAACTTTTGAACCGTCAGCGTAATAATCAAGACCGGTCGGCAGTTGTGAACTTCGCAACTGCCGACCGGTCTTGATTATTACGCTGACGGTTCAAAAGTTCAGAACATCCAAGCTTTGAATGTACCTAAAAGTGGATCGTCTTCGTTGTTTACTTGAGGTAGGTCAACTGACTTGAACTTCATTTTTATCGACTTCAAAGAGAGGGGGGGGGGGTCATCTAGGTACGATTAATCGATTATTATCGATTATTTGCGCCGATTAATCGATTCCTAAATTAAAAAAATCGTGACAGTCCTACTCTCAACCCCAGCCCCGCCTCAATAATAAATAATATTGTTCCAAAAACATTTAAACCCAAAGTGGTTACACAAACAGATAAAGGGATAATCTTGTTTACTGTTTGCTCAAATAGAAGTCAGACAAATCGTGTAGCCATTATTGACGAAATTACCCTCATTAGGTCACTTCGACATTTCATTACATTAATCTTTTGTACAGACAATATATGTGTGGGAAAGCATTTGACCACTGGTATACATGTTTGACCATTGATACGCATGTTTGACCGAAGTCAGAAAATTAGCAGAGAAGATCACTTCAGTTAAGGAACGGCGACATATTATACAATCGTGAGTTTTTCTGGGTTCGATCATTGGACCGGTACTGAAAGTTATAGCACAAGGTCTACTTGGACAGCAATGGAACATGCCAAGAAAATGGTTTTATGTAGACCCCCGTATGCTGGAGCGTTTACAAGAGGTAAACAAACGACCGAGTGAAACGACAGCCTCTTGGCTGGATGGAGAAATTAAAGAAATCATTGATACGCCTAATCTTAGCGAAGTTGAAGAAATCACGAGGTAGAATCAATTCTTACAGCGTTATTTGACATTCTATAAAAAAAAATCGGTCGAAGCGACAACCGTCCGGTGTTCTGTTTGGTGCTCTGCCACTAAGTAGTTACTTTAATACGCTTCAAATGAAATAACTAAATCCCGACCCCCTCTCACTTAATGATTATAAAAGAAACCTCAAGTTTTGTAATTTCAAAGATAGCGTTCCCCAACTAACGAAGAATGGAGACCCTCCCCAATCTCCCCATCTAAATACCAGCCTTTTGTCTGCCTATATTAATTGTTCATTTTTCGATGTTTAGAATAAACCACACATTTAACGGCAGACCCCCCCCCCCCTCCCCTATAAGAACTACCGTTCTCCAATTGCTATCCAAAACAAGCTCACAAAACATGAGAACTACCATTCTGTCGTGAAGGTTTTTGATAACCGACCGTCATCCAGAAATTTATCACAAAATATTCGGTCCCCCCTAAAAACCTCCGTCGTACAAGTTTTGTGCCTACGGGTAAAAATCGGCAGTTTTTCAGTATCCTCTTTCGCCTACCCCACCCATTGCAAAAGCTTATAGATATAGACCGATGTGAAAGGGCCGCAAAAATATCCTTTGCGATTATGTCTATTTCTTTCTGTTTGAAAGTGATCCCGCCCTTCCAACTATCTGATCCTCCCATGTAGAAAATAATTCTTTCTGTGGTTAACGAAATAAGTTTTATTATATGCTTTTTTTAAAAGATAGCGAAAAAATTTTAACCGATATTTTCCTATATCTATCGTCACGATAGATATAAGGGAATATCCCTCTGTAGATTAATCGAATCACGCAAGAAAATTAGAATGAAATTACTCCGACGACGAACGTACTTTTTATATGTCCAATTCATGCACACCGGTAAATGTGTATTTTAGCTCGTCTCAAAGTAACAAAGTTAGTGTTGCGAATAGTCCAAAAAGGAAGTACAAGAAAATCCGACTCATCGATTGTGACAGTGACAGTGATTGACAAATATGCTAAAAACAATTTGAACATTTGAAAAATCCTCCTTCGTCCTTCATTGAACATTTTGTGAACAGCGTCATGTGTGTGTGCATCTGCTCAGTGCACTTTTGTTATTACTTTTGAATAAATGTGCCACCCATCGTTTTGAGGGGAATGGGGAATGCCATAAACCACTTTCACGTGCGTTCATTGATTTTGTGTGCGTAACTGACAATATACACATTATCTAGGGGGAATTATGTGGAACTATTTTGCTGTGTGTTAGTTTGATTTTGAAATCGGGGCCAATAAGTAAATGGGTCAGCTGCATCAGCTGATTTTTGTTGACATTGTCATCATTTTCTCCACCTCCGGTTTTTGATTGCAATGAAAACACCACATTACCTCTTTTAATCGCAACAAAAACAACACAACGCATATAATAAAAATAATACCTACTGTTTTGAGTAAGTATCGGAATTATCTCATTCGTGGCAGCAAAGGAATTTAATTTTTCACTCGCGGCTTTCAACCGCTCGTGAAAACTAATAATTTGGTTCGAATAGTTAAGAAGGAGCACCAGAAGATGCTTTCCCCACGGGAACCCCGGGAAGTGAAGCAGTGCCTGTTCACTGCGGTAAACAGGCTCTGTTTTACTGGTAAAATAGGACCCAGTCACCAATGCTTGGGAGGTGCAAACCCTCTCTAAAATGGGCAACATGTATTATTAACGCTCACCCCTGGTCTTGAGTTGATACTCATGTTGTGGTCATGATTAACCATTGTGCATAAATATGTTACCTTAAACACCAATAAATAAATAAATATCAGAAGATGCTGGAGACGTTCCTTCGATTAGAGAAGTTAGAAGACCATTCAGGGAGGTTCAATATCACAACAAACTTAAGCAACGGTTCGAACTTCTGGTTTAGATCCAAGAAGAGGTAATATTTGGAAAGAAAGAAAATTGGGAAGAGGAGTGTTTCACAGAAGCGGATTTGTTTGAATAAAAATATTTTTTTAATAATACTTATTTCGATAACCCCAGAAAGCGTTATTTTCTATATGGGAGTATCAGAGAGTTGGAAGGGTGGGGTCACTTTCAAACAGAAAGAAAAAGACAAAATCGCATGGGATATTTTTGCGGCTCGTCCATATCGGTCTATATCTATAAACGTTTACAGTGGGAGGGGTAGGCGAAGGAGGGTACTGAACAGCTGCTGATTTTACCCATAGGCACAAAACTTGTCCGACGCAGGGGGAGGGGGGTCGGACCTTTTATGATAAACCTTGTAGATCTCATGTTTTTGAGAGCTTGTTTGATAGAGGTAGGATGTATCACAATAAGTGGTAGTCTTTTATTATAAGTGTTTGAGAAAAATCGATTTTTTTTATCAACCGTTTGCGATAGAATAGTAGTTATTCATTTAGTTATTGGGATTTTAACGACACTTTCGACAGCCAAGATCACCTCGTTTCAAACTGTAGTACGGGTGGAGGAAGCCAGAGAGAACCACCGAGCAATGGCAAGCAACTGCCAAGCTCGCCAACGTACTAACTCCACACAGGGAGGGTTAGCATTGGTTGAAGACAAGTGCACCAATGATGTGCAGTACGCCTTAGTACACAACGCTATCGTGTCCCACGTGGGCAGTTGGATAATGGAAGTTATTTCGTGTTTATAGGGCGAACCCGTTAGACGGGATGTCTATTCTAAATATCGAAAAATGAACATTTAATATTGACTGATAAAAAACTGGTAATTAAATGGGTGATATGAGGGGGGATTGGAGAGGGTCTCTATTCAACGCTAACTGGCGGACGCTATCTTTGAAATTACAAAACACGAGGTTTCTAGCATAATCATTAAGTGGGAGGGGGCGGGCTTTATTTATTTCATTTGAAGAGTATTAAAGTATCTACTTAGTGGCGGAGCACCAAATTAGAACATCGGACGGTTGTAGGTTCGACCAATTTATTTTTTTATAGAATGGCAAATAACTCTGCAGGATTTGATTTTACCTCGTACTTCCCTAAGATTAGGAGTATCAATGATTTCTTTCATTTTTCCATCCAACCAAGAGGCTACCGTGTCATTCGGTCACTTGCTGACCTCTCGTAAACCTTCCAGCATACGGGGGTCTACCAAAACCATTTTCTTGGCATGTTCCATTATTATCCGAGTTGCCCTTTCAGTACCGGGCCAATGATCGAACACAGAAAACCTCCCGATTTTATTATCAGTCGCCGTACCTTATATGACATGTTATTCTCTGCTAATTTTCTGACTTCAGTCAAACATGTGTATCAATAATGGTCATACATGTGTGTCAATGGTCCAACTCTATCTCACACATATATTGTTGTACAAAATGTTAATCTAATGTCGAATTTGTCTAACGGGGGTGATTTCGTCAATAATGACTAAACAATTTGTCTCTGACTTGAATTAGAGAAAACAGCAAACAAGATTATCTCTTTGTCTGTTTATGTAACCACTTTTGGTTTAAATGATTGTGGAATAATATTATTTATTATTTAGATGGGGTGGGATGGGGGAGGGGAATGGATGTAGGATTGTTGAATTCTCCATTCTTTATTAGTTGAGGGAAGCCATGTTTTAAAATTATAAAATCAAAAATAAACTTGAAATCTGAAACAATTCAACTTGAAACTGGTGTCTTCAGATAAATTTTGGTGTGCACTTTGGGTTTTGGTGCGTAGAGTGAAGGGTGCGTTTAAGCCTTGGGGACACAAGGTGTGGTAAATACTTTGGGATTTGCTCACAGATGGTGGGGATGCCTAACGGATTTAGGCATAAAGGGCGAGGGAGGCCTGTCAAATTTGGACACAGAGGGTGGTGAGGCCACTCGGATTTGGGCACAGAGGGTGAGAAATGCCTATCGGATTTAGTCACAGCAGGTGGGGAAGGCCTATCGGATTTGGCATCGAGGTCATGAACTCGGGGTCAATAAACCCGGGGTCCTTCAGAATCGTATCGTTTTGACCCTACTGTAATACTTGTGACGATTTTACAATGTTAAATACTGCATAATATTTTATTTACAAACTTCAAACCTTTGAAATGTAAGCTGTCAGAAACATAACTATATTGTCTCTGTGGCAATACAAGGGCGACAGTTACTGTATTTGTTTTTTAGATTGTTTGTTCACAACATCAATTCTCTTATACTATTAGAACGTTTCTTTTCATGTTCTATCGGTCGATAGTACCGGAGTTTGTGTGATTTCTGAAATAAAACCTGGAGCAGCTTCGCTGCTTCAGGTTTTATTTCAGAAATCACACAAACTCAGGTACTATCGACCGTTCGCTGCTTTAGGTTTTATTTCAGAAATCACACCAAACTCAGGTACTATCGACCGACAGAACATGAAAAAAACGTTCTAATTATTTTTTTATGCCGAACAAAAAATAATTTTCATTGTTAAGCGTTAACTGCAACATGCCATCAATCTTGTAATAACAATGTAGTCGAATCCAAAAACATGACGTCATTTCGAACGAATGACGTCTCTTCGAAGACGACTTGTCACAAGTGCCGTTGCTTTGGGAGTTTCTATATCACCAAATGCCAGTGTTTACAACTGCATCATGTTGTTCATGTTATAATTCATTGTTAATGCTTGTGTGTACTGTGACTTTTAGAAGGTGTCAAATTAACCAATCACGGCGGATGTTACAAACGTGAGTCATAATAATAAATTTAGGGAGCATCTGAGAGACAGGTGCAATGTGGTCTATCAAACACCTACCAGAATTTATACTTCTGGAGCAAGCAGTCCATCAACATCCCTATGAAGGTATACTTGCGCTAAGCGTACTCATCTTTAAAAAAAATATATTTGCCCCTGCAGTGTTTAGGGATGCATACCAGCTTTAAAAGCTTTTATAGAAGTACTTAAATTTTATAAGTTCAGTTCAGTTCAGTTCTTTATTGACTCAAATCACCGTAGTGATACAAGAGTTTACAATGCACATTATTCGAAGTAAATTAATTACACTGACATGGTGGGGCAGTTCTACATTTTGGAAAAAATACTTATATTTTATTTGGATATAGAGAAAGATATATGAGCTAAGATATGAGATAAGATATGAGACAAGATTGGGGAAAATGTCAATTTGAACAGCTCGCCACACACGACCACCGGTGGGCAACACCAGGGCCGGGCAGCGGCCGGCGAGATAATAAGTTTCAGGTTTATACTGACATTTCCATCCGCAGCCCAATCCAGGCAACACCGACTCGTAGCCAGGAGCAGCGAACAATTCAAGATGACATTATTTAATCCCCCACTTAGGGGGCTAGAACTGGACCCCCCACCCCTTCAATCCTAATACAAATAGTCACCACTATGGATGAAGACTGGTCCAAAAAGCTAATAAATGGTAGACTTTCTGCCAGTCCACCTTCTTGAGACACAACACAGCCTATGGCCCCTCAACACAGAGAGCTCAATGAGCTCGTTGAAATGAAGGGACAGAAGCAATGTCGATACGTTAAACTATAGAAATTCAACCGAACCTATCTGGGTATACTTGTTCGCAAACATCATTCGCCAATTTTCACCAGTTTTGTCCGCCACGCTGGGCAAAGTGTCAGACACGTATTTAGAACTATCATTCAAAGCAGAAACGGACTATAGTTGCACGGACATCGAACTAGATTGTTTGTCTACACACTTACTAAGAAACACACCATAACAGGAAGAAGCTTGTGGCCGAAACAAACAATCCTTCATAACAGCAATAAATGACACTCGGCTCGAGCGTATCAAGCTATATTCCTACAATCTATTCAGATCAGTCCACGTTGCATGCTATGTCCGCAGATTTTTATCGCAACTGAATAACCAGTTATTCCTCACAAACAACAGCACACAACACGGGTCGATAACATTAAGACTAATGAGGCACAAACTTTCTTAAGGAAAAATTGAATTCTCAGCTGGCATTATCAACAGAGACCTCCGGGTTAAACCCATGCCATGCCTTATAATCGGAATTGAGAGATAATATGACAATACGCAAGGCGTAAGAAGGAACCCCAAAGTATCCAACATATTGAAATATTTCATTCCGCAACCATTACTCCAAAAACATTTTGGTTTATCAATCGAATTCCTGCAATTATTTGATTGCAGCCAAACATGAATATGTTTCACAGTACTAAATATTTTCCCATAGGCGACCATTCTAACGTTCAGGCGAAAAAAATATGGTCGCATCATTTTAAATTTAGCATTCAAATATTTTTTGTCAAGTATAGCCCTTCAGACAACCTTTTTCTGATTTTTAAACAGGGGGTCATGCAACAAATAAAAGAAAAACTAACAGAAAGGGAAGTGCTGGTCACATGTTCATATTTCTCAGGGAATTCCTAAACAAAACACACCAATAGTCAAAACAAATTTTTAGGTTCTTTTTAAAAGCCCTCAAATCATTTTATTCATCTGGAACATTCAACAGTAATGCAAAATGTCTGTAGACTTCTTCAAATGTTTATTGAAACAATATATTTTCCCAAGACTGCTTAGTTTTGGGAATTACATAATTTCTACTTTTCGAGGCAGGTAAATCTAATTAAAATGTCTACAACAGTTATACCTATGAGCAAACCCAACCCCACCAAAGATGCATTTACCTCTTTCATGTGATGAAAGAGTCATTTCTGCAATACAATTCAACTTTTGGCTTCTGTCTAGTCCAAAGCATGGGAAATTTGTTCTTTTGAAGAGACCTGTCCAATCTGTGTCAAATAGGCTTAAAAACTGGTATTGCCTCCGACAGAATTTCTACTCTGTTACCTAATAAGTTGGGAGGGATAAGAAGTCAAAGATTTCTTTGAAACTACCCAAATCCCAAAATAAAACTAAAATCTGCATCAGCACACAAAACCTTTTCACCAAATCTGTTTTAATTAATCAAACAGCAAGATAAAAAGTGCCCCACCACCATGAAACAATATGTCAATTTTGTTTCAAAATTGGGGTTGTGCAGGGCTTATAGTTCCTCTAAATTTGGGAGAATCCATTTGGCTTGTTGCAGAAATCGTTCCGAGAATTCAGACCTGCTATGGGCCAGGATCCTATTTGGTCAGTATGATTGAACCCCTGTTGCATACTGATAATACACGTTAACCCTTTACCCAATACAGCTTTTTAATTTTTACAACACCAACTACTGATTTTTACCCCCCCCCCGCCGCCCCCCCCCCCCCCAGGGGCCTTAATCGCTCACCTGAAGGTGGTTCAGAGAAGTATTTTGGATCAGATTCAGTTAGTCAAGGTTCATGTACACTACATAGGAATAATGTTATGAAATTATTCATAATTCTAGTGTCCATGTCGGATGATTATTAGCATAGGTCTTCCAATTCTGACAGCTGTAGACAAGTACTGCCAAACTTCCAAGGGTTGTTGTGTCACTGCAGCTTGAAAGGCAAACTTTATGGAAAAGCTCTAAGGAATGGATTTGAACATTTATGAACAACCTCGAACCTAACCCACCCCTACCCAAATATTAAGCCACGGACCAGAAATGAACAAACTCAAATCTGCTCCTCCCCCCCCCCCCCCCCCACTTCCTGCGATACCAAATATGAAAGGGTTCTGACTGGCAGGAACCAAACTGGAACAAATTTACATCTGACCTCCCCAGAGATGTTGTACACCAAATATTAAAGCATTCTAACTAGTGGGTCTGAATTATTTATTTATTGATGTTTAAGGTCACATATTTATGCAAAATGGCTAATCATGACCGTGACAGTTTTACGGGTGGAGGAAGCCGGAGTACCCGGAGAGAACCACCGAGCAACGACGTGCAGCTGCCAGCTCCCCAACATCGTAACTCCGGACTGCAGCACAGGCAGGGTTAGATTGGTTGAAGACATGCGTACCATCGACGTGCAGTACGCCTTAGTACACGGCGTCATCGTGCCCCCATGCGGGCAATGGAGATGAAGTGTCTTGCCCAAGGACACAACGCGGTTGCCGCAGGTGCGATTCGAACCGAGGACCTCTCGGCTTGCAGCCTGCACCTCTACCTGCTGAGCCACCGCGCTCCATAGTGGGTCTGAAGAAAAGATTTTTCAAGAAATTTTCTCATGTTGCTTTGAGTTAATTTGCACTCCCATAATGAGCCCAAATATTAACCCATAGATTTGATTGAACAAACATGAATCTGACCCCCTTAGAGATGCTGTAAGCCAAATATGAAAGGATTCTGACTGGTGGATCTGAAAAAATAGAGTTTTAAAGAAATTTCCTCATACTGCACTAAGTTCAACTTTCGGCTTCAACAGATAGATCAAATATTAACCCAGAGACCCGATTCAAACAAACTTCAATCTACCCCCCTACCCACCCCCCACCCCCTCCCCACTAGATATGTTGCATTCCAAATATGAAAGCATTCTGACCGGTGGATCTGAAGGACGTTTTCAAAGAAATTTCCTCATGTTGCACTGTTGATATTTGGGTATCCAAAGGGAGCCCAAATATTAACTCAGGGACTTGATTTGAACCAACCGGAATCTATCCCCCCTCTCCCATCCCAAGAGATGCTGTATACCAAGTATCAAAAGATTCTTATACATGGTTCTCGAGAAGATTTTTTTTCAATTTTGGAAAACAATTTATGCGTGCTATCCGAGAAATGCTTGGGGCCTCCTGTGGGTGTAGCAACTTTATTTGAACAAACTGGAATTCATAAATGATAAGGTACAAGAATATCAAATTTGGTTCAATTCGGCTCAGTTGTTTATGGGGAGAGGTTGATAATGTAAAGTTCACGCCGGACAGGAAGGACGGATGGTCGACAGACAGAAAGTCATCATTTAAGCGCCCTCTGACTTACAGTCAGGTGAGCCAAAAATAAACAATATTCATCAAGCGTAATAATTATGGATTTTACTGGAACCGGCTGATGAGAGTCGGTTCCAATGACAGCCATATTTGTACAAATTTTATTGCCAATGTCACAATATTTCAGGTCATGTTAGTGTTGTATTGGTTAATTTGCTGCCTTTGTGTTAGGTAAAGGGTTAAACTATCTCAGTTCTATTCATGTGAATCCTACCAGGAATGTTACAAGATGCTACATGGTTTCTCACTGGTTTTGTTGCACGGATCTCTACAGGAAATGATTCTCATAAGATTCTTATAAGCCTTGGCTGAGGCTATTTAATTCACCAATATAAATAGAAAGTGCCATTTTATCTCAACAAATGATGTCAAATATTCTTTTACCAGGTTTTTAAAGAATATTCCTCATATTGAACAAAGTTATAATTCGGGCTCCCACAGGGAGCCCATATATGAACCCAGGGACTTGGCTTTAACAAACTTGAATCTCAACCCCCTAAGGATGCCGCACACCAAATATCAAAACATTCCGACAGCTGGATCTGAAGAATAAGATGTTTAAAGAAAATTCCTCATTTTGAACTAAGTTACAATTCAAGCTCCCACAGTGAGCCCAAACATGGACCTAGGGACATGGCTTGAACAAACTTGAATCTTGCCTCCTAAGGCTGCTGCATAAAAAATATCAAAAGCATTCATCTGCTTGATCTGAAGAAGATTTTTTAAGAAAATTCCTCATTTCGAACTAAGTTACAATTCAAGCTCCCATAGTGAGCCCAAATATGGACCTAGGGACATTTCTTGAACAAACTTGAATCTCACCCCCTAAGGATGCTGCATACCAAATATTGAAACATTCCGACTGCTGGATCTGAAGAAGATTTTTAAAGAAAATTCGTCATTCTGAAGTAAGTTATAATTCGGGTTTCCACAGTGAGCCCAAATATGAACTCAGGGACTTGGCTTAAACAAACTTGAATCTCCTCCCCCCCCCCCCCCCTCCCCTCCTAAGCATGCTGCATACCCAAATATCAAAAGATTCTCGGCTGGATCTTGAGAAGAAGATTTTCAAAGAAATTTGCCTGAAAAGCACTAAGTTCAAATATTTGGGCTCCTATACTGAGCCCAAATATGAACCCAGGGAGCCAATTTGAACAAACTTGAATCAGATCCACACCACAATGTTGCATATCAAATATCAAAAGATTCTGCCTGCTGGATCTGGAGAAGAAGATTTTTTTAAGAAATTTGCCTGAAATGCACTAAGTTTGAATTCGGGCTCCTATACTGAGCCCAAATATAAACCCAGGGGGCTGATTTGAACAAACTGAACTCAGATCCACCCTACAATGTTGCATACCAAATATCAAAAGATTCTGTCTGCTGGATCTAGAGAAGAAGATTTTTTTAATGTTTTTCCCATTGCCTGCAGTGTTAAAAGTGTTTTCAAAGTCCCGAAACTGTACCCTATGATAAAACCGATGGCAAATGTTTTGCACCAATCCTTTCTGTTGGTCCTAAGGAAGCTTCACACCAAATAAAAATTCTCAGTGCCGTGCAGTTTTGGAGATATGGCATTTTACTTTTTTTTTCTATTTTTAGCTCCAGTGGTTCCCATGGGGCCACAGAGAAAGAAAAGTTGGCATAAATTAGGTATTTATGACCCAATAAGCCCTCACATAAAATTTGGTTCAAATCAGCCTCTCGGTTCGGAAAATAGAAATTTTGGGCAGGGCCAATAATGCTCCTCCCCTAACGATGCCAAATATAGCCCATCAAACTTCTCTTAAAGAAATCCAAGTCCACACCTTAAAAGGAAGCTGCATACCATATATCAAGTCTCTGCTACTGTTGGTTCATGAGAAGATTTTAGTGCCCCTTGGGGGCATGGCACCACCCAGGAGAAGGGGGCAACTTCATTTGAACAAATCTGAATTGGCATTAGGTAATAAACATTTACCCAACATTTGAATAATGTAAAGTTAACGCTGGACGGACGGCGGACAGAATGTGATCAGTAAAGCTCCCACTGAACTTTGATCAGGTGAGCTAAAAAACTATATTAATTTTTAAATAAATTGATGGTGACATGAATTTCCCATTGTTTTTTAATCACATTCTTGCTTCTGAACACATTTCACATTGTGTTTGATATTTTGCAATCTTTGTAAGAAAAAGCCCAAGTTTTCTCAGTTAAGGCACCTCGAGTCATAAAACAGTGATTTTTTCCAACAGAATGACCAGGACCTGCTACTGTGGTGTCCCATGACACTGTTAAAATTCCTAAAATCATCAAATATTGATTCATTAGTGCTGTGCTTGTGCTGCAAATATCCACAAGTGCACTTTCACTATTTTGGTTTTAATCCCCACAGGCATACATTCTGTCAAACGGAGTGAAATTGTAGAAAATATGTTCACAAACAGGACAAGTTACAGTACAGTCGCTGTGGACGGGTTGTAATACACGCGCGGGCAGTGATGTCCACTCATGCGTTTACCAGTCAATAAAAATCATCATCTACAAAATTTTAATTGATGAAGCACCGGGTTGTACCTGGTGCTTCATTACTTAAATTTTTGATGATTATACCTATAGTTAGTGTTTGGCATCAAATATTATTGTATCCGTGGAAATATTGCCCATCCATGGAAAGTGAGCAGTACACACGCAGTGTACTGTATTTGTTTCAAGTATACAATATACTCTTTGATGTTTAATATATTTGTGATAGGCTGAGTCCAAAGTACTCAGTTCTCGTAGTACTCGAGTACCACTTTTTTGATAAACTACTCAATACTTGCCAGCCCATATTTTGTGTGTGTGTGTGTGTGGGGGGGGGGGGGGGGGGGTGGAGGGTGAAAGATAGCTGCAAATTATTTAAAATGCTGAGCCATCAAATGAAAAGCAAAGAAACATTTCATCTGAAGGACAGACAGACAGACATGCAGTAACAAATTTTGGAAGCCTACATAAAAGTAGTGACTAACTTACAATGAAAAATATAGATAGAAGAGCCAGGGCAATGTTGTCAAACAGAAAACAAACAAGAGCCCCCAGAGGGCCTGATGGCATTCACCTGACATGGTAGCCTAAATATCAACCCAGATAATTTATTTGAACATTTAGTTGCATCTGCCCCTCATAATTTCGAAAAGCTTATACAAAATATCCAAAGATTCTGGCCAGTGGATCTCAAAAAAAGGATTTTTAAAGAATTTTCCTCATATT
The DNA here is from genome assembly GCA_031216915.1 of Pictodentalium vernedei. Taxonomy (NCBI): domain Eukaryota; kingdom Metazoa; phylum Mollusca; class Scaphopoda; order Dentaliida; family Dentaliidae; genus Pictodentalium; species Pictodentalium vernedei. The sequence continues at coordinate 843,922,048 of CM062296.1, read as the reverse complement.
GAACTAAGTTATAATTCAGGCTCCCACAGAGAGCCCAAATATGAACCCAGGGACTTGGCTTGAACAAATTTGAATCTCACATCCCTAAGGATACTATATACCAGTATCAAAAGATTCTGACTACTGGATTTTAACTGGTAGAGTGTTGGAAGCCCATATTTGGGCTTTATCCTGAAGTGCAGGTACTGCAAGTTAAAGGATTCATATTCAGTGGCTGTGCTTCGTATTATCTTTGAAGTTATATTATTTAGTCTGTTAGAATTTGCCTTGTTACAATTTATTGGAGAGTGCCAACAGGCACGGCTCACACGGCCAAAAGCACTCTCCTATAAATTGTAACAAGGCAAAGAAATGTGAACACATTTTTATGGCCAAAAATAATTTAGCACTCTACCAGTTAAAGAATATTCCTCTTAATGAACTAAGCTGTAATTTGGTCTCCCACAGGGAGCCCAAATATGAACCTGGGGACTTGGCTTGAACAAACTTGAATCTCACCCCTCTAAGGATGCAGCATCCCAAATATCAAAATATTAGGAAGAGTGGATCAGAAGATTTTTAAAAAAAATATTCCTCATATTGCACTAATCTGATCAGAGAGAGCCCAAATATGGACCCAGGGATTTGATTTCAACAAACATGTGAATAAATCTTCCAAAGATGTTATATGCGAAATATGAAAGCCTTTGGAGCAGTGGAATGGGAGAAGAAGATTCATTAATGTTTTTCCCCATTACTAACATGATGACTCCGCATAAGTCTTGGAAAACTTCCCTATGATAAAGCTGATGGCAATTTTTTTTTACCATTCTTTTCGGCTGTTCGTAAGGAAGCATCACACAAAATAAAAATTCTCAGTGCCATGTAGTTTTGAAGATATGGGCGTTTTAAATTTTTTCTATATTTAGATCCTGCAGTTCCCACAGGGCAACAGGAAAATGTTTTGGCAAAAATTAGGTACTTACGACCCAATAAGCCCATCATATCAAATTTGCTTCAAATCAACCTCTCAATTTGGAAAATAGAAATTTTGGTACAATTCGGGCTCCTACAGGAAGCCCAAATATGAACCCAGGGACTTGGCTTTAACAAATTTATATCTCACCTCCCTAAGGATACTGTATATATCAAAACATTCTGACTGCTGAATGTGAAGAATAGTTTTGAAGAATATTCCTCATTTTGAACTAAGTTATAATTCAGGCTCCCACAGTGAGCCCAAATATGAACCCAGGGACTTGGCGTAAACAAACTTAAATCTCCCCACCCCCACCCCTCCTCCTGTAAGGATGCTGCACACCAAACATCAAAACATTCCGTCTGCTGGATCTGAAAAAGTCTTTTAAAGAAAATTCCTCATTTTGAACTAAGTTATAATTCAGGCTGCCACAGTGAGTCAGGGTTTCACAAATATATTTTTTGTGGGATCCATTTCCAACATGTGTCTTAATCACATGAATTATGCTTATTTATCTTCTAATACATAGATTGTTAGATTGTTGAACCACCACATCAAAAAAGGCTATTGCAGTAATCATGTTTATAGAAATTAATTAGATCTGATACGGTTAACCGATTAATCGACTAACCAATGATCAATATCTTGATTGATAAAAAAAAGTAATTGATCGGTTAACCGTTATTTTGAAGTACGGTACTATATGGCAGGGTATTTGATGGCTGGATTCACATCGAAAAATGCTGTACAAAAATATCCAATTGCTAACCATTTTTCTTTCATATTGGGTAAGCTTATATTCACTATTTATCATCACTTTTTGAAACCAAGATGGAAACTGCTAATCAAATTTTTAAAAACAATAAATAACCTGTATGGCTTAACTATGGAACAAACTTGCTCCAAAACAGGCAAACATTGTCACACTGGCTCACATCAACTGCATGAGACAGAGAAATGCATGCCAGTTACGTGCCAAAATACTTGTCCACTTGCATGATCATTATGCTGTATCAGTAGCTAAAAACAGTCATTCTCAACCCTTCACCAAATGCAGGTAGCAGACGATATTTGCACAAGAAATTCTTAAATTACTAAAGATTTTCAACGTTTGCCTCAAAAACATAGCTTATGATCCCCCCACACCCCCATTGGAACAAGCTCAATGAGCTTGTTCCAATGAGGGGTCATAAGCTATGTTTTGAGACAAAAATTGAAAATATGAAATTTGAATGGACATGTTTGTATATGGCACTGCCCGGTTTTGTCCATTATGCTGAGTAAAGTTTTAATTATATAAATGGTCAACAGTACAGCAATTATTCAGCTACCTATTGGGGCAAAGTGATTAATGGGTTAACCAAGGTTAACCCATGCGATTAATCAATCACGGAAACCCTTTAATCGTTTAAGCTCTAAAATTAATTTAATTTTATTAAATTTTATCTGATGAAAAAATGCTTATATTTTTGCGGGAATGGTAAATATGAAATCTTCTTAACAAGCATTTGCAAGAAAATCACAGGAATGAAATCACCGTTCTCGCAATTTGCGAAACCCTGGTGAGCCAAAGTATAGGCTTGGCTTGAACAAACTTAAGTCTCACCCGCCTAATGATGGTGCATAGCAAATATCAAAAGATTCTAATTGGTGGGTCTGAAGAAAAAGATTTTTAAAGACTATTCCTCATACTGCACTAATTTCAACATTTGGACTCCCATAGAGAGCCCAAATATGGACCCAGGGATTTGATTTCAATAAACTTGTAAAACAATCTTCCAAAGATGGTATATATGAAATTTGAAAGGTTTTGGAGGAGTGAATTGGGTGAAGAAAAGTCTTAAATGCTTTCTCCATTACCCACAGTGTTACAGAACGCTGACTAAGCATTTTTTCAAAGTCTCGAAAAAGTACCCCATGATAGACCTGACAGAAATTTGTTTAGACCATTCCATTTTGTTGGTCCCAAGGAAGCTTCACACCAAATAAGAATTCTCAGTGCCATGTAGTTTTGGAGATATGTGCGTTTTGAATTTTGTTCTCTTTTTAGCTCCTGCGGTTCCCATGGGGGAACGGGAAAATATTTTGGGGCATAAATTAATTACTTATGACGAAATAAGCCCACGAATTAAATTTGGTTCAAATCAGCCTCTTGGTTCGAAAAACAGAAATTTTGGGTGGGGCGAAAATACTTGCCCTCCAATAATGAAGGCAAATAAAGACCCACAAACTTCTCTTGAACAAAACTGAGTCTACACCTCAAAATGAAGCAGCACACCACTTATCAAATCTCTGCTACTCCTGGTTCACAAGAAGATTATTTAAGGTTTAGGCAAAATTTTTGGGCATGGCCCTACTGAGGGGCAGGGCAACTTGATTTAAACAAAATCAAAATACAATGTCATAACAAACAAGTATCTCAAAATTCACTTAAATCGGTTCAGCAGTTTTGGAGGAGAAGACGCAAACACCATGTTCACGGACGACGGACGTCGAGTGATCACTACATGTACACCTCAACCTGACTGAAAGTCGGGTGAGCTAAAAACTCAGTGGACCATGAGTGCTGCAGTTGGGCGAGAAGCTTGGTTCAAGGAGAGAAGAAACTTGTAGCTGCTGGTTTTCGAAAGTGTTGTTAAAACCCAATAAATAAATAAACAAGAGGCCCCACAGGGCCTGAAGTGCTCACCTTGAACAGAACACAATATAAACAGAGAACATAACACGATATAAGAGTCCAAGAATGAGTCTACATTAAGCAATCCATCTCCATAGGATTCACTGCAAATCTTTGAGCCCTTCAGGAGTGACAAAAACAGTCCAAGTATCATGCCTTTTCTTTAGTTGATCATGATGTAAAATGTGGAGCTCCCCTCTCAAGCCCCTTGATACAACCTATGTAGATTACTCTTCACCTCTAGAGGGTACTGAATAAAAAAATGTCTAATTCTTCAGCTACTTGGCCACTTCTGGCTCCCATGGGGAGCCCACATATCAACCCAGGCACTCGATTTGAACAAATTTGAATCTGATCTCCTAAGAGATGCTGTATACCAAATATGAAAGCATTCTGACTGGTGGATCTGAAGAACAAAATTTTAAAGAAATTTCCTCATATTGCACTAAGTTAAAATTTGGGCTACCATAGCGAGCCCAAACCTTAACCTACAGACCCGAGTTGAACAAACTTGAATCTCACCCCACCCCTCCCCCTTAGAGATGTTGTATACCAAATACGAAAGCCTTTTGACTGGTGGATCTGAAGAAGATTTTTTAAAAAAAACTTCCCCATATAGCCCTAAGTTAAAATTGGGGCTACCAAAGGAAGCCCAAATATTAACATTGGGACTTGGTTTGAACAAACTTGAATCTGACCATCATAACAATGAGGGTACCAAACATTAAAAAATTCTGACTCGTGGTTCTGAAAAAGATTTCTAAAGAAAATTCCCCATAAAATTTGGGCTCCTGCATTGAGTCCAAATATGAACCAATGGGCTTCATTTTAACAAACTTGTATCTGACACCTCTATGGATGCTGTATACCAAATATCAAAAGATTCTGAACATTGGTTCTGGAGAAAAGATTTTCTAAAATGTTTGCTAAAATGCTGTGCCAACATTATTCTGATGCCCTCTGCAGAACTCCCTAACAACAGCAGAGGGCATTTTTTTTTACCATTCAATTCTACTGGTCCAAAGGATGCTTCATACCACATAACAGTTCTCTGTTCTAAGTGGTTTGGGAAACACGGGAGTTTGAAAATATTTCTATTTTTTGCTCCTGGGGTTCCCATGGGGATGCAGGGTATTTTTTTTTACATGAGGCAAGTACTTATGACCCAATATTACCACATACTGAATTTCATTCAAATCGGACCTTCGGTTCGGAAAATAGAAATTTTGGGTGGTACCAAAAATCTAACCCCTGCCATTAAAAAGCCAAATATTGCTTCACAAAGTACGTTTGAACACACGTGATTCTGCACCTCAAAAGGTAGTTCCATAACGAATATCAAGTCACTGTACCCACTGGTTCATAAGATTTTAAAAATATTTTGGGAGCATTTTACCTCACCCCCTCCCTATGGGGCTGGGCATGTTGAGTTAAACAAAAATGTAATACCCCTTTGGTACCATTACTCACACAAACTTTAACTTGAATTGACCAAAACATGGTGTTGATGGATGACAGACGGATGGACAATGGACGGAGAGTGATTAGATAAGCCCTGCTTGACTTTGTCGAAGTGAGCTAAAAAAAAAAGATTAAATGGCTCATGTCCGATATTTTACCCATGTTATTAAAATTGATAAATTTGTCCCAAGAGTGCAACAAGGCTTACGCTATAGCATTGCAAGCCAAAGCCTTCTTGCACTCAAGCGATGGAATACACCGCCACCCGTGCTATTCTGTAGCTTATGAAGCCTCAAACAAGACCAAGATGGCAAATTCAAGGGAGCTGTTAGGATGCAATTTGTTCGCAGAGCATGGCCATTTTTTAACTTGACCTGTATTTCCAACCAATTAAACCACATACTTAGTTTCGTTTCAATCAAATGATCCAAAGTAAAGTTACCATCCGGACAACACAAAAACCGTATTTTCTAAGTCGAAAAAGGGGAATAAATCCAGTAGAAATCAGTAGAGCATGCCCATTTTCGAACTTGACCTGCATTTCCACCCAAGTAAGACACATACCAAATTTAGTTTCAGTAAAATCATCCAAACTAAAGTTATCATCCGGACAAGGGTGTGACGGACGGACGGACGCACGCACGGACAGACGGACACTGCTGATTACAATAGTCCCCCGAAGGGTCGGGGGACAACAACAAACATGAACTTATGCATGAATATTATTACAATGAATATACTGTTTTACACAAAGGAATACCACACAATCCAGTGTAGACTGATTTCAAAAAGTCCTCCGTAGTGGAAGGGCAATTTTAACAAACATACAGGCCCAAATAAGTTTCATACACAGTGTAAAAATTCCTCAAAATTAATAAACATTCCTATATGTTTAATAGGAATTAGGAGTATTGTAATTAAAAGACGATTGTGTGGTTGTTTATAAACTTATATTACTTTGTTATCAGGTGTTAAAAAATATGAATATTTGTAAACACACCTACCCATTTAGATAAGTCCCTGCTCATAGCAGTGACGCAGACATACAGTACAGTTGCTGGTCATAATCCTTGCATGGGAAGTGCATGATGTCCATGCATGTTTTTTCCAGGTAATAGAAAATCATCATCAATGAAATTTTAATTAATGAAGCACCGAATTGTATCCTGTGCTTCATTAATTAAATTTTTGATGATTATTGCTGTAAACAATGTTTGAAAACTAATATCATTGCATCTGCAGACATATTGCACACCCATGGAAAGTGACCAGTCCACGGCGGCCACACTGTAGGCTTGGGGGCTGGAGGGGGCACATGCCCTCCCCAATTTCATTCATGCCCCCACCCCTTTCTCCTGTTAACCCATATATTGAACATCCGAAAAGACATTTTAATATCTAGATATTTATGCTTGTTCGCAAATTATTATGGACACAAATGGACACAGATTCAAGGTAACTGTGATTTACTGTCTTGAATTTCAAATTTTTTTTTTTTTTTGGGGGGGGGGAGGGGGTGCACCCGACCGCCTCCACTGATGAGAGGGTCACACACCCTCTTGTCCTCGCCCCTATCTCACTGCTATGTGGCTCAGGTGATTCTGTGCATCATATTCTTTATGACCCGGCCCCACTCCCACTAGATACATGTATTACTCTTGCCCCTACATGTAACTTAGATATCCTGGCTAAGCACCAGTATAATGGTAAACTAACATCAAATTGTGTGCTTATGTACAGTAGCTAGCACAATGTAACTGGTGCCAGTAATAAAGTAAGATTTGCAAATATCACCCTGCGTTTTTTCAGCTATTAACTAACATAAAATTGTGCGCTTCATGAAAATTATGTCGTTACGACCTGTTAAAAATTACTGCTTCTTGTTTTGCACTTTTAGAAAAAGAAATCACTCCTTTTCTGGCGGGCATATTAAACACCAAGGCAAACCAAGGGATACCAAGGTGAATCAAAACAGGAGAGAAACGGGTATGAGGTGGTGTGTTCTTTTTATTATTTATTTATTGGTGTTTAAGGTCACATTTATCTGCACAACAGCTTATTGTGACCATGGCAGTTTTATGGATGGAGGAAACTAGAGTATCCCAAGAGAACCACTGAGCAATGGCAAGCAACTGTGAGCTCTCAAACCTACTACACAAGCATGGTTAGCCTTCTTCGAAGATAGGTGCACCAAGAACATGCTGTATGCCTTAGTACACAGCATACCTTGCCCCCACACGGGTAGTGGAGGTGAAGTGTCATGCCCAAGGGCACAAAGCTGTTGCCACGGGTGGGATTCGAACCGAGGATCTCTCGGCTTGCAGCCTGCACCTCTACCTACTGAGCCACTGCACACCTGGTGATGTATTCCGATTATGTAAATAGATTTAAGCAGTATGTGCGTGGTTTTAATGCCATATTTGAGAATTATGGGTGCTGAAGTAATAAGAATGCATAAGAATGCGCTGAAAAATCTTCCCTTTGGAATTTAGTAGGTAGCTTGGTAAGGTAAAGTGACCTCACCTCAGTAAGCAACAGTGTGAATGCCGGCAGCTATCTTAAATATCGGGCCGCACTCAAAAACACTCGTTCTCATCCCAAGGTGATAACAAAGGTACCCAAGAAGTTTCATGAAGATCGGTTCATAAATACAGCCTCCAGCACTAGCTGTATTGACATGTGCACTTACAGTGTGTAAGTAGCACTGAATAAATCAAAGGTCATCTAATTTGCATAATTTCTGCACAAGAAAAAAACCTGTAGTATACAGTATTTTTTGTGATGAATTCCATGTCACTAAACATTCATACAAAAAATTATTCAAATCAGAACTTTCATACAGAAGTTCTGTACATAAAACTGACTGCACTAATTTTGGTACAAAAGGGCTGCTGATGGCCATAATGAATTTCGAACTGCACCCAAAAACACTTGATCTCGTCCCGCGGTGATAACAAAGGTACCTAAGACGTTTCATAAAGATCGGTTCATAAATAGGGCCTCTAGCCTGAGCCGCATAGAAGTTGTGTACAAAAAACTGATTGGATCTAATTTTGGTACAAAATGGCCATTGGCTGCCATCTTGAACTTTGGATCACACCCCAAACACTCGTTCTTGTCCCTAGGTGATAACAAAGGTACCCAAGAAGCTTGGTGAAGATCGGTTCATAAATACAGCCCCAAGCCCGAGCCGTATTGACATGTGCACTTACTGTGTATAAGTAGCACTGAATAAATCAAAGTTCATCTAATTTGTATAATTTCTGTACGAGAAAAAAGCTGTATTATATGTGATGTATTCCATATTACTAAACAATCAAACAAAAATTCATTCAAATCAGAACTTTCATACAGAAGTTCTGTACAAAAAACTGATTGCAGTAATTCCAGTACAAAATAGCTGTCGGCGGCCATCTAGAATTTTGGACTCCCCCCTAAAACACTCATTCTCATCCCATGGTGATAACAAAGGTACCCAAGAAATTTTGTAAAGATCGGTTCATAAATACGGCCTCTAGCCCAAGCTGTACAGAAGTTCTGAACAAAAAACTGATTGTACCTAATTTCGGTAGAAAATGGCCACTGGTTGCCATCTTGAATTTTGGACCGCACCCAAAAACACTCATTCTCGTCTCAAGGTGATAACAAAGGTACCCAAGAAGTTTCATGAAGGTGAGTTCATAAATACAGCCTAGCCCGAGCCATATTGACATGTGCACTTACTGGGTATATATGTAAGTAGCACCAAATAAATCAAAGTTCATCTAATTTGCATAATTTCAGCACGAGAAAAAAACTTATATTATATGTGATGTACTCCATGTTACTAAACATTCATACACAAATTTATTCAAATCAGAACTTTCATACAGAAGTTCTGTACAAAAACACTGATTGCACTAATTTCTGTACAAAATGGCTGCTGGAGGCCATCTTGAATTTGGGACCGCACCCAAAAACACTCGTTCTCGTCCCACGGTGAAAACAAAGGTACTCAAGAAGTTTCGTAAAGATCGGTTCATAAATACAGCCTCTAACCAGAGCCGTATTGAATTGCTGTTCCCGAATAGACGGACAATGGGCCAAGACATAATCTTAAATTTGACCTGTCAAAGTTGAGCTAAAACTGGGGAGTATCCAGAGTATCACAAAACAAAAACCTATTTGTAAAGGACTCCCCCTTTCAAGGACAATGGGACAGCGTTGACATTCATCACCATGCTGCCTTGAGGCTGCATATTGAATTCCTGTGTTTGTTGTTCTTATGAAATATTATTTTATTATTATCAGTTATGGTACAAATACGTTACCGATAGCACACTTTCAGGAGCCGCTGATGTCTGATGGCGACTGTGTGTCAGTGCGTGAGGTGCACACGTACTTTTGGGGTTATATACACCACATCCTTCATTTTGCTATATATTTTGTGTAAATTTATTTGGAATTTATAGAATTTCAGACTTGGAAATTTCATAGTATTGTTTTTGCCTTAGTTATGGTGCTTTATAAGTAATGGACAATTTAGTTTGAAAAAAGGGGTTCATGAAGATTCAGTCACAGGAAGATTCAGCCCTCATACTTTTTCTGAGAATATTCGGTCCCCAATTTCATTCATGCCCCCACCCCTCTCTCCTGTAAACCCATATAATGAACATCCCAAAAGACATTTTAATATCTAGATATTTATGCTTGTTCGCAACTTATTGTGGACACAAATGGACAGAGAGTCAAGGTAATTGTGTTTTACTGTCTTGAATTTCAAATTTTGTTTTTTTTTTTTGGGGGGGGGGGAGGTGCACCCGACACCATCCACTGATTCGAGGGTCACACACCCTCTTGTCCTCGCCCCTATTTCACTGCTATGTGGCTCAGGTGATTCTGTGCATCATATTGTTTATGACCCGGCCCCACTCCCACTAGATACATGTATTATTGTGGACACAAATGGACAGAGAGTCAAGGTAATTGTGTTTTCCTGTCTTGAATTTTAAATTTTGTTGTTTTTTTGTTTGGGGGGGGGGTGGAGGTGCACCCGACCCCCTCCACTGATGAGAGGGTCACACACCCTCTTGTCCTCACCCCTATCTCACTGCTATGTGGCTCATGTGATTCTGTGCATCATATTCTTTATGACCCGGCCCCACTCCCACTAGATACATGTATTACTCTTGCCCCTAAATGTAACTTAGATATCCTGGCTAAGCACCAGTATAATGGTAAACCAACATCAAATTGTGTGCTTATGTCCAGTAGCTAACATATTGGAATAGTATAATGTGCTTTGTCAGAAACTTGATCAAGTACTGATGACAAACAACAATTTTCATTACCAGTACCTGGTGCCAGTAATAAAATAATATTTGCAAATATCACCCTGCGTTTTTTCAGCTATTAACTAACATAAAATTGTGCACTTCATGAAAATTATTTCGTTACTACCTGTTAAAAATTACTGTTTCTTGTTTTGCTCTTTTAGAAAAAGAAATCACTCTTTTTCTGGCGGGCATACTAAACACCAGGCAAACCGAGGGATACCAAGGTGAATTAAAACAGGAGAGAAACGGGTATGAGGTGGTGTGTTCTTTTTATTATTTATTTATAGTCCAGGCACATTAGACATAAAAATGAGAAAGTAAGGAAAAAAATCGGAGAAAGCTGATTTTTTTATATGTTTCCGGGACACACATTGCGGATAAAGTGTGAAAAGTCCCCGCGAATCCGAGTTGAGCTTTTTTAGTTATAGCGTTTTTTTGATGAAAAAAAAAAATTAAAAAAAATTCGACCCAGCTCCATATTTCTCATTCGTATTCGCCTTAGTAGGGTGAGAATCATAAATATCGTGCTGAATTATATTGAGAATACATATCCCCAACAGAAAATGCCAACTTTGTACCAATCCTCACACTCAATGGTGAAATATTCACGAAAATGTACAAAATTACGAAAAAAAAATTATTGTTTTCATACACACAACGGTACACAACGTCCATTAAATCAAATCTACGACTACTTTGGGAGTTAAATTATATATCAAAAAATGCAGAAAAGTAGTGGCTTTATAATGATATATAACAATAGTCATTTATTCCATAATGAACTGGTGAAACGTGTGAAATATTAACCATACCCCCTAAACTCAAATTCAAACGGCATCGACTTTTCTCATTCAAATACCGTATTATAGCATCATTGTTTCAATTTCCTCTCATGTTTGCACAAACTGAATGTGAGAAACAGGGACTGAACGTTTGTCCAGTGACGTTTGACCAACCACTTTATATCAAAGCAGTGGAGATTGTGTCTTCGTCAGATAAGTTGACAAAAGTTTTCGTTTGACTCGGCGGCTTCCATGTGATTATGTCATATTTAGGGGCAATTGGTTCGATCATGGCTGGTAGCGGCTTGGATGAACTTTGGGGGACTGTTTATGCTGGTGGGTCAATCCATCATTTGATCAGTGGTCATGCATATTCAAGAGCAGTTCGTGCCCATTTCGTCCCTTGAGTTCCAATGTGTTCTATGTGCCAGTAGGCACATAGAACACATTGGAACTCGGGTGACGATTTGCTAACACAAATTGCCATTACAAAACTTGTGTTTGAAGAAAGCCGAACACTAGATAACATAGACTGCACAGAAGTCAATGAAATATTCTGTGGACTTGCCAGAGGTGACTGTACAACAGCTGACGCTGTCAATCAAGAAAGTGTCAACCATCTTCTGTCAAAATTACACGAACTGCTCCAGAAGGCGTCCGTAGGACGCACAGGAAAGCTTTGGGTACAATACTACGAGCAAATAGGTCTTCTCCAGTTGTTCTTGAGAGCAGAGCGCACAGGCGACTGGGAACTCCACACATATTGTGTTCGCAATATGATTCCAGTATTTCACGCAGGTGGTCATTTTGCATACGCAAAAAGTTCTCATCTCTATTTGCAGCAGCTGAATGAGCTAACAGAAATAATGCAACAGGATGATTTGAAGTTGTTCACTGAGAAAGGTTAGTTTACCATAAGGCGCTCAGATAAATTCTGGGACGGGATATATTCTGATCAGACCATAGAGCAGTGCTTAATGAGAATGTTCAAGCTTCCTGGTGATCTCACACATGGCAGGGGAATAACCGATAGCACTGTTGCGAAATGGGTACATGGACTACCTCTTTGCCTTCCGATATGTAATGCTCTCGAAAATTCTGTTCATGTTCACACTGGTCATGGCGAACAACATCGGGATCTCCGTCAAAGTTCACAATTGACTGATGCCAATGATATCACCAAATTATTGAACTGGCTCAGAGTGCATTCCCCCTTTCAGAATAGAGATCCACTACAATTAGTCTCTATAGCGACCGGGCTTGTGGCCGACGAAACTGTGAACTGTGACCAAGTTCGCAAAATTGGTGAATGTTGCGTATCGAATGTTGTAAGCAAAACGTTCAACAGCATCAAACTACGACGTGTTGACACTGTGAAGTCTTTCGCATCGATGGCAAATAGCATCAAAGTCCGTGGAAGTAAGGTAGTGATTGACCCCACAATTCTGTTCAACCGCATCACATGTGTTATTCAGTCACAAGCAGAGATGGAAGAGTATCTCAAATATGAACTCGCCCCGAAACCACCAGCATTGTTTGATTCTGCTGGAATGAGGAAGACACAGAAAAGCACGCTCGGTAAGATCCTCAAAACATACGGTTCCGAGCAAACTAAAATCCCAGAACATTCTCTGTTTGTTGTAGATGGTGGATTTTTATTGAGGGCAGTTGTATGGCCTAAACAGTCGTCATATAAGGACATATGTACATCATATTCCAATTATCTAGTGAGACATTTTGGGGCGAACGTCGTGGTTGTTTTTGATGGTTATGCTTGTACAATGTCGACAAAGGGCATGGAACAAGCCCGTAGATCTAAAGACAGGTATTCCATTGATATCAATATCTCACCCGAGTTACCAGCCACCACACCCCAATCCGATTTCCTTGCAAATGCCAAGAACAAAACCCAACTGATCGATCTTCTAATGCAGGCTATCTGCTATCAATATTCAGTCCAAGCAGGCCGAGGCTGATGCTGATGTACTGATAGCCGAAACTGCACTTGACATCGCTCAAGATGACAACAATGTTGTCGTTGTGGGAACAGACACAGACTTGTTAGTCATTCTTACCTCTCGAGTTCAACCGGGATGTAATATTCACATGATGTATTCCATTACCCCAAACTTACTAGTTTCAGTTAGTGAAATAGCAACCAAAATGGGTGACCATAGAAGCAACCTCCTCGTAGCACATTCTATAAGTGGTTGTGACACTACTTCTACACTCTTTCGAGTTGGTAAGAAGAAAGTATTCAGTACAATTGTCTCCGATGTTACTAGCGACTCACAACAGTATGTCAACACAATTTTGGCGGATGACAGTACACCAAGTGCAGTAGCCGCTGCCGGGGAACAACTTCTCCTGATCTTATACGGGAGTAAAACTGTTTCCTCTCTCGGCCAATATAGATATGTCACTTACAAGCGTTATGTAGCAAAATCTAAACTGAATAAACCCATCGACCTAGCCACACTCCCACCAAGCAGCGATGCTGCACAACAACATGTCTACAGATGTTATCTCCAGGTCCAACAATGGCTGGGCACTTCGCTTCCTCCGACGGATTGGGGGTGGTCGCTAGACAATGGACTTCTTGTACCGACTGCAGCCACAAAGCCATGTGCCCCCGATAACCTACTGAATCTGATTAGTTGTGGTTGCAAGAGCGCTTGTACACAAAGGTGTGGGTGTAAGAAGGCAGGACTCTCTTGCTCAGGTTTGTGTAATTGCAGTTCGGATTCTTGTAACAACCACAGAAACACTATCCTGTCGGAAATTTCTGAGTTCGATGAATAATATGTATATAGGTCATGTCATTTCTGTATATAGCGTTGACAATAGTCAATGTAACTTAATCCATGTTGATTGATTTGTACATTCTGTAAATATTATTTATTGATTTTTGTACATTCTGTAAATATTATTTATTGATCTAATGCTACCAGATACAGACGTGTCTGTTCGGTCCCAAGCTCGAAAATAGTTGAGTTCTCATGCTGACGAATTTTATGCCAAAAGGGGAACTCGGCCAGAAGCAGAGGGGGTCTTCCATAATGTCTATTTTGTAAGCAATGATAAAAGTCTTCAAATGGTGGTGGATTTTTTATCGTCTGTCCAACTAACATCCCGTTCTGTACTACGACCCTTTGGGCAAATCCGTTAGGAAAATCGCCATTTTTTGCGTAAAACCGATACTTTTTTGTGAATTTTCAATAATTTTTCGCAGAAATTGTCACAGAATGCACATTTTCCTCTAGGTAAATGTATATTAGACATTATGTAGCTCGAAATACGCGTAAACAAAAAATACAGTTGGATCAATTCGAGGTTACAAAGTTCGTGCGATTTTTTTTGATTTTTTTCAAACGCGTTTTCGAAAAAAGGCTGTAGAAAAAAAAGCTCAACTGGGATTTTAGGGAACTTTTGTTTAATCGTTCAGTGACATGTACTCGATATTCTCTGAAAAAATCAGCTTTCTCCGATTTTTTTCCCTAGTGAAACCTAATGTCCTCGGGCTATTATTGGTGTTTACATTGTAAGGTCACATTTATCTGCACAACAGCTTATTGTGACCATGGCAGTTTTATGGATGGAGGAAACTAGAGTACCCCAGGAGAACCACTGAACAATGGCCAGCAACTGTGAGCTCCCCAACATACTACACAAGCAGGGTTAGCCTTGTTCGAAGACAGGTGCACCAAGAACATGCAGTATGCCTTAGAACACAGCATACCTTGCCCCCACATGGGCAGTGGGGTGAAGTGTCTTGCCCAAGGACACAAAGCTGTTGCCGCAGGTGGGATTCGAACCGAGGATCTCTCGGCTTGCAGTCTGCACCTCTACCTACTGAGCTAATGCACCCATGATGGTGTATTCTGATTATGTACATAGATTTAAGCAGTACTAGTATGTTGTTGGTTTTAATGCCATATTTGAGAATTATGGGTGCTGATGTAAAAAGAGTACACTGAAAAATCTTCCCTTTGGTATTTAGTAGGTAGCTTGGTAATGGTAAAGTGACTTCACCTCAGTAAGCAACAGTGTGAAAGCCGGCAGCCATCTTTAATATCGGGCCGCACCCAAAAATCTCATTCTCATCCCAAGGTGATAACAAAGGTACCCAAGAAGTTTCATGAAGATCGGTTCATAAATACAACCTCCAGCCTTAGCATATTGACATGTGCACTTACAGTGTATAAGAAGCACTGAATAAATCAAAGGTCATCTAATTTGCATAATTTCTGCAAGAGAAAAAAACCTGTATTATACAGTATTGTTTGTGATGTATTCCATGTTACTAAACAATACAAAAATTTATTCAAATCAGAACTTTCATACAGAAGTTCTGTACAAAAAAACTGATTGCACTAATTTTGGTACAAAATGGCTGCTAGTGGCCATCTTGAATTTCGAGCTGCACCCAAAAACACTCGCTCTCATCCCACGGTGATAACAAAGGTACCCAAGACGTTTCGTAAAGATTGGTTCATAAAGACGGCCTCTAGCCTGAGTCGTATAGAAGTTGTGTATAAAAAACTGATTGGACCTAATTTTGGTACAAAATGCCCACTGGCAGCCATCTTGAACTTTGGATCGCATGCAAAAACACTCGTTCTCGTCCCTAGGTGATAACAAAGATACCCAAGAAGCTTGGTGAAGATCGGTTCATAAATACAGCCCCTAGCGCGAGCCGTATTGACATGTGTACTTACTGTGTATAAGTAGCACTGAATAAATCAAAGTTCATCTAATTCGCATAATTTCTGTACAAGAAAAAAACCTGTATTTTATGTGATATATTCCATGTTACTAAACAATCATACACAAATTTATTCAAATCAGAACTTTCTTACAGAAGTTCTGTACAAAAAAACTGATTGCAGTAATTTCAGTACAAAATAGCTGCCGGCGACCATCTAGAATTTTGGACTCCCCCCAAAACACTCATTCTCACCCCATGGTGATAACAAAGGTACCCAAGAAATTTTGTAAAGATCGGTCCATAAATACGGCCTCTAGCCCAAGCTGTATAGAAGTTCTGTATAAAAAAAACTTGTACCTAATTTCGGTACAAAATGGCCACTGGTAGCCATCTTGAATTTTGGACTGCACCCCAAAACACTCATTCTCATCCCAAGGTGATAACAAAGGTACTCAAGAAGTTTCATGAAGATCAGTTCATAAATACAGCCTAGCCAGAGCCGTATTGACATGTGCATTTACTGGGTATACATGTAAGTAGCACTGAATAAATTAAAGTTCATCTAATTTGCATAATTTCAGCACGAGAAAAAAAACCTGCATTATATGTGATGTACTCCATGTTACTAAACATTCATACAAAAATTTATTCAAATCAGAACTTTCATACAGAAGTTCTGTACAAAAAAACTGCTTGCACGAATTTCTGTACAAAATGGCTGCTGGAGGCCATCTTGAATTTTGGACCGCACCCAAAAACACTCGTTCTCGTCCCACGGTGATAACAAAGGTACCCAAGAAGTTTCATAAAGATCGGTTCATAAATACAGCCTCTAGCCCGAGCCGTATTGAATTATTGTTCCCAAACAGGCAGACAACGGGCTATGACATAACCTTAAATATGACCATGTCAACGTTGAGCTAAAAATGGGGAGTATCCAGAGTATCACAAAACAAAAACCTACTTGTAAAGGACTCCCCCTTTCAAGAACAATCTGACAGCGTTGGCATTCACCACCATGCTGCCTTGAGGCTGCATTTTGAATTCCTGTGTTTGTTGTTCTTATGAAATATTATTTTATTATTATCAGTTATGGTACAAATACGGTACTGATGGCACACTTTCTGGAACCGCTGATGTCTGATGGTGACTGTGTGTCAGTGCGTGAGGTGCACACATACTTTTGGAGTTCTATACACCACATCCTTCATTTTGCTATATAATTTGTGTAAATATATTTGGAATTTATAGAATTTCAGACTTGGAAATTTCATAGTATTGTTTTTGCCTTAGTTATGGTGCTTTTTAAGTAATGAGCAATTTAGTTTGAAAAAAGGGGTTCATGAAGATTCAGTCACAGGAAGATTCAGCCCTCAAACTTTGTCTGAGAATATTCGGTCTCAGTCATGGTCGTCTGGTCGAATGTCATCACCTCTGAGGTCAAATCCTCAGACATTTTTTTTTAAATATTCTATGCATTTTTTCTATTGTTTTTTTAAAGGATTTATGATTACTAATTATGACAAAATTACAAGTGCGATATGAAACACACCTTAATGAAGCTGGAACAAACAAAACCTTCCCAAAACAAGCTGTGAGAGGTTCTCAGCTCGAATCCCAATTGCGGCAACTGAAATAAGGCGTACTGCACATTGATGATGCACTTGCCTTCAACCAATGCTAACCCTGCTTGCTTGGAGGTACAATGTTGAGAAGCCTGACAGTTGCTTGTCATTGTTGCTCGGTGGTTCTCTGCGGGTGCTCTGGGTTCCTCCCCCAGTAAAACTGTTGGGTGGCCCTGGCTGTAAAAATTGTTCTTAAACCCCAAAAAATAAAGAAATGAAATTTGCTGAATCCAAGGCCTTTGAATGATGGTTTTGACTGGGGTATGGAGGGGGGGGGGGGGTTGTTATACAGTGGTGCCCACTTAATTGCATATATCTTAATTGTATATCCCTGTAAACAGAATATAATTTCCCAACACAAAACCATTTACCATGCCTCCAGCACAAATTTGACCTGGTAATTGAATATAGGTTATAGAGTAATCTCCTGTTAATTGAATAAAAAATCTTGTAACATCTTGAGAAATTACCCTGACTCTTCCCAGTTTTCTTTTGGTTAAAGACCAATTTGGCCTCAGTACATTCAATACAGGCATTTAATCTATGATATCTTGTTTGACAGAGCTCATGGAGCTCTGTCAAACAAAATATAATAGAATACATGCTAAGTTTATCTCTGGAATACAGGAAAGTGACACAATCCCTGTTAATTGAATACTCCTGCTAATTGAATAATTTTATTGGCAAAGTGGCTCTTCAATTAACAGGGTTCCACTGTACAGCAAAAACAAATATCACAAACTAATAATGAAACTATGTACTTGTGAAATTTTTTATGTGGTCATTCTACAACATGTTTTAGCTGGTACTATATAGTTTTGAAGGTTAAAGGGCTCAGTAGTTAGAAGTGTAGGCTGCAAGCCAAAGGGTCCTCTATCAAATCCCACCTGCGGCAACCACTTTGTTTCCTTGGGCAATACACTTCATTCCCATTGCCCACGTAGTGCCATTGCGTACCAAGGCATACTGCATGTCAATTGTACACTTGTCTTCAACCAATGCTAACCCAGCTTGTGTGCTGTTTGTATGTTAGATGTTTGTAATTGCTTGGTGGTTCTCTCTGGCTTTTCCCACCTGTAAAACTGTCCAACATGAAGTGACCCTGGCTATCGAAGTGTCATTAAACCCCAATAAATAAATCAATAAGAATCATGTGCCCCTATTCTGGAGAACAGTTTGGGGCAAAATGCCAAAGGATGGTTTGGGTTAGATTAGTATCCAGTTTGGGTCAAATTGTTGGAGGACAGTTTGGATGCAATTCTCACGAATTCCAGTCACTTTGGCCCCAAGCCATTTCGGCCCCAGTCATTACGGCCTCTGGTCAATTCGGCCCCAATATACCAGGTCATTTCGTCCGCTATAAATATTTTCAAATATTGTTTGAATTTTAACATTGTTCTATTTAATTTTTTTTCAACAATTATATATCAATTAGATATGCAGGTGTACATATAATATATGTCTAGTAGATTTTTCTTTCATGATGAATAAATAAAAGAAAAGTTTCAGCACGTCGAAGGTGCACATGGACTATGTGGGATTTGAAATCCCTTGCTACCTGAATAATTTTATTTGCTTATGAATCTACAAGAGCCGGAAGCGAGGGTCAGTAATGTTATTTGGTTTGAGTGTATGCCTTGGAAGTGGGGTACTGGGGTCAGACCCCCGTGGACATCGAACTGGAAGGGGACTAGGAATTGCGCATAACTACAAGGATTCTGCTCTGTGTTTTAGAAAATGTGGACATATTTATGGTAGTATCGAAATCGCAGTTTGGTGGTTGTTTCAGAAAAAAAAGAAAAGAAAAAGAAACCCTGTGAACCTCAAACTGGAAGGTGACTAGGAATTGTGCACAACAATATGAATGAATGACTGCATATATTTTGCAAAATTTCAAAGTAAAATAATTTATCTTACTTATATAGATAGCATCTTAAATGTATGTAAAATTGAACACATGGATAATTTTTAATGTCATGTATAACTTTTCTGTACACTGTGTAAATACAAATAACTGAACATTACTTAATAAAGGTAGTTACCCATTACTTCTAAACATGAACTATGCACTGATCTTTATAGATCTCTACACTTAAAATGGTGGCGAAATGACCAAGGGACCGAAGTGACTAGGGCAGAGATGATTTTGAGGTCGAAGTGACCAGAGGACGAAATGACTTGGAGCCTAAGTGATTGGATACCATTCTTACAGATGGGAGACGTTAATTATTACAGAACACATCGAAGGTGAATTTACTGCAGAGATAATTGCTCGACGATATGCATTATATTAATAGTTTTTCAATAAATATCGAACAATCTATTGATATTTTTTTAAGAATTATTTTCAGGAGTTAAAACGAATATCGTAGCGTATCTAAAATATCCTAACAGATGTGTACTGCTTTTCTTTTGGATGATTCTTCCCTGGGCCTTGTTCTCCCCAGGCCGAAGATTCCCCCAGTTCCCGAAAAAAGATGACATGCCATTTTCAATGGCGGTGAATATCCAAAAGGGTTATTTTCCATTTTTTAGTGTTTGAAACTCCAAAGCACTGTTCAGAAATACAGATGGCACCAAAAAGTAACACATTATTACTTTGTTTTGGTTTCTAACGGGACTGAAAGCAACCTGTCAGTATCACTTTTTCGAATTACACCCATTTCGTCTGCTAACCAAATCGTCCGCTGCAATTTTACCCAAGTCGTCCTCTACAATTTTACCCAACACGTCCGAAACTCGTTCGCTGGGGGAAAGTATTCAAGTATTGTATTTTGAATCATTTTTTATTTATTTATTTAATAATTTTATTGTATATTTTATTGTATATTACCTATTGTAATATATCTTAATGTACCTCCTTGCATTAAATTTCATATACGTGTACGAAATTCTGAAAACAAAAATGTCAGAACAAAATAAACTACCCAACCATCTAAAAAATGTTAATTACTGTTTATTCAATGGTTTACCTATAATAATTATATTATTACAGTAAAAGTTCTTAAAGTATATGTATGTTATATTAAGTTCCACAACATAATCTTATAATTTTGCAATTTTTCATTTAAGTACTCCACCGGCACTTTACAGTGAATAATTGCAAAATTATTAGCAGAAGTATTATAAGAATTAATTATATTAAGAAATGCAACAAAATTTGTTATATTAAGTTCTGCAACATAATCTTATAATTTTGCAATTATTCATCGAGGCGCACCGTCGCTTTACAATGAATAATAGCAAAATTATTAGCAAATGTATTAGCAAATGTATTATAAGAATTAATTATATTAAGAAACGCATCAAAATTTATGGTTTATTAAATTCTGCGACATAATATAATAAGTTTGCAATTATTCTTGGAAGGCATCACCGGCGCTTTACAATGAATAATCACAAAATTATTAGCAAATGTATTATACGAATTAATAATATAAAGAAACGCATCAAAAATGTTATAATTATGTTAAGAAATGCATCAAAACTTGTTATATTAAGTTCTGAAACATAATCTTATAATTTTGCAATTATTCCCGGGGAGGGGGGGGGGGGGGGCTGGGGCACCAAAATTTGTAAGACGTGATGTGGGGGTGGGTGGGTCTCTTGAGTGCACCAAAAATGTGCATTTCCAACTTGAGCATTTTTTTGAATTTTTTAAAAACATATCAATATATCAGCCAATATATGACATCATTTGTGTTTCAAACCTTAAAGATGATGCTGTACATCACACTCCTACCATAAATACAACATCAGGAGGCTTTACATGCGAGAATATTGGGCTTAATCTGGGGAAATGTCACATGTTAGTAGGGGGTGGGTGTCTTGTTCGAAATGTAGAAAATGTGCAGACAATATTTTCCTTGACAAGCGGACGACACGGCTTGCGGACGAAACGTCCGTATACCCTTTTTTCAAGCAAACTTTTTCTTACTTTTACAACACCTTAATATTCGGATAATTCAAAAACTGAGTTTCTGTTCGTCTTGATATTTCACGAGATACGTGTCAATGCTTGTCTGTATTGTCAATCGCACCAATTTTACAAGAATTATCAGTTATATTATCGGGTATATGTACGTTTTTTCGATTGAGTTTATCACTCGTAGGCAAGCTGCAACGAAATCAGGACTGAGAGTTCGATCTGAAATGACGAGATCATCAGCTGAGCATATTGACAAACCTCCAGAAGGACAGAACTCGAGTAATAATAATAACACTTTGGCCGGCCGCTGATTTGTCGCGGTTCTCGGATGAGAAGGCCTGGTTACCCCTGAAGTGTAGATATGTAGGCCAATGTATCACGCAAAGCTTTGAGGCGAATAAGATTGCAACAAAATAAATTTGATTCCCAGAGGGGGACAGGCCAATTGCAATTGCATGGGCAATTCGACACCGGAAGTTACGTGGTTTTTTCACTGAAATTTACTGTCCACTTCAAAAATCACATTGACGGCTATAGAGAATTCTGTTCTGGAACACATTTATCTGACTGGGTATGTGGAACCCTTTGCGGGCCTACAGCCCGCTTAGGGTTCCTATTAACTGGGTCAACCCCCCCCCCCCACACTCCACGAGCGCCCCAACGACAACACACCCGCCACGCACTGTATTACTCTGATGTTCCACAAAACATATCGTCCTCTGATTTCCACTCTAGCCTATGTGCTGGTAGGCACACGGGACAAAGTGGAAATCAGTGGACGTCCTTTCTTACTGTAGTTATTTCTTTTTAGAAGGACTCGTTTAGTTTTGAGATTATTATTTTAATAAATTTGCTTAATTTTCAAAACTGAGTTGTTGACGTGCTTGCTAAAAGTTCTCTAAATTTTAAAATATTTGGCCTTGAGCTATACTTTTTAGGAACGTACAGTTCTCTCTCGTGTTTGAAATAAGGACAGTTGAATAAATAATGGAATTAATCACCCCCGTCATTCAAAGTACACTGGGGACATAACCTTTCCGTATATTGTAAGCCTTCCCATCTACCCTTTTCAACAGGGAGGTGATGATTGCCTGTTCGGAATTTAACCATATTTATGTATTCTTGTTTATGTAAAATTTCAAAATAGTGTTCGAATGCACTATTATCTTCAATAATGGAATAATTTATTCCCTTTTGTGATTTCTGTAACTCAGCGTGCCAGCTTTGATAATACTGATCAATCAGGGTTTACAATATACGGAAAGATTATGTCCCCAGTGTACTTTGAATATTTAATTGCATTTTTAAGTGTTATACCTTGGAGATTATTTTGATAAATCCAGATATCTTGTCTACCGGTTTCATTTAATATATTTTTTTATACTTTGTATCCATTTAGATTCAAAATTTGGCAGTTGCAACATATACTGATATGTCTTGTATGTTCATTTATTTTGATTTCCTGTTATCAATCGGTCCCAAAAACCTATCATTCTACATTTTATTGTTATATTTATTGGCAATCTACCTGTTTCTGCGTATAATATGTATAAGGGAGGATTTTTCTTCAGGAGAAGTAACTTTCTTATAAATTGACAGTGTATGTGTTCCAGCATCTTAGGATCCTCATAGCCCAAGATCTCAGACGCAAGGGGTAGAGTGGAACTCGCAATGGGGTAGAGTGGAACTCTGGGACGAATTGTCCGTGGAGTGTGAAAAGGGCCTAGAAAGTGCGTGGGTGAGCTTATAATTCAATAACATTGAGGCCTCTAAATGCTTGTTTACGTGCCCCCCCCCCCCTCCACTTCTAAGATGTTTAACTCCCTCCCTCCGAGTGTATCGATTTACGCCTACAATAGCTATCTTCTCGGTCCAGCTGCATTTTTCAAGAAACTGATCCCATTTTTACTTCGAGTAGGCTGAAAACGCCTTCGATAACTTTTGTGTTGCCTCATTACCACAAAGACCTGGTTGTGTGATCCATCTCTAACCACCCATTCATTGCCTGCCTGGAAACTACAAATTCCCGGAATATTCTTTGTCCGCACAGGAAATTCCCGGAATATACTTTGTCCGAACAGGAAATGTATAATCCTCTGAACTTGGATGAATTGCATCATTGTATAATAGTCTGAATATAACTCATCTTGTTAGCTTCTTCATGTCCTCTGGGCTCATCTCACGCCGAAATATCTGTTCCCGTTAAACCCTTTTTTGTATATTATGTATTTGTTAACAAATCGCTTGCTGCCCAAATGACAAATTTTTCATCCAGGTACTTGCCCTGACGTGGTTCTTGGTTTGTCAAATAGAGGGTTGTATTACTGCTAACGCCAGACAAGACGTCGCCTGAGTTCCATTCTGCGCTGTGTGCCTATTGGCGCAAGGGGTAGAGTGGAACGCTGGGACGACTTGCCCGCGGAGTGTGAAAAGGGCCGAGAAAGTGCGTAGGTGAGCTCATGATTCAATAACATTGAGGCCTCGAAATGCCTGTCGACAAACAATGAAATCTACGCCCCCCCCCCCTCCACTTCTAAGATGCTTACCTCCCTCCCTCTGAGTGTATCGATCTACGCCTACAATAGCTATCTTCTCAGTCCAGCTGCATTTTTCAAGAAACTGAACCCATTTTTACTTCGAGTAGGCTGAAAACGCCTTCGATAACTTCTGTGTTGCCTCATTACCACCAAGTCCTGGTTTTGTGATCCATTTCTAACCACCCATTCATTGCCTGGAAACTACAAATTCCCGGAATATACTTTGTCCGAACAGGAAATGTATAATCCTCTGAACTTGGATGAATTGCATAATGAAATGTGTAACTGAATAATGATCAATAATTCAAAAGGTGGAAGCATCCAAATCGGGATTCTCCAGTGTTTTGTATCTATTGTTCTTCATTGTTCCGTACTAACTCATCTTTATGCGTCATTTGCATCATAAAAAATATTTCCCAAATTAGATGGGAGAGCGCGGACAACCGGCTTTTAGATGATGTTGATGTCCCCAATGCCTCCACTACCAAAGTAATTGTTTCAGCCAGTGAACCTTGAGGTGATAGATGTGTCTCCCAAATTTGTAAACACCGGTCAACTGACCAGTGACCTCGTGAAACAACCTGACTGGGTCATCCTCGCGTTCTCAGG
Source organism: Pictodentalium vernedei (assembly GCA_031216915.1). NCBI lineage: Eukaryota > Metazoa > Mollusca > Scaphopoda > Dentaliida > Dentaliidae > Pictodentalium > Pictodentalium vernedei. Next base: position 843,897,448 of record CM062296.1, on the reverse strand, counting down.
ACACAATAACTTAATTACCCAGCGGAGCTTGACAACACTTAATTCGCGTGGTCTCGAAATTTATCTATCATCTAGTATTTGTTTCTTCAGAAACTCATTTCGACCTGATTGTTCCCTGAATGTGTTGATTGCGTTCAGAAAAGAACATTTGATGTGTACACAAACCTCATCTCGCCTGGAATAACTGTGTTTGTTTATCAACAAAAATTAATTCATCATCCAGTATTTGTTTCTTCAGAAACTCATTTCGACCTGATTGTTCCCTGAATGTGTTGATAGTGTTCAGAAAAGAACATTTGATGTGCACACAAACCTCATCTCGCCTCGAATAACTATGTATCTTTGTCAACAAAAATTAATTCATCATCCAGTATTTGTTGCTTCAGAAACTCATTTCGACCTGACTGTTCCCTGAATGTGTTGATAGCGTTCAGAAAAGAACATTTGATGTGCACACAAACCATATCTCGCCTCGAATAACTATGTATGCTTATCAACACTGGTCATGTGTTATCCCCTTGCAAACGGTCAAGCCGAAAAGCTCATACACCCCGTTGTTAACCGCGTGGACTCTTCTATGTATATATGAGACACCTTTGTAATACAATTCTCCACCACGACGCACGTGTAAATAGTTATAATTTATAAATAACCTATGCTCAGCTGTCACAAGCTGAATATGTTTACACCAAATATGCTTTATTCAGTTTTTAACTACACAACTTTTACAGCTGTTATCTCCTAGAGAGAGAGAGAGAGAGAGAGAGAGAGAGAGAGATAGAGAGAGAGAGTAATATTCCCACCTCCTACTTATAAACGAGCCATATTGTAAACACTCCTACTTAAGGCGCTGACGGTTCGAGGCTTTTCTGTCAAGACGAAAACATCCATATTCTTATGACGCAATTGTCAGCCCATGCCGATGACTTCTCCAGTTATCTCATCCAACCAGACCTCGAATTAATCCCCATTCATGTTTTGACCCATCATCTTACGCTTAATCTTATTGATTTAAATTTGTAGTCTACCGTCAAATTGCACTTGCGCGTATTCGAGGTCTTCCTTACTCTCCCCATTCATTCAATAGCTGGGCCATAGGCAGTGGTACCTACGAACAATAATATCCAGTCTACTCCATTTCTGTGTAGTGATTTCTGTGTAGTCTTTTTTCACTTCCTGGGGGCAACAGGAAGACAGCCAATATGGCTATGTTGTCTCCCAAACATTTACCATTGTATTCTATTTATGCAAAACTCTTTGTACAAAACTAGCTTGTAAATGTGGTATTTTTGTTGAATAAACTTCATTTCATATGTTAAAATTGGCAAGACAGTATGATCAAAAAGTTTAAATATCAGATCTGGTGGCAGATCAAGGTTGTTTACTCTAGAATAGAGTAAGTGTTTCCGAGCATTTAAAAAACTTCTGGATTCAGAAAAAATCACCCCGAGATATTTATATGAATTTTCTACTTTCAATTCAATATTATCAATTTTAAATGAGAATTTGTGGCTGGCGAGCCCTTGAGCCAAAAACAACTACTGTAGTTTTATTTATGTTGATACTTAGTTTCCACATTCCAAAATAATCTACAAAATCATCCAGGCTTTTTTTAAGTTTAAGCGGGTTGTCGGCAATAAGGACAGTATCATCCGCATACAAAAGTATAAGTATCTGCAGGAAAGTATTGAATTAATTTTCTATGTTATTAAGGAGGATACCCAAATTCCCTCTCCCCACTAAGAAAGTTTCCAGATCATTCAAAAACAAAGAGAATAATACAGGTGAGAGATTTTCCCCTTGACGAACCCCACATTTACAATTGAAAAAAGCAGACATTTCATTATTTCGTCTAACACAGGTCTTGATATTGGCATATATGTTTTTAATCAAGATAATAAATTTTCCATTATTATTACTTTTTAGTAGCTTGTGCCATAATCCGTCCCTCCATAATCGATAAAAATACAGTATAATTTCTTTTTAGAAAACTTGAAAATCTCAAGTATAGAATTTAGTGTAAAGATATGATCTATGGTAGAATAATTCTTTCTAAACCCAGCTTGGTTTTCATTAACAATATTATTTTCTTCTAAATAATAGTTCAATCTATTATTAAGAACAGATGTAAATAATTTACCAACACAACTCAAAAGAGTTATTAGTCTGTAATTATCGGGAAGTTTCGGGTCACCTTTATTTTTGTATATTGGAACAACTATTTCTTCGGACCACTGCGTTGGTATTATGCCCGATTCAAAAATCACATTAAATAGTTGCACATATAGGGGTAGCATTTTGATTTTGGAAGATTGAATATACTCATTTAATATCTTATCAATTCCTGAGGATTTATTATTCTTCAGAGAATGTATACTAGTTAGTATTTCATCAGATGTTATTGGTAAATTCAAAACAATGTCATCGTCATCAATATTGACCTGGTTTTGCACTTCGATGTTGTTGTTATTTTCATTTTCGTTACTATTCATTTCTCTAAAGTGTTCATACATTGATTCTAAACTGGGTGGCTCTACATGACTACTATTTTTAACTTTATTTAAGTATCTCTAGTAATCCTTTGGGGATCTACTTTGTAATTTCCGCACTTTTATTTCATTATCTTTTCTATATTTATTCATATGTTTTATCATCGTATTTTTATATATTTTACATGCAGCTTTCAATGATATTCTATTTATTTCTGATGGTTGTTTTAAGTACTTTTTACGTGCTTTGTTATATATTTTCTTTTTTTTTTTACATTCCTGACCCTACCACGGTTTATGATTTCCATTTGTTGAAATAAAATTTCTCTTTCTTATTTGAAAAGTTTTATTTCCACTTTCAGTATAAATGCTAGTCAATTTTGAGGTTATATTATCAATATTCTTCTGGTTTACATTTGATTTAATTTTGTCAATTTCCTCAATTACTTCCGTAATATTATCATCATTCATGTTATCAACAAACACATCAGATTGCAAGGCGTCCCATTTAAGATTTGTATTTTTAATTGGTTCGTTCTTGATTAAATTATTACGGGTAATCTTTAATTTACAATTCAACAGTGCGAGTCCATCAGAAAATAGGCTTGTGAGCCCAACGACCTCAAAATTTGCTAATAACGTATATCCACTCATTGTCGATATGATATAATCAATCACAGATAAATCTCTGAACGTCATTTTACCAATAGTTTTATCATTGCCATATCTGCCATTTAGGATAATGAGGTTAGTATTTTTACATAACTCTACTAGCTAGCTGATACCCAGGGTTATTTTTTGTTCTTGTCTTGTGATACTCAATTTAAGGTGATATGTCGACTTTTCATAGCAGATGTTTGGCCAAGAAAACTTATAACACCATCATCGAGTTCGAGGGTCTCAGAAATTGCGGCATCTTCAGCATTATAATCTGTAAGGTCTGCGGTCTGGGCGTTAAAGTCACCGAGCAAATAGACATACTTGTATTTACCACATATGTTGTGTACTTCGGGTTCAAACCGCTCGTACCTATCATTATTATAGAATCTGGACTGAATCGGTGGTATATACACTGTTCCAAACAATATATCATTATCAAGACTAACATATCTACCACCGATTTTAAATCCAAAATATATAGTCAGAATCCGTTCCAATCACTTCAACAAATGGAAACAAACAATCTTTCACATTCACCCCTAGACCGCCAGACTTTCTTAGAAATTTCTGCTTTCGGGGCATATTTACAAATTTGTAACCTTCAACAGTTATTAAATCTTTTTCATCAGTTTTCGTTTCGCAAACAAATAGGAGATCATAATGTTTGACAAGTGCAACAAAATCAGGATATTCTACTCGCTTTTTCAGGCCACATACGTTCAAGAACGCTGTATTAAGGATTTGGCTGAAAGAGTTATTTTGTGTTATGTGTGATTTGTTTGCACTGGGAGAGGATAATCAGCTCTTAAGTTCAGAATTCTTGACATCTTCCCCAGCAACCTATTGTCTATCTGTATTGGGTGGTATCGTATTGGTCGAAATATTCAAATTTAGGCTAGTCTTCGCAGAGGTTTCATCAGAGGTTTCATCAGCTATATAATGCAAAATATATCAAAACCTGGAAATGCCGTGCAGTTTCTGACAAAAGCCGATAAATAAAAGAATGATGGAGTATTCTCAACCAATTTTTACAGTCATAAATATCTCTCTTTAATATCTTAACCGCAAGAATGACACCATCAGCTTGGGCAAATTGGCCCTCCAATTTGGACAGGCTGATGGTGTCCCGTCAGTGTCAACAGATGCCTGAGGGTACTTCCCAGGTGTGGCCAACCGGTTTAATGAGGTTTTATTCTTCTTTTTGTACAGTTAAAACTAGAAGTCCTGTCATGAAATGCGCAGAAATAGCACGTTGATATGCGCGTTAATGTGCGCATTATGGCCCAAGTAAAGCTATCAAATTATGTACATATGGCCTGTGCACAAGCAATGTTTCAGCCAATGGACCTGCGGGTAACCCGGAGGTCCATTGGCAGAAACATTGCATGTGTTTGCTATGAGTAACCAGGAGGTCCTGCCGTGCTTTGGGTGCCATTCATTATGACAATTGCGCGCAATTCCAACGCGCAATTAAGCCTAGATAAGCGCACAATTCGTGACAGGACTTCTAGTTTTAACTGTACGTAGAAACAAAATCAAAATTAGCTCTGTAAAGTGCCTATGCCGTAATAAAATGATTTAATAAAAACGGAAATTAGATATTCGGTGTTGGATGAAAAGAATACATACACATCCATATATGTTCCCATTATAATATAATAGTTTGTGTTATTCACATTATTTGTGCATTGTCCAATTTTCTTCCTATAAATAATATTGCATGTTTATCTCCAAAAAAAAAATCCAAAGAAACAATCCATTTTCTCAACCTCAGATTTCATAGAATGTTATTAAATTTTAGGCCAATATTTAATTTTCTCACCCTCTTCGATATGCCATAGTCCCAAAGGCAATTTTGTGTATAGGGTCAACACAAATATTTTTCAGTGTGATGAGCTACATTCTATGACAGTGACCGCACCCCCCACTCCTCCCCGCCAACATCACTAAAACGCAAGTTTAGCATTATTCACACGGCCCTGAGTGTCGTATGTGATCATTTTGAGGCGTATTAGTGAGTTCAGTAGTGACTTTTATGAGTCTGGTCAAGTATTTTTTATTTTCCTTTTTTATAATCGGTCGTTTTCCTTTTCACTTTTATATATATACCCAAATAGGTAAAATCACAGGTTAGCAGTAAACAAATGACCAGGCCATGCTTTTGTCTTCTTAGAACTATTTCCAAATAACCTATTAAATTTAAAAAAAACGTAGGAGCCTTTTGTCAGAAACCGATTCCCTAACGACAAAAGTGGTGCAATGGGGGCCTGATGGGGCCATATCAAAAATCCGAAACCCTTATGCACATCTAGAGATCCTACCTGGACATATGGCCACATTTTAAACAATCAAAATTACATATCATATGAGGTTTTCGTCGCAAAGCGGTATTTTAGCGGAGTCTTTATGTGGCGCCACTGGCACCACATGGTCACAGAAATTCAAACTAAAACTTATTTTTGTCATCTCTATACCATGATCAAGAAATATAGTAAGTTCCACAACTATAGCTCTAAAATGGACTTACGGACGTATGGACGTATGGATGAACGGACGGAGATCATCAACTGTAAGAAACATGCGGGGATAATTATTATTTGGTTCATTAGTGGAGCTGGAGTAGACAAACGGGGAAAATGAGAGGGATGGAGAGGAAACTGGGACAGAGATATAATTCACCAAGTCAGATTAAAGTAAACGTCCAACGACCTTTAAACTTCCTAATACATTGGAAACTCAAAATCATCCATTAACCCTTTACCCAACGTAACGGTAAAAACCGGCCAGCGCTATTCACAAAAATCGCCAATTAATTTTCATAATTGTTTTCATTTTTTGTCTCACAAACATAGGCTATGACACCTCTTTGGAACGAGCTCGTCGAGCTCGTTCCAAAGAGGGGTCATAACCTATGTTTTTGAGACAAAAAATGAAAAAAAGTAGTTATTCAAGAATTGTGTTTGCAAGTGTCGTCTGCTTTTCATGTTAGGTAAAGGGTTAAAATTGACCATTCCTTCTTCATATCCCCCGTGTTTATGACACGATCGTACCACGTTATTTTGCGCTATAAAGTATTCATGAAGAATAGCGTTGTGCCAGCATACATTTCGTTGCTAGCTGTTTTAGTTGTTTTTCTTTTTTTTACTGTTGTTAACACCTTCAACCCCTTATTTTTATTTTCACTGAACTATGAAAAATTATCTGGTGTGTTAAGAGCAAATACACCAACGGCATTCAGTCTTGTAAAATACAGAATAGGGTTGCTTCCCTTAGATTATAATTTTTGTGACGTGCTCTCCTTATTCTACCTGTGTGATCGGCATAAGGTAAGTAGCGGTTCTCGACTCAGATGACACAAATATATTAATGTTCTAAGATACATGTCACTTTATTAGGCAAAACTGTCTCAATAATGTGCAGGGACGTGGCGACAGGGGTAGGGGGGTTGGGGTTTGTCTCACCCCACACCCATCAATCCTGGCCAAAATTGCCTATAGTTACAAATTCGAAGGTCAAATCATGAGTAGTTGAAATTCCATCTATATGAATTATAGAGCTATTTTGGTGATGCTGATGTCTCCTTTACTTCCCAAAATTCCAACTTGCTTTCAAATCGGCAAAAATACCAACATTTACTATTTACAACTACAGTGTACGCAATATCGAGGTCCATAAGAATGCATGATGTCAATCGGTATGAGATTTCTATAGCACGTTTCCTTATCGTAATAAAAAAAATCTTAGAAATGCACTTAAAAAAAATCGCATCATGTAAAATCGTTATCCTGAGTTAATTCCATCATTCACAGTTACACAATGATGAAACATCGAATATTGATCATCCCTGCATAAGATCTGATTTAATGTTAGAACAGTGTGAATTGCTCAAAGTTCTAAGTTTGAGAATTTGTTTAGCACATTTTGAATTCCCAGAGTAATACCAAATAATAATAACCTGATAATTCTATCATAAATGTGTTGGCATTTCAGTTACTAGAATCAATTTTATGCCTCCCTTCATGGCTTCATTTTCAAAATGTTTCTCGGTAGTGAATTTCCAACTATGGGGAGGGATCGGGAGGGGGATTTACACCACCGAATCGGAAACCTCTAGCCTGTCCCTGACAATGTGTTCCCGACTTGAATGGGCCGAGGCTTGGGTAAGCATCACATACCCTCCACTAGTTTCGAAAATCATTTTTGTCAGAAGCTCTGATACCAGGGAGCCAATACTATAAGAAATTTACAATTGTATTTTATAGAATTGTATTTTCTACCTATTACTATAACTGACAGATATGAATCATTAGAATTTTTAAAGATATGGTAATTCGCAAAATTGACACATCTTTGAAAATGCTAATGGTTCATTTCAACCTATTTAAAGTCATATTTAAAAAAATACAATTCTAGAAAATAAAATTGTAAAAGTTTTATAGTATTGGATCCAGGGAGCACGGTATTCTCACCGATAACACATAGACATCTTCTGCCGCAGATTAATGTGCTATCGTGATAATGCCATAAATCAAGCATAGAGTTCCAGCTCTTCCAAGGATCACCTGAGAGCCGATATAAATTCCTTAAATCCAAATGAGTCTATATAAAACGAGGGAAATAATTTGGGTAACGTATATTGTGATCACGTGCAAAGAAGGCTCCCCTTGACCACATTATTTATCTTCCATTTTCAAAAAAAAAAAACTTCTCTCCTACTCGCCCCAAATCACTGCTACGTGTTTGGGGTGATTAATAGCCCAGAATCCCAGACCATCTGCTGGCTTGAGACGTTTTATGTGTAACGTAAATGATGAAATAAAGTTTGCGAATTTCTTTAACAATGAGGGGTAAATCTTTTTGATACCGATTGCAACCCTTATGATCCACTCTCCCCCAAATCCCACCACCCACCTTCACCTACAAACAAATCCATTGTCACATTAAATGCCAACTGATCCGTCGTTTCACTATTACAGTTTGTTCATAGCGAATGCACTGCAGTGCCTTTGAGTGTCAATCGTTGTATAACCTGGCATGTTTTTCACCCACCATAACTGCCGTGCGTGAGATCTGTTGGCCGGCTTGTGTTGTTAGTCGGTTCGTGACTGACTGAAGAAACATGCAGCTTCGATAGCTTTAGAATACAAGGCTGCCGTGTCGTGAAGTAAGGCCCGGCGAAGCTCCGTTGTTCGATGTTGCTATTCGGTTCGATTCGAAATCGGCTACCCTTTCGTATCTTTTCACAGTAATATATCTTGGTATCATCTGCATCATCTCACAAAGCATGTAGTACAGTCAAAACTAGAAGTCCTATCACAAATAGTGCGCTTATCTAGGCTTAATTGCGCGTTGGAATTGCGCACAATTGCCATATCGAATGACATCCAGAGCACGACAGGTTCTCCTGGTTACTCATAGCAAACACATGCAATGCTTCTGCCAATGGACCTCCGGGTTACCCGGAGGTCCATTGGCTGAAACATTGCTTGTGCATAGGCCATATGTACAGAATTTGATAGCTTTACTTGCGCCATAACGCGCACGTTAACGCGCATATAGACGTGCTATGTGTTCGCATTTCATGACAGGACTTCTAGTTTTAACTGTACAGAGAGAAAGTGTACATAAATAATGCTGAACGCAACTACTGAGCGTAGTTTCTGCTATATCAAATAGGAACTACGTCAATGTATCGTTTATGTTAATTCGGGTCTTACTAGTCACCATCACTATTGAATGCAAGTTTAAAGTTTTCGAAGAATGTCGACAATGAACTGTTTCTGGAGCCTAGTATCGGTAATTCTCTTGTTTCTGAACTATAATCCTTTGGGTAACATTCAAACTACATCATCAAGGCATGCCTTCGTCGAAGGCATGCCTTGATGATGTGGTTGGAATATTTTATCAGACGGGACTTGAACCACCACAGTTGGTGCAAATTAGGTTTACAGCCCACTGCACCTCTCCAATCGGTCATCTTCAAGAAGTACCTGATTGGATTCGAGATTCAATTTCGAATAAAAACCTTAATTCAAAACGAGATTTGATTCGAATCAAAAGCATGTGATTCGTAGGGATTATACTCTCAGATGAAAACTGAAATCTTCGGACACTCTCTTCTGTAGCAACGCCACCACATACAAGGGTCATCAACATGAGCACACCAAGATAAAATATAACCGAGACTTCCCGGAGACAGCCTTGTATAAGCTTCAAGCTTACTGCTGAATCCACTTCAGTTCATGTTCTATTTTGTTATTTGTTTGTCGTTGTTCTTTGTAAATTTTACTTGGTCTGAAATAAATATTCTTTAAACTAAAAGATAACTGAATATTATATTTCCCTCTCAAAGAAACAGATTAAGGAATACGCAGATGGAAAAATAGCAACATGTTTACGCGTTATGAACGTTTAATAAATCAATACACAGCGAAAGGATAACTGCAGTGTTAACAACTTCACTGTACCGAAAATTCTTGGAGAGATTGAAATTTCAAGGTCCTCACATTTCAAGGTCATTGATTGGATTATATTTACAACTGGGTTTAGATATAATAATCAGATAACAGCATAAACACATGTGTGCGTGTGCAGTAATTAATTAATTTTCACGCTTGCATGTGAAACATGATATTGTCATGTGATATTTTTTAAATACCATAAATGACAAATTCGAATATCGGATTTATGAAGCGACGCACATCCCGCACCACACGCGATGGAATTTTTAAAATGCAAAGACAGTAGCTTATCTTTTGATGTCATGGATTTTTTGTAACGTGTTGAGACACGTCCCGATACGACGTTGTAATGAATATGGGTAATCCATTAGTAGTACATGTACTATTAGTATTCCAAATGTGTTAATATACATCTATTTTTTGACGACATATTTTTTTTTCTTTTTTTTGGGGGGGGGGGGGGGGGGGTTGAAGCACGTTCCACACGTTCTGGTGTCATGAACTTGCACATACTACATGACCTGCACGTCACCTGTAACGGATCATGCTGGACTACGCGAGCACGGCAGTGTATCAGAAAAAAGATTTCTATCTGAAACTGACCTACGCTGGGACGGAGATCATGACCAAATGCGACTGGTGGTGATTTGATTCATTACCTATGTGATTGTACTAGGAACATATTTGAATACAATCTGCCAATAAAAAATCCGAGAGGGTGCATTCTGCTTTTATACAAGCAACAAATTCAGAGGGCCGACTTACCAGAGAATGAACTGTCTAATCAAAAAGAAGGTTGATCAGAAAGAAACGAGGACTTTTAGGTAAGGAACGAGCTCATCACAATTTTTTTGTTTGTATTCCTAGCGGTCGAAGATAGCAGAATCAATGCTATCTTGTCGCCATTGTGCACCAATAAACTACAGTTAAAACTAGAAGTCCTGTCATGAAATGCGCACAAATAGCACGTTGATATGCGCGTTAATGTGCGCGTTATGGCCCAAGTAAAGCTATCAAATTCTGTACATATGGCCTATGCACAAGCAATGTTTCAGCCAATGGACCTCCGGGTAACCCGGAGGTCCATTGGCAGAAACATTGCATGTGTTTGCTATGAGTAACAAGAAGAACCTGCCGTGCTTTGGATGCCATTCCATATTGCAATTGCGCGCAATTCCAACGCGCAATTAAGCCTACATAAGCGCACAGTTCGTGACAGGACTTCTAGTTTTAACTGTACTTGAAGGATCCGTTTTTATCGTATGAAGGCAAGTCCTCATTGCCTCCATGCAACGAAAACACACCCTTCAAGTATAAATAGACCACAATAAGGGTTGTGCGTAACATAGTCGCCAAATAACCATATGCCAATATGAGAAACTTGAAGTTAGACTTCATTAACCCAATGGACCCTGGTGGTATCTTCCCTGTCTGTTCAATGGCAGAAATTGGAAGAGTCCATATTTATTAATTGGCGGTAAACCAATTAATGTTTTCAACGTGCATCCCCAACGCCACACGCTGAAAATGTTGAATGGTATACCCACCCAATCATTTCACATCAATCTTACTGAATGGAATGATGTGGTATCATATTCGTGGGCCGAACAAAAAACGTCTCCACAGGTTCTAAGGGTAAAGGAATTCTCATGGCATCGTTTAGTGAAAAGGAAATTCTATTGGCATAGAAAGACCATAGAAGGGGATTCAGGACGTGGCCGTCCAGTACCAAGAGAGATGAGTATATGGAAGATTTCAATTTGCGCCTTATTAGGGGATTTTCACATGTCATTTGTGGCATCATGTTGTGCCAAACGAGTGTCTCGATGCAGATTTAAGGGGACGTGATAGTGTGAGAAAATCCGAGCTAGGTAAAAGGGGAGATCTGGTCATAAAATAGAGGAATGGGCTGCAGAATGGGCCTGATAGACAAAAAAGGACGTGAAATCGAGCTACAAGAAAAACTCTACCCGAATTGAACACACCAAGCAAACGTATACCTGTCCAGTAATACGCCTCTCAAACTCATAGCAATCACGGACCGCCATAGACACCAAGATGCCGCCCCCATTAGACCACGGAAACACATGTCACTCTAAATATTCACACTGACACTGGGTATCACTATGGTGATTACGTCACATCTGCGGAGCTTACGTAGCTAATATGACAACACAGCGTTTTGTCACTGGGAAACGTGACTCTGACGTCACTCCAAAGGTCCTACCGGGTACATATCATTCTACGGACAAGTCCTTAGAGATGCCATCACGTGCGATGAGATTTTGGCAAGCCCTTCAGGGAATTATTTATGTTACATATGAAATAAGTGGGCGACTGACAAAGCTTTTGGAAGGTAAAATCGTGAAACTTTATATACACCCTGTCACTGATGAACGCCGACTGAAGAGGGCGATACCTACGAAATTGACGCCACTTAAGAAATTGAATTATGACGTCATATATGGCGAAGTTGACAATAAAAGCAACGAGCCATGTTATCAGGAGGTTTTTTGCGTTAAATAAATATTTGATTTAACCCTTTACCCAACGAATCGCCTGCATCCGCCCGCGTAATATGCAAATTCAGCAGTAGAAAAAAATATTATTTTTCAAAAACTTTCAACAAAACCATATCGTGTGTCCCCTCGTTGGAACGAGCTCGTCGAGCTCGTTCCAACGAGGGGGTCACATGATATGGTTTTATTTAATTTTTTTTAAAAATTTGAAAAAATGATATTTAAAATAATAAATTTTGAAATCGTCTGCGTTGGGTAAAGGGTTAAGGCAGGAGACCCACTGACAAAATTTTAGACAGTTTCATCTAATTCATCACGTAATTAGTGTTAATCACATAATGTCCATCAAATAGCTCCTTACAGACAATTTCGCTCACAACACGTCTATTACGGGGATGTCGTTAGAGGTCGACGTCGTAACGTTGTGAGTTGATTACGGAAGTAGAATTGAATTAATGTACTCTTATTTTTCATTTAGTGTTTTCCTAAAACCAAAAGCATACGACATTTGCAGAAATAAATATTTCCTGAATTTATGTCCCCCACCCCCCCCCCCCCCCAAAAAAAAAAAAAAAAAATAGCCTATGACCTTTCACTGCAAAGAGCACGGGCTCTCTGCAGTGAGAGTGGGTGCATAAGTTATGTTCTGCAGCAAAAATTGAAAAACAAATCAAATTTGGATGGCAATTTGTTGTGAACAACGCTGAACGAAACTATTTTTTTTTTATTGCAGTTCAATACCTTTTGTGGTGTAATTACTATGTCAGTATATCAGTACTGCAGCATAACGCCATCACTGGCCTCCATGTATTACCTTGTAATTTCAAAATACTAACTTCAATTTAATAGTTTGTAATTACAAGGTATTAACTTGTTGTTACAAAACAGCTACCTTAAAAGTACCGCCTAGCCTTGTGGGTGGGGGGGGGGGGCAATACATTACTAGATGGGTCCTCAGGTGGAGGATAGAGGAAGGCCTACTCAACTGAGCAGGTTTGCTGCGAAGTATCAGCATACGCAGCTCCAGAAAAAAATGATACAGTCCTGTTGTGCAGGCAACTTCTTTTTCCGCGAGGTACGTCCCTAAGGTCCCAGTGGAAAGAGTTCTGGCATTTGAGGACAAACAGTAACCCTGTCAGGGCTGTCGCCATTTTGGAGATACCTGTCGAATACATTGCTTTGGCCCTAATCTCGGACGCAGACGGACGGTCAGACAGGCTCGATCTTGTCAATCCGGAGCCCCACCCCCCTTCCCGCCCCAAAAAAGTGTCACGTCGGGAAGGGGAGGATTGGGTGGCCATTCAATCAGTTGCTAACGCACCCAGTACATCTGCGTGGTGCCGAGTCGGAACATCTTCTCTGATCTGTTCAGTTGAACGTTACGGTCGTGAATGATGCCAAGTCCATGCTTTTCCAAGTCTTGTGTATCTGACGCCCGTGTTTGAGAGCGCCACCCCATTTCAACGCGTTATTATCAACATTAGGATTCTTGGTTGTGGTTTGTGTTTGTTCCCGATAGAGTTACAGGTTAAAGTTGAGAAATTCAGAAAATTTAAATGGAAGCCTATAGACAAGAAACGCAATGTGATTTTCCTTTGTAAACTCGTAGAGGGGGATTGGTCGATAATTCTGAAACTGATTGGTTACTTTGGCGACCAATCTATAATCTTGATCCTAAAGCTGTCAGATGGGGGCGATCTGCATTTATACTGGTTTGGGACAGGTCAAGCTACAAACGTCTCTCCAATGGAGACAGATCAAATAGCTCGAGTGCATTCCCAGCACCTACAGTTTGTACTTATAATACCTAACAGGTTTCTTTTTTTTCGGGGGGGGGGGGGGGGAGAGGGCAGATTCTTGTTACAAAATAGTTACCTTAAAAGTACCGTCTAGCCTCTAGCCTTATCCCCCTTTTGCTTGGTAGCAGCAGTTGAGAGAGAACATGGAATTATGATTTTCAAATTTGGACAAATTTGTGTGTTTTGGTCATGTTTTATGGCTTTCCTTTGTGGAATAGGTGAACTGTTTTCAAACTCTACTCACAATGGACAGTGTGGATATACAACCACAATGGTTAGTCAGTTAAACTTCTACAGTGGAGAAAATCTATTCCGCCTAAATAACAAGAGTGGAAGTAGACGTGATACAGTAACATTCAACATGTGTTTAAACCTTGGCATAGCAATTCCTAAAAAAAACAAACGAGGAAAATGTGCGGGGCGAAAGTAGAGATTTGGACGTCAAAAATGGAACACAATAAAGGAGTTCATTCACAACTTCATCTCTCTCTTCCAAAGCAGACAACTTTTAACAACAATAAATCTTGCAGTTTTGGACTTGTATACGCAAGATCTCTTCGAAACAAATCCAACTTGTTTCTTCATTTCGTTATCACGAGGAAGTAGATTTCCGCATGATAACAGAAACATGGCTGAAAGACTCTGATGACACAATCATTGCGCGCCTGAAACCCTCAGGCAATGCTTTTCTTAGCATTAAACGTACTGACAGGCTTGGCCGTGGCATCGGCATTTTCTTCAAAAGTGAATGTAAAGTTCGTCTCTGTGATTCCGGAGCTAAACTATCGTTTGAGTTTGCTGTAGTTTATCTATCTATTAGTGGGATTCGGGTTACCACATACACGATTTCCTATTCCCAAGCACACCCAGTTACGACAAAGAAATTCATCAAGGAATTTGAAGAATTTCTCATCAACATTCTTGCTCATCGTAGTCGAGTGTTAATTGCAGGTGACTTCAACATTCACATTAACGATGAGTCAAATGCAGACTCAGCTGCTTTCAAAGACCTGATGGAGGCTTTTTCACTGATTTTCCAACACACAGATCCGGAAATACTCTTGGTCTAATACTAACAAAAGAGGATAGTGATTTCAAGGTCTCAAATGTGAAGTCAGACTTTCTCTTCTCTGACCACACATTTGTTATTGCTACGCTTTCAACGTGCCGTCCCATACTTGAGAAGAAACATATAGAATTCCGTCCACTAAAATCAATGGACATGGAAACATTCAGAACTGATCTCTTTTCAACTGTGCAGACTATCATGCAACTTGAAGATGTCGACGAGTTAGCTGTTGAATACAACGTCGTGAGATATTAGATCGCCATGTACCTTTGAAATCAAAGATAGTTATAGCAAGGGAGCCTGCCCCGTGGTTCACTCCCTGTGCCCAGAAACTGAAAACTGAAACCCGTCAATACGAGCTCCACTGACGTAAACACAAAACTGTGCAAAATTGGCAAATTTTCAGCAAAAAGAGGAATGGGTATAATAACCATCTCAATAATTCAAAAAAGACCTGTATTCAAAAGAAAATTCAGTCATGTGGTAATGACACCAAACAAATATTTGATGTTGTCACCAAGCTGACTGGAGAACAAAAATGTAATCCCATGCCTGATGATTTAACTGGCAAGGAATTTGTTGATGCATTTGCCAAATGTTTCTTTGAGAAAGTGAATAATATCAGGCATGCACTCAGCAGTAATCAATTGTTTCGCAATTCGAAAATTTTACAGAAGTTAGTATTGAAACTGTCTTTAAACTTATTCGTAAAGGTAAACCAGCCACCTGTGATCTAGATCTATTACCGACATTCCCTATAAAATCCCACTACGATATTTTCACTCCATTGATAACAAACATTATCAATGCATCTCTTACATCAGGCATTTTTCCTACAGTGTGGAAAAAGGTCATTGTGAAACCTTTGCTGAAAAACAAAGTTGGAACCCATTCTGAGCAATTACAGCCCTGTCAGTAATCTGTCATTTTTGTCCAAATTGGTTAAAAAGTCTTCAACAATTAGTTTTACAAGTCATATTGAGAATAACCACCTCCTCCTCCCTCGGTACCAATGTGCGTATAGATCCGGCTTCAGCACTGAGACCTTATTACTCAAGGTATACAACGATCTTCTAGTTAGTATGGGACACCAGTCTCTCTCACTGAATATTTGGCGAATTTGATTACCTTCTCCACCAACTCTTGTGCCACTAGATCTAGCACTACACTCAAATTGGCACAACCTTTTAATAGGAAAATTACTTTTGCAGACAAAGCTTGTAGCTATGTAAGCCCAAGCAAGTTTTCAAAATTCACCACACTTCTGTTAACTGAATACTTCTTTTATCATCCTTTAAATATGTATGTTTAATGTTTAAATATGTTAATTGTGTATTATATGTTTCTGTGAAGCGCCATAGAATATGGCCCTGTCCCTAATTGTTCGGGGCAGTGGTACAAATTTAAGCGCTATACTAAATGTCGGATGTAATGTAATGTAATGTAATGTTCTAGAAAAGAATTATCCAATTTTCTTTAAACAGAGGTTTATAAGAAGGAATTACATAATAGGGCTGTTACGATTTTTTAATTTAGGAATCGATTAATCGTTGCAAATAATCGACGATAATCGATTGATCGTACCTAGATGACCCCCATCTCCTTCTCTTTGAAGTCGATAAAAATGAAGTTGAAGTGAGTTGACCTACCTCAAGTAAACAACGAAGACGATCCTCTTTTAGTTACATTCAAAGCTTTGATGTTCTGAACGTTTGAACCGTCAATGTAATAATCAAGACCGGTCGGCAGTTGCGAACTTCGCAACTGCCGACCGGTCTTTATTATTACACTGACGGTTCAAACGTTCAGAACATCAAATCTTTGATGAATGTACCTGAAAGACAAATGCTTCCAATAGCTTCTTGGGGTTTAACATAGATATTCTTAACTCTTTACCTTTAGAAACAATAGTTTTTTCAACAGATTTTCTTTTAATTATTACACGTCTAAAACGGGATATAATTTACCGATTATTCGACAACGAAAAATACTAATCGATTTCGCCGTGACCGATCAACAATCGATTAATCGATTAATCGCGACAGCCCTATTACATAACATGTCTTTTTGGGGGAAAATAAGTTAAAGGAGAAGGCATTTTTTTATTAGGAAATCATGTCAAACATAAGTCTTCAACTTATGTCTTTATAAAAATAAAAGACATGCCGAATTTTTGTTCCTGCTTACTTCATTTCTCATTTTGAAACAAATTTGTGATATTGACAACAGAGAATTTCCTAATTATGATGATGATGATGATTTATTTCTCTAGTTGCACAATAGAATAGGGGTAAACAAAAATACCACAGGAATCAACTTTTTTAAACAAGATTTTGAATGAAACGAACATGGAAATAAAGTTAACAAAAACAAATAAAGTTGTATCACACGGTTCCAATAGGGGTACCTTAAAAGACATCAGGAATCAACTTGTTTTCCAAAACAAAACGTAAATGGAAATAAATTTAACAAAAGTAAATAATGGTGCATATCTGGTTCCAGTAGGTGTAACCTAAAAAATATCAGGAATCAACTTTGTTTACACACAACGATAATGGAAATGAATTCAACAAAAATAAATAAAGGTGTATCATTCGGTTCCAAAAGATGTAACCTAAAATATATCATAAACAACTTTTGTAAATTAAATGAACCGAAGACAATTTTTCAAAAAAGTGTATATCCGGTTCCTATAGGAGTAAACTAAAAAATACCATGAATCAATTTGAAATAAGTTAACAAAAATACAAAAGTATTCTCCACTTCCAATAGGGGTAGTCTAAAGTACACCAGGACATTACAACATGAATGGTGATGATTTAGAAACCTCTCTGCATTAAAATATCTTGTTTATGGATTTCTCATGTTGAAGTACAAAAAAAGGGATTGGGAAACAAACATAGTTGGAACATTTATTTGGTTCAATGCTTGATGGATTCCTTTATAAGGCTTTGTTTCAAGAATAGCCTTCTAAGACGTTTTGATGAATTGCAATATAGGACTTTTTACGAGAAAGATACTTCATATAGGAGTTTTTGTTGTACTGCCATACATGATATCCGAGAAGGCAAAACAGGACTTCAAAGAGAGACTGTCATATGGGACTTAGGAGACTGCCATATTTGACTTTTTGAGGAATTTCAATTTAGGACTTTTTGACAATAGACCACCTAGAATCCATTTCTGATTTTCAGTTACTGATCTTAGGTCCATCTAACTTGACGTTTTCTGGGTAGACCACCTAGAATTCATTACAGATTCAGGAATTTTCGGTCACCCTAACATGGTTTATGTACATGAGAGCTGACTATGGCTCTTCAAAAGCTTTCTTCAAAAATTGGTTGTAGAGTTGAAAGATTAGTAACATGTCACCCATTGATTTTTTTCTTGACAGAGGCTCTTCTCGTTCTTCTTGAAAAGTATTCTTCTATCCGTTCATTCATTATTCTCTCTGGTAAAATCGTAATAATTGTATTGTTAATGTAGTTATACGCTTTGGGTCCAAATACTCAATTCCCATTGGTCAGCTGGATGAAAACGTCATGACCAAATGTAATTCATTTTCCAATGAATACATTTGGGCGAACTTTGACCCGCATTTACGGTAGAGCGCAGTTGACAGAATGTAATTCGGGCGGTGTTTGGGTGGGTTTTTAACTTTTAGCGCCTCTCGCAGTGATCAACTCCGCTGCTGTTTCTTTGGTGACTTTTCCCAACTGTGGCATAAAGCCTGTTACTAAAATACTTGTTTCCATTTCTAAAGTTGTGAAAATTGAAGCTTATTTGCCTTTGAGATATCATTTAGACGGAACAAAGGCTTGCGCTAATTCATGATTCCAACGACTGAAAGTCGTATGATTTTCAACAATGGCGAATGATGATTCGTGAGGGAAAAAAAGTAGTTTAAACAGTTACGGAATATAATTATAAGAATTGAATGCAATTTTTATAATTTCTATTGGAGTATGAACGCGTGGGAATGGGATTCATACATAATTTGTACCCATTCCCACGCATTCATACTCCAATAAAGATTATAAAAATCGCATTCAATTCTTAAATGATTATTCGATACACCATATGACTTATCTTTCTCTTGGACAAACCATCTTTTCTTTGCTTACATATGAACATATTCTTGTATTTGACAACAAATCCTCTGTTTGTTACAGTCCCGGGTTGTTGTGTTTTAACACACCTATGCATCTGTGTTTATTCAGGGTGTCTTGACGTTTGTTGATTCCTTTGCAGATACTTTTATCTGCAAAACAGCTGTATGTTATACTCTACAAAGCTGCAATGCCTTCACCTTGCCATTTAATTTTAAAGAGACCAGGAGTTATTTTATCAGACGTTTTCTGTTGTTTAGAACGTGAGGGCGACAGCCCCTCTTTCCCTACTAATTTGTTCTTTTCAGATTCGCTTTGATGTTTATTACAAGCTTATGCAGGAACCACTGATTCCAGTGATGGTAAAACTGTTCTTTCACCTCTGGCCGCACCACTTCATCGATGTTTTGACTGAACGAGGCAAGATATAAAGAATCTGTGTCTAGGGCTGTCACGATTAATCGATTGTTGATCGGTCACTGCGAAATCGATTAGTATTTTTCGTTGTCGAATAATCGGTAAATTGTATCCCGTTTTAGACGTTTAATGACTAAAAGAAAATTTGATGATAAAAATACTGTTTCTAAAGGTAAAGAGTTAAGAACATCGATGTTAAACCTCAAGAAGCTGTGGGAAGTATTTGTCTTTCAGGTACATTCATCAAAGCTTTGATGTTCTGAACTTTTGAACCGTCAGTGTAATAATCAAGACCGGTCGGCAGTTGCGAAGTTCGCAACTGCCGACCGGTCTTGATTATTACACTGACGGTTCAAAAGTTTAGAACATCAAACCTTTGAATGTAACTAAAAGAGGATCGTCTTCGTTGTTTACTTGAGGTAGGTCAACTGACCTGAACTTCATTTTTATCGACTTCAAAGAGAGGTGTGGGGGGGGGGTCATCTAGGTGCGATCAATCGATTATCATCGATTATTTGCGACGATTAATCCATTCCTAAATTAAAAAATCGTGACAGCCCTATCTGTGTCCATCTCAAAATCTTCAAAATTGCAACGATCAACAAAATGACAAACGAAGGCGTATTAGAATTCCAGCATATTTGTAAACAAAACATCCTGTATGCGAAGGGAAATTCAATTTGATATTTGTTTTCTGTTCGATTCTACTTCATACAAAGAGTCACTGAGTGCATGTTAAAGTGCGAAAATATAGGTTGTTGATGGTAACATATACTTCATTGTGTTTACAATACAGTTAAAACTAGAAGTTCTGTAATGAACTGTGCGCTTATCTAGGTTTAATTGCGCGTAGGAATTGCGCGCAATTGGCATATCGAATGGCATCCAAAGCACGGAAGGTTCTCCTGGTTATTCAAAGCAAAAACAGACAATGTTTCTGCCAATGGACCTCTGGGATACGCGGAGGTCTATTGTCTGAAATATTGCCTGTACACAGGCCATGTGTACAGAATATGATAGCCTTACGACGGTCATAACGCGTAGGGTAACGCGCAGATCGACGTGGTATCTGTGAGCAATTATGACAGGACTTCTAGTTTTAACTGTAGTGGATGTTCTTTTAAATTTTCTTTGTTGATCAACGTCTTTCCATAATTACTGCAGCCTAGCAACCTCATAGTGTCATCAACAATGGCTTTATTTGGGTCTTCGTCCACGTCTCTCTGAGCTTGTGACATATGTTGTCCACATTCTCGAAAGCAGACTTCCGACTGGTATTGGGTGATTTCACGGACTACTAACTTGAAGCCTGGGATGTAAATGCCACTTTAAAAAATGTGTGACCAACGACACTTTTGTACCAGAGTATCTGCTGATCAAAGATCTGCGAGGATGCGACATAACAGTGTTCATTTCAGCATACATCTTCATGTGATCTTCAACTCTGGAAATTGTAGATGCTTTCAGGTAGTCTGCCAAATGGACATCTCAAAGTATCAAACCAAAACGTTATGTTAAAATTTTCCACTTGATGGTTGTTATATTCAAACGACCAGTATGTTTTAAGGTTGGTTATACATTCAAAAATGATTTCAAGCCTGAGTTGTTTTTTTTTTCATTTCCGCAAACACACACTCCGAGAGTTCTACGAGATCGTAGCCCAGATGACGAATATACGTGGTTGTTTTCTGGGTATCTTCATACAGTTCTTCCACTTTCTTCTGTATGACGTTGTTGAAAATGACGGGCTCGCCAGTTTTGTCTTTGATTACATGGTTGTGTCCATACCAGAAACAGCATTGGAACTGACTGCTTTGTGTTTTTACACACCAACCGTCTACTGGTGGTATACCTCTCCTCCCAAGTCTTTTTTCAACTCCGCTGATCTTCAAGTCATCCCGTTTCGCCTCACACTCATCCATCTTACCATATTTTGTGCAGTGCTGAGTTGGCATATTATGCATCAAACACTACAGATAAAAGGCTTTGGCATCAAATCTGACGATACCGGAACATGGTTTTGCATCTTCACCATACCAAATAGATCTAATTTTTGTTAGACATTTCTCTAGGTACATGTATCTATAAAATGATAGCAGGGCCAGCAATAATGTTGCCCTTCACTAGATGGTGTCGCTCTGTGTGTGTCAGTAAACAAAGTGAAGTAAGTAGAGTCACCTACTCTGTTGAAAATATATTTAAAAGTTAGTCCAGGAACGGTGATACCATCATTTAACATATCAATATTTCGTTTTTTGCAGAATGTAAACTGTTTCTTTACAGCTTCCAAGGAAGGCTGGACATCGCGGTCATTGGACCAACACAAGATGGAGCGAAATGATATCATCTGTTTCTCATCCCAAATGCTTCGACAATATTAATTTTCTTATTCAGTAAAATTGGCTTCTTCGGATCGCTGTAGAAGTCTTTATGTTCAGGTAAATGGTCCATGTCAAATTTTGAGATGTCATCCATCCGGCCATTAGGGAAAAAAACCTTAGTCATGGAACATACGGAAGCCCCTAGAAATGTATCGTAACGGAAGCAAGGAGCCAAGTACAACAAGTTCTGTTTCAAGAAAACAACTACAGTACAGCCTACAATAAAGTGGAAACCCGGTCGCGCTAATAACGCGATGTTTGGGCGATATTTGCGTCACAATCCTATCTGAATATCGCGATATTTCCATATGACTAACACGTCAGTTTGTCGTTATTTGACGGTCGAACGCGCTAAGATGACGAAGCTTCAAGGAACAAGTTACGTGTACAAACAGTACAACGGTACATATTTAAAAACAAAACATGATTAATTATGCTAAACAGTAAACAAACATAAACGCTCAAATAATTGTTAACAGCGCTCATTTCAAAGTAATTACAAAACAAACAGGTACACAAAGACACGTTTAAATAAGCACAAAGCTGAAGAACATTCCTGAAATTGCACTCATTATTTTCCAGCCAGTTCACCAGTTCGTACTCCTGGGTGGACGTATTCTTGCTTATGTGTATATAATTCTGATTATAATTTTGGAATATTAGGAATGATGATGAAGGATATTTTTTTTCAAAAATTTAATCATTTGCCCCGCCTCTGCGTTTGATTGGTTGAAAGCATACAGCGTGAAAGTCGGCAAAATCGTATAAAACAAATCACGTCATGATTTAAATTGCCTCTACACGTTCGCACATCCGATCCAACAGTGAAGACTCTGGAAGCCCCGCCCACTCAATTCAATTGTCACCGTGAGGGCGTGACGGCAGACTGATAGGTGGATAACAAACTAGTAAACGAAGATCAATGATCGATTTTTCATTGCCTCCAGTCAGCGAGAATATAATGATAATTTCTCGGGAACAATTGAATTTAATAAAATATACCGAAGTGGGAGACCATTAAAAGATCATACACCCAAACATGATTTTGGGGGAACTTACAAAAATGTTTTTAATGATATTGTTACGTGACTTGCTAAATATCTGTCGTTTGTGATCGAAAATCAAAACAACAAACAATTTGACAATGATTGACGTGACCTGTTTGTGACACACTTTCCTGAGTTTGACTGTTGTCTTCTGCGAAAATTAAATTTTTTTCGTTCACGTATACATAGTTTTTCTATTTTAATATTACAGCCGGATTAAATTATAAGAAATAACCGTTGTTTTCCTTCGGTTTATGCTAGATAAACCGAAAATGTTCAGCACAAGCTTAATCATAACTCGTTACGCGAGTTATGAAGCTTGTGCTGAAGAGTTTCGGTTTATATCGCTTTAACCGAAGGAAAACAACAGTTATTTCTTAATTGTTGAATTTAATTCAAACAAACGTGTCAGTAATTCGTATTTTGTTAAACATTATGATAGATATTTCAAAATGTGAACCAAAATATATCATACACATATTAATAATACAACTAAACTAATTGTGCTTTCACGAATATTTCTATTTCGTTTTACATGACCCGAATTCCTTCTTGATATTGTCTACGTCAGTTCGTTTAACAAAAAAGCTGTGCATGACTTAAATCATCCATATTATTATACGGATTCGCTCCTCTTCTTTTCAGCCGAAAACTTACGAACGATAGATATGAAAACATCGCGCCACGCGCGCGTTTGTCTTGCGACATTTGCCACAACATGTTGAAAATATCGCGTTTTTGCTATAGGAATATCGCCAGCATAATATGGCGTCATTTACAAATGAATATCGCCTAACGGTATACTTTGTTATAGGCTGAATTGAAGTTACTTATATAAAGAACATTGAGCTGGTCCGCCTTGAAACACATAACATTCTTCGATTTCTTCATGATAAACTTTAGAGGATTTCTCGGTTTCAACTACGACATCAGTTCTCTTGTTACAACATTCACGTCATATCGACGACCATTGAAGCCAAGTACTAGTGGTGGTTCCATCAACTATTCGTTGAATTATTTCTATAATTTCGAGAGAGAGGACAGCAGCTTTAGAGTCCTTACCGCCGTTGTTACTGTTGGTGTGCTGGAACGTTTCAGCTATGACTTGTAAAGCCCTACAATGTATTGTCCGCATCTCAGAATAAGATTGACTGGCAATTTCTCACAGGTAATTTATGAAGCGATCCACTGAGTCCTGAGAATCAGCGCCAGTTACAAAGAAATCTAGGTAAAGTTTAACCAGGAACGTTGCTGCATACACTCACAATTAATGATTTATGTTGTGATTCCCATGAAATTTTATCAGTGTAGGTAGGCACGTTAGTCTGAGCAAAATAAGACTCAAAGTCAAAGGTTGCTCAGAAGCCTTAGTACATGTCTATTTCAGGCACGTCCACCCTTTCATCCTCTAACGTCTGGCAAATGCCTTGCTGTACATGGTGAACACCACCAATATAGTCAAAATATACTTCATCGCAGCATGTCGTCTCATGTCCGATTAATTTCTTCACTGTTTGCAATAATTTGCCACATTCTTTGCAGGCGATGGAGCGAGAATAATCATCAAAGTTCTGTATATAACTGAAATGTTTTCTATACTTGTAAATGTACATAGTGTCGTTAAAACGACATGACGACCTATGTACCAACCCGGCAATAACTTTTCCATCATTAGTTTTGTTCAATTTATAGAATATAAAATTGATTTTAAACAATTTATCTATTCCTGGCTGTTGATCAAATTGTATACCTGGAAAGTCGTCTTTCTTTTGTGGAGAATACTTAGTAAAGAAGGCGTCAGTAGATAGGCTCGGGGTGGTACATCAGTCCACAAAGCAAGACATCTCAAGGGGCAAAGGTATCTTCAAATTTCACGCCAGTATTCTGATCTTTAACAAGTGCAATCACAGCTTTGTTACACATTATAAAATCAAGAAAGTCCGTAGCGCATCCAATAGGATAGCTCCAGATCTTGTTCGCAGTGACGGAAAGGTTAGCTTGGCAATGCACAATCCACTTGAAAGTAAATCGTTGATGTTGAGCCCAGTTCAGTACGCCTCCTTCTTGGATTACTTCCAGAAAATCTTCTCGGGGTTTAATCAGATGCTTCCGATAGAAACCGATTATCATGATAATGTGCATGTCCCGTAATTTGTATCAGATTCTCGGTGGTGTCCAGAATGGGACCTCAACGATCCGGCTTTCATTTATCTAACAATTCTTTCACATAAACAGATTAAATCTTAAAGTATTAATACAAGTTTGCGACATAATGTTGGGCCAGAAAAAAAAGTTGAAAAAAAAACCATATTTTATGAAACAATATTGTTGTGCCTTTTAACAAACAATGAGTATAGCAAAAATTCAAGTGACAGCAGCTACGGTTGTCACAGGTGGAACTTTCTGTGCCAGTAAACCTTTATTATACTCTGAAACCTGCTGGGATACCCTCCACGACAGGCGCAGGAAGCACAAACTAATGCCGTTTTTTAAGATGTACCACCGCATAACGCCTCAACATATTGCTAATAAGGTCCCGCCATTAATGTCGACGATCAATACGACACATACTCTCCGTTCTAGTGGTTACCTCAGAATACCCTTCTGTAGAACCAATTTGTACCAAACTTCTTTCATCCCAGAAGTAACTAAACTATGGAACAACATACCGTTGCCAATAAGAGATAACAATGCTTACAGCAACTTCAAGAATTACTTAAATCATAATAGCCGACGGCCGCCATCCTTCTTCAGTAATGCTAAATGTCGTGCAGCACAAATATACCATTCTAGGTTGCGCCTGGGATGTAGTAACCTCAACTCACATTTGTACGCCAATCACATATCACTGTCAACCTTACTATCAATGTGAGGAAATTGAGTCAACTGAACATTTCCTGCTAACGTGCCCCCTCTACTTCAATACCCATAACCGAACCATTGGTCAACGACCAATTATCTCAAATATGTCAACCCTACTCTATGGCTCCGAAGTTCTAAGTAATGAAGATATTAGCTCAGTCTTTGGTCTAGTACAAAATTTTGCTAAAAGCGCTTTCAGCAAATGTAAGTGTATGTATATATTCCAATCTTTGAAACAGTGCAGCATTTTTGCGCAGCCGCTTCGGTGGCCGCTGTAGTCTTTATCGGGTGATTGTAGCCAAATAATCAATTGTAATTGGTAAAATTGCCTTGGTGAGGGCGGCTGTTGTGGTCACGACGTTGGTGTGTGGAGCTGTGCTGTTTTACGGAATGGAGTTTGAATTTAACATATGAGATCGTACGCCTGCCGAGTTTGTAGTTGGCTGGTATCGTCATCGGCGTAGTTTACACCCTGGTTGGCTTCCTGCTTTTTCTCTTCATACATAATTCTCTTCTTATTCTTCGATATCTCTGACTTTAATGAGCATAGTTTAAACTTTTTGACTATTATTGATCCCGTTATATTGTAATATAAGTTACATGGCGTGTAGCTGGCTGATACATTTCCATACAAGGCGATGAGTGTTCATATCAGGTGAGGCGAAGCCGAACCTGATATGAACACTCAGAGCCTTGTATGGAAATGTATCAGCCAGCTACACGCCATGTAACATATTTATTATGTCGAAAGTCCATGTAAATCAAGCGATTAATAATTTTCTCCATAAACAAACAACGGCCCGGAATTTATTTTTCAGGAACCACTATTGATAGCACCGCGCAGAATCATGAACAGTAACAGGCACCGGTACGTGTAACCATGGTAATTGTAAACAAATCATCACTTTGCGAAGGGCGATTGCCGTACTTGTTTACAAATGAAACGAATCGCTGCTTGCCACTGAGATCAGTGCTGCTTGCCAACTCGGCATAATCTGGAGGCCCCTTGCGTACATTTACTGTTGTTACTACCTAAAAAGGACTAATAAAGCAGTTTTGAACATTAAAAATCACTTTTTTACTGTAGAGCAAACAATAACAATAACGCAACTTGAACTTTGAAGTTGAATCTGAAACGCACACCGACTTTCTGTTAATTCTGTTTGATCGGAATGTTTCAAAAACAAGTTTGTTCATTTATTATTTATAGTGATGCTGACTACAAATATTATCTTCTGCCCATCTTTTTACATATTTAATGTTTTAAATCACAAAATACGGTATCTGGAAAATATTTTCGGAACCTAAATTCTCTTATTTTGTTTTAATTCAGATTTTGAAAATTCGAAGTGAGGGGAATTGCATCAAAATAGTAATGGCGGCTACTCACCTGATATTAATTAATATCAGGTGAGTAACCCGATACGGTGGAATCTTTAGACGGTATTCCAGCATTTTGATTGGACAAACTAACTTTGAGACATGATAATATTGTAAATGTTGTATGTGGAAACGACCTTATATAAGCTTTTTAGCTTTCTGTCGGATCCACCATCTACTATCAGGGCTTATATTTGGTCTAAATTTGTGAGAATCCATTTGGATTCTCGTGAAAATGGTTGCGAGAATCCATACCTACTATGAGTGTCCGTCCCAGGATCCCATGACGCCACCATGGTTGAACCACAGTTGTATAATGATAACACATGTTAAGCTTTTACCCAACACACTTTAATTTTTAAAACTAAGTTTGATAATTTTTAAACAATGAATAATAATAAATGATAAAATAATTAAACGAACAATATTTACCAATAAAATCTTACAAATATGGCTGTCGTTGGAACCGGCTCAATGAGCCGGTTCCAATGACAGACATATTTGTAAGGTTTTATTGACAAAGTGTCAGTATATTGCAGGTCATGTTACCCTCCTATTGGTTAATTTGTTGCCGCTGTGTTAGTTAAAGGGTTAAACTGAATCAATTTTTTTCATGCGAATCCTAGCAGAGGCGAGAATCTACATGGATTCTCGCCAGTTTTATTGCGCGGATCTTTGTGCGAATCGATTCTCGGATTCTCGTCGAAATATAAGCCCTGACAGTGCTGTATAATTTATACTATTTTGAAATATTTTGAATTATTATATTTATTTGTTTATTGGTGTTTAAGGTCACATACTTATGCACAATGGCTAATCGTGACCGTGACAGTTTTACGGGTGGAGGAAGCCGGAGTACCCGGAGAGAACCACGGAGCAACGCGAGCAGCTGTCAGCTCTCCAACATCGTAACTCTGAACTCTGCACCGCAGCACAGGCTGGGTTAGATTGGTTGAAGACATGCGCACCATCGACGTGCAGTACGCCTCAGTACACAGCGTCATCGTGCCCCCATGTAGGCAATCGGGGTGAAGTGTCTTGCCCAAGGACACAACACGGTTGCCGCAGGTAGGATTCGAACCGAGGAGAAATATTTTGAATAAATATTGGTTAAACTAACTAAACAATGAGTAACGCGGTCACCGGAAAGTTTCAAAGTTGCGCTGTAAAATTATTCACTCTCAATGTCACTTCCTATGAAACGCTTGAATTTGCAAGTTGTAATATTTAATTGTACAGTTGCTATTTATTGTGGGGTTGTCATTGGCTATGAATAGTTCTGTCGCTCGTTGTAAGGAATTTTGTGTTGTTTTGTAAACGATCACCTGAGTCGATCACTGAAACTCACATGGAATGTATTCATGCTCCTGTCATGACAGCCCGTTGCGTTCCCGGAAGCGAGTCGTCTATGTGATACGGAATCGGAATGCGTCGTCTATTTGATACAGAATCAGAACACATTATAGTACCGTTTTCGTAGTTTTTAAGCCAAAATGTACACGATTGTTAGAGAAATGGGCATTATTACGGGATGGGCGGAGAAACCAATGTTCGCAGGTTTCATCATTGCTCAGAACAGATCAATAATTGCTGTTGGTTTTAAAATTATACTGCTGGATCTGGAAAATGGTTGACAACAGTTCATAAGCAAGGAGTTCTATCAGAACTTCAGTTCTCCCGGAACATGTCCAAAACTGCTCTTCAGCATCACCGACCAGTAACCCAGCATTACAAGATAGCGGGCCAGGGTCGTACCGGACGCTGAAACGTCTTTGCCTTTGTTGGTGGCAGGTCTCTTGCTCTTCTTTTCGCAGGTGCCGCTCGATAGACGAAGGTTTGGTGGCTGTTGAAGTGCATGAACTGGTCGACCCCCTGCCCACATTCTATACATGTGTACACTGGTTTGCAGCTCATCGAGTGGTGCTCGGGATCCTCTTTCAATGGATACTTCTCTAATCAGTTGTCCCATCCACAATCCTTCTCTTGACTCTGTATTGTGCATATATTTTGGTCCCGGTTTGTCCCGACATAGAATATCTTCCCACAATCGTCGCATTCAAAAGTTCTCACCATTTTCTTGAAGGTTTTTGCGAAGTTACGTGTCCGATCCAAAGGTTTGAAATAGGATGACGCGTCGTTATTCTTCTCGGGAATTTATCTATACGTGACTAATGTCTTTGGAAACGTTGCGTCGTCATAACGTTTTTCATCGATTTTTTATTCTTTATGTTTTGATATAGGATAATTAGAAAATTAACATAGATGTCTATGGAAAAACAATACAATGTACTTTTCCGTTGTAAACTCAAGAAGAAAATTTGAGGATCGGTTTACTTCGAGCTGATTGGTAATTCCAGAAACATCGTGATCCTTATTAACATTATTAGATCTACTATTAAAAATTATGCAGTTGGGCGATAGTTACAGACATTACTGAATTTAGTAATTTAGAAAAAAATATAGTCCCATCTCCAAATAGCTACGGACAGTTACTAAAATAGATCATTGAGGTAAGAACTTATAAAAATATAGTACCACCCTAAAAATTAGTTAGGTGCTAATTTATGCTAGTTACCAAATGTAGAGCACAGGAACGTGTGAAAATATAGTTCCGTGCAAAGGGAATAGGCCGAAAATGAGAAATCCAACTCAGTACAGTGCTCTTTTACAAAGGAACGCGCCTATTATTGGAAAACAGTGGCTTTTATGTGAATCCATACCACATAAAGTGATTTTGGACAATTTCTGATAATTTGAGGAAATTGTCGTGTCCTTTTGGGTAATTAGATCTACTCCCGTTGAATGTAACGTACCATCAGAACATGCCGCCCTCCTATCAGAGGATGTTGGGTCGCATAGCAACCACGTGCTACCGTAGATACAAAAATGACGGCCTCCAGTATACAAAATGGACGACTGAATCACGCATCACCCTAACAACACGCGCTGTGCATGCGAAGACACCACTTATGAATAGGAGGATTACGTCACAACATGACCGCTCACGTGGGTTAATATTACAGCTAAACATGACGTGACTGGGTCAAGTGACAATTATGTCTCCTACGACATCCGGCACGAACCCAGGGTGATCAATGACGTCCGGGTACTACTGTACTACTTACGACACTTGCAACAGAAACATTTAAAGATAAACTTTAAATGTACATTTTAAGCCTCCAAAAATGACTTGTTTTTCTTGAATATCTTAAAGTGTCGCTGAGAGAGAAAAGATTAAAAAACAAGAATGCCAAAATAATGTTAACCCCTTTACTTAACGAATCAGTCGCACTCGGCAGTGTAATTTCCGTGTGAATAGAATAAGAGAATACAGTTAAAACTAGAAGTCTTGTCATGAAATGCGCACAAATAGCACGTTGATATGCGCGTTAATGTGCGCGTTATGGCCTAAGTAAAGCTGTCAAAATCTGTACATGTCGCCTGTGCACAAGCAATGTTTCAGCCAATGGACCTCCGGGTTACCCTGAGGTCCATTGGCAGAAACATTGCATGTGTTTGCTATGAGTAACCAGGAGAACATGCCGTGCTTTGGATGCCATTC
The DNA here is from genome assembly GCA_031216915.1 of Pictodentalium vernedei. Taxonomy (NCBI): domain Eukaryota; kingdom Metazoa; phylum Mollusca; class Scaphopoda; order Dentaliida; family Dentaliidae; genus Pictodentalium; species Pictodentalium vernedei. The sequence goes on along the minus strand of CM062296.1, from coordinate 843,866,694 downwards.
GATATGGCAATTGCGCGCAATTCCAACGCGCTATTAAACCTAGATAAGCGCACTATTCGTGACAGGACTTCTAGTTTTAACTGTAGTAGGCCTGGCAAGATAGTGCGACTACGTCGAGGTTGTTAATCTTAGCGGGAGGGGCACATGATATGGTGTTATTTTCTTTTCAGAAACATTTAAAAGAAAATTTGTTAAAATAGCAAATGTTGATTCAATATGCATTGAGAAAAGTATTATTAGCTCTGGTCGAATATTCAGTTGCATTAGGTAAATTAACTGTTCGCAAACAGTGACGTGTCAACATGATGGGTGTGATAAATAAAAATATATCAAGTTTCTTATGTCATAATCTAGACACAACAGCCGCTGAAATTCGATCACAGTTATTCGACGATTTCTTCATAAAATTCCGAACAGGCATATGAGGTTTATCCGAGTCCCAATTTGCTGATCGATGTGATTACTGAAGAACGTTCATTAGGAGGTAACATTGGTTACTCTCTAAATAATTATTTGAACACTATTATTTAGTCTCATTACATTCAGTAATAATATATAAATGGTGACAAGTCAGCTGACATTTGTAAGTTACGTATCAAATTAAGTATCATAGTTTCTAAACCAAAGTACTCAAGAGAGAAATGTCGCATTTATTCCTGACAGTTTCAGGCGTCAACGCAGATTAACCAAAAGGAAATATTTCAATTCTCGTTGGACTGCACGAGAACTGAACAAACCTATTACGTCTTTATGATACATTACTGCAAAAAAAGTGAAATGTGATTTCAACCGCAATGCGATCCGACTAAAATTATCTGTCCCCATTATTTTTTTCTCACAGAGGTAAAGATTCTAACTAGGGCTGTCACGATTATTCGATTAATCGATTGTTGATCGGTCACGGCGAAATCGATTAGTATTTTTGGTTATCGAATAATCGCTAAATTATAATCCGTTTTAGACGTTTAATAATTAAAAGAAAATATGTTGAAAAAACTATTGTTTCTAAAGGTAAAGAGTTAAGAACAGCGATGTTAAACCCCAAGAAGCTATTGGAAGCATTTGTCCTTCAGGTACATTCATCAAAGCTTTGATGTTCTGAACTTTTGAACCGTCAGTGTAATAATTAAGACCGGTCGGCTGTTGCGAAGTTTGCAACTGCCGACCGGTCTTGATTATTACACTGACGGTTCAAAAATTCAGAACATCAAAGCTTTGAATGTAACTAAAAGAGGATCGTCTTCGTTGTTTACTTGCGGTAGGTCAACTGACTTCAACTTCATTTTTATCGACTTCAAAGAGAAGGAGATGGGGGTCATCTAGGTACGATCAGTCGATTATCATCGATTATTTGCGACGATTAATCGATTCCTAAATTACAAAATCGTGACAGCCCAAATTCTAACCTTTCTAAAGAGAAACGCGAAAAACATTAATCTATGACAGTATTTTGCTTGTAGTTCTTGAGTTAGCGTTTATTTTGCTGTATGCTGTTTTTAAAATCTCGGTTCAGCGTTACGTTTAAATCATAACTTTGATTTGGTTTTCACATCAGTTGTGTGACTGGTCCAAAATATGTCACAAACACATGTCTGGGGAGGCGCCACCTCACGGTCTCAGAGTTTTCAATTTTTTTTCTAAAATCCAAAATTATCCACTAAGGATTCATCCCGGGAACTCGAATTCCCGGGTTCCCGTTTCGGAAATCCGGCCCGGTACCAGGGAAATCGTTTGCAGAAAATCGAGAATCAAGCGTGGAATTGTTAGTGTTGTGAACTGAAGCTCTATTAAATGAAAAACTGCCTCAACACAACCTTATAAGATTTCGTAATACCGTCCACGCCTGAATGTTTTACAATGCTGATTCCCGACGAATCGTTTTCAAGAAATCACTGTACCTCTCAACCAGATCTGGGGGATTCTCCTCCTCAACAGCAATATATTTGTCCGCGTCAAAGTTCAAACTGGACGTCATTTCCAGAATCACCAGTATCACTATTCACTACCTCCTTCAACATCACCGCCCTGTTACCTTCCGCCACAAGTCTAGTTCAGGCAGAGGGTACTGGCGACGTTAGTGAAGAGGGTGCTGCTGGAGGGGTAGTGGTGATAACACTAGTGATTCTGAAATGAAGACGAGATTAATGTGGGTTTGGGTTTTAACACTACTAATAGGAAAACTAACTTTTCCGTATGGAGATGGCAGATTGCCAATGAAATAGGCTCTTTTTTTGTAGGTCTTGTTACTCACGTAAATTTTCTTGATATTACTCGGGAAATTCCCCAGGCGTCTTGCTGCACTCTTGGGACTGTATGTTCATATCCGCCGTACCAATCCTGCAAATGTGCCCCATTTTTATCCATAATAATTGGAAACTAAAGCAAGCCACTTCGGATTAACAATCGGGACCTATACTGCCCGGTCAGCAGGAGAAAGGGAATGATCTGGAAGTGGGCCCTACAGGACATTTTTCGATGTCAATTTTGATTGTTTTCGGGGAGATTTGAGACATTTTGTTATTTATTTCAGGTGTTCAGCACTTCATTTCTTTATTTGTGCACAGTAGAGAGTATTCTCCTGGAAATTCACCTTCCAACCACTGTACATATTTGACATCCCGTATCTCGTCGTGTTCTCGGATTATAAATGCCCTGCTTTTTTTTTCTTTAAACAGTGCTGGTCTAAAGTAGCGCCCAAATGCCCTTCAGTTATTTTATCTATATGTTTCGTAATCCCTCCAATTATTGAAAGCATTTGTCTCCAACAAATGTGCCGTATACACGTTTCATACGGACGCCTCAAATCCGTGTGGTACAACACACAATGATTTGGAGAGAGTGTACACGGCTGAAAGACTGAATCCCAGCTGAATGACTACAAGGTGTATTTAAATGGCATAACGCCACAATATTATCTTGTTAGCAAGTTTGAAGTTTGTCATAGAATCGTCCCAATTAAATTGGATATTCCATGACAAAACAGACTATTTTCGTCACTTCCCTGGCATATCTGGTTCGTCCAGTTCCATTATCAAACGCCAAAACTATTCCTACAGTTAAAACTAGAAGTCATGTCAGGAACTGTGCGCTTATCTAGGCTTAATTGCGCGTAGGAATTGCGCGCAATTGCTATATCGAATGGCATCCAAAGCATGGCAGGTTCTCCTGGTTACGCATAGTAAACACAGGCTATGTTTCTGCCAATGGACTTCCGGGTTACCCGGAGCTCCATTGGCTGAAACATTGCTTGTGCACACGCCATATGTACAGACTTTGATAGCAAGACTATGGTCATAATGTGTAGCTTAACGCACAGATCGACGTGCTATTTGTGCGCATTTCCTGACAGGACATCTAGTTTTAACTGTATGTTTACAATGTAATTCTTCTGTCAGCAGATAACGCAAGGCAATTCATAGGAGAGACTAAATAGAATTTTCACATATGGAACTACTTTGGTCTTACTGCCACGCGTACGCGGTCGAATATTTTGACAAAGAAATAGAAACACAAAGAAGTTAGGAATGCCTTGACCTGCTGGATGCAGTCCTGTGACTGATGAGATCCGAGCAACATTTTTTTATGCTTATATTAAAATCTGTTTAAACTCACCCAAAACACAGCTTCTTTTTATCTCTGCGTAATTGTTTCCTTATGGCATATTTAACCTTTGTGTTGCATTTATAATGTGTTGCTCTTGGAATTTATACTGAAATAAAATGTTTAACCATTTACCAAAACACCATCAAGAGATGTCTCTTACGAAAATAAATGGCTTCAGGTACTCAAAAACAAAAATGTTTGCCTCGAAATCATATTACCTAATGTCGCGCGAAGTCTCACAATTCGAATCGATTCGAAATTGTGCCAACGATTTAATTCGGTCCGAGTCGTGAAGGTGTTCAAATGTTCTATCCCTGATGATTTCAAAATCCGATCACCAGGTCTACAGTTTCAAGAGAACCGGTACATTTCGTTTCGAGATTCGGTTCTATTCGAAAGCATCCACACGATTGGCTTCGGAAGACCCACCACAAAGAACAGCGGTAGTATAAATGGGGGCTCTTCGAAGTTTAATGTCACATTTAATGGTGAATCAAACTGTGCGATTTCGGTATTTTTCGGTTCCGTTCCGTCTTTTGCTGCAAGCCAGAATACGGAACCTCAAGGCTCAGGAACAGTCGACCTAATGGTTTTACTGCGTTTGTGCATAAACTGACCAAACTGTCTTAAAGGGATGGAACTCGACAAGTAGTCCATATGGCCTTCCGTTGTTCAGTCTGACCGACAAAGGGCGAACGCGCCGTGTTACCATTGTCACGGTTTCTCCGTTACGGACAGGTCTATAAGGGAGAAATAGCGACAAACGGAAACAACACAGATAAGATGTACTTTATTCATTTGTTACCTTAATTTATGTTTTGTTGAGACTCTCTACAGTTGAAAATAGAAGTCCTGTTGCAATTACTGCAACAACTGCTCGTTAGCTAATGCACTTTTTACTGCAGAAGAATGGAGTAGTCTGAAATACACAACAGAGTTTAAGCTGTGCAATGCAGAATATAATGCGCTATTAGTGAGGTCGGTTGTGAAATCACGAAATGAGCCGATCAAACTGAAAGAAAATAATGAGACTGCAGTATGTGGAGGGTGGTTTACTACTAAATCGCTGTGGCGTATATATTTCACTTCGTGATTATTTACACTTTCTGAGGATAAAACACAAGGATCATTTGCAAATGGATCACGGGGTTGAGCCCGGTGGTCCATGTGAGGAAAGTTTTGCAAGTGTTTCTTGTTCTTTTATGGAGAATTCTAAATACTTTTCGAGTGAAGAATGTATAGCGCTACGATTAAGTAGTAATCAACTTCCTTCATTCTGTACCTGCAGACTAATTTTAATATTCAGTTACGTCATTACATGTACATGCATCACAGTAGAGGTTAGCGGTGATGCTAATGATCTCAATTTACTATTACAGAGCTGGACACACTGTTCTTCTACAGCATTGAGTTACACTTATAGTGCAGTTTGACAGGGAAAAAAGTGCATTTATTCAGTGCGCTATTACTTCAAAATAGTGCGCAATACAGTCACATGACTTCTAGATTCATCTGTAGGCTTAGTAACTGATTCCCTAGAATCCCGAACAGTGGCGGCGCTACGGGGGGGGGGGGGGGGCACGGGAGGGGGGGCATTTGCCCCCCCCCCCCTCCCCAAACGAAGGCTTTGCCCCCAGTTGCCCCCAACCATCTCGCATGCGTTTCCATCCACCCTCACACACAAACACATTCAGTCACTCTCTCTCTCACACACACACACCCCTCTCTTTTTTATTCCCAATAATTTCCCATACACACTTAGCCCAAAGCCTCAGGCTAGCTGATGAACATATCCAGGCAGTAGAGATTTAAAGACTCGGATGCAGATACTTATAAGTGATAATTAAGTTATGAGCCAACAAAGGCATGTCTATCCATATCCCTTGTCTAAAAAAATTCATGGATTTCGCATTATGACAGACGGGCATTATGAGTCTCTCTCTCTCTCTCTCTCTCTCTCTCCCTCTCTCTCTCTCTCTCTCACACACGCACAGACCCACCAGACGTGGATCCAGGATTCTTTGAAAGGAGGACCGCTAATTACCATTACATTTAGTCGAAACTTGGACCCAAAGTCCGTAATATAATTTTTTGGTTTGGTACGTCCACAGGACGTACCAAACCAAAAAAGTATATTACGGACTTTGGGTCCAAGTTTGGACTACCTCATAACAAAGTAATAATATGATCCTTTACGTATTTGCCCCCCTTCATGGGAGTCTGCCCCCCTTGTTGCCCCCCCCCCCCCCCCCCCCACACACACACACACAAACAAATTTCTGGCGCCACCACTGATCCCTAACAGTGATCAAAGTGAAAATAGGTTGGACCCAATGGACACATGTTTGTACCATGCTTACCTATTCTACTATATATAAAAAGCCTATGATGTAAATTTTAGCTTTACACACAAACCGTGGTGAACACGCCAGCAATGGGGTTTCAGTAGTTAAATTTTACACCTACAGTGGAACTACATCCAAGATGACCTTTGGTGAGTGACCTCGCCTTGAATGCAAACTTGACTAAATTTATCACTCGTGGTATCGTGATGAGTGAAATGGAACTGGCAATTACTTATTACGTTTTTAAATAAGTTTACCTCATAATTTACCACAAATTAACAAATATACGTTGTATCATGTTAATAAAGCATCCATTAGGCGAGATAGTATGTTATTATGTTATTTAAATGGAAACAATGATCCGTGATTTGTTCGTTTCTGTTTCCATTTCATTTCTGTGATAAAAATGACAGGGGAAGTACTTTCAGCTCATGTAAACAAAAGCAGAATCGCACGTGTGAATATTGATTTATTCATCATTTGAACTATTATTAACCTGACGAGCATGATATAAATAAAATATACCCAAAGTAGCTTGGTGTACCACATGTTCACCACACGTGGTGAAGTGATGTGAACCGCGCGCCGAAGGCTTGCGGTTAACATCACTTCGCCACTCGTGGTGAACATGTGGTACCCATATTCTATACATATACTATGCGTTTTGTTGAAAGTGGTGTAGTTTAAACTGTCACGGGCTGTTTTCAAACTAAGGAGCCCGAAGTGTTGTTTCCTATATGGTCTTAATGCATGGAAAATCGGAACCGAAAGCGAAGTTTTTTCCCTGAACGGCAACCAACACCGAAACAGACTGTGCAAATTCAAACCCCTCCAGCTCAAGGATGGCGCATCCAAAATATGGCAAAAGTATTCCAAGATTTGTCCTTAACTGCCGATGGATCAGTAAATTACGTCAACGAAAAGTCGTCATAGAAAATTAGGTAATTCTTACAATGGCGTTATCAATAACACAAGAAAGTTTGTCCCCTTAACATAGAAATATATTCAGATTGTCAACTAATCAGTGCCGTGAAGTTGAGTTGAAACGGAGCATGATTGTCAATAACTACAAAGCTGAAGCTTCAGGTTTATTCCTAACAAGACGAATCCCAACAAGACGAATGTTGAAAATGATCAGCCCAACAAGACGAATCCTAACAACACGAATTTAATTAACATGACTATACGATCCATTTATTTTGAAGTTTGTGACAAAACTGTATATGATAAAAAAGTCTAAATTGTGAGAAAAAGTTTCAGTTTTTCAACGGATGGACATGGGAAGGTTTGATATTGAAATGCAAATTATCCTCTCAATTTTATGAAGCATCAATTACGAGTGAATGGAAATTACGACAAACAAGAAGGCTTATTTTACCAGAAATAATTGTATCCTTGCAGGCCTGTATCAGAATTTTATATAAACAAAATCTCTTTTTTCGATCATGTTTTTTCCACTTTGTTGACAGTGTAAGTATTTGTTTTTCATATTCGCCTTTAGTGTCACTTCATGAAGACAAGTCACTGACTGTTTGCATTGCATTTAGTGAACACAAAGTATTGTTGCCGAGATCAGAGATAGAGAGACAAATATTCTGTGCTCTCTGTTAGTCATCATTGCCCCATGAACTGAAAACGCGGCTTACCGTCGGACAAAGATATTTCAATTAAGAAAGGAAACACGCATTGCTATCCCTGTAAACTAAAGCGTTTGTACCATTTTTATCGATCAAACTTCAAAAAACCCACGAATAAAAAAAAAACAAACAAAACACAAAGATTGAACTAATGGAATTACTGCGGAAATAAACTCTTTCTCGAGCTAAACTGTGATTGTGGGCGACCAAGGGATGGGAACAAAAAAATAACGTCTCCGAAACAGCTCAAAAGGGTAAAACAATCTCCTCCTTCCCCAGTGTGCAAAATACCTCAAATAGCGTATTTATGCACTTTCTAATTTTATTAATTGTCCATATAATTAATGAAAATAAAAACGAATTTCGTTTTATCGGGATAAGTTTTGTTGGGATCGTCTTGTTGGCATATTTACCATCTTGTGGGAATTCATTTTGTTGGGTTGACATCAGGCTTCATTCGCCAACTAATAATAACTTGGAGTGGTGAGTTCGATCGTTTTATACGGAATAAAGGAGATTTATATTGTGTCGCATAAAGAGTTAATTCCAGTTTGTATCTTAGTTGAAAGAATTCATTTTCCACATAGTTGTGTTTAGGTGAAACAAATGAGGTAACCGAATGGTGCTTCCTCATGCGGCAGATTGAAAGTGAATGAATGAAGATGAGTATAAGATGCCCGAAGAGAGAGAGAAAGGGAAGAGAGAGAGAGAGTGAGAGAGAGAGAGAGGAAGAGAGAGAGAAACGTGTTTGTTAACACAATATAGTGGAGCCCACTTAATTGGATATCTCTTAACTGAATAACCCAGTTAACTGAGTATAATTTCCCAACAGAAAACCATTTACCATACTTACAGTACAAATGTGACCTGTTAATTGAATATAGGTTATAGAGTAAACTCCTGTTAATTGAATAAAAAATCTTCTAACCTGTAGAAAAATTACCCTGACTTGCCGAGTTTTCTTTGTTTATAGACCTATTTGGTCTCAGTACATCCAATACAGGCATTTAATCTATTATATCTTATTTGACAGGGCTCATGGAAAAGGGAATTTTGTCCAAGCAAACGCGGTCTCCAAGTACTCGATGGAGGACAGGCGGGGCTTGGGATTAAACCTCAATGCATTTCCATCGCTTGTATGATCTTAGTGTCCCTTCACAGGTGTCATCCAGTAGTACGTCACCATGTCCTCAATATCCTAAAGTTTCTGGATTACGATATGAGGGACTTATGGTTTGACTCACCGAAGTTTTCCTCTTGGCCCTCATATCCCGATGCGATGACAGAAGGTCTGACACGTATCGGTCGTGGTACAGTATGTGGTGTGTGTCTGCATGGGGTGTGTGTGTGTGTGGGGGGGGGGGGGGGGGTAGTGAATCAAATCATCTCACTGGTTAATTGGGTGCAGTATGGTGATTTACTTTTGGTCGGTTCGGGAAGACTATGCAGATTCTAGGGTGTTCTGATTAGGAGCAATATTACAGCATTCAACGGGAGTAGGCAAACACTATAAAACCTCAATTACCTTTATTGTAATTCTAGGTTTGTCAGTAGGTCGATATGCAGCCATTGAATCAAATACACTCCCATAGTGCCATATGCATGGCGGTACGGATAAGTCGGTTGTGGTATTGTTGGCATTTCGAGGTTACTTTTCGGTAATTATACATGCTGATGTTGACATCAGCATATCATCACAATCTTTCTACCGCGGTGGGAGGTCACTGAACCTCATAGGGACAACGTGCCGCCACACAATCTACGATTACGGTCTCCAGCATTCAAAATGGACAAGGAAAATATGTGTCACTCCAGCAGCAATGGCTGTGTATGCGTACTGGAAAGTATAACAGTGGTGTGCAGAACAAGGGGCCTTGCCCATGGTCTACCATAACAGACGACGTGAGTTTACTGGTCAAGTGAACGATTAAGTCACTGCGATCGCCCCTGAGATCACCCAAAATATGATCCTTTGGTCACTGACATACAACTACTATTTGACCTATTCCAATGTAATAATAATAAGACGAGTGAAACACACGGATTAGATATTATTTTAAAGGCATTTATACCATGATTACCTATTTTACTATATATGAAAAGCCTATGACATAAATTTTAGCTTTATACACCTACCGTGGTTAACACGCCCGCAATGGGATTTCAATAGTTAAAATTTACACCTACAGTAGAACTACATCCAAGTTGAACTTTGGTGACGTCGACCTGAATTAGAACTTGTCTAAACTTATCGCACGTCGCTTCGCGAAGAGTGAAATAAAAGTGTCAATTATTTTTTTTTACGTTTTTAAATGAGCTCACCCCATGAGACACCAAAAATTAACAAACATGCATTAACGCATGTTAATAACGCATCCTTAACTCGAAATAGTGTGTTAATGTATTATTAAAATGAAAAAGGCCCGTTTTTTTATTTCGTTTCGGTGATAAAATTAACAGCGGAAGTAGGAAACCGCACACCGATGTTCATGTAAACAAAAACAAATTCGCACGTGTGTATGCCTGCTGCTCAGTAAAGTCGAAAAAAAAAATAATAGCGACTCTTAATAATCTGACGATCATGGTAAAAATAAACTATACCCAAAGTAGCTTGGGGTACCAAATGTTCACCACTCGTGGTGAAGTGGTGTAAGCCCAGCGCCAAAGCTCGCAGTTAACACCACTTCACCACTCGGGGTGACCATTTGATACACCAAGCTATTATGGGTATATTATATATATAACGTAGCCTCTTACCATGTAGTCGAGATTTGTGCGCCTTCGGAGACGTGTTCTTCTGGGCGAGAGAGGTCTGCATGATACTATGGGGTGGGGGCAGATAAAGTAAATGGTCGAAATTGGTATTAATAAGAAAGATAACATTTGTAAAACGCGAAAGCAAGAGTCAACATTTTCTTCTTTAAATCACATTTAAACTGAACTAAAATATTTAAAATGGCATATCAGGGGTAACCCCCACGCTGATTTTCCTTCGCCTAGCGAAACTGTACTAAACCACGCATATCACTAAACCAGCGTTCTTTCTTTATTCTATGGCACCCGAAAAGTTTGCAAAAAATGTTCTCGTTTATTTCTACGAAGTGCAGTATGTAGATTTAAGTGATCCAATATTCTGATATTTAAACCTAAGATAAGTGCAACATGTTTTGCTAATTGGAAAAGAAACATCCACTTCATGTGCGGTCAGACTAGTGGAAATAGACGTTTAATGCCGACAGATTGAAGAATTATGGAAACACTACCGATAAGGGAAGGAAGATACATACATTATGCAGGACGGAACACGCAAAAGCAATGACTAACATAATAGCGTGCAAAATGATACAAAACATGTCTTGATGTCTGAGAGCAAATCAGCGTTCCAAATATTATATCTATAGAAACAAGCAAAGATGAATCCTTTATCCAATTCGTTCTTATCTAAGTGATTGTACACGTGACATTTACAACTATTGAATAATATCGTTTTAAAAACTTTTACGGACAGCATCCATTGTTATTCATTGGTATATAGTTTCATTATCCCGCGCCTAATAGTTGGATAGTTGTATTATCCTATCCAACAGCTAACTGATGGATATTTTACAGTTGTTGAATTATCGAACAACACAGAGTTTTTAAGCAGGATAAATAGCTCATTGATGATGGATAGGCGAGAGAAAGCACCCCGTCTCGGGCCTAAGGAACCTCGTTATCCTGAGTTAATTCCATCATTCATTGTAACAAAATGATGAAACATCGAAAACTGACCATCCCTGCATAAGATCTGATTTAATGTTAGGACAGTGTCAATTGCTCAAAGTTCTGAGCTTGAACATTTGTTTAGCACATTCATTTTCCAGGAGAATACCAAATAATAATAACCTGATATTTCTATCATAAATGTGCTGGCATTTCAGTTACTAGGATCAGTTATACGCCCTTTTTCATGGCTTCATTTTCAAAATCTTTCTCGGTAGTAGATTTCCAACTAGGGAGAGGGACAGGGAGGGGGTTCCCCCTCCCGGTCCCTCCTCCTAGTTGGAAATTCACTACCCTACACCTCCTAGTCGGAAACCTCTAGCCAAATCCCTGGAGAAAGCACCCCGCCTGACGGTCATCGACTGGGGAGCTCTCTCTCACCTACCCAACATCATCTCCTTATTTATCCTCTACGGAATCAGTCAGAAGCTCTGATATCTATACAGCTAGATTTCTGCTCTTTGATCGTCCATATAAAGTTGTCTCCACCGCCGCCATCTTATGGGCGGTAGTGGGGGTGGAGTTGGAATTGCCGTAGATAAACAGTGATCAACAACAACAACTTTATCGAAGATCTTTAGTTTACGGCACCAAGCAATCTTCGGTCACCTTTTAAATAATATATATTCCAAAAAGCCTAAAACCCTCGCCCTCTGATTGGACGAGAGCTCGTTTAATTGTGTGTATGTTAACGGCTCCAGTAGCATATGTTATCGCATGACGTCACCACGTGAAATATTTGAAAAGCGGATAACAATGAGAAGAGATTCAAAGTGCATACTGCCTTTAACATTGTATTTTTTGAGGCTTTTGATAATTCTGTAAATATATACTCACAACCTACTTATAAAAAAATCGAGGTTACCCCTTCTCAATTCAAATCACCAACTTGTTCATGATTTCAACTGAGATGGAATAGTCTCGACCTTTATCTGAGTTGTTAGTTTTTTTTATTTTTGTGGTTCAGTGACGACATGGGGTACACGAAAGGTTTATTTACTAAATTTGTTATCCTTAAAGTTGCCTTGTTCATCCATGTGCCTTGTTCATTTAACGATGTGGGTTTGGGTCTATGAGTGGGGTATTATTGGACCATTATTGTGATGAATTGGCGGTAACATGGCCAGAGATTTGCGTCTCGGTTGAACATGAGCTCCGAGCCGCAAACTTCTGACCACGTCACCGTCAGTTCATCACGACAGCATATGATATTCCAATAATCGTAAAATCCTCGCCCTCTGATTGGATGAGGCCTGGCGTAGTTCCGTTTTTGTTTACTGCTCCAGTAGCAAATGTTACCGTCTGACGTAAGCAAACGAAATATTTGAAAGGACGTCGCCGGTTTCGTAATTGCTTCACCAATAGAGTGACTAGCAAGCCGCTTCATTTTTCTGGATGTTTCACGTGTGCAGCAGACGGTGTTTCGGGTGAAGTGTTGATTAATTTATAGACCGATTTACGATTTGAACAAAGATGGAAGGAGTTTATCTGGTTTATTGATTATTTATCCAGTGTCGTCGTTGGGTACACGAGAGGTTAATTTACCAAAGCTGTGATCGTTAAAAGTTGCCTTGAATAAGGCAACTTTTAACGATGACAAGTTTAGTAAATAAGCCTCTCGTGTTTCACGATGTTGGTTCTGGTCTTGGTCTCGCGTCTCGGTTGAACATAAGCTTCGACCCGCAAACCACACATGACAATAAGTTATAATGTTGATGTCTTCAAAAAATGAAATGAATATGGTGATAGTGTGTATATTGTGTGGACTGACATAAAATGAATATGCTGATGGTGTGTATATTGTGTGGAATGACATAAATTGAATATTTACAATATGTTTTAGTTATTATTGAGAAAACACGAGTGTCGGGAATGTACAAAGAGTTTTCAGGGGTAATATCTTTTAAAAACCTCATAAAAGGTGATTTTTGTAAAAACAAAACACTCCATCCTTTAAGTAAATAGTAGAATGTTCTTAGCGTTACGGGATTATAAAAAACGAACTTGTCGACTGCGTGCAAAAAATCAAACTTATCTTGTACCGTTATTCATAACTGGGATAAAGTAACATTTGCGGAGGAGGTAAGTGTGAAATAATTTGCTCAGGCACCTATTCTTCAGTTTGTGTTTTTTGTTTTTTCCTCAGGAAGTGACATTTGTTTTTTTACGATTTTTTTTTGTTTTTCCACACATTTTGTCCATACGATTCTGAAACCATTTTCGGACCGATTTTCACAGAAGTTTGCAAATGCACAGACTGGCATAACATCTAAAAGTTTACCGAGCGCAGTTTTCGATTTAGCCCTTCGTTCCCCAATATTGGAAAAAAAACTCTTAAAATTATGGGTTTTCGTCACTCTCTCAAAATGCCTCTTGCAGATTTTTTTTTTAACATTCATAACTCTCAGACCTGTCTGTGACACTAGAATTAATATAGAAGATATATTGGACAAACCTTCCACATGCTGATAAAGATGGAAATTACGTTAGAATGGGCTGTTTTCGGGCTTCCACCACATCCAAAAGGTACATGAGAGATAAACATAACTTCCTTTATTGGAAGTAAAATTCGCCGGGGATCATTTTTGAAAGTAGTAAGGGAAGTAAAGAAACAAGGGTTTAACCGCTCTGGACTGCTTAAAGAGATACACCCAGTCAAAGCTTAACAATTCATATTTTTCCTGAATTTAGTTGACAATTCATGTTTTCCGTGAATTTCTCTAAAGATATCTTGTAGGTTTTTAAGAAAACATGGCCATTCGTATGTCTTGTGTGGCATTACAAGTTGAATGGACAAAATTTTCCGGTAAGCGTTTGTTGATCCACCAGAGACTTCTGGTGGTCCATATTTTGATAAAATGGGCTGTTTTTGGACACAAACAGCACCCAATGGACATGCCACATATAAGAGTAACATATTTTACCGGACATATAATTCACGGGGATAATTCTGTTAAGTGGTAAGGGTATTCGATAAACAGGGCTTAATCCATTTAGGGCTACTTAAACAGCGATACACAAGCTTAGAATTAACGTTTTCCCCAAATTTCTCTGAATGCCTCTTGTAGATTTTGAAGAAAAAATGGCCATTAGCAGGTCTTTGTTTGACACTACATGTTGCATGGATGAACCATTCCGGTAAGCGTTTGCTAACCCCCCACAAAAATCCTCAACATCAACATTTTGATAAAAGAGGGCCGCTTTCAGGCAACAACAATACACAATGGGCATTCCACAGATAGACGTAAGTTCTGTTATCGGACACGTAATTCACGGGGGGTCATTTTGTAAGTAGTAAGGGATTCAAAACATAAGCGTTAACCGGTTTTGGACTGGCTAAAGAAAGACACCATTTAAAAGCTTAAAATTTAATGTGTCCGTGATTTCTCTTTATGGCTCGTGTAGATTTTCAAGAAAAAATGGCTATTGGCAGGTCTTGGAGTGGCATTACATGTTACATGGACAAACTATTCCGGTAGGCATTTGTTAACCATCCGTTGGCTGCTAAACATAAAGCTTCTGATAAAATAGGCTGTTTTGGGCAGCAACAACACTCATTGGGTATGCCACAGATAAGCATAACTTCCTTTATCGGTCGCAGGATTCACGGGGAATCATTTTTGTAAGTAGTAAGGGCATTCAAAAAACAAGACGTAACTAATTTTCGACTGGTTATACAGCGATACCCCTTAAAAGCCTACAATTCGCGATTTTTCGTGGATTTCTCCAAACGTCTCTTGCAGATTCTTTAGAAATATCGGCCATTGGTAGGTCCTGGTATAGAATTACATGTTGCAGATTTAAACCTGTTTCGAGAGGTAAACAGGGAGACCACTTGAGGGCTTAAAATACACATTTTCTGTGAATTTCTCCAGACGCAGCTTGCAGAAAATCAAGAAAAAATGGTCATTTGCAGATTTTGTCTAGGCAATATATATTGCAAGAATGAAGAGTTCCGGTAAGCATTCGTCAACCGTCAGGTTATCAAACGTCAACATTTTAATACAATTGTCTATTGGCACTTACAGCATACAACACCGGCAATGCGACAAATACACGTCACTTATTTTATCAGAAATGAAATTAATGGGGGATCAATTGTGTAAGTAGTAAGTGTATTAAAAAAAAAAACCTTAACCCTTTTTTGACAGATTAAAAGGAGACAACCGTTAAGAACTTAAAGTGGACATTTTCTGTGCATTTCTTTAAGTGGCTCTTACAGATTTTCAAGAAAAAATAGACTCTTGAGTAGAATTATACCGGCAAGCGGTCATTAACCCTCCTCAAAGTGCCAAACATCAAAATTTGAGATAAACTGTGATATAAAATGGGCTGTTTCCAAATAACCACAGCACTCAATACGTATGCGGCAAACAAACATAACTCATTTTGTCTGGCGAAGACATGCATGTCGGACGATCATATTGACATTTACTCTCTCCAATAGAAGTGATGATTTTAACATAAACTTTTTCATCAAACTGAGTCAATTGAGTCTTCTATACCCACCTTTCTCAGGCCATCAATAAAGCTAATTGAGTGATACAGTTAAACAAATCTCTTCAGACACTATGGAACATAAAAAAAGTCATGGTATCTCGTCTGGAAAAGCCTTTCATTCTCCAAGATCATTAAGTCTAGTTATTTTTTTTATTTTGATTTTTTTTTGTCTATTCCGTCAGGAAAAGACATTTGTTTTTCTACGGATTATTATTCTTTTCAAACTGATTTTAACAGAATTTTGCACACACATAGAGTGGCAGATAATCTAAAACGATTCCCAAGTGGATTTACAATTTTATTCTTCTTTTACCAAACTTTGCAAAAAACTGTCAAAATTAGGATTTTTCGTCACTTTCTCAAAACGCGTCGTGAAGATTGTTTTAACCCTTTACCCAATGAATCGCCCACATCCGCCCGCATAATATGCAAATTCAGCAGTTGAAAAAATATTATTTTTCCAAAAATTTCAACAAAGCCATATCATGTGACCCCTCGTTGGAGGGATCACATGATATGGTTTTGTTGAAATTTTTGGAAACATTTGAAAAAATGATATTTAAAATAATAAATGTTGATATCGTCTGCATTGGGTAAAGGGTTAAATACATCAATCTCTGTTAGATGTCTGCGACGCTACAATTGATAAATAACAGATATTGGGATAAGCATTTGTTAACCCTCCACATAATGCCAAACATCGAAAGTTTGATAAAATGCGCTGTTCTCGGGGCACCCACAGCACCCAAGGGGTACCTGAGAATTAAATATAACTTCCTTTATTGGAAGTGGAATTTACAGAGGATCATTTTGGTAAGTAATAATGGAGTATTAAAAAAACAAACGTTAACACGTCGATGGTGCACATGTCTTCAACCAATCTAACCCTGCCTGTGCTGCAGTGCGGAGTTACGATGTTCGGAAGCTGGCAGCTGCTCGGTGGTTCTCTCCGGGTAATCCGGCTTCCTCCACCCGTAAAGCTGTCACGGTCATGATTAGCCATTGTGCATAAATATGTGACCTTAAACACCAATAAATAAATAAATAAATAAATAACAGCACTCAGTGGGTATAGTAGAGTCGCCATGGATTGGTCGTAATCCACACGTGGGCAGTGATGTCCACGCATGCGTTTAACGGGTAAAGTAATATCATCATCAGTAAAAAATTTAATTAATGAAGCACCGGATTATACCCGGTGCTTCATTAATTAAATTTTTGATGATTATTCCGGCAATAAGTGCTTGGAGTTTAATATTATTGTGACCATAGAAATACTGCCCAACCGTGGTAAGTGATCAGTCCACGGTGGCTGTACTGTATGTGGTAAACAAACATAACTCCTTTGATGGACGTATATTTATATTAACCCTCTCCAACAATAGTGATGATTTTAAGCTCAACTTTTTTTTTATCAATCTGAGTCATTTGAGACGTCCATATCCACGTTTTTTTCGGGATATCAATAAACGTGCTTTAGTTATACCGTTACAAAAATTCTTCATACACACTGGGGCATAACAAATCAAGGAATCTCGTCTGGAAAAGCCTATGATTCTCCCGAATTATTATGTCTAGGTTCTTTATTTTTTTCCACACATTTTGTCCATACTATCCTGAAGCCATTTTAGAACCGATTTTCACAGAATTTTGCATACGGATTGAGTGGCACAGATCTTTAAAACGTACCCATGCCGAATTTTCGATTCGAGGCCAAAATTTGTAAGAAAGAACTGTCAGAATTAGGGTTTTTCATCACTTTCTCAAAACGCGTCTTGTTGATTTAAAAAAAAAAATCGTCACTGTTAGACCTGTCTGCGACACTACAATTCACATACAAGAAATAATGGGCTAAACGTTTGTGAGCCCTCCAGAGGCTGCAAAACATTGAAAGTTTGACGAAATTGGTTGCTTTCGGGCACCCAGCTGCCTGTGAGATAAACAAAATTTACTTTACTGGAAGCGGAATGTACCCTGGATCATTTTTAAGTAGTACAGGTGTACAAAAAAAGTGTTAACCCGTTTTGAGGCCAGATAAGGAGAATCACCCCTTGAAAGCTTAACAATTCACGTTTTCCGTGGACTTCTCTAACCGCTTCTTGCAGAGTTTCAAAATAAATTGGCCATTCAAGGGTCGTGGTGTCCCTTTACAAATTGCATGCGCAAAATATTCCAGTAAGCTTTTGCTAACTTTCCGCATACTGCTAAACGTCAATCTTTCGAAAAATGGGATTTTTTGGTCACATACAGAACCGAATGGGTATGCCACAGATAATCATAACATTCTTTATCGGGTGCAGAATTTATGTAACGGTATTCAAGAAACAAGTATTAACCCACTTTTGAGCTGTTTAAACAGACGCACCCGTTAAAATTTACGGTTTCTGTAGATTTTTCCAAACACCACTTGTAGATTGTCAAGAATAATTGGTCATCCGAAGGTCTTGGTGTGACATTACAAGATGCATATTCCGGTGAGCGTTTGTTAACCCAACACGGTCTGTTAACGTAAAACATTTGATAAAATGGGTTGTTTTCGGACACCAACAGTAATCAATGAGTACGTCACAGATAAACATACAGTTAATCTGTAACCTTAATCAAATATTGTCTGCACCCTTAATCAAGCAGTGAGTTTGACTTTATATGCCAGTACAGTTGAAACTAGAAGTCCTGGCATGAAATGCGCACAAATAGTACGTTGATATGCGAGTTAATGTGCGCGTTATTGCCCAAGTAAAGCTATCAAATTCTGTACATATGGCCTGTGCACAAGCAGTGTTTCAGCCAATGGACCTCCGGGTAACCCGGAGGTCCATTGGCAGAAACATTGCATGTGTTTGCTATAAGTAATCAAGAAAACTTGTCGTACTTTGGATGCCATTCAATATGGCAATTGCGCGCAATTCCAACGCGTAATTAAGCCTAGATAAGCGCACTACTCGTGACAGGACTTCTAGTTTTAACTGTAGACATATATACTTTTATTCTCATGTGCTCTACAAACGCAAAATGACACCTAAGCAACCTGTACATATATTCAATTCGCAAAGATAATATAAGACAAATAATAATAAATTCACATAACCATCCCGCACCCCCCACTCCCCACACACACACATCAGTTAACTAGTCTCCCCAAACTACTTAGGAAAACTACAACCTATTGGTCCTCCTAAATGGTTCTCCAAACTTGACCAAATATTGTGAGTATGACCTTAAAAGTCATCATACATATATACTTTTTCCCTCATGTGCTTCACTAATGCAAACTAGTAGAAATTATTCCCAAGTGGAGTAGAGTGGTTCCTAAATCCCTAATCTATATCAAAGAATGCCTGCTGCCTCATGCAGCCTGAAATCTGCAATCTTAATCAAATATTGTCTGTACCCTTAATCAAACAATGAGTATGACCTTATATGTCAGTAGACATATATACTTTTCTCCTCACGTGCTCTACTAATGCCAAATGGCATCCACGCAACCTGTACATATATTCAATTCCCAACGATAATCCAAGACAAATAATATTATACCCAGATAATCCCCCCCCCACACACACACGACATCATTTTCACTAGTTTTCCCAAACTACTTAAATGGCAGTATACCTATATACTTTTCCCCGCATGTGCCCCCCCCCCCCCCCCACATCTCATACACACATCATTTCACTAGTCATCCCAAACTCCTTAGGAAAACTACAACCTATTAGTCCTCCTCAATGATTCGGCAACCTTGATCAAATATTGGGAGTATGACCTTAAATGCCAGCACGCATATGTACTTTTCCCCTCATGTGCTCCACTAATGCATACTAGTAGAAATTATTCCCAAGAAAAGTAGAGCCCTAATCCCAATCATAACTGTAATCCAGGATAATTCCATTTAATTCTATTAATTTATTTTGGCCACTTAAGTTGGAATAATCCCATTTCATCTGCTTTTGTTCTCTCAGAAACAGCGTCCTTACGTGACCTATAAATATAAAAAATATAGTCCAATAGCAAGAGGCTCCTAAACCTAATGCTAGCTAATATCCGAACACACATACATTACTGTATACATGCAGCATTGTTTGGACACGGCGGTAGTGGTATCACTACATGAGTGTTCAAGTGATATATTTGTGTAGTTACTGTTTGAAGTTGGTGATAAACACCACCTCACCTGCAACTGAAATAATCTACTACCGACCGAAGTGCTTAATTTCACTGACATGTGCTGAGTATATCCTTTAGGGGTCGTCCAACCTAACTTTGGTCAATATTTTGACATTTTTCCCAATGCCTCAGAAACAGATAAGAGAAGTAAGGAAAGGCAAATTATATATCAAAATAATGAGTAAAGTGCATAGAAAAGGTACATATAATTTTTTTTCAGGAAAAAAAGTGAATTTTAGGATTTTGAAGAAGATTAATTTGCAAATGGCATAAGTAACGAACCGGTAAAACCACAAACTAATCGGTAATTCGAAAGCCTTGTCCTCAATATAATGATAACATACTACAGACTCGGAGAAAGCATTTTTTTGACACACACTCTGGTGGGTTTTGACGTTTGAATGTAATAACACCAACTCAAATTTTTGATGTTCCGGATGTGGTCAAGTTTCAAAGACGTTTTTCCGGTCATGTGATTACGATGTGGTTCTTGCAGAAATACTCAATTTGGCAATCGTAAGAATGCAAGGACGTGATCACGCCCTTTATTTGTTCGAGACAATGTATGAGCGGATTTGCAAACAGGTGTCAGCAAATACTTGAGCTGTTAATGTCATAACTGCAAAATATGGTTCGAAATTCCCTCTCGTGTTTACAGGCCGTCTGAACTTTCTTGTTGACAAAAAATCTGAATTATTGCGCACTAGAAAGACCACATGAACCACTTGTAAAAAAAAATAACCGAGTGTATAAAATCGGGACGATACACATAAAATAAGGCAATATTCATAACAAAGTAAGCAGAATGCTTGAGAAATCACTTTTTCACGAAATATATTCCAAGTGACCTGGAACTATATTGAGCATGTTGATTTCCCCCAGATGTTGTGAAGTTATTTAGTTCCTAGTAACCATGGAATTTGAAGGCGGGTATGTTTGATATCTGCAAAGGACCGATTGAAGATGGGTTGAAAATGATGCATTCGTGCTTTTAAATAAGGTGCGCTTGGACGATGATGAAAATTTAGTTTTTTCTTGCAACCAACCATAGTAATACAAGCGTCGATCAGTGTCTTTTATGATCGTTTTACACTGACAAATGTGACAAATCTCCTTCACCGGAAACCATCCCCCAATTTGCATATCACAATAAACATAACCGCTGTCACGGAGTGTCAGCGTGGCCGTGTGGTCAAAACCGAAACGAATTATCGAATGCACGGTCAATATTAGCTGCAATTGGCTTTTAAACAAATGAAATACACGAAATATTCGCAATTTCTTCATTATTCATGCCGAGTTACTTTTTAACCAAACCACATGCGTTCAGTTTCGTTTGTCGTCATCAAACTGATATTGTTTGTGGTAATTAAATAATACGAGAAGGCGAAGGAAGCCAAATATTTTCCATCATCTATTAATTAATTCAAATTGATAATTTCTTTTATTTTACTGAAATTATGAACTGATAAGGTGGGTGTGTTGCGATTATTATGCCTCAGACCTGGAAGTTGGAAAATCAAAGGTGCATCTAGGGCCGTGCAGTGGTGACCCCTGTCCTCTTAATCTTAGTCTTACCCATTCATCATTACATGTACCAACATTCTCCCTTGTATCTCAACCATTGCTACTCCAATTTGAAGGATATTTGGTGTTGTGATCAAGCATCATGGGGAACCAATGCCTGTGTAGCTGCTGTAGCATGTGTTTCTTCCCACATTTTTTCAGAGTTGTGGTACTTTTTCACTCTTTTGAGTTAGAAAATTTTGTTTATAACTAGTTGATTTGTTACAGTTTGTTGCAAAGTGCCTGCTAATACCCTCAATTGTATTGCTACAGAATTTTCTTGTGAAGATTTTGTTCCTATTACTTTTCAAGCAACACCCTAATTAATATTCTGTATAAAGCCACCAATCTGATGTTTGACACTTTTATCGGAGCTGTTTTGAAAGCTTATGGAACTCAAAATGTTGATTATGGCAGGACTTTTCTATTCACCCATTAATCGATAAATTAAGTATTATAGTTGGAAGTAAGAAGCATGAAAGGTCCAGAACTAAAAGTCCAAAAAGAATGTTTTGCAATGTAACATGATTTTTGCAGATACACTTATTTGGAGGGTTACCTGTCTGATAGTGTTTGGAACATGTGTGGCCAGGATCTTCAAAAAGAAAAAAAAAGTTAAACTTTGAGAAAAAAGGCATATGCCTTGAGTGCCGGAAGTAGAGTCATACAATGAAGAGAGCCCCCCCCCCCCCCCCCCCCAAGAAAATGTTTTTGTGTCAAATGGAGCTCACTTGTCATCTTTTGGGGATTGCTTTGTGTACTACGTTCTTGAAAAAAATATGTGAGACCCTCTGGATGTGCCCTTCTGATCTCAATATGTCAAAAAGCCTCCTTGGGGAAAGTACATGCAATAATGGTTATGTAAGGTTGATTTGATGTGTTTTGAATAACAATGTACTTTTAAGTACATTAGATGGTTTATTGCAGTGACAGGTTACAGTTACCCTTATTTCTTCTCCAACAGATATCATGAGTGTATTGGTGTCCAGGAGTTAAACAAAGCTAATATACTTATTGATAAACCAGACAAATTTAACAATTTAATCACTATCGAATTGATGCATGGGATAAAAAGGGGTTACAGTGCAAGGGGTTTGTAAATATATTTATTCAACTACAATGTATGACTTTGCAGTGCATTCTACATAGGAGAATATCATATTTGTTTTCCAAATCATTACAGTAACACATACATCTTGATATTGGGAGACACTCTTTTGTCCTTCCATACTTCTTCTGCTGGACTCCTTCAAGTTGACCTTTGTTGAACTCCCCAAATCAAAACATAAACAAAAGAAAATGTCTGCCTTCAATCAGTGAACACTCCACTTATAGCATTTGGTCTCAATCTTTATTACTTTCATGAATTTGGAAAAGATTTCTTCGAGTATGTACTTAAATGTTTATAGAATACAGCTGCTATTTTATTTTGAGGTATTTTATTGTAAAAAAATTGTTCTCTTACTTATGCCATAGCAGACTTTCAGGTGGTGCTATTTACACATGTCAGCAGTTCCATGGCAAATTTCAGTTTCCACATGTTCTATGTTTCATTCCAAGCATTTTGGTACATAATTTATTGGGGTTATTCATTTTGGGCCTTTTTTAGACTTGAAAGAAAATTACATGAAACTTGACCAAAGTTAGGTTGGCCGTCCCCTTAAGGATGGTCTTATGTACACACTTCCATCCCAATTGATTTTCCCCAAAATGTGAGCTTACAATCAATTAAAATGTCAGAACAAACCTGAACACACAGGGATTTTTAGAATATACATCCTTATTTGTATGCATCTAAAGTGACTTAGCTTATTCCTATAGCGCCTGTATTTTATCTTAAATGACCCCCCCCCCCCTCCCCCACCCTTACGTGTCCTAATGCTCAAGAAGAGATTCATTTAGTAGAGTGAATAATGAGTGCGTTCTCAAATGACAGATTACTCGAGGATGAGGCTCTCTGTATTTTCTCTTAAATGATGAACCCCACCCCCACCCCCCTTACGTGTCCTAATGCACAAGAAGATATTCATTTAGTAGATTGAATAATGAGTGCGTTCTCAAATGACAGATCACTCGAGGATGAGGCTCTCTGTCAGATGATAACAGTACCTATCCAAAAATATGCATGGCACGTCAATCATACATACATGGTTCACTTACTGGGGACGAGGGTCGGGCGAGTAGAGTCGTGTGGCCGTCGTCTCTCCCCCGAATATCGTGAGTATGAGGATAGTCGAAAGTTAATTCCGAAAAAAACCTGGAATCGAAGGTAGTGCAGAATCACCATAATGTCCTCTCCACAATTAAGACACCATTCCTATTTGAATTGTGAATTCCATGACCCATATTGGAAATGGCACAATCACCCGGCAACTATTGCCGATTTTCTTGACACAATGATTTCCCTATTACAAAAAACTTAACAGAATAAGCAATCCCAACACACGTATTTGTGCACCTGGACTGTCAAGCAATGATTGCACGATCCAGTAGTTTTGCCTCATTATTTTATGATGTAACTGATACGCTGTTGGCTGACCATGTTCCGAAATTAAGGTCTTATACAGTGTCCAATATGGATGGTGCAATGATAATCTGTTTTGTTTTCTTTTATTTAAGGGTCTATATAAGTAAAGAAATTTTGTTTATTTTGAAAATTCTCACCTCTCATATTCCTTCAGTTCAAATTAAATATATACAAAATATACACCAAAATAAAGATTGAGATGTATAGAACACGAAACACATGAGCAATCAACTCATAGAGTCGACTATAGGCACCACTGGTTCCTGTAAGTCTGCTGCCGTATTCGTACCAGAACTGATAATTTAATGATATTTCACGAAAACAACTCGTGGCCAAATGTGCTTTACATATCCAAGAACAAAGTTAGGGGATCAACATTCTTCAAAACACGGCGACAGAGCTGCATGGGGGTAAATTCCAAAGCCTTTGCTTTTGTTGACGTATGAATATACATAATTTCGATTTCCGGTCGACGTCATCGGACGGAAAAGCAGGTAAAAACAACGCCGTCTAAAATCAAAGAATGAAAACGATCGCCTTCATACAGTATACTGTTATTTGATAGATATTGCACAGTTGCTATATTCAATGCAAGGTATCATGATACCTGTTGAGATTTCTTAGAATTACGATTTTGTTTTTCGATGGAAATTCGTGGTATCGAGTGATTTGCGCATGTCTGTCGAGCATGGAAACCATCTTCAATAAAAAATGCAGACAGTGTTGTCTTTTTTTCCAAATGCTGTCCTATCGCTGTATTCGAAAGTGTTTTGAATGCCAAGCTTTTTTCTTGGATATATGAAGCTCATTTGGCCACAAGTTGTTCTGATGAAAGATTATTTTATTATCAGTCCTGGTGCGAGTACGGTAGCAGACTTCCAGGAACCAGTGGTGCCTGCTGTCAACTGTATGAGTTGTTTACATATGTGTTTCGTGTTCAAAACATCCCAACCTTCATTTTGATGTATAATTTTTGTATATTTAATTTGAATTTAAGGAATATGAGAGGTGAGAATTATCAAAATAAACAAAATTTCATTACTTGTTTAGGCCCTTAATGCTGTCTTCACTTCTAGACGAATATTGCACCAAGAATTAAGAAATTAGTACAGTTAAATACGCTATTCTATGATAGGAAGACCAGCACCAACAAACTATTATCCTCTAGGATATTATTATTCAAACAAGCAGTATTAGCAGCGCAACAATTTAGTTTGAAGGACTAGTCGTGTTAACCCTTTGCCTAACATACTGACCGAGTTCATCCAAAGCCTCGAATACAGTAGATACCGACTGAGCTCACCCAGAGCAGTAAACAAAAACGTAATTCAAAAATTAATCTCTTCAATTATCATCGCTCATGAAACATTGCGTGTGATCCCTCTCTGAAACGAGCTCACTGAGCTGGTTCCAAGGGGAGTCGCAGGCTGTGTTTGGGGGCAAAGAGTGATAACATTTTGGGTTAGGTAAGGAAGTGATCGTTTGTGTCGTCTACAACTCAGGTTAGGTAAGGGGCTGGCCGATCTTAGGGTGTTGTATGTGCTTTAAACCCATTGAAGGATAATCTCCCGAATCAGCTATCATGATATGCATATATGTTCCATCTTTACACGACAGCAGAGTTTGTGCACTTTTTAATGTTCCGATTAACCCGTTCACCATAAAAGACATGTTGCATTTATTTTTATGAGCCAAGTTATTACCCCTTGTGAAGATATGCTTGACGATGGCTAATTTAATTACACTTGATGAGATCCAGAATGTTGATAGTTATGATTTCACATCAGCCTTTGATGAAGCTGTAACTGATACCAACGATGATTACGCCGGCTCCCCATTCACTTTAGACAACCCAATATGTAAGTACTACACACCAAACAACTTCAAAAATTTATTCACCGCCTGTAACAAAACAATATCCCTTTTAAATATTAACTGTCGCAGTCTGAACGCAAACTGGGATCATCTCCATAACTTTCTATGCGACTTACAATCTGACCGTAACTTCTTTGATATGATTGGCCATACAGCAATTTTTGATATCAAAGAAAGCATTGCTTATAAACTAGAAGGCTACCACACTTTGGCCTACCGTTCTCGGCCTGTAAACGATGACGGTCGAGGTGGAGTGGGAATATTTATTAATGAAAATATACTTTTTAAAGTACGAAATGATTTGTCTGTTTTCATTCCCCATGTCTTCGAGTCAATATTTATTGAAATAACTACTACCAAGAAATCCGTCATTGGAATCATCTATCGACCAAACACTGCGCCAAAAGCCGACATCGATCAATTCTTAACGACGTTATCCGAAATTCTCGAGAAACTAAATAGGGAAAATAAAACTCTCTATCTCATGGGTGATTTCAATATTGACTTATTAAATTTCAATAGCCACGCTAAAACTAATATTTATGTGGAATCAGTGTTCAGTGCAGACTTCACGCCTGTTATTACTCATCCAACAAGGGTCACCGATACTTCTGCCACTCTAATAGATCATATTCTTTGTAATAAAGTTAATAAATATAACGCCGGAATCATTACCACGGATGTTAGTGACCATTTAGCGACGTTTTGTATCGATGAAATGGCCATACGTCAACATACCCCCACGCAAGACCACAAACGCGTTTTCAATTCACAAAATATTAACTATTTTAAGAGTGTTCTGTCTGATAGTGATTTTACAGATGTACTCAATAGATGTCCAAGCATTGCATACAATGCATTTCTCGGCAGTTTCCAAAAAGCGTTTGACCAAGCTTTCCCTCTAAGAATAAAGACTACACCAAAGAAATACGTGATACATGAACCATGAATGACACATGGGCTGCTGCAATCCTCTTTATATAAAACAGATTGTATCTGAAAAAACTGAAAACACCATGCGATTTGAATATTCTATAATATAAAAACTACTGTAGAGTGTTTAACAATTTTAAACGTAAGTGTAAGGCTGAATATTACGACAACATTTTATGGGAAAATAAAAACAATATAAAAATGACCTGGGAAATTTTGAAGAAAGCTATTAATAAATCAAAGAGTTCCCATGTTCCGCCATCAACCTTTTCCGATAACGGGGATGAGATAAGCAACTCCCCACAAATTGATGATAAATTCAATTCCTTTTCCATTAATATTGGCAAAACATTAAATAACCAAGTTCCCAACAACAGAAGGTCATTCTCTGAATATCTGGGTAACAACAACAATAACGACTCCTTCTTTGTGTATCCCACTAATATCCAGGAGGTAATACTTAGTATGGACTATAATAACATATCCACAGAATTGTTGAAGGAAGTCATACTCGATGTAGCCAATCCCAATACCCATATTATTAATCTTTCCTTTTGTACTGGTGTTGTACCGGACAAAATGAAGATTGCCAAGGGAATACCAGTATTTAAATCGGGGGATCCACAAGTGTTTAATAATTATAGACCCATCAGCATCTTACCGGCCTTCTCGAAGGTCTTAGAAAAAGTGATGTACACAAGACTTACCAGTTACCTTAACACCCACGACACACTATACAACCTTCAATTTGGCTTTAGGAAAGGACATTCCACGATACACCCAATCCTGCATCTTGTTAATAGCACAGCTGAAATTAATGATAAGCAAACCAAGGATTGCACTTTGTCTCTGTTCCCAGATTTTTCTAAAGCTTTTGACACTATTGACCATCATATTCTGATTAGTAAACTTGATCACTACGGTATAAGAGGCCTTGCTAAGAGTTGGTTTGCTGATTACTTATCGGGTAGAAGTCAATATGTTCAAGTTATGAATATTACATCTGAACCCGGAGCTATAACAACCGGCGTTCCCCAGGGATCTATTCTTGGACCCATTTTAATTCTGATCTTTATCAAAGACATCTCAAAATCGACAAATATGAAAGTGTGATCATTTGCCGATGATACAACAGCTCATACGTCATGTCACAATGTAGGAGACCGTTTTGATAATGCCAACACTGAACTACACCATATCAACGAATGGTGCAACGGAAATAAATTAGTGCTAAATGCTAAGAAAACACAATCCATTTTGCTACATCCCAACAATGACTCGTGTGACATCGGTAATAGACGTCTAACTCTAAATAATACAAATATTGAAGCTATAGGTAAGCACCAAGAGAATTCTACGATGAAGTTTTTAGGTATCCACATGGATGAAAACTTAGGTTTCAGACAACACATATCGATAGTTTGTTCCAAAATCGCAAGAGCCATTTATGGAATTAACAGAGCGAAAAATATACTTCCACAGAGAGCATTAAAAACCTTGTACTTTTCACTGGTTCATCCGCATCTACTACACAATACGTGGAGAGTGGATTGTAACTAAATCACCCGCGGAGTGGAGTTATCACCCAAACTATAACTTTCAAATTTTGTATATATCGACTAAAAACACAAGCAATGTTTCAGCCAATGGACCTCCGGGTTAAACCCGGAGGTCCATTGGCTGAAACTTTGCTTGTGCTTGTTATGCTTTGCAACTAATTTGCAGTTATTACTTGAGTGGAGTCTCCACTCCGCGGGTGATTTAGTGATAATACACTCTCCACGTACTGTATGGTATTCACGTTTGAGGCCATGCGTCAACTACCAACAAAATGTTCCTCCTGCAAAAAAAGACCGCATTATCAGTAGGAAATCCTACAACTCTCATACCGATCTTCTTTTTCGAAAAAAACGGTATCTTAAAATTTGACGATCTCTATAAACTCCAAGTACTCTTATTTATGCATGACTGGTCAACTAGAAGATTGCCAGCATCTTTCGAAAACGTTTTTACAATATATAATAATCCTTCCTTCTGGGGTGGATACAAGACAATCTGGAAATATACGAACATTCAAACCCAGAACCAAATTTTCGGCTGATCTCCCTATTCACACTTTTCCTCGCCTTTGGAACGACATTTCACCAGTTATTCAAAATTATAGAAGACCCCAGTTTAAGAAGGCCATATCAAATACTTTTCTGAACTCGTACTCCATGCATGTCGAGTGCGGACGCCCTGTATGCTTTGATTGCAACAATTAACGGGCACAACGGACGTACCAACCGAACGGAATATATTGCAGACTTTGGACGCAGAAATTAATTCAACTTAATTCAGCCTGATGTTTCGCCTGACAGAACTTATTGGGCCCTGGCAGTCGGGACATGGGACATGAGGTTGAATGAGTTCTGCTTTCTCCTTGGTTTAAAACGCAAAAATTGATCCAGTTTCACGCTCCGTTTACCAGGGCTCATTGAGCCCCGACACTCGGGACATACAGTTGATTGAAGCCTGCCTCCCTCAAGAATAAACCCTACTTATCTGGAGTACAAAAAGTTACAAAAAATCACGAATGGCATTATGGTCTCCTCTCTGGTATCTCATCACCTTCACTTAATTATTCCTGTATAGTTCAGGCTCAAAGAATATTATTGAACGGTTTTGCTGAAGTATTCTAAACACTGCTGACGAATCATTATTTTAATATTATTTGTTTTTCTCTTCTGGGGAATGGCAGGAAGACAGCCAATAAGGCTATGCTATTTCCCGCAGTATACAAATTATCTTTGTTCCATCTTGTCAATAATTTATACTGCAAGTAGAGATTTCTGTTAAAACTAGAAGTCCTGTCAAGAAATGTGCACAAATAGCACGTCGATCTGCGCGTTAATCTACGCGTTATGACCATAGTAAGGCCATCAACTTCTGTACATATGGCCTGTTCACAAGCAGTTTTTCAGCCAATGGACCTCCGGGAAACCCGGAGGTCCATTGACAGAAACATTGCCTGTGTTTGATATGAGTAACCAGGGGAGCCTGCCGTGCTTTGGATGCCAATCGATATGGCAATTGCGCGCATTTTCTACGCACAATTAAGCCTAGATAAGCACACAGTTCGTGACAGGATTTCCAGTTTTAACTATAACTTCCTTTTAGGGACGTAAAATTTATAAGGGATAATTTTGGTAAGTCGTCACCTGAGTTGCAATGCGTCCTATGTTCCACTAGGCACAGTATAACACATTCGGAACTCAGGGGACGAAGTAGAAAGAAAATTCACAAAAAAACTTTTCCCATTTTGGACTGGTTAAAGAGATATTCTCCTTAAAAAGCTTACAATTCCCGTTTTCGGTTGATTTGTCCAAAAGCCCCCCCCCCCCCCCCCCACACACACACACACACACCCTCCCTCCCGCAGATTTCAAGACAAAATAGCCATTGCCAGATCTTTGTCTGACATTGCATGTTGCATGGACAAAATATTCCGTAAGTTTTTGTTAAAGCGACACAGACTGCTGAACATAAAACTTTTGATAAAATTGGATGTGTTCAGACATCACCAGCACCTAATAGTTTTGTCCCAGCTAAACGTATCTTATTTACCAAACGCATAATTTACACGGATTTCTTTTAGTAGAAGGCTTATTCAAAAATCTACCCATTTTAGTCTGGTTAATGAGAGATACCCATTAAACACTTAAAATTCACAATTTCCGTGCTTTTTTCGAAACGTCACAAGCATATTCTCGAGAAATGTTGGCCATTGACAGGTCTTGGCAAAATATTCCAACTTGGCATACAAGTTGTTGATAGGCCTTGACCTGAAAGAATTTCAGGTCAGGGCCTATCAATAACTTGTATGCAGAATTTTGTTTACCCTTTACCTGCAACCCTCAGAAATAACTTGTATGCAGAATTTTGTTTACCCTTTACCTGCAACCCACCAAAACAAAATCCACCCTTCATTGTCCACTCAATCACTCCCCCCACCCCCTCCCTCCCGCACAATGACACACACACTGTGTTGCGGTAATGCACTGACTTAATACACTTTATACACATTTACTACTTGGTTTTCACTATCCGCCCGATTGAGCTGCAAGCTACTCTGGCATCACTGTACTTCCTACTGTTTTGTCCTCTTCTTTTTCCTCCCCCCCCCCCCCCCCCCCGCTGTTTGGATAAATTTATACGTCAAAATTTATTAGGTAAACCCGGTTACTGTATTTCAAAACTACCCGATGTTTCCGTTAGGAATCTTGTTTTTGTTCTCTAAAAAAATAAAATTCAGATATTTTCATTCCCAGTTATTCTGTTATAAAATATTTAGACTAGAGTTCTCTTTATTCATTTTTCTGGTTCTTTACTTAATATCTTTCTATCTCCACTGGTATTTAAAACTTTATCCACAGAACTGTTGCAAGGACACGATGAGACCCACTAAAACATTTTATGAATAATATCGTTATCGGAAGCCTTAATTGCCGAGGTCTTTTTTCTGAAACAACAAAGCGCAGAGACATCTTCTCTCGTTGCAGGGATAAATTCGATATAGCTCTTCTGGTCGACACTCATTCAACCCTAGAAATCGAGAATACGTGGAAATCAGAATGTGGGTACGAAGCTATCTTCTGCTCTCACTCAAGCTCAAGTAGGGGAGTGGCCGTCATGTTCAAAAATACATTCATGCTCCAGATTCATAATACAATAAAAGATCCCGGAGGCAATTTCATCATTCTTGATATGACGATTCAGGACCAAAGAATCACCCTTGCTGCCGTGTATGCCCCCAATGAAGACAATCCAAAATTCTTCGACAATCTTTTTAATAAAATTGAGAGAATTGGGAACTGCTCCATATTGGTTGGAGGAGATTGGAATGTACCACAAAATTACGATATTGACACGATAAATTACCGAAAACAAAAACAATGTTAGGGCAAATGAGAAAATTCATTCTCTAATGGAAAAATTCGACCTATGCGATGTCTGGAGGGAAGAAAACAAAAATTTAAAACGCTACACGTGGAAAGGGCCTGGTAATAAAATGGCGAGGTTAGACTATTTCCTCATGTCCACTGACCTACAAATATTTCACAAATCGTCCAAAATTCATATACGTTACAAATCAGATCACAACCCTGTAGCCTTAACCCTCTCCTTTATTAATCAGCCAAGAGGAAGGGGCTTTTGGAAGTTCAATAACAGCCTGCTGAACGATCCGGAATACGTGACATTAGTAAAATCTACAATTGCTGAGAC
The DNA here is from genome assembly GCA_031216915.1 of Pictodentalium vernedei. Lineage (NCBI taxonomy): Eukaryota > Metazoa > Mollusca > Scaphopoda > Dentaliida > Dentaliidae > Pictodentalium > Pictodentalium vernedei. The sequence goes on along the minus strand of CM062296.1, from coordinate 843,834,517 downwards.
TGTTCTTCAGTACTCAGTTTCAGATAACAACGGTAGCAATAATAATAATAATAATAATAATAATAATAATAATAATAATCAGCCATTTACTATTAACGACCAATTATTTTGGGAAACTTTGAAGCTAATGATAAGAGGAAAAACCATCTCTTATTCTTCTAAGATGAAACGTACAACGAACAATCGCCTGGCTGAAATTGAGCAAAGACTTGAAACCTTATACCCCGTGCTCGATAGTGGCGACTTGTCAGTAAGTACCGAAATTGAAACCCTTGAAAATGAACTCCTAACCATTAGAAACAAAAGAATTAAAGGCATGATTCTGAGAGCAAAATCGAGATGGAAAGTAGAAGGGGAGAAATCAACAAAGTACTTCTGTAATCCAGAAAAACGCCATTACACGGAAAAAACTATACCTAAACTTGTAACGGGCTCTGGCTTGATTACGGAAAACATATCCGAAATTTTAAATGAACAAAAGCGTTTCTACGAAGGTTTATACTCCTCCAAATTAAGCCTGTCAAACAGTTCCAAGGAAAATGACCCGTTCCTTGACAAATCCAACCCCTTTTTACAGTTTTTAGACGACGAAGAGAGTGACTCCTTGGAGGGCCTTTTAACAAACTCTGAGTGCTTAAGAGCCTTAAAATCAATGAAAAATAATAAAACGCCCGGATCAGACGGATTTACCGTGGAGTTCTATAAATTCTTCTGGAAGGATATTGGCTCCTTTCTGGTCAAGTCCCTAAATCATGGATACAGTGTAAAGGAACTATCCATTCCGCAACGAACTGGCATTATTACTTGCATTCCAAAGCAAAACAAACCAAAAGAATTCATAAAAAACTGGCGTCCCATTTCACTAATTAATGTAGATACAAAAATTGCCTCGGCTGCTATAGCAAATCGTGTTAAGACTGTACTACCGAAACTCATATCAGAAACTCAGCTTGGGTTCATGAAAGGGAGATATATCGGAGAATCCACAAGACTAAAGTTTGACCTAATAGAAAAGTGCGAGAAACTAAATATTGCTGGAATTCTTGTTCTCCTAGATTTTGAGAAAGCTTTCGATTCACTTGAATGGTCGTTTATAGAAAAAACGTTACAGTTCCTCAACTTCGGACCTTCTATTATAAATTGGTTTCGTACTTTTTATTCAAGTATCTTTAGCTATGTCCTCAATAATGGGCACTGCTCTGCAAAAATCAACCTGGAGGGAGGAGTAAGACAGGGCGATCCCCTTTCGCCGTATTTATTTATTTTGAGCGTCGAGATATTGAGTGCCGCACTTAAAAACAACCCCAATATCAACGGTATCAAAATAAACCACTCGGAACATCTCATAAGTCAATATGCTGACGACTCGACTCTATTTTTGAGTAACGACTCCCAATCATTAAACGTGGCTCTGGAGATTGTTAACTCTTTTGCAGAGGAGTCAGGCCTTGAAGTCAACTTTGAAAAGACTCAGATTGTATGGATTGGGTCTGAAAAAGGGTCGTGTAAAAAGATTGCCACGAAACGAAATGTTCAGTGAACAATAATGGGAAATTCACCATATTGGGTATAATGTATGATCTATTAAGTGAAAATTACATAATTCAAAATTAAATTGAAAAATCTAGAAAGGTGGAAAAACTTTTGAACGACTGGTCGTTTAGAAATCTTACCCTAATTGCGAAAACTGCCGTCGTAAAAACGCTGACTTTACCAATACTCATACACTGTCTATCGGTCCTTCCAAAACCGCCTGACAATATGTTAGATGCAATGCAATCCAAACTGTTTCATTATTTGTGGGAGAGTAAAAATGAAAAGATCAAATGTAGGGTTCTTATAAATCAGGTTTCTAATGGAGGGCTTAAGTTTCCAGATATTCGGTCATACAGCCATTCTCTAAAATGTTTTGGATTAAGAAACTGATTGATCCCAGCATTATATCACCCTGGAAAACCCTTATTTTAGATGACTTCGAACAATATGGCAACGACAACATTTGGCATTTACACAAAGAGGGGTTAATAAACATCGGTGAGAACGCAAACTCCATAGAAATTCTTTCTCAACCAATTTTCTATAACAGAAGCGTCAGAATCGAAAATAGATATATTTTCAATCAGACTTGGTGCGATAAAGATGTATTCTTTTTAAATGACCTCTTGAGTGAGAGAGGAGGCTTCTTAACGTTTGAGGAATTTTCCACAAAATACGATATCAAAACACCATTCACTGTCTTCCATGGGATAAACAAGGCGATTCCAAGGCTGTGGCGGAAAACAAATTGAAAGGGAAAAAAAGTCCAACTGTGTTCTGAATCCACAAATTGAGAAACTGAAAGAAACGAAAACGGTCAATAAAACATTTTATCTGTTATTTCTGCAAAACGCGATTTCCGATCCTGTTCATTCTCAACAAAAATGGAATGAGCGTTTACATACTGATCTCACACAGGAGGATTGGAGATTGATATACAAACGCCCTTTCATAATCACAGACGATACTTATCTTCAAACCCTACACTACAAAATTCTAAATGGCGCTCTATATACCAATTCCCGTCTTTTTAAATGTAAATGTAAATTGTCGGAAACTGAACTGTGTACATTCTGCTTCAACACCAAAGAAACTGTGTCACATTTGTTCTTTGAATGTCCCATGTCCCATGTCAAAGTCAGTCCTATTACAGCTCGCTGAAAAATTGAACGAACAATGTGGTGTTCTATTGCCACTGACACCACACTTTATCCTTATTGGCTATAATAATAATAACAATAATAATGATAATAATACTAATGATAACACTTTGTGGTCTCAAGAAAATAATCTTTCTCTTCTAGTTCTTCTGTACAAAAAGTTCATTTATTCCTGCAAGGTGAGAAGGTGTCAGCCCAGCTTTCAAGGGCTAACTGAAATTCTGCGTCGATATTGTGAATTGGAATTATACTCCCTTCACATGTATTCACCCAAAAAATCTCAACTAATACGAACAAGATGGGAACTTTTCAAAGGACTGTTTTATCCTCCTTCTTCAGTAAATGTGTCAGTTACTGGATCATAGACCTCGACTTTCTCTTTCCTTTTTTTATTTTTTATTTCTAGTCTCCATACAGTAAGGCTTCGCCTGCGGCAACATTTTGGCATTGTGTCACCAACAGTAACTGTTATTAGTGTATATTTCTGTCTCGAAACACCTAAAAATGATAACCTTGGTTAGAGAGCAGAAATGTGATGGAAAACAACTTCACACAGGAAGACTTTTGTATACATATGTAATCGTGTAAATTATATACTTGCTGTACACTGATTGTGTGTCTATATGTTTTTACCTATTTGTATATGTATTTTATTTCATCTGAATAAAAAAAATTGAAAAAAAAAAAAAATAAATATTCCGATAAGCGCTTGTTAACCCACCGTTGGATCCCAAGCGTCAAAATTTTAGTAAATTGGGTCATTTTGAAGTACCCGGGAACCAATGGGTATGCGACTGAAGAAACATAAATTATCTTATAGGACGCGGAATACATTGATAAACATTTTTGCAAGTGATAATGGTATTAGAAAAAACAAGAATTGTTAACCCATTTTGGGCATGTTAAATAAATACACCACTTGAAATCCTGAAAATCCACGTTTTCTGTGGATTTCTGCAACGCTTTCGTCCACATTTTCAAGAAAAGAAAATGGCATTCGTAGGTCCTGTTTAGACAATACATGTTGCATGGGAGATGTATTCCAGAAAGCGTTCGTTAACCCTCCACACGTTTACAAACTTCGAAATGTTGTTAAAATGGGCTACTTTCTAGTAGCCACGCACCCAACGGAAATGCGGCAGACAAACATTATTTCTTTTGTCAGATGCAGATGTTTATGTCGTATCAGTTTTGTAATTAGTACGAGTATTAAAAAAAAAACAAGATTTAACCCTGTTTTGAAACGTAAAGAGAGAGACCACTTGAACGCTTAAAATTCACGTTTTCTGTGGATTTTGCAGACATTCAAGAAAAGAAAAATGGTCATTTTCAGATCTTGGATTTGGCAAAACAATATATACTTCATGGGCGAAGTGCTATTGTGAGCATTCGGTAAACTTTTGGTAAAATGGACTATTTCCGGATCCCCACAGCACACAAAGGCTATGTGACAGGTAGACATAACTTCTTTTATCGGAGACTGAATTATTGGGGCGAGGGGGATCAATTTCGTAAGTAGTAAGTGCATTAAATATACAGAACCACACTTATGTTTGAATGGGTTAACAATTACTGGACGAGAGCGAGTGGCGCAGGGATACCACGAGAGCCGGTTATTCCAGCGCCACACGCTCGAGTCCAGTAATCGTTAAACCATTCAAACATAAGTGTGGTTCTGTATTTACTACACACCCAACCACGAAAAAGAATTCACTGTAATTAATCGCTAATTTAATTAAATAGTCGACAATTTGAACGGTTGAAATAATTTTAGAGAGAAACGGGCAATTTTGTCAGTGAACAAGTCTTAAGTCTTTGACCGTGCCACCTGTAGAATCGCTGTTGATTCATTTTATGCGCAAAAAAAAATGTCGATCCGAACACTCAAAAGATTGCGTTCAGCATATCAGACGTCACAAATTAATTTATGAGGTCTCAAATGTGTTTTCAAAATTTTGTGTGCAGGCATCATTATCTCTGGAGGATGAAAAATGTAGGCAAGGATTTTAATTTGAATACGGTGCGAACTGGCCGCTCTGTTTAAATTTCGTGCTTTTTAAACTGAAACTAAAATTATAAGTTTGAACTCGGCGTGACAATACATGCACTACTGCCACAAGGCTATCGCATGTTGACATCGGTCATTTCTGTTCTGCACTTTAACAAAAGTACACACTGGACGAGAAATGACATTTTGTGCAATAATTAACCTTCCGGGGCTTTCATTCATTCGATCGTTTGGAGTAACTGGGCCTGAGGCAGTTTGATATTCCATTCTGACTCGGAGTGAACTCTGAGTCTTGGTAAGTTTGCATTTTATTTTCCAACATTATAAAGGCATTAACGTTTCTGACTTGGAATTTAGCCTTCTTTTTATTTTACCTCAAGTCTTGATAACCTTTGTTTGAAATGGGCTGCACTTGCAAATAAAAGCTTTAGGTTGTCCACATAATACTACAGATATACAAAGGGAGAAATATATTGCATGATAACTGCAAGAAAATGTCATGTCTCCACAAGTAATTTAGTTTGTACACCATTTTTACACCCCCCCCCCCCACCCATCTTTCACCTGTCAGCATTTTCTTGAAAGCTCACGAAATGAGTATCCAACAGTCTTAGGCAGAGGCTGAAAGAGAAATAGGGGGGGGGGGGGGGGGGGGGGGTGTCCTCACCAGTAAGCTCCAACTTATTTTGGTTGATAACATTTTCAAAGATTGATTAATGTTCAAAACAAAATAATTTTTTATGTGTCTGCTCCAATATCTTGTCAGTCTTAATTTGGAATGTGGTGTTCTGAATTTGCATTTAGTAAGTAGTTTTGAAGAGGACTGATAGAATGTGGTTGAAATGATAGGCTTTTGGAGAACATTTTCTTGGGGATGGGGGCTGACCAATCAAACTGCCCTGAACTTTTGTTTAGAAATCAAAATGCAGGTCCTTGCCTCGAATTTGCCTATAAAAATGCTCTTCCCACTGCCCTGATATTGCCAAAATTATAAAAATATCCCCTCCCTCTGAACAATCTGTTCTAAAAATACCCGTCCCTTTCAATGAAAACTGCAAAATTAACTGCTTATTGGTGAAGAGGGTGAGAGTGCATCAACCCCTCCCCATCTCATATACCCATGTAGCTAAGTCACATAGGTGGCATTCGATTTAAGTTTTGTTGCTGAGAATTAACGCAAAATAATAAATATCCTTGTATAAAACAGAAATACTAGCAAAAATCCTAAATTAGTCATTTGAAAATACACATCAAACTGTGTCTGGAAAATATTGTCATATTGTCTGTGTTTTAAATATTCTAATATTTACATTTGAATTTCATGTTAGTCATCTCATAAAACTGACAATATATTGCATTCATCAGAATATATGTATTTACCACCCCTCCCCTCTTCATGGTCTCATTCCCACCCTACTCAAGACTTTTCGGAATTTATGTAGTGGGCAGCTGGAAACATTTTTTAATTTCCCCAGTACAAACTCCAGAAAATCTTATTTTAGCAATACTATATCCCCCTAAAAAGCCCTTCCCCCCTGCCCCCACAAAAAAAAATAATTAAATAAAATAAACCTGTTGCCCCAACACCCGCTAGCACGTAAAAAAACATTGGTTCCACAAATGTAAAATACCGATTTTTTTTTATAAAACCAGGCTTTTCATTCTTCTGAATTTATTTTCTTTATTCAGCTAGTGTGGGGTGGGGGGGGGTGTGGTCATCTAGTAAGGGTGGAATTGGAGATAGTTAATTAGTAACTGCATGTACTAGCTATCAAACATCTCCAGCTAGGCGCTGTCGGCGTGTCGGCGTCTGTTTTTCCGCTTCATGGTAACCAGTATTCAAGATTCCTTTAGTCTTGCTTCCTGAGAACTACGTCAACTTAACATGCTTTTCAAAGCATGTTTTGCGCTGGCAAACGTTGCTGCTTCATTGCCGAAGTGTGAATCGAATAAGATTACAGTTACACAGTAGGCCTCGTGTCGACTCGCTGGCAGCACGCAGCGCTGAGGCCAACATTGTAACAAAGTTTTATAGGAACTGTACTAGTGACTGGCTGCAATATCGAACCCAATTGGACTTTTTTGCACTAAAATTAATTAAGTTTCCTCGATTTTCAATAACGAAAGCAAAGGTTGAGTTTCACTTTTCAATTTCTTGGTAGAGATCACGTGTCTTTCATGACTTTCAACAGTTTTTAGCATAGTTGTGCATCAAACACTTTGTAATGGGAATCGGTAATTCCGACAGATGAATAATGCCGACGGTTCTCATTGGTTATATTCCACTGAACTATAAGAACCAGTCTAACGAGATAACTTGTGCACGCGAAGGGTACTTTTTATCGGATTGCACTAGAGCTTTCTGGTTAAAATTACCGCATGCACCTAAAATTCATGTGATCTTGACAAATACAGTTACGGGTGTGTAATAAAAAACAAGCCCCACAGCCGATAAGAACTTAAAATTCACATTTTCTGTGATTCTCACAGTGTTGCAAGAACAAAATAGACTCTTGAGAAGGATTATTCCGGCAAACGTTCATTAACCCTCTTCAAATTGCCAACATAAAAACATGGAGAGACATTTGAGATAAAATAGGCTGTTTACAAATAGACAAAGCACTCACAGAATATGTGGTAAACAAACATAACTCCTTTTGTTGGACGTAGTCTTGCAGGAAGAAAATATTTATATAACCCTCTTCGCCGTGATAATTTTAAGCTAAACTTTTTTTTATCAAACTGAGTCATTTGGGACTTCTAGTACCATCATTCTCAGTTCACCAATAAGGGTACTTCAGTGATACAGTTAAAAAATATTTTTCAAACACCATGGGGCATGAAAAATGATGGACTCTTGTCGCCAGAATCATGAAGTCTAGTTTATAACAGAAATTCAAGTGATACTATGAGAAATGGAAGAAAATGAGGGTTCTCTTCCTCTCTCTGGACCGACCCAGCTCTTCCAATTGGTTTGTACCCACATGGTGGAATCCAAATTCCCCATTGACCCACACCCAACCCAACAGAAACTCCCAGGTATCATGGAGTATCGATCGGTCTAGGGGATGTGAAACATTTGGTAGCCTTTGTGTCTCACTCACCGACACTCTCGCTTGTGGAGTGTGTACTACAAACCAGACCGGTTTGATGGAGCAGGAGTCAGGCAGGCTATGCTTGTCAATGCGCTTCCTGCGGTCGGGACTACTCAAATTACTACGGCAGTAGACTATACGCGCTGAGGACCTACAAAGACACCATCCCTGAACTACTATCGAAGTTAGGCTATACTTTTAATGAGGGCAGTGAACAAGTTCACTGCACAACATCACTTAAGTGGCAGACTTAACATGCCTGTAAAACCGACACAAGGATTAACTATCAGATTGCCCAGCGGAACTGGAGACTGGGTCTAGGTGGGAATATTTGTTTCCTTCCCATCCTTTACGGCTTCTGGATAAATGATAGTACATTTGTCCTGCTATGTATTTATTGGGGATTAACGACACTTTCGACAGCCTGATTCACCTCGTGTCGTGCAGTTTTATGGTGAAGGGAGCCGAAGACCCCGGAAAGGACTACCAAGTAACTACCAGTTACCCCAACGTACTAACCCCGCACAAGCATTGATTGAAGGCAAAGGCATCGTCGACGCGCAATACGCCTTAGTGCACAGCTTCACCGTACACCCAAGAGGGCATTCGGGATTAAGTGTATTTTCTGTGAGCACATCGCTGTTACGATCGAACCTTATACCGTTCGATCTGAAGTCCAATGCCATAACAATTGATCCCCCGCGACCCCTCGTTGTACTGCTAACGCGGTGTGATGGGGTTGACTAACCTCACATGGTCTATGTGCAGTTTTGGCACCTGCACGACTATCATTATCTGGTGTTATATATCGACCTTGAGTTCTACAATGTGTCATCTACAATGCCAAAGCACTGGGAATGGCGTATTGTTGCACGCAAGGGATGACGCACTAAGTTTTCCAAATCAGTACATCAAAATTTATTTATCACGGTAATCAAGCAATGTTCCCCTTCATGGAGATCCATGAGTGAAGTGGACTAATCTAATATAATGTTTATGTAAACCCAGTATCTCAACAATACGGTCATAAAACAGTTCTTGGAATTTAATTGCGAAGAAGTTAGATGGAATGTTTACTTTGTGCAGAATATTTCATTGAGATCGTCAGATAATTCAGTTTCAGTCGCGAAATTAGAAGAATAACGGTGGGAAAATTCGGTGATCGATTCCCCAGACAGCCATACATGTATACCACGCTATAGCTTCAGCAGACGCTGTTCAGATAACCACATTATTGAATCTGGGGCGAACGTAATAGCGTAGGGTGGGTAGAATACGGGCAAGGACATATTAGCGTATAATCTGGAAGTCTGGAAAAGAATTGGGCATATTCTTGCCACTATGTCAGACTGCTAATATCGAACTGATCGTTAACTAAAATGTCAACAGAGTTAGTATCGCATTCCACACGGTTTGAAGTGATGAATGTGAATGTAATTGTCAGACAAGATCGCGGTGTAGTTCTTATTATCCATTTTAGAGAGGGAAACAGCTGTGCGCTTATCTAGGCTTAATTGCGTGTAGGAATTGCACGCAATTGCCATATGGAATGGCATCCAAAACACGACAGGTTCTCCTGGTTACTCATAGCAAACACTGGAAATGTTTTCGCCAATGGACATATTAACGTATAATAGTCTGGAACAAGCAATTGACTGAAACGTTGCTTGTGCACAGGCCATATGTATAGAATTTGATAGCCTTGCGATGGTCATAACGCGTAGATTAACGCGCAGATCAACGTGCTATCTGAACACGTTTCATGACAGGACTTCTGGTTTTAACTGTGCGACCTGAATACAAAAAGGAGATTGTTGCCCTGTGAATATTTGATGGTTCAGCAATCAATATTGTTAGCGTCTGTAGCCCGAGGAAGCACGTTAAAATATTAATTAATTTATTTATTTGTTTGTTATTGAGGCCACATCACCACCTATGGCTATATAGTGGCGACAAAACAGTATAGGCAAAAATTTCATTATTTTGAATGCATTAAAATGCATGTTTTAGATCATGATCCATTTACAGTTTGCACTTGAATGACATGAAAACAATATGAGTAATAACAGAGATGTTTAAGTCTTAACCCACTGAATATTTCCAGTATATTTTTTTTATAGAATGTAGCCACTACTGCTCTTAGGCAGTCACAACTAGGTTTGAGGAAAGATGCATCTAAATCTATTTATTTCAAGAAATAATTGGTGAAAACATCAATTCAATTTACAGAGGGTTGTTTGATTAAATAGATCCAAACTATATTTACTTAGTTGACAAGATATGTTCAGTCCTGGACAGGATTATCCACCAGCAGCATGCAATAAGTAGCCATTTGAATACGAAAGACCGTCTCTCCGCTTCAGGACCATGATACGACGATAAATGGTTACCCGGTGATTTTGTGTGGTAGATCACTTAACATTTTCAAAGTGCAGTCTCAGGGCTTCACGTTGAAATTATTGACTGGCCTTCCCTTAGTAAGGAATATAGATTTTACCACTAGATGATTCCGAACTGGCATGGGACATACCATCAGGGTCCAACAGTTTATTATTATATACTTTATACATAACCACATTTCTATTGGCTGGATCTTATACACGTGATTGGTACTCCAAAATCCATACCATGTGCACCGGTTTTCCAGTGAATATCAACTTTTGGTTCTTTTACTGTGGTACATTGTTTTTATTTATGTTATTCTGCAGATAATATATTTTTTATTGTTAAATAAAAACATTTCTAGTTGATATAATTGAAGTTTTATTTGACAAATAGAATACTTTTTCCTAGGATGGTGTACATAATAAAACAGTTATGGACTTTTTAGTTGGTACAGTACAGTCGCCGTGGATTGGTCGTAATACATACGTGGGCAGTTATTTCCACGCCTGTGTTTACCAAGTAGTAAAAATCATCATCAGCAAAATTTTAATTAATGAAGCACCGGGTTGTACCCGGTGTTTCATTAATTATTTTTTTGATGATTATTCCTGTAATTAGTGTTTGGAATCTAATATTATTGAGTCTGTGGAAAAATTGCCCACGCGTGGAAAGTGACCAGTCCACGGCGACTGTACTGTAAACATGATCTGATATGAGCTAACCCCTTGGTCCTTATAGGTTTTTTATGTTCATATCATATCGTATTCGCCACTACAAAAGTCCATAATTGTATACTAATACAAGTAGAGTGGCGAGTAGTATGTAAATGAAAATATTGTAAGATAAAGGCGAAATCTAGGTTAAACAAAGTAAAAACTATATACTATTATAGACTTTTGTAGTGGTAAATATGATGTGATATCGACCTAAAAAACTTATATTGACCGATGCGCTATCTTCGGTCAGTGTAAGTTTTTTTTTAAGTTCATATCACATCACATTTACCACCGCAAAAGTCCATAACTAGTGGAATCCAAATTTCCCAATGACGCTCGCCCAAACCCTATAGAACCTCCCAGGTATCTGAAAGTATCGACCGATGAAGAGTTGTCTGTTGTTTTCGGGTATTAAATGAAAATTTTGCTTTATTTTCTACTATATGGGTGTTTTCTCAACAATTACTTGCTTTATAATTGGAACGGCCTCTTCTAATAAGGGAGGTAACTTTATCGGAAGTTGATTTTCAGGACCATGCAGTCCAGTGTAAAGGGTTAAAATGTCGCACCCACCAGGGAATGGTATAATCCTTATTTCATGGCAGAGGTGTATTTATTATATGGGTAGCACAAACATCGATCCGATATCACCATTTGAACCCATTCAGTCCGATCTGGCGGAAACGAGCGTGTGGTTTTCCAAATCTCACTTTCTCAAAACTGACTGTCGAACTATTAGGGAGCGTGATGGGTCTGGGGTTAGGACATTGAACTTCATACCCGAAAGGACCTTGTGCTAGGCAAGTCATCAAGATTGCCTACGTGGGAGAGCGGTGTTGCTGTGTACTAAGGCGCACTGCAGGCCGACGGTGCCCTTGTCTTCAACGAATGCTAATCCTGCTTGTGTGGAGTCAGTAAGTTGGGGAATCTGGCAGTTGCTAGCCGTTGCTCGGTGCTTCTCTCCGGGGTTTCCCCCACCCGTAAAATTGTCCGACACTTTGTGACCCTGACTGTCGAAAGTGTCATTAAATTCCAATAAATAAATAAATAAATCGAACTATTACGTCGACGTTGTGATTACCCTCCACTCAAGCTAGGATCAGGGGAGTAACGGCCACTTGCTTCCAGTCGGCAGAATGATGTTCTAACGGCCAAAATAACTATCATTTACGTTTTGAAAATCTCGCCTAAATTGCACACCTTTACTTAAATCGCATAAAACATTTCTGAAAATGTGTCATCTGCTGTAGCTTTGATGACGAAATTATTTATTTATTTATTTATTGATGTTTAAGGTCACATATTTATGCACAATGGCTGATCATGACCGTGACAGTTTGACGGGTGGAGGAAGCCGGGGTACCCGGAGAGAACCACCGAGCAACGACGAGCAGCTGCCAGCTCCCCAACATCGTAACTCCGCACTGCGGAACGGGCAGGGTTAGATTGGTTGAAGACATGCGTACCATCGACGTGCAGTACGCCTTAGTACACGGCGTCATCGTGCCCCCACACGGGCAATGGGGATGAAGTGTCTTGCCCAAGGACACAACGCGGTTGCCGCAGGTGGGATTCGAACCGAGGACCTCTCGGCTTGCAGCCTGCACCTCTACCTACTGAGCCACCGCGCTCCCTTGATGACGAAAAATAACCTAACATTACGATACCTTCATCAATGAAAGACAGTTTATATTTACTACTGCAGTTAAATGCTTAACCCTTTCAACCCTAGCGGCCGTTTTTGTTCTGGCCAGAAACATGATACGTCATAATTTCATTAAATAGGATGGATGTGTGTGGTAGACCAATCAAAAGTTTCAACTTGCAGCCCCAAGGCTGAAAATATTAATTGATCTACCACTAAATAATGAACATGGACTCTTCCAGTTACTGCCATTGGACTAATATGGAAGATACCACCAGGGTAGGTTAGGGTGCTATAAACCTGGTTTGTTTCAATTGTGATGGCTCGTCTCTCGTCTGATAAAATAATCCAACTACATTATCAAGGCATGCCTCCGTAGAAGCCTTCGTAGAAGGCATGCCTTGATGATGCAGTTGGAATATTATCCCGCAAGGATTATAGTTTATTGTCGACATTGCGTGGAAACTTAAAAGTTTCATTTAACCCTTTACCTAATCTGAAAAGCAGACGACACTTGCAAAAATAATTCTTGAATAACTATTTTTTTCATTTTTTGTCTCAAAAACATAGGTTATGACCCCTCGTTGGAACGAGCTCGACGAGGGGTCATAACCTATGTTTTTGAGACAAAAAATGAAAAAAATAATGAAAATTAATGGGCGATTTTTGAGAATAGCGCTGGCCGGTTTTGGCCGTTACGTTAGGTAAAGGGTTAACAGTGGTTGGTACTAGCGATTTTGAAATGACCATGGCTGGTGGCACGAGTGTAGATGTTATTTATGTTAACCCTTTGAACCCTAGCGGCCGTTTTTTTCCGGCCAGGAATATAATACGTCATAATTTCATTACATTGGAGGGATGCTAAGTACATGTGTGCGGTAAACCAATTAATATTTTAAACGTGCAGCCCCAAGGCTGCAGGTTGAAAATATTAACAGGTCTATCCCTAAATAATGAACATGAACTCTTCCAGTTGCGGTCATTGAACTAATATGGAAGATACAACCAGGGTTCATAGGGTTAACAGAATACAATTCAGAAACGCTTTCAGAAATTTGTTGATGTGTGTATGCCCATTTCGATCATTTTTTCTGTGTTTTTTCTGGATGTAAATGTAAGTTATTTAAATATTTAGGTGACTCTTTGGATATGGCTGATCTGCTCTCATCAGCTCAACGGAATCCAGAAACCATATGAGTTACCGTCATAATAATCTGTATTTATTGCACTATTGTTCTTAATGCTAGTCCTCTTGCAAAACCTGTTATTAACTGGTCGATCTTTGGAAGTTCAGATTCGACCTTTATTTCGCTGAAAAGATTCTGTATATATTAAAGCTTCATATTCAGTAGTTGTGATTTATATTTTTAAATGAAATTATTTAGTCTGCAGAGATTTACCTAGTTACAGTTTATGGAAGAGCGCCATTTGCCACTCTCCCATCACTTGTAACAAGGCAAAGACGTGACCATTAGGTTCATTCCCATTAGAACAATTCATTTTATACCAATTCCCACTAGGCCAATTCCCAAAAGACCAATTCCCCTTAGACCAACTGATGTGTTCTACTTTTAAAATAATTCTATGTCAATAATTTGATATATTTATAAATATTTATAAATATATTTAATGTTATTGATATTCAAGCTTGAAAATAATCAGTCTGTAATTTGCAGAATGAGGTCCCCAGGGGGTGAAATTCCTGATGCTATTCCATACAGTGGGCCAGTTTATCCTCTGTGTACCTTTTTCTGTTTATGTGTGAGACCTTGATTCAGGTTGAAGTTCACAAAGGGTAAATTTAGTGATGATACCCTGCTGTGCAGGGTAGCATCACTAAATTCACCTTCTGGGGACCCCTTTTTCAGATGATAGTCTGCTTATTTTCTGGCTTGTTGATAATTTATAGATGTTGGGCAGATTTTCCATAACAATTGTTATAGCAATCACACACTTTCAAACGCTGTGATTCATTTTATTATTTTTTATCAAATAAAGTGCTTATCGATAAATACATGTTTTCTGAATTATCCTCAATCAACATATAACAATAACAGTATGTAGTTGGTCTAAGGGGGAATTGGTCTTTTGGGAATTGGCCTAAAGGGAACTTGTCTAAAGGGGATTGGTCTAGTGGGAAGACACCGAACATTATAACTGATTCCATCCAGTGTATCCCCAGGAGTCAGGGAGTAGCAACATAACATGCACTAGACCAGTTGAACAACTTCATGCTTTACCTCACACAACAACATTCACCATCCAATATTTTTTTAAAACTCTCATATATGTTACAAAATGTAACCTTAATTCCCAGATTACCATCTTATAGTTATATTTAAAAAATGTTATCTTCAGTCGTTCCAACTCAAACATTTAATTTCAGACGTGGGGACAGATTACATGTGTACCAGCATACAGCTGGGTCCATTTTCAAGCTCACGTTTTTTCTAATGCTGTGTAATCTCATTTTGGAGTAGTTTTCTATTTCTGAACATAAAATGTCAAATCAAAGAGGAGAAAACATTTTGTTAACCGAGAGAATTTGGCACTCGCCGAGCTAAGTATTCTCACGACATGGTATATAATTGGAACGTTCAACCCCAATGCACCATTATGACATTTTCTATGGCATTTCAGTAACAGCAACAGAAAGAGTCCATCTTCAGACCAATTATTATTTTCTACGTGAAGTCTTTGGGCTGCACATTGAAAATAGGGCTGTCACGATCAATCGATTAATCGTTTGTTGATCGATCACGGCGAAATCGATTAGTATTTTTCGTTATCGAATAATCGGTAAATCGTATCCCGTTTTAGATGTTTAATAATAAAAAGAAAATTTGATGAACAAACTATTGTTTCTAAAGGTATTGAGTTAAGAACATCGATGTTAAACCCCAAGAAGCCGTTGGAAGCATTTGTCTCCCGGGTACATTCATCAAAGCTTTGATGTTCTCAATCTCTGAACCGTCAGTGTAATAATCAAGACCGGTCGACAGTTGCGAAGATCGCAACTGCCGACCGGTCTTGATTATTACACTGACGGTTCAAAAGTTCAGAACATCAAAGCTTTGAATGTACCTAAAAGTTGATCGTCTTCGTTGTTTACTTGAGGTAGGTCAGCTGACTTGAACTTCATTTTTATTGACTTCAAAGAGAGGGAGAGTGTGTGGGGGTCGTCTAGGTACGATTAATCGATTATTTGCGACGATTAATCGATTCTTAAATTGACAAATCGTGACAGCCCTAATTGAAAATAGTGATTGATTAAAAGCACATATCAAGTGGACAGCCATAATTCTTAATCAGATGATGACGTAACAAGTCATCGGCATGAACAAACGGCCACTCACGTCCAAATGATTAAATATTCCATGCCGTTGAGTTTAAAAAAAAGATTGCATTTTGAAGCAGTTATTATGTTGTATATATAGATCATGTTGTAGAAGGGAAAAGATGTAATAAAGCAAACTCTAAATTAACCCTATGAACGCTTTAGACCGATTTTTCGGACCAAGGCATAATTTTGTCCCATTTTTGTCTTATCATAAGAGGTCTTTGCACGGGGCATTGGTGATAAAATTATAACTGCAGTCTGTAGCCTAGCGGCTGAAGACTGCTGTTATTATTTTATCCTTCCTGTATATTGATATTGGACTGACCCATCTCACTGTAAGTGTACACAGAGACGATATCATTCCAGGAAACGAGGGTTTAAAGGGTTAATAGTACACAAAATAACAAATCTGTAAACAATTCAACTTGAAAATATGAGCTTCGGCAATGAATATTTTGTGGGTCGTCTCCCTGGTAAACTAATCGAATTGCACGAATTAACAGGTGGCTAAATCAGTTTTTTACCTAGACATAAATTGTTTAAACTCACAAAGAGAGACGTTTAGATGGCCAGGCACGTGTGATACAATCAGTTGGAGTACGGGGTTGATACAAAAGATTGGGTTGCTGTCTCACGCAGTTAGTAAGGAAGTCGTCCCTGTTTGTGTATTATTTACTCGGCATAATACATTCCCTACTGAAGGTGAGTGGATTATTTTGGGATAGACTCGATGGAGCTCCGTCAATACTGGATTTTTCCCGTGGGAACTGCGGGAAGTGAAGACGTGAGGCAGTACTTTTTATTGGCTGTAAACAAGTTTACTGTACTGATATAATAGGAACTGGAACCAACGTCTGTGTTGGCAGTCCTCTAAAGTGGGCAGCTAAACTTGAATCCATACCTGTGTTGCGGTTATGAGGTAGCCAAAAATACGGGATTTTCTTATTATTCTGGTGGTACAGTTAAAACGAGAAGTCCTGTCGCGAACTGTGGGCTTATCTAGGCTTAATTGCGCGTGTGAATTGCGCACAATTGCCATATCGAATGGCATTCAAAGCACGGCAGGTTCTCCTAGTTACTCATCACAAACACAGGCAATGTCGGGTTACCCGGAGGTCCATTAGCTGAAACACTGCTTGCGCACAGGCCATATGTACATAATTTGATAGCCTCACTATGGTCATACCGCGTAGACTAACGCGCTGATAGACGTGCTATTTGTGCGCGTTTCATGACAGGACTTCTCGTTTTAACTGTAGCTCTGCTCATTAACTGTCGACTTCTTTCCTAGTGCAAAAATATACAGAACGGATTGTAAGAGTTAATGTTCTTGGGGGAAGTTCATTTGCCTCAAGTTATTATTGAGAGAAGTTCATTTTTCTTAAATTATGACATTACAGCTAACTATACTAAGAGATCAGTCGATTGCAGCGTTCATTCAACTTACAATAGACAAACAGGTTAATTCGCCCGACCACCATGAGCTCATTACAGGATAATGCTGTCATTATGTGATTGCTTATGGATAAATTCCTCTGTAGCTAATTTCCGACATAGATTTATGTTTTGTTTAAGTGGCGGTAATGGGGCATTTGAAATCGATTTCGCTTATAGTTAACCCTTACCTCTCTCCAAATCATGTTTCAGTCAAAATTGAGAGTATTCGTTACGTATTTGATACAAAAAACTTCAACCCAGAACAAAAGTAATCGCCTAAGATTCTGCGCATTATTAATTTTTTTTCAGTTTTCAAAACCTGTAAATGGTTTAATCGTGACATTATATTTCAAAATGGTAGGCTTTGAGACCTTTTTTGACAAGATCTCGGGTCATCAGTTCAATTATGTTACGAATTCGACGTTGGGCTGTTTGATTACCAATTTAACGTGAAAATTGTCTCGCAGATCAGCGTTGACGCAATATGATGTTCTTTCACTCACAAACATAGTTATACAGGTTTTCTTTCGCGCTCAAATCTTAAATATTTCAGTCAATAAGTATTTTATTACACGCCTGTTCTTTGAACTATCCATCTACAGCAACTCTAAACCATGCGGAAAATGAAAATCTGTTCCGCACATATTTGCGGAACAGAAATCGTTGACGGACTATTTTTAAATAGAAGCGAAATTTCACTGGAATTTTCTACAAATCGTGCAGCGCAGTTTCATTTTGAATCGCTAGCGATAGCTGAAAATCGTCCCCTGAGTTCCAGCAGGCACACAAAACACATTGCAGCTCAGGGAACGAAATAGTAACACGCGTTCCCCTCGCAAAGTTGGTAGGCGATAAAATGCGTTGTATGTGTTAGTTGTCAAAAGAATTGCCGAGTGTCCTTCTAATAATCTTTTTTTTTTAGACGTGGAGGCGTGTAATAAACACAGAACGACACAAGCGTGTGAATGAAACATATGTGTGGAACGAAAATCGTTGACGGACTATTTTTAAACAGAAGCGAGATTTCACAGGAGTTTTCTACATATCGTGCAGCAGACTTACAGTTTGAATCGCTAACGATGGATAAAACTCGTCCCCTGGGTTCCAGTACAATGGTACTCAGCGGGCGAAATAGTAACAAGGGTTCTCCTCGCACATTTGGTTGGCGATAAAATGTGTTGATAGTTGTCAAATGAATAGCTGAGTGTCCTTCTAATAGTCGTTTTTTTATAAACGCGAAGGCGTGTAATAAACAAAAAATGACACGCGTTTGTAAATTTGTTTGTATTGACTTGTTGCATAAAATTCGAGACATGCGTCCTCTCGTTCTATCCTTCCGCCCTGGCATTCGTGCCATATCAATTAACCCATTCAAACTCACGTGTCGTTCTGTGCATTTATTCTTTCATAAATTGTAACAAGGCAAATCCAAAATTTCCCCGAAACTATGTCAGCACGACAAAACACACTGACTCGCCGAGATCCGATATAGTCCGATATAATATTACGCTTTATGATATGACTCGTCCGTTTTGTTCACTTTTAAACATTTGATATTTTGTTTTCATATTAATCAAATAAAGCCTTCCGTCAATTCCATTGGTCAATTTCAAAACTAGACAATTTGATTGGCTGAATAAAATACAGCTGGGCCACATTTTCATAATTTGCATAATTAGAGTTGGGAGTTTCCATTGGTCAATTTCAAAACTGGACAATTTGATTGGCTAAACAAAATACAACTGGGTCACATTTGCGTAATTTCAGTAGGGAGAATTTGCCGTTATCTGTCCTATTTAGGGTGGGTTATATTGTATTAATCTTTTACCTACAAGAAAAAACGCCATTCATTTTTTTTTATATTTTCACTTTTTGCTTCCAAAACATAGGTTATGGCCCCTCATTGGAACGAGCTCGGCGAGCTTGAAGCTTGAACAAATCTATAATATATTTTGATTTCATTAGCACCCCACCCCGCCCCTGCCCTAATATATACATGTACAGTGACGATTGTACATATGTTTAATTTTTGTCAATCATTGTTTTATTTCGGCAAATAGTTTGTGTCTTCCCTTGGATTGAGCTAGTAGCAATGGTGGATTACTGGCTATCTCTTTGAGACACAAAAGGAAACTATCCGAGTTCCCCAATAATTCCATTGGTAAGTTTAATTCAGATTGAGATTCGATTGTTCCTATCTGAGTCCTATGGCAAACGTAAACGGGGAAACACATGATATTGTGAGGATCCTGGGGAAATCAATGTAATGCATTGAGTACTAAGTTGCCTATTCACCCTATCAACATTCTATTCTTCTCATTTTTTGTTTAATATAGCTTGCGTCCCCTCAGTGGTTCGAGCTCATTGGTCCTCGTAGCAGTGGGGAGTCACATAGTGTTAAAGTAATATTCTACCAAGGTTATTTTAGAAGCTTGAAAAAATCAGAATATATTTTGATTATATTCGCTCCCTCACCCCGCCCCGCCCTAATATATACATATATAGTGACGATTGTACGTATGTTTAATTTGTGTTAATCATTGCTTTATTCCGGCAAATAAGCTTGTGTCTTCCCATTGGATTGACCTCGTAGCAATAGTGGATTACTGGCTATTTCTTTGAGACACAAAAGGAAACTAAACGAATATTCCCTTCGTCATTCGTCACACACTCCCCCATTTCTTATCATGACCGTCCGACCCTACATGAGCCCTGAATGATAAGGGATTAGTTAAGCTAAAGCGCTGAGCTCTCGCATTGCCCATCGATACAATTTGCTACTCAGAAAATTATCTTTAGATAGCGATTATTTTTCTTGGAACGGTCTTATGTTGGGTTTGCGCTAATGGCGGATACGGGTTGTCTATTTGGAACAAGGAATGTTGTTGTCTCCAATAATTTTATTTGTATGTGGAAGTACTTAATCTCATTGAACAGGAGTTAATGGTTCTCAAGATTGCTGGATCGCGAGTGCTAAAAATACCGTCCCCCGAGTGCGATAGTGTGCATAAAGCTTTGCAGATGGCACCTTGCCGCAGTGGCGGCGCTACGGGTGAGCATGGGGGGGGGGGGGGGCATTCGCCCCCCCCCAACGAAGGCTTTGCCCCCACAGTTGTCCCCCCATCCATCTCGCATGCATTCCCATCCACCGTCACACACAAACACATTCAGTCACTCTCTCTCACACACACACACACCCCTTTCTTTTTTTATTCCCAATAATTTCCCATACACACTTATCCCAAAGCCTCAGGCTAGCTGATGAACACATCCAGGCAGTAGAGATTTAAAGACTCGGATGCAGATACTTATAAGTTATAATTAAGTTATGAGCCAACAAAGGCATGTCCATCCATATCCCTTGTCTAAAAAATGCCCTTGACCCCCCCCCCCCCCCCCCCCCCCACACACACAAACACACACTCTCACCAAAAAAAAAAAAAAAAAAAAAAAAGATATATCGAATTATAATTATAAATGGCGGGGGGTTTCTGGGAATGGTCCATGAGAATGGTTCTATTGAATTGTTTCTATTTTAATAGCCGTTTCTACACTTTAAGCGCCCAAAAAATAAATTCTGTTCCATGTATTGGAAGAAGCCATTACATTGATAGATTATTCCTTGCACACTTCCTCATCCCACAGGAAAGGTACCAAATTATAAATAGTGATGATTGTGCATATGTTTTTGCCTGCTTTTTATGTTGTATTTGTTCCGCCGTCTCCAGCTTCTCGACACTGCAACTAGCCCTTTTTTATTCGAGTTGAATGTTTTTGCAGCATTACCCTTGACCCCCATCATTTACATGTAATCACAGTTAATCTAGCATATAAGTCACATAACTTTCCAGAAGCACTCCTGGGTGGCCACATGCTGACCCATGGCGGGTAACAGAACACTGGCCGAGATCCAGAGTAAGAATGAATATGACTTTAGATATATTTGTAATCAGAGACAATGTGATCCAAACACAGATGAATGCCCTATAGAACGACTTCAAAATGATTGTCAATTCTATTCACAAAACGAGATTCGGTCAAATTTCAATATTAAACAGGGGGGATTTTCGTTATCTCATCTCAATTATCAGAGCCTCAAAGCTCATTAGGATCCCCTTAAAGAGCTGCTCTGTGAAATATAATATTCTCAAAACCACTTTGACATCATAGGTCTTACTGAAATCTTTCAAATTCCGCCAAATATGCCATGGCGGATAAACGATTATCACAGCTTAATTAAAAATGCAAGGCTTGATGGAGACGACGTACGCGGTGGTGTCGGTATTTATATCAAAGAGGACGTAGCCTTCAAAAATACGAGATGACCTTTCCGTCTTCATCCCACACGTTTTTGAATCCCTTTTTTGAAATCCACTTTGATAAATGTATTAAAACAGTGGGGGTAATATATAAACCCAATACTCAACCAAAAGTAGACTTTTTTGTCCAAATTAGATGAGTTAGTAGAAAAACTAAATAATGAGTATAAAAAAGTTACATTATGGGTGAGTTTAATATTGAACTCCTGAAAGCTGGCACTCACAGTAATACCACCAATTATGTTGATACTATGATGAGCCAGGGCTTTCTGCTGCACATCACAAAACCAACGCGAGTAACTAGTCATTCGGCTACTTTAATTGATCATATTTTTTCATATAACACATATACATCTCTATCTGCCCTTATTATTACGGATGTGTCGGATCACTTTGCCACTTTTTATACAGAGACTCACCAAAAAACCTACATACACACCAACGAGTACACTGAGGCGCAGGCTAAATAAAGACAGTACAGGAAACTTTAAAATATTTTTATCCCAGACTGACTTTTCATCAGTATATGAGTCTAATTGCCCTAATTTAGCATATGATATATGTTCTGACATATTTTCATCAGCTTTCGAAAAAGCCTTTCCACTGAGGCGCACGCCATTGGGTATAAGATTCATAAAACAAAATCCGTGGATGTCCAAAGGACTCCTAATTTCACCACGTAATCAAATGAAATTTTACAATAAAAAACTAAAAGCGCCAACAGAACAGAATATTAATAACTACAAAAATTACTGCCGAACATGCAACAAAATAACAAAACCAAAGAACGGCAATGTACTACAAAGAAATACTCACGGAAAACAAAAACAACATACGTAAAACTTGGCAAATTTTAAATGAAACAATAAACAGAACCAAATGCGTTTCTTCATTACCATCCTTCTTTGTGAAAGAGGAAAATAAGGAAATAAATAATCCCAATGAGATCGCCCAAGAATTCAACAATTACTTCTCAAATATAGGGAAAATTACGAGTGAGAAAATAACCAAATCCACAAAACATTTTCTAGATTACATGGATAACAATTCGCCTCAAAACTTTTTTATAACACCCATAACACCGGTAGAAATAATAAATGTTACCATGTTAATGAAATCTAAAGATAGTGAGGATTAGGAAGGTATGACTACATGCCTACTTAAACATACAATTGATAAGATTACACAACCTCTGACCCACATAATTAATAACTCGTTTACTCGGGGCATAGTTCCCGACAAAATGAAGAAAGATAAAGTAATTCCAATTTTCAAAGCAGGCAACGAACATAAGTTCAATAATTACAGGCCCATCAATATCATACCAGCCTTCTCCAAAATACCAGAAAAACTAATGTCAAATAGAATAACTAAATACCTAGACTCATTCAACATTCTTTACCATCATCAATACGGATTCAGAAAGTCTCACTCAACCATACATCCCGTGATGCAACTTCTCAAGCATATAGGTTCAGAAAACAACAAAGACACCAAAAGTAATACCTTAGCAGTATTTTTAGATCTCTCTAAGGCCTTTGACACTATAAATCACAATATTTTGTTGAGAAAACTGAAAAATATGGATTTAGGGGAATAAGTAGCAATTGGTTTAGGAGCTATCTATCTAATAGGTACCAATACGTCAAATGCGGGGACAAAAAAATCTGATTTTGCCGAAATAACGTGTGGCGTTCCACAAGGATCAATACTTGGCCCGACACTATTCTTGTTATATATTAACGATATCAACACCACAACATCATTAAACCTTCTTTCATTTGCAGATGATACCTCTACGTTCGAATCGTCTTGTGACGTCGAGCTTCTAGCGACACGTGCCGATGATGAGCTCAACAAAGTATTTGAGTGGTGCTCGGCCAACCAGTTAGTTTTAAATGCGAATAAAATTAAGTATATGCTGATCAATCCAACACCCAATAACAGGAATACCGAAATGCCTGACATTTTTATAAACAATAAGAAAATAGATAGAGTGGATACGCATGAGGAAGAACAAACTTTGAAATATTCAGGAATAAACATTGATGACAATTTATCCTACCAAGCCCATATATCCAAAATCATCTTTAAAATAAGAAGGACAAATTACACATTGAATAAAGTGAAAAAGATTTTACCACACGAAGCTCTAAAACTTCTATATTACACATTAGTTCATTGTCATCTGGCATATGGTATTCATATATGGGGCACTTCAAGAGCAGTGAGAAAACTCTTCACATTACAAAAACGTTCACTCCGAATTATGAACAACAAAAACTTTAATTCGCATACAGACCCTCTGTTCTAAAAGGATAACATTCTTAAGGTGAATGACATGTTCATATTACAGGCCTGCCTTTTCAAGTTCGACTGGATACAAGATATACATCCCCAGTCCATGAATAATTACTTCAGTATCTTACACAACCCATCATATATGAACACTAGACAAACGGTCCAAATACAGGTAAGCAAAACACAAACAAGATCATTGGATAAGCTACCCGTATTTGCGTACCCACCCAAGGTAATGGAATGATCTTGGTGACGAATTTCATAACCTCATTAACCGCAATGAATTCAAAAGAAAACTCAAATTCCAATTGCTGTCATCATATAATGCTAATGTCCAATGTAACAATCCTTATTGCCCCGTATGTAATGCGTAGATACTTCTTGCACCAACGCCACCATTATCATTCCCAGGTCTATGTAAAGTTTGCACAAATTATTGCCTCTTTTACCAGGTCAATCGTCATATAATCTTTCTCCTAGTTTGAAGTACCTCTGAGTATCTCGTCCCGTTTCCTTTCACACTGAGCCATCGGGAGTGCAAAACAGATTTTAAAATAGTACTAAATCGTGATGGATGTCGAAGGTGAGGCTACACACTTAATAATATTCAATTCCACGTCGATTTGCAGTGTCGAGTACATAACATATTTATTACAAGGAGGTGACAGGTAGACAGCCAATCTGGCTATGTCATCTCCGTGCGGTATATACATGTGCATTACGTATTGTTATAATAACAATGTAATCAAATATGTTATGCATGTATAATTATACCGCAAAATAAAAATCAGAATCTGAAAATCTGAATCTTCAAGATATTACCACCATGGCATTTAGACATTTAGTGAAACTACGTTACGTAACGATAAAGGTCCGGCTGTTGTGTGTCTTCGTTTCACATGGTATTGTCATAAAATAATCGGTTGGCGTTTCGTCACGCTCCATTCGTGTTATTTTATAAGATGAATAACCGCTTAGTTTTGTTTTGCAGAATGATCGTTTTGTTCTTCAATCCTTATTCACCCACTGGACTAGGTATTTCTAACCAGCAGAAAATTATCTGCTTATCAACTTAACCTCCGTAAACAGAAAGTGCATTACAACACGGGCGCCATTCGGTAACATGCCTCATTTACATACCATGTTAATCATGTTTTTGCATTAAACATTTTTGTTATTGTTGATGTCATTTGCACTTCCTTGAGTGTACGTTTGAGTGAGAGGCTGGCCTGTTCACTTATGTCATTTATTACTTGTGCACGAAAGACAATTGAGTTAAAACAACTTCTTCGGACTGGATGCGGAGGATCATCTCACGTTGGAAAATCACAGGGCGTTAGATTTAATGGCGATTGGCATAAATGCATATCGTGGGAGGATCGGTCGTTTCCGACTGGGAGGGAATGTCTTCCAAATGAGTAAGTCGGCAACATTTGAAACCATAATCACTGGCAGTTTCGGACATGTATGTTTTGTGCGGACGGTTTATTTAACCCTTTACCCAACGCAGACGATATAACAATTTATTATTTTAAATAAAATGTTAACTTTTTTCCCAAAATTGCAACAAAACTATACCATGTGACCCCCTCATTGGAACGAGCTAGACGGGGTCGTTCCAAAGAGGGGTCACATGATATGGTTTTGTTGAAATTTTTGGAAAAATAATATTTTTTCAGCTGCTGAATTTGCATGTTACGCGGGCGGATGTGGTCAATTCATTGGGTAAAGGGTTAATTCTAATTTTGGGTGGTGATATAGAACACAGCCTAGGTGAGGGTGCGCGGTGTCTCAGTGGTTACGGAATTGGGCTTTAACCCGAAAGAGACATGGTTCGATCCCAACCAGGGGTAACTGGCGTTGTGTGTGTCGGGGGGGGGGGGGGGGGAGGGGGGTATTGTGTACTAGGACACACTGCACGTCGATGGTGCACTTGACTTCAATCAATGCTAAACCTAGAGGGTGCAGTTAGTGCGATGGGAAGTCTAGCAGTTGTTCACCCCTGCTCGATGGTTCTCTCTGGATTATTCGGCTTCATCCACCCTTATAACTTTCAGACGCAAGGTGACTATGTATGTCGAAAATGTCGTTAAATTCCAAAAGATAATAAAAATTAATATAGATTATTACGCGTATCTCTAATAACATTGTACAGTCACTTTATACTTCCTCTATTTGAGTATGCCGATCTGATAAGGGACAACTGTACAGAGGTGAAAAAATACACTTCAGAGAATCTTCAGTAGGCGGCTCTGCGTACAATTTGTGGAACAACCCGCGGCTCTAGATATGAATTTCTTAAAGAGAAATTGGATTTGTCTCTCTGATAACCCGACGAACACGACACAAACTAATATTCTACAACAAAATGACAAATGGACTTGGCCCAAATTATTTATGTAGGCGAATTTCTCGAACCTTTACACAAAGGTATTCATATTCTCTCAGTAATGATGAACAACTGCGCCCTTTATTCTGCAGAACAAAAGGTTTTTAATATTCCCGTTTGTCATCTGTAATCAGGTTGTGGAATAGATTAAATTCCGAATCACGCTACTATGTAACAGTACAATCTTTCAAGTGTACATTAAAAAGTTATGACTGCAGTATCCCAAAGTACTACCTCTCGGGTTGCAGAGCAGGGCTATTTTGTCATGCAAAATTGCGCTTGGGTGCAGAAATTTAAACGCTTAGAGTTTTGATAGATTTGTTGTGGACGACAAAATGTGAATGCTGTTTTGCATAAAAAAGCACTGAAGACAACAGTTAAAACAAGAAGTCCTGTCCTGAAATGCGCAGAAATAGCACGCCGATTTGGGCGTTAATCTACGCGTTATGACGATGGTAAGGTTATCAATTTCTGCACATACGCCCTGTGCACAAGCAAAGATTCAGCCAATGGACCTCCGGGTAACCCAGAAGTCCATTGGCAGGAACATTGCTTGTGTTTGCTATGGGTAACAAGGAGAACCTGCCATGCTTTGGGTGCCATTCGATATGGCAATTGCGCGCAATTCCTACGCGCAATTAAGCCTAGGTAAGCGCACAGTTCGTGACAGGACTTCTAGTTTTAACTGTACGTGTTTAATTGCCGGCTATATACAACCTAGCAAAGCACTTTTCTAGACAATTTGAATAATGTTAACGTAACACTAAATACTATTTTATTTGGAACCCCTCAGTCTTGGGATGAGCATAACAGCGAACTATTTACTGCATTTCAACAATATATAATTAACACCGGGAGACTCGACTACCGTTGGAGATGATTGTGAGTGGACGATGCTTATTCACTTAACCCACCAGCAACTGCCAAATCTTACGGTGTCATTCTCAACAGATACTTGGCGTTTATTCTCACTGACGCAGGTAGCATTATCCATGGTTGTTTATCACCTCTTAGCGGGTCTTGTCAGATGCTACCAAAACTGTCAGCGCACTAAATCACAAAATAAACCACAGTCAGTTTCTACCCAAATGTACGGTTTACAAAGGAGTTGTGTTTCACATATGCATTATTGTTTGATCAAAATAGTCCATGGCGACTTGGAATAATATTTTTCCGTTTATGTGCACTTCACTACTTAATAGCAAATGCGCCGTTTCAATATTTTTATTTTCTTTATTAGAATGGAATATTTTTTATAGTGTGGGGGCGGGGGGGGGGGGGTGGGGTGGGGAGGGGGGGCGTTATATAGACTGAGCCTGTTAGCCAATCTCTAAAGGAAATACAATTACTGTTTAAGCAAAATAAAATAAAAAGGTCGATTGAATCATGTCTCGAACGAGAAACACACTCTAAAATCGGTTGGGTTAAAAATCAACCCAAATCGACTGGGTTGAGTCACTCAACCCAGTCGATTTGGGTTGATTTTTAACCCAACCGATTTAGAGTGCACCCCAGCCGTCGTTGATTTAACCCTTTGAGCTCCGAGGCCGTTTTCCCTCCGGGCCACAAGCTACGTCATAATGTCATTAAGGGGATGACTGCAAGGTAAATGTATGGTGTAGATCAATCAATATTTTCTATGTGCAGCCTTAAGGCTTTGAGGTTCTAAGGCTTTGAGCCTCAAGGCTGCACGTTGAAAATATTAATTGGCCTACCGCCAAAAAATAAATATGGACTCTATTGCTACCATGGAACTGACATGGAACCTACCACCAGGGTTCAAGGGTTAAACAAAATAAATGTCCTTGGTATTTTGTAGAATCGGTCATATGGAATATATCAGTTCGTCAAACATAAATATTCTAGACGAGTGAATCTAAGCATAGGCGGTGTGTTATTTAAGGTATAGGCTAGTTATGGGCACAAAATCATCGAATTCATTCAGTGTGACATATGTCTCAGAGCTTGCCAATTCGCAGTGCTATTCGTGTGACTTCATTCAGTCATTTGGTCTTAACAACGACTATTTATTCTATTCTATTTCCTAAATATTCTGAAGGTATCGACTGTTCTTTCCGTAAGTATTATAACTAAAACACTTCATTGAAAATCTCGCAGGAATGAGCATCTACAGTTCCTAAAAAATTAAATGGGAATTTGTGCGCCTTGCGATAATGATTTGGGTGATTCTTGATGAAAATGTTCATTTTTTATCGATAGTCCTATCACGTGATTCTCAAGGTGGAATTTTTTTTCTGTAATGAATATTAGTCGAAGCTGATGAGATGGTCAAGGTGACGACACAGATCATAGATCATGGAACTGCAGAACAGCGTGTACATACCTTTATATTATTATTATTATTATTATTATTACTATTATTATTATTTATTATTGTTATTATTATTATTATTATTATTATTATTATTATTATTATTACTATTATTATTATCATTATTATTATTATTATTATTATTATTATTATTATTATTATTATTATTATTACTATTATTATCATTATTATTATTATTATTATTATTATTATTATTATTATTACTACTATTATTATTATTATCATTATTATTATTATTATTATTATTATTACTACTCTTATTATTATCATTATTATTATTATTATTATTATTATTATTATTATTATTATTATTATTATTATTATTATTATTATCATTATTATTATTATTACTACTATTATTATTATTATCATTATTATTATTATTATTATTATTATTATTACTACTCTTATTATTATCATTATTATTATTATTATTATTATTATTATTATTATTATCATTATTATTATTATTACTACTATTATTATTATTATCATTATTATTATTATTATTATTATTATTATTACTACTCTTATTATTATCATTATTATTATTATTATTATTATTATTATTATTATTATTATTATTATTATTATCTGATATCTGAATGAATAAGTGTAACTGTTAGTGGAATTTTAAATGCTTCTGTAAGAAGGTTGTAAAGGATTGCATCTTGAGAATGATCAATAAACCATACAACTAACTCGCGGCTTTGTGTGTGAATTGCACTAAAAACTGCCACATGAAGCCAGCCCGAAGAGAAAATCTTCTGTCGTGCCAAGACGTAATTGGAGACGAATTTCATTTTATTTTAGAATGCACCAATTTTAGGACATTGCGTCAAAAATACTGAAACCGTATTATTTTAGAAGACCAAATATGATTAAACTTCAGCAACTCTTTAGCAATCGACATTCTCACATCCTTTCTAACGTGGCTCGTTTCGTAAACTGTGTGCTGAAGCCTCTTTCATGGGATATATACCTGTGTGATGGTACAGAACTCTTATCATAAATAATTTATAGTCACTGGGCTAAAAAAATAATAAGGGGAGGGGGCACGCAGCAACAGATGGGCCGGTGGGTGGGTGAGTGGGTGGGTCGAATATATTTAGTATTGCATACAAGACATACGATTTAATACAAATAGTGTAAATTCTTCTACGAGACACCTTGGATCATCAGACACTAACTGTGCTGCCCTAGAAGTCCCCGTCATAGTTCTGTCCTACCAGCAATGATTGTAGTGGTCGTGGTTTAAAGTCGTTAGGTGAATTGATGTGAAATCTTAAACAATTTGAAATTTGGAATCATCTGCCGGGAAGCAGTGGACTTTAAAATTGAAATTGTCCACATCGTTCTAATTTTTTACTAAAGAAAATTTGCCCCTTCTGTACTGAAAAGCACAGGTAGTAAAGGAGTTAACTTTCGATTTCTTGAAGAGGACTACCATACTGGGGCTAGTGCACTTATTACTCATCTTGAGCTTATATATAAAACACAATGGTAAATTAAATAAACAAAAAGCGCATAGTATGGACTAAGCTTTAAAGTCAGTTTTAATACAAATGGTTTTAGCGCATATGTATTTTAACCCTACTCTATGTTTTTGAAGCGGGTTAAATATATTCAACAAAATGAGACCGCTGATGATCTGGGGTGTCCTGGGTAAAATGTGGATCAGTGCCATAGTGTACTAATCTATGAGTTGTGTCTTTAAGCCTCTACGCAATGTTTAATTTTATTTTCTGCAACTATATGTTATGGAATATTTTCCAAATGTCATTTTAACTGGTAGAGTGCTGAATTATTTTTGGCCATCAAATCTTACACACATGTCATTGCCTTGTTACAATTTATGGGAGAGTGCCAGCTGGTACTCTCCCATAAATTGTAACAAGGCAAACCCTTACAGACTAAATAATGTCACTTCAAAGATAATACAAAGCACATACACTGAATATGAGCCTTCAAGTTGTGGAACCTGCGCTTCAGAATAAAGCCCTAATATGGGCTTCCAGCACTCTACCAGTTAATGGTAAACGGAAATAAACATTGAATTGAATTGTCCTATAAACAAAAACATCGACAACAACAATAGCATGTTGTCCTTTATGCAAAATAATTCGTATGTAAATAAGACTATATAATAATCTAAACACATCACCCATGACTATTCCGAAAAAAAAAATCGTTCGACGAGGAAAAAAGCAATGTGACGAGTAGTGACGAGTAGTGACGAGTAGTTTTATATCAATAGGTAGTTTGTCGGACGAGTAGATAGTTTTCACTCTCTGTACACTGATGTTATAATTCCGAAATTCCAAGATACACGTTTTTCTCACTATAAAGTGGGAACTTACCAATTCAATTTTATTTGATAGAGCTCAATATTGAATTGGTTGAATTTCTAATTGCTTATTGAAAGATTGTTTAGATTTAAATTATGATAATTCGATGAAGGGTTAAAAAGTTAATAATAAAATCTTGTTAACCATTTTTTCGTCGTATCTACAAAAAATAAATTTACACAAAAACGCCTCCAACGCGTGTTGCAATATACCAATGAAACAGGCAACGTGATCAGAATAATAATCTGCGTGTTTCAATGGATTAATAATAAATATGTGTTGACGCACCAAATAAAGTCAAGTCCTAAAATGGGACGACACATATAAGCATAGGCTTACTTTCGAATCCCGTCCTGTATTGTTTTTACATTCCATGCCATATATTGTTTGGTGTACATTATTAATGTGAATAGCCTGCTTGCCAGTGCTTGGTGTACATTTAAAACTAGAAGTCCTGTCATGAACTGTGCGCTTATCTAGGCTTAATTGCGCGTAGGAATTGCGCGCAATTGTCATATCGAATGGCACCCAAAGAATGACAGGTTTTCCTTTTTACCCATAGCAAACACAAGCAATGTTCCTGCCAATGGACCTCCGGGTTACCCGGAGGTCCATTGGCTGAAACTTTGCTTGTGCACAGGCCGTATGTGCAGAATTTGATAGCCTTACCATCGTCATAACGCGTAGATTAACGCGCAAATCGACGTGTTATTTGTGCGCATTTCGGGACAGGACTTCTGGTTTTAACTGTACGTAATTGACACATTTATTAATGAAATAATATTGTTTATACAAAAATCAAGTCTTGTTCTACGTTTAATCCTGATGTCATCATTGATACGACGGCAGTGTATTAAAATCCTTCGGGGATGATTACAAGGCAGACTGGTAAAATAGAAACACACAAACCAAGAACTCAATTTTCTGCACAATTACCGTTCCATTCCTTCCCAAGAATTTGGAATAGTATAGACCCGCTAACTCAGCAATATAGTAGACCCAAGTTCAAGAAATCATTAACGCATAAAGTTTTAAGTACTTATTCCAGCCCAAACTTCAATTACGACAACCCAGCCTGTCCCGATTGTATCAGCCATCAAACTCTCTGGTATCTCATCCTCCTCCCATCATTTGACCTATTGATCCCATCTAGGCGCATGATTCATAGACAAACTATCAAATAGTCCTGTCTTTGAAAAGAATTTTCATTACACTCATGCCAAACCGAGTTGATATATTTTTTTAGGGAATGGCAGGAAGACAGCCTTTTAGGCCATACCCTTCTTTCCATGCTGTATACTAGGTTATGTTCTTGTAGTTTGTATTGTTATGTTGTTGTTGTTGTTGTTGTTAATGTACTAGTTACGTCAGAATAATATTAGTTACACAGTTTGTTGGTTGCCTAATATGGTATATATGGTATCAGTTAATTTCATATTGGACAAGATCGAAGCTCGAGTCCAATATGGAATTAACTGACATCATATATACCATATTAGGTCACCAACAAAATGTGTAACGAATATATCTTACCGACTGCTGCATCGACGCACAGAACTAATAACCATAGCGATCAAAATTGAATTAGAGAATTCTCACAATGCGTTCACGTGTCTTTGCCTTGTTACAATTTATGGGAGAGTACCTACAGGCACTCCCCCATAAATTGTAACAAGGCAAATTCATACATGCCAAACAGGGTAACATGACACACACCCACAGAACATGAATCCTTTTTTGTTGCCTAACCTGCACTTCAGACCAAATATGGGTTTCCAACACTCAATCTTTCAACTTGAAGCGTTTATCGGCTGCCGCCATTTTGAAAAATCATTGAAACCAGGGGAGATTAACCATAGCTGTCAGCGTATATTGATGTGGACAGGTAGTATATGGTTTTATATGCAGTCTGCATGTGACGTCTTTGAACCAATGAAATTCCCAGATACCTGTAAGATACAGATATATGTATCCATTATTTGATGGTAAAACAAGGAGTAATGTTTGTTGGGAGTCACCTTTACCATTCATCTAACACGAATTGAGACGATACTTCTAAATAAACGAAATATCTCGAGCTGACAGTGATCAGGTTTCCCTAAAAAAATACAGTACAATCGCCGTGGACTGGCGGTAATTCAACCGTGGGCATTGATTTCCACGCATGCGTACACCAGGTAATAGAAATCATTATCAGCAAAATTTTAATTAATGAAGCACCGGGTATGACCCGGTGCTTCATTAATTAAATCTTTGATGATTTTTCCTTTTAGTAATATTTGGAATCCGTGGAAATTCTGCCCATCCGTTGAAATTGACCAGTCCATGGCCCGTACTGTAGTTTATATCCCTTCATTGGAACGAGTTGGTAGCCTTTGTTCTAGGAGGAAACAACAATAGCTAGGCTTTTGAAGCAAAAATTGTAAACCAGTAAAATCTGAATGACATGTTCTTTTGAATATTGGTGACCGATTTTGAACGATATATTATGTAAAAGGTTGAGGACGTACCAAAACGGGAGTTAAGTTGTTGTCGTGTTGCCCAGGTTTGCCCTAATGTGGCACGAGCTCTGTTATATTCATTGTTAAATTAAGAGTGGGAATTCCCAGGTGTACCCTTTTCCCCCCATCACTGGTTGCTGATATACGCGTGTACCGGCTGAAATACCCGGGTGAGATAGTTTAATCTTACGCATCACACTGACTAAACTCATTTGAATATTCAATAATTTCATCATCGTCTACATTTTTCCATACCTGCAGGGGAGAGGGCAGTCCAAACCACTTGGGGAAAGATTAGTCTAGACAAACCCAAAGAGTTATTAAAAAATCATGAGAGAGAGAAAGGAAGAGAGAGAGAGAGGGGCGAAAAAAATGATGCAGAGGAAAAGAAAATACTATTAGTTGATCTTTCTAAACAGATTAAATAAATGCCAGAAAGAGAGAAAAGGCTGATGAAAGAAGAAAATAAAAAATAAAAACATCCGCCTTCAAAAAAAAAGACTAGATAAAGCGGACTAAAGGGGAGAAGCATAGGTCAGACAACTCAAATTTGAGAAAGTGCGAGAGATAGCAGAAAGAAGAGAGGAGTGATAAAGGGATGGGGTGACAGCAGGGAGAAATAAGAGAAAAGAAAGTGAGAAAAGGAGAGAAGGGGAGGGAGAGAAAGAGAGAGAAATAGAGAGAGAGAGAGAGAGAGAGAGAGAGCGAATGAGAGATCCATGCCCAAGAAAGAGCCTCTGTTATCCATCAAATGACTGTAAGAGGGGAGAACCAAATACTACTGAATGTGACACCTAAAATAATCTGGCCGCCGCCGCGAGTACACATGCCAGAAACCAGA
This sequence comes from Pictodentalium vernedei, assembly GCA_031216915.1. Classification (NCBI taxonomy): domain Eukaryota; kingdom Metazoa; phylum Mollusca; class Scaphopoda; order Dentaliida; family Dentaliidae; genus Pictodentalium; species Pictodentalium vernedei. The sequence goes on along the minus strand of CM062296.1, from coordinate 843,800,143 downwards.
AAGATGCTAAAGCCACGGAGGTGCCCAGAAGTAAGGAGGCAGCTTTCGCCTCTCACATAATGATTAAAAACATGTTCGTGTTCCAGTTTCTTACATTGAAATCATACCCTGATTCCTACCCTGACTGTGCCTTCCAGCCCACGTACCAGACTTCCAAAGAGACCTTAGAGTCGACTAGTAATCATGCACAATAAATGTGATAACTAACAACAAAATCAACAATGGAACACCCAGTCGCGGAAAACAGTCAAAAACTGACTGAAGTCAGACAAAGTCCATGCCCCCAGCTAACCCCAGTCAGGACTCCTACCAAAGGAAATCTGAGGAGAACACTGGGTCCGACTCAGATTTTAATGCCAAAATTCCCGGACCAAGATACAAAGCAAATCTCAGGGGTGGGGATGGGGTGGGTGGGGGTTGTAAAATCAAATCGGTACGAAAATTATGGAAAGGAATCCACGAGGTAACCAAATTAATAAAAGAATCATCAAATTCCTCATGTCAACTTGACCCAAAGCCAACATCTATTGTCAAATCATGTGTAGACTCTTTGGCTCCTGTAATCACCAAAAAATGATCACCATGTCTCTGCTAGAAGGCTATGTGCCTGATGCGTGGAAAATAGCAATTGTTAATCATCTTCTGAAGAAACAAGGTGCGGAACATGTGTTTAAATCTTCCGACCAGTGTGTAACATACCGTTTTCTCTAAGCTGTGTGAAAAGGCCGCAATTGACTAGCTAATGTTACATAGTGATATGCATGCTCCATTACCGACCAACACGTCTGGATTCAGAAAATTTCAGTCGACTGAAACGGCATTACTCAAGGTTCAGAATGACATCCTCCTTAATATGGAGTCTGGAAGGGTAACATTGCTTGTTCTTTTAGACCTTAGTGCTGCTTTTGACACCGTTTGTCATAAAACTCTGCTAGAGACAATGAATTCATTCTGATTTTGGACTTAATGGTGTAGCTGCTAGCTGGCTATCATCATACCTCAAGAATAGACAGCAGCGCGTATCAATAAATGGTAATCTGTCAAAAGACTTCCTTCTTGAATGTGGAGTCCCACAGGGCATTTGCCACGGTCCTGTTTTGTTTCTTTTCTGTATTTCAAAAATGTTCACCATCATTGAATCTCACCTGTTTGACGTCCATGGTTATGCTGATGACACACAGGTCTATTTCTTTTTTCGACCATCAATCAAGGATCAAATTAAAGCTCTAGAAACTATTGACTCATGTATTTCGGACATTCGCACATGGATGGTTTCAAACAAATTAATGTTAAATGATGATAAGACTGAATTCCAAATAATTGATTCACGACAGCAACTCACTCATGTTGACATCAATTCAGTGAAGGTAGGCGATTTCTCCGTCAGTGCAAGTAACAGTGTGCGTAATCTTGGTGCCTTCTTCGGCTCTACCACGTCTATGGACGGACATGTTACAAATATGTGCAATGAGGCTTTCAGGGGTCTATACAAAATTAAACATATAAGACAGTTCTTCACGAAAGACTCCACAAAAACACTAGTTCATGCCTTTGTAACTTCACATTTGGATTATTATAATGCCTTACTGTTCAACTTTCCACAATATCATTACTCTCGCCTGCAGAGGGTACTAAATGCATCAGCCCGGGTGGTATGTAGGGTATCACGATCTCAACACATCACTCCTGTTCTGAGGGATATGCACTGGCTGCCAGTCAAGTACAGACTAACTTTCAAAACTTTTTTATTAGTTTTTAAGACACAAAACAACATGGTACCAGCCTACTTAGAAGAACTTCTTAATACCAAGAATGTGTGCCAATACAACCTGCGGTCCCATGGAAAAATGCTACTACATGCTCCAAAGCATATGTGTTAGACATTTGGAGATAGGTCATTCTCATTTGCTAGCCCTCATTTGTGGAATAACTTACCAGAACACCGAAAGAGACTGTCAAATGTCAACCTTTTCAAGAAAGATCTCAAAACTTACCTGTTTCAAAAAGCCTTTAAGTGATGTTGTGGACTGTAAGATACCGTATATATTCCGTTTGGAAATTTGCGCGAGCTCAGTAACATGTACAGCGCCTTAGCATATGGTTCTACATCTTCTGGACTATAATTTTGGCTCTATATAAATGTTTATATTATTATTATTATTATTATTATTACGTGGTCTGCGCGACATGGGAACAAATCATAGGCATTCCTATGTTTGTTGACAGTGACAATCTATCGACTGCAACACCCAACTCTCTCACTATTAAAGGGAAACAGCCAGACGACGGGAAGCGTATAGTCCAAAGAACCAAACCGTCAAACTCCAGTCGAGTGCTTCCATCAATGGAGTCGACATCGCCCTGCCCTCAGAAGAGCATGAAATTGCTATCCAAAGTAGCACCAAACATAAGTCAACCATTGGCCCAACGGACTCTATCCACCAAGCGACCCAACAAAGTTGCAACCGATGACGATATAAATGATAGCAAAGGTGACGCAGCCCTGAACCGACCAACGGGAGTGACAATGCTATTTGGTCTGCAAGCCAAGGAGCTAGCGTAAGACACCAACGGGATGGGAAACGGCAATTGCAAGATCGCAGGCAAACTCTCCTCCAAGGCCTAGCTTGCGCCCTCAGCTTGCGGCAGTGAACAGAGCCAACCTCAACATATCAAAAATTGTCAAAGACGGGGCGCTGGGCCGCCCTTGAGCAAGGTTCACCTAAAAGCTACTGTGTACCCCACACGGAAACTTAAAGTCACCAGCCCTAACGGGGATGTAAACATCAATCGACTCAAAAAATGGTGTCAGCATCTCCAGGCAACACCACACTACAGACAAAATATAAGAATACACCCCACCTGTCCAATGCCTCAGTTGTAAAATAAAAGAACATCTGTCAACACGGTGCAGGGTAAGCGTCGCCTGCATGAAATGTGACGAATCCTACATCACTAGTATCTGTACGGCGACCTACTGTACTCGCCCCCGACTGCCAGGATAGCAACCATACCAACTACTGCGGGTGGTGCACTTATAAGAGGTTAAAACCAACATAGAGCTAAAATATTTCAACTTAAAAGAACCGAAAACGCCCCCCCCCCCCCCCCCAACACACACACACTCAATCTGTTCTCTCATAGCGGGAGCAGTGCGCCCAGTATTAAAGGAATATATAGACATCTACCAAACAGACCTCTGCCAAAACGTCAGCAGATCGGCGACCCGGCTTTTAAACTCAGATTTTACATACCCTAATCAAAAGCGCGACTAATTAAGAATCCGACTCCTGAAGTCCTTAATCCCGGAATAATGCCCCGTCTAATGAACATCTGACCACCAAAAAGCTAAAACTAACAATATGGAATGTCAGGTGCGGGCATAACAAAAATAACACAAATCAGTAATTATTTTAAAAACAATGGCTAACCAAGGCTAACAACTTTTCGTCATGTGGATTCAGTGTTGTCAGAAGATATCGCCCAACCGCCTTCAAAGGGAGAATGCGTGGCGTTTCTAATAAAACTGAACATTACAAACAAAACTATCGTGCTGAGGTGATCGCCATCGAAATTAGCGCTGACACCAAGACGTTCGTGATCGACGGTTAGAGTTAAAACTAGAAGTCCTGTCACGAATAGTGCGCTTATCTAGGCTTAATTGCGCGTTGGAATTTCGCGCATTTGCCATATCGAATGGCATCCAAAGCACGGCAGGTTCTCCTGGTTACTCATAGCAAACACATGCAATGTTTCTGCCAGTGGACCCCCGGGTTACCCGGAGGTTCATTGGCTGAAACATTGCCTGTGCACAGGCCATAAGTACAGAATATGATAGCTTTAATTGGGCCATAACGCGCACATTAACGCGCATATCAACGTGCTATTTGTGCGCATTTCATGACAGGACTTCTAGTTTTAACTGTACTATAATGTCCCAGGCAAAATTGTAAATGAATCTGAATTTTAATTCCTCTCAGGAAAATACAACCTCTGTATTTTCCTGGGAGACTTCAATCAAGTTAAAAGCCAAACACCAATACTTTGGATGAAATTCAACCAGCCCCGACGGCGATGACCTATTCAACATAATCGAAAAATGCAATTTGCACGTTCTTATGTCGATAAACAAGCAAGTTATATCAGCAGGAACTCCCTCCACCGCTACGACTTCCAAGATCCAATAATTACAAGCGATTCGAAACGCTGGCTAGAAAATATATATTTTAGTTGTGTAAAATTGGGAGGGATTAAATCGATGACAACGGTCAAGCTGTTTAAAATTTCGGTCGGTTCGGACAAATAAAATTTGAGATGTAATAAATAACAAAACCAGTATTCAAATGTAAACATTTCTCAATGGCGTGCAGTAGGGCAGTCAAGTTCAGAACACTTTTAGAAGGCATATTCGTGTTAATAAAAATGTCTTGCCGCCATCAAGCTCTACAATGAACACTCTGAGCGGTTTACACGGATGTCCATCTGGATGTTGAACTTCAAGGTCATTGCAAGATCACCAACGATTAGAAAGGTCAATTTTAGGGGTTGTTTCAGATACTGCCACACTGCATCATAATCTGTCCCGTGTATATAACCGCGTGACTGAGCTTTTCATGTAGGGTGGCCGTGTATCGGCCTCATAGAGTGTATCGGCCTATTTGTCACCCGGTGGTTAGCATGTACATTGTAGTGTAGACCATCGCGTCGAGTCAATGTGACGAGGTGGCGTCAGTGACATTCTAGAATACGCACCACCTTCCGCTTCCGGAAAATCTTATCCCACAGCTTCAATTAAGAAATGAATGCATTTTTTATAACATTTATTGGAGTGTGAACGTGTGGGAATGGATACAAATTATGTATGAATCCCAATGTTTGGGGGCAAATGAAACCAAAACCTTAGAAAAAAATTAAATTATTGGGCATTTTTTTTTAATAGATTTTATTCCTTCGGTGCTATTTGTTCCATCCTCTTGTGTGTGTAATGTACTTAAAAGGGTGTCTTTTCATTTTAGAATGTGAGCAATTGTAAAACAAATTGATTATCCACTTACCATTGACCTTGACTGACAATATTTAAATAAAAAAATATTAGAAATAATCTTATTCCTTGTCTTTCATCATCCCTTTCACCATCACTCTCATACCTATTTTCTTCCGCCGAACCGTCCCTATTTTTTTACGCCGAACCGTCTCGACAGGTTCGGCGGAGAATTTTTTTTCTCCGCCAAACCGTCCAGGCGCTGTCGCCGAATCGTCCCACGGCCGAATCGTCCCGTTACCTTCTAACAGTCTTAAACTGACATTGCATTGTATCACTGGATCCATTGGACATGTGAAGAAAAATCTTGGAAATAATTGAATAGGTATCGCTGTTCGCGTGCTTGTCTGTTTCTGTAACATTTTACTACAAGACTGCATGCACGTGTTTTGAGAACAAAGATTTCCCCAGACCGTAAGTCAACATAACTTGAATTCATCCGAACTCCGCACTAAGTTCCCCACAAATGGGAAAGGCCCACTAAAAGTGTCAATACATCACTTGTTTTATTTTTTATTCGTTGTCAACAATTTGTGAAGTGTACGTTCTCAATTAAAATTGAAACTGGGCTTTGAATCTGACGAAACCCGCAACGGACGGCATTGGCACTTCGTACTTTAAAACAATACCTAACTCGCCAACAACTACCTAACTTCGAAAGTCACTGCATTACTTGATTATATATCATAGTTTCCAGCATTCTGCGACAATATATTTTACATAATGTCCTTTGAAAAGCCCAAAACAATTAACTATCCGTTACAATGATTCTCGATTTTTTGCCAGTGGGAGAGCCACACCGCCAGATGGCACCCCAAACTCTGTTGCATGGTATATAGAAAAATTATAAAATCATGGACATGTACCTATTACCCATGTGCGCACACGCCAATGCGTGGGTGTGCACTATTATAATCCCAAATTTGTCTTTTAAAGCAGGCAGATTTACTTTTAGCAGTAGCACGGTGGTCACTACAAATGGAAGGAATTTCCAACTAGAATTTGACACGATGCTAAAAATAGATCAAGTAGACAACAAGAGTGTTCAGTTACTCGCGTGGGGTCTTTGACAAACTGAAAAAAGCTGATTTCGTTTTCCAGCTGCCTGATCCTTGGTTATGTATTACCGAGACAGTCAAAATTGAAGTCTCCAAATATCACACATTTCAGTGTCATATTATTCCTTGCCTTTTGGATAGATTTATCAATAAGACCTCTGTGATTCAGGAAAAACTAGAAGTCATGAAATGCGCACAAATAGCACGTCGATCTGCGCGTTAATCTACGCGTTATGACCACAGTAAATTATGTACATATGGCCTGTGCACAGGCAATGTTTCAGCCAATGGACATCCGGGTAACCCAGGGGTCCATTGGCAGAAACATTGTCTGTGTTTGCTATGAGTAACCAGGAGAACCTGCCATATGCTTTGAATGCCACTCGACATGGCAATTGCGCCCAATTTCTACGCACAATTAAGCCAAGAAAAGCGCACAGTTCGTGACAGGACTTCTAGTTTTAACTGTAATTATTGCCAGTCAGGAACCCGTATACAACGCCCAGTATAAATTTCTGGTTCTGACTTCGAATTTATGTCCAGATCAGATGTCCCAAATTTGTCTTAGAGTTTTACGTTTTGTGAATTTTAATGTAACAGCAGTAGCATGAAGGTCACTACAAAAGGGTGGAATGACCGAAAAAAACTAAAATTAAATCAAGCAGACTGCAAAAGTGTTCCTGGGGTCTTTGACAATTTGAGATAAGCAGTAATCGTTTTCCAGTTGCTCGATCCTTGAGTGAGTATTACTGAGACAGTCAAAGTTGAAATCTCCAACTATCCCAAATTTCTTCGACATGTCATTTCTTGTCTCATGTATAGAACATCCTGATGGGATTACATGATCGTATCTCCTCTTTCTTTTGACATGTGTCGATCCAATATCATGTTGTACCTCACACTTGTCTGATAAAGTGTTCTTCTACGTGCGTATACATATGCAAGTGTATTTCAACTGGTGTCCTAAATACTACTAATTTATATTTAAAAATCGTTTATTATCCAAGCTTTTCGCGTTTATCTACCATGACATGTCAGATTCCGTCATTTTCAGGCAATTAATAAGAATCAATAGGGCTTTCGTAAGCGTTTTTTATGTCTGTAAATCACTCGGCGTAAACGTGCTCTGTCAGACTTTAGGTCCTTAAACTCCCATTCATTTTCCTCGAGAGAGATTATTTCCTACTTCAAAGACTCCAAAGACTTCGCATTGACTTAATTTTGTATTAACCCTTCAAGCACTCAACCGGCACACACCATTCCATCTTTACCTACAGTAAGAAGAGCGTGAATGTTTTTTCTCCCCCCCCCCCCCACTGCATGTGTAACATACGTGTGTCCCGGGTGAGATAGCAGGGAGAGACAGATGCATCCCACCCCACCCACGTGACGTTATACATTTATAACGTTCTTATGACGTTATGTGTATCGTGTCAGTTTCTTGCTACCAACTAATTCATAGCGACGTCATCAGAATGCCGTGTGATCAAAGTTTGATGCTCTAAAACTCTTTAAACCCCAAGATGCCACCGTTCCTGATTGATTTCGTGGTATATACCTTTGGTATATACATAACTTTTGTATGCTCTTTCCTATGGTGTCATTAGTTTTTCAAAATAACGCATACCAAATGAGTTGATTATATCAGCACGTGACCGCCGATTACCTCTCGCTAACGTAACCGCTGTATGGTGGGGGGAGAAAAATAATCCCTGATGGGTACGGGTGCGGGATGGGAAAATCTCACCCTCGGGACAAGATATTTGGTCCAGACACTCGGCAAGCCTCGTGTCTGGCCCAAATATCTTGCCCTCGGGTGAGATTGTCCCATCCCACACCCGTAAGCCGAGTGTCTGGACCAAATATCTTGTCCCGAGGGTGAGATTTTCCCACCCCACACACGTACCCATCAGGGATTATAATAATCCTTTTACCCTTATCAACATTTATTATATTAAATATTATGTTGTTTTTTTTTCAAATATTAAAAGAAAAGAACTAAACACAACCATATCAAGTGAAATGGTTTTGTTGATTTGTTTAATATCCATTTGAAGTGTTTGATTTGTAAACTTCTCAAAGTTTGCTAAGTACCAATATTTGACACATCATTGTGAAATATACTTCTGACAGATTTGCGATATATTTGGTGGATATGATTGAGGAATGTATTGAGATGGTCCCCAGTGCTTACATTGGCTGTCTTGACAGGCAAACATTTCGTGACAGTCATGGAAAGCATGTACCCCTTGATTTTCACGATGTTTCCGTGTACTGCATACATGTAAATGACATGTGTAGGGTATTCAATCTCCATTTTAACACAAACCCTTGTGATTTAATGATTGAATATGGCGAATGCAAATATAAGAAGACATTCCTCTGTAGCAGAAATACGGAAGGCTGTTGGGATGATGGAGCAAGGGGCTACGCATCGTCAGATTGGTGAAGCCCTCGGTGTGCACCATACGCTGATCACCAGAGCCTGAGTAAGATTTAGCAGTATGGCACACCAGTAAGACGGCATGGTGGTGGCAGAGACAGGGCAGCTTGTGCAACTGAAGACCGGATTTTGATCATTCAGGCCCGTAGGATCCACTTTGCAACAGCAACCCAGCTTCGCAGTGATCTTCAGAATGCATCCGGGATAAATGTTTCGACGCAGACTATCCGGGAAAGGTTGCACGAAGGTGGTCTCCGACCAAGAAGACCATGTATTGACATTCCGTTGTCCCAGAACACCGCCATACACAATATGAATGGGCCGTAGACCATGTTGTATGTACCAGAGAAGATTGGCGACCTGTCATTTTTTTGCACATGAGTCAAGGTTCTGCCTAGACGACACAGATAGGCGTTTTGGGTATGGAGTAGTCCAGGAGAGCGATTCCATGCAGCCAACTTTGCTGGACATGACCGCTGTGGTGGGGGTCAATAATGGTCTGTGGTGGCATCAGCTGGGATGGACGTACATAACTCTGTGTCCTTGACCGTGGTACATTGACTGCACAGCGGTATATTGATGAGATCCTGGATGCCCATGTCAGATTGTATGCAGGTGCGGTGGGTAATAGATTCATTCTGATGGACGATAATGCCCGTCCACATGTTGCCTATGCTGCCAGGGAGTACCGACAGGGGGAGGGAATTGAGCGTATGGACTGGCCTGCAAGGTCCCATGACCCGAATCCAATCGAACATATCTGGAATAAATTGCAGCTTCAATTTCAGCCCGTCCAGTCAAGCCAAGAAGTGTCCAGGAGCTTAGTGCTATGATGGTCCAAGAATGGAACAACATCCCACGAAGGACCATCAGGAACCTGATTGGGAGCATGAGAATGCGTTACTAAGCTGTAATGAAAATTAACAGTAATGGGTCTCATACTCGATATTGAACCCATACCAGTTCGCTCCGTCAACTTTTTGGCAAATTTGAAAAATTTCCTCTTTTAACAATAATATCCATTTTCCATGGTTATCGTATTCAAAAGCTAAAACAATAATGTCAAACACAAAGAAAATCTTAGTCTCTGTACCTAAATTATTAAAGATATAATTAAATAAAAAATATATACACTTTTCATAACAATATTTCATCTAAAACGTAAAACAGGTGGTTGGATATACTTGGTGCTTAGCAAACTTTCACTAGTATATATAACGCAGTAGTGTGAAGAGAAATCGTTAGTTAAAGGGTGTATTGACCTTTACCTAACACGAAAAGCAGACGGCACTTGCAAACAAAATTATTGAATAACTATTTTTTTATATTTTTTGTCTCAAAAACATAGATTATGACACCTCATTGGAACGAGCTACGTTTTTGAAACGAAAAATGAAAAAAATAATGAAAATTAGTTGGCGATTTTTGTGAATAGAGCTGGCCGGTTTTGACCGTTACGTTGGGTAAAGGGTTAACCTTTACCCTGCTCCAGTTGAAGACAACTCTTATAAAACATTTGTTAACTAACTTAAACAATTCTTTTCCTTGCTTGAAACTCAAAACATTGGATCCCTCAACAAGATCGTTTGAAAGAAGTGATCAGAAGCTATGTGTCTTGAAGTAATAAAATGTTGATGGTGGATTTCTGAACAGCGTGGGCTGTTTTTAATTCAGTGTGTTGAGTCAAAGGTTGAAAATAATATTTTGTTAGAATGGTGGAATGAGCGTTTCGACTTTATAATTATTTCATTTTTTTGTGTAAAGAATAAGTGAAAGTAACTCCGTCGTACTCGACCCCATGCCCGTTCTGGGCAAGAAGAAGGGCTTCTTGGTATTCCGTGATGTACGTTTTGAAGGTAGTGGGCGACGAAATCTTGGTGGTTGTCCAGCACATTGGTCCTGGCTGGTCTGTTAAGGATACTGTTTAATACATCACTTAATTCCATACAGTTAAAACTAGAAGTCCTATCATGAAATGCGCACAAATAGCACGTTGATCTGCGCGTTAATCTACGCGTTATGACCATAGTAAGGCCATCAAATTATGTATATATGACCTGTGCATAAGCAAATTCTGTATATATGGCCTGTGTACAAGCAATGTTTCAGACAATGGACCTCCGGGTAACCCGGAAGCCCATTGGCAGAAACATTGCCTGTGTTTGCTACGAGTAACCAGGGGAACTTGCCGTGCTTTGGATGCCGTCCCATATGGCAATTGCGCGCAATTCCTACGCGTAATTAAGCCCAGATAAGCGCACAGTTCGCGACAGGACTTCTGGTTTTAACAGTACCTCATGGTAGACATTTAACCGATGCGCTCGGGTTATTGAAAACCGCCGTGGACTGGTTACCTTCAACCCGATGCTTCATTAATTGCGGTTTTGCTACTGATGATTTGTACTACCTTGTAAACGCATGCATGGAAATCACTGCCTACCCTTGGACTACGGCAAGTCCATGGCGGCTGTACGTACTGTACATATATGCCAGTAAGCCAGGTCTTTGTTGAAGCACATGTTTACCGAAAATCGATTGACCCATATCAGAGCAGTAGATACATTGGTTGCATCATTCGAGAAGTATTCTACCCATGGTTGGTCTCTTGGGGTCAGATGCCGTGGTTTGCGAACTGATAGCTGGGAATGTTGTTGTAAATGAAAAACTCCAAACAGACAATGCACCGAGACTAGCCTTCACGAAGTTTATAAATTTTAAGATTATGTTCAGCGATCGCAAGCCGCAAGGAGTAAACACCTCAGCTCTATGTGATAGGCTTCGCTACTTCTATCTACAGGGGCGGCGGAACGATTTTCAAAGTGAGGGGGCTGGATCGGGCGATGGATGGTCGTCGGTATGACGAGCCGTCCATGGTTGGGCCTGTGGTACGAACATTTTAAATTCCGGGGTCCCAAAACCCCCATTTCCATGAATCTGAGCGGAATATTTGAGATTTTTCAGGAGATGTATTTGAAAGATTTCACACTTTGAGTGCCGTTACAAAAAACGTCGGTAAAGCATACAGATGAGGTCTATTTATCAGCTTTGGTCGTAACGACCAAAGCTGATAAATATACCTCACCTGTATGCTTTACAAGACGTTAACAGCAATTATACTGTCTGTGGATTATCTTGTCTGGGGTGGATTTGGTACTTGTATGTCTGTAAGATTACGATTTATTAAAGTTAACCGCTTTTTAACAGACTGTACACATTTACTGCAAAAAATTGATCCGAAATCCATCGAAACTGAACCATTACGAGAGAAACATAGCTGGCGAAAATATGGGGGAGGCTCTGTATCCGCCCCTTGTTTCACCAGTCATTGGTTGTGTTAAAATATATGCATACAAAAAAAAACATGGCCCGGCCAAAAAAGTGGCGGGGCTGAAGCCCCCAGACCGCCCACCCCTCCCCCGACACGATTCCGCAACCCCTCATCTAAGTATTAATCCAAATTATATGTTCAGTAACCAGTGAAGGACAGATCACGTTTTGTTACACGACGTCATATTTGACAAACACGGCAAATGAATCCTGTCTTGTCAGAGAGAGATATGCCGACAGATTGCATACTTTCTCGACACCTAAGACTTTCGAGCTCATGTCCTTTAATAATAAATAATAATAATAATTGATTTTGTAAAAGCGTAAAACCACGAAGAGTGCCCTAAAACGCTTCACAGAAATAAAATACACTTTTCTGAAAATAAAGAGTCACATGTTTCAGTTTCCTCTAGGGAGGTTCAGGAGAATGCTTCAGTAAATAGGAAAGTTTTAAGATTTCTTTTGAAGATATTGATAGTTTCTGAATTTCTGACACTAATAGGCAACCCATTCCACAATCTTGGACCCACGATGGAGAACACACGATCATTAGCCAGATTAGATCTGCTAATATGTATGACTAGTTGAATTTGATCTTTAGATCACAGACTGCGTGATGGAGTGTATACAGTGATGAGCTCTTGCAGGTAAACTGGAGCCAGTTTGTGGATACATTTGAATACTAAGATCAATATTTTGAAATGAATTCTCTGTTTAACTGGAAGCCAATGTAATTGTCTTAAACAGGTGTTATGTGTTCAGCGCATTTGGTACCAGTAATTATCCTAGCAGCAATATACTGAACTTTTTGAATCTTCTGAATCAAATACTGCGGCAGCCCCACTATCATTGAATTACAATAGTCTAGTTGTGAGGTGATGAAAGAATGCACACGTTTTTCAAGTGCTGACTGGTTAAGATAAGTTCTCAGTCTTCCAATATTCCGAAGCTGCCAGTAACATTTTTGACACATTTTATTGATATGGATGTCTAGCTTTAAATTTGAGTCCATAATCAGTCCAATATTCCTGGCCGATTCACTTTTCATGGTGATGCTGTTTCCAACCTGAATTGATGTAACAGTGGGTGTAGGCATGCGAACCCCGGATATCACTAAGAATTCTGTTTTAGAGTCATTCATTTTCAGTTTAAAATCTATCATCCATTCCCGCACCAGATTTATGCAAGTTTCCATGTTGCTGACTGCAGTGATTGAGTCACTTTGAAGAGATGAATTAAATGTAATGTACAGTTGGGTATCATCAGCATACAGATGACATGATATGACATGCCTTTTTAAGAAGACGACCCAGAGAAGAAGTGTACAGAGTAAACAAAAGTGGACCAAGAACTGAGCCCTGAGGAACACCACACTCATTGTGTTGATTGTAAAAATATACGTTGACGATATTATATTGTAATTCCACCGAAGATCTGGAATATTCGCATATTCTCTCTTTCATCGTTTATAATAAATGCTCCTTTTTAAGTATTCTAACTAGATTCTAGGGAGTGCGGTAGCTCAGTGGTTAGAGATGCAGACAGCAAGCCGAGGGGTTCTTGGTTGGAATCCCACATGCGACAATCGCGTTGTGTCCTCCGGCAATACAATTAATCCCAATTATCCACGCAGGGGCACGGAGGCGCTGTGTATTAAGACGTACTGCTCGTCGATGGTGCACGTGTCTTCAACCAATGCTGATCCTGCGTTTGTGGAGTTAGCACGTTGGAGAGTCTTACAGTTGCTCGGTGGTTCAATCCGGGTACTCCGGCTTCCTACACCAGTAAAACTGTTTGCCACGAGGTGACCCTGGCTGTCGAAAACGACGCTAAGCCCCTATAAATAAATAAATATAAATATACCCCTATTCCAGGCATATTTTTCCGATTAACAAATTGAATTAGTATTAAAATTTAGTAGAATCTTTGCATTATTGCCAATCACCGCTTATTATCTACCCTATTTTAAGATTTGTCTTGTTTCTTACTAGAACATATTTGTATGCTAACCTGTGAATTATCGCAAATTATCTAAAATATATTTCTCGATATCCATCGACTCGATAGATATCGAGAAATATCCCTCAGTAGCTTACTCAATGACGTCATGCTGCGACGCATCACGTCGCCTTGAAGGAACGATCACCTGGTGTTTGTTAATGTTTTGAAACGTACGCATTTTGGTTCGAATTGGGCTGAATATTGTGCAATAAAATGTCTCGTAGCAGACATCAAAAAAGAAAATCTACTCTATTTTAGTCAGTATCTGGAATCAGCTCATGAGTATGGACCTGAAAATTGAATTTTTCACAAGCGGTTGCACGAGTGAAAAATAATATTTTCATGTCCACACGATGCATTTTTTTCAGTAGTTTCCTATATGACGTTACACTTCGGTGCATGACGTCGCCCTGAATGTCGCATTGAAGGAACGATCAGCAGCTTTTTGTTATTGTCTTGAAACTGTTTGCAGTGGAAATGGGCTGAATATTGCGTAGTAAAATGTCACGTAGCATGCAACAAAAAGAAAATATATGCTGTTGTAATGAATATCGGGAATTATCTCATGAGTGTGGACCTGAAAGTTTTATTTTTCACGAGCGCTTTCAGGTCATTAAAACAGCGTAGACATCCTTTGTTTTTAAGTTATCCTCACGATATATCTATTTGACGCTGGTATGGAAGATGGCACGGATACCTAAACAAACATTAAACCAGATCCAATTGACAAGTCGATATTATGCCAAAACTCGAATCTAATGTCATGTCGAATTATGCATGCCGGCAATTTTCATCCTTGGAAAAGCTTTATGGGAAGGTTAAATCCCCTTTATGTCCGAAAGTTGTCAGTAAATGTAACACAAATGGTAAAGTAGTTTCATTTAAAAACTGAAATTTCGAGAGATGGGGCGCGGTGGCGTTGCGGTAACCGGTTCTCGTCAGATCACCGAATTTAAGCAACGTCCAGCCCGGTTAATCCTCGGATGGATGACCGTCTGAGCGATCGATTTGGGCTCCCGCGTTGTGTCCTTGCGTGCGTAAGGCACTTAACCCCGATTGTCCACATGGGGACACGATGACGCCGTGTACTAAGGCGTACTGCACGTCGATGGTGCGCATGTCTTCAACCAATCTAACCCTGCCTGTGTTGCAGTGCGGAGTTACGATGTTGTGGAGCTGGCAGCTGCTCGTCGTTGCTAGGTGGTACTCCGGCGTCCTCCACCCGTAAAACTGTCACTGACACGATATGACCTTGGTTGTTAATGTGTCGTTAAACCCTAATAAAAAAAGAAAGAATTTCGAGAGATTATCGAATTTTGAATCATCGAAGCGTGCATCATTTCACATCCTATGGTATTTTCCTGGAGAGTTTTCTAAAAATAGAGAAGATGTATTTTTACTTTTTTCTTCCAATCAGTTTGAACGTTTCACTGTTATATAGAGAGTAATTGCTTGATTGGACTGGTTACGTGAAATCATCCATGAGAGGTGAGGGATGTTGTACAAACACGAGTGCGCGGATGCGCACGAGTGTTTTACAATATATTCCCTCGCCTCAAATGAATTATTTCACGTAACCAGTCCAGTCAAGCGATTACTCTGTTTATTACCTTTCATTATTAACGATACTTATATTATTTAACCCTTTACCTAACGTATCGGTTATCGGTCAAAAACGGCCAGCGCTATTCTCAAATCTCGCCAATTAATTTTCATTTTTTGTCTCTAAAACAAGGGTTATGACCCCTCGTTGGAACGAGCTCGTTCCAATGAGGGGTCATAACCTATGTTGTTGAGAAAAAAATGAAAATAATAGTTATTCAATTTTTTTTTTTTTTGCAAGTCTCGTCTGCTTTTCATGTTAGGTAAAGGGTTGAAAAAAATTAAACAAAATAAAATGAATTCCCCATTTCACCCACGGCAAAGCGTCTTCGTTTGCGCGCACGGATACATATACGATAATACCATAGTGTGTTTTCATATGTTTGATATCTCAACGAGTTGAAAGTGAGTTTTTTTCGCGAGGCTTGCCGAGCGAAAAAAACTCACTTTCAACGAGTTGAGATATCAAATATATCAAAACACACTATGGTATTGTTGTATTTATCTTATACCGACCATTTTTGTTCTTTTTTGCATTTTTAAAAGGGTTTTGGGGATGATTTCGTGTCAAAATGTCGACTCATCTGGAGTGGAGTCGACTGCTTTCTCTTGTTGGGCATGAATACATGTGATGTGCCCGGAAAAGCTGTTGGTGCGTAACAAGGCTACAAATTCAAGTGAATGATAGAGTATAGTTCCCCTTAGAAAGTGGCCCTGTTACTGGGAAAACAATTACAGAAAATATACTTACGCCTCAATTCTTATGATTTATGACACAAATATGTTTGATAATCAATTTCACCAGATTTGGCACGATTTATAAACAATTTTGCGAATGTCGTCATTATATTATAATATAGAAAAAGGCTATAGTCCGTTCTCCAATCTATATGACATAGGGGTATGTGTTATAGATAATCTATAACACATGGGCTATATCTTCAACAGGTATAAGATAAATGACAATTGTTGATTGTATAATTCACTTGTGAAGTTATCGTTCATAATCAAACCAGGAAATCACAGTAAATCACACTTTGGAAAGTAATAATCTCTGTTTAAATGGCGTTTTAACCATGTTCTGTATTTTGTTCTGCTCATTATATCAACAAATACTGTCTTTTTCATTAAATTGAATGTCTAGGAGGCGAGATTTGCTATTTTTTTTCCCGGGAAGAATGAATGAATAAAAACACATTCCCCTAACAAGGAGCCACAGTGGACTAATGCTGGAAGGTGTGATACCGATAGATATTGTTAATGACAAGTTATATTTGAACTAGTTGATTCTAATGAGCTTGTCAAAAAGCCAAGTTTCCCTTCGTTAACTTTAATAAACGAAAGAACAGACAGCCCTGAAAGCTGTGTTTTGATTTTACCTAACGTAACGGCCAAAACCGGCCAGCGCTATTCTCAAAAATCGACAATTATTTTTCATTATTTTTTTATTTTTTTTGTCTCAAAAACATAGGTTATGACCCCTCATTGGAACGAGCTCGTTGAGCTCGTTCCAATGAGGTGTCATAACCTATGTTTTTGAGACAAAAAATAAAAAAAAATTAGTTATTCCAGAATTTCTTTTGCAAGTGTCGTCTGCTTTTCATTTTATGTCCTTCTAATGCCACAAAGTTTACGTAACAATTACCTACTTCTTGATTGGACCACTGCTAATAACTGGATTATGACAAATTCCACATTGAAGTAGACAGATGACGTTTGAACTTTCGCAGGTGCAGCGGCAAACAATTCTAAAAAATTTCCCAGTACTGGTGCTATTGAATGTATCGGATTTCGGCACCATGGTGCACGTATCCGAATCTGTTTCTCTCCGTGTTTGCCTGTTTTGTCATTTTTGTATTTGTAACACTCGTTTCAAAAATGTTTCCAAAAGTGACTTTAATCACCTGAAAAAAAAACTCACAAGTGATACTCTCGGCATCTCAAACCACCTTCGAAACGTATATGCTTCCCTGGAGAGAAACGTTGTTCCCAGGCGTTTTCTTGGCAATTTAACACCGCCGATCCAAGGTGTTCCGTCCAAACGCTTTTTACAGCGCTGGAACTATATACTCCAACGGGCTTCACTGCCACTTCTAGAACTATACCATGGACATTATGTTTACTACCTACATGAAGCCCAATACAACCTTCAGACATTTTTGGCCGACCTTACCACATCAGTGCCACCCGACATCTTGTCCGAGGTTCTCAGGGGCATAGACAATCTCAAAAGGAATTTCAGTCATTCACTTGTGAGGATACAAAAGTCTAAATTCAAAAGAAATGGCATCACACCAACTGCCCCGAAATCATGCCCTGTTTTGCCTAAAAATAAAGGTAAGTGTAGACATTTCAAACGTAATCACGCTGCACCAATTTCCCACAGTGTAGTTAACATTTAATTTGTCAATTTATTACCCGCAGAGGTTGATGTTTCATCTCGTGGACATGCATTTTGTTCTACTCCAGCTCACCTCAACCGCAATTAACATTCCACCAGCTGCCACAATTTTTTCTGCAGACATTTTTCTGATCAGGAAAACATTGCTGTTGCGCCCAATCCATTCCGTTTGAAAAGCAAATGGGAGCTACCTACAAGCAAAAAACTAGCACTTGACGCTTATATTGAGGCTACTGGTCGGGAGATCTCACAGCTCCCTGCACATTACGACAACCTGTCAAAGAAGAACGACCAGTGATGCACATGTTATGCCAGCGAAACATTGCCATCAAACCCGCTGATAAAGGCTACTCAGTGGTCATCATAGATAAGTCTGCATACTTACCCGAAGAAGCAGAAAGACGGCTATCATATTCTCATTTCCACCAAAAACTTGATCGTGATCCTACCAAAGAATTTTCTCAGAGAATATCTGAAACCATCGCATCCATTTGTATAGAGGGGCACATCTCCGAGGAAACTCGTGAGTATTTGAAGCCAGACCCCGTGCTGGTAGATTCTAACTGCTACCAAAAATTCATAAAACAGGGAATCCAGGTCGACCTATCATTTCTGGTAACAACCACCCTACTGAAATATTTGTTTTCAGTTTGTTGACTTCCATCTGCGACCATATCATTGAAAAATTGCCGTTCCATCTGAGACATACCACTCACTACCTCAAAAAATGTACGAACTGGGTGAGCTCCCAGATGGCACTCTGCTGCGCACGATGGATGTACTACACAGACATATCCCATGATGAATGGATTGAAGCCTGTAGGGATGCGTTGGATACACGTTCATGTTGAGACCCCCCTATAGGGCACCTTGTAGATCTCATCACACTTGTTCTGAATTTAAACAATTCTCAATTCATTGGCGTGAATTATCTTAACATTAGTGGTACGGCCATGGGCACGCAGATGGCTCCTTCTTATGCCAACATGTTTTGGGTAGTCTTGAGAAGTTTATTCTCTTTTCCTCACCATTTCCCTCGTCCACATCTTGGCCCAGGTGCATTGATGATATTGATTTAAAGTGGAGTGGAATAAATCTGATCTTTTGGGGTTTGTCTTCTTCGGCAACACACTTCACCATTCCATCAAATTCACTGCAGAAATCTCATCGGACCTTTCGTGATACCACCTCACGCATTTACAATAATCATATTGTTATAAGCTTATATGGCAAACCTATAGACTCACACCAATATTTGCTTCCATCTAGCTGGCACCCCAGGCACATTGTCAAAAACAGTTCTTACAGTCTCGCTATCAGAGTCAATATAATCTCTTCTGACATCGCTGACAGGGAAGCTGCTTTTTCCGATCTTCGGTCTCGTCTCGGAAGCCGTAACTACAAGCGAGAACGAACGAACAGTGTCATTAGTAAAGTTGATGCACTAGCACGGGACGATGTGTTACGATATCAACCACTAGCACAGAACACGTGCATAACATTTCACTCAGAGCTTTCAAATATTACCAACATACGTCTGAAACACTGGGCGCTTATTGAGAACGGTCCAGCCTTATCCAAGACATTTTCCAAGCCTCCGGTCGTGGCTATCAAGCGTCCAAAAAACATTCGCGACATTCTTGTTGACGCCAGCAAACCTCCAGTTTATTCTGAACTTGGTGTCTGCCGAGCCTTTAAAAACGGTTTTAAAACGAGCACCATGATGCCTACATACGATTCATTCAACAGCACCAGTACCGGGGGATCTTTTAGACTTTTTTGCCGCGAAACCTGCAAAAGTTCAAATGTGATCTATCTACTTCTATGTGGAATTTGTCAAATCCAGTATGTCGGCGAAACCTGTACCCAGTTTCACACACGTGTGAATAATCACCAGCCATTCAAAAAATGGAGCGTGACCTTGCTGTTACTCGTCACTGCATGTTAATGGGTCACCCTGTTACTTCTGTTCAGGCCTTCATTTTTGATTCCAAGTCCGTCTGGACAAAAGCTGAGCGCGTCGCCCGGGAAACCTTCTGCTTCGAACAGCTATGCACGTATAGACCTCTCGTTCCAAACATAACTTCAAATTCAAACTATTCTTAAGCTGGGACGAATCGTCTTCTCGCTTTCCACGCGATCCACGTTGTTTTCACGCAGTTTAGGCACTCGACAAAGATACGTAACTGTCAATCAAGGATCACAATACTACTTCCGTAAATTTCAAGCAACTGCACTCAGCCGCCCGGACACATTTTATTTTTGTCCGACGCCATCATCAATGTCTTTTTCGTCTATTTACACATTTTTCGCCATTAATCCTACCGCGAAATCTGTTCACTTTTAACTTCTGGCGATCATCTGAACTTGTGTTTTAGGCAGCGTCGAAACCCACACGCAATGGCCTTGTAGATGCAAGTTTTACTTTGTCGCTTCCCTGCACCAGTGCCAGTGAATATCAAGCCTTTAGTGGCACTATCACATTTCGAGGGCAGTCCCAGCACATCCGCACGTCGTTTCGTACCGCATAGAAAAACACTAAACTCTAACATCTCCTTCTAGCGGGCTACGTGGTACATTTTAAGGCGACGGACTGCAAACAAAATTGTTTTAATCATCCAGTTATCATCCTATCATGTAATACATGGACGTATCTTGACATTTCTAAAATTTCAGTTCCTTTTAATTTCCGAAGGGTATATTAAAGTCGGGTTTTACCAGGAGTTAGGACTTTCTAAAATACTTTCCATAATTTGTCTAACAGTGGTTTTTTTTAGTTTTTGCTTTCTACTTTTACCTCTTTTCTTTTCTTTTCGGGTTGTATTACACACCCATTCAGTCAGAACTTGGCTTACGAGAACTTATATCGCCACATTTCATTTCTTTCGTCGTATCTGCGTATTTTGTTCTCGTTGTGTCTGTACCTTGAAGAAGGTCTTCATCAGACCGAAAGTCACGTGAACATTGTATTTTTCGTATGCTGTTTGAGCTTTATTTAGACGAATATATATATATAAGATATTCATATAAATATTTTTTTTTAATTTACATCACGTTAATTACAGAATCTCGATGTAATTGTGTCTTGATTGGATTGCGATCTGACTGAGAAATAGACGACGGCTGTGACCTCTGCACTGAGTCGTTCATCGTTCAGATGTGTTTGACATCAAAGAAGCAAAGCAAATGCTTTTTGCGCGCCGAAAGCAGGTCTGGACGGTATGGAGAAAACTAACTGTGTACGACCCCCTGAGCTGTACAATTGTACTCTTCCATCCTCAGCAGCCATAAAGGATGACAAGCGAAGGGACAAGTAAGGCCACCCGTCCCCAGCACGCAGCCTGCCGCCCCGTCGTCTGTCTGTGAGAGGCGATTCTTTGATCTGCTCTACAGTCATGCACAATCTATGTGATGTAGACCAAGGGGAAGGTCTGTAACAAGCAGTACTGTAATAATCAACCCGTAGTGTAATACAAATCAACCAGTAATGCAATAACTAGTAGAGTAATGAACTTAACCAGTTGCGTGATAACCAACCACCAAAATCGACAATTTTTCAACAAAACTTGGAAAATGTTTGGGGTGGTTCATATCATAGTTTGGGTACATCTTCTCGATTTTTAATCATTTTATCGTACATTTAAAGACGTTTTGCAGGTCAAACATCATTTCGTGGGTACAATACGGCAAGGAAAGGTATTTTTATGATTTTTATGTGATGTGCGTATTTTCTGGTGTTTAATGTCACTTTCTGTACTTGTGGATTTATATAAATTCAAAGTTGGCCAATTATTTATAGTAATGCTGTGTTTTTGAGAGACTGCTTACCCCAGGCATCAGTTGTCAGGTGCTATCATACCAGAAAGCTTGTGGGCGATAAAGTGTGGTATTCAAGGGCTAGAATTGTGTGATCTCCTGCGTTTTCTACAATTATAATATTTAATACGGGCCCGGCGAATCTTTGAAGGTCTCTCTCACATCCACCCATTTCAGTCACTGTACCATTATGCGTGGCTTTTTCAGTCCAGTTGAGCGCTTTGAATTCTAAAATTCCTTTTTCTTTTGGGGGTGGTGCTCATCATCATATTCCTTGAACATAGACACTTTAACTCTACCATATTTTACGAAGATGCGGTGGGGCGGGGGCGGGGGAGGGGCGTATGGTTTACCTAAAATCTTTCAGTTATTTTTCCATTTTGAAGGAGAAGGTCGGTAAGAGAGTAGATGGTATCTAAGGCGAGATGAATAGGCCATTTATAGTCGAGCGGCATCGGGCCTGCAAATAGTTTTTTTTAGGAGGGAGGAGGAGAGGGGCGAGAAACTGCACCCTTGGACTTTCCGCCGCTTCATTTTCTTTCTGCGCCGATAAACCACTCTGGAAAACAAATATCGCGAAAAACGGAGAGATCATAATGTTACTTGATTGGAGAGTGTTTCAAGTGAATACCACTAAATTTATTCCACAATAAAGAGAAGTCATTAATTTTAATGAGTCAAATTCATATTTTGCTAGAATACGTAACCGTGTTACTTAGCTAAGTAAGCAAAAAGTGCAATCAAACAGT
The DNA here is from genome assembly GCA_031216915.1 of Pictodentalium vernedei. Lineage (NCBI taxonomy): Eukaryota > Metazoa > Mollusca > Scaphopoda > Dentaliida > Dentaliidae > Pictodentalium > Pictodentalium vernedei. Next base: position 843,777,705 of record CM062296.1, on the reverse strand, counting down.
GGCGAAGCGGTATAATCTGGCCCTGCATACCGCTACAGATACTTATTTCGTTAAAATGAAATATTATTTCGTTAAAACGAAATAATATTTCGTTAAAACGAAATAATATTTCGTTATTTCGAAATATTATTTCGTTAAAACAAAATATTATTTCGTTATTATTTCATTAAAAGGAAATAATATTTCGTTATTTAGAAATATTATTTCGTTAAAACAAAATATTATTTCGTTATTATTTCATTAAAACGAAGTAATATTTCGTTATTTCGAAATATTATTTCGTTAAAACGAAATATTATTTTGCTATTTCGAAATATTATTTCGTTACAACGAAATCAAATAAGAGTGAAACCTGTCACCTACCGGTTTCATAAATTTCCTTAAATCGATCCTTAAAATCCCAACTTTTGATATTTCGGTTTAACATTTGAGGGGCGCACACATACCGCTATACACCCCAAGCACTGCCATTTACCACACCACCTCCCCCCACCCCCGACCCCATCGTTCCGCCGTCCAGGGGAATCAATTTAATAGCTAATTCCAGATTTAATGTAAACAAGCTTATTCAGGGGATGGAAAATTGGGGTCTTTGCGGATAAATAACTATCACTGGATTGAGATTTGCCACATAGAAAGTTAAAAACAATGTTTCACCCAGAACTAATAGAATTAACACTTCTTTAACAGCTAATGAGATCGATGTTCCTTTACACGGGTAAAATTTAACTAAAAATCGTATAATGTCAACAATAAAGGTAAAGGTAGACGCGTGAAGCGGAAGATGGGGGTGCGGGAGACATTTAGTGATCCGTCAGGGACGTAGTAAATATTATAATTGAAGACAATACGCAGGAGACACGACCTTGAATATCATACTCCAGCACCTGTAAGTTACTTTCGACAATTTATTCTGTTATCGTGGAACCTGACAACTTATTCCTGAGGTAAACAGTCTCTCAAAGCACAACATTATCATAAATATTTGGCCAACTTTGAATTTACATAAAGCCACAAATGCAGAAAGTGACATTAAACACCATAAAATACGCACATCACATAAAAATTACAAAAAAATGTCTTCCTTCGCCGTATTGAACTCACGAAATGATGTTTGACCCCCAAAACGTCTTTAAACGTACGATAAAATGATTAAAAATCGATAAGATGTACCCAAACTATGATTTGAGCCACCCTAAAAATTTTTCAAATTTTGTTGAAAAATTGTTGGTTTACATGGACGTTTATTACACTACTGGTTAAGTTTATTACACTACTGGTTATTACCTACAGGTGATTTGTATTACACTACTGGTTGATGTTTCCACTACTGGCTAATTTGTATTACACTACTGGTTAATATTGCACTAATCTTTGATTATTACACTACTGGTTGCTACAAGGTACACTGCCCTCGTTGACAGGTACAGTCCGGCTCAGGCTATAGTAGGTGGTGGTGATTCAATGAGTGGTGTGATTTACATGCAGCCCAAAGATAAGAGCGTGTGGCTGCAAATCGTATTTGTACTGACTGTGATTCAAACTGTTAAAAAATTCAAACTACGTCAACAAAACATGCTTTCGTCTGTATTATTGTTTAAAATCCCAGGATTTTTAGAAACACATGCAGTACATGTAGTCGAGACGCATTATTTCCCGTCAAATTAGCAGGTGTCGTACTATTCAAAGTGGTCGTGTTTAGCTCCAAACACCATCGATATTTGGTACTACAAACTTCTATTTTATTCGACTGACCATGTTCGTGACATACGTCTTATTATCATATGCAGTGTCGAAAGAAAGCACGTGATTAACCCTTTACCCAACGAATCGGCCGCATCCGCCCGCGTAAAATGCAAATTCAGCAGTTGAAAAAATATTATTTTTCAAAAAGTTTCAACAAAACCATAACATGTGACCCCTCGTTGGAACGAGCTCGCCGAGCTCGTTCCAACGAGGGGTCGCATGATATGGTTTTGTTGAAATTTTTTGAAAAATTTGAAATAATGATATTTAAAATAATAAATTTTGATACCGTCGTCGTTGTTTAAAGGGTTAATAGCAAGTGCGAATTAATATGTAGGATTCCAACACAGCAGAAAATGTCAAACTGAACAAAACAGAGTATTGGGAGTCAAACCTTTCTTTCTCGCCGTTAAGCCCCTGGAGATAGCTGACAGGAATGGGTTTTAATGTAACACTACAAATCCCATTGTGTTTGCTGTGATGGATTCGGCTCCCAGTAAGGAACACATTAACACAAAAACAACGAAAACATTATTATATTGATGGGGAAGATGAATTGAAATCGATGAATATAGACTGCATCATCCCCCCAATAAACAAGTTTTGTGTTTGCCCTCGTGAGGAGAAGATCAAAACAATAAAGCGGGAACTTATCCATGCTAGACGTATAATCATTTCGCATTACCAAGTACATGATTAGGAATACGGCTGTAAGCTTTTCGTATTGTCTGTCTGGGAAATTACAATGACATAGTAATACCCTCAAGTAGATATTACACTCGCTTTCCATCTCCCACAGATGCATATTACATGACAAAATATAATCTGTCAGTGAAAATTTGTTGATCACCTGCTAGTCTTGCGTGAACAATGGCATGCCCAGCAGGATGACGCCACCTTTATTTTATGAATTCCAAGTGCAAAGTTTATTTTAGTTACTCATAGCTTTGAAATAGGCTGACATTATAAGTGTAATATGAAACATTCGATTACTAGTCGATTTGTGCCATACTGTCACAAACACCGTCTTTGGAAAAGAAAATAGAATACTTCCGGAGCAAGCTTTGAGGGTATGTAGGTGTTATCGATGCCATATTCTGGAAACCGTACCACCATATAGCGAATATACGCGTTTCTCTAACCACACTTCAGAGGAGTGAAGCCAGTTTGGAGGTTGTCAGATAACCCATGTAGCTTTCAAAAAGATACAAATCGGCGGACTTATTAACCCAAAGCCGAACATAGTATTTATTTATTTAATTATTTATTTATTGGAGTTTAACGACACTTTCGACACCTTGGGTCATTTCATGTCGGAAAGTTTTACGGGTGGAGGAAGTTGGAATACCCGAAGAGAACAACCGAGCAACGGCGAACAACTGTCAGACTCCCCAACGGACTAACTCCACACAAGCAGGGTTAGCATTGGTCGAACACGTGTGCACCATCGACGTACGTTACGCCTTAGAACACAGGGCCACCGTCAGTAATCGGGATTAATTGCATTGCCCAAGGACACAACGCATTTCCCCCTAGCTGATCATAGTAAAACAGGACAAGCACTGTGGTCAACAGAAACGTATGAACTAGTTTAGCTAGTCATCAGCACTTTGCGTTAGTCGAATCCTGGGCAACAGTGCAACGTTCTCATTCATGCTAGCTCCGGACAGGAATTCGAATAGACACTTTTTGGTCAGGGGAAATAACTTTTTGTGGTCTCTCGATGATCGGAACAAGTGGAACTGGAGAAGACAGGTTGTGCGTTCGATTGCCGTGTAGACATTTGTTAATACAGTTCGTAGACAAAATGGTGGACAACTTTGGGTATTCTGAACACGAAAAGGAGAAGCAACTGGAGAAACAGAATTTACTGCACCCAGTAAATTCAAGTCTTTGTGAACAGGGTTAAAGTATCAGGAATAAACTATACAGAAAGAGAATTTATGGAGGCTTATTTTCAGGAGCAAAATATTTTTAAACAAATCAGAAATGGGTTTTTGTTAACAGTATTTACAGATATTCATACTGGAATCAGAACAATTATTTATAAGAAACCAGAAAAGGCATATATGTGACCAGCATTCAAAGGGTTCGATACTCGAATCAGAAATGGACATTTTTGGCTCTGCCCACTAATTTGAGTGATGAAATACGTTAGAAATGCATTAAGGTGTAATAAAATTCATATCCCATATTTCTGAATAATACGCACTTGATGACTTTGGTGACCTCTTTCAGGCGGACCCCTAGGTGACCTCCGTGACCTTGACCATATTTTGGATTTCCATCAAGTGTCGCCTCATTTGGTGTTAGTTTCAGGTCCATTTATCATACCACGATTGAGATATGAGCATGACCCACTTTCAAAAATGTTGGCTACGCCCACTTGTTTAACATAAAATGCATGTATGGACCCCAGGAATGCTTTGGAGGGTCAAAAAAATGTGATTTCCAGCAATTATGAAAAATGCACTTAATGACCCCCAGGTGACTTCCTTGACCCTGACCCATATTTTGAATCTCCATCAAGTGTCGACTCATTTGGTGTTAGTCCCAGGTCCATTCATCATACCATGCTTGAGATATGAGCGTGACCCACATTCAAATTTTTGGGCCACGCCCACTTTTTTACGTCAAAATGCATGTGTGTACGTCAGAAATACTTTAGGGATCAAAAATGTGATTTCCAGCAATTCTTGAAAATGCACTCAATGACCCCTAGTTAACCTCCGTGACTTGACCCATATTTTGAACCTCCATCGCGTATCGACTCATTTGGTGTTGGTCCCAGGTCTGTAGGTCATACCACGCCTGAGATATGGGCGTGACCCACTTTCAAAAATTTTGGCCACTTTTTTACAGAAAAATGCATGTGTGTACGTCAGGAATACTTTAGGGGTAAACAAAATGTGATTTCCAGCAATTCTGAAAAAAATGCACTCAATGACCCCTGGGTGACCTCTGTGACCTTGACCCATATATTGAACCTCCACCAAGTGTCGACTCATTTGGTGTTGGTCCCAGGTCCATACGTGATACCACGCCTGAGATATGGGCGTGACCCACTTTCAAAAATTTTGACCACGCCCACTTTTTTACGTCAAAGTGCATGTGTGTACGTCAGGAATACTTTAGGGGGGTCAAAAAATGTGATTTCCGGCAATTCTGAAAAATGCACTCAATGACCCTTAGACGACCTCCGTGACCTTGACCCATATTTTGAACCTCCATCGAGTGTCGACTCATTTGGTGTTGGTCCCAGGTCTGTAGGTCATACCACGCCTGAGATATGGGCGTGACCCACTTTCAAAACATCCCTACAGACACCCCTGATACCCCAGGAATCTGAAAAGACATAGGTGGCCGAGAACTTGTGGCTGTCTATCCGCATGCCCAAAATCAACGAGATAGGGCAATCCGTTTTCTAGTTATCTTGCGGTCAAAAAAGTGATGAGAAGACAGAAGATAAGAGAAGAAGAAGAAGAAGAAGAAGAAGAAGAAGAAGAAGAAGAAGAAGAAGAAGAAGAAGAAGAAGAAGAAGAAGAAGAAAAAAAGGAAAAAAAGAAAAAAAAAGAAAAGAAAAAGAAACCGTGCAAAAACAATAGTATGTGTGTTTCACACAGACTAATTAAAGTTGGATGATTTAGGTAGCTTAATAAAACGGAAAAGTTCTATGCAAAACACAGTTTAGTTGATGCATATCATCCATACATAATACTTATATAGGAAACTTTATCCGGCGTAGCTGGGTCTATAGCATTATGCTATATTTAAACTTACATGGAAAACGTGTATGTGGCAAACAGTGGCATCTTGAAATCATCAACAATAGCCCGAAACTAGGATTTCCTTCCACCAAAGCATCCAAGTAACCCCTCAGATGCCAGTATGTACACCCTATTACGAACAACACAACGAATACAATCTTGGAACACACACTTTTTAAAACCTGTGAATGACAATGACAGCAAATACGTTTAACCATTTACACAACGCAGACGATATCAAAATTTGTTATTTTAAATATCATTTTTTTAAATTTTTCAAAACATTTCAACGAAACCATATCATGTGACCCCTCGTTGGAACGAGCTCGACGAGCTCGTTCCAACGAGGGGTCACATGATATGGTTTTATTGATATTTTTGGAAAAAGTAATATTTTTTCAACTGCTGAATTTGCATATCACGCGGGCGGATGCGGGCGCTTCGTCAGGTAAAGGGTTAATTAAGATGTATTATTGATTTTTCAAGTGTGTTGTGTCTTCTTTAACAGAGACGCGTCACTGGCGTATCAATTGACTTATATCCTAAGATGTATTATTGATATATCAATTTTTCTTACAATCAACATGTATTTTGTCTGTATTAACTCCGCAACTGTCGTGTATCCGACCTCCTGATGCAGATGTTTGTATCAGGGGGTCGGATACAAACACGTTCCTTTCGCGTGAGTTCCATTTTTTTCTTTTTGTTCATCCGTACGAATAAATAGTTCGTTATATATTATTGACTTATCCCCAATATATTGTAAGATAAAATGATTATTACCATTATGTGGATGTACAAAATATGTATCAGAGTCTCGCTCCGGTTCTAAAGGTAGATCACGACGCGTCTTCGACTCGTCGTGATCTGCCCTTAGAACCCGGAGCTCGACTCGGATACATATTTTGTAGATCCACATAATGGTAATAATCTATATATAATTATATCCTGTTTAATTAAGTTGTATTCCGGATCCACTGATTGAATTATATATATCATGTTTACGTAAGGTATATTACTGATATGTGAATAGAATTATATCCCGTTTAACTGAGAACTTTTATATGAATAGTAGTATATCCTGTAAAACTAAAATGTATTACTGAAAGTTGAATTGAATTGAATCCTGTTTAATTAAGATGTATTACTGAAACTTTAATTGAATTATATCCTGTTTAATTAAGGTGTATTAATAATACATTAATTGAATTATGTCCTGTTTAATTAAGATGTATTACTGACACATTAGTAGTAGTATATGTATGGGGAACCCGGGGGGACCCCGGAAGTGAGGTCATGCCACGTGACCCGATGGCGCCATGTTGTGTTGTCATGGTATTCCGCGAGAGCGGCCATCATGTTACGTCATCCCCATAGTGATACGTTACGTGAGTGTGCATGCATAGAGCGTGTTGCTAGGGTGATATGTGTTTCCATCGTCCATTTTGTATAAGGGGAGATAACTCTGTATAGAGATTATGGGAAATCAAGCAATCTGATTGGTTAGTTAGCGCTAGTAAAGTGAACTGATTCGGTGATCTAGATACATGACACAACAAGAGTACACGGAATAGAGTCAGACCTAACAAGAATAGACCAGAAATTGCTAATATAGTAACAATAAGCAAAGCTGTTCCAGTTGATAGGCTCGTTTACTCTACTGGAGTATACTCCTAGTCAATAGACCTCACACCTGTGCCCCTCCGCACTATAGCACTACGTGCTAAGCCGATAAAATAGTATAAAATCCGTAGTAAATAAAGTCGTGTTTTTAGTGATTTGGAGGGATTGTCAGGTTGTTTGTGGTAATTCGTGATACTCCGATTCAATCTAACATACCCTCTGAACATACCCCTATCCTATTGTAAGCCATTTGGGTAACATAGCAACCACGTGCTACCATAGAAACCGAAAAAGGGATTCTTAAAAAGGGATTCTGTAAAATGAGATTCCCATCCGACTCTGTAAAATGGGATTCCGTGTTTTAACATCAACACTCGAGGGTATGGAGAGGGACTAATAACACCCAATTGAACAACTACAACAAGACCCTGAACAGATACAACCCAACAACCAACCACAACAACACAACAAAGGTACAGAACGAAGATCCAACATTACCAAGATCGAAGTAAACATCACATAACAAACTTTGACTTAATCTTAACGCCCAATATATACAATAACATTTTTAACCTGGATGGACTGTAACCCCCTAAATATTACATGCAACGTCCCAACTAATCAGGCGAAACATGAACGAAGATGAACTGGTTGGAAACAACTTAACAACACCAGTTCAACTACAGTTGAACTGTTGAAGTCGCAGTGAACGAAGATCCAACACAACCAAGATCGAAGTGAACAGAACAAAGTGAAGAAAATCAAAAAATCAAACTGATCCGATAGACAAGCTGAACAGATAGAAGAGAACCGATGCAATGAAGGTATCGAAGTGAATTGACCATAACAAACTGAACAAAGTTCTGAACTATAACCCATAAATATAAACTAATGTTAACCCTTTGAACTCTTTGGATGAACTATATTTTTGAACCATAACCTAAATTAAGGTATAAACACCCCGTTTTTTTGACTGAATCAACTATAACCCATTGAACTGATTTTTTCCAACAGGGAAGGGGAATACCCTCAAGTGTTAGTGTTAAAACACGGAATCCCATTTTACAGTGTCGGATGGAAATCTCATTTTACAGAATCCCTTTTTAAGAATCCCTTTTTCGAAAACACCTGTGGTTGTGGAATCCTTTTTTATCTCAAATGAGTCGTCGAGCAGTATGTGCGAGTCACTCGAATGAGCAATTGCTCGTTAGCTCATTTGATCGATGGGATTCGAGTCGTTCGAGCAATATGTGCGAGTCACTCGAAAGAGCAATTGCTCGTTAGATCATTTGCTCGATGGAATTCGAGTAGTTTGAGCAGTATGTGCGAGTCACTCGACATAAGACGGAATCCCACTTAAGGAATCCTTTTTTTGGAATCCCATTTGTGGAATCCTTTTTCTTGAAAACGCTAGTGGCTATGAAATCCCTTTTTTTCTGAAATGAGTCGTCGAGCAGTATGTGCGAGTCACTCGAACGAGCAATTGCTCGTTAGCTCATTTTGTCGATGGGATTCGAATCGTTCGAGCAATATGTGCGAGTCACTCGAAAGAGCAATTGCTCGTTAGCTCATTTGTTGGATGGGATTCGATTCGTTCGAGCAATATGTGCGAGTCACTCGACATAAGACGGAATTCCACTTAAGGAATCCTTTTTTTGGAATCCCATTTGTGGAATACCTTTTTTGAAAACGTTTGTGGCTATGGACTCCCTTTTTCTGAAATGAGTCGTCGAGCAGTATGTGCGAGTCACTCGAACGAGCAATTGCTCGTTAGCTCATTTGTTCGATGGGATTTGAGTTGTTCGAGCAATATGTGCGAGTCACTCGCACATACTGCTCGACGACTCATTTCAGAAAAAAATAATTCCATTTGTGGAATCTTTTTTTTGAAAACGCCTGTGGCTATGGAATCCCTTTTTTCTGAAATGAGTCGTCGAACAGTAGGTGCGAGTCACTCGAACGAGCAATTCCCCGTTAGCTCATTTGCTCGATGGGCTTCGAGTCGTTCGAGCTATATGTGTGAGTCACTCGATCGAGCAATTGCTCTAAAGCTCATTTGCTCGATCTTCTTCGAGTCGTTCGAGCAATGACATACTAGTAATTGCTCGATAGCTTATTGGCTTTGGGAATGATATGGGGGTTTTGTTGTACACACTGAATACAGATTATGGGAAATCAAGCACTGGTGATTTTTAGACTTGGACGAGAGAAGCAGAGATAGTTTGGACTGGATAGACTGTTAGTGACAAAGAAACATATGCAATAGGCCTTAAAATGGGATTCTGGGAAAATTAGGTCATGTACTCCTATTCAATAGAACATACCCCCAGGATATCTCTCGGTCCTATAGCATTACGTGCTATTTTTATGTGCCCAAAATGGGGCTTCACATGTCCGTTTGGGTGGGTTGGTGTAGATTTTGGTGGTTTGTAAGGGTGATCGGTTCTATTTGGGTAAATAGATATACTCTAGTTCAATCTAGTTCAATCGAAAACACCCCCAGTACCCCTTGGTACTATAGTGCTACACCGATAAGATGGGGAAATAATGTCGTTTTTGGTGATATGGAAGGATTGTCGGGTTTATTTGGGTATTTCATAGAATGAAACGAGGATTTGGGGAGAATTCAAAGCCAGAAAAATACTCCTAGTCAATCGAACGCACCCCCGTGCCCTTTGGTTCTATAGCACTACGTGATAAGCCGATAAAATGGGGAATCCGTAGTAAATGAAGTCAATTTCGGTGATTTGGAGGGATTGTCGGGTTGATTGTGGTAATTCTCCGATTCGGTAAATTACCCTCGTACAAAGGAACATACCCTCCGGACATACCCCTGTCTTGTTAGAAGGTTTTGGGTCACCAAGCAACCACGTGCTACCTTAGAAACCAAGATGGCAACCTCCAGTATACAAAATGGACGACGAAAACACGTCTCACCCTAACAACACTTATCACTATGGGGATGACGTCACAAGATGGCCGCTCACGCGTGTTACCATGGCAACCAAACATGGCGCCACCAGGTCACATGACATGACGCCACATCCGGGGTCCATCCAATGTGGGCCGTTTCATCGCTCTCCTACTACTATTACTGATACATTAATTGAATTATATTATGTTTAAATAAGGTGTATTACAAATACATTAATTGAATTTCACCTGTTTAATTAAGATGTATTGCTGATGCATTAATTGAATTATATCCTGTTGCATAGTGATATATGTTTTGAATTGTGTCCCGTTTAACTACGATGTATTTCAATATATCAATAAAATTATATCATGTTGAACTAATTTGTATCACAGATATATGAATAGATATACCAAACGACATGCGTGTGTGAATGGGTTAATCGATATGGCACGAGTGCCAGCGCGGAAGGATCAAAGGATAGACCTTCCCTGCTACCATGGATCCTTCCGCGATGGCTCAAGTGCCATATCGATTAACCCATTAACAAGCGCGTTTCGTTCTGTGTTTATTACACGCCTCCATGTCTATAAAACAATTATTAGGAGAACACTCAGCAATTCATCAGAAAACTATCAACAGAAAGAACACTTTTTATCGTGTTCGTAATTTGCGAGGGAAACCCACGTTTCTATTTCGTCCCTTGAATTCCAATGTGTTCTATGTGTCTACTGGCACATAGAACACATTGGAACTCGGGGGACGACTTTTAGCTGTCTCTTTGGATTCAAATTGTAATTGCAATGCACGATTTGTAGAAAATTCCCGTGAAATTTCGCTTCTATTTAAAAATAGTCCATCGTCCATTTCTGTTCCGCACGTATGTGTGGAACGTTTTTTTTTATTTTCCGCGTGGTTTTATGTTGTTGTAGATGGTGATTCCATCGAACGGCCATGTGATAAATTTATATCCCGTTTAACTAAGTTGTATCACTGATATATCAATATAGTTATGTCCCCTCTAAAGTAAGTTGTATCACTGATAGAGTAAAGTTACAACCAGGCCGTTTTTTTGCCGCCAGGGTCACAAGCTACGTCATAATGTCATTAATGGGGATGACTGCAAGGTGAATGTGTGGTGTAGACCAATCAATATTTTCAACGTGCAGCCCAAAGGCTGAACGTTGAAAATATTAATTAGTCCACCCCTAAATAATGAATATGGACTCTTCGTTTTGCTACCATGGAAACGACAAAGGGTTAAAGATAGATTTATTGAATTTGTATCCTCTTTAACTAAGATTTATTACAGACATACGCATAGAATTATATCCTGTTTGGGGGGCGCGGTGGCTCAGTTGGTAGAGGTGCAGGCTGCAAGCCGAGAGGTCCTCGGTTCGAATCCCACCTGCGGCAACCGCGTTGTGTCCTTGGGCAAGACACTTCACCCCGATTGCCTACATGGGGGCACGATGACGCTGTGTACTGAGGCGTACTGCACGTCGATGGTGCGCATGTCTTCAACCAATCTAACCCTGCCTGTGCTGCGGTGCAGAGTTCAGAGTTACGATGTTGGAGAGCTGACAGCTGCTCGTCGTTGCTCGGTGGTTCTCTCCGGGTACTCCGGCTTCCTCCACCCGTAAAACTGTCACGGTCACGATTAGCCATTGTGCATAAATATGTGACCTTAAACATCAATAAATAAATAGATATATCCAGTTTGAATGAGATACATTACTGGTTTATTAATTGTGTTATACCCCGTTTGACTAGAGTGTTTTTGTTTTCTTTAATAATAAACAATTATTTCCTGAGGTTGATAACCGTATGACTGTTTATGGACCGAATAGACAAGCCGTTATGTGTTTATTTACAGAAGAGAAAATGCGATCAATATGCACATCAATGAGTGTCTACCCGGTCCATAAACTGCCATAGGGAAGAAAATTGCGTACAAAATTGGGTTATTTAAGAAATAACTGTTGTTTTCCTTCGGTTTATGCGAAAAAAAAACGAAAACTTTCAGCACAAGCTTCATAACTCGCGTAGCGAGTTATGATTAAGCTTGTGCTGAAAATTTTCGGTTTATATCGCATAAACCGAAGGAAAACAAGTTATTTCTTATAATTTAATCCGGCTGTAATATTAAAATATAAAAAACTATGTGTACGTGAACAAAAAACTTTTAATTTTCGCCAAAGACAACAGTCAAACTCAGGCAAGTGTGCCACAAACAGATCACGTCAATCATTGTCGACATTCCAAATTATGACGTGATTTGGTTTATACGATTTTGACGACTTTCACAATGTATGCTTTCAACCAATCAAACGCAGAGGCGGGGCAAATGATTAAATTATATTGTATCAAAGAACATATCGTTTTACCTTTATCACTGTCATTCTCTTTTAAAAAATCCGATTCTCGATGTCAAACAACATTTTTTTTTTCTCCTAAAAAAATAACAAAGTATGCTATGAAAGATTTGATAATTTTGAATAACACCAATAGCATCATAATTAATATATAGGGACATACTTACGGGAGGGGAAGGGGGGAAATCAGGGCGGTTGTCCTGTCAGTGTTTACGTTAGATATCATTTTTCTTGCAAAGGTTTCACTAAGCTTTTATCGACAATTGGTTTATACGTTTCACTGTGACGAATGCTAACGATATCCTCGCGCATATTATAGCCCTAAGCCAGTTGTGGCTTGAGTACAAGCAATATAGTATAAAGCATGGACTGGAAACTTTACAATAGATTAGAAGGGAAATGAAATAACTCACAGCGGTGTTTGCCAATGACACCACTGCACAATAGCTAAGCCTATTGGAAGGGTCAAACACATTCGGAATTTGTACTATTAGGATTTTTTAGTGCAACAACCAATAAAACCTGGTTTGACTCATTAAGGAAAACATTCTCATCAGTAAGACAAAATCCTAGCGCACTTTGCAGACAAACACTTGGTGACAACCCTCCTTACACTTGCTATTACAGTTAAAACTAGAAGTCCTGTCATGAAATGCGCACAAATAGCACGTTCATATGCGCGTTAATATGCGCGTTATGGCCCAAGTAAAGCTATCAAATTCTGTACATATGGCCCTTGCGTAAGCAATGTTTCAGCCAATGGACCTCCGGGTAACCCGGAGGTCCATTGGCAGAAACATTGCATGTGTTTGCTATGAGCAACCGTGAGAACCTGCCGTGCTTTGGATGCCATTCGATATGGCAATTGCGCGCAATTCCCACGCGCAATTAAGCCAAGATAAGCGCACTATTCGTGACAGGACTTCTAGTTTTAACTGTATATGCTTTTCTAACGACACCAAGTGTTTTATTGTTTATTTTCGTTCATCCGATCCCGTAACATTCAACTAAATTCAAGCTGTCTGTCTTGCATCGTGATGAATCTAAAAAATTACTTTTCTAAATCTATTGTCTAAAGAGACGACTAACACGAACTCCAATATTTGTATATTTTTTCACAATACACATTGTATGTTGCTTTTTTCAATAATGTTTTAAACAAAACACTTTCGAACAACTAAAAATGGACACTATTTGTCTATCACTACTTTGTTTTAAAACGCGCTGTTGTTTAGTACTGTTTTCTCTTGTGCGGATGGGTTGTGGAAGAGAAGGTGAGGTACAGATGTTCAAGCGCCCTCCTGACCCTTCTCCACAATTGGTGGATTCAAGCTGCTCAAACCTGTTTGAAATTCATAAAAATGGTATTTCTTTCCGGAATTAACCCTTTGAATTCTAGTGGTATCTCCAATGCCAGTTCAACTGCAGCAATTAGAAGAGACCATATTCATTTTCTGGGGTATATCGATAAATATTTTCAACTCAGCGTGGCTGCACTTTGAAAATATTGATTTGTCTACCGCACACAATTACTAGGGCTGCACTTTGAAAATATTGATTTGTCTGCCCCACAGAATTACTGAACAGCCATCCTAAAACATGACGCTACGACGTATTATGATCCTGGTCGGAAACCGGCCGCTCGGATTCAAAGTGTTAATCATCTGTTATATTTACGTGCTCATCGGTATCTGTTCCCAGATAAGGTATAAAATGTATTTATCCTGGTTCGAAGAATTAGAGAAACAATATTGTTTTGTTGATCCGTTAAAAACGTCTTCGCAGTCCAAGTAGGGACCGCCAAACAGTTACATGCATGGCGGAGAGAGAAGGTTGCAATCAGGGCGTGTGGGTAACAGCCGATGAAAGTCATTTTATCTTTCGAACCGCCATGGGCCAACCTGATCGAATTAGGTTGCTGACGCAGATGAAGCGCTATGCTATCCTCGAAATTGTTCTGATAAAGATTAGTTGTTCAGTTTTGTTCACCACATGCCTCAAATAAATATACGGTGAATTGTATACACTTTATTTCAGATTTTACAAGTAGTTTTTGCCAAGACTCGAGTGTGGTACGATGCTTTGAGAGACTCTCGAATTTATTAGAAACACGTTGTTTTAATCTAAATACCACAACAAACCTTTACTGTTTCCAATTACTATTTTAAATATCATGACAATGCGGATGTAAAATGAATGACTCTATAAACTCAGGTCCAGTCCGCTGTGTATGGCTATTGAAATCCTATAATAAAGCGGGAACCTGGACCCGCTATTTGGGCGATATTTGCGTCTCATTCGCATCTGAATATCGCGATACGTTTATAGTAATGGCGCATCAGTTGGTCGTGATTTGGCCAGTCGAAAGCGCCAAGATGTCGAAATAAAAAAAACTTATATACTTGCTATCAACAGCATGACCCACATGTACATGTCTGTGTTGTGACCCCAACCCCACCCTCCACGCACTCACACACACACACACACACACACACACACACACACACACACACACACACACACACACACACACACACACACACACACACACACACACACACACACACACTCACACACACACACACAGTTTTGTCGACAGGAAAATGTGCACAATAGCGTTTTTCTCCAACAAGTAGAAATCGCCGCGTTGTACGCTCCTCGTTCAATGCTGTATTCAGAAACAAAGGAACGCTTTTACAATCGCACAAATCTTTTGAAAAACACACACAAGCCCGTGCCAGTCTTCATCCGAGGCCATACACAGCACATTCGTCGTACTCTAGCTAGCACGTTCGACAGTTTTATGCTGCTGCCGAAAGGAAGATGAACCAAGTAATCATGAGGACTAAATCTAAAAAGCTAGATTCCAGTCATCGTTTTTTGACGGTGCGCAATAGTCTAGTGGTTTAGGCGCTGGACTCCTGATTGCCAGGCGGTGTTGCCGAGGGTTCGAATCCCGGCGTGGGATCAGAAACCAACATTGAAAGTTCCTCTAAAACATGATTGTGTCATTTGAAAAAGACGCACAAGCCCGTGTCAGTCTTAGTCTGAAGCCATCCACAGCACTTTCGTCGTACTGTAGCAAGCGCGTTCCACACTTTCATGCTATTGCCGAAGGGAAGATGAACCAAGTAATCATGAGGACTTCATCTAAAAAGCTAGATTCCAGCCATCGTTTCTTGACGGTGTGCAATGGTCTAGTTGTTTAGGCGCTGGACTCCTGATTGCCAGGCGGTGTTGTCGATGGTTCGAATCCCTGCGGGGGATCAGACACCAACATTGAAAATTCCTCTAAAACATGATTGTGTCATTTGAATAAAACACACACAAACACACACACACACACACAGAGTTTTGTCGACAGGAAAATGTGCACAATAGCGTTTTTCACCAACAAGTAAAAATCGCCGTGTTGTACGCTCCACATTCAATGCTGTATTCAGAAACAAAGGAACGTTTTGACAATCGCACAAATCTTGGATAATTTTGATACGGCAAACACGGTTGCAGTAGGCCTCACTGCCACCTCCGACCCCGAATCACGCTATTGGGACAAAGATGGGACAATCATGGCCCTAACGCCCCACCGGCGGAACCCTGTGATCATCTGCTGGCTGTGGCCGTCCTTCATCTTCCCCCGCTTCACCATCGTGTCTCTTGGGCGGGTGGCTCTGGGTGCCTTTGCTGTCCGTCTGGCTTCTTTGCTTTCGACGGTGTGGCGGCGCTCTCCCTTGGCTTGGTCAACCTCGACCATGGCCTACAATTCAGTAAATATCGTAAAGGATGTGTGCCCCAATATACATGTGCTGTGCAGCGCGCTCTCGGCACGCTTAAAACTTTCGCTTCCCAGTGCAGCCCCCCCCCCCCCCCCTCTCTCTCTCTCTCTCTCTCTCTCTCTCTCTCTCCAAACGGTCCATCTAAATAAATGTTCGAACTAGATGGGCTCAACTTTTGGCGGGTTCGATTAACCTGTGATTTGGAAATATGGTATTTTGCACATCCCATCTGAGCTATCAGTCTGATCAGATGCAGTTTAATAGCGGGTATCAGAAATTCCTGTTTCCTTTTTTTAAATAAATTTTAATCTGCTCATTTTACAAATTTAAATATGCCATTTCGTTGCTTTCACGAGGTTTCCTATTCCATGTTGCACCCCCCCCCCCCCCAATTCGTGTTTGATACCATTGTTACCGAACGCGAAAGGAAGACCCCCACCCAACCATCTTCCTTTCATTTTAACCCTTTACCCAACGAATTGCCCGCATCCGCCCGCGTAATATGCAAATTCAGTAGTTGAAAAAATATTATTTTTCCAAAAATTTCAACAAAACCATATCATGTGACCCCTCGTTGGAACGAGCTCGTCGAGCTCGTTCCAACGAGGGGTCACATGATATGGTTTTGTTGAAATTTTGTGAAAAATTTAAAAAAAATGGTATTTAAAATAATAAATTTTGATATCGTCTGCGTTGGGTAAAGGGTTAAAGATTGAGAGCTTTATGTTTATAAAAGTTTAAACTGCAATTATGTAAACATACTCTCGAGGATTCTCGTGAGACCAGGTAGGCTAATGGAAATCGGAGTTTTAATTGCATAGACATCAACGAATACTTCGACTTCGTCAGTTCCCTTAACACAAAAAGCTTTGCATGGCTCAAATCGTCAATATATTTTATAAGTATTCGCTCATCTTCTCTACATCCAAAAAATTACGAACGATAGTTATGAAAATATCGTGCCACGCGCGCGTTTGTCTTATGATATTCGCCACAACACGTTGAATATATCGCGTTAATGCTACAGGAATATCGCCATAACAAGGCGCTGATATGGCGTCATTAACAAAAGAATATCGGCTAACGGTATAATATTAGTTACACAGTTTGTTGGTGGCCTAATGTGGTATATATGGTGTCAGTTAATTTCATATTTGACGAAAGCGAATTAACTGACACCATATATACCATATTAGGCCACCAACAAACTGTGTAACGAATATATCTTACAGACTGCTGCATCGATGCACAGAACTAATAACAACAGCGATCAAAATTAAATGAGAGAATTCTCATAATGTGTTCACGTGTCTTTGCCTTGTTACAATTTATGGGAGAGTGCACAGGCACTCTCCCATAAATTGTAGAAAGGCAAATTCATACATACCAAACAGTTTCGAAGGTAACATGACACACATCCACAGAATATGAAGCCTTTTAAGTTGCATAACCTGCCCTTCAGACCAAATATGAGCTTCCAACACTCAATCGTTCAACTTGAAGCGTTTATCGGCTGCCGCCATTTTGAAAAATCAATGAACAAAGGGGAGATTACCCATAGCTGTCACCGTATATTGATGTTGACAGGCAGAATATGGTTTTCTGCATGTGACGTCTTTGAACCAATGAAATTCCCAGATACTTGTAGGAGGTAAGATATTTTGTTATAGGCTGTACTGTACATCACTGCGAACTCCTGGATTATATCCAGCCCACGTCGACTGTACTGTATAGAAGATGACATTTGCCAAATGATTCCTTGAAATAAATAATTAAACATTTTTTGTCATTTTTAACCATAAAATATAGTTTTTGACTTGTCATTGGAACGAGCTAGGCGAGCCCGTTCTACTGAAAAATAATAATCTATGTCTGAGGCAAAAGCTGACAGAAATAGTAATATGATTCCATATACGATGCTCAGTGAATGACGTTTGCAGCTCATTGTGCTAACCATTTACCTTACGAACCGTCTACATTCGCATTCGACGGAACCAGCACTATCCAACGAGGTGTAACATATGGTATTGCTGAAAAAGATGAGAAAAATAATTTAAATAACAAATTTTTGATATCGCGTGAATTGTAAAAATGGGTTAAGAAGGCTTGTTATCAGAAAATGAATCGATCGCTACTAGATGCTTGCTGTATTTACACTCAGTCACTCCCATTAAGACAGATAGGAAACATAAAACAACATCCAGTATTTTTTACAAATATGAAGGTTGGTGTGTAAAAACAGTTGGTGTGTTGCATTATTTCTATTTATCAAGTGCATTTTAATCGCGAACCATTACCAAGTTAAACTATTCTCGACTTGCTCCATAAAACGAGATTTATCGGCAATGAACTAACAGATAGAACCATACAAATGTCTTGACTTTCGTTTGTAAGCTCAAAGTTATCGAGTACAAATGGCGCGCAGGTCAAGTCTTCTTCCCAAAAGATTGAATTAGTTTTATCAAGTTATGAAATATCATGAAACAGGTCAATGGGGCACACATTTCTATGTTGTAGGTCTGAAGCTGAAACACATAATAAAGCTATTCAAAGGCTGTTCAGGGGGAGGCCACCAAAAATTTGCAAGACGTGACGTGGGGGTGGGTGAGTCTCTTCAGTGCGCCAAAATGTGCATTTCAAACTTGCGCAATTTTTTGAATTTTTTAAAAATATATCTATATATCAGCTAATATATACCATCATTTGTGTTTCAGACCTTAAAGATGGTGTTGTACATCACACTCTTAACATAAATACAACATTAGGAACCATTATATGTGAGAATATTGGGCTTAAACTGGGAAAATGTCACACGTTAGTAGGGGGTGGGTGTCTTGTTCGAAATGTAGAAAATGCGCAGACAATATTTTGGGAACAATTCAAATGAAAATTTGTTCCCGTATATGTACATCTGCTCTGGCCAAGCCTGATAATGAACAGCTTGTCATTTGTAGATTGGGGCTCACAGCAGCACACAGAGGTTTAAATTGGTGGTGCCAGTTTAACCCTTTACCTAACATGAAAAGCAGACGACACTTGCCAAAAAATGATTGAATAACTAATTGTTTTCATTTTTTGTTTCAAAAACATAGGTTATAACCCCTCATTGGAACGAGCTCGACGAGCTCGTTCCAATGAGGGGTCATAACATATGTTTTTGAGACAAAAAATGAAAAAAATAATAAAAATTAATTGGCGATTTTTGAGAATAGCGCTGGCCAGTTTTTGCCGTTACTTTGGGTAAAGGGTTAAGAACATTATGAAAACCCCCCTAAAGACAGCTGTGCCTACTAAGTTTATAAGTTTATTTTGTATTTTAATGGGAGAGTGGCGGTGGGTGTCTGAGAACGGTAGTAGACAATTTTCACGTAGTGGGTGGGTGGGTGTAAAAAAGAGCCGAAAAAAAAATAGGACGTCACGTCTTGCAAATTTTTAGTGCCCCCCTTGGGCTGTTCGATTGTTAAAATTAATTTTATTACCGGAAGTATATTTATTACCGGAAGCATATTCATTACCGGAAGTATATTTATTACCGGAAGTATATTTGTGGAATGTTCTGTTCACAAGGAATTGAGTTGATCACATCTCCTCTTCGAGCAGGGAAGTTGCTATAGTTTCCGATTGGGGGGGGGGGGGGGGAGGTGCTGTAGGGTAGTGGATTTCCAACTACGGGGAGGGGGAAACACTCCTCCCGGTCCCTCCCCATACTTTGAAATTCACTACCGAGAAACATTTTGAAAATTAAGTCAGGAAAAGGGGGCGTAAAATTGATTCTAGTATCTGAAATGCCAACACATTTATGATAGAATTATAAGGTTATTATTATTTGGTATTATTCTTGGAAATGAAAATGCGCTAGACAAATGCTCAAGCTGAGAACTTTGGGCAATTCTCACTGTCCTAACATTAAATGAGAGCTTATGCAGGAATGATCACTGTTGGATGTTTCATCATTTTGTAACTGTGAATGATAGATTTAACTCAGGATAACGATTTTACATGATAATTGTTTTTTGAAGTGCTTTTCTAGGATTTTTTTTTATTACGATAAGTAAACGTACTATAGAAATGTCGCACCGATTGACATCACGAATACTTATGAAGCTCGATATTGCGTACACTGTGTGTAACTGTAAATAGTAACAGTTGGAATTTTTGCCGATTTGAAATCGAGTCAGAATTACCAAAAACAGCTCTAAAGTCCGGATAAATGGAATTTCCAGCTACTCATGACATGCCCTCAGAATTTCAAACTATTGGAAATTTTGACCAGGATTTTGAGGGGGGGTGGGAGACACACCCCAACCCTCCCTGCCCACGTCCCTGTCTTCAATGTGTTTCCTTTATGGCATTGACGGACGATGTATGAACGCGCTCGGTCATCGCTCAGGCATGTTTATAGGGAAGTGTGACACCCCTCCCTCTAGACACACCCGTTAATGTGTTCCAGCTAGGACATATTTATCCGGATTGGTGTCCAATGTGGAAATTCACCCTTGCTAGTACAGGACGGCCGCCGTGGCCTGGTCTCTTTCCATGGGTGGGCAATATTTCCACGGACTCAGTATTATTATTATTTATTGGTGCTTAAGATCACATATTTTTGCACAATGGCTAATAATGACCACAACATGAGTATCAACTCAAGACCAGGGATGAGCTTTAATAAGCCATGTTGCCCAGTTTAGAGAGGGTTTGCACCTCCCAAGCATTGGTGACAGGGTCCTATTTTACCAGTGAAACTGAGCCTCTTTACCACAGTGAGCAGACACTGCTTCATTTCTCGGAGTTCCCGTGCGAACGACGGACCCAATAATATTAGATACCAAACACTAATTATAGGAATAAGCATCAACAATTTAATTAATGTACAACCGGGTGCTTCATTAATTAAAACTTTCCTGATAATGAGTATTAATACCTGGTAAACATATGCACCGCGACCAGTCCACGGCGACTGTACTGTAATTATGTAATTTCTTATAAGACTGGACTTGATACTTAAACTTGCGTCAAACACGTACATGTATGTCGCAGGATTACGGGGTTAAATTGATGTTCAAAGTGATGGAGGAAAATTTATGTTCTTTGCTCAGCCGACAACCAGTGACTGTCGTTTGAACCCCAGTTTGAACGTAAACCTTGCCACCTTACCGATGCCCTGTCCGCTTGAGACTCTTGGGATTTCTGAAGGTGCCTGTGGCTTACAACGCCAAAGGGTGATCAACGATAATTCACGGAAAAGATTATTTATTTACATGTACTAAGAAATAAAATACGAAACAAACTCACAAAATTATCCATAAGAATACACTAATTACGCGGATAAAACTTTATTCTTTAAGGCCCTCGATGTCTTCCACAGCTAGCTGTGTCCGCTGGATCAACCTCACTTCATCTTCATTTTCTCACG
Source organism: Pictodentalium vernedei (assembly GCA_031216915.1). Lineage (NCBI taxonomy): Eukaryota > Metazoa > Mollusca > Scaphopoda > Dentaliida > Dentaliidae > Pictodentalium > Pictodentalium vernedei. The sequence goes on along the minus strand of CM062296.1, from coordinate 843,756,091 downwards.
GTTTGTGATACATACAAAGTGTCTATTCACTTCTCGTTGCTTCCTCCTCGCAGGGTTACTTCACAGTCATCCTGGCTTAACACATATAATGTTCTGCTTGTGTGACTCTATCAGCGTTCTCACAATTCAATCACAATACAATCGGCGTCTACCACAGTTCACGATCACTTTGCGCCTTGCCTGGCTCTCACGCGGTTAAGTTATTCTTCGCCTTCAGGAAAAAATACTTAACAAAGCTTACATAATAATATTCTGCAAAGTGTTCTCAACATCACCAATTCTCGCACCGCCTAAACCTATTTTAACTCGCGAGCTATTCAAGCGCTTACTCAAGCTCTTAATACGGTTTCTAGACCTCGACGTTACAGCTTTAACTTCTTTGGCTACTTTGCCACTACGGTTCGCAACCGTTAACAAACTACTATCGGTTCTTTACAACCCTCACTGGGTTACGACAATACGCGGTTTTTCAATCTCGGTGCCTATGACCCTCGACGGCCAAGGCTAAATTCGGACCTTCTCTGATAGCCCTCAGACAACTGCCTCTCAGAATTCTGCTTCACTCTTTATACAGTCGGAATGCAAAGTTTAAATATATTAATTCTGATTTAACGAGTGATTTGCAATTCGGTATGGATTGAGATATTAATGCGAATTTTGTTTGAGGTAAACTATTTTGACATTTCGGAGACAGGATAGATGCGTAATATGGGTGTGTCCAGAATAGGGCTGTCACGATCAATCGATTAATCGATTGTTGATCGATCACGGCGAAATCGATTAGTATTTTTCGTTGCCGAATAATCGGTAAATTGTATCCCGTTTTAGATGTTTAATAATTAAAAGAAAATTTGAAGAAAAAACTATTGTTTCTAAGGGTATTGAGTTAAGAACATCGATGTTAAACCCCAAGAAGCCGTTGGAAGCATTTGTCTTCCAGGTACATTCATCAAAGCTTTGATGTTCTGAATCTCTGAACCGTCAGTGTAATAATCAAGACCGGTCGGCAGATGCGAAGATCGCAACTGCCGACCGGTCTTGATTATTACACTAACGGTTCAAAAGTTCAGAACATCAAAGCTTTGAATGTACCTAAAGGTTGATCGTCTTCGTTGTTTACTTGAGGTAGGTCAGCTGACTTGAACTTCATTTTTATTGACTTCAAAGAGAGGGAGAGTGGGTGGGGGTCGTCTAGGTACGATTAATCGATTATTTGCGACGATTAATCGATTCCTAAATTGAAAAATCGTGACAGCCCTAGTCCAGAACATGTGTGACGCACTGGTTTCCAACAATTACTATTTAAATGGCTTTAATTACCCAGATAACGATTACAGAAGAGAATAGTGTCTCTCTTACTATTGATCTGTTATCAGATGGCCCATGTGGCGTTCAACAACAGCGCCATAATGTACATTAAATTTCATGCCTAATTAGTAGAGTTTGAGTAACAAATCAGTTTTCTGGGTTCGCCATATACCTATCTTTACACTTTACATTTAACCGTGGACAAGAAGTCGTGCAAACAGTTTAATAACATGTTGTTGTTGTTGTGCACCCAACCGCATACAATTTTGCTACGGATTTCAAAATAACACCTGCTACCCGATAATGTCAAATTGAATGGGTGACCGACGATTTTCTTTGTTTTATGTTGTGCTTGAGAGCTTGAGTTATTGAGAAAACACGCTATTTTTTTGTCTTCCGACATTTTGAAAATTGCCAAGGTTAGCCGAAATCGGAGGTTGCGTGCCATTGGTATGCGTGAGGCTGGGATACCTCCAGATGAGCTCACTGCTGAGTTCGGAGTCACTGTGGCCACTATCTATCGTCCCAGGAAGGTATAGAATCACCGGATACACTGCCGACCGACCGCGTTCAGGTCGACCAAGCGTTACGACCCCTGCGCAAGACCGACACATCAGGACGTCTCACTTGCGGGATCGCTTCCTTCCGGCAACGAAGGCAGCAGCAATTACTCCTGGTAGAACTAACCATAGAATCAGAGCACAAACTGTCCGCAACAGACTCACTGAACACGGCATCCGGAGTTGGCGTCCATAACACGGACCAATCCTTATCCAACTGATTCTTCAAGAGTTCAGAACATCAAAGCTTTGATGAATGTACCTGAAAGACAAATGCTCCCAATAGCTTCTTGGGGTTTAACATCGATGTTCTTAACTCTTTACCTTTAGAAACAATAGTTTTTTCAACATATTTTCTTTTAATTATTAAACGTCTAAAACGGGATATAATTTACCGATCATTCGACAACGACAAATACTAATCGATTTCGCCGTGACCGATCAACAATCGATTAATCGATTAATTGTGACAGCCCTAATGTAAACACATATCTAAATTCACCAACCCCTAAATGTTTGTACTTTCCACACCTTTTTTGTTGTCTTCACAGAACGCAGATGAACACGAGTTTCTGGAAACGTCCACACTAACAGGAATAATGTAGCAATATTAATTAATTGTTGATTAATTATATTAATTGCATATGTTTCATAGAAAACTTTGAAGACGGATTATAGCCAAATACTGTCGGAATTGAACCTAGGCCGAGCATTAAATCTTATTATGTTTAATAGATGCATAAGCTTGGCCGTGATCATGCCAACAATATAGGGTCTATTTCTGCTCAAGTACTCTCTATAATCACACCCGTGAAAAAAGCTAAACGCCAGGACAAGGAATCGCAAATGTTATTTTCATTTGTTTGTATTCTTAAACCATTATGTTGGGAACTAACACCCACACCTCCAAACTCTTCACCAGTAGTGCCGGGGTGTAATAATAGGAGTATTGTGTTGAGATACACGCATTTATATAGAACGTACCCATAGTAGCTTTGTGTATCAAATGTTCACCACGAGTGGTGAACATTTGGTACACCAAGCTACTTTGGTTATATTTTATTTATACCATGATCGTCAGATTAATAAAAGTTTCAATTTTAAATAAATCAACATTCACACGTCAGAATCTGTTTTGTTTACATGAGCACCGGTGGGTGGTACTTCCGCTGGCAATTTTATGGCCGAAACGAAATAGAAAACGAAATAGCAAATTAGGGGCCTTTTTTTTCATTTTAAAACATCATAACAAACTATTTCCAGTTATAGATGCTTTATTAACACGAGACAATGTGTGGCTGTTAATTGTTGGTACCTTATGGGGTAAACTTAATTAAAAACGTAATAAATAATGGAGGGTTTCATTTCACTCTTCGCGAGGCGACATGCGATAATTTTAGACAAGTTCGCATTCAGGTCGACCTCACCAAAAGTCAAGGATGTAGTTCTACTGTAGGTGTAAATTTTAACTATTGAAATCCTATTGCTGACGTGTTCACCACAGTTGGGGTATAAAGCTGAAATCTATGTCACATGCTTTTCATATATAGTAGAATAGGTAACCATGGTATAAAATGATATATCTCATGGGATGCATCGAATTACTCGGAAACCCATTTTCTATGAATGACAATTCTTATTAACTCTTCGAACCCGAGAGGCCGCTCTTACGGTACAAGGGGGGGGGGGGGGTGAGGGGGGAGGGGGTAACCGGTTCTCGTCAGATCACCGAAGTTAAGCAACGTCGAGCCCGGTTAATCCTCGGATGGGTGACCATCTGAGCGATCGATTCGGACTCCCGCATTGTGTCCTTTGGCAAGGCAGTTAACCCCGATTGTCCACAATGGGGCTCGATGACGCCGTGTACTAAGGCGTACTGCAAGTCGATGGTGCGCATGTCTTCAACCAATCTAACCCCGCTTGTGCTGCAGTGCGGAGTTACGATGTTGGGGAGCTGGCAGCTGCTCGTCGTTGCTCGGTGGTTCTCTCCGGGCACTCCGGCTTCCTCCACCCGTAAAACTGTCACGTTCATGATTAGCCATTGTGCATAAGTATGTGACCTTAAACACCATTAAATAAATAAATAAATCTTACGATACAGGAACATGATATGTTTCACAATTTTATTAACTATGACCCTTTACCTAGCATGAGAAGCTGACGATACTTGCAAACAAAATTATTGAATAACTAATTTGTTTCTCAAACACATAGGTTATGACCCCTCATTGGAACGAGCTCGACGAGGAGGTCCATTTGGCTGAAACTTTGCTTGTGCGCAGGCCGTATGTGCATAATTTGATAGCCTTACCATCCATCGTCATAACGCGTAAATTAACGCGCAAATCGACGTGCTATTTGTGGACAGGACTTCTAGTTTTAACTGTAGTTCAAAGTGTTAATACTCTACACCACATACAATCCACCAAGAAGTCATTGCCAACAAACCTGGAAATACAGTTAAAACTAGAAGTCCTGTCATGAAATGCGCACAAATAGCACGTTGATATGCGCGTTAATATGCGCGTTATGGCCCAAGTAAAGCTATCAAATTCTGTACATATGGCCTATGCACAAGCAATGTTTCAGCCAATGGACCTCCGGGTAACCCGGAGGTCCATTGGCAGAAACATTGCATGTGTTTGCTATGGGTAACCAGGAGAACCTGCCGTGGTTTGGATGCCATTCGATATGGCAATTGCGCGCAATTCCAACGCGATATTAAGCCTACATAAGCGAACTATTCGTGACAGGACTTCTAGTTTTAACTGTATCTTTAATTTCCAAAGCCTAAGTTCCAGTTCTGACACCATAAGAAACCTACTGAATGATACGACGAATGATGGAAAAGCGTAATTCTACAAAATGGGCCTCACATACATTTTCAGAGGAAATGAGCTAACTAACTATGACAAAGACTGGTATCATCCTTTCCAATATAGAACTCGTAAAGATGTTAGATGACGGATATGGTTTTCAGTATAACATATTATTTATTCATTGGGGTTTTACTTTTTACCCAACGTTACGGCCAAATCGGCCAGCGCTGTTCTAAAAAATCGCCAATTAATTTTCATTATTTTTTCATTTCTTTTGTCTCGAAAACATAGGTTATGACCCCTCATTGGAACGAGCTCGTCGAGCTCGTTCCAACGAGGGGTCATAACCTATGTTTTTGAGACAATAAATGAAAACAATTAATTATTCAAGAATTTTAGGTAGAGGGTTAATGACACTTACGGCAACCCGGGTCACCTCGTGTCGGACGGTTTTACGAGTACAGGAAGCCGGTGTACCCGTACAGAACCACCGAGCTACGACGAACCACTGTCAGTCTCCCCAACATACTAACTCCATACAAGCAGGGTTAGCATTTAATGAAAACAAATCCATCATCGACGAGCAGTACGCCTTAGTGCACAACGCCATCGTGCTCCTACGTGAGCAATGGGGGTGAAGTGTCTTGCCCAAGGACAAAACGTTGTTGCCGACGGTGGGATTCGAAACAAGGACCTCTCGCCTTGTAGTCTGCACCTCTACCTACTGAACCACCGCGGACCCTGTGTGTAACACACAATAACTTATTCGCCGTACTTGAGGACCTAACGGACCTGCTCGAGTTCAACTATTCTTTTTTTACGCCTATGATAGTGCTTTGATGTGTAGTTTGGGGCGTATGGCTGTCACCAAAAGCGAAGGTGTGGAGTCAAATCTTGAAATTACGTTAACATATTTGAAAGAACGGTAATTAAAAAAAAACACATGTTTTTTATGTTTTGCGCTCTACAATACACTAACATTTCATGGAAATCGGAAGAAATTTGATTGTTCGTGACGTTGGTGTGAATAGGGTCACCCTGTAATCATGATGATTGCCCACAAGTGTGCTGGTTACTGCAAGTGGAGGGAAATTACCTTAAAATGTGTCTGACGATAAATAAAGAAAAAACAAGCTAGAATGGCTTGCGATTGCATCAAGTCATTTCAATTTCCTTTAATGAATCGACAAGTACCTTCGGTCTTGAATACTCAAGAAGAAAACTGGTGTGAACAGCCCACGTGCATTCTAATTGGTAAATTAATGTATCGGTATTGTAATAACAGTCGCATTGCTCACTGCCAACACGTACTACTTGTCAGTGCACATTTGCCGTTATTCATTTGGCGGTAACACGGGAATGCAATTCCAACCATCTCTCTGCTCAGCGGCAGTAATTGCAGACTGCCTGTGCCATTAGACACACCCGCATGTTTTTGACAGATGATCGGGGAAAGGTAAAAAACGTTCATTCAATCCGAAAAATGTCCATTCAGCTGTGAAAAACATATTTAAGGAATAGTGCATGGCTTGGAGTTGACTACGCCCATATAGTGCCCAGTGAGGTGGTGTAGTTCCTGCCGCGAAGCGGAGGGAACTACACCACCTCATTGGACACTATATGGGCGTAGTCAACGACAAGACATGCACTAATCCTTATATTATATCGAACACCCATCAAGAAAAACATCTGTCCGATTTGTTAATCTATTACCAAGGTAGCAGCCCTACCAACCAGCGGTATACAGACAAAAAAAATACCACGTAGTTTTTAAAAAACATTTTCTTCTTCCAAAACACGGCTAACTTGGATTATTGATATGAGCAGAAGACAGATTTTGAATCGGTCGGCAAGGGTAAACAAAACATTTCCCCCAAACGGAACTGTGTATTCTAGAATCGCGCAACTAGCGAATGAAAACTAATTTTTTTGAAATTTGACAACGCAGTTTGATAATTTCCACACATTTGTCACACATATACATTACCGAATGGGTCAGCACGGGATACAAACTCCGAAGATTCAATTGAATTCCATTATCTATTCGTTTACTGCCCAAAACATACAATTAAATAGCGAAATAATATGAGCAGCGAAAGAAACGAATTTTCATATCCAGACGCGTTCTCATGAAAGTTGGACCCAGGTATGGATTATTCTCTTCGAAACGAGATATGGATCATCTTCTCAAGGAATAAAATGAACGCCTCGACAAATGTGACTTCAACAATGGAAAAGCGATACATTTTTCCACAAAGATTTCTTTCCGGGTCGTTTTGTGGATGTTGTGCCTCTGTGAATCGATTTTTAAATTTAGCCTGATCAGTTTTATTCGCCCAGTATGAAAAGAAAACTGATATAGTAGTGTGCTAAAAATAGAAAACGTGTAGTGCCAGGGTGTAGTGCCTGGGCAGTTCTGTGGATGCAAACTACACGAAATAGGGTATCATCTTTCAGCCTATCAGAATGCAAGGAAGTCACGTGAGATATAATATTCCAATGATATGGGATCGTGGAATATACTTGAAGATAATTATATTATGAACCTTTGAAATAGAATACACAACTGTCAAGAGAACCTAGAATGAAAATTTTTTAATCCATTTAACTCTCAGCTGGGGGCGCGGTGGCTCAGTAGTTAGAGGTGCAAGCTGCAAGCCGAGAGGTCCTCGGTTCGAATCCCACCTGCGGCAACCGCGTTGTGTCCTTGGGCAAGACATTTCACCCCATTGCCCACGTGGGGGCACGGTGGCATTGTGTACTAAGTCGTACTGCACGTCGATGGTGCACTTGCCTTCAACCAATGCTAACCCTGCTTGTGTGGAGTTAGTATGTTGGGGCGCTGACAGTTGCTCGCCGTGCTCGGAGGTTCTCTCCGGGTACTCCGACTTCCTCCACCCGTAAAACTGTCGCGGTCATGATTAGCCATTGTGCAGAAATATGTGACCCTAAACACAAATAAATAAATAAATAAATAACTCTCAGCTTTTCAAGATATTTTTCATCCAATCTAGTCATGGCTGCTCTAAAGCAGCCATGGCTAGATTTGATGAGAAGTTCCTCTAAATTTTACTCAAGAAAGCATTGGTGAAAATCCATTCAAATTTACAGGGTTAAAAGTGGACTAAATGTGCCCAAATTATACAAATTTCAGTAGCAAGAGAAATCCTGTCATTGGCATGAATATCCACCAGCAGCGTGAAAATAGGTTAGGAGAAAAGGTAAAACGCGCTATTCATTACTCATGTTGCTGTATAGCGAGCAGTGTTTCATGCAAGCGCTCGCGACACTAGTCAAATTATGTATGGAATTGGACGCTGTTATGCCATGGAACCAGTCTAGGTCTTGAATTGTCAATCCCTTGTGTTTAGATTAAATCGTATGCATCATTTCATTATTTCAGTAGGTCGTAAACGTGAACACCGAATTCGTAAAATGCCGTATTTATATACAAACAAATATCCACACTCTTAGTAGAACATACACTAATTTCATCTCATCAATCGCATCACAGACGTCACGTCTGATGTATAACGGGGTTGATTAGCCAGAACAAATATCATCTGAACCCTGAATTAATTGTGTTCTCACAGCCTTTTACATTCAGCATAAGAATCAGTGTGGCGTATATTGTTGAATACCAAAGCATCTGAGCATTCCCACTTCTAATAAACATGACACAGCCAAGGCCAAATGAAATGTGCTGTGATTGTGTTAATGTAAGTTGGTCTGTTCTTAGATTAATTTATTGCTATCCGTTTTATTATGCTTTGTATAATTAACTCTTTGAACCCGAAATAACGCGTTTCCTCTCCAGGATAGTGATACGACCTGAAGTCATAAAGTAGATAGCTCCTCGTGAATTTGTGTGGTTGACCAGTGAAGATTTTCAACGTGCAGCCCTACACGTACATTGGTCTTTCCCCTTGGAACGGATACACTCTTTACCAGTTGATGAATCTTAACGGGCATTGAATATATCACCATGGTACAAAGAGTTAGCCCTCCCAACGCGGCAAGCGTAAATTTTAGCGTAAAAGAAAATTGTTTTTAAATAAAGAGAAATAACAATATATTGCAAGTAAATTCGGTAATAATTTTATTCCGCATAACTACAGTACGTAGAGAGTGGATTGTAACTAAATCACCCGCGGAGTGGAGTTATCACCCAAGTTATAACTTTCAAATTTTGTACATATCAACAAAAACACAAGCAATGTTTCAGCCAATGGACCTCCGGGTTCAACCCGGAGGTCCATTGGCTGAAACTTTGCTGGTGCTGGTTATTCTTTGCAACAAATTTGCAATTATTCCTCGGGTGGAATCTCCACTCTGCGGATGATTTAGTGATAATACACTCTCCACGTACTGTAGGTGGCTGTGGGATTAAATTATTACTGAAGTCACTGATAATACAAAATAGATTGGTCCATCTTGTTGCGAATAATATTCTGCTAGCAATCCTGAATGGCCAATCAGAAACCCATTGAAAGATTTACACTCTCCAAAACTTAATAATTAAACCCACGCGGAAATATTCTACATGGATTGGAAATTTGAATAAAATTCATTGAAAGATATTATGTTGATAATTTCCAAAGCATTTAAATATGTTGGGATGGGGGAGAGCAAGTATGTTTTGACTTATTCCACATTTGGTCCATCAGACTGGAACAGTTTAAATAGTCTATAGTGGTAATTGGACAGAAAGGTATTCATCATTCGGCGGTTAACCGCTTCCATGGGGAGTCAACCATTTCAACGCTGATGGTGTCCAAAAGAATTTGTCCCCCAAATCCCGATAAATTTTATCTTTTGATTGTACAAAATGCCTTGGACAAACAGCTATGGCAACGGGTGCAACCAACATTCAAGGTATATGAGAGCGTGTAACACCCAGGGTATAAGCGCATGTGAAACATCGGGGGTATATGACTTAAACGAAAGCGTTCCGCTTTTGCTCGCCTCGCAATAAAAATCGAACCAAATAACCTGACAATAGTCACAAATATTATCAGATTTCCGACAATTCAATAATAATATTAAAATAAGAGCAATTAATCCGTCCCCTGAGTATCAATGTGTTCTATGTGCCAGTAGGCACATAGGACACATTGGAACTGAGGGGGCGACATGTCAACAAAATACTGTTGACTCGTTTCCTCAACGACACAAGGGATGTAACTCCATCTGTTGTCTTCTGCGATTCTAAAAGTAAAATAATTATCACGAATTTGGTCAAAGAGATTGTGGAGCTGAGAAATGCGTCCACAAATTTATTTCCACTATGTTTGTATTGTGTTTCAAACGGCATAAAAACGTTATCTCCGCCAACATGTATGGTATATGGTGATTTATTACCTGAATGTCTCGTTTAAACACCTCGCCTGCGTCTCGGACATTTGAAACCGACATCCGGGTATTGAATCTCTATTTCCATGCATGTAGGGGAGATAACTTATAATAATATGCAGCAACGGTTTGTTTGTTTTATATTTTCTTGAGCATTAACGACACTTTCAACAATCGAGGTTACATCGTGCCCGACTATTTTACGGTGAAAGAAACCAGAGTACACGGAGATAACCACCGAACTGCCGTAACTAGATGGCAGACAGCAAATTACTAACTATGTACAAGCCGTTTTAGCAGCGGTTGAAGGAAAGCGTACCATTGACATGCAGTATGCCTTAGGACGTGGGGGTCTTATTGGAGAGCTTTCAATTTAACTGGACTCTACAGATTTTTTTAGAATTCTTGTCAATCAGCTTCAGTCTAATTGATCGCTGCTAAGGGCGTTTTGATACGGGTATCTCAGATTTCTAATCTTGGTGCACACTCGATCAACATCAACAAAAAGGCCGTATATTTCAATTTAAGTATTTATAAGACGTGACCATTTGCCTCTTTATTGTCAGTCGGAAATTGTAAAACAATGGAACAATTTAACAGCTTGAATTCATTGAATTATATTTGGCTAGAAACACACACTGTTACGTCAGGGACATGGCTAGAGGCTTTTGATTGGGGGGGGGGGGGTGTAATGTAGTGAATTTCCAAGTAAGGGAGTGACCGGCAGGGGGTTTCCCCCGACCCCTCCTCAGTCGAAAATTCACTTCCAAGAAAAAATTAGAAAATGAAGCAATGAAACGGACATAAAATTGATTCTAGTAACTGAAATGCCAACACATTTATGATAGAATTATCGGGTTACTATTATTTGGTATTATTCTGGGAATTGAATCTGTGCTAAACAAATGATTATGCTGAGAACTTTGAGCAATACACACTGTCTTAAGATTAAATCAGATCTGATGCAGGAATGATCAATTTTTGGTGTTTCATCATTTTGATACGCTTTTCTTGAAGTGCATTTCGAGGGTTTTCGAGGATTTTCTTTTATTACGAAAAGTAAACGTACTATAGAAATCTCGTACCGATTGACATCATGCATACTTATGAAGCTCGATATTGCGTATACTATAGTTGTAAATAGTAATAGTTGGAATTTCCGCCGATTTGAAATCGAGTTGGAATTTTGGAATGTAAAGGAGACATTACCAAAGTAGCTCTAAAATCCAGATTGATGGAATTTCCAACTACTCATGACTTGCCCTCCGAATTTCAGAGAGATTGGGAAGAATGGGACAAGGGATATCATCAAGCAGTTCGTCTCCGAGTGTTGGGAGGAGAGGAGAAGCGTGGGAATAGGGAGGCAGTTTGGAGTACAGGGGTAACCATGGCCTTCTCGTCCGAGAACCGCGACAAATCAGCGGCTGGCCAAAGTGTTATTATTATTATTATTATTATTATGACATTTTGGCCAGGATTGCGGTGGGTGAGGTGACACACCCCAAACACCCCTGTCGCCACGTCCATATGTGACGTTGCAGAAATATAATCGGCTTTCATATCAGTTCGAGGACTGGATTTGTAAATGTTCGTATACGGAGTGAATTGCTGCCAATGGGCACAGATCGGTCCATTTGTTTAAAAAAAAAAAAAATTCAAAGAAGCTTGTGCACATGTTTTACTCGTTGTTTCAGAAGATATTCGTGTACACTTGCCACGGTTAAAGATCACCATAGCTTTCCTTCTTCATAAAAAATAAAATTAAATGAAAACTTGAAAACAATAAGAAAGAGCGATTTAATATTCTTTTTCTTCCCCAAAGAGGTCATTCAAGCAGTTAAATGGAAACGCGGCATTGTATTGTACATCCGACAAGCTTTTAATGTGTGTAATACATGTAATGATTTTGAATATAATGTAACGGATCGAGAGAATGGCAGGTGCCGAGGCTCAAACTGTCGACTTTTAACACACAGAGCGGCCTGTTTACCGTGGGGCTAAGGGATGGATCCGGACTAATCAGACTGGTTTGTAAATGTCCTTTATACATTGTCCGCTTCACTACTCTCACGTTCTCTTGCGATCCAACCCCCGTGGATCACATCACATAATTCCACCTCAGAGCGGTCGCAATATCCACCATGCTTCACCACAGCATCCACAATGCCACCAACTGCTGTGGACTGGTGAACGGCATCTATGTTACATATCGAGAGAGAAGTGCGGGTGCCGAGGCACGAAGCGTCGACCTCTACAGCACAGTCGTTGAGGACTGACCACTTTCCACGGGTGGGAAATATGCCATGGACGCACTAATATTACATTGAAACACTCATAAAAGGAATAATCATCAAAAAAATAATTAATGAAGCACCGAGAACAACCCGGTGCTTCATTAATCAAAAGTTTGCCGATGATGATTTTTATTACCTGGTAAACACATGCGTGGACGGACCAGTCCACGGCGACTGTACTATAACACAGGAAGAGACAGAATGATTTGGAAACAAAGCGTTCTGGACCAGTCATGCTGATTGGTAAATTACCCTTGTCACATAGTTATGACGTCACTCCTTTCTTTAAAAGAAGCGATATATTTCGTTGACAAGAGCTTATGCTGTATTCAACTAATATCACAGCAGCTCTGCAACTCCTGGACGATGGAGGGTATCTTTCGAAAACAAAGATACTGAATTTGGACAGTGTCAACGCTGGCATAAACAAACACCCCTGAAAACAGTTCAATGGTCTGTATAAAAGTATCTGAACCTATTCACGCCCTACTCTGAACTTCCTCGCCTGGTGATGTTATACGAGGTTTCACACATAAAATAAAACCAAAAAGTACGATATACGTTTTCCGTATAACGATAGCAAGATTTTGCCGACACAAAAAAAAAAAAAAGAAGAAAAGCCCGTCCGGCACAAATGAAAATTTCAAAACGTACCCCACAGACATTAATGGGGCGCTCGTACGAAAAACCAGCACGAAGTGTTCGTGGGCCTGTGACATTCATGATCCACACGAAACTTGGTAACATATTGATGTGTCCAATTACGCGTATCCAATACCAGTTTCCGAAAATATCAACATCAGTTTGGATATCCCCTACTTTTTTGAAAAGTAAAAATTAATTTGTTCGGTTAATACAGGATTGGAAGTTTGTCACATCCATCAACCGAAACGAGCAAACAGATTAACAAGGATTGTTGTCAGAAAACAAATCGATAACTGCCGGTTTATTGGTTTGTTTACAATTGCAGGCTCCTATTCAGGACCAAGGTGAATACGAACGCGATATCCTCAGTTATATTGTAAATACAAGTAGAAATGTATAGAACCAGCAGGTTGGGTACATTCGTTCAATTTTTCTTAAGTGCATTCTAATTGTGGTTGATTGCCGTACAGAAATATTATTTCACCTCACCGAAACGCACTATTTAACAGTTTACAGAGAAAAGATAATATAACTTGTCGTGTATTAGTCACACGTTATTAAGTGCAAAATGCTCTCTAGTTTAAGTAATCTTCTCAATTTATTCCATATCACTTACATATTGATTTGTATTCATGTTATGTCACGAAATGTTATAAACAAATGTCAGTATGAGCACCCATTGCCCTATTAATTGGTTTGATGCAGAAATTCCAAACACTGATGTGATGAGATTTTCGTACTACAAACAAGTATTCCTTTGCTGGGTGTGTATGTGACGTGGAGTGTTTACGATTGACGCTGATGTTATTGAACGATTCAATTAAGCAATGCGTTTTAATTCCAATACATGTTTTCCCTTTATGTTTCTTTCGCCGCCAATGAAAATTTAAAATAAAATTAGTCTGTATTCAAACACACCAGGGGCCGATGAGCGAGTTTGAATATATGTCTGTGGGAGGAGGTTGAGCTGAAATGTAAAAATCTGGTTTCGGGTACCCTAGCGGAAAACAAAAACATGGAAAACAGACACCTGAGAAGCAGTTCTGGCGATTTTAGGTCTTTATTGGACTACCGGCATCGAAATGATACCGACATTCAACTAATTCCCAAAGACCGCACGGGATGCACAATAAGCGTGCAGTGTGTAATCGTGCATGCTATTAGGCTAGTCACTACACCACCGGAGACCCCGAATCAGATAATTGCAGATTGGAAATGCAGGTTATTTAGTATTACGGAAGACAAATAGAAGAGTAAATAGTCAAGTGTATACCCGCATCAGTCGGTATAATGATATGATATTAAGCGTTGTCGGAATTCACGCATTCACTATTTTAAAGTATTTTGAAAGTCGTTGTCCAAGAATACGGAGGGGCAGAAACTCCCCACCCAAAGCTGCGCGACACCTACACACATAATAGGGATATAAAGTGGGGATCTACGGGTACGTCATTTTATTATATGCTAGCCTGTGAATTATTGCAAATCATCTAAAATGTATTTCTCGATATCTATCGACTTGATGGATATCGAGGAATATCCCTCAGTGGCTTCCCAAATGACCTCACGCTTCGCCGCATCACGTTGCATTGAAGGAACAACCAGCTGATCTTTGTTATTGTTTTGAAGGGTACGCATTTGGGGTCGAATTGGGCTGAATATTGTGCAATACAATGACTCGTAACATATAATAAAAGAAAAATCAAGTCTATTTTAGCCAGTATCTGGAATGATCTCATTACTGTGAACCTGAAAGTTTAATTTTAAATAATATTTTCAGGTCCACTCGATGGATTTTTTCAGTAACTTCCAAAATGACGTTACGCTTCGGCGCATGACATCGCCCTGAACGTCGCCTTCAAGGAAAGACCAGCAGCTTGTTGTGATTGTCTTGAATCTGTTTACAGTCTAATTGGGCTGAATATTGCGCAGTAAAAAGAAAATCTACTCTGCTTTAGTGAATATCGGAAATAATCTCATTCGCGTGGACCTGAAAGTATTATTTTTCACTCGCTCGAGCGCTCAGTTTTATTTCCTCGAAAAAAACATTCCCTGCACATTCAACGTAAACACCACGAATTTAGAAATATTAATTATTGCAAATCAGCAAGAAAGGTTCCGTTCAACTATGCATTGCGTTTGCATTATACAGTACGTGTGGACCCGAAAGTATTATTTTTCACTCGCGCAAGCGCTCTTGAAAAATAAGGTCCACATTCATGAGATAATTCCCGATATTCACTAAAACAGCGTAGATATCCTCTATATATGTACACTTTACTGTGTATTGTTTATATTGAACGCGTTGGTAACTGACTTAGTTACTTTCCAGATTGTCGTTGGATACATTAACAAACGGGTTTGAACTTTGATATATGTTGGATTCATCCACACCTTCAAATGGTACGCCTGAACATAGGAATTCCTTAGAAGAATGTTTTTTGTAATTGCCAAATTAAAAACTGAATGGTGTTAGAAAGATCCATCAAAGGAGATCACCGTAGACCATAACCCTTATTGTTCCAGGAGATCATTCCGTCAGAATACAATCCACCCCCATTCCAACCACCAATTGTTTAGACATTCCACTTCAATTTTAATTCCACGAAACAACTTTCCCTTCTCATTCAATGCAAACACGATAAATTTAAATATATTAATTATTGTAAATCAACAAGAAAGGTTCCGTTCAACTATGCATTGCGTATGCATTATGCAGTACGTCCCCAATTTAACTAATAAAGCGCCTGGTAAGTAGGGCTGTCAAAATTAATCGATTAATCGATTGTTGATCGGTCACGGCGAAATCGATTAGTATTTTACGTTGTCGAATAATTGGTAAATTATATCCCGTTTTAGACGTTTAATAATTAAAAGAAAATATGTTGAAAAAACTAGTGTTTGTTTCTGGGGGTAAAGAGTTAAGAACATCGATGTTAAACCCAAAGAAGCTATTGGAAGCATTTGTCTTTCAGGTACATTCATCTAAGCTTTGATGTTCTGAACTTTTGAACCATCAGTGTAATAATCAAGACCGGTCGGCAGCTGCGAAGTTCGCAACTGCCGACCGGTCTTGATTATTACACTGACGGTTCAAAAGTTCAGAACATCAAAGCTTTGAATGTAACTAAAAGAGGATCGTCTTCATTGTTTACTTGAGGTAGGTCAACTGACTTCAACTTCATTTTTATCGACTTCAAAGAGAAGGAGATGGGGGTCATCTAGGTACGAGCAATCGAGTATCATCGATTATCTGCGACGATTAATCGATTCCTAAATTAAAAAATCGTGACAGCCCTACTTGTAAGATTAATTAAATGTTTGCTGATGATGATATTTATAACCTGTTAAAGGCATGCGTGGACATCACTGACAATGCTTTGATTATGACCAGTCGAATGCGACTGCACTGTACAAAGAGGGACGACCAGTTACACCTACGATACTTGCAGGCTGCAAGGGATCGCGGTGGCTCAGAAGGTAAAGGTGCAGACTGCAAGCCGAGAGGTCCTCGGTTCGAATCCCACCTGCGACAACCGCGTTGTGTCCTTGGTCAAGACACTTCATCTGCATTGCCCGCGTGGGGGCACGGTGGCGTTGTGTACTAAGGCGTACTGCACGTCGATGGTGCACTTGTCTTCAACCAATGCTAACCCTGCTTATGTGCAGTTCGTACGTTGGGGAGCTGACAGTTGCTCGCCGTTGCTCGGTTGTTCTCTCCGGGTACTCCAGCTTCCTCCACCCGCAAAACTGTCGCGGTCATTATTAGCTATGTTGCATAAATATGTGACCCTAAACACCAATAAATAAATAAAGTGCGAGTTGCAATCCCACGCAGGTGTAAGGAAATTTAAGTCAACGCCCGTTTAGGTTGGGAGTCCTGGCATCGATTGACTAGCGTATTGCTTGTTCGCCGCATGATTTTCGTTACAACACAGTAAATATGATTAATTGTTTTTCGCGTTTCGGGTAGATTAGCGAAAAACTTTTGTCTGTGCAGACACATTAGAATACATATTCGAGCTCTTTTGAGCTCAGGGTGTTTTGATTGGTTCAGATGTTGTGCGTTTCACCAATCAAAATGGATAGTAAGAATCCTGAGAGTTTTCATATGTCCGGGACATTCATTTCTAGCCAAATGCTCGACAGGCTCATGTCGCACTTTCATTTTGGTTTGTTAGGCTAACAAGTTATTTTAAAAGGTGAGGATTTAACACCTTACCCTGGGTAACCCACGCTTTGGTTTCAGACACAGGTTCCAGTGTTTTTCTTTATAACGACTGCAATAAATAAATGCCTTACTAAATTGAAATACTGGGTTTTCCTGGCAGCTCGGTTATCAAAACAGGGTTTTTGTTTAAGCTGATCAAACCTGCTTCTATGTCACCGTATGTATTAATATTCATTTACTGTTTATATATACTGTTTATATACCTCGACATGTTCCTGTTTGTTAATAAATTGTGAGCTCTGTCAGTAGCAGTCTCTCTGGCTATCGGTCACCCAAGAGTTTGTGTTTATTATTCGGAGTGGAAGACAGACTGAAACACTGTGGTCACGTTCCGGCACAAACCACACTAAAGACTTCACCTATAGACGAACAAAACTCAGAACACTACATTTCATTTGTTTGTTCTGTTTTTATTTTTAATCAGGATCAATTTCGCAATATTATTTATTTAGGAAATCCAAGCAATGAGCAGGGGGAGGCCACCAAAAATTTGCAAGACGTGACGTGGGGGTGGGTGGGTCTCTTGAGTGCGCCAAAAATGTGCATTTCCAACTTGTGCAATTTTTAAAAAAAATTAAAAATATATCAATATATCAGCTAATATATACCATCATTTGTGTTTCAAACCTTAAAGATGATGCTGTACATCACACTCTTAACATAAATACAACATCAGGAGGCTTTATATGTGAGAATATTGGGTTTAAACTGGGAAAATGTCACACGTTAGTAGGGGGTGGGTGTCTTGTTCGAAATGTAGAAAATGTGCAGACAATATTTTGGGAACAATTCAAATGAAAATGTGTTCCCGTATATGTACACCTGCTCTGGCCAAGCCTGATAATGAACAGCTTGTCATTTGTAGATTGGGGCCCACAGCAGCCCACAGAGGTTTAAATTGGTGGTACCAGTTTAACCCTTTACCTAACATGAAAAGCAGACGACACTTGCCAAAAAATGATTGAATAACTAATTTTTTTTCATTTTTTGGCTCAAAACCATAGGTTATGACCCCTCATTGGAACGAGCTCGACGAGCTCGTTCCAATGAGGGGTCATAACCTATGTTTTTGAGACAAAAAATGAAAAAATGCTAAAAATTAATTGGCGATTTTTGAGAATAGCGCTGACCGGTTTTGGCCGTTACATTGGGTAAAGGGTTAAGAACATTATGAAAACCCCCTAAATACAGCTGTGCCTACTAAGTTTATAAGCTTAATTTGGATTGTAATGGGAGAGTGGGGGGTGGATGTCTGAGAATGGTAGTAGAAAATTTGCTCATAGTGGGTGGGTGGGTGTAAAAAGCAGCTTAATAAAAAATAGGACGTCACGTCTTGAAAATTTTTAGTGCCCCCCCCCCCCCCCCTTGCAATGAGTAGAAACAATATGAGAATCCTTTGCAAATTACTGTATAAAAGAGAGAACACGTATACCAATGGAAAACAGTGATCTTTGCGCCCTGTTAGATGAGATTAAATTGTTAAAATACCTAGTTGCATTGTGGGAAAAAATGACTGTTTGAAATTTGGAATATTAACATCAGAGTGCAAAGAGTTCAGAGTAAACTCTCTTTACCTGAAGCGTTAAGAACGAATTTCCCTCAACACTTTACTGACATGAATAGCAGAAAATACTGTGCATATTTTGCCCCCAAAATATAGATAACGATCCCCTCGTTTGAACGAGCTAAACGAATATGTTCTATTGGGGAGTACTGAGTTGAGGAGTTCTCGATTTGCCGGCTTCTATTGTTTCTAAGTAGAAGTCAGAGATGGCTGTTGATTGTTAAAACAACATTTAGTGTGGAAGTTTAATACGGATTGCTGTTACAGTCTGGTTCTAATAAGTACATGCAAAATGAATTATACGAAGAAACTTCATCAGTAAAGGTTTCATTAAAATATACAGACACAAGGGCATCAAACATAAATACCTAGGTCATCATCGCAATTTATTTTTAAATTGAGGTGAAAAGAGGTGATAATTTTATTTTTTTTTATTAACCTTCTGGGAATCAAACTGAGAGAGAAAAAAACCCTTCCTGCTTGCGTATGTGCATGCATTAACCTGCAGGGCGCGAAATTATCCTCGGGCGTAATAACTTGTTCATTTGTTTTTGCCTTGTTTCAATATATGGGAGAGTGTCTCTAGGCACTCTTCCATATATTGCAACAAGTCAAATCCACTTTTTATTGGTGTTTAATGTTATATACTTAATCACAATGGCTAATCGTGACCAGGACAGTTTTACGGGTGGAGGCCGGAGAGAACCCCCGAGCAACGACGAGCAGCTGCCAGCTCCCCAACATCGTAACTCCGCACTGCAGCATTGTTGTTTTGTAGATCTGGCTCATATTTTCCGACACTTCTTTGCAGACGTGATTTTTTATTTCTCTTGGATATTTTTCTTTCAAAGTTATAATCTTTGTTAACGTCTTATCAAAACGAGTCCCAGTTTAATGCAGTCTTCAGGATTTGAAGTTTTCAGGATTTGAAGTATTTTTTAACTGCGCTGGCGTAGGATAGTTTTGGTGCATTGTTTGTTTCGTTATTTCTGCCAGTTGTGAGGTACATCCCCTTGAAGGTAGAGCTGTGATTCCCATTGCAGTTGGAGTATGTATTGGTAGCTGATGTGCAATCTTTGTGACTATGTTCTCCCACACACGACCGCATCTTGTTTTTTCGCTGGTACAAAACTTCGCGGTGTGCCCAAATCTCTGACATTTGTGGCATTGTGTGATGTGGGACTCTGGTCTGTAGTCCTCCTCCTTATGTCGTCTGCAGGATAGTCCAAGTTTTATAACCTCTGAGAATTCTTTCTTTGAAGCGGCGGTGGGGCAGTTAAACTTGATTTTTCAAGTTTGTTGATTAGTTTTGCCACTCTTCATTCTGTGCGCTTTAACCCCTTACCCCATATCCTCTTATATATCTCTTTATGTGATCTGCGAATTGACTAGCGATTTACGACATAATTCAGGGCTTGGGCTGGATCCTTTCTCTGTAGAGCTGCTCGATAATCTGTTTAGCTGTCTCTAAATTATTTGATGTTTTTGGGTCCTCCCTTTAGTATGAAGTATTTTGTTCTTTCATTTCGGGTTTATTCCATTGGTGTTGCGGCTCTTGTGACACTTTTGTTGAACAGGTAATCTGAATACCCTTCTCTAATTATTGCTGTCTTGAACTTTATATGGTTGTTAAGATATAACTCCGGATACCTTTCTGCTACTAATGCGAGTTTCTTTCTTCTTGTCACTTGTGTTACATGTGTTCTGTGTTCTTGTGTTATGTGGTTTATTCGCACTGCGTTATTGGCCGTCTCCGTTGTTCTGTTCATTGTGAACTCGTTTTTCCTCACCCCTCAGCGGGCTGCTGTTCTTCCGTTTTCCTGCTGTTCTCCATCCCTGGTTACTTTCACCATCTTCTATCGCGATAGTCAAGTCTCCTGTAATTACGCTGCCGGCCTCTATGCCAATCGACACTCACGATACTACTGCGTTCGTAGAACGTATTAGGGTTGCTGCTGCTGTCGATTTTGACGTCATAGTTTCAGACGAGTTCCGGTGTATGGATGCACAGACTCTGCGTATGACGGGTGTTTATCCTTTGGGGAAGATGGGTTGTGATTCTGGTTCTTCATTATTGCCTTGTTGTTGTTGTTGCCATTCCTCCGATTCTCTTTCTGGTTACTTTGAGTGCTTTGGCTGCTGAGAATCAGTCCAGCTATCTACTGGAACAGATTGTTCATGTCGCGTCGTAACTCTTTGTTTGCAGCCTTCTCTTCTTCCAAACTGGTCAATAGCCGAGCAAGTTTTTCCCGAAGCTTCTTGTTCTCTTCTTTAAGTTCTCTTAGTTCTGTGATTCCGGTAAACTCTACTTCTCTGAAGTCAACTGCATTTGCGCCCTGAGGAGGACCAGTGTTTGCTGACGCAAAGGCAAAATCATGGAAATCAGAGTTCAAAGTAATTTCCATTGTTTGCTTGTGTGTGATTGTAAATGAAATTGTCTGTTTCGTCAAGTTGGAGTTGAAAGAAAATGAAAAATGAAATTCAAGATGTGTTACCTGCACTCCAGAATAAAGCACAAACTAACTTCACGTGTTAATGAAGTAATGACATTAGTAAATAGTAAATATTAATAGTTTTACACTGTTAACAATTATTCAAACAAACTGTAGATACACTTTCCATTTGCCGCGGGGCAAACCGAGAAAATGTTTAATTAGCATGCGGGCAGATCGAGAATTTTTAAAAATCGAGCAGCCAGCAAATCGAGACACAACCATCTTATTGAGGGTAATTAGCGAAAAATAATATTTGCATGCCGATCGTTGTAGTAAATACTTCAGCCCTTTACTAAACGTACTGAGCGCATCCACCGGCGTAATTTACAAATTGAGCTGTTAAATTATGTTTTCCCCAAAATATTAACAAAATCATATCACATGACCTCTCATTGGAACGAACCCGTTCTAAATAACAAATTGTAATATTGTGTGCGTTGGGTACAGTGTACAGGCTTACCGAGCGTCACAATTTGTGACTGAACTCACGCACATTTATGATTTCGCAGTGCCAATAGTAAATTAACTGTGCCGTTAGAAGGAAGTTAGTCTAATCAAACCACATAGTTCTGGTCACACCAACACGACCCAATCCCCCGTCTTTCTTATTTCATGTTTATTTGAAAAGCAGATAGTCTGCTTCAAAATATAGCAGTGTTCGAGTACAAAATACAATTCAGTGACTTTGCAGCCTACCATCCAAGTCACAAATTATGTAATACTTGGGGGGAAAACTATATAAACCACTAAGCTTGATGGCGAATCCGTTCCTTTTTTTCTTTCGCATTATGCACACACACAACTTTTGATAAATTTATTTTGTTCTTGATTTCTCTTTACAGTTCATTGTACCTTGGAACTGCCGCACAGAATATGACGTTGTTTAAGTTTATTCTCGTTTTTTACGAAACTACCTCAGATAGAGGTTGCAGAATAACGTAATGTTACTTCACAAAATGCTCTTCACAATTGTACGTCTGCATTCCTGTTTTGTTTTTACGTGTACATTGGATAAACGGTGACCAACAAAGTGTTGCCTAAATCCCTCTGCTGTGTAGTGGGGTATCAACCCTGGCATTATGACTTTAGAGCGCGCACACTGTTAGTGTTGATCATCAACTGTACCCCACTAGATCCACTGTCTGATAAGGTATTACCCTGAACCTGTGACAATACCATGTGTACGTGTCAATGTAAAGCACCAACCAATAACGCATTAGGTCTATTGTACAGTGGACTACCAACCATGGTCTTGTGATTTTGATTTCTATACAAGGACCACGGTAATCCCCAAACAATCATCTGCTAGGTCTACCGTGTATTGAGTATCAATGCTGACCTTTAGATTTCAACTCGCTTAGAACAACCGAACGATACAGCAATTTGTCCTATTTGTAAAGGAGGTGTCAACTCTAAGTTTACGACTTGATTGCAGTAGATGGTCTGATTTTTGTTGTTGTTGTTGGGGAGGGGGGGGTGGGGATGGGGGTGGGGGTGGTATCAGGCCTGGTATTGCGACTTCATCCGTATTCACAATCTCTTTTAACCCCCAATCTATACCCATCAGGTCGACTCTTTAATGGGTATCATACCTAATCTTGTGACGGTATCTCGTTTACATTGTAAATGTTAACCACCAGACTATACTACACTAACTCTGTTGTGTAATGTGGTATCAAACCTGACATTGCGACTTAGCCACCAAACGATCATCACTTTCTCTACTTTGCAGTGGATAATAAATATGACTCTGGTATTTTATCTAGTGTACATTGTCAATATTAACAAACAAATACAAGCCAGTTGTTCTACTCTGCTGTAGGACATCAAACCTGACCCGACACGCTAGATTTATCATATCTTCACTACCTCCTCCAGGTTGAAATCTGCCTTTACTGCCGTCACCAGTCTCCTCTGTCTAAAGCAACGGAGGCCGGTGACAGTAGTGAAGGAATTGATGTTGATGGAGATAGTGAATAGTGAGTGATACTAGTGATTCTGAAAATGAAGACGAGTTTGAACTTTGAAGCGAGTGAAGATATTTCTGTTGAAGAGAAAAGTCCTCTGGAAGTCCACTGGAATTGATTGTGGTCTACTTGTGATTTGGTGAAACAGGTTATACAGGAAACAGGATTGTAAAACGTTCAATCGGGGAAGGGTTAACGAAATCTTACAGAGTTACGTAGGGGGTAGTTTTTCATGTTAGCAAAACATCAATTCAACACACAAACGGTACCGGGCGCAGTTCCTTGTTCCATGCTATAGATTTTCCGAGTAACGTCACCGGCTTTCGGAACCGGGAACCCGGGAATTACCGTCCCCGAGATTAATCCCTTGTTCCACTGTATAGCGGAATGTTGATTTCATGTTGCATTCACTGTCGACGCTAACCACTAAATAATATCACACTAGGTTTTATGTGTAATGTGATTTCAAACTAGGCGTGTCACGATTATTGATTTCGTAATCGATTAATCGGCCGAAAAATCGATCACAATCAACTAATCGCACCCATATCTTCCCTATGGAAAAACAAACATACCTCGAACAAAAACGAACATCCAGAATGGTCCATGCATCATTCAGAAAATGGCACTTGCTGAAATGAATCATTTTGCCCTTTTCATGGCATTTCTGTCTGCTAATCTGTATCAATGCTTGTGCTTTGTCCGCGTCCAATTGTTAAACAAGTAGGCGTATAACTAAAATGTAATTGCTGCAAGTGAGTTGTTGTCCGAATTCACTTTTGTTTTCTGAAAACTGAGACACTGTTTGATGAAAAAAGTGTCCCCTATGCTCCATCCACTCGGTTCCGCCGCCCAGGGTGATGTTATTTAAAATCGATGTTGTCACTGCCTGTGCTGGGGGCTGAAGCCGAATGTGACATTATGTATTTCGCTTGTGATTTTTTAAGTCTCCGCCAGGTTTTAAACCCGTTGGGATGGAGCCCCGCTTGTGGAATTTAGAGAAGATTGGTTCCCTTAATAACGGAATTTCATTAAGTTAACCCTTCGAAAGCTAGGATTAGTTATCACTGATAAAGTGTATATCTTCTACTCAGGTCTGGTAATGCGTAATAGAAGCATTGTGTCCATCAGCATTTCATTTCATGTATTTTACTGTTTTCTTCAAAGAAGTTTTTATTTAAATCACGCTTATTTCCAGTAAGTAAGTAAAGCCTATTGATATGTGCTGCATTACCACATACCGTTAGCCTAAAGTAATGTGGTCACAAAACTAGTCTGTTTCATGATCAGATCACGATCCGATCACGATACACATACACTAGGGAGTGGGGTGGGGTTGAGGATTAATATTGCAAAATCAAGAAACAAATCAAAAACGACTTCCAACTTTAATTTGTTCGCATTTCGGAAAGCAATAACTCAGATTACACTGTAATGAGGGAAAGGGAGCTCAGTAGGTCAGTGGTTACTGCACTGAACTTCAAACCGAAAGGTCCAAGGTTCGATCCCCACCAGGGCTAACTGCGTTGTGTCCTTGAACAAGATACTTAATCCCCGTGGGGGCACGTGGCACTTTGTAGTAAGGAGTAATACACATCGATTGTGTTTTTTTTTCTTCAACCAGTGCTAACCCTGCTTGCGCGGAGGAATTAGTACGATGGGGAGTCTGACAGTTGCTCGCCGTTGTTCGGTGGTTCTCTCCTGGTACTCCGACTTCCTCCTCCTGTAAAACTGTCCGACACGAGTTAACCCTGGCTGTCGAAAGTGTCATTAAACTCCAATAAATAAGTTAATAATTGAGGGAAAACGTGGACAGAGAACATCGCCCGGATCGCGACAGTGTCGCGATCCGGTCGATTTTCACTGTCCTCTTTTGCAATCACAAAACTGTATATACCTTGTGATGATATCGAATTATGTCAGGGTCCGCTCATCACCAACTTGTTCACAATGCAACAAAACACCCTTGGATGAAATAGATTGTTTAATTATAAATAAAAGCTGGAATCCAATTGGTGTCGGCTCTGACACACTTACAGTTAAAACTAGAAGTCCTGTCACGAATAGTGAGCTTATCTAGGCTTAATTGCGCGTTGGAATTGCGCGCAATTGCCATATCGATTGGCATCCAAAGCACGGCAGGTTCTCCTGGTTACTCATAGCAAACACATGCAATGTTTCTGCCAATGGACCTCCGGGTCACCCGGAGGTCCATTGGCTGAAACATTGCTTGTGCACAGGCCATGTGTACAGAATTTGATAGCTTTACTATGGCCATAACGCGTACATTAACGCGCATATCAACGTGTTATTTGTGCGCATTTCATGACAGGACTTCTAATTTTAACTGTACAAGCTGTTCCTGCATATCCCCTCTGTAGTGTACTTCATGATGAAGCGTTATGCTAAATTATAACGGTAACAATCACATAAATCACAGAAACGCGATGTTTTCGATTTTTATAGACATTCATTATTATTTTATTCGCCGTGTTCTCGAACATTCAAAGGAAACGACATAATCATTTTTTCGTTTGTCCACAATAAACTGCGGGGCCTCAAAAAGAAGATATTGCATCAAAAAGGAATATAACAGTTAATTATTTTTTTGTACTTGAGGTTAATGATATTTTCCTCTTATCGTGATTGGACGAATTGTGATCAATATCTGGTGATAATGAATGAAGATGAAGCAGTTCGTATTCTTTTTTATATGGTATAGTTATATATAGGTTTTCTGTGGAAGTCTTCGATTAATTCATTTGTTGCAATAATATTGACCAACCTCAATAGGAGAGAAACGGAACTGATACTGACAATAACAAAAATGATTTAGGCACTTGATCAAAATTCCGTAGGCGGTTACCGACTAGACTTACAGTTAACGTTCATGGATCTGTGGCGGCGCCAGAAAATGTTTCACGCGGAGGAGGGGGCGGGGAGCAAGTGGCAGATAGGTTCCCCATGAAGGTGGGCAAGTCTGCAGACGGCCTTAGGAAATCATAGCGTCATAACATGGCACTCAGATACGGTAGGCATATGCACGCGAGTTGCAAAAAGCACGAGTGATCCTGGGAGCTTTCTTGGGGGGGGGGGGGGGGCGGCATGGGGGGGGGGGGTCATTGGGGATGGACATGGGGGATTCTCCCAGAGAAAAAACGAATTGGATTGTGCTATCAAATGAAGCTTTCTAGGAGATTTGACTTCCTTATGAAATCAATTCTGTCTGTCAAATTGACTGTCAAAACCATAACTCAGGCAAGGTACATGAACGTACAATGCTCGTAATTATATGCATCAGATATTGTTTATCATTACCGAACATGTTGTTATTATGCCTCAAAGTTAGTTTGTCCAATCGAAACACTGGAACACCATCTAAGGGTTCCGCCGTCTCGGATAACTCACCTGATATCATTTCATATCAGCTGAATAGCAGCCATTATTATTTTGATCAAATTGATGCATTTTTACTCGCTTCAGCTGTTCACAATTTAAAGAAAAACAAAATAAGATACCTTAAGTACCAAAAATATTTTCATGGTGCCGTATTTATTGATTTAAACATTAAATATTTTAAAAGAAAATGTATTACTTTCCAAAGTGTGATTTACTGGAATTTCCCGATTTGATTTTTAATGATAACTTCACAAGTGAATTATGCAATCAACAATTGTGTCATGTATCCGTACGCGCAAACGAAGAGGCTTTGTCGTGGGTGTAATGGGAACTTCATTGTTTTTTGTTGTTTAACCCTTTACCTAACATGAAAAGCAGATGACACTTCCAAAAAAAAAAAAATCTTGAATAACTATTATTTTCATTTTTTTTCTCAAAAACATAGGTTATGACCCCTCGTTGGAACGAGCTCCATAAGCTCGTTCCAAAGAGGGGTCATAACTTATGTTTTATAGAAAAAAAATGAAAAAATAATGAAAATTAATTGACAATTTTTGGGAATAGTGCTGACCAGTTTTGGCCGTTACGTTAGGTAATGGGTTACATAATATAATTATCGTTAATAATGAAAAGTAATAAACATAGTAATCGCTTGACTGGACTGGTCACGTGAAATAATTCATTCGAGGCGAGGGACTATATTGTAAAACACTCGTGCACATTCGCGCACTCTTGTTTGTGCAACGTCTCTCACCTCTCATGAATTATTCCACGAAACCAGTCCAGTCAAGCGATAACTCCCTGTATAAATTGCAGTCCCAAAACATTTACTGGCAAAAGTTTTCTGTTTTTTATTCGACTTAATACCGATTGTAGTCCATCGATTATTTGATGCTGAAGCGAACATTTTCTTTACGAAGTTTACAGTTTATTCAATAGATTTGAAGTGAGTTTTTGAACATTAAACAATGCTTTGTTAACCCTTTGCAGATGGTAATGACAGCAACTGTGTGTAAGTATTTTGTTCAGTTATGCTTACCTTTTTTTTTGTAAACAAACATCGCACTTTGAACAGGGAAGATTGTTTAGTTTCACCATGGAAACATACCGGTGCCAATTACTGTTGATGATTTTGCGCAGTTCTGTCAATATCGGTTTGTAAGAAATAAACGTTCGGTCGTTCTTTGTTTCGCGTGAAAATGTATTAACCCCTAGATTTACATAGACTTTCGACACAATAAATATGTTACACGGCGTAGCCCAACCTAACATGAACTCTCATCGCCTTGTATAGAAACGTATGAGCCAGCTACACGCCATATAACTTATAATATATTCTGGGTGTATATGTGAATAAACAAAATAGCGACGTGAATGTGCGTGTCTGTGAGGGTGTGTGTGTGTGTGTGTGTGTGTGTTTGTATATGAGGATAGATGGATGTGCGTGTGGTGGACCGGGAAATGGGGGTCAAATTCTACGTTTAAGGACAAATGTGCAACGGTTTGGTATAGGGAGTGTGGTAGCTCAGAGATTGGAGCATTGGACTTTAAAACTAGAGCTGTAGGTTTTTAAATTTCTTGTTCGGTTTCGGTTTTGGCTTTTCAGGTGGAGTAAAACCTCGGTTCGGTTCGGTTTTCGGTTTGTTCATGAGGCCAAATAAAATTCAATAAAACTCATTTTTATGTTCGGTGTCATAACAGAATGGCAGTGAAATTGAGTGAAGCTCAATGAATGCCCGAAATAAGCTATAATACATGAAGAATCAGGAAGGCCAATATAATACTTACCTAAATATACAGAACTTTCATTGTGCTTGGCCATTTTTCGAGGTCTGACACCTACACGCAACTTGAGGAAAGCTGCAAACACAACTGAACTGAAATGTCGGAAATTCACAGAATGTAGCCTTCCCAGAGTAGTGAGAGTACCCAGACACTGCCATTGTCTGGGTACTCTCACTACTCTGGGATGGCTACATTCTGTGAATTTCTGCAGCAAGAGAGTATTTAATAAAAAAACGAAAAACCTTACATTACGGGATGCCGACGGTTTCGGTTTCGGTTTTTAAAAAATAAACTAAAAACCTCGGTTCGGATTCGGTTAACCTACAGCTCTATTTAAAACCGAAAGGTCAAAGGTTCGATCCTGAGTCTAGCCGAGCCGAGCCGAACCGAGCAGAGACATCTGCATTTTGTCGTTGAGGATACCATACCGGTACCATAGTGGGGACATGGTGGTGTTGTGTACTAAGATGTACTGGTCGCCGATGGTTCACTTGACTTCAACCCCCGATTAATTATCCTTGCTTCCTCTGAATAAATTAGAGAGTTTGATAATGCTGCAATAACCGATATTGTTATAAAATATTGGAAAACAAATTTATATTGATATAATCAATGAATAATGTTACATGTTCTCCGAACTTTTCTAACCGATAGTGTTATAAAAATCCACTGTTAATGTAATATTCTTTTCAAACCAATAATGTTTTTATGGAGGTCGGTGGCGGCCGAGGACCACTAGGGGCTCTGGTGTTAACTTTTATGGGTTTCATGAGACAATTGCAACGGGAAGACAACGGGTGACCGGGGTGAGAAAAATGTGTGTGAAAATTCATGCCAAAAGAAGCAAAATCATTCACGATAAGAAGCTAACTAGAATACAGTACGTAGAGAGTGGATTGTAACTAAATCACCCGAAGAGTGGAGTTATCACCCAAACTATAACTTTCAAATTTTGTACATATGGACTAAAAACACAAGCAATGTTTCAGCCAATGGACCTCCGGGTTTAACCCGGAGGTCCATTGGTTGAAACTTTGCTTGTACCTGTTATGCTTTGCACAAATTTGCAATTATTGCTTGGGTGGAATCTCCACTCTGCGGATGATTTAGTGATAATACACTCTCCACGTACTGTTTATCTATTACCTAACACAATACTACACATTTTCTTTACGAGAATTGACGTTTCTCCGTATAATTAGAGGTTATTGCTTGGTAGTTTCATATCGGCCGAGATATCAGCCTGAGGTAGCAGTTTTCTGTCAAAGCGTTCCTCATTTTCTCACGCGATTCGACGTTGCCTCTTCCCCTAGTTCAGCTATCCAAGTCGGCTTGTTGCTGGGAAGGCCCCGGCGTTCGGATAGCTGAATCTCTTCTCCCACTTCGCCGGGTCTCCGCTTTTGACTCTAAATCATAGATCAGATGTACAATTTTCTTCTTTCTTTTCATCATACTCCCAATCCTTACAATTGCCACCATTAATTCCTCACCATTCAAAAACTCAGCTTCATACTATTCCATTTGCCTTGATATGCCAATTTTCGGATTGCGTTCCACGGATAAAGGTGAACGCTTTTCATGTAAAAAACTGGTTGCATCTAGTTTCGTACCAAGGGGGGACAACTATAATTTGGTTTCTATCATCCGACATCAGCGTCATATCACTCGAGTTTGAAATCATATCAGCCGTGCTTGATAGTGGACATTTCTGTAAAAATCGAATCTGATAAATGAATGGATGGATTTTAAAAGCAATACCTTGGTGGTATTAACTCTTTTGGCGCGGATTATCCCGAGAAACAGAATTCTCAGCGCGTAATAATTTTCAGGAATTTTACTAAAATACGGTTTATCAGATTAAAGAGTTATAATTCTTAAAAGCGTTCCAAGGATCCCATAGAGTGTTTGTTTCTCAAAATTGGATAATGATTTGTTTTATATATATTTTACGTATATATTTCCGTACATTTTAGTAGGATTTTGTGGGGACATTCTCTACTGAGTTCTGTATTTTTTGCACTCAAAATAACACAGTAGGATCTACATTATTAGAGACAGTGTGATATAGTCCTTTCAGAGCGCAAAGGTGCCACCTTTATGCTTTCCAGTGACAATAGAGACGTTCTTGAATAGAATACAATTCGTGCACGAAACATAGGAATGCGTTGATGTTTGATTGGTAGCACATGGAAATGGACACACAAATGTGTCTAAAATGCCGACGAAAGTTGCCTGCCGCGGTGTGGCGTGCTGTCGACTTTAACTGCCTGTCGCGCCAAAAGTGTTAAAGTGATGCGTCCAGGGTATAATAACTTCCAGAAAAGTGAATATTGAAGTAATAAAATGGATTAATGCATACAGTTTTGTCTTTGGGTCTTCCAGATGCTTTCTGCTATTATTTCCCAACTGTCTTTACACAGTGGTTGTATGGACAGGTGTTAGTTTTGTTGAAAATAAGATTTCAGAGGTATTGTACATATGGCAAGAAGAAACGTATGCGGCATGGGTAGGTGGGTATAAAGTATCGAGCAAATTTGCACTATAATGATCAAACTAGGGCTGTCGCGATTATTCGATTAGTCGACTGACCGTCGACTATTGAAGCAGTCGACGTTTTTTATTTTTAGTCGATCGTCGTTCATTTTCAAGGTGGTACACGTCTACTACACGTCGGGGCTAAATTGCATTGTTTTGTAAGGTAAATGATCAATGAAGGTGAATAACTTTAAATATCTAACCATAGTTAACATTCATATCCGGAAGACTGTACGACTGTGTAAGAAAGAACACTCACAGTTACTCGAGAAGAATAGATTCTTCTGAATTTCTCCAGCCTTGTACACACGAATGCACCCATTGGAAAACCCAAAGCGCGGAAGTGACAAAATTATGACGAAAGTCAGAACGTCAGATCACTTCTCAAAGTTCGGAACTTCAGACTAAGATCCAATTTTAACATCTGACGAGGGAATGCATAGATCTCAATGTTCAAAATTTCGAGAAACTTATTGCAGAAAGGAAACATATGCAGGAACGTTCTTGGTAAATTAATTTTAATTCATCGGCTTCAATCTAGTTCAAACTTGGACCCGCAGTCAGTAATATTATTTTTGGGGTTGGTACGTCCTACAGGACGTACCAACCCCAAAAATTATATTACGGACTGTGGGTCCAAGATTGGACTACATGTAGCTTCAATCGGGACCGATTTGTTGTTCCCACAACCCCACTTCGTCTGAACACATTGGTGCCATTGTCATTTTCAGAGTTTTACGAACAGAAGAATGATTTGCTAAAAAATCATGGGAAGCGACTATTAATCGACTAACCGTTGATTACTGGTCACGACTAGTCGATTACAAAAAATGATGGTCGCGACAGCCCTAGATCAAACCAGCACATTTTCCTTACTTTGCTCATTTACCCATTTTGTAACGTCCATCTTCTCACTTCACGCTTTAGAAAGTGTAAGAATGTCTTCCCTGACAGTGACACCCTTCACATTTGCAACACTTCCAGTAAGATGCTGTTGTCATAGTGGTATAATTGATTTCTTGCCAGTGTAAAGTTGTATTGAATGGTTACTGGGGAACGATATGCTGTAAGCAGAAGGCTTCTCCCTGTTGCTGTCCGACAAAGGTGTAGGGGAGTTTATTTTGTTAGAGGGCTACAAAATGTGGACCGAATTTTAACAGTTCGCTGTTTTTGCATAGATTTGCACTGCATACCTGCTCCCCTCCCACCCCCACCCCCCTTTGCACAGAATTGCTAAAAAATTGTAAGAGCATTTTAGCTCATGGAAAATGGGCAGTAGCTCCCACAGATTCACCCGAAAACATCTTAGACCTCACTCTCATCTTGCACGCATATGCCACCCGCGATATGGTTCCTCCAGCCATGCTATTAATCAAGGATTTGATTTGTATTGTACCTCTAACTTTTCCGCCAAATAGAATCAGTGCGATGTTGCTGGCCAGATCTAGTTTCTCCCCCAGCCTTAAACATTATGTTGAGCCGGGAGCAAAGCGTCGATGTTGAACATACGCTCCGATCCGCAAACCCTAGACTACGTTACTGTCACTTTATCACTGTCAGAGCAAAGCCAGACTAAATATAGGGGCAAGGGGCCTCATATATAAAGATATTGTAAGTTCAAAAGATATTCCGCATCAAGGCGAAAAACCTACGTGAATTGCACTTCTCTATGAAGCTGGACATGAAAAAAACACACGTGGTGTATATCCAGCTACAGGGCAGGGACCCAGGGGAGAAACGGTATGTTAGATAAGGTCTAATCTCATTTAATTTATACAGTAGTCGCAAGTCTTACGAGACGTAATCGGTTGGTGGCAGGATATCGTCACGGCCAATTGAGAAACGAGATTCTAAAAGATAGAAATGTCTGTCGTGTCGTCACCTGATCATTAGTATAGCAATGCCTGGCAGGGTCGAATCGGTTCTTTCGACAAGTGAAATCACCGTTAAGTCACGCGCGAGATGACTTGTATTGATTCTGCCTCGATATACGTCATCTCCCACCGTTTTGGCAGATGGACAGATGAGCGTCTGTCCACCTGACAGTTTAGGGTAAAAAGTATATATACCTTGAAGAGCAGAGCATTAGACACACACTTGGGGTCACACACACGTTGGTGAAGTCCAGGGCAGGCGGACTCTGTTTCCTGGCATAGGGGTACCTTCGATCACAGGACCCCGAAACGGCTGGCATCGCCAGACAGGGCATTCCACGATTGATTTAGCTTAAGGTTGATAGGCGGCTACTGTGCCAAATTCGTTGAGAAGGAAAACCCAAGGTGAAACGTTAAAGTTTAGATTGTCGAGTAGCAGGTATCAGCCTGCAATAGTCAGCAGTGTATGTTAATTGTATTGTGCGTATTAACCCTTTGCGGCAGACTGATTGCGTTGGGAGTAGTTTGTTTTGCTGTCGAAGCATCGTAATACCGACTGGAGATCGGTGTGAGTGACAATATCGTCCTAGCACAAAAAAGGGGCATTTGTGAATCGTGAATTCAACCAGGAACAGTGAAAAACATAGCTTATGTCCCTTTATTGGATTGATCTCATTTTTAGAGGATTATTTTTTCATTGGTGTTTAATGTCACATATTTCTACACAGTGGCTAATCATGACCATGGCAGTTTTTCAGGTGGAGGAAATCGGAGTACCCGGGAAGAACCACCGGGCAACAATGAGCAACTGTCAGATCCCCCACATACTAACTCCACACAAGCAGGGTTAGCTTTGGTTGAAGACGGGTGCGCCATCGATGTGCAGTACGCTTTAGTACACAGCGCCACCATGCACCCACGTGGGCTATGGGGAGAAGTGTCTAGCCCAAGGGCAGATTACGTACCTCACGTCTTGCAGCCTGCACCTCTGCCAGCTGTGCCACTGCGCCCCTATTTAAAGGATTAAAATGGAGTATTTAAAGGAAATATTTTAACCCTCTAAGGATCTTAATATGGGGGCATTATTCAGAAAGACTGGGAAATGCATTTTATTACACCTTAATGTATTTCTAAAGTTTATGAATGTATTTCATCAATCAAATTAATGGGCAGAGCCAAAAATGTCCATTTCTGATTCGTGTATCAAACCCTTTGAATGCTGGTCACATATATGCCATTTCTGGTTTCTTATAAAAAAAATGTTCTGATTCCTATATGAATATCTGTAAATACTGCAAACGAAAACCCATTTCTGATTTGTTTAAAAATATTTTACTCCCGAAAAATAAGCCTCCATGAATTCTCTTTCTTTATAGTCTATTCCTGATACTTTAACCCTTTTCACACAGACTTGAATTTACTGGTGGCAATAAATTATGTTTCTCTAGTTTTGATGGCGTTTATTTCCAATCTTTGTTGGGATTGTTAGAACTAGAAACTAAACTAGAACTAAAACTAGAAGTCCTGTCCCGAACTGTGCGCTTATCTAGCCTTAATTTCGCGTAAGAATTGCGCGCAATTGGCATGTCGAATGACATCCAAAGCACGACAGGTTCTCCTGGTTACTCATAGCAAACACAGGCAATGCTTGTGCACAGGCCATATGTACAGAATTTGATAGCCTTACACTGATCGTAACGCGTAGATTAACGCGCAGATCGACGTGCTATTTGTGGACATTTCATGACAGGACTTCCAGTTTTAACTGTAGCTGATCATTCAAATGGCGGTCGACATTACTAAATACCAGAAATAATAATAAATAAATTACGGTAGTTTTCTTTTTCTTCAGTTTTTCAATGAAATCACTTTTGCGAACTTGACAAAAATATTTAACCATCTTCAGCAGAATTATGAGGTATAATTACTGCAAAATATTAACACTATTCATTTTTATTGATGAAGTCACTTGTGCCACCTTACTTGTTGCTCTGAACTGTACGGAGTTAACCCCTTTCTTCAGAAACAAAAAAGAAACAATATGGAAACTTTTGAGTATTGTAGATAATATGGACTGACATAAACACTTACGCTGCCGAAAAAGACTATTGCCTTCTCTTGTATGATTATTATCTGTACGTTCTGGTATGTACAGATCAAACCTGTCATCTGATTAATTATTCAAAATGGCCCAGGGAAACCCTTCCCAACACTTAATCAGATGATAGAGTTTTAAGTATGTCATAATTTTTGTAAACACCCTCGCATGCGGGCATACATAGATGTACTCCATATATAGCTAAAGTGTGTGTGGCAACGAAAGGTTTAAACCTATTGTTATTTTTTCTCGTGAATGACAAAAACGATTTAAAGTTTATGGCAGAATGTTTTACCAGTCAAACTCGGATCACGTGTTCTAATCAGTCTGCCGTAGTCACAATTCACACTATTACTTCCAATAATAAATAAACAACCCCACCCTCACCCCCTGCTTAAATTAACACAATGACACTCGTTAACCCTGTTGTACAGAAATATCTAATTTCTTCACCATTGCATTTGAAGAATGTTTTTCGGAGTCTTGTTGCTCCATTATTGTAATATATTTTCTGGATCTACTTTTACCATACTTTTTGAGAACATGTTGACATCAATTAACCCTGTGTTCGGAAAGCTTGATAGAAATAACAAACACAATTTCTGGTGAGTTTTAATGTTTTGTATCAGTGTCCCCTGCATAGTATCATTCTATCACAATAAAAGATGGCACATGACTCATTACTTTTAATATAAGTAGTCCTTTAAAAGATATGTATTTATCTCTGACGACAAATGAAAGTTCCATCCATTTGTCCATCACTTTAATCACTCTTGTAATCGAGATCCAATTTCGGAGATGACTCCCAGTATTTTCCACGCATCAATGCACCTTCTATACAGTACGCGGGCTGTCCACTTTTTACAGGTGGGCAGTATTCCAAGGACGCTATAATATTAGATTTCGAACACTAATTATAGGGAAAAAAAATCATGAACAATTTAACTAATGAAGCACCATTTATATTCTGGTGCTTCATTGATTAAAAGTTTGCTGATTTTGATTTTTATTACCTTGTAAGCGCATGCGTGGACATCACTGCCCACGTGTGGTTTACGACTAGTCCACGACCAGTGCACTGAAAAATCTCTATAGATAACGCATAACTAGGTTATTGCTGTCGCTAAATCTCCAAGATTGGTTTACCCTTTAGATTGTTTAGTCCTCACTAGATCAGAGCCATCAGCTGGTATAATTTGTATCCGTTACTCGTGGAAAGACCAATCAATATTTTTAACGTGTAGCCCCGGGCTGTACATTAACAATCTTGATTGGTCTACCAAGCAAAATCAATGGATAACTAATTGTATCTACTTCATGAATCTATACTCAGTTCATACAGATTATCACTATTTTGAGCATGTTCTGTGATTTGTATCAGATTCTCGGTGGTGCCAGAATGGGATCTCAACGAGCCGGCTTTGCCGGCAAGATGAGATCCCATTCTGGTCACCGCCGAGTATCAAATGCAAATCACAGGACATGCACATTATCATGATAATTCATTTATCTGACAATTCTGTCACATAAACAGATTAAACCTTATAGCCCAAGAACATTAGGTTTCACAAGGGAAAGAAATCGGAGAAAGCTGATTTTTCCAGGGAATGTCGAGTACATGTCACTGAACGATTAGACAAAAGTCCCCTAAAATCCCAGTTGAGCTTTTTTTTCTACAGCCTTTTTTTGA
Organism: Pictodentalium vernedei; assembly: GCA_031216915.1. Lineage (NCBI taxonomy): Eukaryota > Metazoa > Mollusca > Scaphopoda > Dentaliida > Dentaliidae > Pictodentalium > Pictodentalium vernedei. Next base: position 843,719,475 of record CM062296.1, on the reverse strand, counting down.
AAACGCGTTTGAAAAAAATCAATGAAAATCGCACGAACTTTGTAACCTCGAATTGATCCAACTGTATTTTTTGTTTACGCGTATTTCGAGCTACATAATGTCTAATATACATTTACCTAGAGGAAAATGTGCATTCTGTGACAATTTCTGCGGAAAATTATTGAAAATTCACAAAAAAGTATCGGATTTACGCAAAAAATGACGATTTTCCTAACGGATTTGCCCAAAGGGTCGTAGTACAGAACGGGATGTTAGTTGGACAGACGATAAAAAATCCACCACCATTTGAAGACTTTTATCATTGCTTACAAAATAGACATTATGGAAGACCCCCTCTGCTTCTGGCCGAGTTCCCCTTTTGGCATAAAATTCGTCAGCATGAGAACTCAACTATTTTCGGGCTTGGGACCGAACAGACACGTCTGTGTCTGGCAGCATTAGATCAATAAATAATATTTACAGAATGTACAAAAATCAATAAATAATATTTAGAGAATGTACAAATCAATCAACATGGATTAAGTTACATTGACTATTATCAACGCTATATACAGAAATGACATGACCTATATACATATTATTCATCGAACTCAGAAATTTCGGACAGGACAGTGTTTCTGTGGTTGTTACAAGAATCCGAACTGCAATTACACAAACCTGAGCAAGAGAGTCCTGCCTTCTTACACCCACACCTTTTTGTACATGCACTCTTGCAACCACAACTGATCAGATTCAGTAGGTTATCGTGGGCACATGGCTTTGTGGCTGCAGTCGGTACAAGAAGTCCATTGTCTAGCGACCACCCCCAATCCGTCGGAGGAAGCGAAGTGCCCGGCCATTGTTGGACCTGGAGATAACATCTGTAGACATGTTGTTGTGCAGCATCGCTGCTTGGTGGGAGTGAGGCTAGGTCGATGGGTTTATTTTGCTACATAACGCTTGTAAGTGACATATCTATATTGGTCGAGAGAGGAAACAGTTTTACTCCCGTATAAGATCAGGAGAAGTTGTTCCCCGGCAGCGGCTACTGCACTTGGTGTACTGTCATCCGCCAAAATTGTGTTGACATACTGTTGTGAGTCGCTAGTAACATCGGAGACAATTGTACTGAATACTTTCTTCTTACCAACTCGAAAGAGTGCAGAAGTAGTGTCACAACCACTTATAGAATGTGCTACAAGGAGGTTGCTTCTATGGTCACCCATTTTGGTTGCTATTTCACTAACTGAAACTAGTAAGTTTGGGGTAATGGAATACATCATGTGAATATTACATCCCGGTTGAACTCGAGAGGTAAGAATGACTAACAAGTCTGTGTCTGTTCCCACAACGACAACATTGTTGTCATCTTGAGCGATGTCAAGTGCAGTTTCGGCTATCAGTACATCAGCATCAGCCTCGGCCTGCTTGGACTGAATATTGATAGCAGATAGCTCCTGCATTAGAAGATCGATCAGTTGGGTTTTGTTCTTGGCATTTGCAAGGAAATCGGATTGGGGTGTGGTGGCTGGTAACTCGGGTGAGATATGGATATCAATGGAATACCTGTCTTTAGATCTACGGGCTTGTTCCATGCCCTTTGTCGACATTGTACAAGCATACCATCAAAGCAACCACGACGTTCGCCCCAAAATGTCTCACTAGATAATTGGAATATGATGTACACATGTCCTTATATGACGACTGTTTAGGCCATACAACTGCCCTCAATAAAAATCCACCATCTACAACAAACAGAGAATGTTCTGGGATTTTAGTTTGCTCGGAACCGTATGTTTTGAGGATCTTACCGAGCGTGCTTTTCTGTGTCTTCCTCATTCCAGCAGAATCAAACAATGCTGGTGGTTTCGGGGCGAGTTCATATTTGAGATACTCTTCCATCTCTGCTTGTGACTGAATAACACATGTGATGCGGTTGAACAGAATTGTGGGGTCAATCACTACCTTACTTCCACGGACTTTGATGCTATTTGCCATCGATGCGAAAGACTTCACAGTGTCAACACGTCGTAGTTTGATGCTGTTGAACGTTTTGCTTACAACATTCGATACGCAACATTCACCAATTTTGCGAACTTGGTCACAGTTCACAGTTTCGTCGGCCACAAGCCCGGTCGCTATAGAGACTAATTATAGTGGATCTCTATTCTGAAAGGGAGAATGCACTCTGAGCCAGTTCAATAATTTGGTGATATCATTGGCATCAGTCAATTGTGAACTTTGACGGAGATCCCGATGTTGTTCGCCATGACCAGTGTGAACATGAACACAATTTTCGAGAGCATTACATATCGGAAGGCAAAGAGGTAGTCCATGTACCCATTTCGCAACAGTGCTATCGGCTATTCCTCTGCCATGTGTGAGACCACCAGGGAGCTTGAACATTCTCATTAAACACTGCTCTATGGTCTGATCAGAATATATCCCGTCCCAGAATTTATCTGAGCGCCTTATGGTTAAGTAACCTTTCTCAGTGAACAACTTCAAAGCATCCTGTTGCATTATTTCTCTTAGCTCATTCATCTGCTGCAAATAGAGATGAGAACTTTTTGCGTATGCAAAATGACCACCTGCGTGAAATACTGGAATCATATTGCGAACACAATATGTGTGGAGTTCCCAGTCGCCTGTGCCTCTGCTCTCAAGAACAACTGGAGAAGACCTATTTGCTCGTAGTATTGTACCCAAAGCTTTCCTGTGCGTCCTACGGACGCATTCTGGAGCAGTTCGTGTAATTTTGACAGTAGATGGTTGACACTTTCTTGAATGACAGCGTCAGCTGTTGTACAGTCACCTCTGGCAAGTCCACAGAATATTGCATTGACTTCTGTGCAGTCTATGTTATCTAGTGTTCGGCTTTCTTCAAACACAAGTTTTGTAATGGCAATGTGTGTTAGCAAATGGGCACGAACTGCTCTTGAATATGCATGACCACTGACCAAATTATGGATTGACCCACCAGCATAAACAGTCCCCCAAAGTTCATCCAAGCCGCTACCAGCCATGATCGAACCAATTGGCCCTAAATATGACATAATCATATGGAAGCCGCCGAGTCTAACGAAAACTTTTGTCAACTTACATGCCAATGCATCTTGAGTGTAGGCGAACACCACATTATGTGATTTAATCGAACATGGAAATTGAAACAATGATGCTATAATACGGTATTTGAATGAGAAAAGTCGATGCCGTTTGAATTTGAGTTTAGGGGGTATGGTTAATATTTCACACGTTTCACCAGTTCATTATGAAATAAATGACTATTGTTATATATCATTATAAAGCCACTGCTTTTCTGCAATTTTTGATATATAATTTAACTCCCAAAGTAGTCGTAGATTTGATTTAATGGACGTTGTGTACCGTTGTGTGTATGAAAACAATAAATTTTTTTTCGTAATTTTGTACATTTTCGTGAATATTTCACCATTGAGTGTGAGGATTGGTACAAAGTTGTCATTTTCTGTTGGGGATATGTATTCTCAATATAATTCAGCACGATATTTATGATTCTCACCCTACTAAGGCGAATAAGAATGAGAATTATGGAGCTGGGTCGAATTTTTTTTTATTTTTTTTTTTTTTATCAAAAAAACGCTATAACTAAAAAAGCTCAACTCGGATTCGCGGGGACTTTTCACACTTTATCCGCAATGTGTGTCCCGGAAACATATAAAAAAATCAGCTTTCTCCGATTTTTTTCCTTAATTTCTCATTTTTATGTCTAATGTGCCTGGACTATTAAATTATTAATAACTTTTGGGAAATAATGTTGGGTGACAAAAGTTTAAAAAAAACACATTTTATGGAACAATATTGTCGTGCACTTTAACAAACAATGAGTGGTAAGGCGGTCACCACAAATTTTCAAAGTTGCGTTGTAAAATTGTTCACTCTCAGTGCCACTTCCTGTGATGATACGCTTAAATTTACAAGTGGGTGATATTTCATTGTGCAGCTTCTATTTATTGTGTGTGTGTGTAGGGGGGGGGGGGGGTCATTGGCCATTGATAGTTCTGTCGCTAATTGTAAGGAATTGTGTTTTGTTTTCTGAGAGTCGATCACTGAAACGCACATAAAATGTATTCATGCGACTGTTATAATAGCCCGTTGCGTTCCCAGAAACGGGTCGTCTATATGATACGGAATGAGAATGAGTCGTCGAACACTGAAATTAAGCACCCGTTCCGACAAAATACAAATCAATATATGGGCACTTTCAAAGGCGTGAGTCTCAACCAGTTACCTGAAATACAGTACTTATTTAAACTGAACATTAATTTTTTTATAAGTTGCAACTCAATGAAGATGGCGAAACAAATGCTAGTCCATTCCAACGATCACTGCAGATTTAGTGAGGCAATGTATATCAACATTCATAAAGCACATTTCAGTTGTATCAAAGACATCGACCATTGCTGCAACTCATTCACCTGCCAAAAGTGTGGTAAGTTATGGAAAATAGTGAAAGCACCACTTCGCCATGAGTGAACACGTACAAATGAATTGTCTTATGAATATAATGGTGGTGTTTATCATGTTCCGAAAACAGTTTTTGAACCCTTAGAAGATGAAGGCATCTAAGTGCCAGATAAAAATAGATATTACCCGTACCGGGCAACCTTTGACTTCGAATGTTATTCCGATTCAACTCATCTACATTGTGTACCTACAAAAACTGAAAAACTGACCTGGAAGTCCGACACGTTGCAATTTACCAGACTTTGAAGATCCTGTCTGCTTTATTACAGAAGGGAGTGCAAAAGAACTGGTGAACCGTATGGTGAATTACTTGGAAGAGATTTCAAACCGGTCCTTTACTCTGTTAAAGTCAGAATACCAATCTTACTTTGATGTACTGAATACGAAGATCACAGAAGCTCTGGAGAGCGACCCATTATTAAATGAAGAAGGACATTCCAAACCACATTCCTTGAAGCAGCTGCATCACCAGTTTGGTGCTTATCTGAAAGAAATGCTAATTGAGGGTTTCAGCTTCGGAAAGTATGATGTCAACGTTGTGGAGTGCGAGCTACTTATTTTCTTGGAAATAAAGCAGGATGTTGAGTTTACCGTGAGGAGAAACAACATTGTTTGTGCCTTAAAGCAGGTCAGTTCAAGTTCTGGGATATTGTGAATTATTTGGCCCCTGGTTTTTCGTATGGTACATTTTTCAGAGCCTTCGGATGTTCAGTGACAAAAGGTTATTTGCCATACGAGTGGATTGATGATTTGAAGAAACTAGAACAAGACCACTTACCGGACTGCGACACATTCTACAGTTCGCTCAAAAAGGAAAATATATCTAAAGAAGAATACATCTACTGTCAGCAAATATGGAAAGACCACAATATGAACACCTTTCGCGATTTTCTCATCTGGTACAGTAATAGTGATGTCCGGCCATTCCTAGAAGCACTAGAGAAACAGTTGGAATTCTAGGAAGATCGCGGAATCGATATGTTGAAAGATGGAATAAGTGTACCCGGGCTCACATTGACGTTTTTGTTCAACACGATCGACGATGATACCCATTGTACCATTTTCAACGAGAAGAATACATATTTAGTATTATTTACATCACCTTGTAAAAGACAACATCGTAGGATGTCCTTCGATAATTTTCGACCGTCATCAAGAAAAAGGATTGACAAAAATTAGTTCTTATCAGTATGGAGAGAAAGCTATATCGTGTGAAGGTGTAGTTGGTTATGATGACAACGCACTTTACTTTTGGTGTTTAATGTAAGAAATGCCTATTGGAATATACACAAGAAGACGTAAAGAAAATGCATATAAACTGGAGTATTCTAACAAGTGTGGTTGAACTATATCTCCCAAAGATACAGTCAAGGTTACAAATTTGGGATTGTCAGTGGTTGAAAATGAGTACGGATCCTGTTGTAAAACGTTACCTAGAGAAACTTGAGAGCAAAACTTTAACAGAGACAATGAACGGGAGTGAACTAAAACAGCATGTGATATCTGGCAGTCTGTTCGAACACCACTTTGAAGAAACGACACCCATTTTTATCACATGAGAACGTTTGCCGAGAAAAACAACGCCATGAGCCAGCCGAGACGTTTGATCGGGAGTTATCATGCGAAAAAGATATTGGTTGCAACGCCACTCCTAAAATGTACCACGATCACGGCCTCGAGGAGACAAAATTTACCAAGTCTTACAGTATGAATCAGAAGCGTGCTTCAAGAAGTTTGGAGAAGAGGTATCACAATCCAGAAGAGACGGTGATCGGAAACCAGATAAGGCAATAGCTGCTGACACAATGAAACTCCTTGGAAATAGCGGGTATGGAAAGACAGTAACCAACAAAGAAAATAAAACAGAATAAGCATTTACTGTAATGGCGACGAAACTTCTCGCTTAATAAACAACGTGCACTTCCGACAAATAAAACCTTTGAGCGAAACACTATACGAGTTGGAGATTAATAAGAACCACATGAAGCTGAACTTACCACTTCATATCGGCGTCTTCGTGTACCAATATGCAATTATGAAAACGTTGCAGTTTTACTATGATTTTATTGATACCTTCGTGGATTGACATGATTTTCAGTGCGGCCTCATGGATACAGATTCTGGATACATCTCATACTCCAAATCATCTGTGGAGGAAGTAATAAAACCGGAAAGGAAAGAGGAATTTTACGGAGAGTATCATCACTGGCTGCCATCAGAATCATGCGATGCGCACAGAGAAGACTTTGTTCAAACCAAGATAAGAGGCGATATATGGTCAGCTAAGGGGCCGTGCTGCTGGGACTGGAAAGCATTCGATAAAAGAACATCTAACCTTTTCAAGGTAGAATGGTGCGGATGTGGAATCGTGAGTCTTTGTAGCAAAACGTACTACTGTTTCGACCAGAGTAACAAGTTCAGTTTCAAAGGAATAAATAAACGCCAAAACAATATGACGAAGAACAAATTTCTGCAAGTGTTGAAAACACAACAGAGTGGAACAGGAGTGAAACGTGGGTTTGTGGTAAACAATAATCACATGTACAGTTATAGCCAGATCAAAGATGGACTGCCGTACTTTTACCCGAAAAAAAGTTCAAGAACATGGAACCCCGACCAAACCGCTGGATATACAGACATTAGTCTGACCTTTAGCTGTTTTGTCGCTGCACTCTTAATGTGACAACTGTAATAAAAGTCATGGATGTGTGTTACACGTCATCAATCAGTCGTGTTTATTTGAAAGCCGAAATCTAATCGTATTTTGTCACATGATTGTATATTGCAATATTATTGTTATATTTTGTATAGAATAAAATGTATTGAATGTCGAAAGGCCTTCTGTTATCTATTATACACCCGCCCAGTTTGTTCCCCTGTCTGGGACTCTTCCGCGTTTGATCTGCCATTTCACAAATTATTTCACGAACCACCCCCGATGCATCCTTAAATCCCAAACCTTCGCAAAGGCTCATGTCCATATTTCGGACTACCAATACCAGTGCCCCCACCCCCGTCCCTAAGCACAGTTAATAGGTTAGTTCTAAACATCCAAGTATAACACTGGCTGGCCTAGCATTTCATACTACCTATACAAATAACAGGATAATACAAAGGTCGATTTGTAGTATCAAGGGCTAACAGGTGACCGACATGGATATATACCGCTATTACCATATTACCCCCTCATACGAGAAGCCCGACACCCCTGACCCAAATAACGTTATGTCGGAATGTACAGTGGACAAAAATAGCGGTCAACATTTGTATGACGACGCGTGCGCCTTATCACGTAACGACGTCAATAGCAACGTCAACTGTTTGGCGAAAAAGCTTTAAAAAACCCACCTTCATCATCATTTTTCCAACGCTTACTCATACTATATAGCCACAGCCCCATGCGTACATATATCACTATACATATCATAGCTCATTGTAAATGGAGTACGTACACCAGTTGCTGGATCTAAATGGATGGAACCTAAGGTTTGCACATGAAAAAGTTGCTCCACCGAAGCTCCGGATCCTGTGGAAATTTAACACTAGCTGCTCCACCATTGCTCCGGTTGATGAGACACGGTCGGGTACATAATATACTACTAACCCTGTTGTGTAAGAAAATGAATGAAGTTTTAGATATTCGAGATAATCGTTCCCAAGGGACCTTCTATTTAGTTAATGGATCAACGAATTCTCACTTCCGAACATTAACCCTTTCATCGCGCCACGCATTCACTTTTATGTTACAGAAAATTTGTTCTGGCTTGATAAACCAAAAAATCAAACAAGAAATCGCGAGAAGATTCAGTAATAATTTAATCGCACAGCCCTATAGGGCTGAGGACTTAATTATTTCTGACACTTCCAGCGAATAAAGTTAAAATGAATTCTCCCGTATTAATATAAATAAAATACTGTAGGTTTAGCACAATTCTGCAGTCCATTTTTATTGGGGAGGCGAGGGTTATCGTCACTTTTGAAAGCCAGAGTCACCTCGTTTTACAGGGGGAGGAACGCCGTAATACCGGAGACACGAAAGGTTGCATTGCTTGAAAGAAAATGCACCATCGGCGAGCACTGCACACTGCGCACCGTGCCCCCACACTGAGTCGGGATGAAAACGTTACAAGTCTTTAATAATTAGTTATTAAATTAGCGTGAAGGGATGTCTTACTTGCGTTGGAAATTGGAATTAAATTCATTGAAAATAATGATGACATGCTGAAGGAATGCTTATTTCTCGAGTTTCTGAATAGGTAGGGGTAACATAATGGTGTGTGTGTCTGTGATGGAAGAGCATGGTCACTACATTTCTTATCGTCCAACTTAGGGTTCTATGCCTCGAAAGGGTAAAGCAAGAGATCGGAGGAGGAGAGGTTAGTATTTTGATGGTCACGAAATAATATTTTTCGATAGAGTTTTGGAAAGAGTTCTGGCCTAAATTTTCAGACTGTGAGCACTTTGATTAAAGAACATTTTAATTACATTCACAGATCTAACATAGATCCAAGGCAAGTCATGGTCATTAATATTCAAACTTGATTTGTGGATTCCTGTATACAAGGAGAAGATGAATCATGGATATAATAATAAGAGAGTGATATTTGCCTTGAGACAGGCCCTCGCGTCATCAGCGAAATTATGTGAGGAACTCGATGCTGCTATGGGATGTTTCTGTACGCTCCATACGTGGAGTTAGCGCGCAGACTGCTGTCATTATATATCCATATAGATGTGTATTGTTACATAAACTCAGTTAAGATGACCTACAATTAAAACTAGAAGTCCTGACAGAAACTGTGCGCTTATCTAGTCTACGCGAAATTGCCATATCGAATGGCATCCAAAGCACGGCATGTTCTCAAAGTTACTCATAGCAAACATAGGCAATGTTTCTGCCAATGGACCTCCGGGTAACTATGGTCATAACGCGTAATTTAACCAGCAGATCGACGTGATATTTGTGCGCATTTCATGACAGGACTTCTAGTTTTAACTGTATCTCAGGAATCGTATTTATGAATCTTTCCAAAAGGCAAGGAATGATATGACGCTGAAATGTGTGATATTTAGAAACTTCAATTTTGACTGTCTACTGCTGTTACATTAAAATTCACGAAACGTAAAACTGTAAGACAAATTTGGGACATCTAATGTGGACAGAAATCCGAAGTCAGAACCAGAAATTTATACTGGGAGTTGAGTACGGGCTCCTCACTGGCAATAATTCCAGTTAAAACTAGAAGTCCTGTCACGAACTGTGCGCTTATCTAGGCTTAACTGCGCGTAGACATTGCGCGCAATTGCCATATCGAATGGCACCCATAGCATGGCAGGTTCTCTTGGTTACTCATAGCAAACACATGCAATGTTTCTGCCAATGGACCTCCGAGTTAACCGGAGGTCCATCGACTGGAACTTTGCTTGTGCACAGGGCATATCGTCTTCTTAGTTCCAATGTGTTTTATGTGCTTACTGGCACACAGAACACATTGGAACTCAGGGGACGATATTTCCAGAATTTGATAGCCTTACTATGGCCATAACGCGTAGATTAACGCGCAGATCAACGTGCTATTTGTGTTCATTCTATGACAGGACTTCCAGTTTTAACTGTATTACTCGCAAATATATCCAGCTATTCAATCCTGCTCCCATTTTAGATATTCACATTAATTATTTAAACCATTTTGAAAACATCAACATAGTAACAGAATGTTAGAGGAAATACGTGCCGTAATTATAAACTAGAGTTGTAGTTAGTCTTTATTCATGGCATTTAGTGAACCAACATGATATTAATACTAAAGGTAATATCAATAAAGGCTCGGTATTTCTACCGTTGATTGAAAGAAAATATATGTTTATGCTATTTTTAAATTCAATCGGTTGGAACATTTCAGTTGGTCGGAAGCCGATCCGGTTCGCTTTTTCAACCAATTGAAATATCCCAATCGGATTGAATCCAAATATACGTGCTGTACTAATTGAGGGGGAGGGGGAGGGTGGCTCAGTTGGTAGAGGTGCAGGCTGCAAGCCGAGAGGTCCTCGGTTCGAATCCCACCTGCGGCAACCGCGTTGTGTCCTTGGTCAAGACACTTCACCCCGATTGCCTACATGGGGGCACGATGACGCTGTGTACTGAGGCGTACTGCACGTCGATGGTGTGCATGCATGTCTTCAACCAATCTAACCCTGCCTGTGCTGCGGTGCAGAGTTCAGAGTTACGATGTCGGAGAGATGACAGCTGCTCGTCGTTGCTCGGTGGTTCTCTCCGGGTACTCCGACTTCCTCCACCCGTAAAACTGTCACGGTCACGATTAGCCATTGTGCATAAGTATGTGACCTTAAACACCAATAGATAAATAAATAAATAAATAAATAAATAAATAAATAAATAAACAAATAAATAAATAAATAAATAAATAAATAAATAAATAAATAAATAAATTGAGGCCTAAACTGGTTCCAGCTCATAAAAGCTTCACATTATTTTAAGAATTTGATTGATGTCTTGTTATCGAGGGCTTGTGTATCGTCGCTGGTTAGAATATATATTTCACTCTCATTTTTCGACGTCGTATCCGAAGACTGTTTACACTTGATAACAGCAGGTATGAATTGTTAACTAATTGGTATTCAAATTATATAAAAAAATAATGTTTATCTTCTGTTCGCCTATTTCGATGTATCCAATGAGATTCCGCAACCAATTTCATACACGCACTGTTTGACAATGAATGAAAAGCATATTATCATAGATTCCGTTATAATTGTGTGGAAATTATCTCCAGACAATCTAATGCCAAATGCTTTATATACTGTGACATCTTCAGTTTTTATGACATAATATTATAAAACGCCAAGTCTTATTCGTTGTGATTTCTATGCATACAAATCATATAGTTTACGAGGATAATTTATATGTCTGTCTGGAAGTAACATAGTAATCGTCTTTGGAGATTGCCCATCCAACACTGATTGGGGTCGAGAACTACTGAAAAATATGGGGAACATTGCATGTCCAAATGTTAGAGTTCATACGAAGATGACCTGTACATCTGATTTATTCCGACTGTGATAATAAAAGTCCCGACTGAGTAATTGCACAGCAACATCATCAAGGTAAGCCTTCGTCGAAGGCATGCCCGGATGATGCAGTTGGGACATTAATCAGTCGGAAACTATGGTTAAGAAGTCAAGTCTTCGTGGAATTTATTTGGGAATAAATGCAATACGAACCTAGTAGTCGTAACGCAATTTCGAATTAGATTAACACGTACCTTTCCGGTCTACCAAAGTGATCAGGCGCCCCCACCCCCCATCAGCCCGAATTGGTTACTACAGACCACCAGTTGTATGACCAAATGTGTAAGTGACACAAGTTCAAATTTGTTCTTTTAAGAACATAATGATTCCTAGCAGCAAAAAATGATATCTTAGGCACCAGGCTCCAATCTTGGGAAAATGACTGCTGGGAAAAGATTGATTGGGGAGGGGCATCACACTCTTCTCCCCCCCCCCCCCACCACCGTAAAGGTTCCTGTTCCTAGGGCAATGGCATAGCTACACCACTCTGTCACTCAAAAATTATTAATTTGGGGAGCTTGTTGATACACTGCCTTCTCTGTCCACTCGAATCACTTTACCCCATGCACAATGATGTCAAAATATCCAGATTTGAAGTAACCATTTTTCCCATAATGCAACTGTGAATTTAACCAATTTAATCTTGTTTGACAGAGCTCAATGGGCTCTGTCAAACAAGATTGAATTAGTTAAATTCACAGTTGCATTATGGGGAATATTTTCACCCTGAACTTTAGATATTTCGACATCAGAGTTTAGGGGGTTACAGTACTGTAATTCAGTTACTAAACATTAGAGTTCGTGATATTTTGTTTTTTTCACATTTCGGTTTCCATTCGGCTGCAGGAATAAAAAGACAAACTCGGGGTCGATTCAATTGTTATTTGTGTTAGAAACATGCAATAAATAAAACTTCAGGCCCCATAACTTGAAAAAGAACTTGGAAAAGAACGACACCAGTCATCATTAAAGTTCAGTGTATGTTAGTTTATTTCCAAATGAAACAAAATACTGTATTTTGATTGGCTGAGAGGTACGGTGTAACTTGCAATCCACAGTGGCTTTCTTTTACACCGTGTTCAGCCACGGTGTAAAAACAAGAACATACAAGAGCAAGCTATATGGCTAAAAAGTACCTATGTTTAATTATTAATTCATACCTTCTGCTCGGTTATGTTAGAACAAAAACAAAAATACAGGAAATTTAATATTTATGTGCAATAAAATAGTACAGATATGGATGTTATTGGAACTGACTCATTGAGCCAGTTCCAATTACATCCATATTTGTCTGGTTTTGTTAAGAAATTTACAAAGTACAGTTGTTCTGTCAGTTTTTGCCGACAGTGTAGGTTAAACTATTCAGTACACCAAAATTCTTGGAAATAAATCTGTTATCCTTGTGTGTTCCAAGGTGTATGAGGATTTACACCGGTTTGGGAACTCATACACCTTTCGGCTTCGCCTCAGGGTGTATGAGTTCCCAAACCGGTGTAAATTCCCATACACCCTGGAAAACAGAAAGGTAATCAATAATCTCCCTTGGGGTCCACCTAATTCCATTTGGACATTCTTGGATGCTCTGGGGGATCAGTTTCTAAACCTATTGAGTCACAAAAAAAACATAAATTACACGTAGGGTAAAACATGAATCAAATTCATCTTATCTATATTGTGTTTTCATTATTACAGTTTCTACATTATTGAAATGTCCGATGATCAAGAGACAGGATGTGACAACGAGAACATGGAGTATTCATCCTTTCGCCGGAAAGAATTCGTGAAGATTTAGTGGTCACTAGTTTAGTTCCCTCCCAGTAAGATAGTTTGATCAGTTTACGGACAGACACAGTTATTCTGTTCGGCCGATGTTCGCTTGGTTTTGCAGGTCGTTTTTCCCGCTATCGCAAAAATCGGAACTGGACCGGTAAAGTACGCCCAAATCTACTAAACATGTCATCGCCCATCGTAAATTACATGCAGCACTTGGTGTTGCTGACATAACCCTGCTCTCAAGACTGATTATAAATTATATTCATGCAACGAGATTCTGAAGTTAAAAGATGTAATCAAAGAAAGCGAACGTTTAACTGGCAAGTTCCAAAGGTCTACTGTTTGGATTAGTAAAGAACCCCCCCCCCCCCCCCCCCCAAAAAAAAAAATAAAAAAATTGCATTTACAATACAACCTGTGACGATTTTAAGGGGGGCAAGTTCTGACTCAGTTTCCTCTGGTTTGTATTTCGACATAAGGCAACACAGTACTGCGAGTTCACAAGCGGTTCGAGAGCTTCGGTCGGATCGCGACTAAGTCGCGATCCGGTCGAAATGTTCTGTCCGCAACCCTCGCGACAACATCGTCCAATCTCAGCTGTTGAAAAAGAAATGCAGCGCATTGGATTTCATGCGCTCTTCCTGTCTGTTTTCCTTCATCTAGGCTTAATTCGAAAGAATTAATTCATAAAATATCAACCCACAGATGTAAGCCTGACGCGATAGGGTTGCAATCGGATCGATGAAAATACCACTTTTGTGACCACAATACTGTAATAATTCGAATAAATGAAATATTATTTCGAAATAACGAAATATGACTTAGTTTTTTTGTTTTTTTTTCGTTTATTGGGTTTTGATGACACTTTCAACAGCCAGGGTCACCTCGTGTCAGGGAGTTTTCCAGGTGGATGAAGCCGGAGTACCAGAAGGGAGCAACCGAGCAACGGCGAGCAACTGTCATACTCCACGACGTACGGACTCCACACAAGCTGGGATAGCATTCGCTGAAGACAAGTGGACCATCATCGTGCAGTACGCCTTAGTACACAGCGCCACCGTATGTGGAAAATTGGGATAAACTTGTGTCTTTGGGCAAGACTCTTCATAACGATTTCCCATCTGCGTCCACGGTGGCGATGGATATTAATGCGTAATACACTCAGATGCTGCACTTCCTTTCACGCCTTGTCAACTATATTCGTATAGGGTTAGTTAGTTGGAGAGTATGGCAGTTGTTCGTCGCTGCTTGGTAGTTTTCTTCGAGTACTTCGGCTTTCTCCTCCTCTTCTAAAAATTCCCGGCACGATTTGGCCCTGGCAATTGAATGTGTCGTTTAGCCCCGTAAACAAACGATGACTAAGCTAATGAACAAGGGTGGGTGTGATATAACAATACCTATTTTTCGACTTCAAATTAATTTTGCAACAAATCAGTTTATCTTTGCTGGAAACATTTGCAAAACCAATAACGTTAAACATTTCCCAATTCCTTGATATGTCATTAAAAGAAGTATTACCGCGTTTTCTGCGTGTTGTTTCCTAATCGTCGATTGGTTTATGACAGTTTTTAATGTAATTTATGTATGGTTGTTTCAACAATGAAAAGTTGGTGAGCTGTCACCAAAAGCGCCTCATGGCGAAGAAGATCGAGTGTGTTGTTGGGCGTGTTGGTATTACTATGTGTACCGAATGTACATTTTTAGCGGCAAGCAGGTAGGAGAAAAGTTTTGTTTGCAAGGGCACATATTGTTTGAATATGCATCTGCATTCATTAATTTCGGTTGGTTCTAGGTTCCTTTCGATCGATTTTAGGTTGTTTGTCCGTGACTAGGGAAGTACTATGGGCACGGTAGGCCGGAAATACTTGTGATCAACTGCGATTCTATTTTGTATTAACCTATTACCCAGCGTAACTGCCAAAACCGGCCAGCGCTAGTCACAAAAATCACATTTTAAGTTTCATTATGTTTTCATTTTTGGTCTCAAAAAATAACTTATGACCTCTCATTGGAACGAGCTCGTTGAGCTCGTTCCAGTGAGGGGTCATAAGCTGTATTTTGGACACAAAAAATCAAAAAAAGTTAGTTATTCAAGAATTTTCTTTGCAAGTGTCGTCTGCTTTTCGTGTTAGGTAATGGGTTAATGCTGCTTACTACAAACAAAGAGAATCAAACGATCTTAGTTTGCCACAATGGAAATTTGTTCGAACAAAATGCTCTCTGCACATTTCAAGAATAATGAGGAAAAAGGATTATATATTTTGTTTTTAAACTTTTGTAGACAGACACCATCCAAAATACGACTGCTTAAATGTGCGGATAAATAGTGATTGCCAAACATGTGGTTAGGGTACCCAGCAATACCCACATGGTATGTCGTCGCTTGTGCCTTTAGTTGGTATTTTGAAAACATTCTCCAAGAAATGTTATTGTCTTGCAACGGAGGACAAGGTTACGTATGTTGAATAATTATCTTGTGGGTAATGGTGCCCCGTGTCCTGTCTGGTAGCGATATAATATTCCAAATGCAACTTACCGATTTGGCCCAGTTGGGAGAATGGGAGCATGTCTTGATGATGTGGGATTACTAGATAATCGGAATTATAATTCAAACCTCAGAGTTCTTGGAAACTTTGTTGTGTGTAATTCTGATAGCCGGGATGTGTGTGCTTCCAAGTTTCGTATTTAGCATGAATCCAAACTCGGTAATTCAGTGTTCATGCCGTCCATCACGAAACGCCAATTGCATGAGTGGTATTGAATGTCACATCAGCCAATAGGGTGTGTGCTGTGTTTGAAGGCATTACTGCTCCAATGTTATCAAGGTGACTCAATTTGGGTTTACGGAAACGTAACGTCCCGAATACTTATATCAAATGCATGATTTTGGGAAGCGTGTATTTAATTTATGTATACCAAATTACTCCCCGCGAATCAAACACAATTGGGAACAAACCGCTACAGTTTGAAAATAGGCTCGTCCTAACAACACACATGCCGTGCATGCGCACCGATACACGCATCATTGTGGAAATGAATAATACCCCAACATGAGGCGGACGAGACGACATGGGGTTACTTTACAGAAGCACTGGATCAGAACACCATTGTACTCTTCGGAACTCTCAGACTAGATTTCATTGGTACCATCAGTGACTATATCAAATTCGTCAACAGCAATTACTACAAGAAGAACCAAGACATAATACTAACCTACGATCTAAAATATCTTAAGGCAAAGAAAATCCATGACCAAAACATTCACTGCCACATGAACAAGACACCTACAGAGACAACATCACCATCAAAGCTTCTTCCATCTAAAAAGAACAAGAAAAAAAAACACAGACGCCGCTAACCGGACCCCCACCACCCCTCATTGCTCGTTTTCCTCGGCCAGACATATTTCAGGATGAAAACTAAACAGCCATTGATGGGTCGAAAGGCGCTTGCCCGACAGCGTCCCTCTGCGCATTCGGTGTGCAAAAAACATTTGATTTGATTTGCTTTGGTACTCAATAGTTAGACAGAAATACTATTACCGTCAATAAAATGCTCTCTCGTCGAACTGCTAAAAGCACAGTGTTTTATTTTAAGTAAACAATACGTTAAAGATAATAAATTGATTGTAAATTAGTAATCCAAATGTTATAGATTCTCTCAGTGTGAAAAGGGTAACACGTTGGTTTACTACTTAATACTTAATATTGTTATATTTATTAATTTTATTATTTTTTTATTTTTTAAATGCTATTAAAATTGAAGTTTATCTCACCCGCATTATATATTTTAAAGACAACAGATTTATGCGTGAAGTGTACGGAATTCAGATTAACTAATTTTACTATTTTATTTTCTTTAGTTGTGGAAGCTCTCTTGAATACTGACACAAACTGTGGCTTAATATTTGGAAAAAGAACCTCAAAAAAAAAAATTGACTTAAGCTTAAAATCCTATTGATTTAAAAATAAACCAAAATCCATCGAGTTTAGTAATACGTACAGTACGTGGAGAGTGTATTATCACTAAATCACCCGCAGAGTGGAGATTCCACCCGATGAATAATTGCAAATTTGTTGCAAAGCATAACCAGCACCAGCGAAGTTTCAACCAATGGACCTCCGGGTTTAACCCGGAGGCCCATTGGCTGAAACATTGCTTGTATTTTTTGTCCACATGTACAAAATTTGGAAGTTATAGCTTGGGTGATAACTCAACTACGAGAGTGATTTAGTTACAATCCACTCTCCACGTACTGTAGTTGATTTGGATTATTTTTAATCCAAATAGTTAGAGAGTGAAGTGTTCCCTGACTCAATCAATACACAGAACGACACGCGTATGTGAATGGGTTAATCGATATGGCACGAGTGCCAGCGCGGAAGGATAAAACGAGAGGCCGCGATGGCCCAATTGCTATATCGATTAACCCATTCACACACGCGTGTCGCTCTGTGTTTATTACACGCCTTCATGTCTATAAAAGCAATTATTAAACGGGCGGTCAGCAATTTATTTGACGACTATCAACAAAAAAAACCCACATTTTATCGCAACTAAATTTGAGAGGGCAACCCGTGTTGCTATTTCGTCCCCTGAGTTCCAATGTGTTCTATGCGCCTACTCTTGCATATAACACATTGGAATTCGGTCGACGATTTTCAGCAATCGCTAGCGATTCAAATTGTAATTGCGTTGCACGATTTGTATAAGATTCCAGTGAGATTTTCATTTTCCGCAGGGTTTATTGTTGCTTTTGATGAAGATTACAGAGAACAGACGTGTAATAAATTACACCTCTTTTCACTTTAGTTCTTTAAACAATCTAGAAGACTAACAGAAGTTGAATACAAAATGAACCAAAGTTTCTATTGGTACAGACCTCAATCTGTCTTTAAACAGAAAAATTGCATCCTCGGTGGTACAAATATGACTTTTAAATGGTATTATTTTACAGTGAAAAAACACAATACAAACGGGTTACGAAGGGTGAGTTTAGGTTAAACTAAATCAAATTTTAGTAACATGCATTTACGTTTTCCTAGACAATATCAACGTTACTTCTATTTGTACTTTTATGGCAGTGTAATTGTCCTAAAGATCAAAATGGGGTTCTCAAAAAGCTTTATTGCTATTACATTTACCATTCAAAAGTTGCTAAATCCTGATGTAGTTTTGGAAATGAAATATTCTGTCTCCATTTTTGTCGGAAAACATATTTATAGTATGAATATTTAAGATACGCGAGTTATGATTAAGCTTGTGCTGAAAATTTTCGGTTTATATCGCATAAACCGAAGAAAAACAACAGTTATTTCTTATAATTTAATCCGGCTCTAATAAGCTTATGCTGAAAATTTTCGGTTTATATCGCATAAACCGAAGGAAAACAACAGTTATTTCTTATAATTTAATCCGGCTGTAATATTAAAATATAAAACTATGTGTACGTGAACGAAACACTTTTAATTTTCGCAAAAGACAAAAGTCAAACTCAGGAAAGTGTGTCACAAACAGGTCACGTCAATCATTGTCAAATTGTTTGTTGTTTTGATTTTCGATCGCAGACAACAGATATTTAGCAAGTCACGTAACAATAGCATTAAAAACAATTTTTTAAGTTCCCCCTAAAATCATGTTTGTTTGTATGATCTTTTTATTCGTCTCCCACTTCGGTATATTTTATTAAATTCAATTGTTCCCGAGAAATTATCGTTATATTCTCGCTGAATGGAGGCGATGAAAACTCGATCATTGATCTTTGTTTACAAGATTGTTATCCCTCTATCAGTCTGGCATCACGCCCTCACGGTGACAATTTGAGTTGAGTGGGCGGGGCTTCCAGAGTCTTCAAAGTTGGATCGGATGTGTGCGAACGTGTATACATTCCAGATCATAACGTGATTTGGTTTATACGATTTTGACAACTTTCACTCTGTATGCTTTCAACCAATCAAACGCAGAGGCGGGGCAAATGATTAAATTATTATGCATTTGAAACCAATCGTACTTTCAAATTAAAATATTTGCCGATGGATGCAACAAAATAACAAACAATTTTGAAAGAAAAATTAGATATAACGAGTTTTAAAACGTTTGAATGCGCCTACCCGAGTGACATGACTTCTTGCAACTCTGAATGGCTTACTCTCAAACAGTGTCATTGAACCGTTGACCCGTTTGGTCAAAGTACATAGAACAGTTTTTGTTTACTAATTATTACCCTCTTGTTTGACGATAGAACAAAACTAATGGTTATATTTCAGTTTTAAAGCTTTAGGTGCCAAAGTTTGTTTCAAAATGTCCAGGAAGAGTATATGTATTACGTTCAACCCTTATCTCAATTTTGACAAAAATGGACTTAGAACACTACAATTCTCAGGCGATGAAATGTGTGACTTGGGTGTAACGGAGACCCTGGAACATTTCATTTTAGACTGCCACACATATATGCCTAGTAGAATAGAACTCGTTGGTTAACTAATGGAAAAATGGGGATGAAAACATGAAGGATAAATGGATGAGGGGAAGGATCAATTTTATGGTTGGAGAGATCGAGAAATCGTCACTGGGGGAGTGACGGAACAGATTTGGGCTGAATGCTGTGTGGATAGAAGGAAAAGTGGGGAAGGAATAACCCGGCAGGGGATTGGCTTAATGTATGCCTCCTCGTTAGAAGACCGCCACAAATCAACGGAAGTCCGAAGAATTATTATCATGTGCGCCTTATGTGCCGCCTGTCCCCATTGACGATCACTGGTTTATGCCATCCCTCCTCCATTTGCATACCCCCAATGTAAAATATATCGTCCCTCGAGTGCTGCAAGACACCATCTTTAATATTTAGCATTGCAGATGTCGCCTTGTTGCGTCCATGGGACGACATGCATTTATTGATATGTTACAACATGAGGATTTATCGTGCCTTGTGTAATGTGTTTAAATGTAACGATTAAGTGGAGGTATAATGGAATGAGAAGAATAGTCTAGCGCCACTTTTCATGAATTGTCTGATATTGCCAAGAAGTCGAAATTCAAGAAATGGACTTTCTTTAATATTTTACCAGTGCTAATGAATCAAAAATATCAGATTTCTCTTACAAAATGAGCCATGCAAGCTTTCAAGTCGCTTGGCAGCCAATGGACATGGCAAATATGGTAAAATGTTATGTGATACTTTAAGAAGAACCTTGCGTGCATGATTCAATGTTTGTCAAGTATTGATTTTCTGTTTGGGAGGGGTTGGTAATTTTGCCTACCTTTTGCAATGCATCATTCCATGCGTTTCATTGCAATTGCAGTATTTTGCATGTTCTGTTTTTCATTATCGTCGACGCGTTTTGTGATGAATCTACACACACTCCTCCACTTATCTATTTACAGTGGACTGCTAAAATGCTCATTGGCCAAAAGAAACGCTTCCCATCTACTGCTGTCTTGGACAATGCTACGAAAACCTTCACTCGGTAGGTTTTAAGTTTTTTTCGCATAGAAATAATTTACTGTCTTTTAAATAATGTTCTTTGATGTCTGTGAAAAGAATATTCGAAACTTGATGCCGTAGTCCCGGTTATCAAGTCCGGCCTTTCGATCAACACCACGGCGTTTAATGAGCGACTTTTACATTGTGAAAGCTATTGAAACAAAATAATTTCCATGGAAGCCGGATGTGAGAGGCCCTGGATTGTTTAGAAAATGGATGACCATACTTCGGTGACCGATAGGTAGTTAGGAAATTAAAGAACAAACGCAGCTTGTTGGCTGGCTAGCCATCGAGGAAAGGCACTTACAAATATGGACGATGCAATAAAAAGTGATTTATTTATTTATTTATTTATTTATTTATTTATTTATTTATTTATTTATTTATTTATTGGGTTTAACGACACGTTCAATAGCCAGGGTTACCTTATGTCGGAGGGTTTCACAGGTGGAGGAAACCGGAGTACCCGGAGAGAACCAACGAGTAACGATGAGCAAGCGTCAGGCTCTCCAATGTACTAACTCCACCCAAGCAGGGTTTGCTCTGGTTGGAGGGAAGTGCACGATCGACGTGCTGTACGCCTCAGTGGGCAATCGGGACGAAGTGCCAAGGACAAAACGCAGTTACACCTGGCAGGGATCGAGCCGAGGACATTTCGGTTTGAAGTTCGATGCCGTAACCACTGAGTGACAGCGCTCCCAATAAAAGGGAAAACAACAAAAAATACTATTTAATTCACCAAAAAAAATTACACCTAAGTTGTTTCATTTTTAAGGTAATTTATTCAGTCCAAATTTTACAATATGGCCCCAGTTAAGTGACAACTGGGCGAACTTTATAATACACGCGAGAACGTCCATCACGCGAGAACGTCCATAAGTCCCTTGTTGCGAAAGGTTTGTGGATGTTTGCAAAGGGAAATAGGGATATTAATGCTTTTATGTGGCGTAAATACCTAATTTATCTTAGTATGATAAATGTCACATTCACAAGGTTTGTTTTTCTCCTTGTAGCAATGTATAATATGTATGCAAAGCAATATTCCCGCGATAGTAATTTTCCTGCGTGAGGTATTAAAATATAGAAAAGTATGACTGAGGGGACAACTGCCCCGATGCGCGCCTCCATGTTATGTAACTCATGTGGTGTATTTACTAAGTTACTTATTTTGCTCAAAATTTCATCCTGTTCTTACATGTAGTTCGATTTTATCTGTTGAAAAAAAAAAAATAAAACTATAAGTGTTTGGCCTTGGTCGCCGTTTTCTTTTTTATATTTAGAATCACAGTAATGCATGTGCATGTAATGTATACAGTACGGTCGCCGTGGACTGATGACTTTCCACGCGTGGGCAATATGTCCACGGACATATGTTCCAAACTCTAATTATAGGTACAATCATCAAAAGTTTAATTAATGAAGCACTGGGTACCACTCAGTGCTTCATAAATTAACCCTTTACCCAACGCAGACGATATCAAAATTTATTATCTTAAATATCTTTTTTTTCGAATTTTTCAAAATACTTCAACAAAACCATATCATTTGAACCCTCGTTGGAACGAGCTCGATGAGCTCGTTCCAACGAGGGGTCACATGATATGGTTTTGTTGATATTTTCTGAAACATAATATTTTTTCAACTGCCGAATTTGCATATTACGCTGGCGGATGCGGCCGATTCGTTGGGTAAAGGGTTAAACTTTTGCTGCTGATGATCATCATTACCTGGTAAACGCATGCGTGGATATCACTTCTCACGCGTGGATTATGACCAGTCCACGCAGAGAGTACTGTACATGTGCAAGGGATTAAGCAATAAGATCTCGATAGAAGGAGTTGCGGTATAATATTACAAATATTACAGGATGTTGCGAGTCATATGGCAGTTTATGGACGGGCCAGCCAACAGCAAATTTGGATTCTGACCGAAACAAAATTATATTTGTACCCCACCTCTTCTCACAAATTCCCTTACACCCAATCCACACATGTATACCTACCCATTAATAAATTCGTAGAAGAATAGGAAAATTTATTTGTCGAATATAAAGGCAAAAGTTTAGTCTTACGTAAGAGAGAGCACTTGGCGAAACCATGAACCCCGACCCCAAATGAGCTCACTCATATATGATATCACGTGAAATAAAAAAAAACGTCAAAGTATTGAAAGTATCAAATCAACCTTTACAATTTAAGAACAGTTGAAAGTAATCAATGCACTGTTGCTTTATCTCGTCCCAATGAGGATAATGGGCCAACTACAAATCAACAATTGGATAACTGAGCTTTGCTGTTCGTGTAAACCAGTATTCTAATACAATTATTATAAATCTCGAAATTTGATTGGTTAATCAATTAAATTTGCGACAGTAAAATCAGCGTAACCTGTCGCAAATTTTGGTTTGTCGAAAACTATTTCAGGAAGTCAAGATGTATTCGTTGGCGTTCTATTTTCGTTCCATTTGGAGTCATTACTGTATCCAATGTAAACAAACGCTGTGAACGCGTTGACTTGCTGTAAAAAACGTTCTCTATCTTTCTTGTAATTAACTGTATTTAATATGGATGAAGTTGGAAAGTTTAATATTAATGTGGAATATGGGTTTGGCAGAGACTGTTGAGTAATGAAATGAGTGTTGAAAAACTGATTTCGACGGGCTTACGTTAACGGCAACCGTGTGGAGCCAGTAAGCGATATTAAAATATAATTTATAAATAGCCATTTTTTCGTACGATGAAGGATTTATGGACGCTACGTGCGAAATAGAAAAACAAAATTCCGACAACTGGCAATAATAATTTTAATTGTTCAGGGCCAAATAGTTCTGACAGATCCGCTAGCGATGTTATAACATCGAGTTCAAATGCAAGCGGTCCTTTCATTTTCTAATTTGTTACCTGCATTCGTGGCACCACATGTACAGCTACAGAAATGCGTTCACCACTGAGAGAGTTGAACTATTCGTTCTGCAACAATTATGTCAATACGACAATAGCAGTAGCCCAATTCCACAAGACATCACTTCCTAGAAACAGTATGAAATAAACAGTTGTTCTGTAACCATAAGTAATTATTACGGTTAAACAAGGGCTTCCAATCAAAGATCTCAATTTTTTTCACTTTAATGGTAAATCCTCGAGTGCTTTCCGACTGAAAGTGAAACATCACAAGGTGAACTCAAAACTTTAAACAGAGAAAGCAGTCTGTGTCATTTGTTTTCAGACTGACACAAACATTTAAACATGATAAATGTTGTCAGTACAAATATAAATATATTTTGTTATTGGTGATAAAATGACTAAAACGTTTGGAATTATTTGGTTTGTGGCAGTGTAAAATATATTTCGTGATTTGGTTCAGAACTCCCAAATGATGTCACGAAGACAGTATTTTTAGTTTTAAATTGGTGTCTTCAACAAGGCGTTGTTTTATAGTTGGGAGATCAAATACTATCTCAGTTTTCAACCGAATTATATTAGAATAGGGATAACTATGTTGTATTTGATTGTTTTGGGGCCGTAAACGATGGTTTTACTGTCGCAAATATCCGTTTTACCGGCTCTGCTAACGCGGAGCCGGTAAAACGGATATTTGCGACAGGGAAACCAGCGTTTACGGCCCCAAAACAATCTATTTATTTATATTTATTATTTATTTATTGGTGTTTAAGGTCACATACTTATGCACAATGGCTAATCGTGACCGTGACAGTTTTATGGGTGGAGGAAGCCGGAGTACCCGGAGAGAACCACCGAGCAACGACGAGCAGCTGTCAGCTCCCCAACATCGTAACTCTGAACTCTGCACCGCAGCACAGCCAAAACAATCAAATACAACATAGTTATCTCCACACTTCAGATATGAGACTTATTCATACTGTCCTTGGGTTTCATTTTGTTGGGAAATATCTTTATCCCTAACCAGAATGACATAATGACATTCACATCATAATGTATACTTCTCGTTATAATTTAATTGTCTTTATTGATATCCAATTTCTTTGCATATACAGTACGTGGCGAGTGCATTATCATTAAATCGCCCACAGAGTGGCGATTCCACCCGAGCAATAATTGCAATTTTGTTGCAAAGCTTAACCACCACAAGCAAAGTTTCAGTCAATGGACCTCCGGGTTAGACAGAGAGGTCCATTGGCTGAAACATTGCTTGTGTTTTTTGTAGATAGGTAAAAAATGTGAAAGTTATAGTTTGGGTGATAACTCCACTCCGCGGGTGTTTAAGTTACAATCCACTCTCCACTGCAGTTGATCAAGGTGAGTCTTTCTTAACTCGATGAATGTTTTTGATATCGTATCAACGGTTTTGTCCCAAAAAAACTATGCGTGACTGACAGTAATACACAGAACGACACCCGTGTGTGAATGGGTTAATCGACATGGCACGAGTGCCAGCGCGGAAGGATAAATCGAGAGGCATCAAGCCTCGAGTTTTATCCTTCCGCGATGGCAAAAGTGTCCTACTATCGATTAACCCATTCGCAAGCAGGTGTCGTTCTGTGTTTATTACATGCCTTCAGGTGTATAAAAACAATTATTAGAAGGACTTTCAGCAATTCATTCGACAATTATCAGCAAAAAAGAACACATTTTGTCGCCAATCTAATTCGACCCCTGAGTTCCAATGTGTTATATTTGCCTTCCTTCAAATATAACACATTAGGACTCGGGGGACGATTTTCAGCTATCGCTAGGGATCCAAATTGTAATTGCGTTGCACGATTCCAGTGACATTCCAGTGCAATTTCGCTTCTATTTAAAAGTAGCCCGTCAACAATTTTCGTTCCCCATATGTGTGGGGAACATATTTTCATTTTCCGCATGGTTTACTTTTGTAGTAGATGGAGATTCCACAGAACAGACGTGTCATAATAATTAAAACGTAATTGCTACAAGTGAACTCACGCGGTTTGTTCACACTAATTTTCCTCTTGTTACTTCAAGATTGCGTGTATAACAATATGTTGAAATGAACCCGTGCACAGGAGTTAATACAACTGCAATGAAGTAAATGGCTGAATTTCGGCCGCCTTATAGTAAATTATAATACATAATTCGCCCTAAATTAAATTATAGCAATTGAAAATGAATTCGCAAGCCCACAACTTAGCACGTCCACTCTACAATCAAACTCCTCTAAAGCGAAATTTTACTTATTTCAATTATTATGTGAACAAATTTGAGAATAATAATTATTACTTTGTTGCAAGCTTGGGTGTCAGATACAAGTTTGTTAAAATTATGCCCCCTGGTTCATATTTGGGCTCAATACAGGAGCCCAGATTTTAACTTAGTGCAATATGGGGAATAATCTTCTTCTTCAGGACCAACTGGCAGAATCTTTTGATATATTGTATCTTCTTCAAACCAAGGCCCTGGGTTGGAGCCCAAATTTGAACTTGGTCCAATATGAGGAGTAATCTTTAAAACTCTTCTTCTCCCAAAACACTAATCAGAATTGTTTACCTGGTGGAGTGTTGGAAGCCCATATTTGGGCTTTATTCTGAAGTGTCGGTACCACAATCTAAAGGCTTCATATTGAGTGATTGTTCTACATATGATCTTTGAAGTGAAATTGTTTAGTCTGTTTGGATTTACCTTGTTACACTCTCCCATAAATTGTAACAACAAGGCAAAGTTATGTCAACAAACGCCGATGACTGTAAATAATTCAGCACTCTACCGGGGGGGGGGGGGGGGGGCACTAAAAATTTGCAAGACGTGACGTCCTATTTTTTATTCGGCTCCTTTTTACACCCACCCACCACTACGTGCAAATTTTCTACTACCGTTCTCAGACACCCCCCCCCCCGACCCCCCCCCCCCCCCCCACTCTCCGATTAAAATCCAAAATAAACTTATAAACTTAGTAGGCACAGCTGTCTTTGTGGAGTTTTCATAATGTTCTTAAACTGGTACCACCAATTTAAACCTCTGTGGGACCCAATCTACAAATCTGGCTTGGCCAGAGCTTGTGTACATATACGGAAACAAATTTTCATTTGAATTGTTCTGTCAGTATTCTCATGTGTTAGCTACTTTCCTCTTCTATCCATACAAATCCTATTAATAAATAAATAACTTGGGTTGAATTTAGTGCATCAGAGAGAATTTTCCCAAAATATTGTCCGCACATTTTCCACATTTCGAACAAGACACCCACGAGTTACTAACGTGTGACATTTTCCCAGATTAAGCCCAATATTCTCACATATAAAGCCTCCTGATGTTGTATTTATGTTAAGAGTGTGATGTACAACATCATCTTTAAAGTTTGAAACACAAATGATGGTATATATTAGCTGATATATTGATATATTGTTAAGAAATTCAAAAAATTGCACAGGTTGGAAATGCATATTTTTGGCGCACTCAAGAGACCCACCCACACCCCCGTCACGTCTTGCAAATTTTTGGTGTCAAATTTGTTCAACTCAAGTCCATCAGTTAATAATTGGGTTCTCAAATTTAACTTACTATTTACAATATTACCTTGGCAATGTTCTGTTCATGTAAGGGCCCTGGATGATATGGGTGGAGTAGGGTCTAACAATAATAATCTAATCTACCTTTAATCTCGAGGCATTGTTCATCGACGATATACACTGCGGTAGAGATGCGCAGAGGCGTCGCGGTAACCGGTTCTCGTCAGATCACCGAGGTTAAGCAACGTCGAGCGCGGTTAGTAGTTGGATGGGTGACCATTTCAGCGACTGATTCGCGCTCCCGTGTTGTGTCCTTAGGCAAGGCACTTAACACCGATTGCCCACATGGGGGCACGACAACGTTGTGTACTAAGGCGTACTGCACGTCGATTGTGCGCATGTCTTCAACCAATCTAACCCTGTCTGTGCCGCGGTGCTGAGTTAAGAGTTACGATGTTGGAGAGCTGACAGCTGCTCGTCGCTGCTCTGTGGTTCTCTCCGGGTACTCCGGCTTCCTACACCCGTAAATCTGTCACCGACATGATATGACCTAGGCTGTTAATGTGTCGTAAACCCTAATAAAGTTAAAGAGATGCCCCACACTTTAACTCTTCATCTGGGGACGCAGTGCATAAGTGGTTTAGGGCTGTCACGATTTTTTAATTTAGGAATCGATTAATCGTCGCAAATAATCGATGATAATTGATTGATCGTACCTGGATGACCCCCATCTCCTTCTCTTTGAAGTCGATAAAAATGAAGTTGAAGTCAGTTGACCTACCTCAAGTAAACAACGAAGACGATCCTCTTTTAGTTACATTCAAAGCTTTGATGTTCTGAACTTTTGAACCGTCAGTGTAATAATCAAGACCGGTCGGCAGTTGCGAAGTTCGCAACTGCCGACCTGTCTTGATTATTACACTGACGGTTCAAAAGTTCAGAACATCAAAGCTTTGATGAATGTACCTGAAAGACAAATGCTTTCAATAGCTTCTTGGGGTTTAACATCGATGTTCTTAACTCTTTACCTTTAGAAACAATAGTTTTTTCAACATATTTTCTTTTAATTATTAAACGTCTAAAACGGGATATAATTTACCGATTATTCGATTTCGCCGTGACCGATCAACAATCGATTAATAGATTAATCGTGACAGCCCTAAGGTGGTTATAGCATTGAACTTTACACCGAAAAGTCGATGTTGCGAACCAAACACGGGTAAGACACTTAATCCCGATTGTTCTCGTGGTTGTCCGGTGCCATGAACAAACACTCACTGTATGTCGAGACTACGCATATTTCAACCATTGCTAACCCCGTTTTTGCCGAGCTGGTATTTTGGCGAGTCGGATAGTTGTTTGCCGGTGCTCGCTAGTTGTGTACGAGTACTCCGGTCTCCTACACCCGTAAAACCGTCCCACACGGGGTGACCCTGACTGTCCGAAGTGTCGATAAACCTCAATAAATATAAAAATAAACTCATCACTTTACAGTTCTAAGAGACGATACTTCCAAAATATTTTGGAGTGCCATGTATTTCTATTGTTCATTTTTGTGCCGCAAAAACGGAGGTTATGACCTATCTTTTGGACGAATTTGATGCGTTCCCTCCCATTAAAGTTTACACGCTTTGTTTTCTGGAAAAAAAATAACAGAACATAATAAATGTATTAAAAGTTGTAAACCTACGTCAAGTTAAGCAGAAGATTAACCCTTTGAATTCAAGCCGTTTTTTTACGGTTGCACGTTGAACATATTAATTGGTCTACCCCGTAAATAATGGACATGGAATCTTCCAGTTGCTGTCATTGAACTGATATGGAATATACGAATATACCACCAGTCTTCAAAGGGTTAATTCGACGGACTGCTGATTCTACTTATAGTCGATATATCGCATTGCGACAGTGTGTCACAGCTGCAATATTCATATTCGATTCTGAAGAGGGGTAGTGAAAACGATTATGGTCATTTTATCGTCGACACAAAAATATATTACATGCAAATCGGGATTTATTTGTTGTATATTTGTGTATATAATGATTTTCATGACCAAACCAGACAAGTTATCCAATCTACGTTATTACATTTCTAGAAGATTATATGTTAATGTGATACAGTACATACGTACTTTCGGTAAATTTGATCGATCTTTTGTGCCTGTTTCCTTTTTAGTCAGAATTTTAAGAGGAGGAATGTAATTCGTTTGACACATGATTCCAGTACATACGTACTTTCGGTCACTTTGACCGAACCTTTGTGTCTATCTCACGTTTTCAGTCAAAATTTCAAAATAAAACGTGTAACTCCTTCAACATATCATTTAGTCTATGTCTCTGGTGTTTTGGATCTATAAGTTATCCTCTGAAGTTCTATCTACAGTACGTGGAGAGTGGATTGTAACTAAATCACCCGTGGAGTGGAGTTATCACCAAAACTATTACTTTCAAATTTTGTACATATGGACAAAAAACACAAGCAATGTTTCAGCCAATGGACCTCCGGGTTTAACCCGGAGGTCCATTGGTTGAAACTTTGCCCGCTGTGCTTGTTATGCTTTGCAACAAATTTGCAATTATTGCTTGGGTGGAATCTCCACTCTGCGGGTGATTTACTGATAATACACTCTCTATGTACTGTATCTTCAGAATCATTTGAGAAGTTAAAAGGGCAAAGTGTGTTCCTTGACACGAAAAAGAGCACTAATTATGCAGATAAATGTTAATTCTCGACGATTTGTGATAGGTCACGCGTCCTCATGTACCCTATCAGAACTGTATGTACCCTTCGCGTTCTGCAAATTACATATACACAGATATTTGAGTTAATGTGTTCTGTTGCGTGAACTGTTTCCAGCTGACGGCGGAAGTATTTTTGAAAATTTATGTATTTTGAGATAACATGGAGTTGCCACGATACTGATACAACATGGAAAATACCGTACACCTATCACCTCTTCCGAATACAAAAAAATAGCTGACTCCTGAACCGAAAATTCATCTACTGACTAAAACTTGGCATTTTTGTATCTAAAAACGCCGCTCATGACCCCTCGATAGTCTCTCCAACGTGGTGTCAACGCAATAGTTTTCTGGAACTAACTGAATCATAGGACAGCCACAGGTGGAAGGGGATTACGGGGGAGTAGAATGAACTACGCGAGTTTTTAATGTATTCGACGGACGACATGGCGAGCGTGAATTTCAGAGAAAAACTCTCCCTACTCTCTCCGATCTGTGTTCTTTATTTATACCAGTATTAATACTGAATCGGGTGAATGAAACGGACATTTTCATAATAATAATAATATACATTTAGAAAGCGCAAACATCTCACAATATTAAAAAATGTCCATGGCGCTTTACAACACTGCTCATAAACAAAATGATGACCAACATAAGATTTAAAAATATTTGTTAAATAAATGGGATTTCAATCTAGATTTAAATGCTGTCAAAGAAAGGGCTGTTTTAACAAATTCGGGTAGCATGTTAAACAGTCTAGGAGCATTATACCTAAAAGAACGTCCACCGTAGCTAGCGAGAACATGGGATTTCTCTTCTAAAAGATTTTGGTTTGTGGAACGGAGGGGGGCGTTTCGGTATATATAGTTTTACTAGATTAGCAATGTAAGCTGGGGACTGCTTCATGTGTACTTTATATGTGAAGAGGAGAATTTTGAACTCAACTCTGGCCATAATAGGAAGCCAATGCAAACTTTTCAACTTAGGTGTTATGTGATCTTTCTTTTTCGCTAATGTCACAATGCGTGCTGCTGTGTTTTGAATAGACTAGTCTGCCAGGTTGTTTATTGGGAAGACCATGTAGAAGCTAATTACAGTAGTAATTGAAGAAAATATCACGTTCGGCGGTCTGTTTACATTCTTACGTGAAAGTGTTTTGTGTTGAAGCATTTCATTCACATCACAATACCACTCAGATACGTAACGATAAATCAGATGCACTATTACATGATGTTCTTACACATAGGCTGTGTATTTTACCCAGCAAATTTCTCACTGTCTTTATTATGTTGGATAACGTTGTATGCAAACAGCAATCATGGTATGAAACAACAAACTTTGATTATCAACTTTTGAGAGTATGGGGGTCATATTGGGTAAAGGGAATATTAAAAGATTATTCTTGTGTTCGCATTTAATCAGGGACATGCGAATCGCACGTTTTCGGTTCGAATCTCGAATCGAATCACTTTTATTATTCGAAATCGAGTCGAACATCGAATCGAATCAGTGGCGTCTTGAAGATGACCGGTGGAGGTTGGGGTGCTATGAACATGATTTATTCCGACATTGATGCCTCAAGTTCCGACTGATAAAATAATCCTTCTACATTATCAAGACATGGCTTCGTACATTATCGTAGAAGGCATGCCTTAGTCGAAATATTTCCATTTAAGGATTATAGTTCATCGTCGACATTGCTTGGACACTTTAAATTTGCATTTAACAGTGGTTGGGACTAGTGATTTTGAAATTACCATGGCGGTTGGCACCAGTGTAGATGCTATTTATGTTAACCTTATCGACCGTTTCTCCGTCCAGGAACATGATACGTCATAATTTGATTAAATAGGATGGGTGCTAAGTGCATGTGTGTGGTAGACCAATCAATATTTTCAACGTGCATATTAATTGGTCTACCCCTAAATAATGAACGTGAACTCTTCCAGTTACTGACATTGAACTAATATGGAAGATACCACCAGGGTTCAATGGGTTAATGTTGCTGAAGTTACACTTAGTCTTCTATTTCAACATTTTTTATGTACGATCTCCGTCCGAACAATACGTTTTGTGAGACGATGAAGCTGACTGATTCCAAGCTATATTCCTATGAAAAAGACCCAAGAGGAAGTGAATGGGCAGCCGATTTCGAAATCGAACCGATTATCAACTAAAGATTGGAAATCCAGTCGAATATTGAAGCTTCGCAGGGCCGAACGTTTAACCCTTTACCTAACCTGAAAAACAGAAGACACTTACAAAAAAAATCTTGAATAACTAATTTTTTTTCATTTTTTTTGGCTCAAAACATAGGTTATGACCCTAGTTAGAACGAGCTTCACGAGGTCGTTCCATCGAGGGGTCATAACCTATGTTTTTGAGACAAACAATAAAAAAAATATATATAAAAATTAATTGGAGATTTTTTAAGAATAGCGCTGGCTGGCTTTGGACGTTACGTTGGGTAAAGGGTTAATCCCCCCACCCCCCACCCCCCCCAAAAAAAAAAAAACAGGAATTTGTTTCCGAAAAAGCATCTAACCCTGTCAGTATTAAAATGTTTCGTTAGCCCGCAAGGATGTCTTCGAGCATGGGTCAGCTTGTTATAAATCACGTAAGTGTTCTTCAAGTCAAACACTATTGGATGCAAAGTTTGGGGAAAAATGTTATATTTCGTCAACTTATCCCGTAAAATCCGCGTTGACGCTCTGTACTGAGGCAATTAAGTGTGAGCGGTACGGTGGGCGGTGGCTCGAGAGCATTGAATTTTTAACTGAAAGATCGACGGGTCAGTTCTCACCAGTAATAACTAACAAAATGATACACGCGCATGGACGTCAGAGTCGCGCAATGCCACCGCACAATAATACCCGGTGGCGAATTAGGGTGGATCAACGACATGATATAACGAATCTCTGTTATCTGAACTATGTAGTAACTCTCTCTGGTGTAAGCTAATGTTCCAGAATATTCGGAATTCAAATACAAAGATTGAGGAACTGAGTGAGTTAAAAGAGGACTATTAAATGGAGATCTCTAACTTAGAAGTGGGAACAACCCAGAGTAAAAACAAATCGCCAGAAAAGGAGTCATGGAGGATTGTAACCAATAGGGGATCAAGCACAGAGTGCTTTGGGTGGTATGCTTGTTAACGAGAAGCCAATATTTGAAGAGTACATTGATAGCAATGTTGTGTGTGTGTGTGGTGTGTGTGTGTGGGGGGGGGGGGGGGGTGGTCTGCAGTGTAAGCTGAGGATGAGGTCCCGGGACATAGGGAAAATGAGAAAGATAGTGAAAAGGGGTGCGAAATGTGTAATTTAGGCATTCAGGTGTTGTGGAGACTCTGGAACACTTTCTATTAGAATGTCAAAATATTAGTTTAACAGAATTCACTGTGAATATAGTGGGGAAGGGGATGGGAAAACGATGGACAGGTTGAAATGGGGTGACAAAAAGGAGAGAGTTCGTATGCTTATCGGGGAGACTGAGAAAAATGTAGTACAGTATGTTATCAAACAGTTCATTTTCCGGGTGTTGAGGGGTGGGAATAGAGGCGTGGGGATAGGGAGGCATTTGGGAGTTTATGGTGAATCAAGGCCTTCTCACGTGGGAACCGCGTCTGGCCTAACATGTTATTATTATTATATGTCCCTCGTGTGCTGGTGATTTTCGGTTTTCTCAACAACTCTTTTAATTGTGAATGCTTAAACGGTTCGGTGCCCTGAGCGTGCAGATGAAGTTCGTCAGGTGATACTCTTTTGTAATTTTAAATATTTCGAAAAATTGTCTAAACTTGTCTGGGGTCATTTCCGACGTCAGACCTGAAACCTTAAGGGAACAATTACGATATCTGGTTGCTGCGTCGTTGAACCGATCTCCCTCGGTTATGAAAAAGACTGTAACTAGACACTCCCGTGTTGGGCAGTGATGGATATGCGTACACGTTCTTGTCAAAAAAGGCAAGATGTTTTCACTTATGCACGGCAGCGTAGACCTACCACACAATTACAAATTAGATGGCTTGAAATTACAATTTAGCTAAATTTCAATTATATAGAGAGTAATCGCTTGACTGGACTGGTTACGTGAAATAATTCATGAGAGGTGAGGGACGTTGTACAAACACGAGTGCGCGAATGCGCACGAGTGTTTTACAATATAGTCCCTCGGCTCGAATGAATTATTTCACGTAACCAGTCCAGTCAAGCGATTACTCTGTTTATTGCTTTTCATTATTAACGATAATTAGATTATTTAACCCTTTACCTATCGTAACGACCGAAACCGGCCAGCGCTATTCTCAAAATCGCCAAATAATTTTCATTATTTTTTCATTGTTTGTCTTTAAATCATAGGTTATTACCCCTCATTGGAACGAGCTCGTCGAGCTCGTTCCAATGAGGGGTCATAACCTATGTTTTGAGACAAAAAATGAAAATAATAGTTATTCAAGAATTGTATTTGCAAGTGTCGATTGCTTTTCATTTTAGATATAGGGTAAAAAAAAACAAAAAAAACAAAACAACGAAATCCCCATTACACTCACGACAAAGCGTCTTCGTTTGAGAGCACGGATACATGACACAATTGTTGATTGCATAATTAAGTTATCGTTTATAATCAAACCGGGAAATCCCAGTAAATCACTCTTTGGAAAGTAATAAAAGATAATAACTCGTAACTATAAGATGGTAACTTGTTATCTTGTAGTTACAATTTAGGACCTTGTAATTGCAATAGAACAAGTGAGATAAATAAGCAGATCTACCCTGTAGTCAGGCGGCATTTGTCCATATTATGGCGCTACTTCTTTTTTTTTTGCCAAGTCTGGTTTCTCACCTGAGTTAGTTTAACAATGTCCCTAGGAAGAAGATTCAACTTGTTGTCAACTTGGCGGACGCGTAAAACTGCCGCCATATTGAATTTCAAAATGGCCGCCAATGCAAACCTATTTTCGTTATTATCTCGGAGACTAATGATGATAGAGTGTTCATTGCAGTGCCTTTACCCCCCCCCCCCCCCCCCCCCCATTTTTAGGGTCTCCGAGTAGCGTGGACTGATTTGCAGGAAGGTGGGATGACGGCCATCTTGAATTTCAAGATGGCCGCCATTGAAAAAAATTATTTTCTCTTTTTTTTCTCGAAAAATAAAGCGTATTATAAGACATGGCACACATTCTTCTAGTAAAACAAACTAGATAATGCAGTTTCTTGAAGGTAATGTGATGGAAACATTGAAATCCAAGATGGCCAAAATGGAACGAGTGGGTATGCAAAGCAACAATATTTTGAAATGAGTGGAAACTGACACAAACAATTCCAGCGTTATGTAAGTATATAAAGTACCATATGCTGTGATTGACTGGAACTCTCAAGGATGCTATACTGGCGAAATGTCACTCTTGAACATCTTCATCTGCAGGGCTGTTTGGTTCGACATTCTCACAAGACTCACCACAACCACAGAGGTCTGTGCAGAGCAACATATTTGTCCTGCATCCGCATGAAAGTCTTGTGCAACCAGTTTTACAATTGCATTTCCTCTGCTCCATTGAGGATTCTGGTGCTGGAGCATTCAAACAATGACCGGTTTAAGTTGACCTTCTACTGACTCCCAGAAGTAGTCTTTGGGTGAGGGTAATTTAGGAAGAGGTGTTACCGAAGACTTCCACACAAGGGCCATATAAAGAGCTCGAGAAGTGTGTGGTTTTAGTGTTCCTTGAGTTGGTGGCAACTGTTGTCCTTCTTTGCCTTTCCTTGTAAACAGAGACCATCTAAGATCTCTCAAGTTATCCATCTCATTTATATCGGAGGTAGAGTATAAGGAACACATATATCGCTCCATTTGATTGTAGATTTGCGGCGTTACATCTTCTTGTGATCCGAATCCATTGAATGCTTCAAGAATATCATCGTCCGCTTTCATAAACGCTTTGAAGTGACTCAGTAATCCTTTGCCGGCAAATGTTCCAGTGTTATCAGTTCCTTTGAAAGCATACCACCCGACGAGAGCGCCTGTCTTTTTGGAACCGAGTTTCAGAAAGCAATCCTGGATGGATATACGTTCACTTTTCTTTCTGATAAGCGTAACTGACTCTGGAAGTAAAGGGAAGTGACTCAAAAGAAGAACGAATACATCAGTATCCACAGAGAAGACATCCAGTTCGCACTGTGGGTTCTTCGCCATTACGTCAAATGAGTTCAGGAGCACAAGTTGGTCACCCTCCTCAAGATTATGCTTGCCCATCACCATCTCCGGCATACTGACAATGTCACGCAATTGGCCATTTGTCTCCATCGACGTATTATGCATAACTATCACTCTCTTGGTGTTGCCCTGGTAATGTTTAAGTAGTTTTTTCAGAAAGGTAATTTGTTAACTCCGCCTTAGTTTTCACGTGAGAAAGGAATGCCTTCAGATTTCTTATTTCGGTGCTGTCATTGACATGGTAATGCACTGGTGTTGTTGTACTAGCTCGTTTCTGGGGGGTGGTTTCCTTGAGAGACCCAGGAAGGTATTGATCAAAAACAATTCAGAGTTTGTCATAAGGGTCGCCCATATCAGCCACAATATCTATGAATCTGTCTGCAAATTGTGAAGCATTTGTCATTTATGGAGTTTTGTGCACCATGTTGACAACACACATGGCATCAATAATCAAAACTGAGTCGGTCGGGTGAGCATCACTTTCTGGTTCTGAGATCACAATGTCATCTGGCAGTGGCAAGTTCATAACTGCCGACACTAATTTGGATTTATCAGTTTGCATTATCATTGATCCATCTGCGTGAAATTTGGAAGGTGGAGCAACGCTGAATTCAAAGTCTGCAATGCCATCTCTGATAGGGAAGTCCGTTCTCGTCTTGCACACCACAAGAAATCGAGACAATAATGTCCTCTCCTGTTTTATGGATGTCAGCTGACCTTTCATTTTAGTTTTGGTAACAGTTCCCGCATCCTTGAAGTAGGACAAACTGTTCTTTTTCTGGGCATCACAGAAATTGACCGATTTCTCCACCATACTCGTAGAGAAGAATTTCTCCAATTAGTCGCGTCCTAATTTGTCACGGTTTTCAATGTTTTTGCTTAAATTGTCAGGTGTAACAGCATACGTAACAAGGTTAAACATATCACATTCGAGGAACGGATTTCCTTGTCTAATTAGAATCTTCGAAACTTCAGCTGCAAATGATAGTATCTTTGATAATTTCGTCCCGAGGAGTTCATGATGTAGAGAACTTGGCTGCCTTATTTCAATTCCTGTACTATGCGACTTAGTGTGGGAGCTATGATAAAATATTTGTCTAGAGCAGTGTCTTTGCCTGTAATTCCAACAAATCCTCCCTTGATCTTCATTTTCTTGTGCTCCTGTTCTATGCCATGATCTGGATCAATAGCCGTGAAAGGAATGTTGTGTTTTGTCAAAGAAAAATTGCCATCATCCAAGAACTTCCAAGTCTCAGGATCTGAAGTTTGCAATTCCAACATGTCAGCGACATAGAGTGGTCCCCATCTTGCGTATTTGTACCGGTCGTGTGCATGGGAATAAGGAAACATCTCTTCCAGTTTACCCAAATGAAGCTTTTAGTTACAAGTTATTGTGGCCGCAGTTAACATCAGCAGTACCTCAACCTGTTTCATATAGTTCGCTAGGAATTTGGATATGCCATTTGCTTGTTCCTTCCACTCGTTCAATCGTTTAGGATAGTTGGAGGCAGAGATTGTCTCATGCATTGTAGCCACTTGTAGTTTGAATTCTCCTTTGGTGAAATCTGTCTTCTCGTTGGAATATGCTGTAAATGCATCTAGTACTCTCTGGATGTGGTGCTCAAAAAATGATCTTTCTTCTTTTGAGAAGAGAACCTGTGTGAATATGGTGAAAAGTGCGACCAGTGTGATTATATGAGCTTCAATGCATCTGTATATGTGTCGACCTTCCAAAATCTGGCGTACTGTAGCTGATCCATAGATACCAGCTTCTTCCCAAACTAGATCAATTCCACTTCCTTCTATGTACTTTCCCAGGCACTTGAGTCCTGCCATAGTTATATGTAGAGATCCAAGTCTGATGCACCAGTTTTCTTTATAATCATTAATCTTTACTGCACGGTCATACAGATCACCATCAAGTGTTATAATTGGTCTGTTCCCTTCACCAACAGTGATGGAGTTGATTTGTTGAGCATGCTTCAAAATTGTCAGAAGCACAGGCCATTCGGTGGGACTTCTGTATAGCTGAGTAACAATTCGATATTCCATACTGGGTTCTCGTCATGTATCAAGGAATTAAAGGTGGCCAATTTGGGTGATTTATAGCCACATGCACTCTTTGTGTCACTATCACGAGGAGGAATATCAATTACACTTGAAACAGGTGAGTTTGCTGTTGACACATGTCTAGTCGTATGATCTGAGGAAGATGTGGTGCACTGTTCTGACGAGACAAGAGTTTTGTTACTGGAATCCGTTGAATCCTCGACACTCAGACTGGACATTATTTCAGCTCGAGAATCTGCGACTTGTGATTCCTCTACCATCTCTGTCACAAGAAAGCTACACATGAGTAACCAAACTGTATTATACTGTGCGTAGTCAGTGAGATTTTGCGACAGGCTACCCAACATATATGGTAATTTATGAGACACAATCGGAGATACTGATTTGTCACAGTTCATATATTTCATCTCCAATGGATTGTTCATAGATTTGTCTTTAATGGTCAAGTCCAGCTTCAAGTCCTGACCAACTGGAGGGGCACCGTTCTCTGACCGCTGGGCTATTAATAAATCAGCACCATGAAATGATCCCACATCACTTCCTAGATCAATGTTGTCGATTACAAACAGTGGCCTGATCCCCTGTTTCACAAATGAAGGAACGTGCACACCTTGCATATTTGTATTTATGTCATGCACAATGGCTGATGCCATTCTTGTTGTTGTCCGTTCGACGTCATCATAGGTGACGCCAACTTGCAAGTTATTCAGTATCTGAACATCAGATCTAGACCGGTTAGCCTGATGTGAAGTCAACGCGAGGCCAACAGAAAGTGGAGTTGTCTTTGATTTCTGGAATTTTCCATCAGCTTGTGTGTTATATGTCTCTTGTCGCCTTGATCTGAATGAGGATATAATATGCTGAGCAAGATTTCTTGATAATTTTTCAATTTCAGTCTCACGAGTCACATTGAGATTCGTATGCGGACCACAGATAATCCATTCCAGAAATTGTTGCAGCTTCAAAGGTGTACTGAAGTCATCAAATGTTCCAGTGAAATGCCAGTCAGTCATTTCATTGATTTCCCTGCGGAGGATCTTAGACGCCTTGAACAGATTATCCACCTCATCGCCAATTCCTATATCATACATATGTGATATTAATTTCGCCTTGGTCCTTGTTGAGAAAACGAGATCTGGGTTTTGGGCCTCGCTTTGCGAAGTCTATTCCTGGTACTTTTCCAGCAAGACACCCTTCACATAATGCTTGTAAGGTGATTTTGGGTGTGTGGTCACACCGTGCTCTTCGAGAAGTTGTTTATATGTATCCTCGATAGTGTTCATGTCAATGCCAGGAAAGTCCGACTCACTATCTTCCTCAATTATATAGTCAACAATGTGTGCTATTTCTATGTCACATACTGCCTTAATAACACACTCACCTTCTGAACTTTCAGTGGAAGATGGAGGTGAGTCTATATCTCTTGTTTCTTTTCTCAGGCAATTGATGTGATATTTCATATTTTGTGCGAATGCGTTTTTTTCATTGTAAATATACGCAAGTCTGGCAGCAGCATCTTCATTTTTCGTAGAATCCTTGATGCGCAAAAACTTTCTTCCCATATCAGTGGAAGTGACACTATGAACATTACTACTTGCATCACTCTGGCAGAAAGTGCAAAGATCCGGATCAAATGTTTTCCTAGTCTTAGATGAAGAATATCCAGATGAAGTAGACCCACCAGAGCTATGTCTCCCACGTTTCGTGAATTCTGCTGCTGACGCTATAACATCTGTATACTTCTTTTGAGCCCTATTTAGATTGCCTTTATGACAGATGGACCGGTAACATTTCCTATGATAGATGTATTTGGTCCCTTCAGAGATCTTGAGATCTTTAACACGATTCAACACGTCGAAATGCTGTCCGATTGAGGTCCATTCAACACAAAAGGATTGTGTTTTCCAAAGACTTTTGACTTGCTGCTGAATGTGGGCCATCATCTGACTCATTACATATGATGCATTTATTCATTTTCGTTCACAAGTTGATATTTGTTGCTGCCATGGTTCATCGGTATCCTCAAACTTGTAAAGAAAGAGAAATTCTTAAAACGTCAGCTGTGTCACATATTTTGGTGTATGAATGGCAGCCATCTTGGATTCCTAGATAAACGCCATTAGATTAAGAGTTCATATATGTCAGTGGATGTTATTAGTTGACCTCGCAAATATGGGTTAATATAAGAATTGGGATGCTAACTCCTTTTTCTTCTCAAAATATGTAAGAAAGAATGTTACAGTCTTCCAGACGGTGGTCATCGAGAATGTCAAGAATACCTCCATCCTGGAATTCTAAGCTGGCCACCGTTTCAATTCTTTGACAGAGAGCCATACTATATGTGATCCATGGTTCTAATAGATCATAAAATGAGAAAGCAGACACTTAAATGGGGGTCTCTATCTGCTTTAGTTTCCGAGATATGGGGAAAAATAGGGTTTCTGTGGCAGCCATTTTGAAATCCAAGATGGTGGCACTTCCGGGTGTCTGCAAATTTAACAACATGTGATCCGTGGACCTAACAGCCCCTAAAAACGAGGGCACGGGCATTGAAATGATGTCTCTATCTGCTTCAGTTTCCGACTTATGGGGGGAAATAGGATTTCTATAGCGGCCATTTTGGAATCCAAGATGGCGGCACTTCCGGGTGTCTGCAAACTTGACATCAAGTTGAAATCTGTTCCCGAGGGTGTCAGCAATCCTATAAAAGAAAGAAACTAGAGTTGGCAAAAAAAAAAAGAAGTAGGTTACAATTGCTGCCTGACTACTGCATACTTAGATGGTGTAGAGTGAGGTGTATAGTATGTACTCATTATGGTAAAGGGTCGAACACCTTGTTAGATAAGTAAATTGGAGTCTGGATCGGAGGTGCTCGGCGGGAGCGGTCTCGATTCGGATACGAGTATCCATAATGGAAGAATATACGTAAAGTGACGTTCTGTCGACATATTACAGCGGAATAACAACCGCTATTTCCGTCCCCACGTCGATTACTATACAACACTTTACCCTATTAAATAGTGATTAGTAGAGGTATACTTGATATATTCTCATTACGTTGTATGTAGAGCTCCCATTATACTTCGCTGTTTACATTCCTGCTGCTCGAACATTTGTTAATTTAATAATTGTGTTTTTTCCAAATTTCTCAAATTTATGGTATGGTTTTATGGAATGTGTTGCAATTGCTTTGTCAACTACTCAATTTGTAAAACATACGCTTGCAGAGACGGCCGATTCGTTAGGTGAAGGGTGGTTAATATATTATTTTCTTCTTTCCTACTCTTCAATACTGTTTTGCAAAATATGTATCACGACTTGTACCTAACAGCCAGGCCGGCGCTACCTTCGCAGTTCTTTTTTCCACCGTTGTCTACCGTCAAGCATGTTGTGTGACCACTAATTGGAGCGACCTTGAACCAATCTATGGGATATTCTTGACTAGGACGTCTTCTTTCGCCCCCCCCCCCCTCTCGAGGTCAAAGATCAATGGTATTTTTTATAAGGAATTCGACCATATAACGGTCTGAAATCATCCTAGCCCTTAAATAATCCATCACCTATGTCTAGATTCACTTGCCTGGAATATTCCAATTGGTCC
The DNA here is from genome assembly GCA_031216915.1 of Pictodentalium vernedei. Taxonomy (NCBI): domain Eukaryota; kingdom Metazoa; phylum Mollusca; class Scaphopoda; order Dentaliida; family Dentaliidae; genus Pictodentalium; species Pictodentalium vernedei. The sequence goes on along the minus strand of CM062296.1, from coordinate 843,677,574 downwards.
TAAAAGCAAACTGATATATTTCCAGACGACTGAATATAAAAAAAAAACATAAACATTTATTTTCTTTGATCCAACCCCAAAAATGATGCCCGAACGAGACTTTTTTATGACATTACCATCAGGAACAAAGATTCACCACAGCTGTAACTTTATGATTACGCCTAGTAGTTCCATCTATTGTTATAATACCTTCATGTTTTCAAGGCGAATTCAATATTTATTTTTTTGGAATATCTATAACCTGGTACGGAGGAATATCTGTAGATCTTTGTGAATGGAGGGGCATTACATTCCAAAAACAGAAGTTTGCGCGCAAACTCCACGAAACGCGGGTAAACAAATATCCCTTAAGCTCGTCGGATTCCTTCTAGAATTAGACTGGTGAACATCGTCAGATTCCTTCTAGAAATAGACTGGTGAACTTAGAGCTTAGCGTTGCACTTTGGCCGACTTTGATTGTTCTGAGTAAGGGACTGCTGTCTGAAATAAAATATTCAACCCAGAACTTTATAATAAAAAATTCCGACTTCAAACAATGATTACTGATTACCCTGCCTGTGTACACAGTATAAGAAAAGTTTAGATTGTAAAAAAAACTATCGCATGTAACCGCCTTTTTCACTATTTAATATGTACCGTGCTGTTGTGTGGAAATGGCCTAGTAAAATCCCTAAACTTGTTATCGTTTATGACGCTATACCATTTTGTGTTTTTTTTACACGCAATTTGAAATACATACAGTTAAAACTAGAAGTCCTGTCACGAATAGTGCGCTTATCTAGGCTTAATTGCGCGTTGTAATTGCGCGCAATTGCCATATCGAATGGCATCCAAAGCACGGCAGGTTCTCCTGGTTACTCATAGCAAACACATGCAATGTTTCCGCCAATGGACCTCCGGGTAACCCGGAGGTCCATTGGCTGAAACATTGCTTATGCACAGGCGACATGTACAGATTTTGACAGCTTTACTTGGGCATATTAACGTGCTATTTGTGCGCATTTCATGACAGGACTTCTAGTTTTAACTGTACTGCTTCAACTAAAAATAGAGCTCAAAGTAAAAAAAACAATAAATTACACCGGTCCGCGTCGTGACCTCAGCGTTTCCACATGGCATACACATGGCTGACAAACTAAAATTTTGCTAGTGCAATGTAAGCTTTCCTCATAAAAAAAACATTATTATTGTTGACTGCACATCGCACTTGGCTGCGGTCATTTTCCCAGTGAAATATTTTCCCTGTATTCATCATAGTGCATACCATAATTACCATACATTTAATTTATTAATTGCCTCATAAACCTGTAGAAAGGTCTAGGAGGAGAATAACATACACACAATAATTTTCATACACGTGATGGTAAGCAAATATTGTTTTTTACATTAAATACAACGGTATACCAATAACATGATCTTGGAGGGCGTTCCGGTTTATTAACGACCCGACAGGAAGGAGCAATTTACAGAGGGCCCATTAACAGCCCGAGACGAAGTCGAGGGCTGTTTACGGCCCGACGCCTGTTAATCATTCCTTGAGGGCCGTTAATAAACAGGGACGCCCAACAAAATCTTGTTATTATTATTATTACCACTTCTAAAATGATTAAATCCAAAGATTCTTCATCAAGTTCACTTGATTGTGACATCTCGAGTCTTCACAATGCCTTTTAACCAAAATGCATGTGTCGTCTGTTTCTAGATAAACAAAACGACACGTGGTCAATCACATGATAGCTTAATTTAAATATTTATGTATGCCACTTGAAATCTTCCAAATCTATTAATTCATGACCAAATGGTGAAAGTTCACATATGTGTGATATTCATTACATTTATACGCGCGTTTGAAACTTCAATTGGAGCCGAGGTATTTCGAAATATTTATCTGGAGGCGGTCCGTTAACCAGGTTAACACACAACTCCCGGTTTGAGACTGCGCACTGTGACGTGGTAACAATAGAGATTAACAACCTTGAGACAGTGGTTCTCGCTGTAACATATTCTGTCACGGGTTGTCACCAATACACTGGCAAGTAAGTATGTACATGGAACATTGACCCGAGTCTTTCATTGCAGCGCATTCCGTGCTTACGTGAATTATTACATCTGTAAATCGAACAGCATGATAAATAGCTATAGTTTTGATGCATTGGGTCATTGTGAACCATCCACGTTTCACAAGATGCGAACAGCGATTCAATCATTCTACCCCTCTTCCTTCCCCTCTCTTCACCCGAAAACGTGAATGTATACCTATTCCAACAAGAGTTCGTAAAGAGTGGATTATTAACAAATAATATCTGTGAATACTTAATAATTTCTGCACAAAAAGAAGGGGCAGATATAAAAAACTAATAGCTCACCTTAAGAAACTTGTGGTGGATTTTCAGCTGTAAAATTGCAAGTGCTGCTTGAGTTGCTAGGTGGAAAATACGACCCACCCGACTTGTTCTATTAATAAACTCTGACCACTTTGCAGCAGATATTCCATGTGACCCACTAAAGAAAGCGACAGGTTAGTGTCAAATAACAAGTTGAAAAAAATATTCCACGAAATCCACTTGGGCAATCAATTTAACCCTTTAACTAACACTTGCAAAAAATATGTTTGAATTACTAATTTTTTTTAATTTTTTGTCTCAAAAACACAGGTTATGACCCCCTCATTGGAAAGACCTCGACGAGATCGTTCAAACGAGGGGTCATAACCTATGTTTTTGAGACAAAAAATGAAAAAAATAATGAAAATTAATTGGCGGTTTTTGAGAATAGCGCTGGCCGGTTTTGGCCGTTACGTTGGGTAAAGTGTTAACCAACAATCTGATTTTTTGTCAAAAATCAATGAACTTTGTCAGTCAATCACATATTTAAGTATATATATATATATATATATAATTACTCAATGATTTGTTATTATGAACATAACGCCAAAACCCCACATAGAGATCCCTCGGACGATACAACTAGTTATTAATTGATAGAGAAACAAATTTCGTTGCCATATCCTCTACAACGATTATTAGACACACAAACGGGACATGATTCTGGGGTGGGTGGGTGGGCGTGGGGGTGGGGTGGGGGTGGGGGTTGATTGGAAACGTATGCTGTTATATACTTGTTGAATGTTTTGAAGGATTTTTTTTATGCTTGAGTGTTTTAATAATCATATATTTCCGCTGGGCAGTTACACTTCATAGAGCCAATTTCTCTTTGGAGCGAGGTCTCAACAACTTTGTTCTATCAGCTGTCGGCGACTCGCTTTAATGAGAAAACGAAAATGTTTTAATATTTCTTTCATGTTCTCCACGGTGAGGATTAAGATAAAATCTGTCAGTTATTTCCTCTTCTCTCTCGAAACACATTACTGTAAGTTTTCAACAATCCTGCATTTGTATGAAATTAAGAGCACATTAACCCTTCAACATAATTTATAACAGTAAGAAATAGAACCAGTCATAGCAAAATAAATATAATTATAAACGATTATACAGCCCAATGTGTTAGCGTATTAAATGATGAGGGCACAGTTTATACAATCAAATAGAATTGAGAAATGTTCCTTGTTTTTTCCTTCACACACGATAGTGTGGCGTAGAGAATGAGAAATATCTTCATCTCATCATACCAATGCTTTACATAATCAATTTTATTGGGGTTTGGAGGTGTAAAACTTGTACCATATCGTTTTAAGATGGCGGGTTTGTTTATATGACGGTTTCATGCGAATAATCTTTTGTCGTGACTGAATCCGTTGTATATTTTTCAAATCAACATTTCATCACGATTCTTCTCACTTTTTATGAACTGAAGTAATTATTTATATAATCACTAGGGCTGTCACGATTTTTTAATTTAGGAATCGATTAATCGTCGCAAATAATCGATGATAATCGATTGATCGTACCCCCATCTCCTTCTCTTTGAAGTCGATAAAAATGAAGTTGAAGTCAGTTGGCCTACCTAAAGTAAACAACGAAGACGATCCTCTTTTAGTTACATTCAAAGCTTTGATGTTCTGAACTTTTGAACCGTCAGTGTAATAATCAAGACCGGTCGGCAGTTGCGAACTTCGCAACTGCCGACCGGTCTTGATTATTACACTGACGGTTCAAAAGTTCAGAACATCAAAGCTTTGATGAATGTACCTGAAATACAAATGCTTCCAATAGCTTCTTGGGGTTTAACTTCGATGTTCTTAACTCTTTACCTTTAGAAACAATAGTTTTTTTCAACATATTTTCTTTTAATTATTAAACGTCTAAAACGGGCTATAATTTACTTATTATTCGACAACGAAACATACTAATCGATTTCGCCGTGACCGATCAACAATTGATTAATCGATTAATTGTGACAGCCCTAATAATCTCAATTGCAAGCCCTATACCCCTTTCTCCTTTCTGGACGATTTTTAGACAGGATTGTTACGTCCTTTCTTTCTGAAACTCTGGGAACTTCAGAGGGGGTGGCTAGTCTACCCAGCAAAAGACGCACGATGGCTGTTCCCTGATCATAAAACTGATACAGGGACAATTCGCAGAGTAATTGTTCAAAACTTAATACGCTGAAAGTTCCGGGGTGGGTGAATCCACCCTCCCACTCTAAAGCGCTGCCGCTGTGGGATGTGAGAGTGGACTGATCACGTCGGTAATTGTAGATTGGTTGTTCCTCGCTCGTGTACCTGTTTGACAGAAAGTGCCCTCGTTAGTCACTATATCTTGTATTTTTAGCATTGTATGTAGCAAGCTCATCGTATCACTTTCACTCTGACGATCCGTGCATTGCGGAGTGAGGGGATTCATGATTCATGTTGGAAACGGAATATTACCTGCTTAAATTTCAATTTTTTATACCGTGAAAAATTACTAAATGATTTGTTATTATGAAATATCAATCTTGCGGTTTTAAAGCAATGTTGCATTTATAAATATATTTTGACTCATGTGGTGAGTCCATCACACCTCCTTATTCGCAATTCATCCGCCACATTTGATTCTTTTAGGTGGCGCACATGTCACAACAAGAAAGATATTGTTTCTACTACTATTACTAAACTCCCACTACTACTGCTATTAATATCCATTACTTCATTAATGTAAATTAGTCTGACAGAGCACGGTCATCTGTGGTGGTATGGTCATAGCTCGGTGAGCTCTTTCCGGAAATTATTTATTTATTTATTGGTGTTTAAGGTCATATATTTATGAACAATGGCTAATCACGACCGTGACAGTTTTACGGGTGGAGGAAGCCGGAGTACCCGGAGAGAACCACCGAGCAACGACGAGCAGCACCAGCTCCCCAACATCGTAACTCCGCACTGCAGCACAGGCAGGGTTAGATTGGTTGAAGACATGCGTACCATCGACGTGCAGTACGCCTTAGTACACGGCGTCATCGTGCCCCCACATGGGCAATGGGGGTGAAGTGTCTTGCCCAAGGACACAACGCGGTTGCCGCAAGTGGGATTCGAACCGAGGACCTCTCGGCTTGCAGCCTGCGCCTCTACCTACTGAGCCACCGCGCCCCCTTTCCGGAAATAACTACAGATGATGGTGCCAAGTACAGACCTGATACTCTTTTAACGCAATTCACCCTCAATGGACTACGGGTGATTCACCGACTAATTAGTGTCTGCCCTCTCCAAAGTAAATGCGTCGTACGCATAGTTTGCGTGGAAGTTATGAATTTACATTTTGTAATTGCTGTTTTGAATACTTATATATACTTCACTGTATATATTGTAATTTACTAGGTCATTGTTTTTTTTATGGATGACTTCCATAAGATGATGTCGTTAAAACATTATTTTCAGCTGTATCTGAAACATTGGAAACATGAAATTACTCATACTTTAATTGAAGACAAGAAGTATTTTCTCTTGAAATAGGTTATCCGATCTAAGTAAACATTTGGCACGCATCAATCATTTCTCTTAACGAAGATCACAGCTCTTTTATATATTAACTTGACCCCCTGGTATATTTCATTTTAAAATATCGGTCTGATGAGACTTTAAGTGTCGAAAGTACTTACCGAAGTTTTTGTACATAGTGTAAAAATGACAAAAGATTTTTTGTATCCTATGTAAATGTGGATTACTATGAATAATACAGACATACAGTTAAAACTAGAAGTCCTGTCACGAATTGTGCGCTTATCTAGGCTTATTTGCGCGTTGGAATTGCGCGCAATTGCCATATTGAATGGCATCCAAAGCACGGCAGGTTCTCCTGGTTACTCATAGCAAACACATGCAATGTTTCTGTCAATGGACCTCCGGGTTACCCGGAGGTCCATTGGCTGAAGCATTGCTCGTGCACAGGCCATATTTACAGAATTTGATAGCTTGTGTTTGCTATGAAAAACCAGGAGAACCTGCCGTGCTTTGGATGCCATTCAGTATGGCAATTGCGCGTAATTCCAACGCGCAATTAAGTCTAGATAAGCGCACAATTCGTGACAGGACTTCTAGTTTTAATTATACTTGGACTTTCGTCAGTCACACACACAGTCGGTCATACAAATAGCAGCGTGGTACCCGATTCGGATTTTGTACCCGATGCCAGCATGATCGATCGATTTAGAGTACGTGCTTGTTGATAAAATAGAAAGTTACGTCACGACAGCTACATGTATCTTATTTATCCACCAACAATTTGCATTAAGTCGTGTTTTTAATTGTAAACCAGAGTGACCAATTATAATTATTTATACAGTTAAGATCAGAAGTCCTGTCCTGAAATGCGCACAAATAGCACGTCGATTTGCGCGTTAATCGACGCGTTATGACGATGGTAAGGCTATCAACTTCTGCACATACGGCCTGTGCACAAGCAAAGTTTCAGCCAATGGACCTCCGGGTAACCCGGAGGTCCATTGGCAGGAACACTGCTTTGTTTGCTATGGGTAACAAGGAGAACCTGCCATGCTTTGGGTGTCATTCGATATGGCAATTGCGCGCAATTCCTACGCGCAATTAAGCCTAGATAAGCGCACAGTTCGTGACAGGACTTCTAGTTTTAACTGTACCATGCTCATCTATGTTACAACCTTTGAAAAGTCCGTATGTTAAATTTTAGCTTTTAAACCACTACCGGCGTAAAGCTTCCACTGCGGTTAAAACGTTTTCTATGAGAACTCCATTACAAAAAAAAATACGCCAAAAGTATAAAGTACTACCAACTAGACCTTGGACATGACCTAATTTGCCGACTTCGATACAGTCACACTTCGCGATGTTTCATTCAAACATACGACGTTTTGCGGTACTACCTCCACGTGGAATGACCTCTTAAAATTAAAATACCTACAATTTAATATTTAAAATTAAATTTACGAACTGTTAATAATAATTTGACTGAAAAAAGCGAGGCAAATTCAATCAACTTTTACGATGTGTCTGGCTGTCAGTCAAGCATTCGTGTTCAGTCGGAAGTACTGCCCACCAGCGCAGATGTAAACAAAACAAGCCAAAGTGTCCGCTTGCCTTCTAATCGAAAAAAATCGTTTCTCCATTTTGCGTGGCAAAGTCGTTTATTTTTTAAGGGCAGGGTATAAACAAAACAAATATGTACTAGATTCGGTAATCATATTTAAACCACTCGTAGGATAAGGGTTTCAACAACTCGGCATAGCCTCGTGGTTAAAACCCTTATTCTACATGCTATTTAAATCTGAGTACTGGCCCTTCAGTTAGAACTAGAAGTCCTGTCGTGAATTGCGCACAAATAGCACGTTAATCTGCGCGTTAATCCACGACCATCGTAAGGCTATCAAATTCTGTACATACGGCCTGTGCTCAAGCAATGTGTCAGCCAATGGACCTCCGGGTAACCCGGAGGTCCATTGGTAGAAACATTGCCTGTGTTTACTATGAGTAACCAGAAGAACATGTCGTGCTTTAGATGCCATTCAATATGGCAACTGCGCGCAATTCCTACTCGATATTAAGCCTAGATAAGCGCACAGTTCGTAACAGGACTTCTAGTTTTAACTGTAGTACCTATTTATTCTATATATCAACAAAGAGTGCTTTGGAGGATTCATTTAGTTGGAGTAGTTTATCAGTCGACACTTGAACCATGGCATGGGGCACATCAGGTTCACAACCTCCTATTCCACTCTCCCTTCCCTCAAGTTCGTCATCTTTGGGTAAAGATCTTTTGTAAAACACACGGAATAATTAGAAGAAAAAACTCCGATATTTCAGATGCACCCACGGGAATGATAAAATATCATTGATTAGAAGTGAAAAGGTCGACTAGGAGCTAACCAATTACTCTGACAGTAATGACACATAAACGGTCAGTCGATAAAGACATCTTTCTTGTTGCCTTTGGCCTTTACATTGATCATTCGCCTTTAGTTAGATGGCTAATATCACGATGTTTGGTACACCAATTTTACATTAATGATGTGTAAATACCAAGTCAAAAGACGCTAAATCGATATAATATCCCACTTGGACGTATCAGCGTATGTTTTTTACATTACTTCCATTTGTTATCTCCAAAGAGTTAAAAAAAATATTGGTTTTGTAACCTCAAAGTGCTAAAGAATTATCTTGCTATTTTCTAATTAAATTAACTTTGCTACAGTTGAAGCTAGAAGTATTGTGACTGAATTGTACACTAGACTAAAGTAATTGCGCTCTGAGTAAGTTCACCTTTGTCAACATCAAACTGCTCCATTAGCGTAACTCAATCCCTGTTGAAAAAAACAGCGTGCCCAATTCTGTACTATTCTGTACTAGTACGTAGAGATCATTAACATCATTCCTAACCTCGAGTGAGATACATGTATATGTAATGACGGTTAAATATATATTAAAATTCGACTGACTATACCGTAACTTAATCGCAGCGCCATAGATTCTCCACTCGAATAGTTTTTTTTTTATATAATTGTTAATAAGAGTACAAGAAACACTTGCAAACATTCATCACATGGACCACCGGGTACAACCCGGTGGTCCATGTGATGAAAGCCTGCAAATGCTTCTTTTGGTTTGTTCTCAGATGTCCTAAATATTTACTAAGTAAAAAATCTATCCCAAGGCTATTAAGGAGTAATCCACTCTCCGCATTCTGTAGTGTGGATATTTTTTTCTGTTTGATCGGTTCATTTCCTGATTTCACTACCGAACTCGCTAATAACGCATTGTATTTTGTATTGCTCTACTTCATTCTTCTGGAGCGAGAAGCGCATTAGCTTACGAGCATTTTTCTGCCCAAATAGTGACAGTACTTTTAGTTTCAACTGTACATATACAGTAATGTGGTCACAAAAGCGGGATCATAATTTCAATCGGATCGCGAAATTATCTATCTCCTTTTCCACCCACAGTACTATAGAATCTGACCGATCAGACGGGAAATGTGAGAACATTGAAACCGAAATGTTATTTCCCTTTATTTCATTCTGACTTGATTCTGGGGCGTAGGTAGGATTTACTATTGCTTAGGGCCATAATGTTTGAGGCGCTGCCAGGTCGATAAATGCCACAGGCATATCTGTATGCCGTCGGCCTGAAGTGGGGATGTGTTTGCCCTCCCATTGGTGGGGTTTCAGAGGGCTCCCCCGAAGTCCCATAAGAATGTGCATATTGGCACATAAAACACATTGGAACTCGGGGTCCGAGTTGTCAAATGAATTGCTAAGTATCCTTCTAATAATAGTTTTTTTTCATAGACGTGAAAAAGCGTGTATAAACACATAAATGCACAGGAGTATGGATGGGTTAATCGATATGGCACGTGTGCCATTGCGGAATGATAAAACTTGAGGTCTGCGGCCTCTCGTTTTATCCTTCCGCGTTGGCACTCGTGTCGTATCGATTACTCATTCCCATTCACACTCGTGTGTCGTTCGGCGTATATATGGACTTCATCAACGTCAACCTTGTCCAATAAATCTGATTTCAACCGAGGTTCACTTCTCTTCGAATCGATTACAGAGCGGGAGGCTTATACACAACAAATAAAATGGAACGGATTTGTATGCTTTCTCTTAAATACCTTCACACGTCATACGTGGATCAAACTTCAGCAACAGGGTTAAGGACAAATAAAAAAATAAATGAATAAATTCGGCTAAACAACCACAGATCTCAAGACAACTTGCTGCATAGAACGCTTGTTGATCACACCGAAAACTGTGTGACTTTCCGCCATCTTAGATTTATAGGTTGGGAGAAATTGTTGCAATTAATAGACAATGGCTCACAAAAACATTTTACTCGATCATTTCAATCATCCAACACCATGCAATCGCCGATCTACGGAGGCCGGTTAGTATCACTTGTAAATCATTTGTTGATGTCGCAATTACTTGTGTCCTAATTACGACTTACTATACCTAACACTAAATTACGACTTGATACGTCGTAATTCCGACTTAGTATGTCGTACATGTATTTACAACTTATTATGTCGTAATTACGAAATAATTACCGCCTAATCTCGACTCACTATGTCGTAGTCGTAATTATGACATAACTCATCTCATAATTACGACATGAAAAATTGATTTACAAGTGGCACTGACCCGTGTTTTGTACCGATCGCGGTTTAACGAATATACATTGATGCCTGCTAACACAATTATACAGTGTTGCTGTGTACATTTTCTGGCGACAATGTAGTTGAATATTAACAAGATATATCAGTTATTTTTGACAAAAACAATTGTCTATGTTTGAAAATTGGCACATTGTTACTAGTTTTCGTGCCAGACGACCAAAATAATATTTGAAGTAAATGCTGTGTGTGGCTACAGTGAAAGCGTAACCGTGTCGTCAAACAACATCGATGGACGGAGTTACTGCATAGAATGACCTAACGCCATCTTGGGGATGCAGGTTGGGTTTCGCCTTTTTTCACTGGGATCAGTTAAATTGGCTGATAATTTTTCGAAGCTTTTTGAGAGTCACAGAGATAACGTAGCGACGTCAGTGCACGCTGTATATTCTGGAATATATAGTGGGCGAATAAGGGACAGCTCTGATCTAGAACAAAAACAAGAAAATATTACCAAGCTATGCAAAAAAGTACGAGTAACTAGAGCTGCACGATATTCAAAACTGAATACCGGTATCGGTATTCAAAAAAATACCGCGGTATACCGGTATATCGAAAACTGTTCAGGTATAGGAACACAAGTACCACAATCGAGACTCGAGGCATCACATGTGGAGCGAATAAGCATGCCTTGATGATGAGATTCAAAAAAACCTTTACCCTACGCAGACGATATCAACATTTATTATTTTCAAAATTAGTTTATCAGATTTCCCCCAAATATTTCAACAAAACTATATTATGTGACCCCCTCATTGGAACGAGCTCAACGAGCTCGTTCCAATGAGGGGTCACATGATATAGTTTTGTTCAAATTTTTTAAATTTGTTTTTTCAAATGCTGATTTTGTATATTACGAGGGCACAAACAGACGATTCCTTGGATAAAGGGATAATATTATTCATTCGGGGCTACAGTTAAAAAAACTCAAGACATCCTGAAAATTAAATTGTGGGAAAATAAATAATGACGATAAACCGATATTTTTGTAATTACACCGGTATTCAATCGATATTGGTTTGAATACCGACATATATCGGTTTATCGATATACCGTGCAGCCCTACGAGTAACAACTGCTACGGAAACGTGGATGAAGCAAAAATTGGAGAATTTGTAGGAAAGGATTTCAACTTAAGGAATGTTTTAATCAATAGACGTTAAAAAACCCTATTATTGTGCTGGCTGGTAGTTTGTTTTTTTAAATTGTAATTAAGTTTTAGTCGGAAACGGCTATCCATTTGGCAGATAGAATTACAAATTAGTAAATGATAGAGCAAGGTAATAGTATTTGTATTATTAGGTATCATCCGACTCCGGATATTTATGAATATTCCAGTCTGCCACACCATTTGTTTTGTTCACTTTAACCCCCGTGAGGGTCGTAAGGGTTTACACTTGGGTTTAGCCGTAGCCCTATCCCCGACACACGCTACAATAGTGCTTGTTTACGGAGCTACATGGTACACTGACTGTACGCATAAATAGTTCTCTCAGTATTGTACAACACTTATCAACTTGGATTAAAATGGGTACAGTGGTTTTCGTATCACTAGGGGGACGCATTTCAGGTTGGTCGATAGTTATGGAATATTCCAGTGTATAGGGAGCGGACTTGCTAAGTCTTGTTAGTTATTGTTAGCGGATTATTTCTTATAATAACATTTTTTCTGTTTAAAAACGTGTCTTGTTATTTAAAGAATTGTTTGCAGGGATTAGCAAATTCAGGAGCACCGTTGATGGATTCTTTTTCGGTAATCCGGAGTGTGCGATCGGAAACAATTTTTTTATTTTGAAATCAAATAATTTCACATCTTTTTATGTGTAAAAACAGTCATTGGAACATCTTGTATTCATTGTAATTATCACGAGGAATTAAACGATCCTTAATTATGTTCCCGTTGTATACTGTTTCTGAGCAGTTGTTTTCAAGCGCAATATGACTCCACTTCGACGACGTTTTTTTTTTACTTATACACACATGTCATTAATTTTTGTTAGTAATACGTTCACAAATAAGTTCCAGTAACAATTCTTCAATCACTAATCTCTTTAGTTTGCTTGTAATCGCCAATTTATACGTGAATAAAATACTATTGTTTAAATTGCTCGGAGGCAGACATTGCTGGTGTTGCTAGAACGTAACTCTGACGTAATTCGTCCAACTTTCCTCATTTGGTTGTATGGTCGCCCAAAAAGACCAAAGAAGAGACTTATCTGGTCGTTTACTTGGTCTTTGTTTGGTCTTGGTCTAGGTCGGCGCTCTAGGTCTTCCGTTCTTCAACGACGGTGACAGACCAAGTCAGAGAAACTCGGCAAACCCAGAATAAATAATCATTGAATCAACCAATAAAGGTAGTTGGTACGAGACCAAATGGAAGAGCTGTCCTACCACAGCTGAACGTTTTTGATTTGTTTGTGTGACCCAATAAACCATTTGGGATATTCCAAAGCGCTGACTCACATAAATTATAATGCTGACCATATTTTAGACATGACCTTGCGCATCAGTAATCAGAAGTATTGCATCATCGTAGTACACAGTCAGTAAATCACACTAAGGCATGTAACTCCAACAGTGAAAGCTTGTCATACTAAATTGGGTTCATGGGGTACAACACTCGGGGGTTAATGCACTTGAATCTCAGGGAAGGGTTTGGCGAAATAAACTAAAATTATGAATTCACGTGGCGGGCCGGTCTAGTTTTAACACCTCAATTGTAATTTAACCATTAGTCTTGTTATCATGTTCCATCGATGTTTTTAAAATAAAAGTTATCGTTACCAGCTTGAAGTTAGAGATAAAACCATTATCTTATTTTTGTTATTATCCGCATACTGGTAAACGTCCACCAGTCAGGAGTTTAATTCATTTGAGCGTTGACCCACTTATTACAATTACTAAAAGTAACTCTGATCAACTATTTACTAGTGGAAGTTCGCACCACGAATGCATAACCAGGTCATTAACCCATTTTCCAACCAATTACAAAATACAGAGTTACCCGATCTGGAATGCCTTGCGTGTTAGCCCACTCGGCCACGCCATTTTTTTTTTGTTCACTCTACCACGTATTAGAGTCTTAAGGGTTTTCAATGGGTTTAGCTTTTGCCCTGCACTACACATTTTGTTGGCAGAGATTGGATCGCACATGTATCAGTTAGGCCAGGTAGTTAATTGAAATAAAACTTTTCACTTACAGTGAATTATAATATAAGTCATTATTCTAAGGTCAGGCAAGCAAACTGAACCCCTTTGAACCCTGGTGTTATCTTCCATGTCAGTTCAATGGCAGCAATTTGAAGAGTCCATATTTATTATTTGGGGTTGGACTAATTAATATTTTCAACGTGCAGCCTTAGGGCTGCACGTTGAAAATATTGATAGTTATACACCGTGCAATTACCTTGAAGTCATCCCCCCTTGACGACAGTTTGACGTAATTTATGACCCGGCCGGTTAGCTGCGATCGTCGAGGAAAGGGAATTCCATGCTGAGCTCCCTGCAGAAGAGAGTGAAATGAGTGAATTTCGAACCGAACTTCTTCCACGCCCTTGGATGACATGTAATGTTGTTCTGCTTGTCATGGTTATACCTCCCCACATTATAACCAATCCAATACCAAAACGATCGTGCTGTCTAAAGGTTACGTCATGATATCGTTCGTTCCGCCGCAGTCACACTCTGTCGTGGAAGTCGAGAGTGAACCTCGATTCATCGGAAAACATGACGTTGCTCCACCAACGATTGTTCCAGCGCTATCGTGCTCCACCCCCATTTACGCCTTGCTGCGATGTGACGTGCAGTCAAACGTGGAATTATTCGAGGTCGACGAGCATACAAATTCCAGCTGTGTAGGCGATTTCGGATAGTCTGACCACTGACTCGCACATCTGTCGTTCGGTGCAGCTGCTGTCCAATTTATCAGACATTCTGATGGCGGATACGTAATGCAGTGGTCCGAATGAAACGATCCTGGTTAGCAGTTGTCGCCCTCGTCATCAACATTGTCCGTTTGACTGTAGCATGTCCACAAACTGCTAATAACCGATTGCGTAACGTTGAGAATTTGAGCCACTGCAGTTTGTCTGTTGCCAGCTTCCAGCATGCAAACGGCACGTAAACGTTTGTCACGATTCAGCGTTCTCTACCTCGAAAGTTACGTTTCGACCAGAAAGTGCTGATGAGCGAGTTTATGCCAAAAACAGAACGATGAGACCTGCGAAAAAGTCCGTCCAGAACAAATGAACATTTCAAAAAATACCCTACAGACATTAACGCAGCGTTCGAGCGAAAAACGTGCACGAAGTGTTTATGGGCCGGTGACATTCAAGATTCACACTAAACTTGGTAGCATATTGACGTGCCTTATCACGCGTATCCAATACCATTTTCCGAAAATATCAACATCAGTTTGGATATCTCCTACTTTTTTTGAATAGTATTGGTCCCAAATGAATGACAGGTTAAGAGGGAAAGATGAATCATTACAGGATTTAGCTCAATATATCAAATGCCTGGTTCGCCTTGCCCATCCCACTGCTTCGCATGAAGTGAGAGATAGCCTAGCAATTAAGTCATTTCAGGATGCTTTAAAGACCAAGAAATAGAATGGCCGCCCCAGGCGACTTTGACGAAGCATTGGGTTTGGCATTAAACTATGAGGCATTTAAAGTCAGCTGTAACCAAAAAGTTGGTAAATATAGTATGAGAGTACAAACTAAGACAAATACCAATGGTTCAATTGAAACAACGGCTGGTATTTAGTCAATCATCAGCACCTTCTGCGACCTTGCTAATACTGTTTCCAGTATAAAGGGGACTCATGGAGAAAAGCAAACAAAGAATTATGAATCCTTTTATTGCGATAAGAATGGACATTTTAAGAGAAATTGCATGAAATTAAAGAAAGATAAGTCTAGCAACCGAATCTCATCAAATGGTCATCGGAGGAATAACCCAAAGTATCAGAAACCTACTTATAAACCAGATGCTGAAGTGCAGATTGTAGCTTACCAAGGATAGGTGCTGAGTATGTGGGTCAAAACTTGGGACACAGTCAAATGTTTGAAATATGACAACCTAAAATAGTGAATTATTTATCAATGGTAACCTTTGTGGAATACAAGTCAAGTTCTTATTGGACACAGGGGCGTCTGTAACAATACTCCATTATAAGTAATCTCCGCCAACATGTATGGTATATGGAGATTTAATACCTGGATATCGGTTTTTAAACACCGAGCCGCGATGCGAGGTGTTTAAATGAGACATCCAGGTTTTAAATCTCCATATACCATACATGTTGGCGGAGATAACGTTTTTGTCCCGTTCGAAACACAATACAAACATAGTGGAAATAAATTTGTGGACACATTTCCCAGCTCCATAATCAATTCGACCAAATTCGTGATAATAATTTTGTTTTTATAATCGCAGAAGACAACAGATAGAGTTACATCCCTTGGGTCGTTAAGGAAACGAGTAAACAGTATTTTGTTGACATATCGTCCCCTGAGTTCCAATGTGCTCTATGTGCCTATTGGCACATAGAACATATTGGTACTCAGGGGGCGAATTATTTGCTCTTATTTTATTTTTATGATTGTATTTTCGGAAATATGATGATATTTGTGACTATTTTCAGTTTTTTTGGTTCGAGTTTTACATCGAGGTGGGCGGAAGCGAAAAACTTTCATTGAAACCATATACCCACGATGTTTCGCGTGCGCTTATACCCTGGATGTTGCACGCTCCCATATACCTTGGATGTTGGGCGCACCCTTTGCCAAGGATATTTGTCCAATGCATTCTGACCAATCAAAAGACACAATTTATCGGGATATAGGGACAAAGTAAATTATACCATAAATTACCAGTGAAACTAAAGAACCAGCTCCAGGGTGCTGAAGGACAACTACGAATGGCTGATGGTGAACTTGTTGCATCTCTAGGCAGAATAGAAGCAACTACATACATTAATAGACAGCTGTACCTCACAAAAAATGGTGGTGTCATATTTAGAAGCTTAAATTATTTTTGACTTTGATTTAACAATAACTGTTGAATCAATGTTGGGAAAAATACCCTTTCCCTAAATGGAATCACTGTACCCTGTCATTTGGAACACCAGTCCAAGGCCATCTACCGGCTAGTATTTGCAGAAAATAATACCGTACAAGCTACGTTCGATATGTCATATGGCAACTGCAAGAATATTTTTATCCCAATCGTCCTTCGTTAATATTACCAATCCCTAATGTAATTTCTTGAGAAGCCAGGTTAGGTTAATATGCTCTCTTTTTTGCTGCTAATTTAAAATAGTGTATTGATTATTAACTGTATGGTGATATCAAACAAGGATTGTCAGTTACAGAATACCGTATGCCATCATTTGGAATTCTGCATGGTCATATCAAACAAGGATTGTGAGTTAAAAAAAAAATTCCGTACTAGATATTACAAATTGGAATACCACGAAGCCCTACCAACTAGACAAGAGAAATGATTGTTGCAGTCAAGTTTCAGGAGATTGCACAATGTCACAGAAGTGCATTATTGGAATCAAGAAGTAAGACGTTGCTTAAAAGGGAATTTTGGTTGCCGGCTTTCTAACAGACACGAATACAAGTATTATACGAACAAGGGTGATCAACTTGATGGCTGAACCACAGCTAATATACACAAGTATGCACACTGGAAGCTTTGAGACCATCCATAATTCTAATATTATGAAGGGTAATATATTAGATGTTGGAACCCGAATAAGCTCATGCTTATTTACTACAGCTATGGATGCCAAGGAGTGTTTTGATGAACATAAAAGCCTAGAATTACCTGAACATTTGAAGGCTGTGATGGAGACAATCGAGATGAGTCTGAGTACAAGCCAACAGGAAGCAAGTATTTGCCAAATGAAAGAATAATTTAGGGAAAACTAATTTAGTTTACCACAAGATAAACACATAATCATGACAACCAGTTAAGCATAAACCTCGGCGAATACCACTTATTCCATAAGAAGAAGGAGACAATGAGATTGAGTGCATGATAAAGGCATAAGTTATAAAACCCTCCAAATCTCCCTGGGTAACACCCATTGTTTTAGTGAGAAAGAAAGATAACTATTTAACCATTTGAATCCGTGAGGGCTGCTTTTCCTACCCAGAAGTATGATACGTCTTATTTTCATTAAGTAGGATGGCTGTGAGGGAATGTGTGGGGTTGACCAATAAATATTTTCAACATGTAGTCCCCATGGCTGAACCTTGAAAATATTAATTGGGCTACCCAAATAATGAATGTGGACTCTTCCCATTGCTTCTATTCAACTGACATGGAAGATCCCACCAGGGTTCAAAGGATTTAGTGTATGCATAGATTACTGTAAGCTGAGTAAGATGACCATGCGTGATTCGTATCCATTACATCGGATCGATGATTCACTCGATCCTCCACAAGGGTGCCAAGTGGTTTTCCACCTTTGATTTGCAAAGCGGTTACTGGCAGATAGAAGTACATCCCGATGATAGGGAAAAACGACATTTGCTACAACCAGTGTATTTTACGAGTTTGCATGCATGCCCAGTGGTCTTCAGAATGCCTGTGCAACATTCCAAAGATTAATGGGATTTATCATATGACTTGTCCGTTTTGTTCACTTCAAAACATTTGATATTTTGTTTTCATATTAATCAGTGATAAATAAAGCCTTCCGCCAATTTCATTGGTCAATTTCAAAACTAGACAATTTGATTGGCTGCACAAAATATAACTGGGCCACATTTTCATAATTTGCATAATTAGAGTTGGAAGCTCTCATTGGTCAATTTCAAAACTGGACAATTTGCTTGGCTAAACAAAATACAACAGGGTTACATTTGCATAATTTAAGTAGGGAGAATTTACGTTATCTGTCCTATTTAGGGTGGGTTATATTGTATTAATCTTTTACCTACAAGAAAAACGCCATTCATTTTTTTTTCACTTTTTGCTTCCAAAACATAGGTTATGACCCCTTATTGGAACGAGCTCGACGAGCTCGTTCCAATGAGGGGTCATAACCTATGTTTTGGAAGCAAAAAATGAAAATTTTTAGTTATACGAGGATGTTTTTTACAAGTGCAGTCTGCAACTCAAGTTAGGTAATGGGTTAAAAAGTCATACTAAGTGGCTAATTTGTGCGGGTGTGTCATATGATAAATATAATAATGAATGAGTGTTTTTCTCATATAATATTTATGACACTCGTCCGAATTTTTCGTTTGGGCTCGCCAGAGGCTCGCCAAAACGGAAAATTCTTAGACTCGTTTCATAAATAGTATATGAGAAAAACACTCATTCCATATCCTCTATATTTTCTACATGACCTCCAGTGGACAACCTGCCTGTTATGTATTGATGATATTATCATCTTTCAGGAAACATTTGATGTCTATCTAGAGGGACTTGATGAAGTGCTTACAAGGACCAAGAAATCAGTATTTAAAATGGCACCAAAGAAGTGTAATCTATTTAGGAAGAAGGTATATTTTTTAGGACATGTAGTGTCCGAGAGTGGAATACAACCAAACCATTCCAATGTAGAAGCAATAAATACTTCGCCCACACCTAAATATCAAACAGGATGTCAGAAGCGTCTTGGGCACATGCTCGTATTACCATCAGTAAAAAGGGGTTCGATCTATAGCCAAACAACTTCACAAGCTGACAGGAAAAGATAGATTATTTTTTTCTGGACAGAGATATGTCAAACAGCATTTCAGCAATTGAAGAAAGCATTGACCTCTATCCGATTTTGGTGTACCGAGATATGAAGAGTAAATTTATACTTGACACTGATGCTAGTTGAACTGGAATTGAACCTGTTTCATGGCAAGTCTCTGAAGACGGTGAACAGGTTGTGGTATATTTCATCTAAACATAAACCAAAAGTGGAATAAAATACTGTATAACCAGAAAAGAGTTATTGGCAGCAGTTTCCGCAGTAAAGCATTTCCATCACTACCTATATGAAACCGATTTTTTATTGAGGACTGACCACGGGGCTGTTCTGTGAATTCGACATTTTAAGGAGCTGAGTGACAGCTGGCAAGATGGCTTGAGGTCCTTGATACATACAACTTTAAAATACAACACAAAATTGGAAAGATACACAACAATTCGGATGGCCTATCCAGGAGATCATCCTCTTCCTTTGGGCATTGTGAGAGAAAAGAAATAAAAATGTCAACAGATCCTACATCACAAGAAGATAATCACCAAATATGTTCTACGTAAAAATGTCATAGATACACTATCGAATGATGGTGTGGAAGAGAATGTAGAATCGCGTAGCTGGATTCGGGAAAACCCTTAGCAGAGGTCAGAGGAGATCAGCTAGATGATAAGGCGATAGGAGAAATCCTCAGGATGAAGGAGACAAGGGATATCCGTCATTCATGGGAAACCATATCTCACTTGGATGGTGAGTTTGAGGCTTATTGCGCTGCATGGAAATAATTTCTTTTAGATGTTGCGGAATTAGGGTTAATCTCCCTTCAGTTCTAAAATCGTAAATTAGAACTAAGTTTGTTGTGCTAATTGGCAGAACCGCGAAGTTCCACTAGCCCGTGGCTTGTTGGATTTCTCATACAGACGATATTGAACACAGGTTCTAAACAGTGCTCAGCGTCCAGTAACTTCCCGAATCCCGTCGTGCATCAATTGTAAAATAATTTAGCGACCACGTTTAATTTTACAGCACTTTGACTATACTGTCGTTACCTCTGGCTATTGAAATGTATAAAATTAACATCGTCCATACCTTAATTCTTCAGCGGTGGCGCCATCCACTAAACGTCAGACACGAAGGTACATTGCGCGGTGAGGAGCCAGGAGACAACATGGCCCAACACCCGAACAACGGTTCTTATATTCACTATTTTGTGATGCAACAGCTAATCACGAGACATACCACTCATCGGAAATTTTAGGGAAAGTCCCATGATGTGGAAGGCGCCATTTTGGGGCTTTCTTACTGCCATGCAGTCTGCCGGTCGGTACATGGAATTTCTAGATTAAAATACATTCTGCCGGGTGTCTGTTAACCGGCAGAATTGTCTGGTGGAATTCACAATTTGCAACTCAGCATCACGTGATGTCTAGTGATGTTGCACCAGGTGGATATTATGATTTGGTGACAGATCGAACAATAACATTCTGGAAACTACTGCAGAGTGTTATTAAACTTTCTATCATCAAATCCTGCAATTTATGTTTGGTTGACAATACTGGTCAACAATGTTATGCCTGGTATTGACAACACAACATCTGGCGTCCACTCGCGTGTCGGAACTCAAAGTATTCTTATACTCTGATCGCCAGCTAGTACAATTCTATGTAATTTCTAATTTCATTTAACGTTATATTTGCCAAATTGAAATTGTCTATTGAATCTTTTAATAACCTTTATCATACATGCTTCCAACGCTGAACAGCAATGGCTCTTTTCCCGGGCTTATTTAACCCTTTACAACAGTAGACAAGGGTTTGCTCTACAAGTGTCGGCAGGATCTAAATGCCGGTGTAAAAGGAATGGAAGTCCGTAGGAACGTTAGTCCCTCTGGACTATTATTCCGCGGAATTATAGTCCTAGGTCTAACATTTCTAGGAATAGTAGTCCGCCGGACTACTATTCCTAGAAATGTTAGACCTAGGGCTATAATTCCGCGGAATAATAGTCCAGAGGGACTAATTTTCCTACAGACTTCCATTCCTGTTACACCGGGACAAAAAGACGCAGATCGTACTGCCAAGGTATTGGCGTAAAGATGTAAAATAAATGTTACATAATGGGCCAATGATCGGATATACGGGGGTCACGCGAACAATCACCCGGGTCCGGACCGTTTTATTGGTGTAGTGTTACAGAGGCAGTCTCACGGTTTATAGAGAGGTGCAAAGAGTGTCAGACCAGGAAGAGGCCCGTGAAAAATTGGATGGCTATGATGAAACAGTATGCTGTCGGATCACCCATGGAACGCATTGCGATTGATATTATGGGACCATTACCCGAGTCGAAAATAGGAAAACATATACGTTTTAGTTATCAGTGGCTATTTCACCAGATCAGCTGAAGCCTATAAATGGAAACTCTAGAGTCAGAGATTTTTGCTGAAATTTTGGTTGATGAGTTCATTTGCTGTTACGGAGTCCCTAAACAAATACGGGGTCGGCAGTTTGAGTCAGAGCTGTTCAGAAAAGTGTGTGACATTTTAAAAACTGACAAAACCCGAACTACAGCATACCATTCAATGAGTGACGATCTAGTAAAACGTTTGAATATAACCATAGCAGATATGTTAAGTAACGTGATGTCCAAAAAAACAAAGGGACTGGGACCATGTCTTACCATCAGTAATGCTGGCTTACAGATCATCACAGCATGAAAGTATAAGATATCCCCTGTCACAAATGACGTTAGGACGGGAAGTGACCTTACCTGTAGACCTAGTTTATAGTAGAAGACCCCCTTCGATTAAAAGTGATGAACCAGTGGGGGTTTGCGAGTATGTTGAGCGACTAGAGAGTAAAGTGGAGAAAGTACATTATTGTTACAGAAAAGAATCTTTACGAGAAAACCGAAGAGGTGAGTCACCAAAGGCTAAAAGACATCGACACACCGTGACACCATTTCACAGCAGCAACAGCTACCCGTAAAGGTGTACGGGGTATCACTTCATCAGAATTCCATGCCAGGAAGGTATCTGACCAATCACGTGAAGGGACCCAGGGTATTAACCAGCCCCATTCAATGGAGCGTGGACCATCCAGTGTGCAGACCCCAACACTTATGGAACCAGCATTGATCAGCGAAACCAGGGTTGCTGACCAGTTTTTGAATAGTCTTGACAAGCCTGTAGCAGAGTGGCATGATATCGCAGAAAGGGTTCTGCCATCTTTCTACGAAGCACTGGCGGTATTGACTGAACGTATTACAGAGGAACCCGAAACCACTGATGGAACTGAATTCACCTTACCAGAGCCAAACAGCACAACCCTTGACCGCCCAACTCTAAGCCAGGAAGCAGATACAACATCAATTAAACCTTTCGAGACCATTATGCCGGAGTAAGTTCCTGGAACAGTAATTCCTGATGAAGCTGCCGATGAGCCTTGCATGATACAGGATTTGCGTACTGAAACCACTGTCGATACCTTGAACCTTCCAGAACCCTTTTCCAAATTTTAAGCAGTTTGAATCAGACATCAGGTTATTTTTAATTGGTGCTTCAAGTCCATATATGAAGGGGCATACCGCTTAGATTCTAACAGAAGCAAGGAGCCAAGGACCCTCGCTAAGAGGCACCTACACAAATATAAGAGACGTTTCGTGTCACAGGAGTACCTGGCTATTAAGAAGGAGGGGGCATTGACTTTGGCAGGCAGGACTTTTACAAGCTCATAGATTATTGGTTAAAAGTTCCATGCACGGGGAACACAGGGGATCAGACCACACAGATAGATTTTAGCTCTCAGACCACATACCAAGATAAAACTGACCAAGTATCCGCAGTTGAACAGACATCACATGTGAATATGAGCAACCATATATAGAATGGATTTGATCAAGAAATGAAAGAAAAGAGAGAAAAAAAAATGTTCTCGTGAAAAACAATATAATAACAATAATGATTGTAAAATATAATTTAAAATTGTAATGCGAACAATAACAGGTGTAAAGAAAACAATGAGTGGTGGTTCATTTGTTCAATGATTACTTTAGTTCGGGGGAACTATTTGAAGAAGGGGAAAATGAAGCAAAAATTAGAAAATTTGTAGGAGACAATTTTAACTTATAAAATGTTATAAACAATAGTTTTTACAAAATAAATATATATAATTGTGCTGGTTGGCTGGATGTTTTTTTGTAAAAAAAATTGTAAAAAAAATTGTAAAAAAGTTTTATTCGCTAACGGCTATCCAGTTGGCAGATACAGTACGTGGAGAGTGGATTGTAACTAAAACACCCGCGGAGTGGAGTATCACCCAAAGCATCACTTTCAAATTCTGTACATATAGACAAAAAACACAAGCAAAGTTTCAGCCAATGGACCTCCGGGTTTAACCCGGAGGTCCATTGGCTGGAACTTTGCTTGTGATGGTTATGCTTTGCAACACATTTGCAATTATTGCTCGGGTGGAATCTCCACTCTGCGGGTGATTTAATGATAATACACTCTCCACGTACTGTAGAATTAGAAGTTAGTAAATAATAGAGCAAGTCCGATAATAGTATTAGTATCATACGACTCACGATATTTAAGAAATAAATGTTGTTTTCCTTCGGTTTATACGATATAAACCGAAAATTCTCAGCACAAGCTTCATAACTCGCGTAGCGAGTTATGTTTAAGCTTGTGCTGAAAATTTTCGGTTTATATCCCATAAACCGAAGGAAAACAACAGTTATTTCTTATCATTTAATCCGGCTGTAATATTAAAATATAAACACTGTGCGTACGTGAACGAAAAACTTTTAATTTTCACAAAAGACAACAAACTCTGAAAAGTGTGCCACAAACAGGCCACGCCAATCATTGTCAAATTGTTTGTTGTTTTGATTTTCGATCGCAGACGACAGATATTTAGCAAGTCACATAACAATATCATTAAAAACATTTTTCTTAAGTTTCACCAAAATCATGTTTGGATGTATGATCTTTTATTCGTCACCCACTTTGGTATATTTTATTAAATTCAATTGTTTCCAAGAAATTACCATTATATTATCGCTGACTGGAGGTGATGGAAAATCGATCATTGATCTTTGTTTACAAGCTTGTTATCCATCTATCAGTCTGCCGTCACGCCCTCACGGTGACAATTGGATTGAGTTGGCGGGGCTTTCAGAGTATTCAAAGTTGGATCGGATGTGCGAACGTGTAGCGACATTCCAAATCATGACGTGATTTGGTTTATACGATTTTGACGACTTTCACGCTGTATGCTTTAAACCAATCAAACGCAGAGGCGGGGCAAATGATTAAATTATTTATAAATATTCCAGTCGGCCACACTATTTGTTGTGTTCAATTTATCACGCGTAAGGGTCGTAAGGGTTTACACTGTGGTTTAGCTGTACCCCTGTCCCCGTCACACACTACCGTAGTGCTTGTTTACGGAGTTGCATGGTACACTGATTGTACGCGTAAATCATTCTCTTAATATTGTGCAGCACTTATCAACTTGGATTAAAATGGGTACAGTGGTTTTCATATCACTAGGGAGACGCTTTTCAGGTCGGTAGAGATAATTAGTTATATGCGTGGTTGGATTTCCAGTGCATTAGGATTTAATATATTGAGATGTACTTAAGTTAGTCCAATCAGGCCTGTAGTTTGCCCATTGGTAGACAGTCGGGACGGGTAGTGGGGACTTACGTGATATTGTTGACTCTCCTGCTAGATACCCGCTGTAATATGGACTATATACCAATAACTGTGTATTAGATTGTTGTTGTCAGGGAGTCACGGTGGTTGCAAAGAAAATTAATTGTTGAGATATTATCACAGAAAGTCTATCTTGTGATTAACAGTGTACAGTGAATATTTGACCCAAATATGTTTAAAACCAACCCAATTGCTTTCCTAGTCACATTGGTTGGTGAAGTTGTTCTGTGATAACATCGATGATCGAGTTGGTTGCTAGGGAAATCACGAGGCATGGTCAGCACCCTAATAGGCCAAACTTCAAATGTATTATGGGTTCGTATATCAAATTTGGTCAAAAAATGGTCCAGCACTCTCCCTGTTGTTATGGAGTAGGGTCCGTTGCTACGAAATTCACGTGACATGACCTGTGATCGAATAGGTTGGTTTCCCATTGCATTATGCATCCATTTTTTATCACAAACAATCCAGTAGTTTGCCGTTTTTAAGCAATCGCGTTTATTGCTATGAGTGTCGCGTGACATGGTCAAGGAACCAATAGGTCGAACGTTCAATGTATTACGGGTAAGTGTACCAAATTTTGTTAAAATCGGTCGTGTTGTTCGGGAATTTGGGGAGTTATTTTGGCTGCTATGGAAGTCAAGTGTCATTGCCAGTGCCCTAGTAGGCCAAATTACAATGTTTTCATGGTTCATATTCCAAATTTGACCAAAATCGACCCAGTAGTGTGCCCGATGCTATAGAGTCGCGTTGTTTGCGATGCGAGTCACGTGACATGATTAATGGCTTAATAGACCTAATTCCGAATTCATTAGCGTCTTTACCCCAATTTGGTTTAAAATCGGCCTACTAGTGGTGTTCCGTTTACGTTTATGGACGCCACGCAGCATAACAGTGCTCCAAAAAGGTCGAATTTCAAATGTATTATTGTTGCGTATACCCAATTTTGTCAAAATCGGTCCACTATATTTCCTGTTGTTATGGAGTCGCTTTGGATGCTATGGATATTGCCTGACATTGTCAACGACCCAATAGATTGATTTTCCAATGTATGCCAATTTGGTTAAAATCTGCCCTATAGTTTGCCCATATTCTATGGATCCGCGCTGGTGACTATGAGAATCAGGTGACCTTGTAAGTGCCCTAATATGTTGAATCCCACATATGGGGCCATATACCAAATCAGTCAAAATTGGCCCTGTGCTTTCCCTGTTGGCAGGGAGGCGTTTAGTTGCTACGGAAGTTAAGTGACAGGGTCAGTAGCCCGACAATTTAGTTAAAATCGACCCATTAGATTGTCCGTTCCTAGGGAGGCGCGTCGGTTGGTATGTGGACCATCTGGCCTCATCAGCGCCATGGTATTGCGATGTTCCAATGTATTCCCTGCCCATATAACAAAGTTTACCAAAACCAATTCAATAGTTTGCCCGGTGCATGTGAATCGCTTTGTTTGCTATCGGTGTCACGTGGCATGATCAGTGACCCTTCAGATCTAATTATCACTACATTATGGGTTCATACACCAAATTTTGAGGAAATCGACCCAGTAGATTGCATGCTGCTAGGGAGCCGCGCAGTTTGCTATGAAAGTTACCCGACATGGTCAATGGATGAATTCCTAATGCATTGTGTGGCCACATCACAAATTTGGTTAAAATCGGACCAGTAGTTTGCCCTTTACTAGGGAGTCTCGTTGTTGGTATGTAAATTCTGTCTTCATTTTCTTAAAAAAATCCATGATTACTCTCGTCGAGTCTCTTCTCGAAAACGACTTCCGGCGTTAAAAAATATGACTTTAGTGTGAAGAACGATCGAATTCAGACGTTTTCGACGTTTTCACTCGGGTTCCTTCGGCGCCATCGTCCTTTATATTAAATCTACATTTCGTCCCCTGGGTTCCAATGTGTTCTATGTGCCAGTAGGCACATAGAACACATTGGAACTCAGGGGACGATTTATTCACTGGATACCGATACTACTTCATTGCTGGAGAGTAACATAACACACTGTGTACATTTTAATCATAACCGACAGAAATATTGTAACCGACGGTCTCCTATACGATTTTGTAACATGAAAATAGGTGCAACCTACAAGCGAACGCAGTTTTTGGAGTACACTGGACAGTACATGCACTCCTCTCCCTCTCCCTCTCCCTCTCTCTATCTCTCTCTCTCTCCCTTTCTCTCTCTCTCTCTTTCTCTCTCTCAGTTTTGGAGTACACTGGACAGTACATGCACCCCCCCCCCTCTCTCTCTCTCTCTCTCTCTCTCAGTCTAAAAATATATCTCTCTCCCTCTCTCTCGCAAATATATAGTAAAAATCAGCAAAGCTTTTTGCAAGGAAATGCAACTAAAACCATGGCGAGTTTTGTTTATTACTTTAAGGTGCTATATAAGTAAGAACTTTGTTTATTTTGAAATTCCCACCTCACAATTATACATTAAAGTAAAGGTTGGATGGTATAAAACCCGAAAAATATATGTAATCAACTCATAGAGTTGAGAGCAGGCGCAATTGGCTGCTAGAAGTCTGCTATCGTATTCGTACCCGCCCTGATAATAAAATAAAATTTCGGGGGAAGAACTTGTGGCCAAATGTGCTTCAGATATCCAATAACAAAGCTAGGCATTCAAAACACTTTAGGCTGCAGCGATAAAACTACATCTGGGAACAGGGCAACAATGTCTGCATTTTTTTTATTGTGGACGGATTCCATATTCGACGGACCACGAATTTCCATCGAAAAACAAAATCGTAATTCTGGGAAACTTCACCATGTGTCATGATATCTTGCACAAAATATGGCAACTGTGCAGTCTCTATATAATAATTGCATTCTGTATTAAAGCGATCTTTCTCATTATTTGATTTTAGATGGCATTGTATATCGATGCTTTTTTCCGTCCGATGACCTTTATCGGAAATCGAAATGAACCTACAATGCAAACAAAGCCGACTGTTTTGGAATTTACCCCCACGCAGCTCTGTCGCTGTGTTTTAAAGAATTTTAATGTCTTATCTTTGCTCTTCACTGCAAAAAATATAGGTTCTCTTTAGAACCAAAACTGGTCCTAATCTTGTCCCTTGAGATGGAACCAGTTCTGTTTAAACAGTATTTATTTCAAATAAAATAAATTTACCAAGATTAGCATTCCATTTTAACAGAATATTACCTGAACTGAAGTAGATTCAGTAGTAAACTTGGAGCTTATTCAACGCAGTCGCCAAACATTTTGAAACAAAGGAGATATGAACAGTTGGCATATCGAACCAGTTTTGGTTCTGTGTAGAACCAAAACTGGTTCGATATGCCAACTGTTCAAATCTCCTTTACTTAATAATGATTTGAGACAGCCTCGTATAAGCTCTAAACTTACGGCTGAAACCCCCTCAATTTATGTTCAATTCTGTTAGTATTTAATGTTAATCTTTATAAATTTATTTGATTTGAAATAAATACTGTTTTAACAGAACTGGTTCCATCTCAGGGGCAAGGTTAGAACCAGTTTTGGTCCTAAAGAGAACCTATATTTTTTGCAGTGTTGGATATCTGAAGCAATTTGGACACAAGTTGTTTGCCTGAAATATCATTTTATTATCACTTCTGGTAGGAATACGGTAGCAGACTTCCCGGAACCACTGTTGCTTGGTGTCAACTCTATGAGCTGAATGCATATATTTTCCATGTTCAGTACATTACATCATTCATTTTGATGTATAGTTTTTGAATATTTAATTTACATTTAATGAATATCAAAGGTGGGGATTCCAAAGTAAATAAATCTATCTTACTTATATATCACATTGGGGACTATAGGACTGCAGTAACCTAACATCTTCCCAAAGAAACACTTGCCTGCATCAATGTGGCTTCGTTATATGACATATATCATCGTGACGTCAATATCTAATATCTCCGCCCATTTACACGCTCAAAATGTTAAAGATATTCCCATCTGTCTGAGCATGCCTTGCCATTCCGCGCCAAAGCAAATTTTAAGGATGAATAATTTGTTATTTCAAAGCGTTTATAGATCTGAATGATACACAATGGGAGTCGGAACGAGCGAAATTGTTTCAAACCTTTGACATCTTGAGTTAGATTCATGTCGACCTAACTCGAAAATAGCGTTGTAAATATCAACCTACTGACAACAGTTTACTTGTGCATAGCCCATCAGAACAGAACGGTGGTGAGTTTGTATTGTTCTTTTAACCCTTTACCCAGCATAACGGCCGAAAGCGGACAGCGCTATTCACAACAATCCCCAAATTAATTTTCATTATTTTTTTTTTATTTTTGTCTCAAAAACATAGGTTATGACCCCTCTTTGGAACGAGCTCGGCGAGCTCGTTCCAAAGAGGGGCCATAACCTATGTTTTTGAGACAAAAAATGAAAAAAATAGTTATTCATGAATTTTGTTTGCAAGTGTCTGATTTTCATGTTAGGTGAAGGATTCTCACAAAGCTAGGCTTACGAGTATCGTGATCATGGAAGTTTATTTCAAAGATATAATATGATTTACAATATAATTTACCAAGACATCTTGGCTACCAATATGCGACATCCGGCTTTATTCGTGAGCAGAAATAATAAAATATTGCTGAATTTTGATTATATAGTCAAATATGATATATAAATGTAGCAGTAATGGAGGTTTGTTAATTTAGTTGTATCCTGTGAATTATGAATGGAAGTTTATTCTCCATTCCATGTTTCAAACTTTTGGCAAGCTTACCTTCACACCTTATGAAACACGGACATGTCAACAACCAGTTCATAGCGGGAGCGGTGGCGTTGCGGTAACCGGTTCTCGTCAGATCACCGAAGTTAAGCAACGTCGAGCCCGGTTAGTCCTCGGATGGGTGACCGTCTGAGCGATCGATTCGGACGCCGCGTTGTGTCCTTGGGCAAGTCACTTAACCCCGATTGTCCACATGAGGGCACACGATGACGCCATGTACTAAGGTGTACTGCACGTCGATGATGCGCATGTCTTCAACCAATCTAACCCTGCGTGTGCTGCAGTGCGGAGTTACCACGTTGAGGAGCTGCTCGTCGTTGCTCGGTGGTTCGCTCCGGGTACTCCGGCTTCCTCCATCCGTAAAACTGTCACGGTCATGATTAGCCATTGTGCATAAGTATGTGATCTTAAACACCAATAAAAAAAATAAACAACCAATTCATGAGCGCGGAGCGACAGTCTATATAACGCTGAAGGTTAATAAACATTCAGTTGTTTATCTTCGATTTTTCTGATACGTATATCTTTCAAAATGAAATGCAAGCCTTCAACACTGCACAATATATATTATTGACCAGGAGGAAAAGAACAGAATTGGAAAAACAATCATTTTTGAAATTGTTCTCATGAACATGATCGCTGAAAGCGATTCATACAAACTCACATTCAATTTTAACTGTCATATTTACAGGAGCAAATATCAGTGCAAATTAAGTTCGCTTTGGCGTACTTGCATCGTGAACATGGAGATGTACACGGGCATGTAATCAAATCTGAGCAGGATGAAGAGTGGCCTCAGAGAAAATTGTCCAGAATGGCAAATATCTTTCAACAGATGGATCAAACTTCCGACCCCATTTTCGGAATCCGAACCGGACAGGAAAATACGTTGAAGTGATAGGTATACTAGATGCTGTGTTGGTAAATGCTACGATTTACAGAATTGAAGAGAGCAGTTCTCGTAGGAGGTAAATTTTCACAAAAGTTGGATGCTTTCTAGAAAAGGTCTCACGCCTTGCCTCGTTGATATAATTCCGCTCACCCGTCTTACTGCAAACGAAGTATGCTGAAACGTTTGGGAGTTTTCAGTATCCCTGAATCCATTTCCACTATGCCAAAAGCTCTGTCAGTCAAATGCAGAAAACTGTCAGTTATTGTTGGGAAGGGTTTCCAAGTACACAAAAAGGTCTTCTCACCCTTTCTATAAAAAACAAAGTGGTGTCACACCCTGAAAGTATGTGAAAGATCGGCAACCATGTAACCATGTAAGCACATACAGTACGTGGAGAGTGTATTATCACTAAATCACCCGCGGAGTGGAGACTCCACCCAAGCAATAACTGCAAATTTGTTGCAAAGAATAACAAGCACAAGCAAAGTTTCAACCAATGGACCTCCGGGTTAAACCCGGAGGGCCATTGGCTGAAACATTGCTTGTGTTTTTAATCGATATATACAAAATTTGAAAGTTATAGTTTGGGTGATAACTCCACTCCGCGGGTGATTTAGTTACAATCCGCTCTCCACGTACTGTATGCTGTTGACGTCGAATAAGTTCATGTTCTTACTCGAACCGACTGAGACCCAGATGTTAGTATCTCGTGACATCCCCTCCATCAGAAGTTCGAGTTGCTCCAAGATTATCAATAGAACACCGATGTTGCGCGTCCGGGCAATAATCTTCTTAGACACCTGTTCAACAGCATTCCTTAAATGGAGAACAATCTTGTAAGCAGCCTCTTCATGCTTGTAGCACTCGATAATACATATAGTTTTGTGAATATGTTTGGCGGACGCGTCTTATGTCACATACATGGCATTTTCGTCGGGAACAATAATGTTTTCACAAGCAGTGTCAGTTTGAAAAACTCACTCTTGTTTTCAGAATCGCGTAGAGACCAATTCCATCTGCAGTTGAAACTAGAAGTCCTGTCACGAACTGTGCGCTTATGTAGGCTTAATTGCGCGTGGGAATTGCGCGCAATTGTCATCTCAAATGGCACCCAAAGCAATGCAGATTATTCTTGTTAGCCATAGCAAACACAAGCAATGTTCTTGCCAATGGACCTCCGGTTTACCCGGAGGTCCATTGGCTGAAACTTTGCTTGTGCACAGGCCGTATGTACAGAAATTGAGAGCCTTACCATCGTCATAACGCGTAGATTAACGCGCAAATCAACGTGCTATTTGTGCGCATTTCAGGACAGAACTTCTAGTTTTAACTGTAGTCGGCACTTTTGTCTTACCGCTGACTTGTCTGCATGTCTCCGACCCCTGTTAGCAAGGGTATGACGGATGCTTTTTGAAAGTACCGGCCCCAGACAACACAGATTGCTCCTACAGATGTTAGCTAAAAAATGAGACTGTCTGAACTTGGTGGCGTAGTCAGAAATGCACCAACATTGAATACCTCACAATCAACACTTCAGTTGGGCGATCATTTATGTGCCTAACGCCATCATGCAAACATTCGAGCAGTTCAGATTTTGGATCCTTTCTCATTTCACCAGATAATGTCAAGTAAGGTGGGGACTTCTGGTTCTCGTGAGAGAAGATTACATCGAGGTCACTAGAAAAGATCTGATTAGCAATATGATTGATGTTTTAATCAATCTAGTATCTTTATTTTGGGTAAAATTAATTATAAAATCAACATGTATCACTTGACAAATCCATTTCTGAATTTACTGTAAACAGAAATTCGACACATAGTCATACACTGATGGCATGCATATCAGCAACCACAAAGCTCCCCGTGTACGTTTTTCTAAGAGTTCTAGGGAAGCTGATAACTGCTCGTTATACATTATATACAAAAAATCCGGTTTGCGAATTATGCATTAATTGTTACGAAACTTTACCAATGTCGATGTTCTTAAACAATTGTTATATCCCAAATCACAGGTACAGCCATTTTTTTTCAATGTCATAAAGCCTTGGAAAATGTATTCAGACAATGTCAGCTCGAAATGGCTACTGTGCGGTCTTTAATTCAGCCTGAAACCAATTTACTCAAAATAGTACGATGTCACCTTAACACTTACCCTGTCGAAAGCGACAATTATAATCTATTTTATGATGATTATATGTACTTTTTGGTATGCGCAGATCAAACCTACCATCTGATTAATTATTGGAAAGGACTCAGAGAGCCCTTTCCAGAAACTAATCAGTAGATGGGGCTTCAAGTATGTCATCATTTTTATTAAACTTCCTCACATGCAGTCGT
Source organism: Pictodentalium vernedei (assembly GCA_031216915.1). Classification (NCBI taxonomy): domain Eukaryota; kingdom Metazoa; phylum Mollusca; class Scaphopoda; order Dentaliida; family Dentaliidae; genus Pictodentalium; species Pictodentalium vernedei. The sequence goes on along the minus strand of CM062296.1, from coordinate 843,644,581 downwards.
ACATTGACGTCTTCCGCATATGGCTAACGTGGGCGTGGCAGTAAAATGGTAAATTATGACATCACTTGCTTATTAGACGTTTTGCGGAAAATGATATATCCGTAATGACTGTTTATTGTGATTATGTGGTAAATTTATCTAACAATCATATAGATTTTGGCCTGAAACCCACGAGAAACGGTAGGTATCACATAATGTGTTCCGATTCTGTATCATATAGACTTTTTTTCTGATTCCGTATCATATAGATTCAACTGCCGGTAAACACCGCTATGACAAATAATATCATTATATGCATTGTTATTACGCACTAAAATATGAAATTCAAAATTTTGACCAATTCCATCCAACCCAATTTAAACTGACTGAAAAACGGGGGAAACGGGCTTCATGTAACGGGACTGTTAGATAAATGTATTATCATGACCAAATGCATGTCCTGTAATTTGTATCAGATTCTCGATCGTGTTTACAATCGGATCATAACTCGCCTTGACGGGGTCGTTGCGATCTGATTGTAAACACGACCTCGAATCTGATACAAATTAAAGGACATACACGTGGTCATGATAATGTATATATATGTAATGCCTAGATGATGACAATGAACTAGACGACCTAATGGCGAATTCCTACATGCGTATTTACTTATTGGCCGCAAATATATACACCTGGAATTGAATTAAGCACCCCTGTTTTTTTCGCAGTGGTGTTAATAGAAACTGTCATTACTTTCAAGTAATCTTTAGGATGGCCAAAAGTGACTGTTTGCAGAAAGAATGGTCTATTGACAAATGAAAGACAACACAATGATGAAAACGTGCAGTATTTTTATGACGTTATTTACACAATAATGTTATCACAGCACGAAATATTTTCCCATAGGCGAAAATTATAAAGTTCAAGCGAAAAAAAAATATGATCGCATCATTTTAATTTTGGCATTCAGACGACTTTGTTAAGTATAGCCCTTCTACTTTGAAAACAGGGTGTCATGCAGCAAATAAGAGAGAAAGGCTGATATGAAGGGACTAGGGCTGTCATGATTAATCGATTAATCGATTGTTGATCGGTCACGGCGAAATCAATTAGTATTTTTCGTTGTTGAATGATCGGTAAATTATATCCCGTTTTAGACGTTTAATAATTAAAAGAAAATATGTTGAAAAACTATTGTTTCTAAAGGTAAAGAGTTAAGAACATCGATGTTAAACCCCAAGAAGCTATTGAAAGCATTTGTCTTTCAGGTACATTCATCAAACCGTCAGTGTAATAATCAAGACCGGTCGGCAGTTGCGAAGTTCGCAACTGCCGACCGGTCTTGATTATTACACTGACGGTTCAAAAGTTCAGAACATCAAAGCTTTGAATGTAACTAAAAGGGGGTCGTCTTCGTTGTTTACTTGAGGTAGGTCAAGTGACTTCAACTTCATTTTTATCGACTTCAAAGAGAAGGAGATGGGGGTCATCTAGGTACGATCAATCGATTATCATCGATTATTTGCGACGATTAATCGATTTCTAAATTAAAAAAATCGTGACAGCCCTAGAAGGGACGTACCGGTCACGTACACATATGTTTCAGGGACTTCCCAACAAAGCAACACCAAAAGTCAATTGTCTTTTTTAGGTCCAAAGTCAGCAAATCACCATCTTTATTTATCTGGAATATTCAACAATAATGCAAGATGTGATTACAGTTAAAACTAGAAGTCCTGTCACGAACTGTGCGCTTATCTAGACTTAATTGCGCGTAGGAATTGCGCGCAGTTGCCATATCGAATGGCACCCAAAGCATGGCAGGTTCTCCTTGTTACCCATAGCAAACACAAGCAATGTTCCTGGCAATGGACCTCCGGGTTACCCGGAGGTCCATTGGCTGAAACTTTGCTTGTGTACAGGCCGGATGTGCAGAATTTGATAGCCTTACCATCGTCATAACGCGTACATTAACGCGCAAATCGACGTGCTATTTGTGCGCATTTCAGGACAAGACTTCTAGTTTTAACTGTAGAATGTTTCAAATGTTTTTTGAAACAATATATTTTCCCAAGGCTGCTTATTTTTAGAGATTGCATTACATTTCAAAGCGGTTAACTCTAATTCAAATATTACTGCAGCGATACCAAATATGTCACTAAAGTTTTTGATGGAAAATTGTTCTTCCGACAAGTATGGTGGTGGGAATAGTCCATGATGAAGCAATTCCCGTAATTACTGACAAAATATGTACCTTACCTTATGATCTCCTGAAACAATAGCAGTGACTGACATCAGTAGCGAATGTATCAACCACAGATGACAGCCCGAACCCTCCTCCTAATGCTACCAGCGAGCCTTCTGATACGATACAGCTTCCAAATCGGCCAAATTTTATACAGGCGGATCCCGTGCTTGCAGATGACGTCCAAGAAAGTCCCAGATGTGTTCTAAAGGATTCAAATCGACTCTCATTGCAGGCCAAGGTAGTGTTGTAATATCGTTGTTCTGAATGAATGCTCTATTACCATGGGAACGATGTGGCCTTGGATTATCGCCCATGAATACAGGTCAAGTGGCCAACGGGTGGTGGTCAAAATGAGGCACGACAATCGGATTGAGACGTTTACAATCATGAAAGAGGAATTCCCAGATAATTACAGATCCTCCACCCTACGAAACAGTAGGTCTGATGTCTTGAGCACGTAAGCAGTATTTATATGCCTCCACACTCTCATCCGATCATCTGTGACATGAAGCAGGATGTTACTCTCGTCTGACCATTGGACTCTCTCCATATCCTTATATTCCAATGTTGTCGTGCCATACCACCACTCCAAAAGTCGTATTTGATGCTGATCGGACAGAGCTAGGTGTTTGATGACCCTTCTGAGCCTCATATCTAGTGATTTGGGGCGGTTTCGGACAGTTCTGTTGCAGAAACGCATGCTGAGGAGCCAGAGGCGTTTCAAAACCCCGCTTGAAGCAAATGGTTGACCCCTAACGAGGTGTGCCACACTCCGATCTTTCCGAGAAAAGATATTTCGGGGTTGTCCAGGCCTTTGTCGGTCCTTTACATCGTTGGTTTGTTGATTTTTTCGAACAAGTCTTTCGATGACATAATGCCATTAGTTGCCTTTCAATACCTTTGAATGACATGCCTCCTGCATGCATGCCAACGATTTGCCATCTTAGAGCCTCTGGCAGTCTCTACTTGCCATGTCAACATATGCCATGAAACATTTCAGGAGGTGCTTAATTAAGTTTCAGGTATATCCTTTAGAGTCGAAGCATCATATCTCTGTACAGATTATGTTTGATGGGTTTTCATCTTCCTGTAACCTAACACTGCAACGCACATGTGGCTGTCGGTCGGATAGGCTGTATGCGTTCATTATATACTCCGTTTGCATTTAGCACAAATTAATTTATGTATACTTCAAATTATTTTGGGCCTGGAATGTCGGATTTAACTCATGATACGAACCCGAAGGACGTAAAATAAATATCCAGGTACAGGTATTAAATTTGAACATTGGATGCTTCCCGAAATAATGATTTCTCCCCACCTCTATTCATAGAAATAATGCAGAGATATATGCATGTTTCATTAAACTAATTTAATACTGTAACAAATTTAAAATATTTCATGGTTAAACCGAAATAAATCGGATTTAGTTTTGCAATTCTAATCAATTTACAGAGCGCGCGAGATTTTTTACCAACTGCTCATTTTAAAATAGTCAATGTCGATATTATTTGATTCGGTTGCTTGATGAATTTAGAAGATGCGTTACACAGATTTTTCAGATCGAAGCGATGCGAATCATTATACGGCAGAGGTTGGGTCGTACACAAGCAGTGACGAGGTTTGTGTTCGGATGTATGTTCCTATTCTACTCATTGTATATGTAGAGAGTAATCGTTTGACTGGACTGGTTACGTGAAATAATTCATGAGAGGTCAGGGACTTTGTACAAACACGAGTGCGCGAATGCGCACGAATGTTTTACAATATAGACCCTCGCCTCGAATGAATTATTTTACGTAACCACTCCAGCCATGCGATTACTCTGTTTATTACTGCTCATTATTAACGATAATTATATTATTTAACCCTTTACCTAACGTAACGCCCAGCGCTATTCTCACAAATCGCCAATTAATTTTCATTATTTTTTTCATTTTTTGTCTCTAAAACATAGGTTATGACCCCTCATTGGAACGAGCTCGTCGAGATTGTTCCAATGAGGGGGCATAACCTATGTTCGTAAGACAAAAAATGAAAATAATAGTATTCAATATTTTTTTTTTTTTGCAAGTGTAGTCTGCTTTTCATGTTAGGTAAAGGGTTAAAAAATAAAAAAAACAATGAAGTCCCCATTACACGAAGGGCAAAGCGTCATCGTTTGCGCGCACGGATACATAATACAGTTGTTGATTGCATAATTCACTTGTGAAGTTATCGTTTATAATGAAACCGGGAAATCCCAGTAAATCGCACTTTGGAAAATAATAAAACGTGTTATTTTGGTTGCATTCCATAACTTTTCTTAACGAAAAACTGAGAGAGTAAAATGTTCATTAAGCGTCCATCTTCGATTGTGAATAGAGTGTTGACAACTCTAAGGGATCGTCTAGATTGGGCTATTTCAAATACGTATGTTCACTAACAAGACCTCTTCGACTCTATCATACTATATATGTGCTAGGTGGTCCCTCACTAGCCTAGCTCTTATGACTTTATTCTGGTAGGACGACTCAAGCTGTTTCAACCGAAGAAAGGCTAACGCGATCTCTTAGCATACAGTTTGGTATCGCGCTGTAGAGTTTATGACATGCAAGGGTCCAGCATTGAGTGACTCTCGTTTTGACACTTTTTCAAGCAGCCAGCAATATTGTCAAAATCAACATGTAACCCTTTGATACATTTGCCCGTCTTATGACGTACGAAATCAAGCAGCGCGGATACTTTATGGTCATTTTTATTTTTTAATGTTTAAACCTCAATTCCTATTTTCTCCCGAAAAGTGCACTGTGACAACCGTTGAGCCAAATATTATCGCAGCTCAAAATACCAATATAATCCTGCTGTCAAGACTTCTTAATTGGTTGAGTGCAAGAAGCCACTGTCAAAAATGAGGATACCAGAGCAAAAGCCAACCCTTTCCTTGCTTATATTTCATATCCAGTCAAACACAACTAATATTTTGTTTATATAAATTCGTTTTATTACTAATTAATGGAGAGCGCCCGTGGGTACTCTCCAATAATTTGTAATAAAACAAGTTTTGAAGAACAAATTCAGACCGCCAACAATAATCTGGCCGTCAAACAGATAACCACTAACGCGAAAAATATCTTGTTATTTGTACTTTCCGACATTTGACGTCGCATTTTGAAAAACGTTGAAGTAACTGAATTCCCAGTGACGTTTGAACGTCAGGATAATTAAAGTCTCAAACGATTGTCCACATGGAAGCACCATGGTGGCGTGTACTAAGGCGTACTGCACGTCGATGGTGCGCTTGTCTTCAACCAATCTAACCCTGCCTGTGCTGCAGTACGGAGTTACGATGTTGGGGAGCTGGCGGCTGCTCGTCGTTGCTCGGCGGTTCTCTCCGTGTACTATGGCTTCCTCTACCCATAAAACTGTCACGGTCATGATTAGCTATTGTGTATAAGTATGTGACTTTAAACACCAATAAATAAATAATAAATAAATAAAGTTTCAAAGAGTTAAATTTCCTTATTGCGTTTGTTGTCTTACAACTTTGGCACATGAAGTCTCTGTTGGGTGAACTCGTCCCATTGGGGCTCATAAGCCACTTTTATGAGGAAAGATTGTTTTTTTCTGCCATTTTAGAATTTATGCACAAATTTCGAATTCTGGAGTTTGAGGGTGGAGAGGCGCTACAATTCAATCACGGGCAGTGGCGTTTTGGAGGCGGCATTACCCTTTCTCTTCGTATGAATCCAATTTATAACTACTCATTATAACTATAGCTGTATATATGGGGTGCGCATGGTATTATTCGTTATAGAATTTGCATATCACATGCACATCCACTTTCGTGTGTATGCTTGAAGTGGATGTCCATGTGCTGTCGCGAATAATAGCGGGTCGTAAAGGGTCATTTATCGTAGAGTACAATGAAGCGATTACTCGAAACAAATCGTCACAATTATACAGATGTGGGCGAATGATAACTGATTTTTTTTCTTTGGGCAAATACCAAGAGAACAAAGTCGATCAATCGATTAATTTAGAGAGATCCCAAACGTATTTGCTTGTTTTTTTGTCACCCTAATCCTTAATGATGTGATTAAGCTGACACAAAGTGCGATAATGTCAGTGTACAATTTGTGCTGTATATAAAATCAATATTTTACTTCGCCAAAAGGCGACATTTCCTGACAAGTTTTTTTTCGCAGCACTGGAACAGACAGCCAAATTATAGGTTTGTTGATGCTGTTGACATTTGATATCAACCAACTAAACGAGTTCTTAAATGGCATAACGGTGGTTCAATCATTTTACTAGAACGTTTCATAACCGGCAACGAAAAGTGTACTAAGCTATTAAGACAGTCGGATATAGGTCTACCGGCAGGCGAGTGTTTTGAGGGTTTAGTGTCGTCAAACTGAATTATTAGTGACAAAAAGGGCGACAGTTAAACCCGGAAGTCCTGTCACGAAATGTGCACAAATAGAACGTCCATCTGCGCGTTGGGACCATAGTAAGGCTATCAAATTATGTACATATTACCTGTGCCCAAGCATTGTTTTAGACAGTGGACCTCCGGGTCACCCGGAGGTCCATTGGCAGAAATATTGCCTATGTTTGCTATGAGTAATCATGGTAACCTGCCGTGCTTTGGATGCCACTCGATATGGCAATTGCGCGCAATTACTACTCACAGTTAGGCCTAAATAAGCGCCCAGTTCATGACAGGACTTCTAGTTTTAACTGTACCCTCAGACAAGAATGTAGAATAGCACCGCACAATGAAAGCTGGTAATTATGTACTAATTTTACAACTACTTATAAACCTGTTACTACTATTAAAATGCTGAAAACATTAATGTGCGTTACGTGGAAGTGACTGTTGTGTACTTACCGTACGGTCCCCTGGACTGGTCAATTCCCACGGATGGGCAATATTTCCATGATCGCAATAATTTTAGATTTCAACGCTAATCATCGAAATAATCACCAAAACTTTAATTAATGAAGCAATAGGTACAGTCCAGTGCTTCATCAATTAACATTCTGATGATGATGATTTGTTATTACCTGGTAAACGCATGTGTGGGCACCACTGCCCACGGGTGCATTACGACTCCTCCATGGCGACTGTACTGTAGTAGTGTGTTTCATGCGCACAGTTCTGTCTTTGGGTAGATGCTTTGTTAATAAATGTTATCACGTCTGGCATACTTCGATATGATCAATATTATGCTGATAATAGTTCAAACTACATTATAGGTTCGTCGAATTCCAATTATTTTCTTGGTACAGAACCTGTCAACTAAGTATGGCATCAAGACGTTGAATATAGCACTTCTACTCAGTAATTTCAACATTCATTTGTCCTATACTTGAACATTTTTTTTCTGTTCATGCATTTTTAGGCAACATGATTGGCTAAAGAATTTTTTTTATAACATAATGCACCGACAAAAACTAATTTAGGCCCGCCCTAAACCACCCCCCCCCCCCCCCCCCCCCAATATCTGTCTTGAAAATTGCATTGCGCACTGTGAATGGAAAATAACACACGTACGCCCATATTGTTTCAAAATGAAAAGTAATTAATATTTATCTCGTCATATTGAAAAGACATTCAAAATAAAATTTAATAAACAATGAAATCCGTATCATGCTTTGTATCCCATGTTCAATTTGTTTATGCGCAATAGGCGATCGTCTGCGTTCATGGTTTTACACAAATCAAACGTAAACAATCACCGTCCGTCATAATAATCCACAAACGAAACTTGAGAGAAAAAACCTTCCAATTTCCAAACAACCTGAATGAACTCTTTCTGGGTTTATATCGAACTCCACATTTACAAACTGTGTTTCAGTTTCTCAGAAAATAGTAAAAATTAGAATTAAATTTAATTCACTGTTGCTTTGAATGACAGCACCCTCACGTCAAGTGGAAAAGGCGACTGAAGTTTTGTGTGAGTGTGGCCTATGACTTTCCTTTTAACTTACGCAAATTCATTGGTCAATAAAATGTTTAATGACACAAGAACATGTTTCAGTGAAATGTATCGTTATTTCAAACAAAATTTTAGAAAATTGTGCCTTTTTATTCAGTTACCACACGAAAGCGTGATTCGACCTGATTTTTATTTTAACTCCGCAAATAGAGTTTTTAAATGTACTGCCCATCAAGTTTAAATTATAAGGAATATTAGTTTATTTCTGTCTATTTCATAGTTATGAGCCCACCCCCCCCCCCCCCAAAAAAAAACAAAAAAAACAAAAAAAACAGAGGCTAAACATAGTGTAAATGGCATTTGTTTTTTGGGGTTCATAACTCAAGAAATAGACAGAAACAAACGATCATTCCTTACAGTTAAAACTAGAAGTCCTGTCACGAACTGTGCGCTTATCAAGGCCTAATTGCGCGTAGGAGTTGCGCGCAATTGCCATATCGAATGGCAGCCAAAGCATGGCAGATTCTCCTTGTTACCCATAGCAAACACAAGCAATGTTCCTGCCAATGGACCTTCGGGTTACCCGGAGGTCCATTGGCTGAAGCTTTGCTTGTGCACAGGCCGTATGTGCAGAATTTGATAGCTTTACCATCGCCATAACGCATAGATTAACGCACAAATCGACGTGCTATTTGTGCGCATTTCAGGACAGGACTTCTAGTTTTAACTGTATATAGTTTTTGCAGTGCCATACCTATTGTCAGTGTTGTTTTGAATTGAAACAAAACCCATGATTGTGCACCAACATCGTTAATATCAAAACTCAAAGGACAGGTGTCGTGTTGTGAAAGGGTTGTTCTTGACGATGATACACAGTTCACACGGAAGCATTTTGGACGGATCTAATTTGATTAAGCCGAACGTAACGTCCGTTGATTCAGACGCACTCATTATCGTCTAATCTAATTCCCCCGTATACTTGCGACAGTTTCCTTGTGTTGCTTACTCCTTCCCTGCTAGGCCCTGTTACAACCGATAATGTTACAACGCCGCATAATGTTACACCAACGCATAATGTTACAAAAAATGTAGTAAACAACCGATAATGTTATAAACTCCGCATAATGTTATAACTTTTTTCAACCCGTTATGTTATAAAAATCGACGCATAATGTTATAACTTTTTTCAACCCGTTATGTTACAACAAATTAACCGATAATGTTATAACTTCTGTATACTAATTCCAGTTACAGCTATTGCAGATGGACTTTACCACTTACCATTTATTGCCGCATAAAGGTATGTAAAATTTATACTAAAGGTTTCTGCTCTGGTTAAGGCGAGGAGACACCCCTCCCCCCCCCCCAACTCCCGGGGATTTATCATAGAATGACCTAGTCACATTACACAGACGCGGATTATCCTGGTAACTCAATCGTGTGACGTCATTACCATGATCATCCAGTGGCCAACATGGTGAAGGCGGGGGTGATGGAGGAGGGGTACTATTTTATCCGGTTGGTACGTTTACCAACATGCGTAATCTCCGCTTCCAGAAATGTAGTGCACCATAGTCCCCTGGTGCCCTTGGGGATGGGCAAATGCCTATGTTTCTGCTTGTTTTGGGCATCTAAAACTCATTTGTCGCATATTTCTTAGTCACAAGTACAACTTATTGCTCATTAATTTGGCATTTTAACAACCAACAGTGAACAAAAATGAGGTGGAATTAAAAGAGGTCAAAAAGTTGGATGGAGCGAGGTACATATGGTGGATGTGGCAGGTTGGTAGTGTCGCACGGAAGCCGAAGAATAAGATGCGAGACTGGGTAGGAAGAGGAATGGGGTTTAGGAGGATTGAAAGGGGTGGGCCGGGATTAGGCTGAGAAAGAGAGGAGGTCATGGATTAGTACATCAGGGTGATTGTGCAGAGAAGGCTATCTGAGAATACTATAAGAGAGTAGTGCTAGACAGTATGATAATATAGATGGTGGAGATGTTGGAAGAAGTGGAAGCGATGAATTTGGGATTACAGGTTCTGGAAAAGGCGGAATCACTAGAACAGGCAGTATAGGGAGAAGGAGGAGGATGTGGAGGAGGAGTTGTGTTGATGTTGGTGTTGTGGCGGTGTTGGTGATGGTGTTGAGTAGTTATGTATGTTGAAAATGAGCCATTTTGTAGGACCCCGCGGCAGGACCCCGGAAGTGACGTCATGTCACGTGACTGGGCGGTCATGTTGGGTTGTCATGCTAGTGCATGTGGGTGGCCATGTTCTGATGTCATTACCATGAAAAAGGTGGTAGGAGTGCGTATGCGCAGCGCGAGTTGTTATAGGGATACGTGCTCCGTCTCACCCTTAACAACCCGACAATAGATATCGAATTAATCCAAACAACCCGACAATCTTCAGGAAACTGTCCAAGGCATTCCCTAAAACACTCCCGAATCCTGCCAGTACCGATTTAGTAATTCGCCAGAAACTCGAGGGACCGGGACTTCAGGAGCTCCAGGGGCAAGGGACAGTAGGGCTCCGGGGACAGGGACGGCGCCCCCCCCCCCCCTCCAGTTTATCTCTCAGTTAAAAAAACACTATTGTAATAAACCAACCATTATTGTAATAAATCCATTTCTGTGATAAATTACGCGTCCATTATATAGTCGGACATTAGGTAACGATACTATCCTATATTTTAAGGATACTAAACCCACGGAATCCCCCTTTTCGTCGTAAGAAGCAATGAAAACTATGAAAATGAGCACGATGCGCGCAAAAGCATACGTCTCAAAATGAAAGCTATGAAAATGAGCGCAATGAGTACCTCTTCATGTGTCTCATACCCTCATTAGGGATACTCTCCTACCTTCATTTGGGAGTGTTTTCGGGAGTGTTTGGTCAGTTTTCTGAAGATTGTCGGGTTGTTTGGATTAATTCGATATCTATTGTCGGGATGTTAGGGGTGAGACGGAGCACGTGTCCCCATAACAACACGCGCTGCGCATACGCACTCCTACCACCTATTATCATGATAATGACATTACAACATGGTCACCCATGTGCACTATCATGACAACCCAACATGACCGCCCAGTTACGTGGCATGACGTCACTTCCGGGGTCCTGCCCCGGGGTCTTACAAAATGGCTCATTTTCAACATACATAACTACTCAAAACCATCACCAACAACGCCACAACACCAACATCAACACAACTCCTCCTCCACAACCTCCTCCTTCTCCCTATACTGCCTGTTCTAGTGATTCCGCCTTTTCCAGGACCTGTAATCCCAAATTCATCACTTCCACTTCTTCCAACATATCCATCATCTATATTATCATATCGTTTAGCACTACTCTCTTATAGTATTCTCAGATAGCTTTCTCTGCACAATCACCCTGATGTACTAATCCATGACCTCCTCTCTTTCTCAGCCTAATCCCTGCCCACCCCTTTCAATCCTCCTAAACCCCATTCCTCTTCCTACCCAGTCTCGCATCTTATTCTTTGGCTTCCGTGCGACACTACCAACCTGCCACATCCACCGTATGTACCTCTGTCCATCCAACTTTTTGACCTCTTTTAACTCCATCTTATTTTTGTTCACTGTTAGTTGTTAAAATGTCAAATTAATGAACAATAAGATATTCTTATGACTAAAAAATATGCGACAAATGAGTTTTAGATGCCCAAAACAAGCAGAAACAGAGGCATTTTCCCATCCCCAAAGGCGTCAGGGGACTATGGTACACTACATTTCTGGAAGCGGAGACTACGCATGTTGGTAAACTTTCCAACCGGATAAAATAGCAACCCTCCCCCACCACCCCCGCCTTCACTATGTTGGGCACTGCACGATCATGGTAATGACGTCACACGATTGAGTTACCAAGATAATCCGCGTCTATGTAACATGACTAGGTCATTTTATGATAAAGAGAGTGGGGAGGGGTGTCTCCTCGCCTAAAGCAGAGCAGAAACCTTTAGTATAAATTTTACATACCTTTATGCGGCAATAAATGATAAGTGGTAAAGCCCATCTACAATAGCTGTAACTGGAATTAGTATACAGAAGTTATAACATTATCGGTTAATTTGTTGTAACATAACGGGTTGAAAAAAGTTGTAACATTATGCGTCGATTTTTATAACATAACGGGTTGAAAAAAGTTATAACATTATGCGGAGTTTATAACATTATCGGTTGTTTACTACATTTTTTGTAACATTATGCGTTGGTGTAACATTATGCGGCGTTGTAACATTATCGGTTGTAACAGGCCCACTTTGGACATTTCTAATATATCCAATCTGGGAGCTCAGTGGCTAAGTGGATACGGCATTGAACTTCAAACCGAGAGGTTCATAGTTCAATCGCCGCCAGAGGTAACTGCGTTGTGTCGTTAAGCAAGGCACTTAATCCCGACCGCCATCGTGTAGGTGTACTAAGGCGTACAGCACATCGATAGTACACCTGCCTTCAACCATTGCTAACCCTGCCAGTATGGAGTTAGTAAGTTGGGGTGGCTGACAGTTGATCGGTGGTTCTCTCCGGGTATTCCGGCTTCCATAAAACTGTCCGACACTAGGGGAGCCTGACTTGCGAAAGTGTCGTTAAACTCCAATAAATAAATAACATAACATGACCATTTTGAATCAATTGTAAATTTGGTTGCCTTGCCTGGCAACAAGGACAATGATTCTCTAATTAGCATACATCGGTATGCGAACGATAATACCCGAACACAACCAAACATCCGCGGCGGAACATTAGATTACAGTACAGTCGCCATGGACTGGTCACTTTCCACGCATGGGCAATATTTTCATGGACGCAATAATATTAGATTCCAAACACAAATTACAGGAATAATCATCAAAAATGTAATTAATGAAGCACCGGGTACAACCCGGTGCTTCATTAATTAAAATTTTGCTGATGATGAATTTTACTACCTGGTAAACACATGCGTGGACATAACTGCCTGCGTGTGGATTTCGACCAATCCACGGCGAATGTACTGCAGATTTGTCGCTGATTGGAGTGTCTGAATCAAACGACACTCCGAATCTAATAGACGCATTAAATGCGTCCCTCTCAGACGAAGATTTGTCTGAAATGAGATTGAAAGAATAGTTTGATTCAAGCAGACGAATAGTTGACGCATATAATACAAATACAACCTAATATTGGATTAAATTCGACCAAAATGCGTCCGCCCGAACTGGGGGTAACATGCTTCCTTGAAACTCATTTGGTCAGTATGTTCATGACCGTACCAGTTTCGATGGCAGAAGTATGTCTCGCGCCTTCCAGGTCACAGTTGCCGGACCTCGGCGCCAGATCTCGGAAGTGACGTCATATCACGAGACCCATGGCTCCGTAACAGGACGGGGGTATGTTCGCAGGGAGCGTTTGCTTCAATGGGAGTGAATATAATTACCCAAATCGACCCGACAGTCATTCCTAATCACCAAAAACTGTCTAAAATCACCGAAACGTCCTTGGCGAAACACCCATCCATCTTGGGCTTATAACATTAGCATACATTGCTACAAAGCGCGTTCTATAAAGCTGGCGCTCTTTTAATGGTTCGGCTTTTTCCCAAATCCTCGGATACTTCATAGAATTGTCACAAACAACCAGATAACTATTTATACCTGGCCCGAATTTTCCCACTTTGCAACCTCGATTTTTTTATTTATTTATGTTTTACGACACATTAACAGCCAGGGTCATATCATGTCGGTAACAGTTTTATAGGTGGAGGAAGCCAGAGTACCCGGAGAGAACCACCGAGCAACGACGAGCAGCTGTCAGCGCCCCAACATCGTAACTCTGAACTGTACACCGCGGCACAGGCAAGGTTGGATTGGTTGAGGGCATGCGCACCATCGACGTGCAGTACCCCTTAGTACACAGCTTCATCGTGCCCCCATGTAGGCAAACGGGGTCAAGTGCCTTGCCTAAGGACACAACACGGAAGCACGAATCAGTCGCTGAAATGGTCACCCATCCAACTTTTAAAAGCGCTCGACGTTGCTTAACTTCGGTGATCTGACGAGAACCGGTTACCGCGACGCCACCGCGCCTCCTGCAGCCTCGATAAAATCGCGCGAAAATATCAAACGCGCCCAAGATCGCAGATTTTTTATCACCGTCGATGATCTGGGCAGACGGGCGAATTTTAGTACCGATCTTCAAATCGCTGCGATCCAGCGAAAAATATTCGTTCGTGTGCCCCAGTCTTAAGACAGATTATTCCTGTTCGGCAAAAATCTCTTTCAACCCACATACAATTTATTGCAGTAAGTTTTGAACGAGAAATTACGGGAGGTCTTGATAGAGAGTTTTCGATCCTCGGGACGAGATGGACAAATGAGGGATATCGCTTGTGGCTTTTTTGCAGGAAATATCGTGAGAGCTCAGAAATATTAAAACATCGGACGTGAAATATCACGTTTACGAAAACACGGACGACGTGCCCGATCCCAGATATTTGAGTTCGGCGGAAAAAAAAATCTGATGATCTTCGGCGATCTGTTGTTGGGGAAACAGAATCGCTGCGAGTTTTATTATGAGGGCGTGAATTCTTTCTATCTGTCTCTAAATTATTTCAGATTACCCAGACAGATCACAAGAAAGAACGCGAATTTCCTATATCGCTTTCGTCAATATCTGAAGAATCTGAATTACATCAACGATGACTACATGGCCAAGAAAAGAAGAATTTGGGAGATATTGTAAGGTGGTAAACCTTATAACTTCGTGGCCATCTATCTGACTATTCGCAAATGCCACGGAAACTATAGGAACAGATTCGATTTTTATATTTCGATATAATTAAAAATCATTTTTTTGGCTCACGATAATATATAAAAGTAAAAAACAAAAATTAAAAACAATAATAAAAAATAATTAAAATAGAAACTGTTACAAAAAGAAGCGGTGTTAGAAAAAAGATAACCGGGAATATGTTTTTTTTTCTTCAAATCATAGTGAGAGATAACAAAACCCGCTTCACTACGACGTTCAATCCCCAACTACAATTGAAAAAGGAGAAGAGATACGAAATGGCCCTGGTGAATCTAGAAACGAACTATTCTTTCCCCCAACATCACAGAGACGAACAATCTGTGAATGAATGAATGAATGAATTTTTTATTCAGCAACATACAACAATGTAAATATACACATAACTACATACAATACACAACGAGATTATATATGCATGTATACCGCAAGGAGACGGCATAGCCAGATTGGCTGTCTACCTGTCAACTCCTGGAGATTAAATCATGCAACACTGGAATCGGACTGTCTGATGACGATTCAACTATTCTTGGTCGCTGGTGGCGTAGTGTAACTGGCATACCTACAAAATGTACCTGCCCCCCGCCACTGGCTGCTCGTGCAAAGTGACTGGTGAGATGGAAATTCTCTGATTGTGAATTTATTATTGTAGTTTGAAGAGTTTGGCCCAATGAGAAAAAATTGTATTTGGATCGTTTACGTGGGTCCAAGCGATTTTTCTTAATTTTATCTACTTTGGTCCTATTGCTACGAGCCGCCTAGTGGCGAGAGTCAAGAGACGAGAATTTGTCCAGATATGGACAGCACCAGCAGAAATGAGCCGCCGGACAACCACCCGAAATTTCTCTCATTGGTAGCCCTAGCCCCCGACACCATTCCACGGGAAGCCCTCATGGAGAGCTCTCCGTGGAACCATGCAAAGTGGTGGGGTCATTAACAGAGACATAATATGAACGAGGTTCTCAGGTGATCATTCCACAACACATGACATCACTCCAAGGGAAGCTGACATAGAGAGCTCTCCATGGAATGATGCAATGTGTTGAAGTCATTAACAAAGATAGAGTATAAATAGAGCTCTCATGTGGTCATCCCACACCACACAACTGCCGGTGCCTCGCTTGGAAAGTACAGTAATAGTATAATCTTGTGAGTTCGTACCTATTCTATCACTCTGAAAGTATCTGCCTTTTGTTACGTGGCACAATCAGTACAGTACGGATTGTCGCAGTCAACGATAGCCGAGTATTGGGACAGTAATTTTAAGGTTAATTGTTTTTTGAAAATATTTCTGTTACTTATATTTCGTAAATCAAAGTCTAAATCATTCCACATTTTAGGGTATATATGTGTTGGGAAATGCTCGAGAGACTTTGTCCTTGTTCTTTCAATTTGGAGAAGATCTCTCCTTCTACTAGATCTACCTGTAGTATTAACGACAGGGTGAAAATAATTTCTAAAGGACACTGGCAGGTCATTGTGATACCAGTCAAATACAAACAGGCATGCGTAGAGTTTGAAGAGATCATTTACTTTAAGAATCTTATTTTCCCGAAAGAGGGGATCAGTATGTGCATTGTATTTCTTGTTATTTATTATGCGAATGGAACGTTTCTGTAGAAGCATTATCTTTTTGATAGTTCTAGCATTTCCCCATAAATTTATTCCATACACTAAATGTGAATGTATCAGGGCATAATAAAGTGTTTTCATAGCTTCACGGGGGATTGTAGTCTTCACTCTATTTAGTGCGAAATTTGCCCGAGCAATCTTCGAAGAAAGTTGAGATATGTGGTGCTTGTATGAGAGGCTGTCGTCGATATATATTCCTAAAAATTTGAGAGATTTCTCTGCATCATTTGAACCTACTTTACTTATTGTTTGACCATTTATTAAGATATCACGTTGAATTGTTGTCGTTTTTTTTTGCTGATGGATTCATTAAAATGTATTTTGTTTTTGTGGCATTTAAGACAAGCTGATTCGCGCAGCACCATTCAAATATTTTTTCAAGCTCTTTATTTATAACTGGGACTAGTTGATTTGGGTCTGGACCAGAGGAATGTCCCGTTGTGTCGTCAGCAAAAGACAAGAGATTTAGGGATGTGGCATGATAGATGTCATTAACATATATTAAGAAAAGTGTCGGTCCAAGTATCGAACCTTGTGGAACTCCGTGTGTAATTTTTTCCCTGTCAGAAATATGGTCACTGTATACAACATACTGTGACCTATCAGATAGATAGCTTTCAAACCAGTCATTACCTAATCCTCTAATACCATATCTATACAATTTATTTATTAGAATATCGTGGTCTATTGTATCAAATGCCTTCGAAAAGTCCAGAAATATCGCCAGTGTGCTATTTTTACTTGTTTTGTTATTTTCTTCTGATATGGCTTTCAACAGTTGCATGATGGGGTGCACCGTACTGTGATTTTTCCTAAAGCCGTATTGATTTGAGTGTAAGATACTAAAGCGATTTAAGTATTTTAGAAGTCTTACGGACATCAGTTTTTCTTAGACTTTTGAGAAGGTCGGAAGTAAGCTAATAGGTCTGTAATTTGTAAAATTAATTTGGTCGCCTGATTTGAATATAGGAATAACTTTAGCGGTTTTCATTTTATCCGGAACAGTGCCACGTGTAAACGAACAGTTGAAAATGTGGGTTAATGGGGTAACAATGGGGTCTATAGTTTGCTTAAGTAGTTTTAAACTAATATCATCACAATCTTTGCTTCCTTTTGATTTTAGAGATTTTACCATGTTAATGATTTCGAACTCACATGTTGGGTTTATGTAAAAATTATTGTTAAGATTTGCGTCCATGAAATCGTGAAATGATTTGTTGGTACTAGGTATTGTATCACTAGTACGTTTTCCTATATTTGCAAAATAGTCATTGAATTCGCTGGCTACTGCAGTCGGATCATTTATTTCTTTATTATTATGGATAAAGAATTTAGGTAAGTTAGATGATCCGTTAGACTTTTTGATGGCGTCATTTAGTATTTGCCATGTTTTACGCATGTTATATTTGTGTTCGTCCAAGATATTTTTGAAATAGTTTGCTTTGCATTGCTTTTTTACTTTATTGAATATTTTACTGTAAAGTTTATAGTTTTTAATGTTGAATTCGGTTGGGTTTATTAATTTTTTTTTATAAAATTTGCTTTTGTTATTCGATGAAACTATTAGCCCTTTTGTCATCCACGGTTGTCTTTTTAGGAATGTTTTATTAGTACAAACACGTGTTCGGGGAAAAGCCACATCAAATAACTCCAGATATATATGTAAAAAATTGTTGTAAGCTGTGTTAGGGTTGTCCGAACCCATAACTGTGGAAAAATCACATTGTGCGAGAAGTAATTTAAAGGTTGCTATAGTTTCCGCATTTATCTTTCGTATCCATGAGTCTTGCTCTCTGCTAGGTTTTTGGGGAATGATTTCTGCATAGAAAATACCAAAGTGATCGGAAACATCAGTTATTATTATGCCAGATATTGCAGCGGATACAATATTGTTGGTAAATATGTGGTCGATGAGACTGGCTGAGTGAGTAGTTAAGCGAGTGGGTTTTGTAATGACAGGTAAAAATCCTTGGCTGAACATTAGGTTAATATAACTATCTGTTTTGGCGTGGGAATCATATTTAAGAAGATCAATATTAATGTCGCCCATTATGTAGGAAGATGCATTTTCCTGATTTAACTTGTCAGTTATTTCGTTTAGTTTATCTAAGAAAATGTCGATGTCCACTTTCGGAGGTGTGTTCGGTCTGTATATTACCCCAATAATTCTTCGTAATTTATTTACATTTATTTCGATGAAAAGAGATTCTATGATATGAGGAATGAAAACCGATAGGTCATGACGAATTTTAAAATCAATATTCTCTTTAATGAAGAACCCGACTCCACCTCTACCGTCATCGCTGTCAGGGCGGTTATGTTTTATAAGGTTATGGTAACCGTCGAGACAGTATGATATGTTTGAGGGGACATGGAAGATTTCTGTTAGGCCAATGATATCAAAGTTACTATCGGTTCCTTGCAGGTTAAAGAGAAGGTCGTGTAAAGACTCCCAGTGAGCATTGATACTTTGACAGTTAATATGAAAAAGCGAGAAAGATTCTGTTTCGGTATTAATGGTCGGTCGAAAATTTTCTGGCAGATAATATTTACATTCAAGTTTATGTCCTTGAAATGGGGAATCCTCAATATCATCGGGCGAGAATGATTTATTGTTATAGTGGGCTACGAAATCGTATTCCAAGCCCGTCTGGACCTCGTCTTAATTTATGTTACCCGCCATACTGATTGGCTGTACTATTGTCGCCGCCAGGTTCAGCAAGTGTGCTTAATGGCAGTTTTAAGACATTTGAGATGCATTCGACAGCCCGATTCCATGTGCTCATATAAAATTTGATGGGAGAAGAAAAAAAGAAAAACAAAGAAAACGTAATTGAGATAAGTGCGAGATAAACTAACAGTTTCATTATTATATATAATAATGAATAAAGATGGGGCTCACGAGTCATAGTGCATAAGGATATTTCTAATTATCATCGTGTGTTACACAATTATTTTCTAAGTAATAAAGAGGAGTATATAATATTTTGGGAGTTTCCCACTTATGTTCTAAGTGATATGGAGGCGTATACAGCATTCTAGGGGTTTCCTTGGTAGAGGGTTTGAAAACAGTTGGGGTTAGCCGGTTTATCTATCGCCATCATGTCCATTCAGGCGCCCTCCCACTCACCAACTCGGCCACCCAACCACCCACCCACTACCACATTAGCTGATCGCGACAATAGACAAATAACTTGGGTTAGCCGGTTTATCTGTCGCCATCATGTCCATTCAGGCGCCCTCCCACTCACCAACTCGGCCACCCAACCACCCACCCACTCCTTGGTAGAGGGTTTGAAAACAGTTGGGGTTAGCCGGTTTATCTATCGCCATCATGTCCATTCAGGCGCCCTCCCACTCACCAACTCGGCCACCCAACCACCCACCCACTCCCACATTTGCTGATCGCGACAATTGGCAAATGACTTGGGTTAGCCGGTTTATCTATCGCCATCATGTCCATTCAGGCGCCCTCCCACTCACCAACTCGGCCACCCAACCACCCACCCACTCCCACATTTGCTGATCGCGACAATAGACAAATAACTTGGCTCGAGGCAACCCAGTGAATGGATTTGCAAAACATGGATAGGTAGATCAAAATACGTAACATCGTCATCCGACCATCAAACACTTATCCCTTCAATCACTCACTCATTCATTCGAACGGATGAATGGATGAACGGATGGATGAATGGATAAGTAGATGAATGTACGAATGGATAAATGGATGAATGAAACAATGAAGAAAAAAGAAAGAAATGGAGGATTGAAAGATGGAGGGCAGAAGAACAGAGTGGATATCTTACAGGTAATGTGCGAAGTATACGAAAACTAACATTTCAAAATTCAGTCAGTGTAAATTACCCGTGAAATCTGAAATGTTTTTATTGGTATCTGGTAAAGCACACAGCAACCCATTCAAATGCATGTCGCCCCCCCCCCCTCCCCTAAATGAACGAGTAGATGATTGAGTGAGTAAGTGAATGAAAGAATGAGTAATTAATAAAGGGAAGAATGAAAGGGAATTTGATCTTGATTTGTTTATTTGTCAGTATCTGGTCAAACGGCCATTTATCCAACGGTCAAGCATTCCTCCACCCATTTATCGAATGGATGAATGGCTGCATGAATGAAACCATGAATGATCGAATGGATGAATGGCTGCATGAATGAAACCATGAATGATCGAATGGATGAATGGCTGCATGAATGAAACCATGAATGATCGAATGGATGAATGGCTGCATGAATGAAACCATGAATGATCGAATGGATGAATGGCTGCATGAATGAAACCATGAATGATCGAATGGATGAATGGCTGCATGAATAACACCATGAATGATCGAAGGGATGAATGGCTGCATGAATGAAACCATGAATGATCGAATGGATGAATGGCTGCATGAATGAAACCATGTATGATCGAATGGATGAATGGAAGGAGAAGAAAGGATCGGAAGAACGAAGTGTAAATTACTCGTTGAATCAAGTTTTTTTGTCAGTATTCTGGTCAAGCACACATCTGCCCATTCAACTACATGGCCCTCTTTCGTCCTCAATCCCCAAATGAGTGAGTAAATGAATGAATGAATGAATGAATGAGTGATGAATAAACTGAAGAATAAAAGGGAATTTGATCTTGATTTGTTAAGTTGTCAGTATCTGGTCAACACAGCCATTCTTCCAACTGTCAAACAATCCTCCATTCAACCACTCACTCATTCATCAGATGGATGAATGGATGAATGGGTGAGTGAACAAATGGATGAATCAACGAATGATCGAATGAATGAATAAAAATGAGAAGAAAGGAATATAGGAATGTAAGATGGAGGAAGGAAGAACAGAGCGGATAACTTAATGAGTGAAGGATTCGAAAACTAACATTTCAAAATTCAATCTCAGTATGTTTCCCGTGGAATTTGATATGTTTGTTTATTAGTATGTGGTCAAGCGCACTGCTACCGATCCAGCAGCATTTCCATTTGTAATCCCCTGACTCCCCGAATGAACGATTGGATTGTTGAACAAGAGAGTGAGTGAGTGAGTAAGTGAATGAATGAATAAATAATGAGTAAAAGGGAATTTCATCTTGACTTGTTTATTTGTCAGTGTCTGCTCAACATGGCCATTCACTCACTAATTCATCCCACGAATGTGTGGATGAATGGGTGATTGAACGAATGAATTAGAGAACGAAAGAACAGATGAGTGAGGAAATGAAAGAATGAGAAGTGAGTAAGTTAAAGAATGGATGAGTAATGAATAAAAGAAGGAATGAAAGGGAATTTGATCGTCCTTTGTTTATTTGTCAGTAGCTGGTCTACTTCGCCATTCATTCAATTGATTCATCCAACGAACGTGTGGACGAGCGGGTGATTGAACCAATGGAATGTTCAGATATTCTCCCGACAACGGAATGAGTTGGCACGAGATTCACCTTTCGAAAGGTAGTTACAACGTAGTGTAGAAATGAGATTGAAGATAAACGGTCACGGAAGTCCGTTAAAAACTCCAATACTTTACGAACAATATAAGACACGGGGGCTGGTTATCTGGTGATTTCCAAACGGAAGGTACTTTTGGAAGATTGTTGGGATTCGATCTGAACGTATATCAAGGTCACCTGACCTCCGAAACCGCGGGCGACATTCTCACCGTCTATAGCTTTTTAGTGAACGTGGACGTGATCGTAGGAAGTTAATTCAACTGTACCGCGCATCCCACGAACTATTCTTTTTCTTTTGTCCGAACGTTTAGCGGAGCTATAAGATTGTAGAGCAACCTAGAAATCTAGTATATTTACCCGTAATGCAAGACACGAGACGAAGTATCGACATTAATTGACGGATCAAAATGAAGAGTCATCACGTATTAGAGGAGAATATGTGACGATACGACTTCACGTTAGTGAAATTTACCTCTTTACCCAACGCAGACGATATCAAAATTTATTATTTTAAATATATTTTTTTCAAATTTTTAAAAAAAAATCAACAAAACCATATCATGTGACCCCTCGTCGGAACGAGCTCGACGAGTTCTTTCCAACGAGGGGTCACATGATATGGTTTTGTTGATTTTTTTTGAAAAATAATATTTTTTCAACTGCTGAATTTACATATTACGCGGGCGGATGCGGGCAATTCGTTGGGTAAAGGGTTAAAAACGATACAGAAACACTTTTTTTCTATATATTATATCTATAAAAAGTAGAAACAAACTTCAAATTTAAATTAATATAAGTAAGAAAAAAATGAGATGCATATCGAAAAAACGTAAACATATCCGAAGAAAAATAAAGCTAAAATTCGTAAAGCGTTAGACAATCGAGGCCATGCGATGAAAATAAGATTATGTCGCGAAGGTCTGCGGTGGAGACAAAATCGCTTGGACTCAAACGCAAATCAATAGGATGGCGAAGGTGCATCGCAATAAAGCTGCGGACACATGTATGCATTTGCGAAGGTTACGTTGAGGAGGTGCGGTAGCCGTGTCACATATGTGCGGCTCAACTGCGTTCAAAGTTTGGCGTAACGTCAATATTGGAGCAGTTTCCATGATGGATGTCAACGATGAAGATGACCTTTTATTGCTCCCGATAGCCATCCATTATAGGAGGCAAAGAAAGAAGAGGAGAAAACGCCGTTCTGGGTCCACACCATCAACGGAATGTTCTTTTGGGGGTCATGATAATCAACATGCTGAGGATTATAGAGGTAAGGCTGAGCCTTCACCAAACCAGATAAACATTCTACCTCCCCTGCAGTGATAGCTACTGCATGTGGCATCTTCTTGACATGCAGAATTTTCCAAAACTACGTCATAATGTGAACGAAACCCCAATGGTATAGATTTGAACGCACCGTTTCAACGAACAGAAACACTCGAGACTTTCTGTCCGGTGAAACGCAGCGCCGAAACTAAAACACACAAAAAACGCACCGCAACTGTGTGTATTTGTCATGGCCAGAGCATCACTATATTTAATTTCGATCCGGCAAAAGGCTGTGTTAAAATGAACGGACCCAGTGCTGTACCAAAAGGTGAACCGCAAGCATGTGTCTAGCTTTACAGAAGATTGACTGTGAGACTGAACCCTGCTCAACTGAAATATAATTTAAAAATGAAAGACGCATTCTTAGAATTGCTGGTGGGGCTGGCCACCAAATCATTACCCATTTTCCAGAAGATCGTATTAACCCTTTACCTAACATGAAAAGCAGCCTACACTTGCAAAACAAATCTTGAATAACTAATTTTTTCTCTCGTTCCAACGAGGTGTCATAATCTATGTTTTTGAGACAAAAAAATTAACAAATAATGAAAATTAATTGGCGATTTTTAAGAATAGCGCTGGCCGGTTTTGGCCATTACGTTGGATTTGAGTGTCGGTCATCTTTTGTGGCTAGCCAGTTTGGGTGCTCAGAAAATAATGGGAGGTGGTTGGGGTTTAACAGAAAGTGAGGAGCCGCGTATCGAATCGAAAATAACGGTAAAACATTGTATCTCGGACCCTCGAAGGGTAGTGCGTTCAGTATCTACGGGAATGGATTTATAGCTGAAAACTGGACGAATATAAGGTTGTTTGGTGAAGATCTGATAGTAAGTCCCATTTCTCCTTTAGAATATACCCGGTCTCGGTATGTTATTATAAACGAATTGAATTGACATGGATTTAACATGAGTGGGTGCATGTGTGGTGGAATCGATTGTTTTGTGTTAACACAAGAAGTTGTAAGATGAAAACATAAAATAAAGAAAAACAAACAATGGAATTAAGACGTAACAAAATATATCCTAAAATACCATCAGCTCCAGCAATATCTACCTCATATCTCGTGGCGAGAGAAATTTCCCATGATTCAAATCAAGAGGATTCACAAAGATTTGACTGCGGAACAAGACAAACATCAAGTGTTTCGTCGTCGCGACGGACGTAACTGTCACAAACGTGTATATTGGATTGGTTGTCGCCAGGGTGAGTCGCCTATCCACTGTAGCGAGCGTATCGGTGGTGCTCGTCATGGCAAGTATAGCCGTTCCTGCTGGATTCTCCAGAACGTTAGGGAAGTTCTTGAAAATAAATATCTCCGAAAACACGAAAACATCAACGGGTAAGCAAATGTGAAACCCCACTTCATATGCGACATAATGTGCAAAGCGTTGAGAGAAGGACGGATCTCTGATGACGTGAGTCACGTGAAATACAGTTAAAACTAGAAGTCCTGTCACGAACTGTGCGCTTATCTAGGCTTAATTGCGCGCAGGAATTGCGCGAAATTTCCATATCGAATGGCACCCAAATCATGGCAGGTTCTCCTTGTTACCCATAGCAAACACAAGCAATGTTCCTGCCAATGGACCTCCGGGTTACCCGGAGGTCCATTGGCTGAAACTTTGCTTGTGCACAGGCCGTATGTGCAGAATCTGATAGCCTTACTATCGTCATAACGCGTAGATTAACGCGCAAATCAACGTGCTATTTGTGCGCATTCCAGGACAGGACTTCTAGTTTTAACTGTAACACCACTTTCGAGGTGCGACATCGAGGTCCAGAAATAATGACGTGAAACGTACGAGGTTTACTACTGTTGGTCATTGAAATATTTTATTGTGTTTGTATGCATGTGTGCTGGGGAGCGCGGTGGCTCAGTAGGTAGAGGTGCAGGCTGCAAGCCGAGAGGTCCTCGGTTCGAATCCCGGCTGCGGCAACCGCGTTGTGTCCTTGGGCAAGACACTTCATCCCCATTGCCCGCATGGGGGCACGATGATGCCGTGTACTAAGGCGTACTGCACGTCGATGGTACGCATGTCTTCAACCAATCTAACCATGCCTGTGCTGCAGTGCGGAGTTACGATGTTGGGGAGCTGGCAGCTGCTCGTCGTTGCTCGGTGGTTCTCTCCGGGTACTCCGGCTTCCTCCACCCGTAACACTGTCACGGTCATGATTAGCCATTGTGCATAAATATATGACCTTAAACATCAATAAATAAATAAATAAATAAATAAATGCATGTGTGCTTGTGTGTGTGTGTGTGGGGGGGGGGGGGGGGGGGGTTGTTGCTTAAATTAGTCCATGGATATATGTAGATGTTATGTAGTGACGTTGTGTTTGACACTCGAGTGCATATTCAGTCTCGTAATGCCTGGAGAGTAAAGTACACGTCACTGTAAAAACGCAAACTGTCAAAAGAAAACGAATAACACATTAATTAAACTCTTGGAGTGAAAGTGTCGTTAGACACTTAACACTTTGCCTGCTGCAGGCGGATGTTCCTTCACAGTTCGCAAATACCCTGGTAACTAATAGAGGTATAATCGGGGAGCGACTAACAAAATGTACATCTTCAAATAGGAAGAGTTCTCTTAATGGATTCTTTATTCAGATTGTGTTGAATTTTAATCATATCAAGTCATGGCTGCTTTGCAGGAACCATGACTTCTATTTACGGAAAATTCAAGAAAGTACTCAACAATACAAGAGTTAATATCGTTAAACCATTTTTCATATCGCATACTTCTTATCGAACTTCAGATATCTGATGAATTGGAAAACATTTACAAAATGACTCATACATTTTCCTGAATATTATCTCTTTCGTTGCTATCTTGCATTTTCAATCGTGTTTAAAATATTAGTCATACCATGACAGTCACTTTACGAGAAGAAATCAGCAGAACATATTGCTCCGCATTGACGTTAACTCTCAGCGTGCTATGTCGTTATTTGTAATCTGAAAATGTTCATTAATAATATTATTTTGTTTTGTTATAGTTTACAGTGATCTAAGACGGACCAATATTGTTCCATCATGTTTAAATACTCTGCCCGATTTTCTCCCAAGAAATTTCACTTGTCGATTTATTTATTTATTTATTTATTTATTTATTTATTTATTTATTTATTTATTTATTTATTTATTCAAAAGAGGCCATTAAACTCGATAAAATAAAAACAAGTGGATCAAATCTGGAATGAACATGAAAAATACAAAAGCGTAGTGAAATGAATCATCAGAAAATGAGATCGGTTGTTTTTAGTGTAGTGTGAAAATCAAGCTGTTGAACGGATATGGATATAGGAGAATTAGAAAGAACAAAAGTAATGTAACCCTTTACCCAACGTAGCGGCCAAAACCGACCAGCGCTATTCTCAAAAATCGCCAATAACTTTTCATTATTTGTTGATCAAGAATTTTTTTTTTTAAATGTGTCGTCTGCTTTTCATGTTAGGTAAAGGGTTAAACTTTATTAAAATGTTTTCCTGAGTATCGATAAGATTTTATGCCAGATAGTGTTGCAAAATAAGTCTCCCAGAAACACTGCAGTTAAGTTCTGCCGTCTGAATAGATTAAACTCTGAGAAGTACGAAAGAATGTGTTCTATTCTAAACTCTTGCTAACAAGAAACACATTCCTTTCGCACATTTCCCTCTAACAAAAGAGAATCCGTAAGCCTTGTTTGACCAATATGACATCGTGGAAAAATATTTACTAAATTGTAATTGCAATAAAATTAAGTTGTAATTTCAACTTAACTAAATTGCAGTTTCAAAAAAGCTAAATTGTAATTACAACTTATATAAATTGTAATTTCAACCCTGCTAAATTGTAATTTCAACTCGGCCAAATTGTAATTTAAACGTAGTTAAATTGTAATTTCAACTTGGCTAAATTGTAATTTAAACGTAGTTAAATTGTAATTTCAGCTTGGCTAAATTGTAATTTAAACCTAGCTAAATTGCAATCTGCAATCCTGTGGAAATCACCAGTGATCAGCTTCCCAGATAAGGCCATGAGGGATGTGAGGTTATATTGAGGCCTCAATTCAATGAAGGCACACTGGATCCTCAACTCATGGTCTCCATGACCTCACTCGGGGTGCTGGTCATCAGTGATCACTTAAACCTTGATATGGCAATAATGGCTATGAGTTTGGGTCTCAAGACCTCAACTGGGCGCAGACCACTTGTAATAGCCACTAGTGATCGCCAGTGGTGTTCATAAGTAATGGCCTGTTACGATTAGGGCTGTCACGATTTTTTAATTTAGGAATCGATTAATCGTCGCAAATAATCGATGATAATCGATTGATCGTACCTAGATGACCCCCATCTCCTTCTCTTTGAAGTCCATAAAAATGAAGCTGAAGTCAATTGTCCGACCTCAAGTAAACAACGAAGACGATCCTCTTTTAGTTACATTCAAAGCTTTGATGTTCTGAACTTTTGAACCGTCAGAGTAATAATCAAGACCGGTCGGCAGTTGCGAACTTCGCAACTGCCGACCGGTCTTGATTATAACATTGGCGGTTCAAAAGTTCAGAACATCAAAGCTTTGATGAATGTACCTGAAAGACAAATGCTTCCAATAGCTTCTTGGGGGTCTAACATCGATGTTCTTAACTCTTTACCTTTAGAAACAATAGGTTTTTCAACATATTTTCTTTTAATTATTAAACGTCTAAAACGGGATATAATTTACCGATCATTCGACAACGAAAAATACTAATCGATTTCAACAATCGATTAATCGATTAATCATGACAGCCCTGGTTACGATCAATAGTGATAACTATGATAAGCGCCCCCAAGTGACACCTATCGGTTGAGGTATCTTCTCATGGGTTTATAAAATGGGAGCAGCTTCGTCGGCTTATGGGTGAACTGCGGTGAGAACCCACCCAATGACCTTATCGTATAATCCACAGTTTTTTTTTATATCACTCAGTGGTCGGTCATTCCTCTATTTGACTCGTTAACCTGTAACAGAGAGCTTGGCCAATAGTTCATAACCTCACCCATTTCACCCCCCCCCCCCCCCCCACCAGTAAATTCCAGAAGTCCTACTTGCGACGGTTCTACGCAGACATGTCCCAGAGTGATTCCTTTTCGTTCAGACACCACAGCCTCCCGATGGGAGTAACTACTGATTGCTTAACATTAGGCGCCTGGTAATTAGTAATCGCGGGGCACCCAATCATCACTTAATGGCACTGAAACCCATATGAGTACGAGAGTACAGAAGGGAAAGTCGATTGAGGAGTCAGTTGTTTTGGGCGACTCACAGACTCCTCGTTTTCTCAAGGGCAGCGAGTCGTTCGAGCTGCTTATCGATAGCCCATTTGCAAGAATCGTTCGAGGGTCTACGAAACTCGTCGACGTCGATGAAGTCTATTGTCACCTGGTGCAAGACCTAATCGTTGAGACCACCGGAGTACCACTGCTTCGCCTCGTGTCCGTCCGTGACAAGTATGGAAACGTTACCGCAAGAACATTCGGGAACATTTACTACGTAACGCTGGAACGAAATGACTTCGACTCCGTAGACATGTGTTAGCGATGACACTGCATTGAATATTCTTCTCTCAGAAAAGTGATCGGATCAATTGATCACTCTCAGAAAAGTGATCGGAAAAAAATGGTCACTCTCGGGAAAGGGATCGAGAAATTTGATCACTCTCGGAAAAGTGCGCGAAAAATCAACCATTTTAGGGGAGTCCTGATAGAGCTACCATGGGTCTTTGGGTTTCACCCTGCGACCCTATCCCAGAAGCCTTCCATAAGGGGTTTTACCTAATTCTTCCACTTGACGCTCGACCAGATGAGCCTGTCTCAAAGACCCGATTAAGAGTGACAATGTCTACACTTGTAAGTGCGACGGTTGTACACCAGAAGCCTTAGCCTTCTATATATGGCTCCACGAACGGCGTACACAATCCACAAGCCCTACCCAAGAGACCATATCAGCTCTGTTTTCTTGAGTGCCTCTGTGGTCCTATTCTGGAAGCCCTCCCCAAGCGACCCTAACAAGAAACATCCTCTCACTTGGTCCAAACCCTCCGTAACCACCCGTTCCACGGATGCCGTACCAGGTATAGTCGTCCCACGAACCATTTTTCAAAGACCTTGGCCTAGGGACTGTACACCCGCACCATCGAGCATGTTAAGGTTATGTAACTCTTTATAGCACTACGTTCTCGTTAGTTCGAGGATACTGAAAGCTTTTGAAACACTGACAAAAACGTTGTGGGCAGGAGTGAGGGCGGGGGTTCTTAAAACAATCTTATACACACGGGTGAAGCATTTCTTTTTCGCCTCGAGACCACCCACCAATTTAACTAAGTTGTAATTACAATTGAGCTAAGTTGTAATTACAGTTTACTGAATGGTAATTACAATATAACTAAGTTAATTGCAATATAACCAAGTTGTAATTACAATTTAATATAAGTTACGCGATGAAGCTAATACGCTGCCGTAATTTCGAACCAAATTCATTTCATGAGGTCACCAAATGCAAAGGTGGTTGGTGTGCGAGAAGACCTAGGGAATTATTTTTTTGTAGCGCGCAAGAATCGCTTTAAATACATAACGTCACTCCATTTACATTTTGTAGAAGCGATCAAATCACAATGAGACGGACGTTACGTTTCAGAATTTTCTCGCTCTAACTTTCAATTTTTTTGTGATTCACCTCCATCTTTTTTTGTTTTGGTGTTTTGAACGATGGTTTGTTTATGTAATTGATCGTGCCTGTAACGTGGAATGTATGCTGAGGCAAACTCCATCGTTCATTGCAGCATTATAAGCTCTTAAAGGAAATTACTTGTGATTGCAGTACCTCTGAAATAGTCCGTCAGGCGCGCGTGCTTTCTTTTCTTTCTGAAGGTGCCATGTTAATTTTGTCGCTACTGCAATGCCGATACAATATCTTTTATCGCCAAATTTGTATCACTACTGATATACAATTAAAACTAGAAGTCCTGTCATGAAATGCGCAAAAATAGCACGTTGATATGCGCGTTAATGTGCGCGTTATGACCCAAGTAAAGCTATCAATTACTGTACATATGGCCTGTGCACAAGCAATGTTTCAGCCAATGGACCTCCGGGTAACCCGGAGGTCCATTGGCAGAAACATTGCATGTGTTTGCTATGAGTAACCAGGAGGACATGCCGTGTTTTGGATGCCATTCAATATGGCAATTGCGCGCAATTCCAACGCGCAATTAAGCCAAGATAAGCGCACGATCCGTGTCAGGACTTCTAGTTTTAACTGTAGCTGTTTGCGATGGCATTTTGGGGTAAATGGTAGATTAAGTTAATTATTTGCTACTACTTTATTTCCATTGGATAAACTGTGAAATAATAAATATTGATCATGATATTGTTCTGGAAATATTAATAATAACCCTTCACTTTATTCATTTATTATTTATTCGTTAGTTTTAGATCTCTATTATTTTATTTTTATCGTCAGTATTTTTATTACACATCCATTCAACTTTAAACCCTTGTATTTAACGGAATAGCCGCTAAGACATACATGATTCTGTATTCAATGGGTGATGTATTAGCCGGAACTTTTTTTTCCCAGCACCGTTCATACTTTTTCCTATCCCATCGAGTCATTGGTTACGCTTCGAAAAGTTCCCAAATTTCGTTATACAATTATCGAAGGTCTGTCGCATTGTATGAAAATGAAAACGTCCAAAACAAAATAAAGTCGTTTCACAAACAATTAGTTAACCAAAAACGAGATAATATTTTAAAAAAATGCTATCATTTTCCAACCACAACATTAGCCCAGTCCCGATGACGTCTCGTTTTGTGGATACGTTACATCTAAATTGGTCAAGTTTATTTCGGTAAATCTTCGTACATCTTGATATGCTCCGAACTTCTTTTAAAAAAGTTTCTCCCAGCTGTTCTGCAATCTGCACAAAGTTGTACTTATATTTTTACTAACAGAAATAGCCACCAAATGTTTAGGCGTGAATGGGCACCAGCCGAGGAGAAGCAATATTGGTTGCGACACTCAGATGTAATTATGAATTATTGCGTCACGTCTTATTAATTAACTGTTCATTGTGCTATATCCCATCGAGGGATATTTATGTATTTTTTGTAAAATTGATGTAATTTTTTAAAATTACTTGATGGACCTGACTGAATCTTTGACAAAACATGTATGGACCAAACATGTCAAATTATAGCAGCATTCTAAATTTTGTTTTATTCTAGTTTATTTGAGAATTGGATTGAGGTTTCTCGTTGAATCGGTCGCCAAGTCACTCCCGTTGTTGTTCTTCTAAACCCGTAGTGGCATTCATTGGTAACAGTTACGAAATGTGATGGGCGATTTTTCTTGAGCATGGTGAATGGAAATTGCGAAACTGATGAACAAATAATCTTGAGTCCGAAAGATACGTATAAATAACTAGGGCTGTCACGATTACTCGATTAATCGATTGTTGATCGGTCACGGCGAAATCGATTAGTATTTTTCGTTGTCGAATAATCGGTAAATTATATCCCGTTTTAGACGTTTAATAATTAAAAGAAAATATGTTGAAAAAACTATTGTTTCTAAAGGTAAAGAGTTAAGAACATCGATGTTAAACCCCAAGACGCTATTGGAAGCATTTGTCTTTCAGGTACATTCATCAAAGCTTTGATGTTCTGAACTTTTGAACCGTCAGTGTAATAATTAAGACCGGTCGGCAGTTGCGAAGTTCGCAACTGCCGACCGGTCTTGATTATTACACTGACGGTTCAAAAGTTCAGAACATCAAAGCGTTCAATGTAACTAAAAGAGGATCGTCTTCGTTGTTTACTTGAGGTAGGTCAACTGACTTCAACTTCATTTTTATCGACTTCAAAGAGAAGGAGATGGGGTCATCTAGGTACGATCAGTCGATTATCATCGATTATTTGCGACGATTAATCGATTCCTAAATTAAAAAAGCGTGACAGCCCTATAAATGACTATGTTGCCACCATGATTTGAACCATCATGCATCGCGGCTAATATCAACTTCACTAGACTATTTGATCTGAAAGCAATTGTCAACGAAGAAATATATGTGGAGTTATAAAGTTGTTACCTGTTAAACTTCACAGAGGAAAACAATGAGCAATCATTCCAGCAACCGATCTCCCAAAATAGTGTATTACCGAACAATTTATTCCCACTTCCATCTATCTGCGTTGTTGAAAAGATAATAAAATAAGTCATCACTTCCCACCTGGCTTAATATTTTAATTTGTTTTGCGATTAAAACTTGTTTCTGACAATTAGTTTCCAACGATAGCCTGTCCCTCAGGTGCTGCATAGATAATCAATTTCTGATAGACAGTTACAATTCATGAGCGCTGAACAAGCCTTCCCTTAATTGTTAATTCATTGAAACTGTTACACATTGTCAATACAAATGAAGAAAATACAAACTGCCTCTCCCCTGAAGCATTCGTACAGATATCTTGCCAGTGCTTCGCCACACAACTTACATGTACTCTGGAAACAAGAACAAAGAACAACAAAAATATGAAACGGACTCCGCTAGGGTACTAAAAACGGTCTGAAACATGGAGAACAAATATAAATTGTAAGCACTCGGAGAATTTTCCTCAATAGGTTTTGAAAAGATGCAATCACCATTCCATGTATTTCAGGTTTATTGATACAAAAGAAATTCTGAGGAAATGGAGTTTGATTTGGCACATTTTTTGGCTGAATATTCCGTTTTCTTTGGTAAATAGTAAATACGAGCCCACTGTCCCATCTTATTTCAAGTGTCTGTTTGTTTACAGTTATTGGCTTAAATGTTAAACAAACATTCTGCAACGGATGAAACACATGTCCAACTTTCTGTCCGGTAGGGGAGTTAACTCGAAATACTGGGGTGAACGACTGCAGAAAACATCAACGAGCGAGAGAATTAACAGAATGGTCTGTAATTGCCGTGAAAACAATCAGATGTGCAAGCGGATCTTCATTATTTCTTAGATCATATATGACAATATTAGTAACACCTTAGCCCGTCTCTAATCTGTAGCTGTTAACAGAAGATCTGGTTTATATATTTTATCCCCTGTTCTTCGAGGCTTCATGTCTTGGGATAACAATTACTTGGATTAATCCATTGCAAGTGTAAAGAAAGATAGCATGAGAGAAATCCAGTGTAATTTTCTGAACTGTGATTGTATTCTTTATCATCACCTTAATAAAAATATACTCAACGGGAGATTTTTAACCCTTCTTTATGACAATAAGGAGAAATTTCATTTTTTTTAAACTAATCCTAGCAATAGTGTTCTTTGATAGAGATTTCTTTCTTTCCTTTCATATTTATATCAATTGTATTTCAAGAGAAAAATCACCAATGCTCACGTGCCTTTAATTTTAGATTCATTATCCATAAGAGAAGCAGAAATGACGAGTGAAAAAAAAAAAAAAAATTATGAAAATTATAATCACCTTAATGTAAAATTGCGAACAAAAATCACATAGCACATGAATATTCCACTTTATCGGAAGTAAAGAGAAATACTCTGCCTCTTAAAAGACGAGTCTCAGTTCACGCGTAATCTGACGGTCACTTGAAATATTCTGAAAAATGCTCTTTTTCAGCCAAAAAAGGAAGCAAAAACAAAATATCATACACTCATTATATTTATATTACTGATTTCTGTATTTATTGCAGATTACTAAAATAACGCGTAAAAATTTCACCTAACATATTCAAAGGTCAAAAAATACATTTAAACACACTTGGGGTCGGCTTTTTTCGTAAAATTTACTAAGGTTCTACACGATGTTCAGGACCAATTTTCAAATTAAAAAGGAAGCAAAAAATAATTGAGCTACAATCAACATAAACATATTACATTAAACTATAATAATGGAACTAAATGGAAATAACGAGTAAAATATTGTCTTTCAACAGGTTATTTGTGTAATTAATGTTTAAAATATTTTGTCCATAGGCATCAGTGTAAAGATTTAGACCCACTTTTTCCTCGAAAGTGACGCATGCGCAGTAGACACCGGACCGAAAGCTGGGTATGAGTTTATCGTTTGCAGACTCTAGTCCCGGCTAGAAGTAACGTGTTCAGAGAAGTCCCCAAAAAACTCACAATACTGGTACAAGAACTAATGTACTTGGGCGACTGTGGGATGAGTGCGTGAAACTGTAATATTCACGTTACGTGGACGTAATAAAGACACAATGAGAAACAATACACTCCACTTATCCACCTTCGGTCAACTGTTCACATTCATTAATTTATTACACGCCTGTTCTATGAAATCCCTATCTACAGCAACAATAAACCATGCAGGAAATGGAAATCCGTTCCGCACATATGTGCCGAACGGAAATCGTTGATGGTCTATTTTTAAATAGAAGCGAAATTTCACTTTAATTTTCTACAATTCGTGCACCGCAATTACAATTTGAATCGCTAGCGATACCTAAAAGTAGTAACACGTGTTCCCTTCGCTAATTTGGTTGGTGATAAAATGGGCTCGTTTTGTTGATAGTTCGTCCCCTGAGTTCCAATGTGTTCTATGTGCCTACTGGCACATAGAACACATTGGAACTCAGGGGCGAGTCGTCAACTGAATTGCAGGGTATCCATCTTATAATTGCTTTTATAGACGTGAAGGTGTGTAATAAATACAGAACGTCACACGCGTGTGAATGGATTAATCGATATGGCGCTCGTGCCATCGCGGAAGGATAAAACTGCGTCCTCTCGTTTTATCCTTCCACACTGGCACTCGTGCCATATCGATTAACCTATTCACATGCGTGTACCGTTCTTTGTATATACGTACTGTTGTTATTGTTCAAACATCTCAAGCAGTTGGGATTTGGATTGACTACAATGTTTCTCGACAAATTGAGCAATGAGGAAGAGACGATTTTCTGTGGGTTTTTGCTGGCATGTGTACGAAGCTGCGACTTACACCCTCAGTTGCCGAAGCTGGTAAGATGTGCTGGGACATTCATGGTGAGTGGCCGCAGCATCACCAGTACTTGTATCAAGCATCACATAATTATTATCCGCGCATCACTTCAAGTGTTGATGACGTATCGCATGTGGCCTACATAGACATATAGGCTATGTCGTAGATAAAAAAAAAATCATATTATCGGCGATGACGTCATGCGCTATAAAAAGTGGCACGCAATATCTAGGAGGTGATTATTGATACAAGTACATGTACCTGGAACTGCAGCATACTGTTAATGGTCAAATGTTAATAGATTTACTATCTCCTTTTGAGTCAAGCTGTGAATATACTTAACCCAACAAACCCTATGACGATAAAACGATCGTCTTAGTTTTCGTGTTACAGTTAAGTTTTGTATTGGTTTAACTTTTAATTCGCTGAGTAGTATCAATCTTTTTAAAGAAATCTAGTCATGGCTGTTGGGAAGCAGCCACGACAAGGTATGATGAGAAATGCATCAAATTGTAATTTATCTGTTACATTCGACCTCGTTGTTCTTTCTGAACCCGGAATTTGATTGGTTGGGAGCCGGTCGGCTCGGTGCTCTACTTGCAGGTAAATCCACACTTTCAATGTTCCAATTGCCAGAAACTGGCCAATTAGAGCATGTCTGTATCCATGCTACGCGCGAGTACGGCACTAAACCGTTCATATCACAGATCGAACACACTTCGGGTTTGTTTTCTGTGGCAAGGGTTGCCTGCATCCGTGCTTCGAAATACGACTTGTAAATTCGATCATGGCAAATAGACCGAGATCGAAAATGACATTTCTTTGATTGTTTTTCTTCAAATTAAATGGGTTTGGATATTTTTCTGCACTTTTAACAATGACAGGCATTTTTTACAATTGAGATAAGCGTCTCTTGTTTCGTTAGACATTCGGGAATTTGACTATGGAAAACGATGTGTTAACGAACCCCGAAAT
Organism: Pictodentalium vernedei; assembly: GCA_031216915.1. Taxonomy (NCBI): domain Eukaryota; kingdom Metazoa; phylum Mollusca; class Scaphopoda; order Dentaliida; family Dentaliidae; genus Pictodentalium; species Pictodentalium vernedei. Next base: position 843,608,249 of record CM062296.1, on the reverse strand, counting down.
GGTTTTCCATAGTCAAATTCCCGAATGTCTAACGAAACAAGAGTCGTTTGTCGCCTAAATGTAATGCAATAAAACATTGATAAACAAATTCATTCAATTTACAGGGGGAAATTTTACTAAATGTCCATAAATTACACTTATTTCAGTTACATGGACGTGGCGAAGGGGGGGGGGGGGGGGGGGCATATTGTGTACTATAGTTGGAAATTCGGAAGGCAAGTCATAGGTAGTTAGTCATTCCATCTATCGGGAGTTTTCAGCTTCTTTAGTGATGCTGATGTCTGCTTTACTTCCTAAAATTCCAACTCGGTTTCAAATCGGCAAACTTCTAACTGTTACTATTTACAACTACAGTGTACGCAATGTCGAGCTTCAAAGGTATGCAGGATGTCAATCGGTGCGAGCTTTCTATAGTACGCTTACTTATCGTAATAAAAAAAATATCCTCGAAATGCCCTCCAAGAAAATCACAACATATAAAATATAAAATAGTTATCCTGAGTTAATCATCATTCATAGTTACAAAATGATGAAACAAAGAAAATTGATCATTCCTGCATAAGATTTCATTTAATGTTAGGACAGTGTGAATTGTTTTATGTTCTAAGTTTGGGCATTTGTTCCCCAGAGGAATACCAAATAATAATAACCTGCTAATTATATCATAAATGTGTTGGCATTTCAGTTACCAGAATAAAGTTTATGCCCTCTTTCGTGGCTTCCTTTTCAAAATCTTTCTCCGCAGTGAATTTCCAACTTCGTGGAAAGACCGGTGGGGAGGTTCCCCTCCCGGACCCTCCCCTAGTTGGAAATTCACTACCCTACACCCCCAATCGGAAACCTCTGCCACGTCCCTGTTTAGTGGCTAGATAAATCCTATCCTGGTCAGAAATATCCGCCCGTCGCATGCACATGAGTTACAAACAGTAATCCCAGGTTTTCTTTCGCCTCTCGATAGGGAATTGTCTACTTTTATTTTTAACCCTTTGAGACCTTAATTATCCTGACGTTCAAACGTCACTGGAAATTCAGTTTCTAAAAGGTTTCTCAAAATGCGACGTCAAACGTCGGAAAGTTCAAATAACAAGATATTTTTCACATTAGTGATTATCTGATTGAGGACTAGATTTTTTTGGTGGTCTGAGTTTGTTATTCAAAACTTGTTTTATTACAAATTATTGGAGAGTGCCAGTGGCACTCTCCAATAATTTGTAATAAACAAATTTATATAAACAAAATATTATTTTTGTTTCACTGAATATGAAATATAAGCAAGGAACGTGTTGGCTTTTGCTCTGGTATCCTCATTTTTTGAAAGCCCTCAGAGTGGTTTCTAGCACTCAACCAAGAAGTCTTGACAGCAGGATTATATTAGTATTTTAAGCTGCGATAACATTTGTCTCAACGGTTATCACTGAGCACTATTCGGGAGAAAATAGGAATTTGAGGTAAGAACTTTATAAAACCGAAAAATAATAACAAAACAAATGGCCACAAACAAAATATCTAAGTGCTGTTTGTACAAAATTATCAAAGGGTTAACACGTACAAAAGTATCAAAAGTTTGAAATTCATCTGTTGCTACATCGGGAAGTGGAGTTGTGCGTAGGTATAAAGGACTGGCAAAACTTGACTTCATACCCATGTTGCAGTCATGATGTTTGCAAAGATGATAAAAGTGACCTTAGCAATAAATAAATAAACAAATAAATAAACGCATTTTAAAATCATGTTGTGATGTGATATTATTAAAATCATGCTGTGATGTGATATTATGATAGCATATGGTTTATAATTTAATTTTAAAACCAGAGCTGATCTTGCTGTTCGAAATTAATATTTATGTCAGGTGTCACGTCTGACCTCTAAATTTGTAAGTCGCTGGATGCAGGAGAGAATGAATATGAATTTGTATTCATGTGTATCTCAAATAGGTCTCATTTAGAGTCATGTACAGTACATGGAGAGTGTATTATCACAAAATCACTCGCAAAGTGGAGATTCCACCCAAGCAATAATTGCAAATTTGTTGCAAAGCATAACAAGCACTAGCAAAGTTTCAGCCAGTGGACCTCCGGGTTAAACCCGGAGGTCCATTGGCTGAAACATTGCTTGCGTTTTTAGTCGATATATACAAAATTTGAAAGTTATATTTTGGGTGATAAATCCACTCCGCGGGTGATTTAGTTACAACACCCCCTCCCCCCCCCCCCCCGCCCCTGTGCTGTACTAAAACAGAATCGTTAACGATCATTTAGTGATAAAAGTCCCCCGGGGGAAAAAATGTAAAAACACCTTTTTGTCGGCAACTCAAAACACCCACCATTGTCGGTGTGACAGGAATGGAAGTCCGTAGGAAAATTAGTCCCTCTGGACTATTATTCCGCGGAATTATAGTCCTAGGTCTAACATTTCTAGGAATAGTAGTCCGCCGGACTACTATTCCTAGAAATGTTAGAACTAGGACTATAATTCCGCGGAATAATAGTCCAGAGGGACTAACGTTCCTACGGACTTCCATTCCTGTCACAGCGGTTAAGTGGCCGAAAGTTCGCAAACATCCATGTTGGGCGCAACGAATCGCAAATTCACCAGAATCGAATCCTGAATCGAAAATGTAAGACGATTTCGAATCGAAACTAATCAACTTTTTAATCGAATCTCGCCGTTTTCATTGTTGACAAATTGATGTTGTATATTCTTACAACCTTGTAATATGGCTAATATTTACTGTCTCTACTCATTTACCGTTATTGGGAATGAGGGTCGAGTGGAAAGGTGCGCTGGTCTCTCATGCCAGTGGTCCCGGGGCCGATACTTCGTCGGATAAAGTTCTCGAGGTGTACGAACACTCTCTGTCATCATCAATTATGCTGTCATGTCGTCCCGTCGTATCGGGTGGGACGTAAAATGTATGTCCTCTGTGTGGAGAGAGATACACTCCGTGCAGCCAAAGATCCCTTCGCAGTACTCGAGAAGAGCGAGGCCACGAAATCTCCGCTACGAAGGTCATCCTACACACCTGTGCCATTGTGCCAAGGTGAGGCGTTAATATAAGTTGCATAACGTGTTCGTCAATCCTTGAAAAACAAATACATTTGAAACATATACCGTTATGTCAGGCACTGAATTTAGAAATGTGAAATACTGCAGAAACGAAAGCATATTATCTGAAATTGAACCTTCTTGCATTTTTATTCCGTCATCGGGTCACAGGTAGAGGAGAAAGTTTTTTTATAAGATTTTGAGAAACGTCAGGACTATTCGAATTGTTTCAATTAAACCTTTACCCAACGTAACAGCCACTACCGGCCAGTGCTATTCACAAAATTCGTCAATTAATTTATTTAATTTTTGTCTCACAAAATAGGTTATGACCCCTCTTGGAACAGGCTCGTCGAGCTCGTTCCAAAGAGGGGTCATAACCTACGTTTTGGAGACAAAAAATGAAAAAATAAGTTATTCAAGAATTTTGTTTCGTCTGCTTTTCATGCTAGGTATAGGGTTAAATGGCATCATCTGGATCTAACTCCTAGTGGGTTTCTACTATAGCGGTTTGCGAACAAGTTAGGGGCACATCTCTTACATGGCGTGCGTTTTCACGTTGCAATCCTAGCGACATTAAGAAAATATGATATAAACCAATGAAATTGTTTGCAAGGGTTGAAAAACGGAATAAAGCTTAAGATTAAATGACTGCCTCGTTAACCCTTTACCTAAAGAATCGACCGCATCCGCCCGCATAATTTTCAAATTTAGCAGTTAAAAAAAAGGATTTTCAAAACATTTCAACACAATCATATCACGGGACGCCTCATTGGAACGAGTTACGAGCTCGTTGCAATGAGGGTTCACATTATATGATTTTGTTGATTGATTTTAGAAATTAAAAGCAATAATTAAAATAATAAATTCTGATAATCTGTGTGCTGGGTAAAAGGTTAAACAATGTTTTAAATGTTTTTTGGCGTATCACCTATTTATTTTAGTATATTCGTATATAAATTTACAAACTTCATAGATTTGTTTAATGATATCAACCATGCTTCTCTTAGGGCTGTCACGATTTTTTAATTTAGGAATCGATTAATCGTCGCAAATAATCGATGATAATCGACTGATCGTACCTAGATAACCCTATCTCTTTCTCTTTGGAGTCGATAAAAATGAAGTTGAAGTCAGTTGACCTACCTCAAGTAAACAACGAAGACGATCCTCTTTTTGTTACATTCAAAGCTTTGATGTTCTGAACTTTTGAACCGTCAGTGTAATAATCAAGACCGTTCGGCAGTTGCGAACTTCGCAACTGCCGACCGGTCTTAATTATTACACTGACGGTTCAAAAGTTCAGAACATCAAAGCTTTGATGAATGTACCTGAAAGACAAATGCTTCCAATAGCTTCTTGGGGTTTAACATCGATGTTCTTAACTCTTTACCTTTAGAAACAATAGTTTTTTCAACATATTTTCTTTTAATAATTAAACGTCTAAAACGGGATATAATTTACCGATTGTTCGACAACGAAAAATACTAATCGATTTCGCCGTGACCGATCAACAATCGATTAATCGAGTAATCGTGACAGCCCTACTTCTGTTAACACAGCGGGGATGGATCTGAGAATTAACACGCCGTTTTAGGGTGCATCAGTGCAGCGAATGTTGTCGTGAAAAAGCAAATCCGTTTCATTGTTACAAGACTCCACACATGAGGTCAGTTTATTCTCATTTATAAAATTTAAGAAAATACTTTCCACTGTGTTTTGGTGTACATTTTTAAAAGTATTTAACGGCCTTCAAAAATGAATACATATTTGGGATGGTAGGTCGTTTTTATTTTTTAATTGGATGTTAGCAAATTTGTTTTGGCTTTAAAAAGGTACATTAGTCTTCATTTCACTTGCCAGAACATAAATCGATTGGATTTAAATTTTAAGGCAAAATGATGTTGCACCTTTTACTCCCACCGATGGTGAAACCTGGAACGATTGAAAATTGGGATAGAGAGGGATTCTTGTATTTAACATTATTAGTCAGTGCATGGAGGCGATCGTTTAAGAGCAAATATGAAATATAAGGTAAGCGAAAATTGCTGGTATAGGTGGAACGAAATTTTCCATTTGTGGTTTATTGCGCTTAAACCTATCGTATAGGCTTTAGATTTTTAAAGATACATGTTGATATATTTTACTTAAATATTTCGAAGCAAAGAATGGAGATCAATGGCAAAATACGTCAACTGAGTGGTACAATGTGCTATGTCCCATAGGGGACATATAACATTCTAGCTCTCAGTCGGCGAATTATTACAGGCGCTTCGGTCCTGGCAGGGCAGAGCGAAGAGATAGTAACGTCCATACGAATGGAAAATAAAACATTTAAACAAATCTCTAATACGTCACACTAATAATAATAACACTTTGGCTAGCCGTTTGTGTATTGGGGTCCCCATGCGAGAATGCCTCGGTTACCCCCGTTCTCGCAACTGACTTCGTATATCCACTCTGAGATGAACTGTTTGATGACACCCTGTGTCCCATTCATCCCAATCTCCCCGATCGATAAGCATACTAGCCCTCTCCTGTGTGTCACCCACTAACCAAACGTCCTTCAGTCTCCCATGCCACTTTCTATTTATACTCCAAGTGAATTTTATTCTATTTGAATTGTATTTTAGACATTCTAATATACACTGCACCATGGTCTCCACTACGCCCAGATCACACAATTGGCACCCCTTTTCACTGTTTTTCCTAATTTTTCCCTTAGTTTCAGCAACCACGACCTCAACTTTAACAACAGTGAACCCCCAAAGGTACCATCAAGGCACTCCTCAAAAAAAGACTTCTCATTAGCACGCAGGCCATCCAAAGACCTCTTTGATTTGAACTCCTCTCAGCAATGAAGGTTACATTCTCCCATGATTCTCTCTCCGACGATTTGTTTTGACCTTGGGATGTCACTACTTCTAAGTTCCATATCCTCATTGAGTAGTTCTCTACTGACTGCCTCACCTGGACAATCCACTTGGTCTTTGTGCTTAAATTCCAGATATTCTGGTACATTCATTACACGCCTGTTCTGTGTAATTACCATCTACAGCAAAAATAAACCGCGCGGAAATGAAAATCTATTCCGCACCTATGTGCGGAAAGGAAATATTTGACGGTCTACTTTTAAATAGAAGCGAAAGTTCACTGGGATTTTCAACAAATCGTGCAACGCAATTACAATTTGAATCGCTAGCGATAGCTGAAAATCGTCCCCTGAATTTCAATGTGTTATATGTGCCCGTAGCCTCGGGTACTCAGGCTTCCTCACCACGTAAAGCTGTCGTGGTCACGATTAGCCATTGTGCGTAAGTATGTGACCTTATACACCAATAAATAAATAAATAATATATGTGCCAGTAGCCACATAGGACACATATGAACTCAGAGGACGAAATAGTAACACGGGTAAAATTGGTTGCAAATAAAATGTGTTTTTTGTTGATAGTTGTCGAGTGAATAGCTGAGTGCTCTACTATTTTGTTATAGACGTGAAGGCGTGTAATAAACATAGCACGACACACGATTGGGCACTTGTGTGATTGTAGAATGATAAATATTGAGGTCAGCGGCCTCTCGTTTTATCCTTCCGCGCTAGCACTCCTGCCATATCGATTAACACATCCACACACGTGTGTCGTTCTGTGTATTTACACCACCGTCTGTCGGGGAGATTTACCAAATAGGTAATATTTAAGATAACAGAGTTTCATTAATTTCTTTAACTCTGTCCTGCCCTTGATATTCATTAACCCAAAGTCACACCTGATTTTCCCTATAATTTTCCTCAGATTAAGGATTCGCTCCCACCCCGCACCTTTCTAAATTAGTTTATTAGTGTGGATTAGGTAGATGACTCTGTCCTTAATGTTTATGTTTACCCCCAAGTACTCGTAGTCACTTCTCTCTCTTGCACTACGAAGTTTGCTGCTACCTCCGAAATACAGAATTCCCCCTCTCTCCACCTCCGAATATATTCTACTCTACGGCCCAGGGGTATAATTTTACTTTTGCTTTCAATTAGCTCGAGTCTCCATCCGTTCCCATATCTCCTAACAATTGCCAACATTTTCGCTGCCCCACCACCCCTCCCCAACACACACACACACACACTATTTCGCTTTCTGACACTAGTACCATGTCGTCTGCGATAGGAAGCCCTGGAATGTTCAGGTCCCCAGATGCTAACCTATCGGCAGTATGCAGAAGTTCATCTTCTAATCCTTGATGTACAATGCAAAAAGAATTGGTGAAAGGATACACCCCTGCTTTGGCCTATCTCCATAGGCAAAAGTGTTTTTGTGCCGTTACACAGGCTAAGTTTACTTTGAATCTCTACCCAAAAAACCCTCTTTTCGATCACCTCCCATAATCTCACACACAGGTCTTCAATATCGCTGTTGACAGAGATCCCCCGATAATTACCCAAAACGTAATTTTCCTGCTATTTGTATATAAATTTGACCTTTCTTCCTTACCACTCTTTTGAAACCTCTTGTGTTTTCTATGGCTAAATTGAATAGGCCCTTTAGGCTTTTTCCAGAGTTCCTCTCCATCATTTTTTAGAAACACGTGGAGAATTTGGTCCACCGCTCCCGCTTTGTTTCGATACTTAATTGTGAGACCACTTTCTGTACAGTTAAAACTAGAAGTCCTGTCATGAAATGCGCACAAATAGCACGTTGATATGCTCGTTAATGTACGCGTTATGGCCCAAGTAAAGCTATCAAATTATGTACATATGGCCTGTGCACAAGCAATGTTTCAGCCAATGGACCTCCGGGTAACCCGGAGGTCCATTGGCAGAAACATTGCATGTGTTTGCTATGAGTAACCAAGAGAACCTGCCGTGCTTTGGATGCCATTCGATATGGCAATTGCGCACAATTCCAACGCGCAATTAAGCCTAGATAAGCGCACTATTCGTGACAGGACTTCTAGTTTTAACTGTACCTCCTCAGCTGCACAGCAAGTTCAATAAATTTATCCTGGACGTCAAACTGGCTCTCCGGTGGGTTCCTCGTGCCCCGTCGCTTATTGTTTACCTTTTCCTAGTGACTGATTAGTTCTGATGCGATTTGATCAAAAGAAGGGCCTTACCTACAGTAAGACCAAGAATAAATGCACAATTTGGTACGCTTTGCTAAGATATACTTTGCTCCACCGGTCACATGTTTGTCTCTCCAACGATAGCCAAAACATAATTTCCTTGATTTTTTCTTGGATGAAAGCATCAATTGAGAAGCTGTTTTTAAGAGGTTTTTTATTGTCATGTAGCGTAGTCTCAATTTTAAATATTTTTTAGTGATCTTCCAAGTCGTCTTTATGTATTTGGTTATTAAAATAATGTTATATTTACTCTTCAATTATCTGATAAAAAAAATCAATATATCATCAAATTACTGCAATTCGGTACATAGACTTTAGGAACGAAACTAAACAAAGATTTTTTGACCACAGAGATAAAATGGCACGAGGTCACTTCGCAATAATATCCATTCCACAATCACAGGTTGTGAAACGTGATTACTAGTTCTTAAATGAATTACCCCATACAGTAACATAAATCCATGGGGTAGCTGTTCTAATATTGAATGTACATATTTTTGTTCTTTGAAACACAAGTTCCAAAACATACATTTCAGTAAATCATTTGGGTGTTTTTGGTTGGGTGTCGGGGCGGATTAGATTGTATTTAAAAAAAAGGCATTTTAACTTAAAACAAAAATAAAAAAAAACATTTTTAATATTAGGAAGATCGTTCGGGCTAAATTTGCCCCTGGTCACTACCACACCCGTCCGGGACCAGTCGAGGTTTTAATGCGCACACTAATCGGTGGTAATTGTATTACAAAGCTGTGGCCGGCGTTCCGTTAACAATTCACTTTGTGTGTAGCACACAGATTATTTGCTTTATATAATACACATTAAAATTAATATTAACCCCGTCAACCCTAGCGGCGGCTTTTCCGGCCAGAAACATGATACGACATAATGTCAGTATATAGGTTGGCTGTCTAGTAAATGTGTGGGGTAGACCAATCAATATTTTCAACGTGCAGCCTCAGGGCTGCACGTTGAAAATATTGATTGGTCTACCCCAAATAGTGAATATGGACTCTTCTAATTGCTGACATTGAACTGGCATGGAAAATACCACTAAAGATTAAAGGGTTAATATTTTCAAACCGAAACATGAGTACATAATATCTATGAATCTCATGATATTACTTGCCCATCCCACCTGCTTCCACCTTCAAACATTACAAAATATGTCCCCAAGGTTTGGGAGTTTGTTGCGTTGTCTGTCTTGTATTTCTAATACTTTAAAGAAAAGAGTTGCAACAGAGGTCTCTTTATCCTTTTTATCTAATACGAAAAGCAGGCTGGTAAACATGACCTTAATAGCTAATAAAAAACATTTTTTGATTAAAAACAACGCTTCTAATTTCTCATGGACCCTGGGTCGATGAGTTCGCTTCAGCGTAACGGATCATTGTGTAGAAATATTACGATGCATGAATTCAATACGAATTTTAATAAACAAAATTGAAGAGCGATTGTGAATAGCGCCGGCCGTTGATGGCTGTAACGTTGGGAAACATATTAAGCACCGAATCTGGACTGTGATCTTGTTTTGCTGTAAAGCGGTGTCCCTGAATAAATTGCTGTCTTCAAACAAGGGCGTGGTAACAGTGTCTGACCCCCCCCCCCCCTTCCCAATCCTGACCAAACTTTTCAATAGTTAGAAATTTCAAATAGGGTTTAATATATTCTCGGTTTCCTATAGTAACGGGAACGGGAATGAAATCACACTCAGAACCGGGAACCGGGAAATGTTGCGGATAATATCAAATAAATTTACGAGAGTAACAAGATGCATTAATTTTATTGGCATTCTGTCATCTCCATACGGAAATAGTTCTATTCCTAAAAGAAGTGAGAAAACCCTAAACCCGCTTCCAACTCGTCTTCATTTTCAGAATCGCTAGTTTTATCACCACTACCTCCTGGCTCCTGCCTTCAACTCCCTCTTCTTAAAGCAGACGAGACTGGTGGGGCAGTGAAGAGGGAGTTGATGTTGATGGACGTAATGAATAGTGAATGACACTAGTGATTCTGAAAATGAAGATGAGTTTGAACTTTGAAACGAGTGAAGATCTTACCTTTGAAGAGGAATGATCTGTAACGGATTGAGAGCGACAGGGATTTGGTGAAGAGGATGCTTCGGGAAGCATTACTTTAAAAGTTCCCGGCGTGGAAGGGCTAACGAAATCTAACAAAGTTACGTTGGGCATTTTTTTTCGATTTACAAAACTTCAGTTCAACACACAAATAGTGCCATGCGTGGTTCCCTGTTCCGTGCTATAGATTTCTCGGATATCGTGACCGTCTTTCGGAACAGGAAACCCGAGGATTCCCGTCCCCTGGATTGAACTTTAATTTCTAGCCTTAAGGTGCCAAGAGTTGGAAATGTTATACGCTGTGTTAGTAGGTTCCATGACATTTTTTTTTTCCCATGACCGTCTCTAAAAGAAAATTAGTAATTTTCAAACCAAATTTTATGAAATGGTATACGCTACTCTACTGACCATCGGTCACACATTTCGAATACAAATGGGCAAGGTTTACTCAGATTTTCTGGGTAGTTAGAAAGTCAAAGGAGCAGTTGGAAGATTTTCACTCAAAGGAGTTGTGGGGGACGCTTTTCTTAACCCTTTACCTAACATGAAAAGCAGACGACACTTGCAAAAAAAAATTATTGAATAACTATTTTTTTTCATTTTTTGTCTCAAAAACATAGGTTATGACCCCTCGTTGGAACGAGCTCGTTCCAACGAGGGGTCATAACCTATGCTTTGAGACAAAAAATGAAAATATTTTGAAAATTAATTGGCGATTTTTTGAGAATAGCGCTGGCCGGTTTTGGCCGTTACGTTGGGTAAACGGTTAACAGTTTGATGTTCGACAGCTTGGAGGTGGGGGAGAGGGGGGGGGGGGTGTACAGTTTGAAATTCAAACGGACGGCAACCCGACCAAGAGTTTTAAAGGAATGCTAGCTCCCTTTAATTTTCTAAAGTTGTCAATAAATTTAACACTAAAGGTGTGGAGATTTCACATGGTCAAGAAAATGTTTCCCTTGAGGCGATTCTCAATAACATTACCTCCCCTTAATTTGGTAAAGTTGTTGGGGCATTTAACACTGAGAGAGATGGGAACTTCATTTAAAAACTTAATTTGTTTAATATTCGTGTATTTTTATCATCGATGTGCGCATCATTTCACAAACTACAGTTCTTTTCCTGTGGCGTAGGAAACGCAAATAAAAGGTATATTGTTACACTTGTTTCCCAATCAATTTGAACATTGGACTGTTGTTCTCAGTAGAATCCCAATTTAAAAAAAAATAGAAAACTGCCCTTTCAGACCCTTTTGGTGATCTAGACCTGTTTTTATATTCAGTGTATCAACAGTGTGCGCATTGTTGCATAAAATACAGACATTGTTCTTTTTAATAATCTAAAAGTCTGTGAGATGTGGTTTTCAATTTCTTTCCTCTGATGAATTAAAACTTCCAAATTGCTATGAAAACACATTCTCGGACTGTACAATAACGCGGAGGTGGATGAGAAATTACTTAGTAATTGCTTTAATTGGTGTCGCAATTTCAGACCTCATTGTCATTCATCCACACACATCAAGTCCCAAAAATTTCACTCCGCACCACCCACATTCACCGCCTTCTAAATTGGATTTCGTCCCGCAAGTTCAGTAATCTCAAGAGAGATAATTTTCGCGTAATATATTATTTTACTCAACATTATTGGGTATGTATAAAAATTGAAATTTCGGAATGGTAGCGAGGTTCTACCATCGATGTGTGCATCATTTCACAATCTTCAGCTGTGTCCTGTTGAGTAGTATAAATATACAGAACGTAGGTTATTATAATCTGTTTCCCAATCATTTTGAACGTTCCACTATTATTCTCTGTTTAAACCCATTACAAAATAAGGAAACCGATTAGGGCTGTCACGATCAATCGATTAATCGATTGTTGATCGATCACGGCGAAATCGATTAGTATTTTTCGTTGCCCAATAATCGGTAAATTGTATCCCGTTTTAGATGTTTAATAATTAAAAGAAAATTTGAAGAAAAAACTATTGTTTCAAAAGGTATTGAGTTAAGAACATCGATGTTAAACCCCAAGAAGCCGTTGGAAGCATTTGTCTTCCAGGTACATTCATCAAAGCTTTGATGTTCTGAATCTCTGAACCGTCAGTGTAATAATCAAGACAGGTCTGCAGTTGCGAAGATCGCAACTGCCGACCGGTCTTGATTATTACACTAACGGTTCAAAAGTTCAGAACATCAAAACTTTGAATGTGCCTAAAAGTTGATCGTCTTCGTTGTTTACTTGAGGTAGGTCAGCTGACTTGAACTTCATTTGTATTGACTTCAAAGAGAGGGAGAGTGGGTGGGGGTCGTCTAGGTACGATTAATCGATTATTTGCGACGATTAATCGATTCCTAAATTGAAAAATCGTGACAGCCCTAAAACCGATGGCCTTCTCCCTGTTTTGTTGTTCTGTAACTTTGTTTTTCTCGTATTATATCAACAATGTGCACATCGTTTAATATTATACAGGCACTAGTTACAGTTAAAACTAGAAGTCCTGTCACGAACTGTGCGCTTATCTAGGCTTAATTGCGCGGAGGAATTGCGCGCAATTGCCATTTCGAATGGCATCCAACGCACGGCAGGTTCTCCTGGTTACTCATCGCAAACACAGACAATGTTTCTGTCAATGGGCCTCCGGGTGACCCGAAGGTCTATTGGCTGAAACATTTCTTGTGCACAGACCATATGTACAGAATTTGATAGCCTTACTATCTTCCTAACGCACAGATTAACGCACAGATCGACGTGCTATTTGTGCTCATTTCATGACAGGACTTCTAGTTTTAACTGTAGGTGACGCGGCGGGTCAGTAGGCGGAGGAGCAGGCTGCAAGCTGACAGGTCCTCTGTTCGAATCCCACCTGCGGCAACCGCGTTTTGTCCTTGGGCAAGCCACTTCACCACCCTCCTCTCCATTGCCCACGTGGGGGGGGGGGGGGGGGCACGTTGACGTCGTGTACTAAGTCTTACTGCTCGTCGATGGCGCACCTGTCTTCAACAAATGCTAACCCTGCTTGTGCGGATTTAGTATGTTGGAGAGCTGACAGTTGCTCAGTTGTTCTCTCCGGGTTCTCCGGCTTCCTCCACTCGTAAAACTGTCGCGGTCATGACTAGCCATTGCACTGAAATATGTGACCTTAAACACCAATAAATAAATACATGCATAAAGTCAACAGTTACTTGGTTGCTTCTAATTAGCTTGCCATAGAAAGCCAAGTTTCCGTTTTTAACGTTTAATAAGCGAAAAGAACAGACAGCTCTGAGCTTCTCAATTGGATCTTCCTCGCTCGCCTAATATTTTCAGGGGCGATAACGTTATCGAAACTAGTTTATCACGACGATTTTAGCCAGGGATGTAATAGGTACGTTATACATTGCCATCTATTGTTGACCTTTAAAATCAGCTTTGATTTTTCATCATAATAAATATTATTTCAGATCAAGCCGACACTACACGCTCTCTTTCAATGTTGTTTATTCACGAGTAGTTCGGAAGTTCACCGTGTATAACCGTTGGTAATTTAACCCTTTACCTAACATGAAAAGCAGACGACACTTGTAAAAAAATTCTTGAATAACTATTATTTTTCATTGTTTGTCTCAAAAACATAGGTCGTGACACCTCGTTGGAATGAGCTCGACGAGCTTGTTGCAACGAGGGATCATAACCTATGTTTTTGAGACAAAAAATGAAAAATAATGAAAATTAATTGGCGATTTTTGCGAATATCGCTTGACGGTTTTGGCCGTTACGTTGGGTAAAGGGTTAACGACGCCACCCATCCAACTGCCCGTTATTTTCAACCTTAGTCCAGCTACCGTAGCAAGGCACGGTCATGACTCTGGTATTCATTTCCACTACATTTACCGACCGCTAAGGGCCACCTTAATCTTATTCCAAGTAGGGTGCCCCGACTTCCAAGTTGCTCTCTCGGTCTGTATGGGCGAGCGAGATCAGAAGCACGATTTCAGTATCAGAAAAGAAACACAAAAAAAACAATTTCACCACAGACGAACCTGACCACACAGAACATCGAGTTAACCATCTACACACTGGTGTCGAAATAATACTTCTTTCCCATAATGCAATCAGGAATTTAATCAATTTAATCTTGTTCAATGGGGCACTTTGGGCTACGTTAAACAATCAATAATTTGTTAAATTCCTAGTTGCATTGTCGGGAAGAGTTGCTGCTTACCCCACGCAGACGATATCAAAATCTCTTATTTTAAATATCATTTTTTGAAACTTTTCAAAAAAATTCAACAAAACCATGTCATGTGACCCCTCGTTGGAACGAGCTCGACGAGCTCGTTCCAACGAGGGGTCACATGATATGGTTTTGTTGAAAGTTTTTGAAAAATAATATTTTTTCAACTGCTGAATTTGCATATTACGCTGGCGGATGCGGCCGATTCGTTGGGTAAAGGGTTAAAGAATTTAACTGCAAATAATGAAAGAATTATTTGATTTGTGTAGAAACTTGAGAACAATACAGCTAAATGTGCACATCATGGGCTACCACACCAGATAAAATACCCTGAATTTGGGTATTTTGACATCAGTGCGTAGAGGGTTAGGGAACAAAAAACGTGTTCTCTACGAAAGATTTTGAGATCAAAGGAATTCACCAGGACTACAACGATCAAGCTATTCAACTCAAATGTAAAGTCAGTGCTCTTATGTGGCCCGGAGACATAGATAACAACATTAACAACTCTGAAGAAAGTTAAGTCATTCAACAATGGATGCCTAAGACAGATACTACACATCTTCTGACCCAATACCATCAGAAACATATGGCTAGATCAAAGAACTAAAGAAGAGCCCATCCGCTCTCAGATCGAGGGCGCGAAATGGACATGGATTTACCACACACCCAGGGAGCCAGCAAACAACATCACAAATCAGGCTCTAACTTGGAACCCACAAAACAAGAAAAAGAGAGGGAGACCACGCAATACTTGACGTAGGAATGTAGAATCGTGGATGAAACAGAAGGGGTGCCCATGGTAGCAACTGATAAGAACAACACAAAACTGGAATAGTTGGAGAGCACATCTTCGTGGCTCATTTTCCGACAGGAAATGAAGAGGCATAAGTCGAAGTAAGGCGTAGAGAGTTGAAGAAAAGATGTCCCTCTTATAGACTTATTACCTTGAATAAAATGTTTGTAACGATCGGTCCTGAATTAGATAATGTTATACAATAACGGGGCTATATAATTATTTCTGTTTGTTTAGAAATCCAGTAATATTTTAATCCTATACCATCCGAGTACAACACTGCGGTTACATTATTGTTACTCCCTTCACGGAATATTTTTTGTTCCGAATCGTGTTCATTCACCACAGAGTTATGTTTGAGGGGAAAACTCATGCATATTACTACCAAGTTGAAAGTGTGAATTGCCGACGAAACACAGTCACAAATAAATATATCTTATCATCGTTATGTTTATGTACAACCTGTTGTATCAGTATGTAGCTCTTGCTTCTATACAGATTATCATGATTGTGTGCATGTCCTGTGATTTGTATCAGATTCTAGGTGGTGTCCAGAATGGGATCTCAACGAGTCGGCTTTGCCGGCGAGTTCTGATCCCATTTTCGGGCCCCACCGAGAATCTGATGCAAATCACAGAACATGCACATTATCATGATAATTCATTTATCTAACAATTCTGTCACATAAACGGATTAAATCTTAAATAATTAAAACGGTTTTGGGACATAATGTTACTTCGATCACTGAAACGCTCATGGAATGTATTCATGTGCCTGTTTTGATAGCACGTCGCGTTACCAGAAACGAGTCCTCTATATGATACGGAATCAGGATGAGTCGTCTATATGATACGGAATCGGAACACATTATGTGATACATACCGGTTTTCGTGTTTTTCAAACCAAAATCGGTTTGGTTGTTAGACGAAAGGCCATATCCCGTCGGGTGGAGATATAGCCTTAGAAACAAGGTTGGGACTCCGATACAACACGCCGTACATAAATACAGTAGTGATAGTAAACTAATCCTTCAATTCCTAGTTGTAGTGTCAATAACATGCTTTTTAGTTGAAGGTTTCATTTTCACCCAAAACGCAGGCCGTTTAGTTGGAAACTGTACTACGCGGCCGCTTTGAACTTTCCAGATCTAGGGTTAAATTTAATTAACGCGTTTCTTCAACACTCCGAACAGACTGTGTGCTTTAAACGGCTGCGTTGTTGCGATCAGAATGCTTACAGTGATTGAGACAACACACCTAAAGGAAGTGTGTTTTAATAATTTAATAAATACTCTTCTGTGTTTTTTCCCGGTTCCTAACTTCCTTTTCAGAAATGTACACGGTATCTCGCCACTCCGTTCGAAAGCCTGTAATGTTCTATAAATATTTACGAAAACAAATCGCAATGAAGCACAAGTTTGTACCCTGCAGTTGCAAGATACTGATTTTGTATCAGAAGCCCCTGATACACGATGCATCCAGGTAATGACAGACACATATCTATTATATAAATACAGATTATTATAATAATGTGCATGTCCTGTGATTTGTATCAGATTCGAGGTGGTGTCCAGAATGGGATCTCAACAAGCCGGCTTTTCCGGCGAGTTGTGATCCCCATTTGGATACCACCGTGAATCTGATGCAAATCACAGGACATGCACATTATTATGATATTTCATTTATCTAACAATTCTGTCACATGAACAGATTAAATCGTAAATTATTAATAGAGTTTTGGGGCAGAATGCTGGTGGAGAAAAGGTTTTAAAAAACCCATATTTTATGGAACAATATTGTTGTGCACTTTAACAAAGAATGAGGAACGCGGTCACCGCAAATTTGCATGCGTTGTAAAATTATTCTCTCTCAGTGTTACTTCCTATGATGATACGCTTGAATTTACAAGTGTGTAATATTTAATTGTGCGTTTTCTATTTATTGTGTGTTTGTGGAGTGTGTGTGTGTGTGTGTGGGGGGGGGGGGGGGGGTGGCTATTAATTGTTCTGTCGCTAATTGTAAGGAATTTTGTTTTGTTTTGTTTTGTAAGCGATCAGCTGAGACGATCACTGAAACGCACACAGAATGTTTTCATGCGTCTGTTATGATAGCCCGTTGCGTTCCCGGAAATGAGTCGTATATATGACACGGAATCAGAATGAGTCGTCTTTATGATACGGAATTGGAACACATTATGTAATACGTACCGTTTGTCGTGGTTTTCAATCCAAACTGTATATGGTTGTTAGATAAATGGTTAAACTGTGATTCCGTCCAGCTAGAAATTTGCCGTCTCGCGGCCTGGATTCCCGCCTTGGTACAAGTGGGTACGCTAGTTGAAGAATAAGTAAGAGAAGCCATCGGATATAGCTTCATCTTCAGCCTTATTTTCAAATGGAGCAGGGTGGTACGGGTCTGTTCCGAGCTTATCCAAGGACCTTTTGTACGTCTTGCCCCGGCCCCGAAATTTTGTGGACCTGCGCAGACTTTCTGAATCTGACCCAGAAACAGCAGAATTGTTACAACATAATAACCACCGATTTTACTATCTGGGGAACATTTTCCAACACGGCATTAGGTATATAATCTAGGGCTGTAACGATTACTCGATTAATCGATTGTTGATCGGTCACGGCGAAATCGATTAATATTTTTCGTTGTCGAATAATCGGTAAATTATATCCCGTTTTAGACGTTTAATAATTAAAGGAAAATATGTTGAAAAAACTATTGTTTCTAAAGGTAAAGAGTTAAGAACATCGATGTTAAACCCCAAGAAGCTATTGGAAGCATTTGTCTTTCAGGTACATTCATCGAAGCTTTGATGTTCTGAACTTTTGAACCGTCAGTGTAATAATTAAGACCGGTCGGCAGTTGCGAACTTCGCAACTGCCGACCGGTCTTAATTATTACACTGACGGTTCAAAAGTTCAGAACATCAAAGCTTTGAATGTAACTAAAAGAGGATCGTCTTCGTTGTTTACTTGAGGTAGGTCAACTTACTTCAACTTCATTTTTATCGACTTCAAAGAGAAGGAGATGGGGTCATCTAGGTACGACCAGTCGATTATCATCGATTATTTGCGACGATTAATCGATTCCTAAATTAAAAAATCGTGACAGCCCTAATATAATCAATTCAGTCGCATCGGTCTCTGTTAAACAAGTTTGAGTTGGCTAAATTCCATGCTTCATCATGAGAAACATTCCCGGCTTGACAAATTGCCATTTTGACATCAGCTCACGGCATTAGATTATACCCCCGCTCCCCAGTGAATCGGCTGACCATTGACCCTGCTGCACTATTAAGGCATGCCTTCGCCGAATGCACACCCCGGTGAAGTAGTTCGAATAGTTTGAGCCCTTACCGTCTAGACAACTCAGGTTTAAAGCCCGCCCATATTCGTGCATTCGCTCAGAACTCCTCAATTAATTCAAAAATGAATTTATTAATACTCATCTTTTTGACCAACCTACTGAGATACGTGCATTTTACTTGAGATGCCTGCGTGAGACAGTTCACGAAACGACTTTGCACAATATTACGTCATTTCAATATCAACGTTGTGAACTCTACCATAACGCGGCATTAATTTTTGTTCCATCGATTCAACACCTCAGGCATACATTTTAGGAGAGGGCTGTTCGTTTTTTTAAGCATATAGCCCGTGCATGTCCTATCAATTTCGTCACTCACCTCTAATATTAATGGGGAGTCTATGGATCCGCCATTTCGTCCAGCTAGAAATTTTAGTATCTTTCTTGATATGCAATGGACTGATTTTCTACCTTTGCATGGGCGGAGCTTCCTGTTCTGGCACGGGTGGGCCCGCCAGTTTCAAATATATGATTATTTTTTTTTAACGATCGAACTCGCAAGCACGCAGATCGGAGAGAACATCACTTGGATACTAACTCAAATGACGTCACATCAGAGTTGCCTATGGGTGTAATAAATAGTGAGTAATCGCTTGACTGGACTTGTTACGTGAAATAATTCATGAGAGGCGAGGGACGTTGTACAAACACGAGTGCGCGAATGCGCACGTGTGTTTTACAATATAGTCTCCCGCCTCGAATGAATTATTTCACATAACCAGTCCAGTCAAGCGATTACTCTGTTTATTACTTTTCATTATTAACGATAATTATATTATTTAACCCTTTAACTAACGTAAGGGCCAAAACCGGCCAGTGCTATTCTAAAAAATCAAAAATTAGTTTTCATTATTTTTTTCACTTTTTGTCGCTAAAACATAGGTTATGACCCCTCATTGGAACGAGCTTGTCGAAATCGTTCCAATGAGGGGTCATAACCTATGTTTTTGAGACAAAAAATGAAAATAATAGTTATTCAAGAATTTTTTTTGCAAGTGTCGTCTGATTTTCAAGTTAGGTAAAGGGTTAAAAAAAAAACGCGCACGGATACATGACACAATTGTTGATTGCACAATTCACTTGTGAAGTTTTCGTTTATAATCAAACCCGGAAATCACAGTAAATCACACTTTGGAAAGTAATAAATGTGAAATAAGCTTGAACTAAATGACGCACTTGCTTACTTGATGGCATAATACACTGTGGAACAATTTCCTTTACAATATCAATGTACTCAACAACAAAATCAATGCTATCACGCAAACGTTATTGTTTTCGTACACGCAGAATATTCATGACATTTGCACCGTTCTGGGTGGAAACAAACAACAACAAATAACAAACTTTATTAATTGTTTTCTCATTTGAGATTGTCACATGTTACAGTTTCTCTCTGTTATATTTTATTTCTTTCGCGAAGTTTGACGTGGCTGTGTGACAGACACTTATGCAAAATGACAGTTCGTATGCAATTCGCTTGAGAGAACTAATGCACAAAGCGTGTATCAGTAACATATGCGTGAGATATAATGGATTTATTTTATCTTTACTGGATGCCATGATAACCATTTGAATGACGGCACAGTGATTGAAACATTTCGAAATACAACACAAATGAAACAAGATACAGTTAAAACTAGAAGTCCCTTCATGAAATGCGCACAAATAACACGTTGTTATGCGCATTAATGTACGCGTTATGGCCCAAGTAAAGCTATCAAATTCTGTACATATGGCCTGTGCACAAGCAATGTTTCAGCCAATGGACCTCCGGGTAACCCGGAGGTCCATTGGCAGAAAGATTGCATGTGTTTGCTATGAGTAACCAAGAGAACCTGCCGTGCTTTGGATGCCATTCGATATGGCAATTGCGCGCAATTCCAACGCGCAATTGAGCCAACATAAGCGCCCTATTCGTGACAGGACTTCTAGTTTTAACTATACATAATGTGCAGTATCCACAGATAGCACCCGGCTTTGTTGTAGGGCTGTTGTAACGACTAATCGCGAAACGCCTGCATCGCTATGCATTGCTCACGATACACCCTGTGTCATTGTTCACTATGAATAGCCATACGATAAATATAAAACCGATAATGTCTGAGGCACCGAATCAACTGGACCCGAGTGATCTGCCAACCGAGCAACCGACTGCCCCTAACATGTTTGGAATTAACTCAGCTAGTTTTAGTTCACATTCAGAAACCACCCAGATCCAATGTGCGAGAATTGACAATTGCTGAATGTTGGTATTGCGTGTGGTGAATGGGTTGTTGTCTACGAAAGAACCTGCGATCTACTTCATAATATTTACTCTCACGCTCGATGTCAGATGGAGCAGAGTGCTGTAATATTGGACTTTGATCACAGTTAAAACACCGAAATCTCAATTAATGGAAGGTCCGCGTGGAGGACCTTGCTCCAAGTGAGAAACACAAGTTTATAACAAACAATTACAGTACGTGGAGAGTGTATTATCACAAAATCACCCGCAGAGTGGAGACTCCACCCAAGCAATAATTGCAAATTTGTTGCAAAGCATAACCAGCACAAGCAAAGTTTCAGCCAATGGACCTCCGGGTTAAACCCGGAGGTCCATTGGGTGAAACATTGCTTGAGTTTTTTGTCGACATGTACACGATTTGAAATTTATAGCTTGGGTGATAACTCCACTCCTCGGGTGATTTAGTTACAATCCACTCTTCACGCACTGTATACCGCTTTTAACGAAACTGGAGGACTAAGGAATTGGAATTACTGTTAGCCCAGGAAAATATCACAACAATGCTGTTGCTATTTCAAGACCCCGTATTTCAAAGAATTCTAACCGTATTGCCAATTTGAGCAAAGGGACAGTTAGACACAAAAGTTGAGAGGAGTACTATTTTGAACAAATTTTTGACTGGCAGTGGTCACGGTGTCGGGTGCCAATTGCATTACAAACCTCGTTTGGCACCAACAATACAACATTTGGTACACGCAATATACTTTGGTAGGTCTCAATGGCTTTGTTGTTTTTATAATTTCAGTGCGTCATTCTTACAACACAGGCGACACAGAATTCATACCTTTCAAGTCATCAATAGGCAACGAGTCTAATCGTGGCTCTTTGTCGTGGATAAACTGAAATGATACTTTATCCATTTACTCTGTTTCTTATCACTATAGGTATCACAGAACTAAATATTTTCCCACAGGCGACCATTATAGCGTTCAGACAAAACAAAATATGATCGCATCACTTTAATTTTGGCATTGAAATATCTTTATCAAGTATAGCCCTTCAGACAACTTTTTCTGACCACAAAACAGGGGGTCATGCAACAAATAAAGATAACAATTGACAGCAAGCGAAGTCCTGGTTACGTGCACATATTTTTCAGGGGATTCCCTACAAAAACACACAGAATGTAAATTGTATTTTTTAGGTCCAAAAGTCATCAAATCACCCTCTTTTTTTATGTGGAATGTTCATCAATAATGCAAGATGTCAATAGAATGCTTCAAATATTTATTGAAGCAATTTATTTTCCCAAGGCTGTTTATTTTTAGAGATTGCATCACTTTCGAGTGAAACATTTCAAGGCTGGTATTTCTAATTCAAATATTTAGTTCAGTGATACCATTACTTCTTTGTTACTTACTCTAGTTTTATCTTGCTCAATCCTTTTTCATAATCCTTCTGAAAGTAGTGATTAACCGATGTTCGGCAATCGCTTCTGACATCGGCCGATTTTAGGCCATCGGTTGACGATCGGTAGAGGTGTTTGAACATCGGTCAATGCCGATGGTTAAATGGAACACCACTGGCTCAAAATTGTTTGTGTTTACGTTTGATTTACAATCTCATGCAAGCAGTAACAAACTTAATAAGTTGCCATAATGATTGTTAGGATTCAAGATTGGCCAAATATCATTTGCTGGTCTGATATTTCCCTTGATTGCTGATCATGGCACACATCTCACGTATTGTGTGATGACTCATTGAAATGCGACATCAGCAGAAACAAGTTAACAGCGCACCGTCTTTGATCTCTGATCAAAGACGCTGCGCTGTTGACTTGTCCACTGGTGTTATATTTTTATTTTGACACCAACACTGGCATGCCCCTGAGGTCAGCAAAGCAATAACCTCATTCTATGCATTATTAAACATACTACTCTTTTTGGCTTAATCTCATTGTTTGGTCTGATCTTCCCCTTGATTGCTGATCATGGCACACAACCCACGTGTTGGGTGATCACTCAATGAAATGCGACATCAGCAGAAACAAGTTAACAGCGCAGCGTCTTTGATCTCTGATCAAAGACGCTGCATTGTTAACTTGTTTTCACTGTTGTCGTATTTTTATTTTAATACACACACTGACATACTCTTGAGGTCAACAACGCAACCAACCTGGTTGTACTATAAAAATAACCTGCATTCTTAAACATACTACTCCTTGTGGTTGTTACTCATTGACACCGGCACTCACAACCGGCAGAGTGTGTGTTCAACTAATCGTCAATGAGATGACGGTCGCAACTCTTTATCGGTTAATCACCCTAACTAAGCACGCACTTGTATCATGCAGTTACAAGATTCTTATTTTTATTATTTCATTCGGAAAGATAATAATTACTTACTACTAGTTGAAGTGAATAAACAGTGAGTAAATACATTTCGAGAAACAATAGCCTAGTACTTTATTTAATTTTTCATTATCTATATGTGTATCAACTAAAACACATGTAATTAAAAGAGCCAGGTAATACTAATTATATTTTATTATCACCATGTCGGTTTCCGATATGGGCATTGAAATGGACACCTCGTCTCTGGGCATATATAGATGGGTCGACAGAGACGAGTCGATATTCATACCATGGCTACTTATTCTTTCTACTTATTCTACTACATAAAAAAAGCCTATGACATAAAGTTTAACTTTACACACCAACCGTGATGAACACGTCAGAAATGGGATTTCAATAGTTACAATTTACACCTACAGTGACCTTTCGTGACCTCGCCTTGGATGCAAACTTGTCTAAACCCATCACTCGTTGCCTCGTGAAGAGTGAAATGCAACCGGTAATTATTATTGCGTTTTAAATACGTTTACCTCATAAGATTCCAAAAAATAACAATCGTATGTTGTCTCATGTTAATAAGCACCCATGACACAAAACAGTATGTTATTATGTTATTAAATTGAAAAAGGCAACGCCATTTGTGCGTTTCGTTTTCTATTTCGTTTCGGCGATAAATTTTCCGGCGGAAGTACTGCCCACCAGTGCGTATGTACACAAAAACTGATCCGCAGGTGTGAATATTTATTTATTATGTCTCCTTTTCCCAGAAGGGAGACATATTGTTTTAGTGCATATTCTTCTTCTTCTTCTTCTTCTTCTTCTCCTTCTTCTTCTCATAAAACATTGTCCGGGCCATAACTTTTTTGTCTTTTGACCTACACCTTAGATACTTGGCATGTGGATGTATCACCATGGGCCGGTGTGCAGTGTACTTTAGTGACCTTCATGTGACCTTGACCTTTGACCTGAAGGTCAGATTTATGTGTTTTTTTAAGGGAAACATCACACAAACTTTGTCCGGGCCATAACTTTTTTGTCTTTCGACCTACACCTTAGATACTTGGCATGTGAATGTATCACCATGGACCGGTGTGCAGTGTGCTATAGTGACCTTCATGTGACCTTGATATTTGACCTGAAGGTCAGATTTATGCGCTTTTTTAAGGGAAACTGTCTGGACCAGAACGTTTTTGTCTTTTGAGCCAGGCCTTAGATATTTGGCACGTGGATGTATCACCATGAGCCGGTGTGTAGAATACCATTGTGACCTTCATGTGACCTTGACCTAAAGGCCAAATGTATGTACTTCAAATAGGGAGTAATTGTCCAGACAAGATTTTTTTTGCATTTTGACCTAGGACTTGGTTATTTGACATGTGGATGTGTCACCATGAGACCGCAAGTCGTCTCCCTCGATGACCTTCATGTGACCTTGACCTCTTACCTTAAAGTCAAATTGATGAACTTCAAATAGGGAATAATCATCCAGACCAGAACCTTTTTGTTTTTTGACCTAGGACTTAGCCATTTGGCATGCGGATGTATCGCGATTAGACAGCATGTCACATGTAATTATGACCTTCATGTTGCATAAAATAGAAACGAAGGGGAGACATATGTTTTAGTGTGCTAAAACACTTTCTAGTTTAAAATTTAAGCTCTTATTAATCTGACGATCATGGTATAAATAAAATATACATAAAGTAGCTTGGTGTACCAAATGTTCACCACTCGTGGTGAAGTGAAGTGACTAATACATTTGAAGTGCCTGTTTTTTTTCAATATATTAAAATAAAATTTGATATTAAAATATTTAACTACAGAATATATTAATTTTTTCATATCTGTTATAATATTTTTTAACTGCAGCAGGCAAATTCACTGCAAAAAATAATAGATAATAGTCTTTTTTGCCTTAACCTTCAGAGAAATCTTTCCTAGCAGATGATCAGGTAGGATTCATGATGAAGGCAATGGTTAGATAAAAGACTAATTATTAAGATTATTCTTAGGACAATATATATATCAGTTTGGTCACCATATAAATGCATAATCCTTAACAACTCCAATATCCAATTAACACTAATTTCATATCAATGCTAGTAGAAATAAGGTGCAGACTGATAGAGCAGACATGTTATTGTGGCTAAATTACAACATAATACCAACAGTACAGTAATTGCATAACTGATTAAAAATAAATTCAGTTATCCCTTAATTTACCCATTACAGTGTTCAGAACCCCCCCACCCCCCCCCCCCCCCATCCAAAAAAAAAAATAAAAAAAAAAATAAAAATAAAAAAATATTAACTGGGTGAGCTTGTTGCTGTGAAGGACCATGGGCTATGATTTAGATAAAGCTGAAATATTATTGTGATTAAATTGCAACTTAATTCCAGCAGCATAGTAATTGAACAAATGATTAAATACAAACATACTTAACCCTTGATAACACGAAATCATGTATATGGATGTTATTGGAATGAGCTTGAAGAGTTGGTTCCACAGGCATTGGTATTTGTATGATTTTATTGACAATGTTCCATGATATTCTATTTGTTTCAGTTTATTTGTTTTTCAATCTTCCACTTAGAAGAAATAATTTGAAAAGTATTCAAGTATTCACATACAGTACGTGGAGAGTGGATTGTAACTAAACCACCCGTGGAGTGGAGTTATCACTCAAAGTATCACTTTCAAATTCTGTACATATGGACAACAACACAAGCAATGTTTCAGCCAATGGACCTCCGGGTATAACCCGGAGGTCCATTAGCTGGAACTTTGCTTGTGATGCTTATGCTCTGCAACAGATTTGCAATTATTGCTCGGGTGGAACATCCACTCTGCGGGTGATTTGATGATAATGCACTCTCCAGGTACTGTATGTGTTCATCAAAACATTGTGAAGTATTCGTTCTCGTATTCAAATATATTTGAAATTTGTGTATTCGTATTCATAAAATGTCAAAATATTCGTATTCATATTCAATATATTGTCAATGTATTCGCCCCAACCCTGTACGTAACTATTTATGGTGGTATTAAGAACGAGTACCTGAATTTGATTTAATTGCTTTAGAATTGAATGAAAAATAGTATACGTACAGTACGTGGAGAGTATATTATCACAAAATCACCCGCAGAATGGAGATTCAACCCAAGTAATAATTGCAAATGTGCTGCAAAGCATAACAACCACAAGCAAAATCCCAAATACAGTCGAAAACCTGTCACGGAAACCACAATGGGACATACGTATACACACTGAGGAAAAATACACACAACGAATATTGTTCCACATTGACAGCCAGATAATTTGGCATGATATATCGGTAATTTCCTGTCACATACCCGGAGGTCCATTAGCTGAAACATTGCAGAATTTGAAAGTTAAACGCTGGGTGATAACTCCACTCCCCGGGTGATTTAGTTCCAATCCACTCTCCACGTAGTGTATCTTATTTGGAAGAGGGGTAGTGGAGCAGAGTAGAGAAAGAAAAAAGTGTGACGAGTTTGTGTCGAGTTAGGGAATCACTCTTCATAATCCGTTTGAAGATGCGCCGTTATGTAATATACAACATTAACCCTTTGAACACGAGAGGTCAGTCACAGTACTAAATATTTTCCCATAGGCGACCATTATAACGTTCAGGCGAAAAAAAATATGGTCGCATCATTTTAAATTTAGCATTCAAATATTTTTTGTCAACTATAGCCCTTCAGACAACCTTTTAGTGACTTTTAAACAGGGGTCATGCAACAAATAAAAGAAAAACTAACAGAAAGGGAAGTGCTGGTCACATGTTCATATTTCTCAGGGAATTCCCAAACAAAACACACCAATAGTCAAACAAATTTTTAGGTTCTAAAGGTCCTCAAATCATCCACTTTATTTATCTGGAACATTCAAAAGTAATGCAAAATGTCAGTAGACTTCTTCAAATGTTTATTGAAACAATATATTTCCCCAAGACAGCTTAGTTTTGGGAATTACATAATTTCCAAGCGCAACTTTTCGAGGCATGCAAATCTAATTAAAATATTTACAACAGTTATACCTATGAGCAAACCCAACCCTACCAAAGATACAGTTACCTCTTTCATGTGATGAAAGAGTCATTTCTGCAATAGAATTCAACTTTTGGCTTCTGTCTAGTCCAAAGCATGGGAAATTTGTTCTTTTGAAGAGAACTGTCCAATCTGTGTCAAATAGGCTTAAAAACTGTTATTGCCTCCGACAGAATTTCTACCCTGTTACCCAATAAGGGGGATAAGAATTCACAGCTTTCTTTGAAACTACCCAAATCCTAAAATAAAACTAAAATCTGCATCAGCACACAAAACCTTTTCACAAAATCTGTTTTAATTAATCATACAGCAAGATAAATAGGGCCCCACCACCATGAAACAATATGTCAATTTTGTTTCAAAATTGGGGTTGTGCAGGGCTTATAGTTCCTCTAAATTTGGGAGAATCCATTTGGATTCTTGCGGAAATCGTTCCGAGAATTCAGACCTGCTATGGGCCAGGATCCTATTAGGTCAGTATGACTGAACCCCTGTTGCATACTGATAATACATGTTAACCCTTTACCCAATACAGCTTTTTTAATTTTTACAACACCAACTACTGATTTTTACACCCCCCCCTCCCCCCTGAGCCCTTAATCGCTCACCTGTCGAGGTGGTTCAGAGAAGTATTTTGGATCAGATTCAGTTAGTCAAGGTTCATGGACACTACATAGGAATAATGTTATGAAATTATTCATAATTCGGTTGTCCATGTTAGATGATTATTAGCATAGGTCTTCCTGATTGCTTCCAATTCTGACAGCTGTAGACAAGTACTACCAAACTTCCAAGGGTTGTTGTGTCACTGCACTTTGAAAGGCAAATTTTATGGAAAAGCTCTAAGGAATGGATTTGAACATTTATGAACAGCCTCGAACCTAACCCACCCCTGCCCAAATATTAAGGCATATATGAAAGGGTTCTGACTGGCAGGAACCAAACTGGAACAAATTTACATCTGACCTCCCCAGAGATGTTGTACACCAAATATTAAAGCATTAAACTAGTGGGTCTGAAGAAAAAGATTTTTAAAGAAATTTTCTCATGTTGCTTTCAGTTAATTTGCACTCCCATAATGAGCCCATATATTAACCCATAGATTTGGCTTGAACAAACATGAATCTGACCCCTTAGAGATGCAGTAAGCCAAATACGAAAGGATTCTGACAGGTGGATCTGAAAAAAACGAGTTTTAAAGAAATTTCCTTATACTGCACTGAGTTAAACTTTGGGCTTCAATAGATAGACCAAATATTAACCCAGAGAACCGATTCAAACAAACTTCAAGCTACCCTACCCTCCCCCCTGCCCCCCGCTGCCCACTAGAAATGTTGCATTCCAAATACGAAAGCATTCTGACTGGTGGATCTGAAGGAGGATTTCAAAGAAATTTCCTCATGTTGCACTGTTGATATTTGGGTGCCCATAGGGAGCCCGAATATCAACTCAGGGGCTTGATTTGAACAAACCTGAACCTATCCCTCCCACCCCTAGAGATGCTGTATACCAAGTATCAAAAGATTCTTATACATGGTTCTGGAGATTTTTTTTTTCAATTTTGGAAAACAATTTATGCATGCTATCAGAGAAATGCTTGGGGCCCCCTGTGGGTGTGGCAACGTTATTTGAACAAACTGGAATTCATATATGATAAGGAACATGAATATCAAATTTGGTTCAATTCGGCTCAGTTGTTTATGAGGAGTGGTTAGTAATGTAAAGTTCATGCCGGACAGGATGGACTGATGGTGGACAGACAGAATGTCATCATTTAAGCGGCCCCTGACTTACAGTCAGGTGAGCTAAAAATAAACAATATTCATCAAGCGTAATATTTTTGGATGTTACTAGAACCGGCTGATGAGAGCCGGTTCCAATGACAGCCATATTTGTACAAATTTTATTGCCAGTGTCACAATATTTCAGGTCATGTTAGTGTTGTATTGGTTAATTTGCTGCCTTTGTGTTAGGTAAAGGCTTAAACTGACTCAGTTCTTTTCATGTGAATCCTAGCAGCAATGTTACGAGAAGCTAAATGGTTTCTCACTGGTTTTGTTGCACGGATCTCTACGGGAATCGATTCTCAGATTCTTATAAGCCCTGGCTGAGGCTATATAATCCACCAATATCAATAGAAAGTGCCATTTTATCTCAACAAATGATGTCAAATATTCTTTTACCTAGTGATGAGGTAAATTATAGCCCTGGATGTACCCCCCCCCCCGCCCCCAAGCTCTCAGTATGCATTTTTTCCTAAAACAAGAAACCCCAGGGGGCCTGAGGGCGCCCACCTGTACATGGTAACCTAAATATCAACCCAGAGAATTGATTTCAACAAGTTGCATCTACTCCTCCTAAGAAAAGCTTATACCAAATATCCAAAGATTCTGACAAGTGGATCTAAAAAAATGATTTTTAAAGAATATTCCTCATATTGAACAGAGTTATAATTTGGGCTCCCACAGGGAGCCCATATATGAACCCAGGGACTTGGCTTTAACAAACTTGAATCCCCCCCCCCCCCCCCCCCCCAAGGATGCCGCACACCAAATATCAAAACATTTCAACTGCTGGATCTGAAGAAGAAGATTTTTAAAGAAAATTCCTCATTTTGAACTAAGTTACAATTCGAGCTCCCACAGTGAGCCCAAACTTGGACCTAGGGACATGGCTTGAACAAACTTGAATCTAGCCTCCTAAGGATGCTGCATAAAAAATATCAAAAGCATTCATCTGCTGGACCTGAAGAAGATTTTTTTTTAAAATTCCTTATTTCGAACTAAGTTACAATTCAAGCTCCCACAGTGAGCACAAATATGGACCTAGGGACATGGCTTTAACAAACTTGAATCTCATCCCCCTAAGGATGCCTCACACCAAATATCAAAACATTCCAACTGCTGGATCTGAAGAAGATTTTTAAAGAAAATGCCTCATTTTGAACTAAGTTACAATTCGAGCTCCTACAGTGAGCCCAAACATGGACCTAGAGACATGACTTGAACAAACTTGAATCTCACCCCCCTAAGAATGCTGCATACCAAATATTAAAACATTCTGACTGCTGGATCTGAAGAAGAAGATTTTTAAAGAAAAGTCCTCATTTTGAACTACATGTAAGTTATCATTCGGGCTCCCACAGTGAGCCCAAATATGGACCTAGGGACATAGCTTGAACAAACTTGAATCCCCCCCGCCCCCCCCCCCCCCCCCCCCCCCCTAAGGATGCTGCATACCAAATATCGAAACTTTCCGACTGCTGGATCTGAAGAAGATTTTTAAAGAAAATTCCTCATTTTGAACTAAGTTATAATTCGGGTTACCACAGTGAGCCCAAATATGAACCCAGGGACTTGCTTTGAACAACTTGAATCTCACCCCCCTAAGCATGCTGCATACCCAATATCAAAAGATTCTGCTGCTGGATCTTGAGAAGAGTTTCAAAGAAATTTGCCTGAAATTCACTAAGTTCAAATTTGGGCTCCTATACTGAGCCTAAATATGAACCCAGGGGGCTGATTTGAACAAACTTGAATCAGATCCACCCCACAATGTTGCATATCAAATATCAAAAGATTCTGCCTGCTGGATCTGGAGAAGATGACTTTTTAAGAAATTTGCCTGAAATGCACTAAGTTCGAATTCGGGCTTCTATAGTGAGCCCAAATATGAATCCAGGGGGCTGATTTGAACAAACTTGAATCAGATCCACCCCACAATGTCGCATAACAAATATCAAAAGATTCTGCCTTCTGGATCTGGAGAAGAATATTTTTAAAGAAATTTGCCTGAAATGCTTCTATAGTGAGCCCAAATATAAATCCAGGGGGCCGATTTGAACAAACTCGAATCAGATCCACCCTACAATGTTGCATACCATATATCGAAAGATTCTGCAAGCTGGATCTGGAGAAGAAGATTTTTTAATGTTTTTCCCATTGCCTACAGTGTTAAAAAGTGTTTTCAAAGTCCCGAAACTGTACCCTATGATAAAACCGATGGCAATTTTTTGGACCAATCCTTTCTGTTGGTCATAAGGAAGCTTCACACCAAATAAAAATTCTCAGTGCCGTGGAGTTTTGGAGATATGGCGTTTTACTTTTTTCGATTTTTAGCTCCTGTGGTTTCCATGGGGCTACAAAAAAAGAAAATGTGGCATAAATTAGGTACTTATGACCCAATAAGCCCTCACATAAAATGTGATTCAAATCAATCTCTCGGTTCGGAAAATAGAAATTTTGGGCCAAAAATTTTGCCCCTCCCATAACGACGCCAAATATAGCCCATCAAACTTCGCTTAAAGAAATCCAAGTCTACACCTTAAAAGGAAGCTGCATACCATATATCAAGTCTCTGCTACTTCTGGTTGATGAGAAGATTTTGGTGCCCCTTGGGGGCATGGCACCACCCAGGAGAAGAGGGCAACTTCATTTGAACAAATCTAAATTGGCATTAGGTAATAAACATTTACCCAACAGTTGAATAATGTAAAGTTAACGCCGGACGGACAGCGGACAGAATGTGATCAGTAAAGCTCCCACTGACCTTTGCTCAGGTGAGCTAAAAAACTTTATTAATTTATAAATAAATTGATGGTGACATGAATTTCCCATTATTTTTTAATCACATTCTTGCTTCTGAACACATTTCACATTGTGTTTGATATTCTGCAATCTTTGTAAGAAAAAGCCTAAGTTTTCACAGTTAAGGCACCTCAAGTCATTAAACAGTGATTTTTTCCAACAGAATGACCAGTACCTGCTACTGTGGTGTCTCATGACACTGTTAAAATTCCTAAAATCATCAAATATTGATTCATTAGTGCTGTGCTTGTGCTGCAAATATCCACAAGTGCACTTTCACTATTTTGGTTTTAATCCCCACAGGCATGCATTCTGTCAAAAGGAGTGAAATTGTAGAAAATATGTTCACAAAGAGGACAAGTTACAGTACAGTCGCCGTGGATGGGTTGTAATACACGCGTGGGCAGTGATGTCCACTCATGCATTTACCAGTCAATAAAAATCATCATCTACAAAATTTTAATTGATGAAGCATCGGTTTGTACCTGGTGCGTCATTATTTAAATTTTTGATGATTATACCTACAGTTAGTGTTTGGCATCAAATATTATTGTATGAATTTGTATCCGTGGAAATATTGCCCATCCATGGAAAGTGAGCAGTACACTGCCACTGTACTGTATTTGTTTCAAGTATATAATATACTCTTTGATGTTTAATATATTTGTGAATGGCTGGGTCCAAAGTACTCAGTACTCGTAGTACTCGAGTACCACTTTTTTGATAAAATACTCAATACTTGCCAGCCCAGATTTGTGTATGTGTGTGTGTGTGTGTGTGTGTGTGTGTGTGTGTGTGTGTGTGTGTGTGACTGTGTGTGTGTGTGTGTGTGTGTGTGACTGTGTGTGTGGGGGGGGGGGGGAGGTTGGAGGGTGAAAGATAGCTGCAAATTATTTAAAATGTTGACCCAGGCAAATGAAAAGCAAAGAAACATTTCATCCGAAGGACAGACAGACAGACATGCAGTAACAAATTTGGGAAGCCTAAATAAAAGTAGTGACTAACTTAAAATGAAAAATATAGATAGAAGAGCCAGGGCAATGTTGTCAAACAGAAAACAAACAAGAGCCCCCAGAGGGCCTGATGGCATTCACCTGACATGGTAGCCTAAATATCAACCCAGGGAATTTATTTGAACATTTAGTTGCATCTGCCCCTCATAAGAAAAGCTTATACAAAATATCCAAAGATTCTGACCGGTGGATCTCAAAAAAAAGGATTTTTAAAGAATATTCCTCATATTGAACTGAGTTATAATTCAGGCTCCCACAGAGAGCCCAAATATGAACCCAAGGACTTGGCTTGAACAAATTTGAATCTCACACCCCTAAGGATGCTTCTATATACTAATATCAAAAGATTCTGACTACTGGATTTTAAAGAATATTCCTCTTATTGAACTAAGTTGTAATTTGGACTCCCACAGGGAGCCCAAATATGAACCCGGGGACTTGGCTCAAACAAACTTGAATCTCACCCCTCTAAGGATACAGCATCCCAAATATCAAAATATTCTGAAGAGTGGATAAGAAGAAGATTTTAAAAAAATATTCCTCATATTGCACTAATCTAATCATAGAGAGCCCAAATATGGACCCAGGGATTTGAAACATGTGAATAAATCTTCCAAAGATGTTATATGCAAAATATGAAAGCCTTTGGAGCAGTGGTATGGGAGAAGAAGATTCTTTAATGTTTTTCCCATTACTAAAATGATGACTCCGCATAAGTCCTGGAAAACTTCCCTATGATAAAACTGATGGCAATTTTTTTTTGACCATTCTTTTCGGCTGTTCGTAAGGAAGCGTCACACAAAATAAAAATTCTCAGTGCCACGTAGTTTTGAAGATATGGGCGTTTTAAATTTTTTCTATATTTAGACCTGCAGTTCCCACAGGAAAATGTTTTGGCATAAATTAGGTACTTACGACCCAATAAGCCCATCATATCAAATTTGCTTCAAATCAGCCTCTCAATTTGGAAAATAGAAATTTTGGTACAATTCGGGCTCCTACAGGAAGACCAAATATGAACCCAGGGACTTGGCTTTAACAAACTTATATCTCACATCCCTAAGGGATTTGGCGTAAACAAACTTGAATCTCCCACAGTGAGCCCAAATATGAACCCAGGGACTTGGCGTAAACAAACTTGAATCTCACACTGGCTCACACCGATTAATCGACTAACCAATGATCAATATCTTGATTGATAAAAAAAAGTAATTGATCGGTTAACCGTTACTTTTGAAGTACGGTACTATATGGCAGGGTATTTGATGGCTGGGTTCACATCGCAAAATGCTATACAAAAATGTCCAATTGCTAACCATTTTTCTTTCATATTGGGTAAGCTTATATTCACTATTTATCATCACTTTTCGAAACCAAGATGGAAACTGTTAATCAAATTTTTAAAAACAAAAAATACCCTCTATGGGTTAACTATGGAACAAACTTGCTCCAAAACAGGCAAACATTGTCACACTGGCTCACATCAATTGCATGAGACAGAGAAATGCATGCCAGTTACGTGCCAAAATACCTGTTCACTTGCATGATCATTATACTGTATCAGTAGCTGAAAACGGTCATTCTCAACCCTTCACCAAATACAGGTAGCACACGATACTTGCACAAGAAATTCTAAAAATTTTCAATGTTTGTCTTAAAAACAGAGCTTATGCCCCCCCCCCCCCTATTGGAACAAGCCCAATGAGCTTGTTCCAATGAGGGGTCATAAGCTATGTTTTGAGACAAAAATTGAAAATATAATAAAATTTGAATGGACATGTTTGTATATGGCGCTGCCCGGTTTTGTCCATTATGCTGAGTAAAGTTTTAATTATATAAATGGTCAACGGTACAGCAATTATTCAGCTACCTATTGGGGCAAGTGATTAATCGGTTAACCAAGGTTAACCCATGCGATTAATCAATCAAGAAAACCCTTTAATCGTTTCAGCTCTAAAATTAATTTAATTTTATTAAATTTTATCTGATGAAAAAATGCTTATAATTTTGGGGAAATGGTAAATATGGATCTTCTTAACAAGCATTTGCAAGAACTAAATATTTTCCCATAGGCGACCATTATAACGTTCAGGTGGAAAAATATATGATCGCATCACTTTAATTTTGGCATTCAAACATCTCTGTCAAGTATAGCCCTTCAGACAACTTTTTTCTGATCTGAAAACAGGGGGTCATGCAACAAATAAGAGAGAAAAACTGACACAAACGGAAGAACCGGTCACGTGCACATATTTTTCAGGGAATTCCCTACAAAAACACACAAAAAGTAAATTGTATTTTTTAGGTCCAAAAGTCATCAAATCACCCTCTTTTTTATCAGGAATATTCAACAATAATGCAAGATGTCAATAGAATGTTTCAAACTTTTATTGAAACAACGAATTTTCCCAAGGCTGTTTATTTTTAGAGATTGCGTCATTTCCGAGTGCAACATTTTAAGGCGGTTCACTCTAATTTCAATATTTAGTTCCGCGATACCTATAATCATCCCCACCCCCACCAAAGAGACATTTTACCACTTCCATGAGATAAAAGAGTCATTTCTGCATTAGAATCCAACTTTTGGCTTTGGCTGAGTCAAAAACATGGACAATTTGCTCTTTTAAGGAAAAGTGTCCAAACTTTGTCAAGTGGGCTTGAAAACTGGTATTGCCTCCAAAATATTTTTCTATCCTGTTACGTTATAAATTAACTGAGAAGGATGAGAATTTACAGCTTTCTTTAAAAAAAACTACCCTGATCCCAAAATAAAACTAACATCTGCATCAGCACAAAATATTTGTAGAAAAAATCTGTCTCATTTAACCATACTGCAAGAAAAACAGTGTCCCAACCCCCATGGAACAATATGGATGTCAATTTTGTTTCCAAAACTGGGGATGCAGCTATATATTTCACCAATATGAAAGGACTCTACCAGTTTATCCTAACAACTGATGTCAAATTTTATTCCACCATCTGATGTAGTAAAATTTTGCCCTGAATAGGACCCCCCGGTATGCCCCTTTTCATCAAAATATGTGATATAATTCATAATTTAATTGATATTGACCCAAAACAAACCTACTGTGATATGAACTTTCCCATCTGTAATAGTTTTTAAATCACAGTCTGGCTTCTGAAGACATTTCACATTGTATTGATGAATATTTTGCAATTTTTGTAAAGGAAAAGCCTCAGTTTTCTCAGTAAAGGCACATAGAGTCATTGGTATGGCACTGACAAAACATAAAACAGTGTTTTTTTCCAAAAGAATGACCAGTACCTGCTACTGTGATATCTCATAACACTGGTGAGATGCCTGAAACCATCAAATATTGATTCTATAGTGCTATGCTTATGCTGCAAGTTCCCATAAGTGCACTTTCATAACCTTTGTTTTAATCCCCACAGACACCCATTCTGGCAAAAAGATTGAAATTGTTGAAAACATGTTTCCAAAGAGGATGAATCAGACATTTGCTTCAAGAATATAGTGGTATTTGATGTTTAATATACTTGTGTGTGTGTGTGGGGGGGGGGGGGGGGGGGGGTGGGGGGGGGTGAAAGTTAGTCAGCTGCCAATTATTGAAAATGTAGATC
The DNA here is from genome assembly GCA_031216915.1 of Pictodentalium vernedei. NCBI lineage: Eukaryota > Metazoa > Mollusca > Scaphopoda > Dentaliida > Dentaliidae > Pictodentalium > Pictodentalium vernedei. Next base: position 843,571,777 of record CM062296.1, on the reverse strand, counting down.
CAGGCAAGTGAAAAGCAAAGAAACACCATGTCTGATGAAGAGACAGACACACAGACAGACAGACAGACAAACAGACAGACAGATAGGCTTGCAGTAACACATGTAGGAGGTCTACATGAGAGTACTGAATGGCATACAATGAAAAATATAGTGGAAGAGCCAGGGCAAGGTTGTTAAATTGAAAAATAACTCAGTGGACCATGAGTGCTGAAGCCTCAAAGTAAATCATAAGAAACAGAAAGTGTATGATACTAACTTCAGTCTCTAAAAACATGCTGTTCAGTCTTTCCAAATGTTTATCATCAGCAGAAGGGTTAAATATGTGTGGGAGAGAGGACTTGGTTCAGGGAAAGAGCAATATTTCACAACTGTCACTGTAAATTTATGCTGTATCAGGGGAACCATGGCAGCACTAGTACTGGACAACTATATTGGTAGCTATGCACAAATGCCATTCACTCACATTTGTAATTTTGTTATGTTATTTTCCACTGTAGCCTCACCCTTCCTCAAATTTGTGTTCCAGGATACTCTTTCAATGAAGGAATTGTTTTCCAACATTTTGAAGAGCATAATATAGAAGAGAAAAACTTCTAAATAATAGTGAATAGAAGGGCAGTGTAGGTTTTCTGTCTGTGTTTGAATGGTGATTTGGGAGGGGGTTGGAAATAAAATAAAATAAATATGTTAATAGGGTAAGATAGGCTGTTAGTTAGCAGCTGCCAGAGGTTATAGTGTGCACCTGGGGAATACACTTGCTCAAGATGTGAATTTTCTTGCATGAACAGCCTCAATTTTGGAAATATATAGCTTTAATTGCTGACTGTGACAAAAATGTAACTTCTCAAAACAATAAAATGGTTTGGTAAGGTGTATGGTCCCCAAATAAATATTTAAATGTGAAATAATCCCCCAAAATAATAACTGAATCTGGTCTGGAAGCCAAAAAACATATTTCCTATAGGTCTCACAGAACTAAATATTTTCCCATAGGCGACCATTATAACGTTCAGGTGGTTCACTCTAATTTCAATATTTAGTTCCGCGATACCTAAAGAATATTCCTCATACTGCACTAATTTCAACATTTGGACTCCCATAGAGGCCAAATATGGACCCAGGGATTTGATTTCAAAAAACGTGTAAAAAAATCTTGCAAAGATGGTATATGTGAAATCTGAAAGGTTTTGGAGGAGTGAATTGGGTGAAGAAGAGTCTTAAATGCTTTCTTCATTACCCACAGTGTTACAGAACGCTGACTAAGCATTTTTTCAAAGTCACGAAAAAGTACCCCATGATTGACCTGACAGAAACTTGCTTAGACCATTCCATTCTGTTGGTCCCAAGGAAGCTTCACACCAAATAAGAATTCTCAGTGCCATGTAGTTTTGGAGATATGTGCGCTTTGAATTTTGTTCTATTGTTAGCTCCTGCAGTTCCCATGGGGGATGGGAAAATATTTGGGGGCATAAATTAATTACTTATGATCAAATAAAACCAAAAATTAAATTTGGTTCAAATCAGCCTCTTGGTTCGAAAAACATAAATTTTGGGCGGGGCAAAAATACATGCCCTCCAATAATGAAGGCAAATAAAGACCCACAAACTTCTCTTGAACAAAACTGAGTCAACACCTCAAAAGGAAGCAGCACACCACACATCGAATCTCTGCTACTCCTGGTTCACAAGAAGATTTTTTTAAGATTTAGGCAAAATTTTGGGGCATGGCCCTACTGGGGGCAGGGCAACTTGATTGAAGCAAAATCAAAATGCAATGTCATAACAAACAAGCATCTCACATTTCACTTAAATGATTAATCAGTTCAGCAGTTCTGGAGGAGAAGACGCAAACACCATGTTCACGGACGACGGATGACAGACGGCAAGTGATCACTACACCTCACCCTGACTGAAAGTCAGGTGAGCTAAAAACTCAGTGGACCATGAGTGCTGCAGTTGGGCGAGATGCTTGGTTCAAGAAGAGAAGAAACTTGTAGCTGCTGGCTTGCGAAAGTGTTGTTAAAACCCAATAAATAAATAAAAAAAACAAGAGGCCACACAGGGCCTGGAGTGCTCACCTTGAACAGAACATGATATAAACAGAGAACGGAACATGATATAAAAGTCCAAGAATTAATCTACATTAAGCAATCCATCTCCATAGGATACACTGCAAATCTTTGAGCCCCTCAGGAGTGACAAAAACATTCCAAGCATCATGCCTTTTCTTTAGTTGATTATGATGTAAAATGTGGAGCTCCCCTCTCAAGCACCTTGATACAACCTATGTAGATTACTCTTCACCTCTTGAGGGTACTGAATAAATGAAAGTGTCAATGACACTGTAGCTTAACTTGTGTGTTGTGTTTGATGAAAAGGATAATGTTCAATGTTTATGAAGGGATTATGAAATAAGACAAGAATTGTGATAATTGGGAATATGTTCATTTCTGTTCCCTGTACGCTATGTTTATGATAAAAATAATATGAGGTGTACACTGTACTAAAGAGCTGAGGGGTGGGTTAATATGACCTCACAGTTAATGTATGTGGCCCTCACAGCTAACGTATATCAACAAAAGTTATCAAGTTACAGTGAAATTATTCCAAAACGAGTCATCCTATCAAGTCACATTAAAATCCCCTCATAAATATGGCCTGTATACTGTGCTAAAGGTTTTCTAGCTTCGGGCCCTTGTAGCCGTCAGTTTCCCAATTGCGTCCAAAGGGGACGTTCTCATCTAGACATTATATGAAGTCAATCTACCAAGTTACAATGGAATCCCTTAATAAATATGACCTGTAGACTGTGCTAAAGGTTTTTGGGCTTTGGGCTCTGGCAGCCATCATGGTTGAATGATCGCAACCAAAAGGGGACATTCTCATCTGGACACTATTTGGAGTCATCCTGCCAAGCTACACTGAAATCCCTTCATAATTATGACCTGCAGACTGTTCTAAAGGTTTTCGGGCTTTGGGCTCCTGAAGCCGTCACAGTTGCCCAATTGTGTCCAAAAGGGGACGTTCTCATCTAGACATTATATGAAGTCAACCTACCAAGTTACAATGAAATCCCTTCATAAATATGACCTGTAGACTGTGCTAAAAGTTTTCGGGCTTCGGGCTCTGGCAGCCATCATGGTTGAATGATCGCAACCAAAGGGGACAATCTCATCTGGGCATCATCTGGAGTGATCCTGCGAAGTTACAATGAAATCCCTTCATAAATATGACCTGTAGACTATACTCAAGGTTTTCGGGCTTCGGGTACCTGTAGCCATCACAGTTGACCAATCACGACCAAAAGGGGATGTCATCATCTAGGCATGATATGGAGTCAACCTAACAGGTTATAATGAAATCCTTCTATAAATATAACCTTTTGCCTATGCTAAAGGTTTTTGGGCTCGGGTACCCATCAAGGCTGAATGACCACGGCCAAAATGGGACGTTCTCATCTAGACATTATTTGGAGTCATCCTACCAAGTTACAATGAAATCCCTTCATAAATATGACCTGTAGACAGTGCAAAAGGTTTTCGGGCTTCGGGCACCTTTAGCCGTCAAAGTTGCCCAATCATGTCCAATAAGGGACGTTCTCATCTAGACATTATATGAAGTCAACCTACCAAGTTACAATGAAATCCCTTCATAAATATGACCTGTAGACTGTGATTAAGGTTTTCGGGCTTCGGGCTCGGGCAGCCATCATGGTTGAATGATCGCAACCAAAGGGGACAATCTCATCTGGGCATCATCTGGAGTGATCCTACGAAGTTACAATGAAATCCCTTCATAAATATGACCTGTAGACTGTGCTCAAGGTTTTTGGGCTTCGGGCACTTGTAGCCATTACAGCTGACCAATCACGACCAAAAGGGGATATCATCATCTAGGCATTATATGGAGTCAACCTAATAGGTTACAATGTAATCCTTCCATAAATATGACCTTTTACCTATACTAAAGGTTTTTGGGCTCGGGCACCCATCAAGGCTGAATGATCGCGATCAAAATGGGATGTTCTCATCTAGACATTATTTGGAGTCATCCTACCAAGTTACAATGAAATCCCCTCATAAATATGACCTGTAGACTGTGCTAAAGGTTTTCGGGCTTCGGGCACCTTTAGCTGTCACAGTAGCCCAATCATGTCCAAAAGGGACGTTCTCATATAGACATTATATGAAGTTACCCTACCAAGTTACAATGAAATCCCTTCATAAATATGACCTGTAGACTGTGCTAAAGGTTTTCGGGCTTCGGGCTCGGGCAGCCATCATGGTTGAATGATCCCAACCAAAGGGGACAATCTCATCTGGGCATCATCTGGAGTGATCCTAAGAAGTTACAATGAAATCCCTTCATAAATATGACCTGTAGACTTTGCTCAAGGTTTTCGGGCTTCGGGCACCCGTAGCCACCATAGTTGACCAATCACGACCAAAAGGGGATGTCATCATCTGGGCATTATATGAAGTCAACCTAACAGGTTACAATGAAATCCTTCTATAAATATAACCTTTTGCCTATGCTAAAGGTTTTTGGGCTCGGGCACCCTTCAAGGCTGAATGATCATGGCCAAAATGGGACGTTCTCATCTAGACATTATTTGGAGTCATCCTACCAAGTTACAATGAAATCCCTTCATAAATATGACCTGTAGACAGTGCAAAAGGTTTTTGGGCTTCGGGCACCTTTAGCCGTCAAAGTTGCCCAATCATGTCCAAAAGGGGACGTTTTCATCTAGACATTATATGAAGTCAACCTACCAAGTTACAATGAAATCTCTTCACAAATATGACCTGTAGACTGTACTTAAGGTTTTCGGGCTTCGGGCTCGGGCAGCCATCATGGTTGAATGATCGCAACCAATGGGGACAATCTCATCTGGACATCATCTGGAGTGATCCTGCGAAGTTACAATGAAATCCCTTTATAAATATGACATGTAGACTGTGCTCAAGGTTTTCGGGCTTTGGGCACCTGTAGCCATCACAGTTGACCAATCACGACCAAAAGGGGATGTCATCAACTTGCCATTGTATGGAGTCAACCTTACAGGTTACAATGAAATCCATCTATAAATATAACCTTTTGCCTATGCTAAAGGTTTTTGGGCTCGGGCACCCATCACGGCTGCATAATCGCGATCAAAATGGGACATTCTCATCTAGACATTATTTGGAGTCATCCTACCAAGTTACAATAAAATCCCTTCATAAATATGACCTCTAGACTGTGCTAAAGGATTTTGGGCTTTGGGCCCCTGTAGCGGTCACAGTTGCCCAATCCCAAAAGGTGACTTTCTCATCTAGACATTGTGTGAAGTCAACCCACCAAGTTACAATAAAATTCCTCAATAAATATGACCTGTAGACTGTGGTAAAGGTTTTCGGGTTTTGGGCTCGGGCAGTCGTCACGGTTGGCAGATCATGCCCAAATGGGGAAATTCTCATCTAGACATCATAAGGAGTCATCCTACCAAGTTACAATGAAATCCCTCCACATTAAACATGACCTGCAGACTGTGCTAAAAGTTTTTGGGTTTCGGGCTTGGGCAACCATCACGGTTGATAGATCATGCCCAAAAGGGGACGTTCTCATCTAGGCATTATACATAGGCATCCTACCAAGTCACAATGAAATCCCTTCATAAATACGACCTGTAGACTGTGCTAATGGTTTTCGGGTTTTGGGCTCGGGCAGCCATACCGGTTGCCCGATCGCGACCAAAAGGGAACGTTCTCATCTAGACATGACCCCAAACCTGCATATGAAATTTTGTGACGATCAGACAAGAACTGCGAGGTGTAGCCCGTTCTAAAGGAAAATGTGAACAGACGTCACAGATTCACAGACTCACAGACTAACAGACCCACAGACTAACAGACTCACAGACTCACAGACTAACAGACTTCCGCACGCGTGACAGCAATAGCTTATCTTGACTATGTCAAGTTAAGCTAAAAATGTCTAATTCTTCAGCTACTTGGCCAATTCCGGCTCCCATAGGGAGCTCAAATATCAACCCAGGCACTCGATTTGAACAAAGTTGAATCTGATCTCCTTAGAGATGCTGTACACCAAATATGAAAGCATTCTGACTGGTGGATCTGAAGAACAAAATTTTAAAGAAATTCCCTCATATTGCACAAAGTTAAAATTTGGACTACCATAGTGAGCCCAAATTTTAATCTACAGACCCGATTTGAACAAACTTGAATCTCACCCCCACCCCCACCCCTCCCCCCTTAGAGATGTTGTATACCAAATACGAAAGCATTCTGACTGGTGGATCTGAAGAAGAAGATTTTTAAAAAAAACTTCCCCATACAGCCCTAAGTTAAATTTGGGCTACCAAAGGAAGCCCAAATATTAACATAGGGACTTGGTTTGAACAATCTTGAATCTGACCATCATAACAATGAGGGTACCAAACATTGAAAAATTCTGACTCGTGGTTCTGAAGAAGATTTTTAAAGAACATTCCCCATAAAATTTGGGCTCCTGCATTGAGTCCAAATATGAACGAATGGGCTTCATTTTAACAACCTTGTATCTGACCCCTCTATGGATGCTGTATACCAAATATCAAAATATTCTGAACATTGGTTCTTGAGAAAAGATTTTCGAAAATGTTTGCAAAAATGCTGCACCAACATTATTCTGATGCCCTCTGCAGAACTCTCTAACAACAACAGAGGGCATTTTTTTTTACCATTCAATTCTACTGGTTCTAAGGATGCTTCATACCACATAACAGTTCTCTGTTCCAAGTGGTTTGGGAAACATGGGAGTTTGAAAACATTTCTATTTTTTGCTCCTGGGGTTCCCATGGGGATGAAGGGTTTTTTTTTGCATGGGGTAAGTACTTATGACCCAATATTACCACGATACTGAATTTCATTCAAATCGGACCATCGGTTCGGAAAATAGAAATTTTGGGTGGTACCAAAAATCTAACCACTGCCATTACAAAGCCAAATATTACTTCACAAAGTACGTTTGAACAAGCGTGATTCTACACCTCAAAAGGTAGTTCCATAACGAATATAAAGTCACTGTACCCACTGGTTCATAAGATTTTTAAAATATTTTGGGAGCATTTTACCCCACCCCCTCCCTATGGGGCTGGGCATGTTGAGTTAAACAAAAATGTAATACCCATTTGGTACCATTACTCACACAAACTTCAACTTGAATCGACCAAAACATGGTGCTGATGGATGACAGATGGATGGACAATGGATGGAGAGTGATGAGATAAGCCCTGCTTGACTTTGTCGAAGTGAGATAAAAAAAAAAAAAAATTAAACGTTTCATGTCCGATATTTTACCCATGTTATTAAAATTGATAAATTTGTCCCTGGAGTGCAACAAGGTTTATGCTATACATGTAGCATTGCAAAGCCTTCTTGCACTCAAGTGATGGAATACACCTCCATCCAAGCTATTCTGTAGATTATGAGGCCTAAAACAAACCAAGAACATGAACTTATGCATGAATATTATTACAATGAATACACTGTCTTACACAAAGGAATACCACACAATCCAGTGTAGACTGATTTCAAAAAGTCCTCCGTAGTGGAAGGGCAATTTTAACAAACATACAGGCCCAAATAAGCTTCATACACAGTGTAAAAATTCCACAAAATTAATAAACATTCATATATGTTTAATAGGAATTAGGAGTATTGTAATTGAAAGTCAATTGTGTGGTTGTTTATAAACTTATATTACTTTGTTATCAGGTGTTAAAAAATATGAATATTTGTAAACACACCCACACATTCAGATTAGTCCTTGCTCATAGCAGTGACACAGACATACAGTACAGTTGCTGGTCATAATCCTTGCATGGGCAGTGCATGATGTCCATGCATGTTTTTTTCCAGGTAATAGAAAATCATCATCAATAAAATTTTAATTAATGAAGCACCGAATTGTATCCTGTGGTTCATTAATTAAATTTTTGATGATTATTGCTGTAAACAATGTTTGAAAACTAATATCGTTGCATCCGCAGAAATATTGCCCACCCACAGAAAGTGACCAGTACACAGCAGCACAGAGTCAAGGTAATTGTGTTTTACTGTCTTGAATTTCAAATTTTGTTGTTTTTTTTGTTTGTTTTGTTTTGTTTTTTTTTTTTTGGGGGGGGGGCACCTAACCCCTCCACTGATGAGAGGGTCACACACCCTCTTGTCCTCACCCCTATCTCACTGCTATGTGGCTCAGGTGATACATGTATTACTCTTGCCCCTACATGTAACTGAGATATCCTGGCTTAGCACCAGTATAATGGTAAGCTAACATCAAATTGTGTGCTTATGTACAGTGGCTAACATATTGGAAAAGTATAATGAGCTTTGTCAGAAACTTGATCAAGTATTGATGACAAACAACAATTTTCATTACCAGTACCTGGTGCCAGTAATAAAATAAGATTTGCAAATATCACCCTGCATTTTTTTCAGCTATTAACTAACATAAAATTGTGCGCTTCATGAAAATTATTTCGTAACTACCTGTTAAAAATTACCGTTTCTTGTTCTGCTCTTTTAGAAAAAGAAATCACTCCTTTTCTGGCGGGCATACTAAACACTGAGGCAACCGAGGGATACCAAGGTGGAGGAAAACTGGAGAGAAACGGGTATGAGGTGGTGTGTTCTTTTAATTATTTATTTATTGGTGTTTAAGGTCACATCTGCACAACAGCTTATTGTGACCATGGCAGTTTTATGGATGGAGAAAACTACAGTACCCAGGAGAACCACTGAGCAATGGCAAACAACTGTGAGCTCCCCAACATACTACACAAGCACGGCTAGCCTTGTTCGAAGACAGGTGCACCAAGAACATGCAGTATGCCTTAGTACACAGCATACCTTGCCCCCACATGGGTAGTGGGGGTGAAGTGTCTTGCCCAAGGACACAAAGCTGTTGCTGCAGGTGGGATTCGAACCTAGGATCTCTCGGCTTCCAGTCTGCACCTCTGCCTACTGAGCTAATGCACCCCTGATGGTGTATTCTGATTATGTAAATAGATTTAAGCAGTACTAGTATGTGATTGGTTTTAATGCCATATTTGAGAATTATGGGTGCTGAAGTAATAAGAGTGCGCTGAAAAATCTTCCCTTTGGTATTTAGTAGGTAGCTTGGTAATGGTAAAGTGACTTCACCTCAGTAAGCAACAGTGTGAAAGCTGGAAGCCATCTTTAATATCGGGCTGCCACACCCAAAAAACACTCGTTCTCATCCAAAGTTGATAACAAAGGTACCCAAGAAGTTTCATGAAGATCGGTTCATAAATACAGCCTCCAGACTTAGCGTATTGACATGTGCACTTACAGTGTATAAGTAGCACTGATAAATTAAAGGTCATCTAATTTGCATAATTTCTGCAAGAGAAAAAAACCTGTATTATACAGTATTTTTTGTGATGTATTCAATGTTACTAAACATTCATACAAAAATTTATTCAAATCAGAACTTTCATACAGAAGTTCTGTACAAAAAACTGATTGCACTAATTTTGGTACAAAATGGCTGCTAGTGGCCATCTTGAATTTCGAACTGCATCCAAAAACACTCGCTCTCATCCCCCGGTGATAACAAAGGTACCCAAGACGTTTCGTAAAGATTGGTTCATAAATTCGGGCTCTAGCCTGAGCCGTATAGAAGTTGTGTACAAAAAACTGATTGTATCTAATTTTGGTACAAAATGGCCTCTGGCAGCCAGCTTGAATTTTGGATCGCACCCCAAAACACTCATTCTCATCCCTAGGTGATAACAAAGGTACCCAAGAAGCTTGGTGGTGAAGATCGGTTCATAAATACAGCCCCTAGCCCGAGCCGTATTGACATGTGTACTTACTGTGTATAAGTAGTACTGAATAAATCAAAGTTTGTCTAATTTGCATAATTTCTGTACAAGAAAAAAACCTGTATTTTATGTGATGTATTCCATATTACTAAACAATCATACACAAATTTATTCAAATCAGAACTTTCATACAGAAGTTCTGTACAAAAAACTGATTGCAGTAATTTCATTTTCAGTACAAAATAGCTTCCAGCGGTCATTTAGAATTTTGGACCCCCCCCCCCAAAAACACTCATTCTAACCCCATGGTGATAACAAAGGTACCCAAGAAATTTTGTAAAGATCGATTCATAATTACGGCCTCTAGCCCAAGCTGTATAGACGTTCTGTACAAAAAACTGATTGTACCTAATTTCGGTACAAAATGGCCACTGGTAGCCATATTGAATTTTGGACCACACCCAAAAACACTCATTCTCACCCCAAGGTGATAGCAAAGGTACCCAAGAAGTTTCATGAAGATCAGTTCATAAATACAGCCTAGCCCGAGCCGTATTGGCATGTGCACTTACTGGGTATACATGTAAGTAGCACTGAATAAATTAAAATTCATCTAATTTGCATAATTTCAGCACGAGAAAAAAACCTGTATTATATGTGATGTATGTATGTGATGTTACTAAACATTCATACAAAAATTTGTTCAAATCAGAACTTTCATACAGAAGTTCTGTACAAAAAACTGATTGCACTAATTTCTGTACAAAATGGCTGCTGGAGGCCATCTTGCATTTTGGTCCGCACCCAAAAACACTCGTTCTCGTCCCATGTGATAACAAAGGTACTCAAGAAGTTTCGTAAAGATCGGTTCATAAATACAACCTCTAGCCCGAGTCGTATTGAATTGTTGTTCCCAAACAGACGGAAGCCCGAGTCGTATTGAATTGTTGTTCCCAAACAGACGGAAGCCCGAGTCGTATTGAATTGTTGTTCCCAAACAGACGGACCCAACCTTAAATATGACTTTCTCAAAGCTGAGCTAAAAATGGGGAGTATCCAGAGTATCACAAAACAAAAACCTATTTTGTAAAGGGCTCCCCCTTTCAAGGACAATGGGACAGCATTGGCATTCACCACCATGCTGCCTTGAGGCTGCATTTTGAATTCCTGTGTTTGTTGTTCTTATGAAATATTATTTTATTATTATCAATTATGGTACAAATACAAACTTTCAGGATCCGCTGATGTCTGATGGTGACTGTGTGTCAGTGTGTGAGATGTACACATACTATACACCACATCCTTCAGTTTGCTATATAATTTGTGTAAATTTATTTGGAATTTATAGAATTTCAAACTTGTAAATTTCATAGTATTGTTTTTGCCTTAGTTATGGTGATTTATAAGTAATGGGCAATTTAGTTTGAAAAAAGGGGTTCATGAAGATTCAGTCACAGGAAGATTCAGCCCTCATACTTTTTCTTAGAATATTCGGTCTCAGTCGTGGTCGAATGTCATCACCTCTTGAGGTCAAATCCTCACAGAATTTTTTTTTTTAAATATTCTATGCATGTTTTCTATTGTTTTATGTTAAGGATTTATGATTACTAATTATGACAAAATTACAAGTGCGATATGAAACAAACCTTAATGAAGCTGGAACAAAAAAAACCCTTCCCAAAACAAGCTTTGAGAGGTTCTCAGCTCGAATCCCAATTGCAGCAACTGAAATAAGGCGTACTGCACATCGATGGTGCACTTGTCTTCAACCAATGCTAACCCTGCTTGCTTGGAGTTACAATGTTGAGAAGCTGACAGTTGCTTGTCATTGTTGCTCGGTAGTTCTCTCTGGGTGCTCTGGCTGGGTTCCTCCCCCAGTAAAACTGTTGGGTGGCCCTGGCTGTAAAAATTGTTGTTAAACCCAATAAATAAAGAAATCAAATTTGCTGAATCCAAGACCTTTGAATGATGGTTTTGATTGGGGTGTGGGGGGGGGGGGGGGTTATGAAGTTGTGCCCACTTAATTTGATGTATCTTAATTGTATACAGTTGAAACTAGAAGTCCTGTCCCGAATTGTGCGCTTATCTAGGCTTAATTGCGCACAATTGCCATATCGAATGGCATCCAAAGCATGGCAGGTTCTCCTGATTAGTCATAGTAAACACAGGCAATGTTTCTGCCAATGGACCTCCGGGTTACCCGGAGGTCCACTGGCTGAAACATTGCTTGCGCACAGGCCATATGTACAGAATATGATAGCCTTACTATGGTCATAACGCGTAGATTAACGCGCAAATCGACGTGCTATTTGTGCGCATTTCATGTTAGGACTTCTAGTTTTAACTGTATCCCTGTTAATATAATATAATTTCCCAACACAAAACCATTTACCTCCAGTACAAATTTGACCTGGCAATTGAATATAGGTTATAGAGTAATCTCCTGTTAATTGAATAAAGAATCTTGTAACATGTTGAGAAATTGCCCTGACTCTTCCCAGTTTTCCTTTGGTTATAGACCAATTTGGCCTCAGTACATTCAATACAGGCATTTAATCTATTATATCTTGTTTGACAGAGCTCATGGAGCTCTGTCAAACAAAATATAATATAATAAATGCTAAGTTTATCTCTGGAATACAGGAAAGTGACACAATCCCTGTTAATTGAATACTCCTGCTAATTGAATAATGTTATTGGCAAAGTGGCTCTTCAATTAACAGGGTTCCACTGTACAGCAAAAACAAATATCACAAACTAATAATGAAACTATGTACTTGTGAAATTTTCATGTGGTCATTCTACAAAATGTTTTAGCTGGTACTATACAGTTTTGAAGGTTAAAGGGCTCAGCACTTAGAGGTGAAGGCTGTAAGCCAAAGGGTCCTCTATCAAATACCACCAGTGGCAACCACTTTGTTTCCATGGGCAATACACTTCATTCCCACTGCCCACGTAGTGCCATTGCGTACCAAGGCATACTGCATGTCAATCGTACGCTTGTCTTCAACCAATGCTAACCCAGCGTGTGTGCTGTTTGTACGTTAGATGTTTGTAATTGCTCTGTGGTTCTCTCTGGCTTTTCCCACCTGTAAAACTGTCCGACATGAAGTGACCCTGGCTATCGAAGTGTCATTAAACCCCAATAAATAAATCAATAAGAAGCATGTGTCCCTATTCTGGAGAACAGTTTGGGGCAAATTGCCAAAGGATGGTTCGGGTTAGATTAGTATCCAGTTTGGGTCAAATTGTTGGAGGACAGTTTGGATGCAATTCTCACGAATTCCACTCACTTTGGCCCCAAGTCATTTTGGCCCCAGTCATTACAGCCTCAGGTCAATTCAGCCCCAATATACCAGGTCATTTCGCCCTCTTTAAATATTTTCAAATATTGTTTGAATTTTAACATTTTTCTATTTAATTTTTTTTCAACATATATATCTCTCAATTAGATATTCAGGTATACATGATATATGTCTAGTAGATTTTCTTTCATGATGAATAAATAAAAGAAAAGTTTCAGCATGTCGAAGATGCACATGGACTATGTGGGATTTGAAATCACTTGTGACCTGAATAATTTTATTTGCTTATGAATCTATGAGAGCCGGAAGCAAGGGTAAGTAATGTGATTTGGTTTGAGTGTACGCCTTGGAAGTGGGGCACTGGGATCAGACCCCCGTGGACATCGAACTGGAAGGGGACTAGGAATTGCACATAACTACAAGGATTCTGCTCTGTGTTTTAGAAAATGTGGACATATTTATGGTAGTATCAAAGTCGCAGTTTGGTGGTTGTTTCAGAAAAAAAGAAAGAAAAAGAAACCCTGTGAACCTCAAACTGGAAGGTGACTAGGAATTGTGCATAACAATATGAATAAATGACTGCATATTCCGGTACTTTGCAAAATTTCAGAGTAAAATAATTTCTCTTACTTATACAGATAGCATCTTAAATGTATGTAAAATTGAACACATGGATAATTTTTAATGTCATGTATAACTGTTCTGTACACTGTGTAAATACAAATAACTGAACATTACTTAATAAAGGTAATTACCCATTATTTCTAAACATGAACTATGCACTGATCTTTATAGATCTCTACACTTAAAATGGTGCCGAAATGACCAAGGGACCAAAGTGACTAGGACAGAGATGACTTTGAGGTCGAATTGACCAGAGGACGAAATGACTTGGAGCCGAAGTGATTGGATATCATTCTAACAGATGAGAGACGTTAATTAGGCCCTATTACAGAACACATTGAATGTGAATTTACTGCAGAGATAATTGCTCGACGATGTATTATATTAATATTTTTTCAATAAATATCGAACAATCTATTAATATTTTTTTTAAGAATTATTTTCAGGAGTTAAAACGAATATCGTAGTGTATCTAAAATATCCTAACTGATGTGTACTGCTTTTCTTTTGATTGATTCTTCCCTGGGCCTAGTTCTCCCCAGGCTGAAGATTCCCCCAGTTCCCGAAAAAAGATGACATGCCATTTTCAATGGCGGTAAATATCCAAAAGGGTTATTATTTTCCATTTTTTAGTTTTTGAAACTACGAAGCACTGTTCAGAAATACAGATGCACCAAAAAGTAACACATTATTACTTTGTTTTGGTTTCTAATGGGACTGAAAGCAACCTATCAGTATCACTTTTTCGAATTACACTAATTTCGTCTGCTAACCAAATCGTCCGCTGCAATTTTACCCAAGTCGTCCTCTACAATTAACCCAACACGTCCGAAACTCGTTCGCTGGGGGAAAGTATTCAAGTATTGCATTTTGAATCATTTTTTATTTATATAATAATTTTATTGTATAATTTATTGTATATTACCTATTGTAATATATCTTAATGTACCTCCATTGTAATATATCTTAATGTACCTCCTTGCATTAAATTTCATATATGTGTATGAAATTCTGAAAACAGAAATGTCAGAACAAAATAAACTATCCAGCCATCTAATAAATTTTAATTACTGTTTATTCAATGGATTACCAATAAAAATTATATTATTACAGTAAAAGTTCTTAAAGTATATGAACGTTGTATTAAGTTCCACAACATAATCTTATAATTTTTCAAAGAGCTCCACCGGCACCTTACAGTGAATAATTGCAAAATTATTAGCATAAGTATTATAAGAATTAATTATATTAAGAAATGCAACAAAATTTGTTATATTAAATTCTGCAACATAATCTTATAATTTTGCAATTATTCTTGGAAGAGCATCACTGGCACTTTACAATGAATAATCACAAAATTATTAGCAAATGTATTATAGGAATTAATAATAGTAAGAAACGCATCAAAACGTGTTATAATTATATTAAGAAATGCATCAAAACTTGTTATATTAAGTTCCGTAACATAATCTTATAATTTTGCAATTATTCCAGGGGGAGGGGGGTCCTGGGGGGGGGGGGGGGACCAAAAAATTGCAAGACGTGATGTGGGGGTGGGTGAGTCTCTTGAGTGCACCAAAAATGTGCATTTCCAGCTTGTGCAATTTTTTAAAAACATATCAATATATCAGCCAATATATGACATCATTTGTGTTTCAAACCTTAAAGATGAT
This sequence comes from Pictodentalium vernedei, assembly GCA_031216915.1. Lineage (NCBI taxonomy): Eukaryota > Metazoa > Mollusca > Scaphopoda > Dentaliida > Dentaliidae > Pictodentalium > Pictodentalium vernedei. The sequence goes on along the minus strand of CM062296.1, from coordinate 843,556,343 downwards.
GTTGTACATCACACTCTTAACATAAATACAACATCAGGAGGCTTTATATGTGAGAATATTGGGCTTAATCTGGGGAAATGTTACACGTTAGTAGGGGGTGGGTGTCTTGTTCGAAATGTAGAAAATGTGCAGACATATTTTCCTTGACAAGCGGACGACTCGGCTTGCGAACGAAACGTCCGTATACCCTTTTTTCAAGCAAACTTTTCCCTACTTTTACAACACCTTAACATTCGGATAATTCAACAACTGAGTTTCTGTTCAGCTTGATATTTCACGAGATACGTGTCAATGCATATCTGTATACAATCGCACCAATATAACAACAATTATCAGTTATATTATCGGTTATATGTACGTTTTTTTCGATTGAGGTTATCACTGGCAGACAAGCTGCAACGAAATCAGGACTGAGATGACGAGATCATCAGCTGAGCATATTGACAAACCTCCAGAAGGACAGAACTCGAGTAATAATAGTAACACTTTGGCCGGCCGCTAATTTGTCGCGGTTCTCGGTTGAGAAGGCCTGGTTACCCCTGAAGTGTAGATATGTAGGCCAATGTATCACGCAAAGCTTTGAGGGGAAACAAAAAACATTTGATTCCCAGAGGGGGACAGGCCAATTGCAATTGCATGGGCAATTCGACACCGGAAGTTACTTGTTTTTTTCACTGAAATTTACTGTCCACTTCAAAAATCACATTGACGGTTATAGAAAATTCTGTTCTGGAACACATTTATCTGACTGGGTATGTGGAACCCTTTGCGGGCCTACGGCCCGCTTGGGGTTCCTATAAAAATCGATTTACCAAAGCGGGTACAGTAATTCCCCCCCCGCAGTTGTGACTGGAGCAAAACGCAGGTGTGACTTTTCGTTGCCCGTCCTATAAACCACACAAGTGGCAGGTACATGCATTTTGCGTCCGCGATTACAGGTACCAATTTACATACGAATTTTGATGCGGCACTTGTGTACAGGGACTTGTGGGATTTTTATATAGATTATTTATTGTCTCCGCTCGATCGACTTCGAGGTCATTCCTTCATTTTTATCATAGGGTACTCGTCGGACTCAGACATCGAAGAAGGGGTTTATGATGATTTTGTCTGACGCAGATCTCGAATATTCAATGAGCGGCGATTTGATGTCCGTTCTATCAGAGAATACAGGGAACGGTATCGGGTTCCTGAAAGCGTGGTGGATTTTCTCTTGGAGAGAATCGGGGACCATTTGGAACACGCGACACAGAGGAACCGCCCACTAACCCCGAGGCAGCAACTTTTGGTTGGTATTTTTCCACTTTATTGGGACAAATGGTTTCTACAACGTAATACAGGATTGTCATGGCAACGGGCGCGAGACGGTGCATCGGGTGATTCCCCTCACCGTTGGCCTGGCACCGGAAATCATCAAATGGCCTGAAAATGGAGTTGGCGTCGCAGTGGGATTTTTGGAATTGAGTGGAATGCCAAATGTATGTGTGGCGGTTGACGGTTCCCATATAAACGTGATACCACCAGCTATATACGCGGCCAGCAACATCAACAGGCACCACGTTCATAGCCTTAATACAGCGATGGTGTGCGGTCCAAATCTCATGATATAATTTTATTCGTGCAAGGTTATTCTAAAGCGCTATGCGGCTCAATCACGAAACAACAGTATCAACGCGCAGTGCGAAAACCGATTCAACGCGCCTCAGTGATCACAACAAATGTTACAGGTACCTGTATTTACAGGCCGGCGATTGCCATCTCTCACGACAGTACTATAAAACGCTTGTAATTGTAAAAGCGTATGTGATTTTTCCGCCTGTATTCACAAATCCAAAGTCTACTGACGAATCCTATAAAACTTCGATGGCACACATCCCACTCCTATGAATAGCCGTGTAGGGGACTTGGGACCTGTGTACAGGTGCAGCTTCGTTATAGGAAAGGCCTCTGCCTTTGGGTTGTACGTTGAACATATTAATGGGTTTGCCTATAGGTAATGAATATTTACTATTCCAAGTGCTGCCGTTGGATTGACATAGAAGATACCACCAGGGTTCAAATGGTTAAGGAGTAACATAGCCCTGTGAAATGGAATAGAATGTGAACATTTCCGGACACACTGTTGTCAACAATAAGAGGAGGCACAGATGAACGAAAACTGATTCCGTAATTTGATAAGGAAAAGACGTAAGACAGTAACATCTGACACCAGATGAATGAATCATTTTCAAAATGTGCAAGGAAGACCATCGTATCATCAAGAAATAAGCACCCTCGAAATACATATCTGAGTAACTATTGTGTAATATATAGAGGATATATAAACTCGGCCGAATTTTCCGTTTGGGTTCGCCAGAGGCTCGCCAAAACGGAAAATTCCTAGACTCGTTTCACAAATATTATATGAGAAAAACACTCATTTCATATTACATCATATGACACACACACGCACAAATTAGCCACTTAGTATGACTTGTTAACCCATCACCTAACTTGAGTTGCAGACGGCACTTGGAAAAAACATCCTCGTTTAACTAAACATTTTCACTTTTTGCTTCCAAAACATCGAGCTCGTTCCAAAGAGGGGTCATAACCTATGTTTCGGAAGCAAAAAGTGAAAATTTAAAAAAAATTGAATGTCGTTTTTCTTGTGGGTAAAAGATTAATACAATATAACCCACCATAAATAGAACAGATAATCCAAATTCTCCCTATTGACATTATGCAAATGTGACCCAGTTGTATTTTGTTTAGCCAATCAAATTGTCCAGTTTTGAAATTGACCAATGAAATTGACGGAAGGCTTTATTTATCACTGATTAATATGAAAACAAAATATCAAATGTTTTAAAGTGAACAAAACGGACAAGTTATATGATAAATGTTTTTCATCACTTTTAAAAATGTGTTAAAATATATCGGTCTGAATGTCGCTGATATATTTCGTGGTATGTCTAAATGTAATCTTAACATTAGAATCATATCATGTGTTGACTTAACATACGTATACACATTGAGAAAAAAAACACAATGAGGCTCTAAAGACAAGGTATAAAAACCAAAAGAAACTTGTTCGTAGACTATTGAGCAAATCACATCGCCAATATGTCAATCACACACTGGCAAAGAGCCTGGAAGAAAACAACCCCAAAACATTCTGGCGGTACATAAAATCAAAGAAAATGGACAAAACTGGTATCTCTCCCATTCGGCAAAACGGTCAATTACATTCTGATCCCAAAACAAAAGCACAGCTCCTGAACAATCAATTCAAATCGGTGTTTACGCAGGAAAGCACCTTAGGCATACCACCACCTGGAGAGCCAAAGCAAAAAATAAGCAACTTGCATATTGAAGTCGATGGAGTAAGAGCCCTATTGAGCAAGCTGAATCCGAACAAGGCGTGTGGCCCAGATGCGATTCCAAATCGGATACTTAAAGAGTTAGCATATGAACTCGCTCCAATTTTGGCTGAACTCTTCCAACAGTCATTGGACACAGGTACACTACCGGATGACTGGAAAAAAGCGTATATCACACCAGTTTTCAAAAACAGGAGATAGGCATGCATGTGAGAACTATAGACCCGTTTCTCTTACATGCGTTTGTTGCAAACTAATGGAGCATGTCATTTGTCGCCATATTCTAAACCATTTGGATTCTCATAACATCCTTACAAACGCCCAACACGGCTTTCGAAAAGGATACTCTTGCGAGTCCCAGCTCATAACAACCACTTACGACCTGCTCAAGATGCACGACGATAAAAAGCAAATCGACATCGCTATTTTGGACTTTAGTAAAGCCTTCGACACAGTACCCCATCGAAGACTATTGAGAAAATTGGAACACCTTGGCATCAGTGACAACATCCTGACGTGGATTAGAGAATTCCTGTGCGACAGAACTCAAGAAGTCGTCGTGGAAGGGGAGCACTCGGATTGCGTCCCAGTTGAATCGGGTGCACCACAGGGAACAGTGCTGGGCCCTCTCCTGTTTCCCCTGCACATAAACGACCTCCCGCTCGAGGTAACTTCCAGCGTAAGGCTATTCGCCGATGACTGCCTCCTGTATCGGGCAATAAATAGCATCAAGGACCAACAGCTGCTACAACAAGACCTAGCAAACCTGCAGGCGTGGGCCATCAAATGGGGCATGATATTTAACGCCAAAAAATGCTACATCCTCAGGTCATCAAGAAAAGGCAAAACACTTTCCTACTTCTACAAAATTAATAAACAGATCCTCCAGGAAGTCAGTGACAATTCATATCTCGGCCTGATCTTTGCAAACAACCTAAAATGGGACATCCACATAAACAAGATTAATGCGAAGGCAAATAGCACGCTTGGGTTTATAAGACGCAACCTAAAATACGCCCCAAAGGCACTGAAGGAAACGGCCTACAAATCCCTGGTTCGTTCAAAACTTGAATACGGTTGCGCAGTCTGGGATCCGTATACCATGAAGAACATTGACAAACTTGAAATGACACATCGACGGGCGGCACGTTTTGTTTGCAATGACTATCGCAGAGACAGCAGCGTTAGTAAAATGCTCCGTATTTTGAATTGGCCATCTCTACAGGCTCGAAGGGCAAACAAACGCATCCAGACACTCGATAACATCATATCCGGGTGCGATGCAATCCCCAAAGAAAAATACATCCAAATGGGGACGACCCGTACATGAAGTAGAAATGACAATAAATTGGCGGTCTATAGAACGAATACAGAGAAATTCAAACACTCGTTTTTTCCACGTACAATTGTGGAATGGAACGCCAAAAATCAAGCCACTATTGATAGCATTTGTGGCACCATCACTGCGCATGTGTGAAACACCACATCTCCCCTGTGTTTTTATACGCGCCATCGCGGTTTACACAGTAACTCTATTCAGATTCAGATTCAGACAACGAATATAGTCCCACAGATGACAGCCACATAATTTAGCATCTACACAACATACGATATATCGGTAATTTCGTGTTACAATTATTCAGAGCATGGGGTTAATTATTTGTTATTGGCTACTGTTTGGACATGCCATAACTCAAAGTCTTGATAAAGTGGCGGCTGATTATAAACCAATCAGAAGTTTTTGAACACTAAATAATGTCTTTTCTACTGTATTAAAACTATCGCATCGTCTTCACCTTGATAAAACTGATATCGCCACAGGCCAGTTAATCCGCATTTTGGACTCAGACCAAGTTTTAGCTAGATTCATTCTATGGGCATTATGGTGATTTCGTTCGTAGTCCCACACGCGAAGAAGAGATAAGTAGCAAATTGGTTTAAAATGAATCAACGTCTGCTTACGACAATTGTTCCTTATTCTACAGTATATAATATTGTGTTTCATTTTCCCGTGTCGAAATGTATGGGTGGCTTAAGTTTTCTTGTAAGAAAAGTATGAAGTGAAAGCCGTTACGCTGTGAATACAGTCACAGCGTAACAGCTTTCACGTTATCAAACGTCATCGATTAGTAGGAGTTACAGTTAAAAGTAGAAGTCCTGTCACGAACTTTGCGCACATATAGGCTTAATTGCGCGTATGAATTTCGCGCAATTGCCATATCGAATGGCATCCAAAGCACGGCAGGTTCTCTTGGTTACTCATAGCAAACACAGGCAAGGTTTCTGCTAATGGACCTCCGGACTACCCGGAGGTCCATTCGCTGAAGCATTGCTTGTGCACAGCCCATATGTACAAAATGTGATAGCCTTACCATGATCATAACGCGTAGACTAACGCGCAGATCGGCGCGCTATTTGTTTCATGACAGGTTATTTATTTATTTATTTATTTATGTTTAAGGTCACATATTTATGCACAATGGCTAATCATGACCGTGACAGTTTTACGGGTGGAGGAAGCCTGAGTACCCGGAGAGAACCACCGAGCAACGACGAGCAGCTGCCAGCTCCCCAACATCGTAACTCCGCACTGCAGCACAGGCAGGGTTAGATTGGTTGAAGACATGCGTACCATCGACGTGCAGTACGCCTTAGTACACGGCGTCATCGTGCCCCCACGCAGGCAATGGAGATGAAGTGTCTTGCCCAAGGACACAACGCGGTTGCCGCAGATGGGATTCGAACCGAGGAGCTCTCGGCTTGCAGCCTGTACCTCTACCTACTGAGCCACCGCGCTCCCGTTTCATGACAGGACTTCTAGTTTTAACAGTATCGTGTTAATTGAATTGACATCATCTTGAGAGGGGGAAGCGGGCTGGCGTGTCCAATGAAGTATTCTCTGACATTCCAAAAACCTAATTCTTAGAGCATTTTATTTTCGAGAAAAAAATCTAACCTCCAGTGGCATGTTATATATCACTCCCTTAGGTGGAAAACTGGATATTGTGAATTTTTTCGCCTGTTGCCACCGATGTTTATTCGTCATGTGTGAAATTTCTCAGCTCTGAAATGAAGAAAACCAGCCTCCTTCTTATCGGTATTTTGCACAGCTTACATGCCAATATATCAATGAATGGGTCGATATAAAACTTTACTTATTTAAAATTCGATTGCACTAAAAGTTCAGGCATGCCAAAGGTTCTTCAAACTACTGATTTGAATGGGCGACATACGTGTGTTACAATAATATTTGCTTTTCTCTGGAAGAGATGTGCCCAGACATTGTGGCGATATTCAAACATTCGTGTTAAATTGAAACAACTAAAATACTATTTAAATCTCGCAACGCAACCATTTATTCTCTGCCGATGGTGAGATATCATATAGAAATAGCGTTTGTTTATTGTCCTGAAGACTTGGTTTGACCCCTGAGGTTGCTTTCTTTAATGAAATTCCAAACTTATTCTGATTGGCAATTTGTATTCGGAGAACATTTTGGCATTCAACAAAACCGATGTACACTTCATTGACATACCTATTTTAATATTAACACTATTTTTTTTATATCTGCTGTTGTTCAGCAAGTTACCATATTTCCAATGTTAACCCTAAAGCTAATATTCTTCCAAACAAAATCATACTATCCTTGGGCAGGCCCAACAAGCCCCCCTCCAATGAGGCGTTGAGATACAGTGGGAGAAATGAGTGAGAAAATAGTATCTGAATCCCCTTTTGTTTGTCATGTTACGGGAGAATGAGTGGATGCATTAGACGAAATATTACACTAGTCAACTCATATTCAATTTATTACACGCCTGTTCTATGTAATCCCAATATACAGCAATTACTAAATTTAACACCTTTCATTATGAACGATAATTATATTATTTAACGCTTTACCTAACGTAACAGCCAAAAACGGCCCGCGCTATTCTCAAAAACTCCCCAGTTAATTTTCATTATTTTTTCATTTTTGTCTCTAAAACATAGGTTATGACCCCTCATTGGAACGAGCTCATCGAGCTCGTTCCAATGAGGGGTCATAACTTATGTTTTTGAGACAAAAATTGAAAATAATAGTTATTCAAGAATTTTTTTTTTTTTTGGAAGTGTCGTCTGCTTTTCATATTAGGTAGAGGGTTAAAAAAAGAAGAAAAAAAACGACTATGAAGTCCTCATTACACGCACGACAAAGCGTCTTCGTTTGCGCGCACGGATACATGACACAATTGTTCATTGCATAATTCACTTGTGAAGTTATCGTTAAAAATCAAACCCGGAAATCACAGTAAATCACACTTTGGGAAGTAATAAAAGTTCTTATGTTCCGAACGGATAACACTAAAATCCTAGCCCGCTGATTGCCCGAGATCTCGAGTAATGTTTACTGTTTCCCTCCGGCAGTAGCATATGTTACTTTTTGATATCACTACACAAATATTTGAAATGAGGTTGCCCCTTTCTCATTTACTCCAACATTGGAAAGCACATCGTTTTTCGTAGATTTTTCACACTTTCAGCAGACGTTGTTCTACTAAGTAAAATGTTTAAATTACAACTCAGTTTGCGATTTTCCCTTACATGGAGGGAGTGACCTCGATTTGAACTAAGTGGAGTGACCTCGACCTTTATCTGATTTATTACACCCCTGTACTACGAAATTCCCATCTACAGCAACACGAAACCGTGCGGAAGATGAAAATTTGTTCCGCACATATGTGCGGAACGGAAATCGTTGACGGACTATTTTTAAATAGAAGCGACATTTCGCTGGAATTTTCTACAAATCGCGCACCGCAATTACAATTTTGAATCACTAGCAACAGCTGTAAATAGTCCCATGAATTTCAATGTGTTCTATGTGCCAGTAGGCACATATAACAGATTGGAACGTAGGGGACGAAATAGTAACACGGGTTCCCCTCGTTCCCTGGTTGGCGATAAAATGTGTTCTTTTTAGGATATTTATCAAATGAATTGTTGAGTGTCTTTTTAACAATTATTTTGTATAGACGTGAAGGTGTGTAATAAAAAAAGAAGGACACACGTGTGTGAATGGATTAATCAATATGGCACTTTTGCCATCGCGGAAGATAAAACTCGAGACCTGTGGCTCCTCGTTTTGTGTATTTATGCCATAGAGGCATTGTGTTTACGTATTCCGTAATTTTGCGAAACTGTTATGGAATACGAGGACAGAATGTTGTAAATGATTCCAAGGTATCTATTTTGTCATCCAATTGACTGTATTGAGTAGAACAGAATCGATGAAATATACCATTAGGGTCAAAAGGGTTAAACCTTTACCCAACAAATCGCCCGCATCCGCCCGCGTAATATGCAAATTTAGCAGTTGAAAAAGTATTATATTTTCAAAAAATTTCAACAAAACCATATCATGTGACCCCTCGTTGGAACGAGCTCGTCGAGCTCGTTCCAACGAGGGGTCACATGATATGGTTTTGTTTAAATTTTTTGAAAAATTTAAACAAATTATATTTAAAATAATAAATTTTGATATCGTCTGCGTTGGGAAAAGGGTTAAAGATATATAGAATTACCCATAGTAGATTGGTGTGCCAAATGTTCACCACGAATGGTGAAGTGTTGTTAACCGCGAGCCTTTGGCTTATTTATACCATGATCGTCAGATTATTAAGAGTTGCTATTATTTTTTCTCGTCTTAACTGAGCACCAGACGTTCATATTTGCGAATCTGTTTTTGTTTACACGAGCATTGATGGGCAGTACTTCCGCTGTCAATTTTATCGCCGAAACGGAATGGGAAATGAAACTGAACCTTTTTCATTTTAATAGCATAATAACATACCATTTCGAGTTATGGATGCTTTATTAACATCAGACAATGCATGTTTGTTAAGTTTTAGTGTGCTATGGGGTAAACTTATTTAAAAACGGAATAAATAATTCCCACTTTCATTTCACTCTTCGTGAGGCGACGTGCGATAAATTTAGACAAGTTGCATTCAGGGCGACGTCACCAAAGGTCAGCTTGGATGTAGTTCCACTGTATGTGTAAATTTTAACTACTGAAATCCCATTGCTGGCGTGTTCACCAAGGTTGGTGTGTAAAGTTAAAATTTATATCAAAGGCTTCTCATATATTGTGGAATAGGTAACCATGCAAATGTAATTCCAAATTAAACAAAATACTGTGTTTTAATTGGCTGAGAGGTACAGTGTAACTTGCAATCCACAGAATCTACAACCACGGTGTAAAAACAAGAATAAACAATAGCAGGCAAAATGGATAAAAAAGTAGCCAAATTTAATTATTAATTCATACCTTCTGCACGGTTATGCTCGAACAAAAATAACAATACAGGAAATTTAATATTTATGTGCAATAAAATATTACAGATATGGATGTCATTGGAACTCGCTCGTTAAGCGAGTTCCAATGACACCCATATTTGTCTGGTTTTATTGAGAAACTTACAAAGTACAACTTTCCCACAATTTAGGTTAAAATATTAAGGACACCAAAATTCTTGGAAATAAATCGTTATCCTTGTGTTTTCCAGGGTGTATGAGAATTTACACCGGTCTGGTGTAAAACGCAAGGATGACTAATATTATCAACCCGCTATCCGAAATATTAACCCTTTACGTAACACGAAAAGCAGACGACACTTGTAAAATTCTTGAATAACTATTTTTTTTTATTTTTTTGTCTCAAAAACATAGGCTATGACCCCTCTTTGGAACGAGCTCGAGGAGCTCGTTCCAAAGAGGGATCATAACCTATGTTTTTGAGTCAAAAAATGACAATAATAATGAAAAGTAATTGGCGATTTTTGCGAATAGCGCTGGCCGCGTTTGGCCGTTACGTTAGGTAAAGGGTTAATGACAGTCGATATTCTCTTTTTAATTAAATTATTTATTTGATATGACTTTCTTTCCCAGAATTGCCCATTATCGAGCTCGGGCGGTATCACGTCAACCTCTGCTGTTATTACGCCGATCTCTGCCAATTTGGTCCAGACTAATGTTGTCCCCTTTGATGCATTACGAGGCACAATCATTTTGTTTACAGCGAAATATTTCGCCGTTATTCCTCGAAAGCAACTAATCAGTAACATTATCAGGCAAAGGGAATAGTTTTTGCATGCCGAGGAATGATGACAATAATTGAGGATTAGGTGGATAAATAGAAAAATAGGATAGTTATACACAAAATCCAGGGCAAACTAAGATTTAGAATAGTAAGCCGAGATTCGACGAAGTGACAGAAGAGATAGTTCAGCTGTGGAAAGCCGAGACGTTTACATGGTTAGCTTCAAACCGCCAGAGATATCATGTCTCGGTAACTTCTCATTAAACTTGTACCTACAGTCTCAGACTAATGTGAATTTATCTCGGGCTGATATTAAACACTAACCAAGTGATAACCTCTCATAAATTGGTATCAAGAAATTCCGAAAATTTCATAACTCAGACGCTCATTATGGTGGATGTGAACACTGAGTTTCTCCTTTAACCTATTCTGTAGTCCTAATACAAACGAGCGTTGTCACGTGCTGCTCGACAGTGTTTTTTTGTTTACGTACTTCATAATATTAATTCATTTCTCCTCGATTCGGATGGGTGAGTGGAGTGACACACCTAGTCGTTTGCATAAAAAAAAACTAACCAATCATTTTGAATTGAACACATGCCCCCCCCCCCCCCACCCCAGAAAGCGCATAATAAACACATTTCCAAGTGATCTTTATGTACCCTCATTCCTAGGGCGTTCTCGGGTCCTCGGTGTTGTCATTTGACCATAGTCCCTCCATCTACTTGTCAGGGATCCAGATGGATGAGAGCGAAACGGTCTTATATAGAAAGGATAGCAGGGCTCAAAATAAGCGGTGTCGCGTCGCTTGTTGCTATGCAAAACTTGCTAAAAAGCTACACAATGTTAAATTATGTATAGCATTTTGCGATACCAGATAATCAACTGCAGCCTATTAGGCTGCAGTTGATTATCTTGTATCGCAAAATGTAAATGAAAATTTGCAAACTAATTTGAAAACTAGTTCAGCGATGCTTTACTTCTGATTGTGGAACATTCCAGGCATAACTCAGATTAACTCTCCAACAAGCATCATTAGCAACTTCTTACGTAAGATGAGTTCTGTTGGTTTAAATACTTCCTGTGTTTACAACATTTTGCATAAAATGTCCATTAAAAATAACTACAAGCCCATCAAATTAAAAATCCCAACTTCCATTTTGAGAACTCTTTTAAACAACCAAGACGCCATTTATAACAGTATACAAGTCCATGCAACCCTTAAAGGCAGTTCAGTTAAAAAAAACATAGTAAATGTTTCATGTGTTGCAGATCATTTGGAAATGCCCAGAAATGGATGAAACTATTCTATCTACTTGGAAGAATTCAATATAAAACAGCATAACATAACTCTGGTATACAAAAATAGCTATGTAAATTTTACAAAATGCTATTCATTTTTTTGGAAATGCGTAGCATTTTGCTACGCAAAGAAAAAAAGTTATTTTGAACACTGGATGATAGTTGTACTACTTATAAACAAGCAGCTCAGCACCTAAATAATATGAAACTTTTTCATCCGATTGCCCTGTTCTCCATGATGTGCGCGCTGATGGCCATGGATAACGAAGTCCTGGGTGGATGATGATCTTGCCCAATATGCCACCTCAGGCTCTTACTTTTGTTCGTATTGGTTCCGATTCAATCAATCGGGAGTCTCACAAACGAACGTCAAGTCGGGGCATTTGGTGATCGCTAAACTAATCTGGCCGTTACAATATTCAACCGTTTTGACATTTCTCTCTCGTTTTATTTCTTTATTTTGATTCTAACGCGTGCTGCGCTGTGTTTAAACATCAACTGTTTGTATAGCGATAACCCTTGCTTGGTGTGGCCAAATGCCAATCTTCTGCCCTACCTCAGAGTCGCGTCAAAAGTAGTTTTCTCGGTCGTTTCTGATACAGGGACATCTCTTGATTTAAAAACGTTACTGTATGTCTGACAGCATTAGACCATTTGAGATATTCGTCGCAGAAAAGGGCCACCCAATTTCTATTCGCATAGTCAGCCTAGGTGCTGAAATTCTCATATATAATCAGGATGGGGGGGGGGAGGGGCACTAAAAATTTGCAAGACGTGACGTCCTATTTTTTATTCGGCTCCTTTTTACACCCACCCACCCACCACGTCCAAATTTTCTACTACCGTTCTCAGACACCCACCCCCACTCTCCCATTAAAATCCAAAATAAACTTATAAACTTAGTAGGCACAGCTGTCTTTAGGGGTTTTTCATAATGTCCTTAACCCTTTACTCAACGTAACTGCCAAAACCGACCAGCGCTATTCTCAAAAATCACCAATTAATTTTTACTATTTTGTTCATTTTTTGTCTCAAAAACATAGGTTATGACCCCTCATTGGAACGAGCTCGTTGAGCTCGTTCCAATGAGGGGTCATAACCTATGTTTTTGAGACAAAAAATGAAAACAATTAGTTATTCAATCATTTTTTGGCAAGTGTCGTCTGCTTTTCATGTTAGGTAAAGGGTTAAACTGTTGCCACCAATTTCAACCTCTGTGGGGTGCTGTGGGCCCCAATATACAAAGGACAAGCTGTTCATTATCAGGCTTGGCCAGAGCAGGTGTACATATACGGGAACAAATTTTCATTTGAATTGTTCCAAAAATATTGTCTGCACATTTTCTACATTTCCAACAAGACAGACGTCCACCCCCTACTAATGTGTGACATTTTCCCAGTGTAAGCCTAATATTCTCACATATAAAGCCTCCTGATGTTGTATTTATGTCAAGAGTGTGATGTACAGCATCATCTTTAAGGAGGTTTGAAACAGAAATGATGGTATATATTAGCTGATATATTGAAATGTTTTTAAAAAAAATAAAAAAAATGCACAGGTTGGAAATGCATATTTTTGGCGCACTCAAGAGACCCACCCACCTCCACATCACGTCTTGCAAATTTTTGGTGGCCTCCCCCTGATATAATCGACATTTGCTAGAAAATATCTAGAAGGTTTACTAATATAGACACCAATGGTATTAGTCAATGCCAAAATAAGCACACGTTCGCCGACAACTGCTACTTTATAAAGTTTTGGCCCATTTCTGGAGACGTGATCGAGTCATGAGACACATTCCGGGTTTTGGAACGGTATATGGAGTGACATATTCACAGAGACTACATTTAGGAGATATGACCCCAATTAAGTCAGATATTATAGGCATTGATCTTAAATCAGGACTTAAAGTATCGTCTTTAAGTTCACATGACTGTGGATCTTTTGCTCATAGCTTAACGGGGATATGAGAGGACAAGAACACAGACTGATCCCGATTTTTTTTTCCACAAAGAAGAGGGCAAAGAGCGAATTGCGTCCGATGTTGTTGACCGCAAAGGTCTCCGCTCCACACTTGAGATGTGCACAGATCCTTTGGAACTTTCACGCACTCTGACACCATTGTCAATATCGTAACTGGAACTAATTTTTCCCGCGTTTCGTCAGTTTAGCAAGAAAACATTGTCTAGAGGTAACGGTTTTTGTCCAGTAAACATGAATTTAAAAAAAAAGAAGAAAAGAGCAAGCTTCTCACGCATAGTATATCGTCGCCTGAGTGCTAGAATGTTCTATGTCCCATATGGGAGATAATAATAATACATAGTCCCATAGGGGACATATAACTTTCTAGCACTCGGTCGATGATATTATACGTCTGTGCAGAGTTATTTAGGATGTAGGTCCGGCATCTTCTCTCGAGATGGTCAGCAGCATTAGCATCCGGTACAGATTTCCAGAGTACATTTTTTTTTTTAAAAAAAACTTATATCTCGTTTTCTCTGGCTGGATCGTCAAAGACAGAGATTTGTGTGAAATTGAAATGTTTGTCTTATTCCTGTACACGATTTATTCATACACGTCCTATATTTTTCGATAGATGTCAACCATTGCGCCAAGGCTTGTTAGTTGGCAAATAGAAAAGTTCGTTTTCTTTTCATTTGGATAATTCTAGACATGTAATTCCTGGGTCTATCAACGTTGAAAAGGTCCTAGAGTTAAGTTCAGCACTGATGATCAAGTTCGAACAGAACCTTCCAGGGGGATTCTACTGCCCTATTCCACTGTCTGTCCAAACCATGATTGGGTCAAAAAAATCTGTCAGACTTGGTGATTTTAAAGTTCAGGGTACGAAATTCATATACTCCAGAGTAATGGGACTACAATCAAGCTTCGACAACTTCGATGTTAGGGGATTTCTCTCTTACGAATTGTCATTACTGCCTACATCACTCTTTGACGAGACGGGTGACATGTGGATTTCTAAATCAAAGTCGGAATTGCAAAAATAAGGTAATGGTTGTTCCGTCTAACAGAATAGTTGGCAGGGGGCATAGAGCAGTAGTGATAGATGACTTTACATTGTTTCGGACAAAATGCACCAAACGATAGATATGGACTTTGTAGAAAAGTTTAATGATCATGCGTGACGTATATTTGATCTTTGACAGATGTATAGATTTCAGCACCAAGTCCAGGCATGAAAGATAAGCATTCTGACATTTACAGAATGAGATCCCCGAGGGTGAATTTGATGATGCTATCCCATACAATGGGCCCCTTTATCCTGTGAGTACCTCTTTTGTTTAGCTTTGAGACCCTGATTTCAGATTGAGATTCACAGAGGGTAAATTTAGTGATGCTACCCTGCTATGCAGGGTAGCATCACTAAATTCACCCTCTGGGGACCTCATTTTTCAGATGACAGCCAGCTTATTTTCTGGCTTGAGCAAGTCCGAAAGCAGGAATGACAGAAGTTCTAGTTGTAGAGTGTTCAAACTAGCCGCCAAAGTTATAAAAAACAACACATTTTGATGGTCGCTGCAAACAAGGAGTAGATAAAAGACATAATATGGGAACAGTTTGTCATCGATATCCTGTTTGAGTGTTGAATACAATGAAGCATAAAATGGTTATAACTGGCAAAAAATACCTCCCGTCGAACTGAGCAAAGGATCAGTGCTGAAACGATTCCATCTGACAACGCCGCCCGAAGAAGCAGACAGTATTGCCGCTAATCAAGCCATTAAGATTGCTTCTGATGCACAGAAGGGTGTAGTGGTGCTTGTAGATGGCACCGCTGTGTACGCATTGTTGCTGCGTCACTGTTTACAGTAGAATCTAGTTGATCGGATGACTATGAAATCCCCTATTCACAGACAAACGTGTCTTGATATACGGGAAACAGTCAGAGCTAATCGGGCTTTCGTCCTAGATTTACTCGTAGCTCATGCCAGTTCTCGCAGCGACACCGCTGGGAGCCTGTTCTTGATAGGGAAGTGTCGAATACCTAAAGTTCTCCAAAACAGAACTTTGTTGAAATATTTGTGTGAGGAAGACGCTCAGTGGTTAAATGTACACGATCAATCAACCCAATTCATATTTCTCTGTTGCGGTTTCAAGGTAACTACGCCAATGCCTGATGTACGTATTGAGGCGTGGTTTTCGAATACCGGGAATCCAAGGCTAATAATGCATCAAAACTTTATTGCCTGCCTCCCACCACAACAACCT
This sequence comes from Pictodentalium vernedei, assembly GCA_031216915.1. Lineage (NCBI taxonomy): Eukaryota > Metazoa > Mollusca > Scaphopoda > Dentaliida > Dentaliidae > Pictodentalium > Pictodentalium vernedei. Next base: position 843,540,371 of record CM062296.1, on the reverse strand, counting down.
TCGGGGAATTATCACATTCAGCAATGTTTGTGGAAGAACCCTCTTCACCCGAGACCTTCAAATTTAGATTCTATCAAATATGGCTTCGAGAGGAACTAGAGACTAAGTCGCTCCAGACCAAAACATTTCCGTCAGGTGTATTTCTTGCCCCAGATGAAGAAATGAAGTTAACAAAACGTTCTTGCTCAAGCCAAACACCATGTAGAACAACAGGTGCAAGTGTACTACTGCTAAAATGGCGGGACATGTTTTCTTCTTGCAACGACACACTAGAGTGTTGCAACGAACAGACAAAGTCTGCCGTGCGTGCAGTAAACCTGTTCGTAGTTAGTTACAGAACGAGAAAAACAAATCGCACGCCACTTTGAGGCTCATTTCCCCGGCGGCCAGACTTTGGTCAGTTTATTGACTCTTGTAATTCTATGATTGCGTTACTGATAAGGGGTTAATTGGTTAGTATACTTTGACCCCGGGCTCAGAGTACTTTCCTCTAGTGTTCTTCTGGTGCTTTCGCGATATTACCACAAAAAATTAGACTCAAAGTAGGGGGCAAACGGCCCTGGTATACAATGTATATATATATACAAATTATTGATAAAAACACAACGATACGAGCGCAAATACACGCATTGAGGCCGCCATTGGCGGGGTTGTTTATCTGAGTTGGACGCAATTTGTATGCGTGGGAAGCAATCTATATCTCAATTTCATATTATAAAATACATCACAGATGAAGTCAAGACACTCCAAAAAAAATCGGATGGGGTAATTTATTGATTGAATGCCGGAAAGAGTACGAAGTAACAATTTACGAAAAACTGTACAAATATCCCACACGACACACCTAATAGAAGCACAATGGGAGACTTGTTCAGGACATGGATGAAGCTGACATCACATAAGAACTTAAACAACAAGCCGCGACTAATACTCAAAGAATAACCTGTAACCGGATTTACGGAATAATGATAAAAATATTATATCATTACATTTAAGAAATCAATTCCTCTAAAAAATATTTTACCAAAAGCTGGATGCATGACCATCACAGTGAGTGCAATTATACGCATTAAAATGAGAGAACGATACAGTGTCAGTGGCGGAGCCACGAGGGCGGAGGAGGGGGGGGGGGGGGGGGGGGGTTGTTGGCTCATCATAATTGTGTTGCTGTTTCCCCATAAATAACTCTCTAGCCAAATGCCAGTTTCATAAAAAATGTCCAAAACATCGTCTTCAGTATAGGGCTACACACGAAAAAATGACTCTCTGAGCACTCAATTTTGCTAAATTTGCTGGGGCGACGCCTAGTACTAACTAGGCCCCAACAGTCGTTCACCCTTTCCCATTTACTTGAAAGGATTAACGCAGGTTCCAAGTTAGGACTAGAGGAGGCCGCCAACAATTCATGCAACGACCTTCTGGATATCATGTTTGCACCCACCCCCCTCCGCCCTCACCCCAAAAAATAAAATTAAAAAAAAAATTCGGGCTACGATTCAAATTGTTAGAACATGTCATGTATAAACTGTCGTGACGAACATATGGCATCATTATCATACTGCCCAAAGTATAAAAGAGAAAAAAAAATATTTAAATTGTAAAACGTTTGAACGCAGCGAGTTTCCTTGACAGCAGAGAAGTGGTTCGGACAATGCTAATTTTCAAACGAGTTCTGTAACCCTTTGATCCCTAGCGGCCATTTTACCGGCCAGGAACATGATACGTCATAACGTTCTTATATAGGAGGGCTGTTCAGTAAATGTGTGGATAGACCAATCAAAAGTTTCAACGTGCAACCCCGAGACTGCATTGATTGATTGATTGCTCTACCCCCCCCCCCCAAATAATGAAAATAGGCTCTTCTAATTGCTGCCATTGAACTGGCATGGAAGATACCACAAAAGTACAAAGGGTTAAGATCGTTCCGATACGGGTATACATGATATGGTTTTGGTGAAACTTTTCTAAAAACTCAAAAAAGTAATTAAAATATGGATTTTTTTTTATATCGTGTGCTTTGGGTAAAGGGTTAACCCTTTACCCAATGTAACGGACGAAATCGGCCAGCGCTATTCTCAAAAATTGTCAATTTTATAAAAGCGTATTCTTGCAAAATAAAAATCGTAGTTTCCTCAAATCGTCAAGATTTTTAATTTCAAATTAGAAGCCTTCTTAAAAATAGGGCTGTCACGATTAATCGATTAATCGATTGTTGATCGGTCACGGCGAAATCGATTAGTATTTTTCGTTGTCGAATAATCGGTAAATTATATCCCGTTTTAGACGTTTAATAATAAAAGAAAATATGTTGAAAAAACTATTGTTTCTAATGGCAAAGAGTTAAGAACATCGATGTTAAACCCCAAGAATCTATTGGAAGCATTTGTCTTTCAGGTACATTCATCAAAGCTTTGATGTTCTGAACTTTTGAACCGTCAGTGTAATAATCAAGACCGGTCGGCAGTTGCGAAGTTCGCAACTGCCGACCGGTCTTGATTATTACACTGACGGTTCAAAGGTTCAGAACACCAAAGCTTTGAATGTAACTAAAAGAGGATCGTCTTCGTTGTTTACTTGATGTAGGTCAACTGACTTCAACTTCATTTTTATCGACTTCAAAGAGAAGGAGATGGGGGTCATCTAGGTACGATCAATCGATTATCATCGATTATTTGCGACGATTAATCGATTCCTAAATTGAAAAAATCGTGACAGCCCTACTTAAAAAATGCCGGCGTTCGAACGGCCAGCAATATTCCACAGACAATACAAATTTATGACAGAAAGGGTCGTGTGAGGACGGACACTGCACCCACCACCCCGCCCATCCTCCGATTCTCGTGCCTGCGTATCAGGCAAATGCTAATTGATCAGCATTGCATTAACCCTTTACCCAATGTAACAGCCAAAACAGGCCAGCGCCATTCACAAAAATCACCAGTTATATTTCATTATTGACCATGGACACAACGCAGTTACTCCTGGCTGGAATCGAACCGTGGACATTTCGCTTTAAATTCCGGTGTCGTAACCACTGAACCCCCACCAACCCATTATCAATATCACTTGTTTATTTCACTGCAAGTCAGTGCCACTATTTCGTGCTTTTAGGAAAAGGTTTTACATTATACTAGTACTGAAATGGTTAACCGGATGACCGGTTTGAAACCGGTTACCTACCTAACCGATTGAAAAACGTCAACCGGTTATCCGAAATATCGATAGTGATCGTCATTCCACGGTTAAAACGTAGTAAATCTGCCACTTCACTTTTGGGATAGATTACACCTCGAAGCAGCGCTGTACATATTGAGAAATAATCCACTTTGGCGTTCAAGACTTCGTTAATGATCGGCAATTTCCGTGAGTTATGAATTACACTGCTTTCCAACTCCTATAGTTTTGATCCCAGATTCGGTGAAATAATGGCAACGGTTAACCGGATATTATCCGGTTATAGCTCTCGGTTAGTCGGTTGTAAAAATGAGCCAACCGTTTCAGCCCTACATTATACAAGGATAAGTCACTTGTTTACACTAAACACTTTCTTTCGCCAGGATATAACATTCGATACTAGTGTGGCGTTAAGCACAAATAAATAAATAAATAAATAAATAAATAAATAAATAAATAAATAAATAAATAAACTGTGAAATTAAGCCCTCTGCCAAGAAAAAAATATGTACGTTGTAAAAAAAATGAATGTTGTCCACTCTCATCATCTGTTGGCAAGGATCAAATTCGAGTCGCTCATTGCCTTCTTACAAAAAAGGAATGTCTGAGCCATGCATGAGAAATATGACATCGTCTCAGAATTACGTGACATTTTCTACAAAGTAAACTCGACGTGTTATCATTCTAAATATTGGATATGAAGCGATTGAGCATGTTATTTGCCGCCACACCCCATTTCGTCCTCCACGCAGATTTGATTAAGGTACAGATATGCGGTTTCTTGCTACCGAAATGAGTTTTAAAATCAGTTATAGGCTTGTCCAAGCTGTCTGCTATTGCACTGTCTGCCCTTGTGTTGCCGGAAATACCAATATGGTCAGGAAACAACCACACTGATAGGGTTCTTTCACCTGGTGGTGAGTAAACCTAAAAAATAGTATGGGTGATTGACGAAAACCATCGATTTCTCCTCTCTGTCCATTCTTAGTTTCTTCGAGCGCAAGTTGTAACTTTTGGAACCTTAACTTTACCTGTGAGAATATAATGTTTATTTGGTATTCTGGTTGAGATTATCGTATGACCAGTAACAATCGAACACAATCATGAAAACTGGTGCTAGCCGGCATATTGGGGTAGTATATGGTGGATAATTAATGATGACACTAAGTAAGGATTTGGTCGATGGAGAGAAGAACAAAGACAATAATATAGAAAATTCAACGCAAACAGAAGATTCGACGGCGTGGAAGTAGAGAAAATAATTCAGCTTTCCGAACGTCGCTGGTTTTCAAATCAGGAAGTAGACATGTTCGCATAACTGAAGTCGGAGAACAAAAAACTTAGAACTTTGTGACAAAACTGAGAAACAATAACACTGTGAGAAAATTTTAACATATCTGATAACATTTTTTATTACCTCCCAAAGTGTGATTTAATGGGAACTCCGGGTTTGATTATAAATGATAACTTCACAAGCGAATTATGTAACCAACAATTCTGTCATGCAAACGAAGACGCTTTGTCGTGGGTGTAATGGGAACTTCATTGTTTTTTTTTCTGTTGTTGCTTTTTTAAACCCGTTACCTAACATGAAAAGGAAAAGCAGACGACACTTGCAAAAATAAATTCTTGAATAACTTTTAGTTTTATTTTTGTCTCAAAAACATAGGTTATGATCCTTCATTGGAACGAGATCAACGAGCCCGTTCCAATGAGGGGTTATGATCTATGTTTTAGAGACAAAAATGAAAAAAAATAATGAAAATGAATTGGCGAGTTTTGAGAATAGTGCTGGCCGTTTTTGGCCGTTACGTTAGGTAAAGGGTTACATAATATAATTATCGTTAATAATGAAAAGTAATAAACAGAGTAATCGTTTGACTGGACTGGTTACGTGAAATAATTCATTCGAGACGAGGGTAAAAGACTCGTGCGCATTCGCGCACTCGTGTCTGTACACCGTCCCTCACCTCTAGTAACCAGTCCAGTCAAGCGATTACTCTCTGTGTAATATGTGTTTTGATTTTATAAATAAAGAGGTTATTACTTGGTCCGTTTCATATCGGTCTAGGTATCAGTCCTGGGTAACTTTACATCAGCCTTCAACCTTCGACCCCAGTCCGATACGATGTTACCACCGACTGATATCTCTGCTGATAAGGAATTAACCAAGTAATAACCCCCAATTATTTCTTGAATTGCAAAGCGTTTGTATTGAAGAGTTTCGGATAAGAAATTCCGATATAACGCAGGTTTCTCTCCCACTACTTACTATGCAAGATATGCAGGTCTCGTGTGGAAAGGCCGTGTGAGATAGATATCTGAGATAAATTTCTATCTCACATGACACATGCGACCGGCTTATTAGCATATTTAATGAGGGTAGGACTATTCAATTACGTCCGCATGATCTTCTGTAAACAAACAACATAGTTCACGTTTCGAAAATGTTAGCAGACTAACGTTTGTCGAAAAAACAGAAATAAAAGCATACACCGCAAAACCACAGCACACTTGACTATTTTATATGATTTTTTAGGTAAAAAACGTTATGAGTGGAGTGAGACACACGAACTTCCCATCCAAAGTTTATTGGAATACATAGCAGAATGAATAATATGACGTCATTGGAATGTGTCAATGTTCATTTCGCCACACAACTCTAACCCCTGTTTTGCCGGCGTTGAGAAATAATTCCCTGGTATATACCCATGGTAGATACACAACTTTTATGCTCTCTTTCCGATAAGCTAATCAGTTTCGTTCAGAAATTGATCACAAAATTGATCGATATATCCACACGTGCCCCTGGATTACTTTTGTTGGGGGTGGGTGTGAGATGGGGAAGTCTCATCCTCGGGACAAGATATTTGGTCCAGACACTCGGCAATCCTCGCTCGTGTCTGGCCGAAATATATTGCCCTCGGGTGAGATTTCCCACACCTCACGCCTTCACCCATCAGAGATAATAATAGTCTCACGTGGCAACGGAAAATATTTGGTTCACTGTTTTATCCAATATGGTTCAGATGTGACGGGCTTCTGTGATATTTGGTTCTAATTACCAATGAATGGTGGAACATGTCAGATGCCGTTCAGCCTTTTTTGCATTCTGTTTGATATAAGTTTGTTACAGTACAGTCGCCGTGGACTGGTCACTTTCCACGCGTGGGCAATATTTCCACGGACGCAATAACATTAGATTCCAAACACTAATTACAGGAATAATCATCAAAAATGTAATTAATGAAGCACTGGGTACAACCCGGTGCTTCATTAAATAAAATGTTGATGATGATGATTTTTCCTACCTGGTAAACACATTAGGGCTGTCACGATTTTTTAATTTAGGAATCGATTAATCGTCGCAACTAATCGATGATAATCGATTGATGGTACCTAGATGACCCCCATCTCCTTCTCTTTGAAGTCGATAAAAATGAAGTAGAAGTCAGTTGACCTACCTCAAGTAAACAATGAAGACGATCCTCTTTTAGTTACATTCAAAGCTTTGATGTTCTGAACTTGTGAAGCGTCAGTGTAATAATCAAGACTGGTCGGCAGTTGCGAAGTTCGCAACTGCCGACCGGTCTTGATTATTACACCGACAGTTCAAAAGTTCAGAACATCAAAGCTTTGATGAATGTACCTGAAAGACAAATGCTTCCAATAGCTTCTTGTGGTTTAACATCGATGTTTTTAACTCTTTGCCTTTAGAAACAATAGTGTTTTCAACATATTGTCTTTTAATTATTAAACGTCTAAAACGGGATATAATTTACCGATTATTCGACAACGAAAAATACTAATCGATTCTGCCGTGACCGATCAACAATCGATTAATCGATCAATCGTGACAACCCTAAAACACATGCGTGGACATAACTGCACACGTTTGGATTACATACAATCCACGGCGACTGCACTGTATTTCTGTTTCCCCTCTATTATTGTTCTTGGTTCTGTATCCGATTCATATTTCGATGCTCTGACTTTCGTTCCTGTTCCGGATGTGGCTTGTTCTGCTGACTCTTCTATCCTGGTGTATTAGATATTGTTTTTCCTTGTTCGTGTTTTCTGTTCAGGTGTTCCTTTTTCTGCGTTTGTGTAGTTATTTCGGTTTCTTGGCTGTGACATGATGAGAAAAAATGGAATTGTGTCATTTCAAACCATGTGATTTCTGTTTAACAGTCAAATAGTATGTGGGTACTTTTGATGTAATGTTGTTACACATGGCGTTATGAATGTATTCACGATATTGATCGATGAAATAATTTATCTGGCAGCTTTGAATTTTTTTCTTGTACATTTTATGTTCCCTTTGTCTTTGTCTGTGCGGGGTAATCTCGTGATGATGACATATGATTGCCCTGGCAGTTTGTGTATTGTGTAGAATTGCTGGTACATTGTAAGTTATGCGTGTGACTGCATCTTTGACTGATTGGTTGACCTCGGTATGCTTCTTTATTGTGTCCAAAACATTTCACTCTTGAAACATCGAAATAGATTTGGAATAAACAAGATCCTTTGATGTTCAAATATCTACGTTTTATTATTCATTCCGCAGAAGTAGAAGAACTGAATATAAAATAATATACGGTTTGCCTCCCTTTCTAGTGGTCTGAAAGCCCACACCCTGTGACTCCTTTCTCTCCGAATATCGAGTTCATCTATTTCTGTCAATCCACGGGTTCGAATAACATCTCTTCTTTGGTTTAGGTCTTGTATTCATTTATTTTTAAAAACAAACGTTGTGCAAAGTAACGGCAAAAGTAAGCACTCAGACTACCAATCGAATTATGTAAGGATGCGGGCTGTTTAGCTTCCAACTCTTCGAGGCAATTTGCGCGCAGATGACCGTTGATGTAATGCGATGTCTGATATATAATTCTCCTAAACATCATCAACATATTAATACAATTAATGTAATTAAGCGGCAGAATGACAAAACAACAGCATTCGTTAGTCTACATTCCTTTGGTAATGCAATCAAAAATTCGGCCAAATGTGACATCGAATCGATTCGCGAATCGAATTTTGGCAACGAATTCGCGAATGGAGTCATTGTTGAATGGGAATGGCTGAATAATATCGATTGCGACTTCCTGTTTTCATCCATGCTGTACTCTTGTTACATTATCTGGAAAAAGTGGATACCGTCCCTTGAGTACATATACAGAACGACAATGGCGTGTAAATGGGTTAATCGATATGACTCGAGTGCCAGTGCGAACTGATAGAACGAAAGTCAGCAGTCCTCGAGTTTTATCCTACAGCGATGGCACAAGTGCCATATCGATTGACCCATCCACACACGTGGGTTGTGCTGTGTTTATTACACGCCTTCACGTCTATAAACAAATTATTAGAAGAACACTTCATTTGACAACTCGTCCCTTATGTTCCAATGTGTTTTATGTGTCAGTAGGCACATACAGTACGTGGAGAGTGGATTGAAACGAAATCACCCGCGGAGTGGAGTTATCACCCAAGCTATAACTTTCAAATGTTGCACATATCGACAAAACACACAAGCAATGTTTCAGCCAATGGACCTCCGGGTAAAACCCGGAGGTCCATTGGCTGAAACTTTGCTGGTGCTGGTTGTGCTTTGCAACATATTTGCAATTATTGCACGGGTGGAATCTCCACTCTGCGGGTGATTTAGTGATAATACACTTTCCACGTACTGTAGAATACATTGGAACTCAGGGGACGAACTGTCAACAAAAATTTTATCGCCAAACAAATTTGTGAGGGGAACACGTGTTTAAATTCCGTCCCCTGAATTCCAATGTGTTCTATGTGCCTGCGAGCACATAAAACACATTGGAACTCAGGGGCGAATTTTTGCTATCGCCAGCGATTCAAATTGTAATTGCGGTGTACAATTTGTAGATATTTAGATAGATAGATACTTTATTTGCAGCGCCCACAAATATATGAATGGTGTGTAACAATCATAATATGAAATACATGACGCACTGCAGGGGGATGGCATAGCCAAATTATTTGTCTTCCTGCCATGCCCACGAGAGAAGAAATAACGGTAGCAACAAACTAGTCATTAGCCTTTCAATAAATAATAATAAAATAATACAATATTGAAGAGAAAAGAAAATTAAGATCCTGACATCAGGGTTCATACTGAAAATTTTCTGTGAGTACAGCCAGTGAGAGTTTTTGAAAAACTTGACCTCTTAGCTTGGACCATTTCGAGTAGAACATTCCAGTGAAATTTCGTTTCTTTGTAGAAATAGTCCGTCATCGATTTCCGTTTCGCACATTTTCCGCATAATTTAGTGTTGCTGTCGATGAGGATTTCATGAAACAGGCGTGTAATAAAACAAGGTACCACCTGCAGTGCTTAAACATCACAGATGGCCCATTGTAGCACTCAATGGGTTATAAATGCCAATAGAAAACATCGAGTGGGTCGAGTAGACACCTAAAATGCATAGCCTGTGAGTCCTAGAAACCTAGAAGTCACAGCCACGATTGATCCAGAGTGGTCGTTGTTCCACTCAATGGGTGAAAATTCCACTCGAAAACGCAGTGTGAGTCGAGTAGAAACCTGAAATTCATAGTCTGTGAGTCGAGTAGAAACCTAGAATTCATAGCCACAATTGATCGTGAGTTCGTGTTGTTGCACTGATTGGGTGATAAATTCCATTAGAAACTGTCGTGTGAGTAGAGTAGAAACCTGCAATGCACAGCCTGTGAGCCGATTAGAAACAAGGAATTCATAGCCACAATTGACTCTGCGTGCAATGTTTTTGCACTCGACGGGTGATACATTTATTTGTAATTCACCAGTTAAATTTGACCTCGTTGTTCTTTCTGAACCCGTAATTTGATTGCATGAGAGACGGTCGACCCCGTGCTCTAATCTCAGGTAAATTCACTCTTACTCTATTCAAATTGCCGGAAGAGCGTCAATTAGAACATGCCTGTTTCCACGCTACGCGTGCGTGAGCATCGACACTAAACCGTCCCTATGACAGATCGTACACACACCAGAGTTGCTTTCTGTTAATTCGATCATGGAAAATAGACCGAGATCAACAATAACAGTTTTGATTTTTGTTCTCCAGATAGGACTGGTTTGGAGATTTTGTTTTTTTACTTTTTACGATGACAGGAATTCTATTAGACATTCGGGTCGTTTATCTCCTGATTAGAAAATGTTGTGTGAGTCGAGTAGAAACTTGAAATTCATAGCCTTAAATTCACAACCAAGCTTGTGTTTTGTAAGAGAAAGTCTTGGATTATTCCACGTTCGCAACCTTATATTATGCTGAATATACTCGTCGCCTGAGTGCTAGAATGTTCTATGTCCCATTAGGGACATAGAACATTCTAGCACTCAGGCGACGTACTGCAATGACAATAACCTTCTAACTCAGTGAAAATTCTGCTATCTATGCGTAGGTCGGACCATTACGTGATCGTTGATTGTCACATCATGTCGGTATTCGTGCATCATGTGGGATGAAGATGTGTTGTTCAGCCCCCCTCCACCCCCACAAAAAAACAAAACGAATAGGAAGGAGGGGCTATTAGATTTAATTATAAATAAGTACGGATCAGCAAATATGGTATGTGGGATGTTTTTGCCAGTCTCCCAGACTTCCCCAATCTGTCAAATGGATGGTGACTTGGAACCCTCCAGACTATCCTTTTTCATCGCGACCGATTCAATTCGATGGAGCGTTCATGAATAGATAACGAAATAAGCGAATCGAATTTGGTGTCCGATTCGAGAATTGATTCGAGAATCTAATAACGGAGGGTTTGGCGTTTCCTAGTTCGGGTTCGGTGTTTGCGCCAAACCTGAAACAGCACCACTATCCCCAACATAATCCGGCCGTCCGGTTTTAGTTTTTTTGTGCACAGACCAGTCAATCACACTATTATACTAGGAGTGAACTGGGGCAGATGTCTCTACGGACTGTCGGTCCCTAGTCTATCTATCCGGCAATAGTCGAATACGTCATCTCTTCATTTGGCTGTATTTCCCTTATTTCGTCGTCCACTAGACATTGGTTCATTCTGTTTAAAACTTGTTCAACCATGAACCCTAGGCTGCCTGGTGTTGGCAGTGGACGCTTACCGTCGTTTTCGGGCAGTTCGAGAAAGTCAGATGTTTATGACAAGAGATACATCTTACATTAGATTAAAAATGGACGGCTTTAATTCAAGTTGCAATAGACCACGTTCCACGTGGTTGAGAGAGAAAAAGAGAAATGTGGGGAGAGAGAGAGAGAGAGAGAGAGAGAGAGAGAGAGAGAGAGAGAGAGAGAGAGAGAGAGAGAGAGAGAGATAGGGCGGTGTATGCGGTTACGAACCTTTGGTTTTCATAGGGTGATATATCGGCCAAATGGGCCTGGTACTTTTTAACATTTTCATATATAAACTGCACTTTGTTTTGAAGCACCCGCCGTGTTAATAAATAGCCACTATCTTACTTATTCCCCTTAACGTTTGACTTAGTAAAGAATAATACAATTTATGTTTTCACCTGATAACTTTAACATGCTTTCAGAAGAGTTTTGTTAACTCATACACATGGTATAAAATTTAAAAAAAAACAGAAACCTAGTTCGCGTTTAGCTGCTTTCACATTCTTTGTTGCATATCTATCTCCCAAACTAAGTGAAATAGAATATATTTTTTGTACTTTCCGGGTGCTAACTTGAGTGTAGATTTGGATATGTTTTAACCATGCTTTCGTTTTAAAATTAGTTTTTTAAGGATTACAAGTTAATTGTTGCAAACCAAAAAAATGCAATAGACCCCGTGATTGTGTGGTGGGGAGAGGGGAGGATGTGAGGGCGTCCGATGCTTTCTCTTTGCTTTAAAATCAGTTTAGAAGGATTTCAAGTGATCTTATTGGACAAAGACCATTTGTATTGCAACGGCAACCCTTTGGAATACTTTTCGGGGACAAAACCGTTATACGACCTGAACTCATCAAGTTGATAGATACTCACTGAATGTGTGTGGTAGATTAATCAAGATTTTCACCTTGCAGCCACAAGACTGCACATAGAAAATACTGACTGGCCGTCCACAATGTAACGAATATAAACTCAACCAGTTGATGGCTCTAAACGGGTATGGAATATACCTCCAGGGTTCAAAGGGTTATTTCGATGCATTAAGAAGGAAACATATTCAAAAGTCTTGAAGAATCATCTCTCGTATATCATTCTAATAGGAGAGTTAATGAGACAACCCTATATAGAGTAGGGCTGTCACGATTTTTTAATTTAGGAATCGATTAATCGTCGCAACTAATCGATGATAATCGATTGATAGTACCTAGATGACCCACATCTCCTTCTCTTTGAAGTCGATAAAAATGAAGTAGAAGTCAGTTGACCTACCTCAAGTAAACAACGAAGACGATCCTCTTTTAGTTACATTCAAAGCTTTGATGTTCTGAACTTTTGAACCGTCAGTGTAATAATCAAGACCGGTCGGCAGTTGCGACCTTCGCAACTGCCGACCGGTCTTGATTATTACACTGACGGTTCAAAAGTTCAGAACATCAAAGCTTTGATGAATGTACCTGAAAGACAAATGCTTCCAATAGCTTCTTGTGGTTTAACATCGATGTTCTTAACTCTTTGCCTTTAGAAACAATACTTTTTTCAACATATTTTCTTTTAATTATTAAACGTCTAAAACGGGATATAATTTACCGATTATTCGACAACGAAAAATACTAATCGATTTCGCCGTGACAGATTAACAATCGATTAATCGATCAATCGTGACAACCCTATATAGAGTACCCGGTGATAGACGTAGTGCGTGTGATGAGCGTTTCGATACGAGATGAAATGACTTTAGTGAACGAAAAGCAATAGTTTGGGAATCAAGTCTTGATGTTATCTAGTGCCACATTCACAACTTATCTTTCCGTCGTGCGCAATAATTTGACTCGCAGTAGCTAGACTCGCTTTATGCTAGCACCAACTACCTACAAATGAGTCAGGTCCATATATCAACAGCGCACCTATGTAAAATAAATATTTATATGTATCCACTCAACTGGTTTAGGCAAATGCTAACACAATACTTTACAAGTACAATGTGTTTATCACGCTATATAACTTCTTTTGGGATAAAACCTGTGCCACGGAAACAGCCTTCTATAAGCTACACAGCTTGTTGCTGAATCCGTTTCCATCATCCAAACTCATATGTATCAATTGTATCTATGTTTTCATTACTTGCTGTTGGAAATAAATACTGTTTAAACTAACAGCCAACGGCACTTGCATTATTTTATCAGTTAAATACAAAAATCAACCTTCTTTCCAAGACCATTACTTGTAACCATCTTCAGGCTACTTACTCCTATAACGAGCCATGCCTCGTGCCTTGGATCTCGATTATTAATGTAAACAACATTAGAACAGCATGCGTTTTAACCCTTTACCAAACAAGAAAAGCAGACGACACTTGCAAACAAAATTCTTGAACAACTTTTTTTTTCCATTTTTTTCACAAAAACATAGGTTATGACCCCTCTATAGAACGAGCTCGTTCCAAAGAGGGGTCATAACTAGGGTTGTCACAATTAATCGATTAATTGATTGTTGATCGATCACGGTGAAATCGATTAGTATTTTTCGTTGTCGAATAATCGGTAAATTATATCCCATTTTAGACGTTTAATAATTAAAAGAAAATATGTTGAAAAAACTATTGTTTCTAAAGGTAAAGAGTTACGAACATCGATGTTAAACCCCAATAAGCTATTGGAAGCATTTGTCGTTCATGTACATTCATCAAAGCTTTGATGTTCTGAACTTTTGAACCGTCAGTGTAATAATCAAGACCGGCCGGCAGTTGCGAAGTTCGCAACTGCCGATCGGTCTTGATTATTGCACTGACGGTTCAAAGGTTCAGAACATCAAAGCTTTGAATGTAACTAAAAGAGGATCGTCTTCGTTGTTTACTTGAGGTACGTCAACTGACTTCAACTTCATTTTTATCGACTTCAAAGAGAAGGAGATGGGAGTCATCTAGGTACGATCAATCTATTATCATCGATTATTTGCGACGATTAGTTGATTCCTAAATTAAAAGAATCGTGACAGCCCTACTCTATATAGGGTTGTCTCATTAACTCTCCTATTAGAATGATATACGAGAGATGATTCTTCAAGACTTTTGAATATGTTTCCTTCTTAAAAAAATCGTGACAACCCTTGTCATAACCTATGTTTTTGAGACAAAAAATGAAAAATATAATAAAAATTAATTAGCGATTTTTGTGAATAGCGCTGGCCAGTTTTGGCCGTTACGTTGGGTAAAAGGTTAATGCAATACCGATCAATTAGCATTTGCCCGGTACGCAGGCACGAGACTCGGAAGATGGTCGGGATGGCGGGGGTAGTGTCCGTCCTACACGACACTCTCTGTCATAAATTTGTATTGTCTGTGGAATATTGACATTTTTTAAGAATGCTTCTAATTTGAAATTAAAAATCTTGACGATTTGAGGAAACTACGATTTTTATTTTGCAAGAGTACGCTTTTATTTCATGGATCCTTTGTACAAAAGCGTTCGTTCGTTTATTTTTAATATTTATAAAATTACTTTCGTTAAACGAAAGTTTTTCACTGAAATGATGATAAGATACTAAAGTTTTTGATCTTTATTATCGTTTTGAAAATGTACATTAAGCTAGATTTCAATCTCTTAACGGCATTCAATGAGACGAATTCACTGTCAGAAGATTTTAACTCTCACCGAGGAGAGGGTGGTTCTGTGGTTGGAGCATTGTACTTTAAGCGAAAAGTTCGACTGCTCGATTTTGTGCCGCAATAATTGCGTTGTTTCTTTGGATACGTCACTCAATTCCGATTGACCGAGTAGTGACACGTTGGAGTTGTGCACTGAGGCGTACTGCACGTCGATGGTACAGTTGACTTCAACCGCTGCTTTAGCGGAGTTTCGTGTACTAAGCTGGATAATCTGTCAGCTGCTTGACCCTGCTCCGTGATTCTCACCTGTTATTCGCTCCTGAAACTGTCCGACACGATGTGAACCTGGCTGCTGAACGTGTTGTTTAGCCCCAACAAAACGAACACACGCCCCACCTTGGTGTATTCTGTGATCCTAGCTCCGGTTCTACCGATGTGTTGTACAGTACGTGGAGAGTGGATTGTAACTAAATCACCCGCGGAGTGGACTTACCACCCAAGGTATCACTTTCAAATTTTGTACATATCGACAAAAAACACAAGCAATGTTTCAGCCAATGGGCCTCCGGGTTTAACCCGGAGGTCCATGGGCTGAAACTTTGCTTGTGTTGGTTATGCTTTGCGACAAATTTGCAAACATTGCTTGGGTGGAATCTCCACTCTGCGGGTGATTTAGTGGTAATACACTCTCCACGTACTGTATATTGGCTGTTTTTTTCACATCGCATAATCATAACCCAGTTACCAACAACCGGACCCTAACAGATACTTCATCGCCTCAGATATTGATATGCATCATGGTATCTCACCCCCCTCTTTTCGGAAAGAAAACTCGTTTATGTTTATTACACGGCGTGTCGAGCAATATTAGAGATGCCGCAAACTATGTGTTGGCCAAGGTAGCGTGGATGACTGCCTCAAATGACATATGGCGTATCAGACTCATAATCATAATTCCATTGGGTTTATTGTTGGTGATGGAGACGATACCAACACTACAGTTACATCTGCAAAGCAGATTGTCATGATTGTTAACAAACTGTCTTTTTTCGCGGACTGGTAATGAGAACCGGTATTTATAATATCCAAAACCACTCAAGCGCGAGACATTTGCCGTAATTTCTATAAGTTGACACATCTTGAGCCCTAGCAAGTGGATGTGGTTGTGCTTCTTCCATGCAGTGGGTCAATTTATTAATGTATACACTCATTTTTTTGTCTTAAGATATTGTCAACATTATTATGATTATATTTATTTATAGCAATTCAAATTGTAATTGAGGTGCAGAATTTGGAGAAAATTCCCGTGAAATTTCTCTTCTATTTAAAAATAGTCCGTAAACGATTTCCGTTCGGCACATGTGCGCGGAACGGATTTTCTTTTTCCGATTGGTTTAGTATTGATGTAGATGAGGACTTCATAGAACAGGAGTGTAATAAATGTACATTACGCCTCAGTGCACAGCGACATCGTGCCACATTTGGGTAATGGACATATTAAGGGTCTTGACCAAGAACACAGAGCAGATGGTGCTGGCGTGATCGAATCGTCGACCTTTTGAATTAAAGTATATTCATGTAACCAATGCGTCACAGCGCTCCCGTTTTTATAGTATGTAATATGATTGGTTTAAGTGGATCCTGTATTTCATTCGAATAACGGCATTTGTATTAGTTTTCATCGAGTAATATGCATTTTGTATATATCGTAAAAATGGTCGCGATCGATGTGTCAGTTCCAATTCTGTATCGACTCTCGTCCCTTGGAAAAAGCATGTTTGCTGCATGATCATAACACGCTTGACCAGTGGCAGGTAATAATGAAATAATGCTGCATGGTTTTAGTGAATACACTGCTAAAACGACGCACTCATCTCAAAATACCCAATGCACATGATGACATTCGGTGTACGGCGCAAAAACTTACTCCTATTTTTTTTTTAATTTTTAGTTTGAGTGTGTATATTTTGTGTGTACGTGTCTGCGTGTGCGTGTGGAGGACACGATTATGTTTTGGATGAATTTAGAATTTGCCGCCTGAAAAACAAACTTCGTCGGCCTCGTGGATAGATACCATTAAAATCATACGTCACCATAACACAAACTCACGGCATTGATAAATCGTCCCCTGAGTTCCAATGTGTTCTATGTGCCTACTGGCACATTGGAACTCAGGGGACGAAATGTCTGATCCGAGAATTGGGCGTCATTTCGGTATTAACAAATGCACACCACTGCAGGTGTCATAAAATACGTAGATGCACCAGTTTTTCCTCCTTTTAGGACTGACATTAGAATTTACTCCGCGGGCCGAATTATGGGCAGGTCCATGGGTCCTACACATGTGCATTTCTTTCATTATCTCGCAATAAACGAAGAGTCGAAAATGCTTTAGATGCGAGGATTTTGCGTATTGTCGATATTTTCCCCATGATATCGTGAGTCGAATAACATTGAAATTACCTCACCATAACACACTACTGTGGACATCGACACATGTCTCAGATACACGGTTGAGGCAATTATTCGATCCTGAAAATGTCTATCCTGAGTCGGATCATGGTCGGCCCCGTGTTCCCGTTGCTCCTAACTTTGGGCCTATTTCATGAAATGTCCACACCCAGTCCACCCATGGAACACTTTACATACAGAGTAATTGTTAAAATAAAAACAAGGTAAATCCACCCCTCCCCAATGAACAGTGATTCACGAGGCCGTGCGCGGGCAAAATAGATGAAACATGCGATCCTTCAATCAGACGGTTGGTCTCATACCAGATCAACAGGAATTCGAACACACGACCAATGTTTGTGGTGTGACTTCGACAACTCTTTCATTTATTTATTCGTCGTTTCCCACCAAATAGTATTGATAAGTTTCGGTCGTGTTTACAATCGGGCCGCAACGAGCCCCGTCGGGGCGTGTTGCCAACCGATTGAAAACACGCCCGAGAATCTGATACAAATTACAAAACATGCACATGGTCATGATAATGCAGTTATCTAACAAACCCGTTGCATCAATCCCGATTCCCCCAATTTTTCAGTTTAAAGGGTCAGAAAAAGTGGAATGGATTTCCACAGGGCTATAGCAAATTAATTTCATCTAATTTCAATACAGTTTGACTTTTTTCTGGGTGTAACCGTGGATGACATCAGTTCAGATCTTCGATACCATCTTAGTTGAACACGGTATCTATCAAGTGTTGGCAGGCACTTTCGCACTTTGCAAGAATAAATAAATTCATTTTATTATATACTTTATAAATAACCACCTTTCTACTGGCTGGATCTTATACACGTGACTGGTACTCAAAAATCCATGTACACTGGTTTTCTGGTGAACGGTGCTCAAAATAACTTTGTTTCTTTGCGTAGCAAAATGCTATACATTTCCAAAAAAATGAATAGCATTTTGTAAACATTACATAGCTATTTTTGTATACCAGAGTTATGTTATGCTGTTTTATATTGAATTCTTCTAAGTAGATAGGATAGTTTCATCCATTTCTGGGCATTTCCAAATGATCTGCAACACATGAAACATTTACTATGTTTTTTTTAACTGAACCGCCTTTAAGGGTTGCATGGACTTGTATACTGTTATAAATGGTGTCTTGGTTGTTTAATAGAGTTCTCAAAATGGAAGTTGGGAGTTTTAATTTGATGGGCTTGTGGTTATTTTTAATGGGCATTTTATGCAAAATGTTGTGAAAACAGGAAGTATTTAAACCAACAGAACTCATCTTACATATGGAGTTGCTAATGATGCTTGATGGAGAGTTAATCTGAGTTATGCCTGGAATGTTCCACAATCAGAAGTAAAGCATCAGTGAACTAGTTTTCAAATTTGTTTGCAAATTTTCATTTACATTTTGCGATACAAGATAATCAACTGCAGCCTAATAGGCTGCAGTTGATTATTTTGTATCGCAAAATACTACACATAATTTAACATTCTGTAGCTTTTTGCAAGTTTTGCATAGCAAAAAAGCGACGCGACACCGCTTATTTTGAGCCCTGCTGGTGAATATCCACTTTTTAAATACAGCTTTTGGAAACTCCCCACTCAAGTTCTATTTCTGTCGACGTAATCGCTATAACATTGTTTATTATTATGTTATTCTTCAGATGATAACTGCTTTTTTTTTGTTAAATAAAAGTATTGCTGGTTGATATAATTGATCTTTTAATTGACAAATAGAAGACTGTGTTTTTGAGGATGGAGTATATAATAAAACAGTTATGGACTTTTGTTGTGGTGAATAAAATGCGATATGAACCTAAAAAAAACGTATATTGACCTCAGGCTAAAGCTTCGGTCAATATACGTTTTTTAGGTTCATATCACATCATATTCACCACCACAAAAGTCCATAATTGTATACCAAAACAGTGTGCGTAGATCCGCTGCATCGTTGTGTGTACTTTGAGCTTCTTTATTTCTCAGACCTAGAAGGACATATTTGGGCGTGGTTATGAAAAAAACTGTTGCACCTTTTCTTCCATTTTCTCTGATAAATTTTGCAAAACTTTTCTTGAAAAAAGATCACTCGAAAGACAAGTGCAACACTGTTTCCTTTGCTTCATTACAAAATTAAGTAGCTTTGTTTCTGATAATTTACACCTGTGAATTTTTGAGTTTGTATATAGTATTATTTTCAAACGTTCGTATTGTACATTTTGAAAATAAGTATCGTCAGAAACCTGGAAACAATTGCTGTATACGTGCGCCCAGTCATCCGGTTGGACATCGATATTCAAAATATCTTTCCACCTTATCTGACTATGTTTGGTAGTTTTACCAACAATTATAGAAAAGCCAGGTAAAAGGCTTTGCATGTCTTCTGATTCACCTTTAGTTTGTGATATTATTGTTTGAAATTAATTGAAGTCTTCGGTGATTTTCACCGGGTTTTCCACTCTTTAGGATTGCCTCAAGTGCACCCCGGTAAACTGTAAAATTTGTTTGTATGCTATACTTTACAGAGAACGTGTCGTAATTCAAGGAAGTTCTCCTTTCACTCAATAAATAGTTAACGAAGTAAACTCCCCTTTCGCATACTTTTTTTGGACCAATAGTTCGTTTTGGATTTCCTTGTTGTTGTTGTTGTTATACAAAAGTAATTGGGCGAAATCTTGTTCTAATCTTGTGGAGACTTCATTATCTGAATCTGACCAAGCCCTCAATATGTTTTTCCCAAACGCATTTGTGTGCTCGTCTATCGCTAGACCTTCATTCTGCATACAGTTAAAACTAGAAGTCCTGTCAGGAATAGTGCGCTTATATAGGATTAATTGCGCGTTGGAATTGCGCGCAATTGCCATATCGAATGGTATCCAAAGCACGGCAGGTTTTCTTGGTTACTCATAGCAAACACATGCAATGTTTTCCGCCAATGGACCTCCGGGTTACCCGGAGGTCCATTGGCTGAAACATTGCTTATGCATAGGCCATATGTACAAAATTTGAATGCTTTACTTGGGCCATAACGCGTACATTAACGCGCATATCAACGTGCTATTTATGCGCATTTCATGACAGGACTTCTAGTTTTAACTGTATATCCGATTTTGAAACTACCGAACACTTCAAAGTCATCTAAGATAAGTGTGTTCCATGACGAAAATTGATTGTGATTAAGAATTTTTCTGGGACATCCTAGCTTCAGGGGACGGCAGTAACTCCTTACGTGAGGGAAAGTAATGCTGACGTTTTCTATTGTGTTGATTATCACGCTTCGATTCATTTTGTCAGTTTTACCGGAACACTGGAATCTAAAAAAAGGTAACTGACTTTTATTCAACACCTTCTCACCTGAGTCCGAAAGAACCGACACACAATGTATCAGTGTATCAACAGGGGCAAGGCAAGTGTTTTTATTACAGTTGTCGCGTCTATTAGGGATGAATGTCTGAAGGACCAGTCGGTGAGCAGTGTTTCTCTATTTTTGTTATTGTATAGAAGAAGTAATTTATTACTTAATTCTCACTGAAAATATTGAATTACATTCCCAGCATTCTAAAGGGGTTTCTGTGATTCCAATTTACTCGCTCTTTTTGTACAAATTTCTTCTTCACAATCCCTTTTTGATGCAATCCATATCTGTTGCATTTTGTCAAAGTTTACTCAGAGACCAGACATTTATCGAATGGGTTGATGTTGTTCAGAGATGTGTTTAGAGAGCTTTCGTCCCCATTTAGGGAAAGCGATGAGTCGTCTGCGTTTTGAGTAATTACGTATTCAGATGGTTAATGTTCTAACAAGACTAAAATCCCCCTCCTACGAATGGTCGAGAGCTCGCTTAGTATATTCTATGTTTACGGCTCGAGCGGCAAATGTTACCGTCTGAAGTCAAAACGCGAAATATTTGAAATGACGTCGAGCCGTTTCGTGATTGCTTCACCGATAGAGTGACTAGCAAGCCGCTTTATTTTTTCTGGATGTTTCACTCGTGCAGCAGACGGTGTTCCGGGTGAGGTGTTGTCTAAATTACTAACCGATTTACGATTTGAAATGAGATGGAATGAGTTTATGTGGTTTATTGATTATTTATCAAGTGCCGTCATGGATACACGAGAGGTTTATTTACGAAACCTGTGATAGTTAAGGCAACTTTTAACGATCACAAGTTTAGTAAATAAGCCTCTCGTGTATCCACGATGTAGGCTTTAGGCTATGGGTAGTGTCTTATTGGAACATATACATTATTGTGATGAGTTGACGGTAGCATGGTCTGAGGTTTGCGGCCCGGAGCGTATGTTCAACTTCGACGCTTCGCGTCTCGGTTGAAAATAAGCTCCGGTCCGCAAACCTCAGGCCATGTTACCGTTAATTCATCACATTAATTTATAATGTTTATCTCTTGAATGTCGGGGCTAAATTTTAACACATCTGGACATTCATTTTGAACATGACAATGGATCGCCATGTCTAACACCTCGCTGCAGGTCATTTTTTCTGTATAATGGCCATTGTTTAGAATGAAGCCGTGGATGTTTTAAGGTGTAAAGACATCTTATAATGGGGGAGCAAATTTTAAAATGGATAGCGTTTTTTTTTTCTACAAAAGGGTGATTCTAAAGTCAACAGCATTTTCGAAGTCGATTAAAACAATCATTCCTGTAATATCTTGATTTTCACATTTTAATTACGTCAAAAGTAAGGCGTGTCGATTCACCAATATATCAAGATTCCATAAACCTAAACCTTAGTTGGATCTCTGATATAAGTTTTGGCAGTACGTTTTTTATACGATTTGCAATAGCACTGGAGCCACTCTTTACGTCAACATAGATCAGAGATATTGGCCTCCAGTTTTCTATATATATTTTGGATTTATTGGGCTTAGGTATACATGTGATGATACCCCCCCCCCCCCCCCCCCCCTTTGAGTAATTGCGATTCCTTTGATATTATAACCATGACTTACGAATTTATGAGAATGTATCTATATATTTCTATTTAAATTGTAATACTCAGTAGTAAAGCCATCTGAACATGGTCTTTTGCTATTTTTCATTGACTTTGGTCCACATAAGCATTCATCTCGAAAGATGACCCTCGAGCGTATTAGGCTTATCTTCCGCGAGAAGGTTTAGGTAAAGGTTCTCTAGATTGAAGTACTTTTGTTCGTTTTCATTTATTTCGTCTTTTCGATATCATTTTGAGTGGGAGACTTTTTTTTATAAAAAAAGTTCTTTGTTTTGCTATGATTACGTTACGTGGTTTCGGATCCATCGAATTTGATTATCTTGGCGATCAAGTTTTCCGTAAAATGTCTCATTTCAAGAATACAAAGAAAAAAATTGTTGGTTTTTCGCCTTCCACTTTCCATTTGGACCCTGTTCTCAAAACCAGACCATTTATCTTCTGTTCCTTCATTTCTTTTAACTTATTTCAAGAGTTTTGAGATCTCGAGCTATTGTTAAGCCGTCATTGTTTAATTTCACCGTTCATCTCTTCTAATTTACTTTCGATTTTTTTCTGCTTGTCTTCGGATTTCTGTGTTTTTATATGTACAGTATGATATTGTTTTACCCCGTATCATCAGTTTAGGAGTTTCTCAGAACAGTTGATCATTGATTGTAAGTATTATATTATTATTAATATTAATATTATTATTATTATTAGTAGTATTGCTGTTCACGTACTCTGTATTGTTTGTGTTATGGTTGTGTTATCTATGGCTATATACACGTATATATAGAGAGAATACCTAGTGTATTTGAGTGGATGTCGAAAATTATCTCATGAGTGACCGAGACAAATGGTTATTTTTCGCGAGATACTAGATTTTCTATTTATTGTACGCTTTTTGTAAGAATCTGATAATTCCATTGTTTCAACCTTGAATTGATGCATGAAAGTAAACAGCGCATTGAATCATCGATACGCGGAAGTGATTTGATCGACAATCGGAAGAGACGGTGTCTTGCAATCTGTTTCAGCTGGCGGGTTTCTAGTTCAAACATGGCCTGAAAGCCAGAAATATAAGTTTTTGGTTACGGACTTCCAGGCCGTGTTTGGACTAGCGGGTTTCATGCATCAATTGAAGGTGAATATGTGTTGAATTATTGCTGGAAATGATCGGTATCCACTCAAAAACACTAGCTTTTCTCTTCATTGTACGTTTTTAGAACAAATTGATCATTTCAAGCGATAATTTGGCTCGTATTCACCTTGAAGTAATGCTTGAAAGCCGCCACTTTGATTGATACTGTGAAAGTGAAATTTTCTATATTTTCACAGTGGGGGATACGATTTCTGTCTTTCTGCAATTTCTTCGATAATCTATCATTTAGCGTATAATAAATATTGTTATTATTTCCAGGTCTCCAGGTCTCCTCCTTGTGTAACGACGTTGGTCTGTGGTTTCCAGTCGCCAAACATCATGTAAATTAAAATTTTCTATGAGATTTTGTTTTTCATTAGATCTGGGACTATTTTTGTGTTTATAATCAAATTTGTCCATTTCCGAGCTTCTAGAGACGTTCCAGTTTTCGCCAATCATAAAATACGTGTTGCCGGTATTTCCTGTTCTGTTTAAGAAATCGTTGTAAAATTCGGGATTATCTGCCTTTGGTCCATATACAACTGACAGTGTAAACATCTGATCTTGTATACTTATATTACTTACAGAAACATTCCCCGATTATCGTAGGTAGTGTTATGTGCTGGAGGGATTTTTTGAAGAGAATTGCAGTTGCACGACAAGAACTTGACTGAGAGCAGTACAATGCTTCGCCACCTAATTCATTTGCTCAACCTGTTTACTGGAGTGAGCGTCTACCAAGAGAGAAATGTCAAATTTATCCCTGAGGTGTGAGAAAGTGTTTCTGCGTTTAACTTTATCTAATGTAGGACAGTGACAATTTACACTTCCTTTTATTATCTTAGCCAATTTACACTCCCTATAATTATCGTATCTACAGTAAACTCAGTTAAGTCTCATGACATTCAAAGTTATTGGAAGGCAACTTGGCTACAGTCATTCTGTCATCAGCAGATTTGTCCGAAAAAATCAACAAACCAGCGATGTTGAGGAGCGAGGAAGGTCTGGACAACCGCGAACGACCTTTCATCGGGAAGATAGGAGTCTGACACGCCTCGTTAAGGGTGAACCCATTGCTTCAAGTGGGTTTTAAAACACATTTGTCTCCCAACAGGCTTTTGTGCAACAGAACTGCCCAAAACCATTTCAAGGCCTTGGCTATGAGGCCCGGAAGGTTCATCAAGCATCCAGCTCTGTCCGATCAGCATCAAAGATGACGTTTGGAGTGGTGTATGGAACGGCAGCATTGGAATCTCAGGACATGGTGGAGAGTCCATTGGTCAGACGACAGTAGGTTTCCTGCTTCACGTCATAGATGATCGCATGAGAGTGTGGAGGCACAGAATACTGCTTATGTGCCCAGGAACATCAGGCCTACTGTTCCTTACGGTGGAGGATCAGTAATGTACTGGGTATGCCTCTCCCATAATTGTAAACTTGATATGGCGTCTGTACGTGGGAATCTCAAAGCTCATCAGTACATCCGAGACAATCTCAGTTCGGTTGTCGTGCCTCATTTTGACAACCACCCATTGGCTACGCGCACTATATTCATGGACGACAATGCAGGGCCACATCGTTCCCATGCTTTGAGAGCATTCCTTCAGAACAACGCTGTTACATCAATATCTTGTCCTACAATTTTGTTGGATGGAGTGTGCAAGCAAGATCCACATGTACAGAATGGTGCCGATTTGGAAGCTGTATTACACGAGGAGTTGTAGCAGTTGCCTCTGGATCGTATCAGAAGGCTCACTGGTAGCATTAGGAGGAGGGTTCAGGCTGTCATCCGGGTACGTGGTAGATACGCTCGCTTCTGATGTCGGACACTGTTATTGAGTTCGGGAGATCACAAGTTACATTTTTTTGTCAGCAATTACCGGCAATGTTTTAACATGACTATTCCAGCATCATACTTGTCGAGAGAACATTTTTCCATCAAAAACATTAGTGACATATAAGTAATTAGCGCCATTAAAATACTGCATATTTTCATCATTGTGTTGTCTTTTATTTATTTATAGACCATTCTTTTCGCAAACAATCACTTTTGGCCATCTTAAAAAAATATCTTGAAAGAAATGACAGTTTATATTAACACAACTGCGAAAAAAACAGGGGGTGTTTAACCCTTTGAACCCGAGCGGCCGCTTTTCAGGCTAGGAACAATATACGTCATAATATCATTAAATAGCATGGTTGTTCAGTAAATGTGCGGGGTAAACCAATCAATATTTTCAACATGCAGCCCTGAGGTTGCACGTTGAAAATATTGATTGGTCTACCCCCATTAATGAATATGGACTCTTCTAATTGCTGCCATGGAACTGACATGAAAATACCACTAGAGTCCAAATGGTTAATTAAGTTAAATGTGTATCGTGAGATTTGTTCTTCTCGACCACCCAAACCACCCAAGTTGATTATACAACATCAAAATGCATTCATATATTCAAAATCGAATTCGATGATTCAAATGACCGAAATATGGCGATGGACAAAATAATTGCAGGGGTCAGGATATATGCTTCAAATACATCAAGAGCCATTTAGCAATGCCATCAAATTTGTAAACTGTCAGAGAAATCACTTGTCATCATCCAAAAATTGCCCTGTCTGGACAAAAAAAAAAAAACAATGCGGAACGTAAAATTCGAAAATCAAATCAGTTTCAAGGAGGCCAGAATGAGTACATCATAGCCATCATATGCTGCAAAATTATAACAAAAAATACCGACTCGATCAGTAGAATGCCAGACACAAAACACGTGTATAAAAGGTCCAATTTCCTCCTCAGAGAAGGTCTTTACAATAAAACAAACATAACCTCTATCCACCCAAACAAATTCAGCGGACCAAACAGCAGGGAAAATGAGGTAACCGAAAAAAAAACAAGCACTAACAATAGAAAAACCTAAACCAGTACACAAAACGACAACAATCCGAAATCAGAAAAGAAAAAGGCAAACTGATAGACACAAGATCCCAAACACAGATCCCAACAAAATCTTAGAATCAGATAAGACAACAAGAACAATGTAACAATAAAAAAAGGAAAACCAGAAACTAGAATCAGACATAATACCCAAGCGCCTTCAAAACTTGGTCACATGTTTGATGGCCTTGGAAACATATCAGTCGATGAATGCACCGATAGCATATTCTCGACAAAACTGCGTCAGAATTCTTCTTAGGACACTGAGTTAAATTTAATTCTGAGTTTGATCATTTCCTGAGAAACTGAAAGCACAGTTTGTAAATGCGGAGATAACAAGCATAAAAAATCATCAAAAGGAAACGCTGGTGCAATTTCCCACATACGGACGCTATCTAAATCTCCACCATCATATGAATCACAACAGTAATAATATGATCAAATGGACTTGTCGAGGTTTTAGATCATTTTAGGAATGATCGTATATTTCTGTCTATTTCTTATTACCCCATTTACATTAAGTTTGGCCTTTGTTTTTGGGGGGTTCATAACTCAAGAAATAGACAGTTAAAATAAAACCCAGGTCGCCTCATGCTTCCTAGAAGTGATAACTGAATCACAAAATGAAATGCGTAAGTTAAAAGGAACAGCATAGGTCACGCCACACAAAACTTCAATACCATTTTACACTTTACCAGAGGATGTTGTCATTCAAGGAAATGCTGAGTTAAATTTAATTCTGATTATGACCATTTCGTGAGAAACTGAAAACACAGTTTATAAATCTAAACCCAGATGACATAAAGTTGGTTGAACACTGTACCAGAAAGAGTTCATCGCGCTATTTGGAGATTGGCAAGTTTTGTTCGCGTGAGTTTCTTTTATGGATTGCATCGCAATTATTATAACCGGCCATTGTTTACGTTTGAGTTGGGTAAAACGATGAACGCAGACGGTCACCTATTGCGTATAAAAACTTGAACTCGGAATAACAAGCATGGTAAGGATTTCAGTGTCTATTAAATTTTATTTTGAAGTCATTTTGATATGATCAGATAATTAATTCAGATATTAATTATTTTTCATGTTGAAACAATATGAGCATGCAGGTGTTATTTTCCGTAAAGAAAGTATAACGCAATTTTTAAGACAGAAATTGGTGGCGGGGTTTAGGGCGGGCTTAAATGCATGTTTTCGGTTCATTTTGTTATGAAACATAAGAATGAAACACTTAAGCCAATCATTTTGCATAAACGTACCTGAACAGAAAAACAATATAATTATATTTTAATGAACGGAAAGTCTATGTCAAAACTATAAAGTTGCTGTTTTGGGCCTGCATAAAATACTCCCAAAGAACCAGGTATTCACGATAATTCCATTTGTAAGCATTATACTTCGTATAAGGCGTGGGCATATGAAAATGCTTTTCATATTCGTGTAACATCTGTCACGGTCAGAAACGGCTCTGTTCACAGTTCTGTACCTTTGGAATCGAATCTACAAGCTGTAGCAGTACGCTTACCGTTAGACAAGATTTCACGTTATGTTCAGCTTACATGTCACCAAATAAACCCCTTCGGCAGATTGATATTGAGCAACTCCTTCACCAACCCCAACTCCGTACATATTGATAATGAGAGGTGTATGCACATAGTCATATTTGTGATGATTACTGCAACAAAGACGACATAAACTGCAAAACAGTAGGTACACAGAGCGACACACGCGTGTATATGGGTTAATCGATATGGCATGAGTGCCAGTGCGGAAAGGCTGCAGTCCTCGAGTTCTCTCCTTACGCGATGGCACAAGTGCCATTTCGATTAACCTATTCACACGCGCGTGTCGTTCTGTGTTTACTACACGCCTTTTCGTCTAAAGAACAACAATTATTAGAAGGACACTCAGCAATTAATTTGACATCTATCAACACAAGGAACACATTTTACGGCTAACCAAATCCACGAGGGGAACCGATCTTACTCTTTCGTCCTACTGGCACATAGAACACAATGGAACTCGGGGGACGATTTTTAGCTACAGTTAGCGATTCAAATTGTGATTGCGTTGCGCGATTTGTAGAAAGTTCCAGTGAATTTCGCTTCTATTTAAAAATAGTCTGTCAACGATTTCCGTTCTGCACATATGTGCGGAACAGATTGCGGAACAGATTTTCATTTTCCGCAGGGTTTAGTGTTTCTGTAGATGGGGATTTCCTTCACAAAATAGTGATTCATCACTAAAAGAACTGTGCTCCAACGCTGCTGAGTCCAGCGAACACACTGACGTACCCATTCCATTCTGACGGTACGACGACGTTGGATAAGGATTGGTACGTGGTATAGACGCCTACTGCGGGTGCCGTGTTCAGCGAGTCTGTTGCGACAGTTTGTGCACTGATTTCAATGTTAGCTCTATCAGGAGTAATTGCTGCTGTCCTCGTCGTCGGAAGGAAGCGATCCCGCAAGTGAGACGTCCTGCCGTGTCGGTCTTGTGCAGGGATCGTCACTCTTGGTCGACCTGAACGCGGTCGGCCGGCAGTTGATCCAGTAGTTCTATACCTCCCAATGAGACGGTAAATAGTGGCCACAATAACTCCAGACGCAGCAGCGTACTCAGCGGGAGGTTTCACAGCCTTGTGCCTACCAATGGTACGCAACCTCTGACGTTCGGAGGTCCATTGATAGAAACATTGCTTGTGCTTGCTATGGGTAACCACAAGAATCTGCCGTGCTTTGGATGCCATTCGATATGAAATTGCGCGCAATTCATACGCGCAATTAAGCCTAGATAAGCGCACAGTTCGTGATATGGCTTCTAGTTTTAACTGTAGATTACTTGTTAGATCAAAATTAGATTGTTAGATTACGGTTGTGTGGTTTACAGTTCTGCAAGACAGTTGTACCTCAAACCACCATTCAGGACGTCGTCAATAAATTCAGTGCTCGTTGGAGCAAGGTGATCTTCCCTTGAGAACAGCAGAATTAAACTATAACTTCAATATGCTTCTAAACTATTTGCCAACTCATCAAACTCAATTGTGTCTCAGACGCTCAGAAAGCATTTTTTTTAAAAAACACCATAAACACATTCATCTATTGGGAATATGATTTAAACCCCATAATCTGATCCGATAAGAGACCCGTCAACCACAGATTCCTCCTTGGCATCTTCGAAACTCACTGTTATTTGACCTTGATTCCTTACAAAAATGCGAGAAAACATTTCTGCAGTTCCATCTAAAATATGCTGAAACAAAGTATAGTGCATATAAAATGGTCTATCCGTATGGATCTAAAGATGGTGACAAACATTCATCGACGATTGTTACTGGTGATCAGGTTACCTCAGTCAGAATACCAGATAATAGTTAAATTTTCACAGCTGAGGTTAATGCGTTACAACTGGGTCTTGAACACTTCGAGATTGTTGAAGAAAGGAAATCGATTTTCTTTCCTCTTTGGTAGCTTTACTAAACCCCATATTGAAGAACCCCTCGATTTTGGAAGTTGGTGAGAAGTCAAATACTCTCATGTCTGACCAATAATGATATCATGTTTTGCTGGTTCTTTGAACACGTTGGTAGCTCCAGTAAAATCAGGACAGTCTGTGCAGCGAAACAGGCATTAAACAAGCCTATCGATGATTTTAAAATTAAGTGATTTTAAACCACATAATCAGTCACAACATCAAATATATATGGCAGGGGGTATGGGTTGGATGGGATGACAAATAACAAGTAAATCGTTTATATCCAACTATCAATCATACATATCCTTAACCTTTGTATTAAAGTTCATGTAATTCAGACACGATGTCATATAGGTCATGCAAGATTGCACATTCCATTTTGTCGGAGGGTAACGCTCATCCACGGTTCTCCGAATCCCATAGCACTGCACTCTACTACTATAATGTGGATTCACGACGAATCCGTGGACTCTGGAGTTTCAGGAACATTATCAGGTTGTTTGTGGTAATTCAATGTAATCACATCAAATCAAACAAAGCCTTCGAAGATATCACAGTCCTATTAGAAGGTTTCCGATCTCAAAGAAACCACGTGCCACCATAGAAAGTAATATAGTGACCTCCAGTATACAGCATGGGTGGTGGAGACACGTGTCACCCTAACAGCACACGATAAACATGCGCACTGACATTACGTATCACTTTGGTAATGTCATCATAACATAACTACTGACGCGTTCTACCACGAAAACGAATCATGTCGTAACTGGGTCACGGAACAATGACGTCACTTCCGCCTCCCAATTCCCTCCACCAAATGTTGATCGTCCGGGTATATGATATACAACTAGTGCCGCTCGATGGAATCGGAGTGTATCTAAATACCGAAGAATTACCGAAACAAACATAAACTATGTTCATCTGGCTCGGATCCTCAGAACATCTTCGGTTCCGACTACCCTGAACATCTACTACCCATTCTTAACCGAGTCTACCTATTTCTGTCTCCGCTTTACCTTGAGACTCTCGCTGTAGGACTATGTTTAGTCTTATCTGACTATGTCTAGACTTCTGTCATCAATCATGACCTAAATACGCCGGTCAGAACCTATCATTTATCTTAGCCCCCGCCTGCTGTTACACAATTTGTTTGGTACAAAGATTTGTATAGCCCCCTTCGATTGAGTTTACGAGTCAGTCGAACAATGCCGGGACAGATTACTCTCTGACGGCTCGAATCTTATCGAACAGATGAGCTAGAAATTGTTCGCTCCAGTGAATCTTCTTGCTACTCTTCGCCTCATCTCGGAAAGATTATTTCAAAACCACATATCCACGAAAAGCATTTTGTGAAGAGGAGTCTACAATCAGACAGAATTATCCTGGTTTCTACTTCAACTACTGCTGTTATTTTGCCGTTATCTGTCAGTATGTGGGTGTGGTGGCGTTGCTGGGCACGGTTCTCGTCAGATCATTGCGTTTATGCAACGTCGAGCCCGGTTAATCATTGGATAGGTGACCGTTTCAGCGATCAATTCGGACTCCCGCGTTGTGTCCTTGGGCAAGGCACTTACCCAGACTGTCCACATGGGGGAACGATGACTCCGTGTACTAAGGCGTATTGCACGGCGAGGGTACGCATGTCTTCAACCAATCTAACTCAGCCTGTGCTGCAGTGCGGACTTACGATGTTGGGGAGCTGGCAGCTGCTCGTCGTTGCGCGGTGGTTCTCTCCGTGTACTCCGGCTTCCTTATCCGTGAAACTGTTACGGCCATGATTAGCCATTGTGCATAAGTATGCGACCTTAAAAACCAATACATAAATCTGTCAGTAATAATACTTTGGTCAGCCGCTGATTGTCTCAGAATATTCCAACACTTTGCTTCTATCATTATTTCAACTGTATGTCCTAGCATCGCGACTCATGAGTGCTAGAATGTCCTATGTCCTCTATGGGACATAGGACATCCTAGCACTCAGCCGACGATCGTTTTCCCTCGATACTGCTTTCACCCGGTACTACCGTCTTCCGCTACTGCTGCCATGTATTATAGTTGCTGCCTGCCCTGTGCTGAGGTCTCCAACAATCACTTTTTACTTGTAGCAACAATTGCTCTATTTACATCTACCCTTACTGAACGCAGCTTATAATACCAGAAGTCCAATACGTTTTTTCCTCCACTCTTGCCACTACTAGCATTACAAACCTCCTTAATTGATTGTTCTACGAACATTGCTAGCAACACGTGCCGCCATAGCAACAAACATGCCGTCATTCAATGACCGAAACGGACGACGGAAAACGTGTAACATTAACAAGGGCTGCGCATGTGCTGCGTGAACACGTATGGCCATGTTAATGGCGTTAAAATATAACCGCTCACTTGGGATATGCGACAAAACACCTGACTCTGTCAGTGCGCCGCAACATGGCATCACTTTATAAGTCGTCCACTTCTTTGTCACAATGATGTCGAATACAACACTCTCTTCTATTCTATATACAGCTGACACTTCTTTAAGTGCATTTGTAAGTGCGGGAATGACAAAGAGCTGAACTG
The DNA here is from genome assembly GCA_031216915.1 of Pictodentalium vernedei. Classification (NCBI taxonomy): domain Eukaryota; kingdom Metazoa; phylum Mollusca; class Scaphopoda; order Dentaliida; family Dentaliidae; genus Pictodentalium; species Pictodentalium vernedei. The sequence goes on along the minus strand of CM062296.1, from coordinate 843,507,948 downwards.
CGCGGTGGTTTCCCAACAGCAACCTGCATATTTACTTGAGTTGATATTCGTCATTCATTTGGTTCATGCACTTCCATCCAACCCGTTTTAGCCCTTTGCACACTGATGTCAAAATATCAAAATTTCAAACTGCAGCTTTTCCCATAATGCAACTAGGAATTTAACCAATTCACTCTTGTTTGACAGAGCTCATTCAGCTCTGTCAAACAAGAGTAAATTGGTTAAATTCCTAGTTGCATTATGGGGAATAATCGCTGCTTGACATTTTCGAGTTTTGACATCAGAGTGCAGAGGGTTAATTGATCCCAAGAATGTGATACGAGTTTATTCGCCGACATTCACAACTTACCAATTCATCTGGACCATGCTTTTGCAGTATGATCTAGAGATTTCACAGTATTTTGTTTCTTTGCTGTGTTTTTCTTGCAATTTTTGAAAAGCAAAAGAACAGGTTTCTTGGATATTAAGCTGAAGACAAAAATAGTTGCTAATATCATTCTTAAGAAATTCAACATAAATAAAATAACTTATTGTTATCAATGTTCTGTTTTCCATCTGTCAACTATTTAGAGTAATCTCCTTTAAGATGTTGTTGCCAGTTGTGTCAATCTTTTTAACAATAGCTATATCTCCTGACCTTTCATTTTGATTGACAAATTTTGGGTCCCGGTTAGAGCGAAACAAATTTGAACTCGTTTTTACCTGTATTCTTTAATTGCAATCTCAACTGGAGACTCATCCATCCGCCATGCTTTTCGGTATATCAGCTCCACAAAAATAACGTATAGAAATATAGAATAAACGTATAATGTTTTCAAGTAAAAAAAAACTATTCTACGAGTAGGATAAAGAGTTAGTTGCATTCTTGATTCTACGAGTAGAATAATTTTCTTACCTTCAAAACACTATACGTTTATTTTGTTTATCCCATAAATATTCTAAAGGGCAGTCGCGACAAAATCGGGCTATAATTCGCAACAAAACACAGCGAGAAGTGAGGAGCACATTGGTCCAATTCGATCGACCAGCAAAATTGGCAAAAATAAACAAGGCGCAGTGATACATTTCTGTCTAAAAATAATTCCCCTACAAACTCGAGCTAAACTTGCAAAAATACTTTATTATATGAGCAGCGGGTGGTGTTTTCTACTGGCATTGTGTAGTACTTTCAAAATAAAGAAATCAACAATCGAACTATTAATTATGCTTGAAAAATGTGGTAGCGGCCAGAGGTCAACAAGTCCGTCGCTACTAGGGGAATACATTCTTTCAGTGCAAAACCTACGGGGAAAATGTATCACCCTACTAGGTGAATAAAGCAAAAATTTGTTGAAGGGCTTTATTGTTCAAATAAATGACCATTTATGGGATAAAAGACCATGTCATCTTGACAAGAAGCCGTATTGGCTCTGGGAGGCGTACACATTTTTGATTTTGTGAGTTTTAATATGCGACCAGAATGTGTCCCTTGCAGGCATGTCGTTACTTGCGTGCTAGAATTTCCTAGGCTCCCTATGGGACACAGGACTTTCTACCACTCAGGAGGCGAAGTGTTGACAGTGGAACACGTCCTTTTGCACTGTACGTATTTCAGGATGCAGTATTACAACACGTTTCCCATAACATTCTGTCGCTCCTCAAGGTGATCAGCCTTTTCAGTCGATTTTAAATTATTTTTATTTTTATATATTCGAATCTGTTCATATCTATTCAACAGGTTGATTTCCACAACATTATTTAAACAACTGGTCTCATTTTCTCAGTACTGTTTTCACTGCTTAATATTTCATAATGTTGTCTCCAGATTTGACTGAAACGTTTTATTTCATCGAATATAATAACCTATATATATGGCGAGAAACAATCAGATTCCTCAACCTGCAAACCAGAGTTAGCAGCGGTTGAGGGCAAATGTACGATATAAAATGACACGACCGAATAAATGAGTTAATCGATAAGGCACGAGTGCCCGCGCGGAATGATAAAACGAGAGGCCGCAGAGCTTGCTTTTTATCTTCCCTCGATGGCACATGTGCCATATCGATTAACCAGTTTGCATGTATGTGTAGTTCTGTGATTAATAACGCCTTCCCGTCTATAAAACAACCCATTATTAGAATGACACTCAGCAATTCATTTGACAACTATCAACAAAAAAGAACACATTTTATCGCGAACCACGTTTGCGAGAACTCCTCGCAAACGTGGTTCGCGATAAAATGTGTTCTTTTTTTACTGTTTCTTCCCCTGAGTTCCGATGTGTTATATGCGCCCACTGGCACATAGAACACTTTGCAACTTGGGGGGGGGGGGGGGGCGAGTTTTAGGTATCACTAGCGATTGAAATTGTAATTGCGGTGCACTATTTGTAGAAAATTCCAGTGAAATTTCGCTTCTATTTAAATAATAGCTCGTCAACGATTTCCGTTCGGCACATATGCGCGGAACTGATTTTCATTTTCCGCATGGTTTAGTGTTGCTGTAGACGGGGACTTCATAGAACAGGTGTGTAATAAACGTACATTACGCCTCCGTACACAGCGCCATCGTGCCAATTGTGTGTAAGGAACATACCAAGACTCTTGACCAAGATCACAGAGCAGATGGCGCTGCCGGGATCTAATCGTCGACCTTTCGAATTAAAGTATATTCCTGTAACCAATGCGCCACTGCGCTCCCATTTTTATAGTATGTAATATGATTAGTTTAAGTGGATCCTGTATTTCATTCGAATAACGGCATTTGTATTTGCTTTCATCACCAGTGTCTATTACGGCACTGCTTTCAAACAATATCGTAAAAATGATCGCGATCGGTCTGTAAGTTCTGATTCTGTATCGACTCTCGTTCCTTGGGACAAGCATGTTTTCTGCATGATCATAAAACACTTGACCAGTGACAGGTAATTATAAAATAATGTTGCATCGTTTTTGTGAATAAACTGTTAAAAAGACACACTCATTTCAGAATACCTATTGAACATGATAATGACTTTCGATGCACGGCACAACAAGTTTATCCTATTTTTTAATGTTTAGTTTGAGTGTGTGTATTTTGTGTGTCCGTGTGTGTGTGTGTGGAGGGCACAATTATGTTTTGGAAGAATTTAGAATTTTCGGTCTAAAAAATGTTTGCCGGTACGTGGGTAGGATACCGTTAAAATCATACTCGCCATAACACAAACTAAGTGCATTGACAAATCGTTCCCCGAGTTCCAATGTGTTCTGTCTGCCTTCTGGCACAAAGAACACATTGTAAGTCTGGGGACGAAATGTCTGATCCCACAAATGGGCGTCTTTTCGGTATTAACATGTGCACACCATTGCAGGCGTCGTAAAAACGTCAGATGCGAGGGTGTTTCCTCCTTTTAGAACTGAAATTAGAATTTCCCGTTTTAATCACGGGCAGCTCCATGGGTCCTACACGCGTGCATTTCTTTCATTATTACGCAATACACGAAGCGTCAAAAAATGCCTTTGATGCGAGGATTTTGCGTATTATCGGTATTGTCCACATAATATCGTGAGTCGAATAACATTGAAATTACCTCACCATAACACACTGCTAAGGACATCGACAAATGTCTCAGATACACGGTTGGGGCATCTATTCGATCCTGAAAATGTTTACCCTGAGTCGGGCCATGGTCGGCTCCGTGTTCCCGTTGCTCATAACATTGGGCCTATTTCATGAAATGTTCACGCCCAGTCCACCCCTGGAACATTTTACATGTAAAGTAATTGTTACAATAAAAACAAGGTAAATCCCCCACCCCAATAAACAGAGATTCACGAGGCCGCACACGGGCAAAGTAGATGAAACAGACGAAACTTTAATCAGACAGTTGGTCTCATACCACAAAAAGAAAGAGACCAACGGGAATTCGAACACACGACCGCTGTTCGTGGTGTGACGTCGACAACTCTTTCACACGTAGAATATATTGGTTGGCGTTCGTCGTTTCCCATGAAATAGTATTGATAAAAATATATTATTATGACCATGTGCATGTCTTGTAATTTGTATTAGAGTTTCGGTCATGTTTACAATCGGGCCGCAACGAGACCGTCAGTGCGTATTGCCACCCGGTTGTAAACACGACCGAGAATCTGATACAAATTACTGGACATGCACATGGTCATGATAATGCATTTATATAGCAATCCCGTTGCACGAAACCTGTTCCCCCATTTTTCAGTTTAAATTGGGTTGAAATTGGACAAAATTTTGAATTTCAGGAATTATATTTTAATGCGTTTTAACAATGCATATATGTTATTATTTACCGGCATTTGAATCGGTTCGGAATCGGAAGGGCGTTGGGGCGGGGCTGATACAAACGTTTTTTCCAAGTTTTGGGATGCAAATTAATTTGATTGTCAGAGAGATGTTCGTCTCGTTACTTTCGTAGAAAAGACCGAGTAATTCTAACTCGATCCGAAATGGTCACACTAAACTTGTTGCTTTTGTTCACTGGGGCGAGGGAGATAAGTGACCAACATGTGCTTCTTGTCAATGCCATTAGACAGTTGAACACAATCTCTTAGACGATACTGATTGTAAGTATATCAGACTGTGATAACTTAACACAACGTCTATGATAGAATTATAATTCCGAATAAATTCTCACCATATTCTCTCGTTCCTCAAGGAAATCATATATTTGGATTAACTACAGTACGTGGTGAGTGGATTGTAACTAAGTCACCCATGGAGTGGGGTAATCACCCAAAATATCACTTTCAAATTATGTACATATGGACACAAACGTAAGCAATGTTTCAGCCAATGGACCTCCGGGTTTAACCCGGAGGTACATTGGCTGGAACTTTGCTTTTGATTGTTTTGATTTGCAACAAATTTGCAATCATTGTTAGGATGGAATCGTCACTCTGTCGGTGATTTAGTGATAATACACTCTCCACGTACTGTAGATCTCGTCTTCAAAAAAATTCTGATCAAAATATTAGTTAATTGAGTTGTTTGTTCCAATACTCACCGATGTCTTGGCTGTTTATTTCGCTGTCATTATAATGTAAACTTTTCATGATTTCAATCACCTATTTTATTTTTTAAAATAAGATGATCTGTCTTACCCTACATATCTTTCGCTGGCAACGTAATGGCCTTAGAGACTGATGTGATGTTAAATATAATAATTAAATTAAATTATTAAATATTGATAGAGCTGGGCGGTTTTGTTTCTTCAGATTCAGTTTCGGTTCGGTTTCGTGAAAAAGACGACTTGGTTTCGGTTCAGTTTTTCTGTGTGTAAAAACAAAGAGTAAACAAAAACTTCGGGCTCTGCAACAGTTTATACGACACAACTCGCCACACAAAAAGTCATGTCCTCAAGTATCTCCATTGTGTTCACTCTAACATCCCTTTAATTATTCTTACGAGTTCTAGGGATTCAGTTGCCAAGCCTGTTGAGTCAGAAAAAAAAAATCGGGTAACAAATAATGAAGTTCATCTAATCTGTGTTATGTTCTCAGTATCACATTTTCTCCCGCATTGACTTGTCCAGTGGAGTCCGGTGTAGTCCGGTGGAGGTCGGTGGAGTCCGGTGGAGTCCGGTGGACGAGTCAATGCGGGAGGAAACTTGTCAGTGAGAACACTACGTATTCACCCCTTTTCCCGACAGATTAACTGAGGGGAGTCCACAGAGGTCCTAACCCAGTTCCCTCACAGGAAGATAGTTTGATTAGTCTGTGTAAAATCACAGTAAAACAGTTTGGCAGGCTTTTTGCTGATTCTCACGGTTTACTTTGTGAGAACATAGAGAACACAGGGGAAATGTTTGTGGGAACCCAAACACGATAGTAATAGTTCTAACTAAGTCGAAGGGACAAACCCCTTCATCATCGCACACACACGCAACCACCCATTGCCCCACTCCATTTCCATTGTGCTCGCACTGCCTCGGAAGAAATTGCAATGACAACGATGGCCGCTTCTACGATCAAATCGAGAGCCATTTGTGACAGGTGAGTTCGACGGGATTTCATGAATGCATATTGCGAAATGAAGACCCAATCAAGTTAGTTTAGATAATGGGATTTAACGACACTTTCGATAGCCTGGGTCACCTCGTGTCGGACAGAATTACGAGTGCAGGAAGCCGGTGTATCCGGAGAGAACCACTGAGCAACTGTCAAACTGTCCAACGAACTCACTCCACACACGCACGGTTAACATTGGTTGGAGACAAGTGCACCATGGACGTGCAGTATGCACTAGTACATGGCGACAGCGTGTCACCACGCGGAGAATCGGAATCAAGGGCATTTGACCAAGGTCACCATGCAGTTACCACTGGAGCGAATCGAACCGAACTTTCGATTTGAGACCCAATTCCGAAACCACCGAGCCACAGCGCTTCCAAACTAATCAAGAAAAACGAACGAAAAAAAAAACTTAAGTTCACGCATTTTTTTCGACGAGACATATTCTACAGTGTTGTAGGAGAAGGAAGCGGATAGGGAATTTCGACCTGATCGCGACACAATCGCGATCCACTTGGAACTCTCTATTCGCGTTTGTAATCACAACACTATACATCCAAATATATGTTATGGATAAAGACGAGACAGCACCTGGGGATCATTTAGACAACCGAGAGATGGAATTTAATAACAGTGATATTTTGTAGTAGTCTAAATAAATAGAGGATATGGAATGAATGTTTTTCTCATATAATATTTATGAAACGAGTCTAAGAATTTTCCGTTTGGGCGAGCCTCTGACGAGCTCAAACGGAAAATTCGGACGAGTTTCATAAATATTCATAAATATTATAGGAGAAAAGCACTCATTTCATATTTTCCATTTATCATATGACACACACACGCACAAATTAGCCACTTAGCATGACCCTTCTAACCCATCACCTAACTTGAGTTGCAGACGGCACTTGGAAAAAACATCCTCGTATAACTACAAGTTTTCATTTTTTGCTTCCAAAACATAGGTTATGACCACTCATTGGAACGAGCTCGTCGGGCTCATTCCAAAGAGGGGTCATAACCTATATTTTGGAAGCAAAAAGTGAAAATATAAAAAAAAATGAATGGCGTTTTTCTTGTAGGTAAAAAAATAATAAAATATAACCCACCCTAAATAGGACAGATAACGTAAATTATCCCTACCGAAATTATGCAAATGTGGCCCAGTTGTATTTTGTTCAGCCAATCAAATTGTCTAGTTCTGAAATTGACCAATGCAACTGACGGAAGGCTTTATTTATCACTGATTAATGTGAAAGCAAAATATCAAATGTTTTACAGTGAACAAAACGGACGAGTCATATGATAAATAACCATATTCCACTACAGTTTGATATGTATCGATTCTTTATAACACAATTCTCAAGAAGCAAACATAAAGACAAATATGTGTTTGTTTATAACCGCCAACGCTCAGACATTGTAATTAGTATTTGGTATGGACACGTATCTCTCACTGTTAGCGTGTTTCGATCTGTCGGACGAAGTTTTCGTTGTACATGTCGATGCACTACCACATCCATTTACGTTCTTTTTTGCGATCAGATTTATGAGGTACTTTCTAAAAAATTTACCGGACACTGCGTACAGATAGAAGTTCATACAGAACGTAAAATAGTACAGAATTTGAAACACCTCATTCAGAAGATACGTTGTTTTCGTCCTCGAAACTTGAATCTTGAACATGTATGCGAATAACTGTCTCAACCGCAGAATGTGCCCAGGAATTACGAATATAAAAAAAGTCACAGACACGAGCATCAATAATCTGGTTATCTTACGCTGTGACCTCGACTTCCACGTCATAGATCTACTTGAAGTTGACTGTCCATTAAAATGTGCAACCTGTCGCGACGATAGCCTATTTCTATTCATTTCGTATTGGCAAATATTGTAGATTATCCGACCTGTAGTGAACAGAATTATTACCAACGGCACTAGTCCAGTAACGAAACTGTCAACGCATGTCATGATATTTATAAAATTAAAGAACTGCTTCTTTGGTAAACACACCGTTTGGTCATAAACAGTCTGCACAGAAGACGTCCACAAAGCAAAATTATACAGAAGACATGCGCATAATGTTAAAAGCAAGATGACATATTTTTCTCTAGTTTTTCCACACAGTCTCGAAGCTGCAAATGGGTGACAAATTGCAATATATCTTTCAACTGTTAATGCAACGACAGACCAAATTGAGAGAAAACCCGATACATATGATGCGTAAACAATAAGCTGACATGCGATACTAGTATTCATTATGTTGGAAGAAAAGCTCAGATCCAGCCATAATATGAGAATATTGATAAGAAATATATTGTCAACCACCGCCATCGCTGCCAAGATCGTGCTACACGAAAAATGTTTCATTGGGGTAAAGGTAAAAACTATTAGGGAGAGAGTGTTACCGGTAAATCCTGATACGAGGAATATGGGTATGATCACAGTCTTCAAAAGTGTCATTGTGTTTGTTATGCTCATCAAGTCTTCAATTTGCGTCTTTGTTTTATTATCCTCGCCATAAAGCGTCGGGTGTTGGGTTTGATTTTCCATGTTTCGTGACTATTTCGACTACTTTGGTTGATGTGTATTTCTTACACTGGAACCTGAAAAAGATACAAGTACAGTGATTAATTATAAGTTTTTATCATATGACGCGTCCGTTTTGTTCACTTTTAAACATTTGATATTTTGTTTTCATATTAATCAGTGATAAATAAAGTAGGGAGAATTTACGTTATCTGTCCTATTTAGGGTGGGTTATATTGTATTAATATTTTACCAACAACAAAAACGCCATTCATTTTTTTTAAAAAAAAAACATCCTCGTGTAAATAAAACAAATCATTTTTTGCTTCCAAAACATAGGTTGTTACTCCTCATTGGAACGAGCTCGTCGAGCTCGTTCCAATGAGGGGTCATAACCTACGTTTTGGAAGCAAAAAATGTTTTTTTTATTTCCACGAGGATGTTTTTTTCCAAGTGCCGTCTGCAACTCAAGTTAGGTGATGGGTTAAAAAGTCATACGAAATGGCTAATTTGTGCGTGTGTGTGTCATATGATAAATAGAATATGAAATGAGGGTTTTTCTCATATAATATTTATGAAACTCGTCCGAATTTTCCGTTTGGGCTCGCCAAAACAGAAAAATCTTAGACTCGTTTCATAAATATTGTATGAGAAAAACACTCATTCCATATCCTCTATGTATGGACCCAATAAGTAGAAGATAAATAAGAAGTTGATGTTAAATTGACGAGAGAAATCTTACCGGTCGAGGGCCGTTAGGCCAGAGTCGGGGTGATTTCTCTCGCCTGTTTAACACCAACGAATTATTTATCCTACTCACAAACTACAACTGAAACGGTAACCCAATTAATTTACTAGCCAATGATCAACATCTTGATCGATCAAAGAAGCAATTGCTCGAATAAACGTTACTTTTGGACTGCTGTATTATATGAGTTAACAAAGGAACAAACTTACTCCAAAACAGGCAAACTTTGTCAGGGACCGATCAGGACTATTTAAAATACGCTCTAGCCTCGGAGCCTATTTTTTCAATTCATGCGCCAGATTTCAATTTACGGAGTCACACTGCTGTTTGTAACACACACAGCAAGTATGTAATAGCTCTCATCATTTTCATTTAGTACACTATAGCAAGCATTAATCTTCACTGTGGTTTCTGATCAAGTCTTGGCTGCCTATTTAGGCAGCCAAGACTTCATCAGAAACCACAGTGAAGATTAATGCTTGGTAATTAAGACTTGAAGTATTAACTTAAGCACTCTACAACAATGATAAATGATAATCATATATAATATATGTAAGAGTGTCTCTCTCGATTATCCATCGAAAGAATATCAAAATATGATCTGAGAAGTTACTCGCCAACTGAGAAGCCTATTTCTGAGATTTAAGAGCCAGGTCCTGATGTTTCAGAACCAAATACGCACTGGCGCATGCCCAGGTCGGTCCCTGCTTTGTCACGCTGACTCACATCTGTTATTTGAGACAGTGTAAAGCACGCACGCTACGTTCTGACATACTTGTTCACTTTCCGACACGAGGTGACCCTGGCTATCGGAAGTGTCGTTAAACCCCAAATAACTAAGTGAATACTTGTTCACTTGTATAATCATTATATGGTCATCCTTCACCATTCACCCAATGCGAGTAGCAGACGATACTTGCAAAATAAATTCTTCAGTTACTAAAATGTTTCAATTTTTGTATCAAAAATATAGCTGATAACCCCACATTGGAACGAGCTCAACGAGCTCGTCCCACTGAGGTGTTATAGGCTATCTTTTTGAGACAAAAATTGAAAACATAATAGAATTTGAATGGAGATTTTTGTATTTTGGCCTGGTCGGTTTTGTCCACTGCGTTAGGTAAAGGATTCATTCTGTAAATCATCAACGGTACAGGCAATTATTCAGCTTCTTATCAGGGCAAGTGATTAATCGGTTAAGGGTAATCCATGTGATTAATCGATTAAGAACAAACTTTAACCGCTTCAGCTCTATTAAAAAACCTGTTGTTGTTGTTTAGTTTAATAGATGCAAAATATCACACAGTCAGATGTTGGATATATAACTACACAACTATTAAGCGAGAGGTAGTCAGACTATATACCAATGAAAAAGCAATGGATGACCCCGGTAAATGCGTTTTCAGGAACGGAAATCAGATTTTGTCCACAGGTAAATGACGTCCGTAAAACGCGAGCAGATCGCGTCTGCTGGCAGACCACATGCTGATTACTTATGCAAAATGAAAAATGCAGTCCGATTAGTCCATATCCAGACCGGATACTGATTACGATCGAAAAAACGAGCCTACTCTATTCTGGAGACACAGTCTGCTCACGAATTCTGCTTCGTAGACATATTGGTCCCAAACACACGTTCCTTAATACAGACGCAATTTTATCACACATTGACGACCAATTAGACCATTAACCCTTTACCTAACGTAACGGCCAAAACCAGCCAGCGCTATTCTCAAAAATCGTCAATTAATTTTCAAAATATTTTCATTTTTTGTCTCAAAAACATAGGTTATGACCCCTCGTTGGAACGAGCTCGTCGAGCTCGTTCCAACGAGGGGTCATAACCTATGTTTTTGAGACAAAAAATGAAAAAAATTAGTTATTCAAGAATTTTGTTTGCAAGTGTCGTCTGCTTTTCATGTTAGGTAAAGGGTTAAGGAAATGTCCATAACCCGTCCAATAAACGACTGACGCCAAATCCAACGTGACGTAAGTAACATTGTGCTTGAGCTGGTTTCATAAGTGGAATTCAATCAATCTTCTATTAACTGTTTAACTAATTGAACTAGCCGACGACATTTGTAAAATTAATAATATTTTTGAATAACTAAACATTTTCATTTTTTAAGATCCCCATTGGAATAAGTTCGACAGGCTCGTTCAGATAAGGGACCCTAACTTAGGTTTGAAGGCAAAAATTTAAATCACATTAAAATGTTCTTGTCGATTTTCGTGAAAAGTTTTGGTCAGTATTTGCTTCTTTCATTAAGGAAGGGGTAATCTTCACTTTATGTGATTACAGAAATCTCAAATTCGTCTCAATAAATCCTGGTTCAGATCAACTTTAGTAACTCGGTTCAGAAATTTCATATCAAACAGTGACCCATCAGAAATCCTCTTTCCTAGAGTTGCATTTTTTGCCCATGACTATATATTGATTTATTGGTCCTTAACGCCACATCAATATGCACATGTAACCCTACCTCGATGCTAGCCCGTGACTTTTAACTTCTACGATAAATCATAAACGTTTTGAGAGATCTTACACTTCCAGTTGTTGGAAGTGCCGTTAAACCTAATGAACAAACAAGCCATTTACTCTTTGTCAAATTTGTCATTTACGTGGATAATAATTCGCTTCGGACAATTATATTCACATGGCGAAAATATTCTAAAAGATACTGTAAACGGGTTTATTAGTTTTTCCCTGGCCCAGCGTTCTAGAATCACTGACAATCTTATTCGATACATACTGAAAAGGGGATAACATTGCCGACTTGTTGACTTCTCTGCCGTTTTCAGATCAGTAATACAGATATGTATATCACTGGGCTCGGTGGAAGTTCGCCGATTCGTTTCGATGTCGTCATTATGGCCTAATTCGGTGTCGACATCGTATCGGTTTCCTGATTCGTATATTTTCAAATCGAGTAACGGTTTTCATATCGGCGGAATCACGCCGCAGACACGAACGAAGAGTTTCTTTTCCACTCAATGGGTTTATTGACCTACTTCTCTGCCTTACAAGTTACACAGTTCTACAGCGCGGATTGGAATGCCACCCTCCACTTTGTAATTAATTTAAGTAATAATTACGTATCGGGCGCACTCCAGTGATCCCACGAAGTCACTGCACAAGTAATCAATAAATACTGTACACAGATCGACACACGCGTGTGAATGGGTTAATCGATATGACACGAGTGCCAGCGCGGAAGGATAGAACGAGAGGCCACAGGCCTCGAGTTTTATCCTTCCGCGATGGCACAAGTGCCATATCGATTAACCCATTCACACACGCGAGTCGTTTTGTGTTTATTACACGCCTTCGCGTCTATAAAAACAATTATAAGAAGGACACTCAACAATTCATTTGATAATTATCACCAAAAGAACACATTTTCTCGCCAACCAAACTTGCAAGGGAAACTGTGTTACTCTTTCGTCCTCTGAGTTCCAATCTGATCTATGTGCCTACTGGCGTGTCTACTGGCGTGCCTACTGGCACATAGAACATATTGAGACTCAGGGGACGACTTTTAGCTATCGCTAGGGATTGAAATTGTAATTGCGGTACACGATTTGTAGAAAATTCCAGTGAAATTTCACTTCTTTATAAAATAGTCCGTCAAGGATTTCCGTTCCACACATGTGCGGAACAGATTTTCCTCACGGTTTAGTGTTGCTGAAGATGGCGTTTTCATAGAACAGGCGTGTAATAAATCAGATAAAGGTCGAGGTCACTCCATCTTAGTTCAAATCGAGGTCACTCCATCTAATGGAAAATCGCAAACTGAGTTGTAATTTAAACAACATTTCACTTGGAACATCGTCTGCTGAACGTGTGAAAAATCTACGAAAAACGATGTGCTTTCCAATGGTGGAGTAAATGCGACAGGGGCAACCTCATTTCAAATATTTGTGTGGTGATATCAAAGAGTAACATATGCTACTGGAGCTGGAAACAGTAAACATTCCACGAGATCTCGTGCAATCAGCGGGCTAGGATTTTAGAGTTAACGGAACATAAGAACTTTTATTACTTTCCAAAGTGTGATTTACTGGGATTTGAGTGTTTGCTTATAAACGACAACCTCACAAGTGAATTATGCAATCAACAATTGTGTCATGTATCCGTGCTCGCAAACGAAGACGCTTTGCCGTGGGTGTAATGAGGACTTCATTGTTTTGTTTTTTTTTCCTTTTTTTTAACCCTTTACCTAACATGAAAAGCAGACGACACTTGCAAAAAAAAACATTCTTGAACAACTATTATTTTCAATTTTCGTCTCAAAAGCATAGGTTATGACCCCTCATTGGAACGAGCTCGTCGAGCTCGTTCCAATGAGGGGTCATAACCTATGTTTTAGAGACAAAAATGAAATAATAATGAAAATTAATTGGCGATTTTTGAGAATAGCGCGGGCCGTTTTTTACCGTTACGTTAGGTAAAGCTTTAAATAATATAATTATCGTTCATAATGAAGTGTACTAAACAGAGTAATCGCTTGAATGGTCTGGTTACGTGAAATAATTCATTCGAGGCGAGGGACTATATTGTAAAACACTCGTGCGCATTCGCTTACTCGTGTTTGTACAACGTCCCTCACCTCTCATGCATTATTTCACGTAACCAGTCCAGTCAAGGGATTACTCTCTGTGTATTTTTTTTTTCTCAACAAGTTAATAAACACGAGATGTGAAGTTAACCTTTTAAAACCGAAAGGCCGTTGCTCCGTTCCAGGTTTGTGATACGACCTGAATTCATGAAGAAGATATTTACTCAGTGAATTTGTGTGGGTGGTGGACTTCCAACGTGCAGCACCAATGTGGCACGTTGAAAATATTGATTGGGCTTTCCAGAAATAATGAATATAGACTCTACCAGGTGATGGCTCAAAACTGAGATGGAATATACCATCAGGGTTATAGGGGTTAAATAGCATACTGTCGTAAATGTCGTTCATAGCCTTGGTTCCAACAATTATCCATTGATATCTTCATTGATCTGCAGCAATAAAACAGACCTTTAAAAAATACAATGTAAAGTTTAAATCAATGTAACACCCATTAACTGAAAATTATATACATTGCGATAAGTTTTTATTGACCCAATTTGTATGTAAAGTGGCACGTTGCAGTTGAATTTAAATGATCCATCACCTGACAAGAAAGGTAAATGAAATATGAATGTTATTAACAAAGTAGGAGTTTCTGGATGTAAGACAACGAATGTTAATTTTCGAGTGTAATCGAGTCACGGGCAAAGCTTTGGAATGAAATCGAATCTCGATTCGTATCTTAGGAATTTTTAAGTTGACATTATTTTATACCATGATTACCAATTCTACTATATATAAAAAAAGCCTGTGACATAAATTTTAGCTTTACACACCAACCGTGGTGAACATGCCAGCAATGGGAGTTCAGTAGTTAAAATTTACACCTACAGTGGAACTACATCAAGTCTGATCTTTGGTGACCTCGTCTTCAACACAAACTTGTCTAAATTTATCAATCGTCGCCTCGTGAAGAGTGAAATAAAACCGGCAATTATTTATTACGTTTTTAAAAACGATTACCTCATCAGACACCAAAAATTAAAAAAACATACGTTGTCTCGTGTTAATAAAGCATCCATAACTCGAAATAGCATGTTATTATGCTATTGGAATGAAGAAAAGGCTCCGTAATGCTCGCATTCCGTGTTCTCTTTCGTTTCGGTGATAAAATTGTCACCGGAAGTGCCGCCCACTGGTGCTCATGTAAACAAAAACAGAATCTTACGTGTGACTTCAAGCCATGAATTGAAACAGATTCAAGATTTTCAAAATTTAATTTATGGTGTGCTACCCCAGATTAAAAGATCATATAAGTTACGTGTACAACATAACGGATTTTTATTTTCGCAAAACGAACAAGTTCCTCCACTCGTTACAATATTCCACATATCATTCAGCCAAATATCATACCAAGTATCATCGCCTGTAGTACTGCGAAGTTTCTACATGTTGGCCACATAAAGGAACTACAGTTAAAAGAAAAGGGATGTGATGAGTCGCCAAAATGGACTGGAGGTAGCCAAATACACCCATTCAGGAGAACACAAACCTAATGTACCTTTGGTCAAAGTTAGCCCTGGAAAAACCTTTGCAACTTCTCACCACCTCTCCAACGTTTTTTGAAGCGCCTTCATCTTATACTCTGGTAATTTGCATGCGTGTCAGCCTACCAACATGTGCAGCATTAGTCACAATACGGTAACGCAATCATGAATGCTAATTAATGGAATGTTGGAGAACCACACAGCAAATCCATGGACTGGAGCCTTTGTTTAAATGGTTGAGAACTGGAAGCCCATACCTGTGCTCCATTCTAAAGAGCAGGTATCACGACTTGAAAATTTCATTTTTTTGTGAATGTGGTTCACGTTATCATTGAAGTGAATCTATCCAATCTGTATGAAATTACCTGGTTACAATTTACCCCTTTACCCAACGAATCGGCCGCATCCGCCCGCGTAATATGAAAATTCAGTAGATGAAAAAATATTATTTTTCAACAAATTTCAACAAAACCGTATCATGTGACCCCTCGTTGGAACGAGCTCGACGAGCTCGTTCCAACGAGGGGTCATATGATATGGTTTTGTTGAAAAATTTGAAAAAAATGATATTTAAAATAATAAATTTTGATATCGTCTGCGTTGGGTAAAGGGTTAAGGGAGAGTGCCCATAGGCGTCCTTACATAAATAGTATGAAGGCAAAGTCACGTGAGCAAAATTGACAACCCCAAAAAAGTTCAGCACTCTACAAGTCAAGAAACTGATAACAACACATTTCTGTTTTGATATGGGGCTTGAATATGAGAAACACAATCAACTAAAAATAATAATGAAAATTGTCAGAATGGTTTTAGAACATCCTGATCACATCGATCGCACAACAAAGGCTGAGATAAGTGCTGCCATATTATCCTTACTGTCAAAATAACTTTAGACCCGTTAGATCGACTGGTCTAATGTTCGTTTCGTTTTTTTTCTAAATCTCAAAATGGCTACAATCGGAGCGTTCATTAAAGGTTCTTGGTAAAGATTAATCGAAGGTTTTGTAATCAAAACTATTTGAGGATATTTCTCTGCGCTATATATGGTAATCGAATTTCTGAGATAATGTGGATGCATGTTTTAAAAAGCTATTAAAGAGAATAAACATGCGCTTCTGGAAATAAAATAAGTTTGACTCGAGGCAGAGTTATTACTATCTGTATTTCTAAAGAAAAGTTTACGCATTAAAAAAATAAACAAAATGCTGAACACGCACTGTTATTCTCACAAGTTTAACTCCAAACACGTTTTGCGAAACGAAATATAAAATAGCTGCAGAACTTCAGAAAAGAAGCGGCGATGATATAGAGAGTAATCGCTTGACTGGACTCGTTACGGGAAATAATTCATGAGAGCTGAGGGACGTTGTACGAACACGAGTGCGCGAATGCGCACGACTGTTTTACAATATAGACCCTCGCCTCGAATGAATTATTTATCGTAACCAGTCCAGTCAAGCGATTACTCTGTTTATTACTTTTCATTATTAACGATAATTATATTATTTAACCCTTTACCTAACGTAACGGCCAAAAGCGGCCAGCGCAATTCTCAAAAAAATCGCCAATTAATTTTCATTATTTTTTGTCTCTAAAACATAGGTTATGAACCCTCAATGGGACGAGCTCGTTCCAATGAGGGGATCATAGCCTATGTTTTGGAGACACAAAATCAAAATAATAATTATTCAAGAATTTCTTTTTGCAAGTGTCGTCTGCTTTTCATGTTAAAATAAGCAAAAAAACAAATGAAGTCCCCATTACACCCACGGCAAAGTGTTTTCGTTTGCGTGCACGGATACTAGACACAATTGTTGATTGCATAATTAAAGCTATCGTTTATAATCAAACCCGGAAATCCCAGTAAATCACACTTTGGAAAGTAATAAAAAATATATAATGACCTTTTTGCTAAATATAACATTATCGGAAGAATTTTCTTGAACAAGAACAACAACATATTTTCATTGTTTTGCCTCAAAAACATAGCTCATAATCCCTTATTGGAATGATCTCGTTCCAATGAATGGCCATAAGCCGGGTTTAAGGCAAAACAAATAAAATAAGTAAAAAAAATTAAGTGACATTTTTTGATGGATAGCACTGACCGGTAATTGGAGTTGCGTTAGTTGTAAGGGTAACATTACTTATGATATTTTATTTAACAGAACACCTTATATTACACGTCCGTTCTATGTAATCCCTATCTACAGCAACACTAAACCATGCGGAAAATGAATACTTGTGCGGAAATGAATATATGTGCGGAATCGAAATCGCTAACGGACTATTTTTATATAAAAGCGAAATTTCACTGGAATTTTCTGCAAATCGTGCAACGCAATTACCATTTGAATCGCTAACGATAGCTGAAAATCGTCCTCTAAATGCCAATGTATTATGTAGGCCAGTAGGCTTTGATTTGATAGACCAGGTACCACGACTTGAAAATTTAATTTTTTGTGAATGTGGTTCACGTTATCTTTGAAGTGAATCTATCCAATATGTATGAAACAAAACCGTATCATGCGACCCCTCGTTGGAACGACCTCGACGAGCTCGTTCCAACGAGGGGTCATATGATATGGTTTTGTTGAAAAATTTGAAAAAAAAATGATATTTAAAATAATAAATTTTGATATCGTCTGCGTTGGGTAAAGGGTTAAGGGAGAGTTCCCATAGGCGTCCTTACATAAATAGTATGAAGGCAAAGTCACGTGAGCAAAATTGACAACCCCAAAAAAGTTCAGCACTCTACAAGTCAAGAAACTGATAACAACACATTTCTGTTTTGATATGGGGCTTGAATATGAGAATGTTATACAAAACACAATCAACTAAAAATAATAATGAAAATTGTCAGAATGGTTTTAGAACATCCTGATCACATCGATCGCACAACAAAGGCTGAGATAAGTGCTGCCATATTATCCTTACTGTCAAAATAACTTTAGATCCGTTAGATCGACTGGTCTAATGTTCGTTTCGTTTTGTTTCTAAATCTCAAAATGGCTACAATCGGAGCGTACATTAAAGGTTATCGGTAAAGATTAATCGAAGGTTTTGTAATCAAAACTATTTGAGGATATTTCTCTGCGCTATATATGGTAATCGAATTTCTGAGATAATGTGGATGCATGTTTTAAAAAGCTATTAAAGAGAATAAACATGCGCTTCTGGAAATAAAATAAGTTTGACTCGAGGCAGAGTTATTACTATCTGTATTTCTAAAGAACAGTTTACGCATTAAAAAAATAAACAAAATGCTGAACACGCACTGTTATTCTCACAAGTTTAACTCCAAACACGTTTTGCGAAACGAAATATAAAATAGCTGCAGAACTTCAGAAAAGAAGCGGCGATGATATAGAGAGTAATCGCTTGACTGGACTCGTTACGGGAAATAATTCATGAGAGCTGAGGGACGTTGTACGAACACGAGTGCGCGAATGCGCACGACTGTTTTACAATATAGACCCTCGCCTCGAATGAATTATTTATCGTAACCAGTCCAGTCAAGCGATTACTCTGTTTATTACTTTTCATTATTAACGATAATTATATTATTTAACCCTTTACCTAACGTAACGGCCAAAAGCGGCCAGCGCAATTCTCAAAAAAATCGCCAATTAATTTTCATTATTTTTTGTCTCTAAAACATAGGTTATGAACCCTCAATGGGACGAGCTCGTTCCAATGAGGGGATCATAGCCTATGTTCTGGAGACACAAAATCAAAATAATAATTATTCAAGAATTTCTTTTTGCAAGTGTCGTCTGCTTTTCATGTTAAAATAAGCAAAAAAACAAATGAAGTCCCCATTACACCCACGGCAAAGTGTTTTCGTTTGCGTGCACGGATACTAGACACAATTGTTGATTGCAAAATTAAAGCTATCGTTTATAATCAAACCCGGAAATCCCAGTAAATCACACTTTGGAAAGTAATAAAAAATATATAATGACCTTTTTGCTAAATATAACATTATCGGAAGAATTTTCTTGAACAAGAACAACAACATATTTTCATTGTTTTGCCTCAAAAACATAGCTCATAATCCCTTATTGGAATGATCTCGTTCCAATGAATGGCCATAAGCAGGGTTTAAGGCAAAACAAATAAAATAAGTAAAAAAAATTAAGTGACATTTTTTGATGGATAGCACTGACCGGTAATTGGAGTTGCGTTAGTTGTAAGGTTAACATTACTTATGATATTTTATTTAACAGAACACCTTATATTACACGTCCGTTCTATGTAATCCCTATCTACAGCAACACTAAACCACGCGGAAAATGAATACTTGTGCGGAAATGAATATATGTGCGGAATCGAAATCGCTGACGGACTATTTTTATATAGAAGCGAAATTTCACTGGAATTTTCTGCAAATCGTGCAACGCAATTACCATTTGAATCGCTAACGATAGCTGAAAATCGTCCTCTAAATGCCAATGTATTATGTAGGCCAGTAGGCTTTGATTTGATAGATTGGGACTCGGGAGATGAAATGGTAACACGGCTTCCGCTCACAGATTTGGTTGTCGATAATATGTGTTCTATTTGTTGATAGTTGTCAATTGCCTTGCTTACTTTCCTTGAACAGTCCTTCTAATAATTGTTTTGTATAGACGTCAAGGTGGATAATAAACACAGAATGGCACACGCGTATGAAAGAGTTAATCGATATGACACTTGAACCATTACGGAAGGATAAAACTCGAGGCTTGTGGCCTGCGTCCTCTCGTTTTATCCTTCCGCGCAGGTACTAATGCCATTTCGATTAACCCATTCACACGCATGTGTCGCTCTGTGAATATACCACTGGACACGAGTTTGTAGTAATGACCACGTAATTCTGACACGATGCCATATCGGTTATACCTACAGGTTCCTTTTTCTTAGAGAGTATTATGCGACTCGAAGGTATTTCGTTTTAACGTGTTGACTGTGGAGCACAAACTCTTAAACTGTACATGTTTCACTCACGTCGGACGACAGTATTTCAACGAAGGATCGTTGAGAGATTTCTTTTATCAAACCAGCCCACAAAAGATTCCGAAGTTTCTCAAGAAAATCAATCATTTTAACACATTTTAATTTGTTTGTGGTCTTTCAATTTATGTTTACACTTTATCTTTCTTCAGTAGGTTAATATACATATTCTTTACATACCATTTACAACATATTATTTATATATTATTTACATATTATTTACATATTGTTTACAAACTATTTACATATTATTTACATATTATTTACATATTATTTACAAACTATTTACATATTATTTACATATTATTTACATATTATTTACATATTATTTACATAATATTTACATATTATTTACATATGTTTTACATATTATTTACATATTATTTACAAACTATTTACATATTATTTACATAGTATTTACATATTATTTACAAACTATTTACATACTATTTACATATTATTTACATATTATTTACATATTATTTACATATTATTTACAAATTATTTACATATTATTTACATATTATTTACATATTATTTACAAACTATTTACATATTATTTACATATTATTTACAAACTATTTACATATTATTTACATATTATTTACAAACTATTTACATATTATTTACATATTATTTACATATTATTTACAAACTATTTACATATTATTTACATATTATTTACAAACTATTTACATATTATTTACATATTGTTTACAAACTATTTACATATTATTTACATATTTTTTACATATTATTTACAAACTATTTACATATTATTTACATATTATTTACATATTATTTAAAAACTATTTACATAATTATTATTTACAAACTATTTACATAATTATTATTTACAAACAACTATTTACATATTATTTGCAAATTATTCATTACTCAGCTTGTATTATTACTCATTACTCTTATCACTCCTTGTTTCCAAGTCATAACGGTTTAAATAGATCATGGTTTTAAACATTTTTTCCACAATGTTTAAGATAATGGGGATCTTACCCATACCGTTTTATAGGAACGATAAAAACATATATGCTGTGGCGTTAAAGTACAATAAGTAATAAATAAGTAAATAAATAAATAAAAAAATAAATAAATAACCTAAATGTTGTACCGTGAAGTACAATAAATAAATAAATAAATAAATAAATAAATAAATAAATAAATAAATAAATAAATAAATAACATAAAGAGTTGCTAAGTTGAAAATATCCTTGCGAGGGGAATCTATTAGGAAATAAGTTCGTTTCCTTATCAGTGTGCACACCAGAGTGAGTGCAAATGCATAGTTCATTCGATGGTGCAACAGTTATCAAAACAGTATAAACTGTAATGCGAATACAATACATAGACCTCCGTAAATTTACAGAAAAACGCCAAAGCGACATATCAACATAGTTTTCTCTCAGCACCAAAGTCTAGTTACCCGGCACACATCCGTTTAGCATCGGCAGCTAAAATTTGAATCCGGTCTGGGGCCAAGACTATTAAACTTTCACAGCTGTATTTTTTCAGAATTGTATTTTCTATTTATGGAAATAACTAATTGAAATGAGCCATTAGCATTTTCAAAGATGTGGCAATTTGCCAACTGGCAAATTGCCACATCTTTTGAAATGCTAATAATTCATTTCCATCATTTATTTTCCATTGTAGAAATTACAATTCGGGAAAATACAATTGTAAACGTTTTATAGTTTTGGCCCCTGGTCTTCTCGACCAAACGGAATACGTAAAATCGTAAATGACTGAGTAAAACAAGGTATAATTTAAGAAAGAGGTGAATGAAGGTTAACGTTACTCATTTACAGTGAACTATCCCTAGTATGTTAAAGGCATCATGCATATAATTAATTTTAACGAAATGGTATTCACATAATACATGTAATCGGGTGACATGATTTTATCTAATCCCCTGGAAGTGATTTTTGCAGTAAGATCAGGAAAAATATCCCTTCAGTGTCCTATTTTGTTTCAGCATTTCAATTTGCCTGGTGCGGATTTCGAAAGCTGCATCCTTGATAGGTGAGGTTCGAGCGTTTCTTCTGATAATTTTTTTTTTTAAATATCCATGTCAGTAAGAGAACCGTGAGAACCTGTTTAAGGTTAAATACTCTGCAATTGATTGCATAACAGTTTTAAGCATATAACGCGAAAGCTACACAAACCAGTATCAAAGATTTTTGTCATGAGCAATATAAAGTTGCTATTTATTTGGATAAGGTAAGGTGCGTGTGTGTGAAGGGATAGATGTCCATAGACTGACACTGTGATGTCCCCATCCCTCATCATTAAAAACGTCTTTCCGCTCTCCCAAAAGCATTTTGATAGCTTTAACACTTTACCCAACGAATCGCCCTCATCAGCCCGCATCCGCCCGCGTAATATGCAAATTCAGCAGCTGAAAAAAATATTATTTTTCGAAAAATGTCAACAAAAACCATATCATGTGACCCCTCTTTGGAACGAGCTCGTCGAGCTCGTTCCAAGGAGGGGTCACATGATATGGTTTTGTTGAATTTTTTTGAAAAAAATTAAAAAATTATATTTAAAATAATAAATTTTGAAATCGTCTGCGTCGGGTAAAGGGTTAATAAATATATCAGATGTGTACAACGTGCACGAAACAACGATGTAAGATTTGTATATATTTATTTCTGGTCTGTCCATTGCTGGTTGGTGCAGTGCTGGGATGACAAAATCGATATTTGTTTGTGATATGGCGACATACTAATTCAGAGGGTCGAGATATCACGCATTTATTCATTAACTAGCAGGGTTAACCGGCGTTGCTCGGGCTGAGGAGAGTATTAAAATTACCCCCAGTAGACCCCTTTGAAGACCTATATCGGTGCCCCTCTACACCCCACCCCACCCCATCCTGGCACTCTTTTAAACCTCACCATTAGATTCCTGGTAAAAAAAATACCACGAGTAGAACCCTTTGAAGACCTATATCGGTAGGAAAAATTTTGGTCACAACTTTTGGTGGCCCTCTACAACCCCAGCCCTACCCGATACTTTTTTTAACCTCACCATTAGATTCTTGATAAAAACGTACCCCTTGTAGACCCCTTTGAAGACATATATCGGTAAAAAAAAAATTTTGTCATAACTTTTGGTGCCCTTCTATACCCCCACCCCCAACCCACACACACTTTTTAAACCTGACCTCCGCCATAAAAAAGTACTCCTAGCAGACCCATTTTGGACACTCGGGGTGGCCCCATATTAATTTATATAGCGGACAGACAGACAGACAGGCAGATAGACATACATACATACAGACATTCTAAAAATATAGTATAGATATATTGGGTTTCAACTACACATTCGGCAGCCAGGATCAACTCGTATCGGCCAGTTCAACTGGTGGGGGAAGCCCGAGTACCAGGAGAGAATCACCGAGCAACAACGAGAAACTGTCTGACTCTCCAGCGTATCAACTCCGCACAAGTATGGTTAACATTGGTTGAAGACAAGTGGATCATCGACGTGCAGTACAACCTAGTACACGGCACAACTGTTCTTCCACGTGAGCAATTGGGATGAAGTGCCTTGCCCAAGGACACAACGCAGTAACCCCTGTCGGAGATCGAACCGAGGACCTCCCGTTTCATAAATAAATTGCTGTTGGATGAAGACCGCAAGAAAAAAAAAAAAAACTAATTAAACATCCCCGATTCAATGATCTTTTTCTGTAAATAAGAAGAGAGCGGACAGAGAGTTTTAACCGGATCGCGACAGTCGCGATCCGGTTTAAATTCTTTATCCGCTCTCTTGTCGAGAACCGTCTAATTCTCCTGTCCATTTTTGTAATCACAGTGTTGTCCTCCTTGCGTTCTTGATATTTTAACTCTATCCAGGTTTTCTTTAAAAACGAAATTGAAAAATAGATTTTTTCGATGACGAATTGCAGTAGATAAGGTATGTGCCGAGCAATAGATTAAACTACTTCCGTATTACATATTAACCTTACAGATTGGGACAATCTACCGAACGCTGGTGGCCCATTTCGTTTGCGCGACGAATCTTTGATCGAATGATTGTGGGTAAATATCTAACCAGAGCCATTTGTTTTGTGTGATATACCTAGCCGCTTTTTCGCATTTAGGCAGAATCGGGGAACCAGGGGTGTGGCGACACATGAGTCTCTCTCTCCATCACACACCTTTTTCCGTGGACACGCTTTATTGTCTCGCGGTCGGTTTTACAATTTGAAAGTGCACATGTGTGTCAAAAATACCAGTAGATTTGTACTGCATCAGTGTTCGAATATAAACGCCACGAACTGTGTTTGGCCATTTATAGTTCCACCCTCGTTCTGTGGGTCTATTTCTCCTCCCACTTCACCTGATTTTAAATACTTAGAATGAACAAAAGTACGGTGATTCGGTGGTTAGAGTATTGGTCCTGGTTTACGGTTCGATCCCGACCACCTGTGACGGCGTTGTTTACTCATGCAATCACTTAATCCCGATTGCCCATGTTGCGCCACCGTGGCGCTGTTTGTACGTCCACGGTGCACCTGTCTTCAGACGCTGCTAACTATGTTTATGCCGAGTTGAAGTTCAGTGGTTCTCTTGCTAACTCAACAAACACACATAGACCGTACCATTACCAGGCAGTGAAGTGCACACTAAAATCGAGAGACTATAAAATAACAGACGGCTGAAATACATGGCGAATTGACAGCTTCTTCAAAAGTATAGGATATTCATGTTTGTTCGATACGCCTCTCCAAACCGACACACTTGCGTTTTAAATACATTCCGTCGCTCTTGTCAGACCTGAGAAGCTGGATTTTTGTAGATCGACTTTCAGTCTTTCTTCTACGGGACAAAACCACACATACATCTTGACCACTGGTTTGCCCCAACCACCACACCAACACAAACTATTACTGATATTTGGCGCTTTTTCGTATGGGACCACAAGTGCATAGTGCGGTTAGGCACGTGACATATCGATAGAACAAGAGTCTGCTTTCGATACGGTACACCTCAATTTCTCCTCCTCACTTCATTGAAAAATTCGACAGGTTAGTTTCCACCGCCCACCCATGGTACGTCAGCTTCCTTCGTCCATGGAACAGATCCGAAACACAAAAATCGCTTGTTCATATTTTAACCTTTTTCCCAACAGAGACTATATCAATATGTATTATTTTAAATATTATGTTTCCCAATTGTTCAACAAACTTCTGCAAAACCATATCACGTGACATCTTATAAGGTGTCACATGATTTGTTTTTGTAGAGTTGTCGTGAAAAATACTTTTTGATGCAGCCGATTCGTCAGTTCAAGTGTTAATACTTCATTTTTGCCGGTGTAATTCATTAACCCTTTACCTAATATGAAAAGCAGACGACACTTGCAAAAACAATTCTTGAATAACTATTTTTTTGTCTCAAACACATAGGTAATGACCACTCGTTGGAACGAGCTCAACGAGCTCGTTCCAACGAGAAGTCATAACCTATGTTTTTGAGACAAACAAATAAAAAATAATGAAAATTAATTGGCGATTTTTGAGAATAGCGCTGTCCGGGTTTGGCCTTTACGTTGTGTAAAGTGTTAATTATATCACATTTTGATAGAGAAGCTGTTTGTGTAATATTCTACAGTTTATAAGCTTGAGAGAAAATGGAAAATTTGAATTATTAGGAGAACAGTTAATAGTCGTGATATCGGGAGCTCATGGATCCATAAGCTTCGAATTATATTTTCACTTTAATTCTTCTCAGGCTGAAAAAGTGGAAAACATCAGGCGAAATACACCACTGTACATATTGAAAACAAACGTGTATAGAGAACCCATAATTTAAAAAAAAAAATTAATCCCACGACAACAAAGGAAACATTGGCGGGGAAGTATTGCTGTGGGTGGTCTGGTATTATGATTTAGTATTATCATAAGCCGAAAGAAGCTTTTTTCTTGTAAATGTTTAAGGTATCACTAAAAATACACACAGATCGTGTAGAAAGGATTAGGATCACAGCACCCACGGAGTTTAATTTTTTTATCACGTTCAACGTCTTAAATTCTGAGGATAAAAATGAGAGGCACATAATCAAGGATTCAACGGCGCTTTCGGTTTCATTCAGCGGGTGACATATTTTTAGCTTTTAAGCCCTTTATCAAACAATATACGAGTTATTGCTTGATCAGAAACACCCATATTATATATTTCCTGTTGTGGAGGATTAATGACACGTCCAATAGCTTCGATCGTATCGTGTCGTTTATGAGCGAAGGAAGCCGCGGTAGTCGGAGAGAACCAAGCAGCAGCATCGATTAACTCTCGTACTCGCCAACGTACTAGCCCCGTTTGGGTTAGGACACTGTGCAGTATTGCTCCCACTTGGGTAATTTGGACTTAATGTCTTTCGCAAGGACACAATGCAGATACAGCGGGTAAGAATCGAACATATGACATTTCGATACGGAGTCCAATGCTCTAACCAATGAACTATAGAGCACCCAGGGCCGGCGAGATTGTGGGGAGCCTGGGGTAGTAACACAGTGAAACGGAACATTGGGGGCCCGGGGTTGGCCCAGGAGTCCAGGATTATTGGGTTATGTCAGGAGTCCCACCCCCTCCATGTTTCGACTCCATTGCCAATCTTGCCATCTACTACCCCCTCCCGATCCCCGAGCGAGAATCAGAAAGATAAGTTGGCCGTCGTATTGGAATACTCATTGCCACTCTTGTAAAGAAAGAATGAGAGTGACTCGGGGAGCTGCTCAATCTGTTAACATTTTAATTAACATGAAAAGCAAACGACACTTGCAAACAAAATTACTGAAAATCTAGTTTTTTCATGTTTTGCGTGAAAAAACATAGTTTATGACGCCCTCATTAGAAGGATCATATGTTATGATTTTAAGGCAAACAAAACAAAAAAGAAAAAATAATGAAAATCAAAAGGTACTTTTTGTGAATAGCTCTGTCCGGTTTTGGCCGTTACAGTTAAAACTAGAAGTCCCGTCACGAATAGTGCGCTTATCTAGGCTTAATTGCGCGTTGGAATTGCGCGCAATTGCCGTATCAAATGGCATCCAAAGCATGGCAGGTTCTCCTGGTTACTCATAGCAAACACATGCAATGTTTCTGCCAATGGACCTCCGGGTTACCCGGAGGTCCATTGGCTGAAACATTGCTTGTGCACAGGCCACATGTACAGAATTTGATAGCATTACGTGGGCCATAACGCGTACATTAACGCGCATATCAGCGTGCTAATTGTGCGCATTTCATGACAGGACTTTTAGTTTTAACTGTATGTGAAGAGTTAACAGACTGTTATCTGTATACATATGCACCAGACCCGGTGTAATCACTTCATGGATTCTTCACTTCAAGAACTTCGGCATCTGCATCAGTATCCCGGCACTTTCAAGGGTGGGGGGGGGGGGGGGGTGGGGGGGGGGCACATAATTGTCCATGGGGCCCGAATTTCCTCTCAACGAACCTGAGCGCTCAAAGATGATAAAAGTGACAGTCCATTACCCACTGTCTGTGCAAATCCACATTACATAAATTATTGACCTTATAAAACAACAATAACTAAACAACGCCATTCACAAAATTCGTCATACACGTTTTGTTTTATTGTCCAGTTTAGACATTACCTTTTACCTAACACGAAGGGCAGACGACACTTGCAAACAAAATTCATAAATAACATTTCTTTTATATTGTTTGCGTCAAAAACACAGCTGATTGTCCCTCATTGGAACGAGCTCATTGAGTTCGTTGCAGTGAGGGGGCATAAGCTGTGTTTTTCAGACAAAAAAATAAAAATTGAATGTTGATTCTTGTGAATAGCATTGACAGGTTTGGGTTATTATGTTGGGTAAAGGATTGAAAATGAGTATCACCTATTCTACTCGTTTCAATAATTTCCATAAGCTATGCTATTATGCATGTACAAGCCGGTTGGATTAACTAATAATCAAACCTTTTTTTTCTGTTCATGCATTTTTAGGCAAAATGATTGGCTATTAAAAGTATTTCTTTTTTTTTCCTTTCATAACACAATGAACCGAAAAAAAACGCATTTAGGCCCGCCCAAAACCACGCCTCTAATGTCAGTCTAAAAACTACGTTGCAGAGTGTGAATGGAAAAGAGCCTCTACATACCTCCTTATACTGTTTCAAATGAAAATTAATTAATATTTATCTCATCATATTGAAAAGACTTCCAAAATACAATTTAATAGACAATGGAATCTTTATCAATGATTTTATTCCGTGTTCATTTTTTTTTACGTAATGGGTGATCGTCTGCGTTCATCGTTTTACTCAAATGAAACGTAAATAAGGGCCGTTCATAACAAAACACTACATCACTGACGTCAATAACATACACAAACGAAACTCACGCAAACAAAACTTTCAATTTTCAAATAGCCAGAATGAACTCTTTCCGAGACAAAGTTCAACCAACTTCATGTCATCTGCGTTTGTATCGAACTCCACATTTAGAATCTGTTTTTTAATTTCTTGTGAAATGGTCAAAATCAGAAAAAAATTTAACTCGGTTGTTGCTTTGAATGACAGTACGCTCCCGTCAAGTGGAAAATGAGATTGAAGTTTTGTGTGGGCGTGGCCTATGACGTTCCTTTTAGCTTACGCAATTCATTGGTCAATAAAATTGTTAATGAAACAATAACATGTTTCAGTGAAATGTATCGCTATTTCAAACAACATTTTAGAAAACTATGCTTTTTTTTATTCAGATATCACTAGGAAACATTATGCGACCTGGTTTTTATTTTAACTCCGCTAAGTAGAATGTGTTTAAATTAATTGCCCATCAAGTTTAATTATAAGGAATGGTCGTTTGTTTCAGTGTATTTCTTGAGTTATGAACCTAAAAAAACTAAGGTTACGCCCATTTACACTATGTTGGCCTTTGTTGTTTGGGGTTCATAACTCAAGGAATACACAGAAACAAACGTCTATTTCTTGAGTTATGAACCTCAAAAAAAACTAAGGTTACGCCCATTTACACTATGTTGGCCTTTGTTGTTTGGGGTTCATAACTCAAGGAATACACAGAACCAAACGAGCATTGCTTATACGGGCGACCATAATTATATATCAGGCACTGTAGAAAACACCGACATTAATAGCCAAAAGTGGACCCATATTAATTCATTATTTTCCATCACGTTTATTTAAACAATCAGCGTGCAGTATTACTCACTCACGACTGAACCGCATACTGTCACCTGACAGTTGATGTCACCTCATATGAAACCATATTGGGTGTATAAACGACACTTTGAATTCTAAATAAATATCCTCTTCCCACCTTTCCCCAAGTAATTACACATCGCCGAAAGTGCGATGCCAAAATACCTTACCGCCTAATGCAATCTTGGGCTCTTTTTAAACCGTTAAATGATGTATAACTCAATCGAAAACCGAGTTAGCGCCCTTGTAGCACCCTAACCAGATCTAAAAACACACGTGTAAAAAGCAGCCAGTTGCACCATGCAACGCTTCTGATATCCGACGGAATAAGATGTAAGAAAAAAGAGGAAAGTGCACTATAAAAACATAACAAAATCGAACGATCGGGCTGAGAATACCCTATGTTATACGTGGATTGGCCAGGTGGTGAAAGTAATACGTTATGAATGCATAGATGTTTGTACGATGTCATATGAGGTTCAGCAGAGCCAATATTGGGCTCGGCGTACTGCCTCGACCAATATTGCCTTTGCGTCCCCACATGTTTCCACCGTTTTTGTTTTTATCAGAAACAGCGAGGTCTGATTTCGTCTAACTGGCACTTTTGAAAGTTTATGTTCAATTCAAAGCGTCGAAAAGCGGGCAGACTAGTAAATGCACCCAAACTTGTCGAGGGTGGTAATATATCAATAATATGCCAAATGTCAATTAGACAAGTTAACGAAATCATGAAACAGTTTGGAAAAATTTCGCCGGCGTGCCAAATACAGTACAGTCGTCATGGACTGGTCATAATCCACGCGTGGGCAGTGATGTCCACACCTGTGTTAACCAGATAGTACAAATCATCATCAGCAAAATTTTAATTAATGAAGCACCAGGTTGTACACGGTGCTTCATTTATTATATTTTTGATGATTATTCCTATAATTAGTGTTTGGAATCTAATATTAGTGCGTCCGTGGAAATATTACCCACGCATGGAAAGTGACCAGTCTACGGCGGCCGTACTGTAAATACGTCACGGGACATTGTTTCTTTGGCGAAAACGGTGTTCCATGCGGCTCAGAGAGAACAACAGTGGTCTTGGCCAAAAATTCTGTCTAATATTTTTCTCACTTCGAATCATTTAACACCGTATCCGCCAACTGGAGATTTTGTAACTTACATTACTGAGTCAGAATACTGAAAATGACCGTGTATTCAAGACATGTTAATGCAAATATCATGTATTCGTGTCAGGTAAAGTGATTTATCTGCGTGCATTTGATATTTTGTCTAAGACCTATATGTTGTAAGAACACGGAGTTTTATTGGAAAGTAAGTCGAAAATAAATAAAGAAACTGCCAACGCCCTTCCCTAAAATATGTCGGCGTGGGTGAGAAAAAAATATTAAACGCACAGTAATGTTTCCAGTAACATGGAACCTTTTAAAGGTGCAAAAGATTGAATTACGGCATTACGGTATTTAACGCTTTGAACTCTAAAGGCTGATATTCCGGTCCAGAATCGTGATACGACATAAATTTATAAAGTAGATAGTTGCTCAATGATTTGGTGTTGCAGACCAATCAAGATTTTTAACGTGCAGACCAAAAGCTGCACGTTGAAAATATTGACTGGACTTTCTCCACGTAACAAGTAAAGACTCTACCAGGCGGGGGTTCTGAACGAGTATGGAATATACCATCGTCGTTCTAATGGTCAAGTTTACAGCTTATTTTGGTGGTACAGTACAGTCGCCGTGGACTGGTCACTTTCCACGCGTGGTCAATATTTTCACGGATATTAGATTCCAAACACTAATTACAGGAATAGTGGAGTGGGGAGGGTTGATGGATTGTGCGATTGAGTGAATGAGAGAGCGAGAGAGTGAATAAATGCTTAAGTGAGCTAGTGAATAAATCGAAAGTCAGTGAGTGAGTGAATGCATCCGAAGTCAACCCTGAGCTCACAGAATGTATTTTATATTTTATTATGTGTGACATATAGACCCCTTGGGTCGGGTGCTTATAACATGTTGATGACTCACTGGTATAATGTAATGGTAGCACATGTCACTTTAATAAATGATTCTACTACTACTACTACTACTACTACTCTACTACTACTACTACTACTCTACTACTACTACTACTACTACTACTACTACTACTACTACCACTGTAAATGTTTAAAATGAATTGATTACGTGATAACTTACCAGAGGGTAAATTGCCACACCTTATGTTATGTTAATGATTCACACCAATCATTAATATTTACATGTAATAAATACAAGCTTTGAAAATACAATTTGAAATGAAAAAGTATTTTACTAAGATCGCACTGCGCGCTATTGGAATTAAAAACAGATGAAAGCTTGACAGTGCTCTTGTACCAATGCGGCTGGTTAATTATCATTTTGAAGAGAGCTTCGAGTTTTTGTTATCATACTTCACAACACGTTGTTTGCATCCAAACGATAAATCTTTTCTTATAAGTAATACCAATACAAATTACTATACACGTCGACGAATCCGATAAAGAAGTAAACACGAGGCCGGAAACAATTATGCAAGTTTTGAATTTTATCACTTTGCATCCATTAGTCGGCTCTTAAGCGAACTTCATCGAAACTCAAAATATACGGCGTGTAAAGACAATAAACGTGTTGTGCACGATAAGAAGAATAGTGCACGTAACCGTCCATTTTATTACGCTCTGATTAGGTGAAATAGCTTCATATCTGATTGGATGATAAAACTCTATCACGCTTAGCGGACATAGCATGAAAGTAGCATGCGTTTATATTGATTATTTGAGTATCACAGGGTTGTTATCGTGCAATTCTGAAGAAAATATATGCGACGATTTCTTCTCAATCCACTGGTGATACAGAAAAAAAGTAGAAAGCGGGAGGTGGGAAGATTTGCCAACTTGGCTCTGTTGTGGACACCGTCTATACGGTGACGCATTTACCTAAGAGGCGTGGAAGGGATAGATTAAGCACACACATTTGTTTGAGGCTAACACGCGTCTAGGTTGAGAAGATACGTTTTGTTCGCTCCATATTTAACAAATCGTCCACTGAGTTCCAATGTGTTCTATGTGCCAATAGGCACATAGAACACATTGGAATTCAGTGGACGAAATATCGTCACAAAGTTTCGGACCGGTTTTGGAATTTGTTAAACGAGGAGGCAACCCGGTGGATTTGTGTCGACTTTAAAGTTCGTAGGCGAGACAAATCATGCGAGGAAATCTTCGGACACAGCTAAAAAGTTGGGGCTTTGACCACCCCTCTTCAGGTTAATTCCTAAAACGATTGCGATGGCGGCAACCTGAAAGAAAAGTACCAGTTCCAGTTCACTACATTTGAGCCCTAACCTCCCCGCCCATGCAGTGGAGCTAACAATAGACTGGTACATATAACACTGGCATCCCTCTCTCTCTCTCTCTCCCTCCCTCTCTCTCCATCTCCACCACCCTCTATCCACCCCTCTCTCTCTCTTTCCCTCTGCTTACATATACATTTATATACCCCCCCCCCCCCTTCCCTATTTCTCTCTCTATATCTATCTATATTATTTTATTTTTCCCGCAAGTCGCTTCGCCCGTTACCAATGTATCGACGGAAGGCGGAGGCCAGCACTATCTGCATATATCGAAGCTCATTCAAATTTTATTTTTCTCAAAAACATAGTCCGTGGCAATGAGGAACCACAACCTATATTTGAAAATGTATTCTTACTCAAGGAATTTATTGAACTTAAGTGTCTTCTGTTCTTCAAATTAGATGAATTGTAAAAGTGTAGGATATTTATTCGTGGTGTACACGTATATGGCGGTAGGTCCGCGAGCATCTTCCGATATTGATTTAAATAGAACGGGAGGCGGTGGCTTGGTGTTTAGAGCGTTAAAAGTACAACCAAACGGTCCACGATTCAATCCTGACCAGTAGTAAATGCGTTGAATCCTTTGGTAATGGACTCAATCACGTCTGATCATGGAGGGCGGGGAGGAGAGGGTGGGGCGGGATGGGGTGGGCACTCTTGACTTGTGTACTAAGGCGTACTGCATGTAAATGATATACTTGCTTTCAACAAATACTAACCATGCTTACAAGGAGTTGGGGAGTCAGACGGTGTCATCCACAGCTCAGTTGTTGTCTGCGGTTGTACAGGCTTCCTCCACGCATAAAGCTGTGAGGCACGAGGATTATTTTCTTTCACTGCACTAAGGAGCACGTTAACTACTTAGAATGTTCTGCGCTAATTGTGACATGACTTCTAGTTTCAACTGTATAACTTGTTTGACAAAAGCACATACAATTATTAGGGTCGGCTATGGAAATTAGGATCTTCCAGGAAACCTTAACCATTTCATTTTTTTTATATCTTCAGCCTAATAAGGAAGATGTTAAAAACTACTTAGTTGTTATTGATTACCTGTATCACGTCTTGTTTGTTCCTCTGTAAATTAGTTACACAACAATATTTTCCCAATAGTTGTTCAAGCAAAACCACTTAGAAGAAATGAAAACAAATCAATGCACATTTTAAATTCAATTACACATATGTTTTGTTGTCATGTTCGACAGCAACGTAAAATGTTTCAACAACATCGTGGTCTTATCATGCGAAAAGTAGTCGTCAATAATCGCTTCGTATCACAACAAAAACGGTGTCTTGCTTGAAGTTGTCGGTCAGTTATCAAATTGTTAATATACATAATGTGAGAAGGTCCACCGTTCGACCCTGACCAGCGGTGATTCCTTTGTGTCGTTGGGCCTGACACTTAATCCCGATTGCCCATGTGATAACACAAATGCACTGTTTGTAAGGCGTACTGAACGTCGATTGTGCACTTGCCTTCCACCAATGCTAACCATGCATGTACGAGTTTGTACCTTGGGGACTTTCACAGTTGCACGCCACTGCACAGTGTATCGCTCCGGATACCCCGGTTTCATCCAGACGTAAAACTGTCCAGCCTTGGCTGTCGAAAGTGTTGGTATTCATATATACATCCGGAGATGGGGCATTTTCAGATATCATTATATCTACTAATTGTGTGTTATTTCAAAACAACTTCCATGGAACTGTCCAAAGTTATAAGAACGTGATGTGGGAATTTAAAGTATATGGACACCACCTGCTACCGTGTAGTATTAAACTATTTTTAAGAAAAGTACAGCTACTCCCTGTGGGCTGAAACGACTAAATAATGCAAACAAATTATGGGGCACTAGTGAGGCATCACAATATTTTGTGTGTCTCACAATTAGGTATACATATATAGCGCCAAAATTGTCGGGGTTTGTGTCTAATATCCCACTTGATTCCGCATTGCCAGTCTGTTACACAACTTTATACAGTCATGCTTAGCACACAATCCTATAATTGTATCAGTAATGAAATGGTTTTGAAATATTTGCGTCACTCCAAAAAGCACAAATGTATCGTAGAATCATTAGTGGGAGGGTCATTAGTATGGATCAACCAAATTTGTGTAGTTGGTTACACTGGCAGATCGTAGTCTCTGTAGATTTTTATTTATTAGCTGTCACCATCCCCACGTTAACCAGGGTCATGCGAATGCACAATATTCGGTCCGGTTTCGACGAGTTTTGAAACTTCCAGTGATTTCACGTCAATGAATCAGTTTCCTGGGTTTGACCAACTAAGGTAACATTACGAGGTTTCATTTTCAATTCTGCAGGGAAAAGCGGGCATGAAAGATTTCAATTTGATGCAGTCTCTTTCCCTCAACACTGACATTTACACCTCTTAATGATACCCACAGTTAAAACTAGAAGTCCTGTCACGAATAGTGCGTTTATGTAGGCTCAATTGCGCGTTGGAATTGCGCGCAATTGCCATATCGAATGGCATCCAAAGCACGGCAGGTTCTCCTGGTTACTCATAGCAAACACATGCAATGTTTCTGCCAATGGACCTCCGGGTTACCCGGAGGTCCATTGGATGAAACATTGCTTGTCTACAGGCCATATGTACAGAATTTGATAGCTTTACTTGGGCCATAACGCGCACATTAACGCGCATATCAACGTGCTATTTGTGCGCATTTCATGACAGGACTTCTAGTTTTAACTGGACGCATTTCCGTGAGTGAATCTGTAACAAAGCAATCAATGAGGCTGAGAAATTATGATAATGACACTACTCATTGAGGAAGACTCAACCTAAAGGCAATCAATTCTGCAATGTTTGTAAAATTTCACGCTGCAGCTTCGCATGAATCCTTTCCACGATGAGTTTTCGGTAATAGGATTTCAGGCATTTCTTCATTGTCGACTTTCTAGTGATGACAAATCATTCGCCAGTTTTCCGAGGAGCGAGATTATTCACATCCATTCTAACCAGATAGCGCAGAATTAGTAATAAAATAATAAAAAAGTCATTTGAAGCAATACCGGAGATTCCGTTATGTCGAATTTGCACAAGATACATGACTTGTTTCTTCAACTACGATAATCATATTAGGTGATTTTGAATTTAAAAGTAGTCACGTTGCTAAGATAACAGCAGGATGAGATTTCACCACCCACCAGAGAATGAAGAATTGAAAACGTTCAAACTCATTGTGACAGTAATCCATTCAAAGTGAGATGCTACCGAGTAGGTTACGTATCAGTGGGTAGGAACCCCGTCCTATTTTGTCCTAGTATTAATGAAAGTACATTGAGCAACAGGCATATGCACTGGTCTATGACGACATTTCCACATGGAATGCCATTGGTCACCATGTAAATAAATTGCTAAATATTTTAGAAGCAAGTGATTTGCAAAACAATTCCAAAAAAACATATCATGTGACCCCTCACTGGATACAGTTAAAACTAGAAGTCCTGTCCTGAA
The DNA here is from genome assembly GCA_031216915.1 of Pictodentalium vernedei. NCBI lineage: Eukaryota > Metazoa > Mollusca > Scaphopoda > Dentaliida > Dentaliidae > Pictodentalium > Pictodentalium vernedei. Next base: position 843,471,480 of record CM062296.1, on the reverse strand, counting down.
ATGCGCATAAATAGCACGTCGATTTGCGCGTTAATCTACGCGTTATGACGATGGTAAGGCTATCAAATTTTGCACATACAACCTGTGCACAAGCAAAGTTTCAGCCAATGGACCTCCGGGTAACCCGGAGGTCCATTGGCAGGAACATTGCTTGTGTTTGCTATGGGTAACAAGGAGAACCGGCCATGCTTTGGGTGTCATTCGATATGGCAATTGCACGCAATTCCTACGCGCAATTAAGCCTAGATAAGCGCACAGTTCGTGACAGGACTTCTAGTTTTAACTGTAGAGTTCGACGAGTTCGTTCCATTGAAGGGTCACATGCATGGTTTTGCTGTAATTTCTTCCAATAATCTTTTTTTTAACTGCTGAGTTTGTAAATCACGCAGATGCAGTCGATTCGTTAGGTAAAAGGCTAAACTGATAATCAGTAAACTCGAGAGGTCTTGAGTTGTACTGTTTGTCCTGTATCTTTCCCTTATGCATTGTCGATATCCCATATCATGGCGTCGTGTTACCAACGTGTATTTTGTTTGCCAGGTTTTTGTTGAGAAAGATAAGTGGGTGCCCGTAGTCATACATGGCGCTGGATGTTGGAAAGGATTCTTACGGCACCTCTATCAGATTTTGGGGGATTCTTATGGCACCTCTGTCAGATTTTGGGGAAATATATTCTCGAATTTAATTGGCTAAGAATATCACGTGCATGCCTGCGGTAAATCCAGTACACGATGAGTGTCACTTTAATTAACTGTGACCTTGAGTTATCTTTCAGGGTTGAGTAGCCGCCATTACTATTTTGATGCATTTTCACTCGCTTCGAATTTTTAAAATTTGATGTAAACCAAAACAAGATAATTTAAGAACCAAACTTATTTTCAACGTAACGTATTTATTGATTAAAACATTATATATTTGAAAAAATGTACATAAAGTATTATTTGTAGTCCCGAAAGTTCATTGTTGTTTTTACGATTATGTCGATGCTTTATGCTGAAGCGAACATGTTCTTTATTGTTTACTCACCAGATTAAACTGATTGCTGGAACGTTTAAAAGTGTTTTGTTAACACTTTTTTCGGATGGTAGTGACAATAAAAGTAAGTAAATTCATGTGAAATTGCTATTTTTATTCAACTTTTCATTAACCATCAGGTCATCGGTGGGGTAACATCGTAACATAGTCAGCAAGTGTCCGAGTACCCGATGCTACCTGGTCTGTAGGTTTTATACCAGGTTGAACTTCGCCTCACTTGGTATAAACCCTGCAGACCGTCCGCCATCCCGTACCCGGACACCTGCTGAATTTTTAACCACATGTAATAATACCATATCTGCACCGAAACGTTTAATGTAATGTCATGTACCTCGCACAATGTTTTAACCCTTTACCTAACATGAAAAGCAGACGACACTTGCAAAAACAATTCTTGAATAATTATTTTGTTTTATTTTTTGTCTCAAAACAATAGGTTATGACCCCTCATTGGAACGAGCTCGACGAGCTCGTTCCAACAAGCGGTCATAACCTATGGTTTTATGCCAAAAACGAAAAAAACAATGAAAATTATTTTGGCGATATTTCTGGTTCCGCCGATACGTTGGGTAAAGGGTTAAAATATGTTAGCCAGCAAACCAGTAGAATGAACTCAATTCAACAATTTTATAAAGAAACTTATTTTTGTCGTTAAAAGGAGTGCTTATAAACTATGTTTTTCATGTGAAAAATGAAAATGTATAGTTATTCAAGAAGCGTTTTGTACACATGTCTCCCTCTGGTTGTGTAAGGTATGAAGATAACTATCACGACGCGACAGGCAACTAACTTCAACAAAGTGCGGTACATGTAGGCGACTACAGACAGGATTTTAGTCTACTCTGCTTGTCCATATCCAAATGCTATTAATTAAATATCAACATACAAAATATCACCTTATGGAGACAGTTTTTGTTTACATTATCCATGTTCAAGTTAAAATAATCTAACACAGTTCAATATTCGCGTATGTCGGTATCAGCCAGAATGGGTCCCCCCAAATTCGAAACTGTTTAATTTATGAAGCACATCATAACAATTAAATACAATCATAACAAATTTAAAGTAACCAGAAACTAACAGGATTACAACAAAGATTAAAATCATTAAAAATCTGTACGAGTGGATGAAAATTGGAGAGACAAAAACGCAATTTCTAGAATTAATGTGCCGGTACATTTGTCGTCGATGTGACATGTCTAAGCTGCGAGATAGTTGCCGGTGATTTGAAATTGATAGATATTAGGTGCTGGCGAGCTGAAAAAAATGTCAATGTAGCCTATAGCTTAGTGTCTGCTTAATGGAAGAACGAGTATGCAATTATAATAGGTACACCACATGGAAGACTGTACATTCTAACTGCTAGTTTCGTAATGCATTGCATATCGATGAAGCACTTTTATTGTTTGATAAACTACCGAGGGTACTTTAACTACAAACTTTCTTATAGCGTCCTGAAATGTATATAGAATAAGTATAGTGTTTTCAAGTAAAAAAAAATATTCTACGAGTAGGATTAAGAATGAAACCGACGAGCCTCTGGCGAGTCGGTTTCATTCTTAATCCTGCGAGTAGAATATTTGTTTTACATGAAAACACTATACGTTTATTTTGTTTATCCCATAAATCATTTACAGGGCAGTCTCGACGAAATCTTGCTTTTACTCGCTACAAAACACTGCGAGATGTGAGGAGCACATTGGATCAATTCGATCGACAAGCAAAACAGTTACTGCCAAAAATAAACATGGCGCAGTGATACATTTGTGTCTAAAAATAATTACCCTACAGACTTGAGCTAAAGTTGCAAAAATACTTTAAGTGAACAGTGTTTATCTTTCTTATTTTCGTTGTTTATTGTTGCTTTTTTCCATCATCGATTCAACTTGAGTTTTATAAACAGGGTACACGACATGTGCTTTTGTTTATTTATAATTTATTAAATTCGAAAATGAAACAGAATCGAACTTGTATATATATATATATAATTCTTTCCAACGCGAGAATTCGATTGATTTACATTGTGTTTTCTTTGTTAATTGTCGTTCGTTTTATTGTTAGACGTAGTTGAAATGTGTCATATATTCTAAAACTAAACATTTCAGTGACGGTCAACGTTTGATAAACGAGTTTATTCTATGTCCCACAAATGTAAAACAGGTCATGACAACACAAATGCGGTAGAGGTCAGAGGTCAGCGAGTGCGTCTCTACTTTTGGAATAAATTATTTCAGTGTTAAACTTGCGGGGGGAAATTATCACCCCACAATCAGCTGCTACTAGGTAAATACAGCAAACATTTATCCATGACTTTTATTGTTCGAATAAACGTCCAGTTATGGGATAAAATTGTAACACACAATATCAATGCCTAATTTTTTAATTATTGTTTTGAAATATATCAGGGGATTTCAACAATACCATATTAAATGGCCCACGTTGGAAAAACTCAATCCATTGAGTGGTTCCACGATATGTTGTTTTTTTTTTAATTAAAAAATACAACAAAATGAACTGCTCAATTTGTAATTTAAGTAGGTAAGTGTAGGCGCACAAGGACTGCCGAAGCAAGAGACAGAAGGGGAAGCTGTCCCCTTGCCTTGAGGCTAGGGACACAAATATAGCAGTGCGGAAGTGACAAATGGAAAAAATTACATTATGAAGGCTGTAAATGAGAATCCCTCGAGTATTTGTTTGTAACGTATTTTACGTGTGTCAATGTTAATAGGGATGGGGTGGAGTGGGGTGGTGCATCAGCTATATTGCTGGAGAGTGGTCGATAATTTCTAAACAACGAGGCAATACAATCGAGGGGTGATTTCTGAAGCTTTATATCGTCCTTTGAGCAGAACAATTCCTCACGGGACAATAAATGCATATATAATATCAATACTACTGAGTATCACATCACAATGCTTGATACGCTGTATGTAGACTCCAGGTCTTAACTCGTGTCCAGAGTCAAGAGCCCTTTGATACCCCTGCACCTCCCTCAGTCCGTTCCTCGTAATGTTTTCGATTTCCATGCGGAAACGCACATTGCAAAAACTATAGGTTTTCTTTAGAACCCAAACTGGTTCTAATCTTGTCCCTGAGATGGAACCAGTTCTATTTAAACAGTATTTATTTCAAATAAAATAAATTTACCAAGATTAGCATTTAATTTTAACAGAATGTTACATGAACTGAAGTAGATTCAGCAGTAAACTCGGAGCTTATTCAACGCAGTCGCCACACATTTTGAAGCAAAGGAGATATAAACAGTCGGCATATCGAACCAGTTTTGGTTCTGTATAGAACCAAAACTGGTTCGATATGCCAACTGTTCATATCTCCTTTGCTTAATATTGGTTTGAGACAATCTCGTATAAGCTCTAAACTTACGGATGAAACCCCTTCAATTTATGTTTAATTGTGTTAATATTTAATGTTAATCTTTATAAATTTATTTGAGTTGAAATAAATACTGTTTAAACAGAACTGGTTCCATCTCAGGGACAAGATTAGAACCAGTTTTGGTTCTAAAGAGAACCTATATTTTTTGCAGTGCACTATACAATAGGTAAAGGGTGAACGATTAAGTAAAGATATAAATGTTTGAATTTCTCAATATTTCTGTGTTTACAACAGAATGAACAAAATACAACACGACTACATACAAACAGAACAATAAGAAATTAAACGATCAGAAACAAACACTATGCAAGTATTACAAATAAAGACAAGGGACCACATTTATTTTTACATCAGATCTTTTGATTGATGTCCGATGAGTCAACAGTACCTGCGTTGATGACTTGATGTGATTTATGTGTAACATATGAAGCAGCGCAGCTACTGAAGTTGTATACATGAATTAAAAAATTAGCAGACACAAAAGAGCAACAAACAGCTAGTTACTTTATTCTCACCATACATTACATACAGTTAAAAGTGCAGATAATTTGTTGACATAATAATGGGAACGCTGTGGGAGGTGACATTGCCAGATTAGCAAAGATGGACGAATGTATCAACAAATGTAGGATTACTAATACAACAAATAGTTAAGTGGAGGGGGGGGGGGGGGTGGTCAGCAATGAATGGTCTCTGCCAGTTCTTTTGTTTTCCTTAATTTTTGTTGTGCGGAGGAGGAGCAGACTGGCAGAAATATATATAGTGAAACTGAGCATGGTAGATGGTGGGTACCCCCCTCCCATAGGTGTTATGTTCGACTTCTCCAAGGATTCAATTGCCTTTATTTACTTCCAGTATAAAGCAAGGCTTCACTTTTGTGTCTTTTGTATGTTGGAAGTTGCACTGCGGGTAAAATTGTTAAGAAGTGTGGAGGGCCACCACCACACGATGCACCTATGCTTCACATCTGTGGTGCACTTGCCTTTAATCGCTGCTGAGTGTGCGTGTGCAGTGTACAAGGGGTGCACGTGACACGTTTGTCCCTCTCCAGGCTCTGCCACCACTGTAGACTGGGTGTTCCATCATGGAACAATTGGGAATAGCAAACTACCTGCTATCAACTGTAGAACATATGGTTTAAACGAAAGCTTTCCGATTATGCTCGCCTCGGAATAATAATCGAACCAAAAACATGAAAATAGTCGCAGATATCATCAGATTTCCGACAATTCAATCATAAAAATAAAACAAGAGCACATAATGAGTATCAATGTGTTTTATGTGCCAGCATGCACATAGAACACATTGGAACTCAAGGGACGATATGTCATCAAAATACTCTTTACTCGTTTCCTTAACGACACAAGGGATGTAACTCTATCTGTTGCCATCTGCAATTATAAAAACAAAATAATTATCACGAATTTGGTCCAAGTGATTGTGGAGCTGAGAAGTGCGTCAAAAATTTATTTCCACTATGCTTGTATAGTGTTTCAAACGGGACTAAAACGTTATAACCGCCCAACATGTATGGTATATGGAGATTTAATACTTGGCTGTCTCATTTAAACACCTCGCCTGCGGCTCGGTGTTTAAAAACCGACATCCAGGTATTAAATCTCCATAAACCATACATGTTGGCAGAGATAACTTATAATGATTCTAGATGTTGAAAATGCCATTAATCTCTAATAGACAAACAAACAAACAAACATATAACAAGTTCTGAAATAACATGTCTATTTAGTTGGGACCACAATAGCCACTTGCGACTGGCGCCACCGACGTGCGCATAATACAAACACCTCCACAAGAGTATTTTCTTTTTCAAAATGTATATTCTACCTGAAAATATAACTGACTGAAATGACACATTACAATTTCAAACGGTGCTACAACATCCCAAGCGCTAACGTGCCACATCATTTAAATCCATAACCATGCATAATTATCAGTCTTGGTTTCAACAATAGAAACTTGTGGGTCCTGTATGTAAGGAAAGTATTGGATGGCCCGCTATAAAAACACCACGATTTTTGTGAATTCAAATACCGCAGAAAGGGGGAAGGGGTTGATATATAGATTACCCCTACACCCCCACAACAAAAGTAAATACTGACAACTGTATCTCAGTATTCTAACCAAAGTCTACGACCATATCTAGAAAACAAATGTAAAGATATCAAGATCCAGTCACGATGATTATGTGATCAAATATCACATGGCAATAGCAAATCGTTCCATGAGTTCCAATCTGTTCTACAGTTAAAACTAGAAGTCCTGCCATGAAATGCGCACAAATAGCACGTTGATATGCGCGTTAATGTGCGCGTTATGGCCCAAGTAAAGCTATCATATTCTGTACATATGGCCTGTGCACAAGCAATGTTTCAGCCAATGGACCTCCGGGTAACCCGGAGGTCCATTGGCAGAAACATTGCATGTGTTTGCTATGAGTAACCAGGAGAACCTGCCGTGCTTTGGATGCCATTCGACATGGCAATTGCGCGCAATTCCAACGCGCAATTAAGCCTAGATAAGCGCACTATTCGTGACAGGACTTCTAGTTTTAACTGTATGTGCCTACTGGCACATAGAACACATTGGAACTCAGGGAACGAAATGTTATTCCAATGAGCTTTGATTTTTTTCTTTTTTTTCTTTTTTTTCTGGGAATGAAAAAAAAATGAGGATGCGAGATCATTGTCCAGAACAATTTTTTTTTTCAGGACTACACTGCGACAGCCGAAAGCCCAAACTACTTATTCTAGTGTTCCTCGCCTGAACATAGTTCAACACTGTTGCTCTTTGGTAAATGCCTGTGCACTTGAAGACGTTTCATAGTAACACTCATTAAAAACGACTGTCAAAAGCTAACAATGATGTCGTGTCAAAATACCCTGGTGCGTCACTTTTAACACCTTGGTATAACCTTTAACGAGGGTATTCTCAGATTATAGAACGGTACTTGGTAATGGCTTTTAATACACATATGTACATGAGCGCCGGAAGCATAGGGGGAGAGGAGAAATTTGTCCTTAGACCACGGGGGCGAGAAGGGGCCGTCAATGCCTTTCCCAGATTCGTCACCCGACTTTTGCAATTATTTATTCTCGAAGCAAGGCCAAAATACACTCTAAATTCGTTCTGGGAGCTTTCAAAAATCATCAATATTCCTCTACATAGCCCCGTAACACCCATCTTCGGGGGGGGGGGGGGGGCGCACCTCCCCAACTGTCTCTAAACACCCCTGTACTTTTATCGATGACGGTAGCTTTGTACATTCCGATTTATTGTCGGATGTCTTAACGGATACACAATCTTAAATTCAAAATCAACACTTACATTTGATGATCTATTATTCACAGTGAGTGCGAATGGAGAGTGAAACCAATACATAGAAAAACACACAAGTGTCAGCGTGGAAGGATGAAACGAGACGCTACAGGCCTCGAGTTTTATCCTTCCGCGATGGGCACAAGTGCCATATCGATTAACTCGTTCACACGCGTGTGTATTTCTGTGTTTATTACACGCCTTCACGTCTGCAAAAAAAAACCCAATTATTAGAATGACACTCAGCAATTCATTTGACAGCTCCTCCCCTGAATTTCAATGTGTTCTATGTACCAGTAGGCACATAGGGCCCATTGGAACTCAGGGGACGAACAATCAACAAAAAGAACACATTTTATCGCCAAATAAATTTGCGAGCGGAACCCGTGTTACTATTTTAGATATCGCTAGCGATTCAAATTGTACTTGCAATGCACGATTTTCAGAAAATTTCAGTGAAATTTCGCTTCTATTTAAAAATAGTCGGTCGACGATTCCGTTCGGCACATATGTGTGGAACGTATTTTTATATTTTCCGCGAGGTTTAGTGTTGCTGTAGATGGGGATTTCATAGAACATGCATGTAATGCATACCATTTTCAGGTGTTTCGATCACTTCGGGACAAACATTGTCAGAAAAGACTCACTGTCTCTTTGTCTTTCTGCGTTTTACCATGATGTTCAAGTAAACTTACAAATGATATATAACAAAATCGCTATATATAATGTAAGTAGTAAATACGGAGAAGTTATTACTATGTTAGTTTAATATTAACCGCGATATAAGCCCGTGGTGACTTCATATCAGCCTGTGGCAGAAGGTCGAAACCTGATGTGAAGTTAATGAGGGTTGATATATCGGCCGAAATGAAACTAACTACGTAATAACTTTTTTATTAAACCCAAACAAAATAATTACCAACATGTTCTAAGATTGTTTACAGTTTTCTGACAGTGTTATTGTTCCTTATTCTTCTCACAAAGTCCAAATTTCTTCTTCTCCTACCAATAGCTCAGCTCTACGAACGTCTAGGCTTTCCCATTGGGAAAGCCGCAACGTTCGCATAGCCCAACTATCTCTTCCCCCCACTTCGACAAAATCTCCGCTCACGATGAATTTTCTGTATAACCCTCTTCTTTCTTATCTTCATCCACCCAACCATTAGTTAATGTCAATCATTAATACTTCATCATACAAAGCTCTACAACAAGACACTTCAACATGCCTGGTAACGCCATCTTCCTTATTGTTTTCCACGAACAACTGTGAACATTTCGAGATAAACAAATTGTTTACACTCGGTAACCGATGTTCGGCAATCGTATCTGACATCGGCCGATTTTAAGCCATCGGTTAACGATCGGTAGAGGTGGTTGAACATCGGACCATGCCGATGGTTACATGGAACAGCACTGGATCATTTTTTTTTTTTGTATTTACGTTTGATTTACAATCTCATACAAGCAGTAACAAACTTAATAAGTTGCCAGAATGATTGTTAGGATTCAAGATTGGCCTAATCTCGTGATTTGGTCTGATCTTCCCCTCGTTTGCTGCTGCTTACACACATCCCACGTGCTGTGTGATGACTCAATGGTCAAAGACGCTGCGCTGTTAACTTGTTTCCACTGATGTCGTATTTTTATTTCAATACACTCTTTGATATACTCCCGAGGTTAGCAAATCAATCAATCTGGCTGTACTGTAAAATTAACCTGATTTTATGCATTCTTAAACATACTACTCCTTTTGGTTGTTACTATCTGACATCGGCACTCACAACCGGCAGATTGTGTACTCAACTAATCGGCAAGGAGATGACGGTCGCAAGTCCTTATCGGTTAATCACTACCGATAACGCATCACGGAGACATCTCAAACTGGTTCACATCGACCGAAATAGGCATCATATCAGCAGAATTTGAAGCCAGGTCAGCCACGTGTGATAATGGGAACTTCTGGGAAAGTAAATCATATCTAATACACACATCGCCATTTATGTACTAACACGGATATCTAAGTGGAATGCTCTACCATATATTTATTTACTTATTTGGGTTTAAAGACATGTTAACAGCCAAGGTCATATCGTGTCGGTGACAGTTTGACTGGTGGAGGAAACCGGAGTATTCGGAGAGAACCACCAAGCAACGACGAACAGCTGCCACCTCCCCAACATCGTAACTCCGCACAGCAGCGCAGGCAGGGTTAGATTGGTTGAAGACATGTGCACCATCGACGTGCAGTACACTTTAGTACACGGCGTCATTGTGCTCCCATGTGGACAATAGGGGTGAAGTGTCTTGCCCAAGGACACAACGCGGGAGTCTGAATCGATCGCTCAGATGGTCACCAGTCCAAGGACTAACCTGGTGCGATGTTGCTTAACTTCGGTGATCTGACGAGAACCGGTTACCACGTTACACGGCGCCCCTTGCTGTACCATTGTACCATTGTACGTACAATGCAAACGCGGACGTCGGATGCCCACTAAAGCTCCATTCGCTTTCGCCGATATGCATAGGTGAGTAAATTTGCAAACATGCAAATATTTGTTGCGATGCGTTCTCGTGCGATTGAGGATTTTTGATCATTTCAGCCATTTTATTGAAAATGGATCAACTGTTCAGCTTTAGGAGACGTACAATGCTGCCATACTGTTTGGGATTAGGGATTTTGCTTTTGGATTCGGGCAACAGAAGAGGACATGGAGTAGACAAAGATCAACTGATTGGTATAGCTAGGTTTTGTGGAGAACATTTGACGATGCACAATGGTTGAAAAAAAAATCAGAATGAGGAGACAGACTTTTGATGAGCTTTGCAGGGCTCTTAAATCTGACTTTCCTCTCGGTGATAAGGATGTATGAGAATCCATTCATGTGCCAAAACAAGTTGCGTTAACTCTTTACTAGCTTGCTACCTCCGCTGAGGACAGAACTGTTGGCAATCTACTCAGTGTTGGAAAGTGAACAGTTTTCAACTTGTTGTGTGTTTGCAGCCACTATCAGGGCTTTCAAAAATGAGAGTACCAGAGCAAAAGCCGACATTTTCCTTAATTGCGCGTTGGAATTGCGCGCAATTGCCATATCGAATGGCATCCAAAGCACGGCAGGTTCTCCTGGTTACTCATAGCAAACACATGCAATGTTTCTGCCAATGGACCTCCGGGTTACCCGGAGGTCCATTGGCTGAAACATTGCTTGTGCATAGGCCATATGTACAGAATATGATAGTTTTACTTGGGCAATAACGCGCACATTAACGCGCATATCAAAGTGCTATTTGTGCGCATTTCATGACAGGACTTCTAGTTTTAACTGTACTTTGTTTATATAAATTTAAAATATTCCAAATTATTGGAGAGTGTTTTGGGCTCCCTCCAATAATTTGTAATAAAAAAAAAATTGATGAACAACTGCGAAAATGAAATAGTCATGTTCAGATTTTGCACATATGCAAACGAAAATTTGCATTTAGGTGCAAAATTAAAAAAAAAATGCATATTGAGTAAATTGTACTCAATAAATCATAAGTAAATGTGATCACATTCGATTATTTGCAAACGTGAGCAAATTTGCGTATATGCAAATCAATTTTCACGTATGCAAATCGGCGCCTGTGAACGGGGCATAAGTCACACACTTTTGGAGTGAAGTATATTTCCTTTCTCTAAAGGAAGTTAAAATTGTGGCTCTTGCCTTGAGAAAAACATCAATTCGTTACAAACTGTGGAAAAAAACCTTCAGAAATGGATGACAATAACACTTATTTTGGATTTGTGTGCAAGTTATTGATTCAGTGTGAAAGGTGTATTACCTGTCATGTTTAGTTCCGTTAATAAGAAACTGATCAAAGATTCCAAATGCATCTCAATACAATTACTGCAGATGCGATATTTTTCATGGCGAATTTGATGCATAACGTTGGATGGAGTTTAAGATTGAATCAATATTACTCTATTGAGTGAAAAATTGTATTGTGGTTTCAGTTTCCGAACCCCCCTCCCCCTCTGTTCCGTTGTTTTATTTCATGCATCGACAGATATAGTAACATGGTTGCCAGGGATGTGGCGACAGGGGTGGGGAGGGGTGTGGGGTGTCTCAACTCCCCCCCCCCCCAGCTAGGAGTATTTTTCTTCAATAGTTGGAAATTCCGAGGTGAAAAATCAAATAGTTGGAAATTCATTTAAATTAACATTGTTCATGAAAAATATTAAAATTCCAACTAATGATGAGAAATTTTGATCTTTTATTTCCAACTGGAAACTTGAGTTTCAAATTTCCTACTCTAAAATTGACATGACCTCAAAATTTCGACTCTGACATCAATCCGGTACATTTTCTGACCCAGATACATTATAAATGATGTTTTTTTCCGTTTCAGGACTAGTGAAAATTTTTTTCAGAAGGGTTCATAACCCTTTACCCAAAGCAGACTATTTCAAAATTCATTATTTTAAATATCATTTTTTAAAATTATTTTTTGAAAATTTCAGCTCGTTCCAAAGAGGGGTCACATGATATGGTTTTGTTGAAATTTTTCGAAAAATAATATTTTTTCAGCAGCTGTATTTGCATATTACGCGGGCGGATGCGGGCGATTCGTTGGGCAAAGGGTTAAATTATAACACCCAGCGCTGCAGTGCAACCACCTATCGAAACCACTCACAGTTGTAATTTACACAAGTGCCGCCACCCCTCCCCCCCCCCCCAAGCTGAAACCCTCTAGCCACATCCCTGATGGATGCTTACGACGCTTCCAGATGAAAGAGGCAATTCTTTCATTCTAGCAAATGTCTGAAAATTTCGTTGGAGTAAAGACGTCAATTTCAATGTATGTATACACAATACGCGACCAATAGCATTTTGAATGATACCAGTAATAAACCAATGTAAAACTTATGGAAAATCAATCATTGCTTGTCCAGATAGATATGGAGTTAACAGACACGGAATATAGCATATTAGGCCACTAATAAATTGTGTCATTAGTGATATTTGTCCCACGTAAACATCACTATTATATTTTGTGAACATATTCTACAAATCCTTATTTGATCAAGATCGGATAAAGCGCAGATTCGATGATAAAGGAAGCAGTCGTGATCTCTTAGCTTATGGTAGACAAACAGCATTAGACCATGTATTTCCTACACGAACACATGTTCTAGTAACAATTCTGGAAGAGATATTCAATCAGGTCGCAGATGTCACGATCTGAACGAAATACTCAGTCCGCTCCCATCCAGAGAACAACATTGTACAATGACAACCATAAGAAAAGAAACTCATCAACATTTCAATCATAAATTTTCCTTTGTCTTTTCTTAGTTCAATATCGATTTTGGTACTTTAATTATAAAAATCGATTCACCTGGGTAGCTGTGTCGTAACTTGATCACAATCTTATCGCGATCCGATAGCGAAAGAAAACGCATTGGTTCCTCAGGGTACTGGAGTCAAAGGGTGTAGAACAAATTCCCAGTCATCCATCATGATGACATCGTCATTCAGATGGACATTGGATTAAAATGTAACATTAAGATTAACGCTACGATAGATGCCGCAGCAGGGCAAAATCTGCCATAACGATGTCCATTTTCAGTTCGACGCATTAGGCCAAGCGAAGCATAGAAGATGTCAGTCAATATGCCGTATATTTTCGAATCGCGTAACGTACAAAGTGTCACGAAGAACGATGCAAATAAATGTTTTCTACCGGCGAGATCTTGCCACGGAAAAGAACAAAAAAATAGTTGTCTTGTTTGTGTTCCGTTGAACACGGAATGCGGGTCTGCCTTACAATTTACATTGGTAAAACTGTACTAATAAAGTGGATCGCGGAAAATCCATACACCTGCACCCTCAAATCACCATATGTGCATGACAATTAGGTGATTTGGACGGTTTTTTTTAGGGACGTTAGGTTGGATTTTTTTGCCTCGCCATTTTTTGCCACCAACCCACCCTTTCTTGCATTTTTTCCATCGAGATTTAGGCACTAAACACCAAAAAACAATTGATTTGTGTGAATGTGTTTTTCCGATAATGTTTATGACATATAAAAAACATCTGGACTGCGAGTTCTTTTTGCACCTTTTGATGGTACATATTCTTCAAGACCAAGTTTAATTTGTTCAGTACAAATGGGCACGTGTGGGGCAGTGGGAGGTATATGTGGGAGAAACAAATAAAACTGTTGTCAGCTTAATGGTGGCCTCCTGGAGGCCCAGTTTATTTTAAAGCCACGCGGTGATGAATAGTGTCAGTTTTAGAAGCGTTGGTCGTTAACTTAATTCAGTTCCTACCATATCATGATTGATAATTATCAATCAGAACAGACTATGACTCATCATTTATATAGTTATGTGAGAAATAGACAGAACGAGAAGTGTGTTTGAATCGGTGGGTGTTTTACATAACGAGTTGGAATGGCTTAGTCATACTTCGCGAGAGCCGTAGTCTCGAGCAAAATATGATTACGCCATTCCAACGAGTTATGTAAAACACCCACCGATTCAAACACACGTCGGGTTCTGTGTTTATTACACAACCCATGCATTAAAATCCATTTAAATAAACAAATTTTAATTCCGATGTTTAAACCCAAAGGTGAAAACTCTATTTGGTTTGACTGAAGCTGTACTGATCAAATGGATCTAAAAAAATCAAAACAACCTTTTCGGAACCAGTGTTTGTTGAAATTCGTATCGCTGTTTCTCTTTGGCTGGTGTCCGCCCATTCACGCCTAACCATTAGGTGGCTATTGCTGTAAGTAAAAATATAAGTACAAATTTGTGCAGATTTGCGAAACAGCTGGGAGAAACATTTTTAAAAGAAGTTCGAAGCATGTCTAGATGTACGAAGGTTTACCGAAATAAAGTTGACCAATTTCGATGTAACGGATCAACAAAACGAGACGGCCACGGGACTGGGTTAATGTTCTGTTTGGAAATGATTGTTTGTTTGTTTTTTAAATATTATCTCATTTTTGGTTAACTAATGTTTTGTGAACCGACTTTATTTTGCTTTGGACGTTTTCATTTTCACACTATGCGACAGACTGTCGATAATTGTACAACGAAATTTGGAAACTTTTCGAAGCGTAACTAATGACTCGATGAGAAGGAAACTAGTATGAACGGTGCTGGGGAAAAAGTTCCGGTTTGTACTTCACCCATTGAATACAGAATCATTTATGTCATAGCGGCTATTCCGTTAAATACAAGGGTTTAAAGTTGAATGGGTGTATAATAAAAGCATTTATGCCAGATGTGCCAGATGTGCTGTTTAGTGCCATTGTTTTAACTATTAAGGTATTGTATAAGTGAGATAAATTTGTTTAAATTGAAATTCCCACCTCTGATGCTCTATAAATACAAACTAAATATCCACAAATTATACATCGAAGTAATGTACAGAAAAAGGAAAATATATGCAGCCAATTCACAAAGTTCACAGCAGGAACCAGGTTCCTGGACGCCTGCTATCGTATTCGTACTAGAACTGAAAACAAAGTAATATTTCAGGAGAATAACTCGCGTCTAATTGTGCTTTATATATCCAAGAACAAATCATGGAAATCAAAATTCTTCAAACCGCACCAAACTTCCAGGAAATATTAGCGTCTGCTGCCAACTCTGTGAGTTGATTGCATATATACTGTTCAAAAAAAGAAACGCAAAACACGTTTTCTGTGATGAGGTACGTTCCCGCGTTATGGGATAATGAGATAGAGAACGAAATCAATTCACAACCAAAGTTTTAAGGGATGAATGAAGCACCACAAATTGAGACGTTTCAGGCGTTAACGTCACGAGTCGACGTCACGAGTCGACGTCATCCAAACTCAATATCTAATGTGACCGCCACTTGAGTCCAAAACTGCTTTGTACCTTCTGTTCATTGAAGCAATGAGATTCCGGATGGAGGCTTGAGATATGGTTGCCCACGCTTACGCCATCTGCGATAACGTGTGAGGTTGTGGGTGATGTTATCACACACGTCGATCCAGTTGATCCCATAGACGTTCGATCGGGTTCGCATCAGGCGATCTGGAGGGCCAGGGCAGGACATTGACGTGCTATCCTGTAGATAAGCTGTCGTGAGCCTTGCTGCTTGCGGTCGGGAATTATCATACTGGGAAATGGGCTTGGCATTCTGCGTAATGGGGAGCACGTGCGGATGCACAATTTCATCTCTGTTCCTCAGCGTCGTCAAGTTACCCTGAACGCAAAACATTCTCCACGACGTCTGTACACACGGCATCGTCTACAAATTCGATAAAGAAGGAAACGTGACTCATGACTGAACCATACGGTTCCCCATCTCTGATAAGGTCATGCAGTGTGCATCTGACACCATCGAAGTCACAGTCGACGATGCTGCGCCGTCAAAATGACGCCACGAACTGGCCCTCTTGCACGCAGACCTGCCCCGCGTAGACCGTTGCGAACGGTGTGATCTGAAATCCTCGCCGACCTGGTAGCGTTGACGCTTTAAAGGTCGCTGTGGTTGTTCTCTCCCGCAACTGACGTAACTGGATGCATCGGTCCTGAGCTAGGGTGGTCAATCGGGGTCTCCCGAATCTTGAAAGGTCCTGCATTGTCCTCTGGTTTTGGTAGTTGTTCCACAGGAGTGTAATGGTGCTCGGGGAGACATTGAACACTCTCGCTACATTCGAAGCTGATTCGCCTGTTTCCAAGCTGCCAATGGCATTATTTCTCTGAGCTTCAGTCAAATGCGGTATTTTGCATGAGCAATATCCCTTTAACGCTGTGCCAATTCCGACCGATTTCCATGTCCATTTATACCCCACACGCTCAGCTCGCATGCTGGGAGCGTGCAACATTATGACCAGGTATTCACTGAGTGGAAACTTTGTTTTGTTAATTTCCAATATTTTGGGGGTCACTGTGGCAGAAATTATGCCCTATTGCCCAAAAAGTTACATAATGTTTAGACCACCGCGATATGTCGTTAACCATATCTACAGACACACTTCATCACTCTACTCTCCAAAATTTGCCATGGTATCGTAACTATACCAGCTTTGCGTTTCATTTTTGAACAGTAGATATGTTGTATTCTATACATCACAACCTTCATGTTGATGTAAACTTTCAATTTATGGAATATCAGAGGTGGAAATTTAAAAAAAAAATCAAATGTTCCTTACTTACATAGCACCTTAAAGCCCTCATTTGATTATGATAGCCGCAGAGGAGATACAATTAAGAACAGTTTACATCATCCTATATCAACCAGTGATTATAAATATTCTCTTGTTCATACATGATGGATCAGAAACTATCGCGGGTTCTGTTATATTGTGTTTTGGTCTATTTTTACTGTTTTTTGGGGAGTTTTGTTATCAATAAATATCATAAAACGTCACTGATTAAAATGTATACATATATTTACAGGCCTTTACCCTATCCTTATACTTAAAATGAGATATCAGTTTTAATAGTTTAACCCTAATACTTTAATCAGGCAATTTTAAGTTAGTCTAGATCGTTTAAACAATCATGGTCAAGAAAATGTTCCCTTGATGCGATTCTCTATAACATTACCTCCCCTTAATTTGGTAAAGCTGTTCAGGCATTTAACACTGAGCGAGATGGGAACTTCATATAAAAACTTATTTTTTTTTTAATATTCGTGTATTTTTATCATCGATGTGCTCATCATTTCACAAACTACAGTTCTTTTCCTGTGTCGTAGTATAAGTAAATAAAAGCTATCTTGTTACACTTTTTTTTCTCAATCAATTTGAACATTGGACTATTGTTCCCAGTAGAAACCCAATTAAAAAAAAAATAGAAAACTGCCTTTTCAGACCCTTTTGGTGATCTATAACTTTTTTATATTCATTGTATCAGCAGTGTGCACATCGTTGCATAAAATGCAGACACTGTTCTTTTTAATAATATAAAAGTCTGTCAGATGTGATTTTCCAATTTTTTTCCTCTGATGTATTAAAACTTCCAAATTGCTATGAGAACACATTCTTAGACTGTATGGTGGATGCAAAATTACATAGTAATTGCTTTAATAGGTGTCGCTATTTCACACCTCATTGTCATTCATCCACGCACATCAAGTCTCAGAAATTTCATACCTCACCACCCACATTCACTGCCTTCTCGATTGGATTTCGTCTTGCAAGTTCAGTAATCTCAAGGGAGATAATTTTCGCGTAAGATATTATTTTAATCAATATTGTTGGGTATGTAAGAATGTTATATTGGAGAAAGTCAATGCAAATGCCTGCAACAACCGCAACCCTGCAAAATCTAACCCGAAGCATCAGAAAAAAAGAGAAAAAAATTATATAAATACACAGAACGACACGCGTGTGTGAATGGGTTAAACGATATGGCACAAGTCATTCTGTATTTATTACACGCCTTCACATCTGTAAAAACATTATTTGAAGGACACTCAGCAATTCATTTGACAAGTATCAGCAATAAAACACATTTATCGCCAACCAAATTTGCGATGGGAACCCGTGTTACTATTTCGTCCCCTGATGTTCAATGTGTTCTATGTGCCTACTGGCACAAAGAACACACTGGAACTCAGGGGACAATTTTTAGCTATCGCCAGCGACTCAAACTGTAATTGTGGTGCACGATTTGTACAAAATTCCAGTGAAGTTTTCTCTTCTATTTAAAAATAGTCCGTCAACTAATTCCGTTCCGCACATATGATTTTCATTTTCCGCATGGTTTGGTGTTGCTGTAAGTGGGCATTTCATAGAAAAGGTGTGTAATAAATAAAACTACATGCAAAACATTCCCTCTGCGACATTGGTATGCACCCCCAGAGATGACTCATTGAAACAAATTTTTCTTTAAAAATTAGCATCAAATAGTGGAGGCATTAACGCTTTTTCTCATCATAATAAACAACAAATACGACCAAACAGATTTGTAAAAAGGCCTGATAAAATAATTTGCACCATGTAGACAAAAATATGTCCTCCGGTCTCATGTTCCCAAACCTAACGTCTCGAATCCCAACCTACAGTACAGTCGCCGTGGACTGGCCACTTTCCACGCGTGGGAAATATTTCCACGGACGTAATACTATTAGATTCCAAACAGTAATTACAGGAATAATCATCAAAAATTTAATTAATGAAGCACCGGGTACAACCCGGTGCTTCATTAATTAAATTTTTGCTGATGATGATTTTTACTTCCTGGTAAACACATGCGTTGACATAACTGCTCACGTGTGGATTACGACCAATCCACGGTAACTGTACTGTAACGTCTCGCAAACAAATTCCGGCCTCCTCCAATTTGGAGACATAACAAGTGATTTCTCGAGAATGGCTTCGATGTATTCCCATTTCGATTCGGGTTCGATGTCCATATCGACATCTGACTTCATATTGGATTCGAGATTCGACTCAACGAAATATATTTCCATTCGCAGGGCCCCAGTGCCATACGGTCCCTAATACTTGTTTTACTCTAACAACAATGCACGTCTGAATAGTATAGTCGAACACAAAACTTTTCTACAGCAAAGTCAGGCGATTTTAATTTGTATGTGTTGCGAGTCATTGCAATAATTAATAAATTATCCCTGGCGATCCTCACTAAGTTGGTGTCGTCGGATCACAGCTGACAGTTTCTCTTCACGCAAAACGTAATGCGTAATGGTTCGGTAGGGTCAAGGTTCCAAACAATTATGTTGATTTACTGGGAAGGCATTTAGAATTAGTAATACAAATGTGCCTGTTTTTGTCCTCACACATTTCCATTATTATCAACTAGCTCATTTGCAATAAAATCGCTAGTTTTTGTTTTGGAGGAGATGTGAAAAGTACATAAGTGTACGATACAGTGTGCATAGTATACGACGTTTGGCGGATTAGTCCGATTCGAAAGTTACTGATCACGACACATTTCAGTCGGTCATTTGAGGACATTGCAAAATTAAATAATTTTATCACAACATACAATGAACGTGCGATGAAGCATGCGCCTATCAAGTTTGCAGGCACCTACACAATGTAAACGTTTTAATAAACGTTGTGACAAGCCGATTTTTATCCCAGTCAACACATATCCATTATCGACTATGCAATTTTCTTGTTCTCATTTGAAAATCATTTGTCGATCTATGCATTCTGTTGATGGTGGATGTTACATGTTAATTAGTAATCCAGTTTATATTTGCGAATATTGCCTAGATAGATTAACCCGTTGTAAAGATATTAATACGAATCATGATTATTTTCTCCATCTCTACCTTTCCCCGTCGATTTATCTTTTTCCCTCTCTTTCTCCCTCTGTGATATCTCTTGTTCTCCTTCTCTCTCTCACTCCACGAGAGGGAGAGAGACGGTGAACGTTAAGCAAGCTTCCCAGTGAGGTTGTCAGTAAACAATCGTATTGCTTTATAAGAAAACACCATCGTACAAAACCTCTTAGCTTCCATGTGCCAGTCTTAACCTCCACATTTCTCCTAAGATATACTTGGCACGAGGATATTGATCTTCATGAAATGGAGATGTGACGGCTAAGGGTGAAAATGATAGACCGCATGGGAATTAGGATTATAACGAAGACAATACTACACTCAGACATCTACGAGTATCGAAATATCACATAAAAAGGCAATACAATTACAATGTCCTTGAATGTGGAACCACGGTCTGGAAGATTTACCCATTCCTGACATGAACGATGGGGCCATGGATTCCACAGAAAATCCGCAAGGAAGTGAGAGTGCCTAAAAATGTAAGCGAGGGCGAGGTGTGAGGATAAGGGTATGAATGTGTGTGTTTGTGGGGGGGGGGGGGGGGGGTTGTGAGTGTGTGTGAGGGTGTGTGTGTGTGTGATTGCTTGTTGGGATTTGCATTAAGAACATGGTTTACAACCCCTTAATTGTACCGAGCTAATTGAAATGTTTTGAGGTAGATAAACCGAAGTTTTAAGCTATTCCAGAATTGTTTTGGCAACTGCCGTTTTCTATTTCTGTTAGCCAAAGGCTTAAATCAGATAAAAGTTTATTTAACCCTTTTACACAACGCACGCGATACCAGTATTTATTATTTTATATATTATTTTGCAAGTGTTATAAAACAATTTCAACAAAACAATATCATAACCCCCCCCCCCCCCGCCCCATTAGAACGAGCCCGAAGCAGTCTTTCCAATTGTTTCACATGATATGGTCTTGTTGAGTTTTTTTTCTTAGTAACATTTTTTTTTCTTCATCTGTTCAATTTGTACATGACGTGTGCGGATGTGGCCGATTTGTGGGGTAAAGTGACCGATTCGTTGGCAAAAGCTTTAAAAAATTATATAGATAATTTTTATTCGTAAAAATATTGAAGTCAAACTATATGATCTGAAAATATAAGGGTGCTATGACCGCCATGCTTTCCCGCTCCCCTTTTCAATAACGTTCTACATCAAAATGAAATTACGTTAAGGGCTGACGGTGATTACCTTACACATTTAGACCACTATATGCCCATCACAATATTTTACGGGCCTTGGTCTTTTGCACCCTGAATAATGTCGAAGCCTCCGCCTATGGAGGTTAAATGTCTACAAGAATGATGAAATATTCAATTTAGGGGAAAGTTTTGTTGGCTAGTCTACAATATCGATTTAAACCCCAAAGCTGAAAAGGAAATACACGTATCTCTGACTTCGTGGCAACCTGCTAGAAAAGTTCAGTTCAGTTATATTGCATTCGCTGAATACAAATGAGGGATTTTACTCGAACAATAAAACAGACAAAACGTTACTTTAGAAATCCAATAATATTATCAAATGACATACACAAGGAAAGTATAAACAATAGCTTCATCGGCTAATCCTATAAAATACTTTTTAATCACATATTATTGCATATATCCCTTCTCAAACGCGACGAAGTGTGCTGAAGCAAAACACTTTTCATTATTGTATGATAATATATATTGACACAGATGTGAGTGATTACTATAGTGAAGCGTTTATAAACAATTCTACTTCTCTTTTTTTCTTTTGTATTTTTTCTAGTTCTTTATTTAACCATTAACCTAAAATGAAAAGCGGACGAAACTTGCAAAATAAATTCTTGATTAACTATTTGTTTTTCATTTTTGTCTCAAAAACATAAGGTGTGAACCCCTCGTTGGAACGAGCTCGGTGAGCTCGTTCCAAAGAGGGGTCATAACCTATGTTTCTGAGACAAAAAATGAAAGAATAATGAAAATTAATTGGCGATATTTGAGAAAAGTTTTGCCGGTTTTGTCTGTTATTTTAGGTAAAGGGGTAACAAACAAATGGGACTGGTTGACCAATAAATGGGCTTATGATTAATGTAAGAAGGAGGCAAATGAGGAACACAGTTAAAAAGACTTTGAAAAAAAATGGAGATGAAGTTGTTTTCATTGTTGTCTCAGCTTGTTCTTTTAAAATAGGAGCACTTACTAAGGGGTTACATAAGAATTGTAGTTGTCCATAGAATACTTAACATACCCATACCCCGAAGAAGGGACAGATAATTCATTTAAGTGTTTCAACCATACTCACATAAAGCGACATACAAATAATTTCAATTCTTTTAATACAATTTGAGTCGCTGCCTGTAAAATACAGGTAGTCTTGCTTATTCAGGAAGAAAA